>CM058238.1:50352942-51646987 GCA_030180135.1 Orychophragmus violaceus | reverse complement strand
ATGTGCTTGTACCTAATAAACACCTGAAAAGACTCTAAAACATAGTAAAAGACTCGATAAATGACACATATACCATGGTTAAAAGCCCTAAAATCCATGGTATATCAATCACCAACCGTCGAAATATTAGAACAGTCATTCAAGTTGGGTTTCACGGCATCTAACAACACAGCTGAGTATGAAGCTCTGTTAGCCGGCATCAGACTAGCCAGAGAAATCGGAGTACGACATCTCTTGGCCCACTGCGATTCCATGCTTGTAGCGAACCAAATCAATGGAGACTATGAAGCTAAGAACGAGCGGATGGAGGCTTACCGAAAGACGGCATTAGATCTCACCAGTTCCTTCGAATTCTTTGACATTATCCAGATACCAAGGAAAGAAAATGCCCCAGCGGACGCACTCGCGTCGCTGGCATCAAATCCCGATCTCTGTCGACGGATCCCGGTAGAAACGATCCACGAACCAAGCATCCCGCCCCCCGAAAGTGATCAAGAACCTGACGAAACGATCCAGAGTGGCGAGGACGACATGTGCTACAATATTCAAGCAAAGAACCCCGATCTCATCGCTTTCCTAACTGACAACAATGATGACTGGCGACTTCCAATAAGAGCATATTTGACAGAAGGGAAGCTTCCAGAAGACAAATGGGAAGCGCGACGACTGAAAGTCAAGAGTGCACAATACACTATACATAACGGTATCCTTTATAAATACTCGGCCAATAAAACCCTCCTCAGATGCATACACGGAGACGAAGTAAGTCGAGTTCTCGAAGAGACGCACTTTGGAGCATGCGGCAACCACTCCGGAGGCAGGTCTCTCGCCCTCAAAGTCAAGCTGAACGGTCACTATTGGCCGACTATGATAACCGATTGCGAGACCTATTCCAAAAAGTGTGAAAAGTGTCAGCGTCATGCGCCGTTCATACATGGACCTATAGAACTGCTCACGACATCAACCGCAGCTTATCCATTCATGAGATGGGCGATGGATATCGTTGGACCGTTACCATTATCCAATCAAAGGCGTTTCCTACTCATCATGACCGACTACTTCACAAAGTGGGTAGAGGCCAAGGCTTACGTCGCGATCCACGATGTCCAGGTCCAAAATTTCATTTGGAAATACATAATATGTCGTTTCAGGTTGCCTTACGAGATCGTCACAGATAACGGATCGCAATTCACCTCAAAGGTATTCGAAGGGTTTTGCAAGAAGTGGGATATACGTCTTAGCAAGTCTACACCAAGGTATCCCCAGGGAAACGGGCAAGCCGAGGCAACGAATAAAACCATCATCGCTGGCATCAAAAAGCGCCTTGAGAGCAAAAAAGGAGTTTGGGCAGACGAGCTAGATGGTGTCCTCTGGTCGCATAGAACGACCCCCCGCAGCGCAACGGGAGCCACCCCATTCTCCTTAGCCTTTGGCGTGGAAGCTATGGTACCGGCCGAAGCTAACATCTACACTCTCCGCCGGTCTCTCATGCCGCACCATACCGAGATCAATGAAAAAATGCTAATCCAAGCTCTCGACACCTTAGAAGAAGAACGAGATCGAGCCCTACTCAGAATTCAAAATTACCAACAGCTTGCAGCTCAGTACTACAACCAGAAAGTCAAGGAGCGACACTTTCAAGTCGGTGACTACGTCCTCCGCAAAGTTTACGAAAACACTAAAGAGTGGAAAGCAGGCAAACTCGGGGCGAAATGGGAAGGACCCTACAAAGTCACGAAAGTCTTCAAGCCGGGAGTCTACGAGCTTGAGTCAATGAAAGGCAAAGCTTTACCACGGTCCTGGAATTCGGCGAGTCTGAAAGAGTACTTCTAAGACGGCAAGGCTATTGCAAAAAAAAAAAAAAAAAAAATTGTATTATGAACTACGAGTGACTTGATTCTTCCTCAGAAGATATGTAGGCAGCCTTTACCGGCACAGTCACAAATCTAATAAAAATCCTCATTTTTTTCAGTTTACTGCCTTGAAAGCCCTGCAAAAACCAAAACAGGTAAGTCCTTTCATTAAGTATCTAAATACTCTTAATACTAACATAGCCGAGTTCTAACTCGCAAAAAGCCGAGTTCTAACTCGCAATAAGCCGAGTCTAAGCAACTCGCAAAAAAACGAGTCTAATCAACTCGCAAAAATCCGAGTCTAAGCAACTCGCAAAAGCCGAGTCAAAGCAACTCGCAGAAAGCCGAGCATCTAATAAAGACTTGCACTAGCATCATGCTTCCTGGCCAGGGGCGTGGTCTTCCTTGCACACGAGGTGCACATCGAGGTAAGGAAAAGCCGAGATCCGTCTCGCACATTCTTCGAGGTGGATGATAACAAATAAGTCGAGCCACGAGCATCGCGCATTCACCCACCCTTAGAATAAAGCCGAGTGCATATGCCTCGCAAACCGCCTTATGGCAAAACGTAACAAAGTCGCTACCTGTTTGAAATTATCAAGTTTAAAACAAGATTAGTCCGACTTAACAAAGTCGCAATCTGTTTAAATTTGTCAAAATAAGTTCAATACAAGATCAGTCCGACTTAACAGAGACACTACCTGTTTGAAACTATCAAGTTTAAAACAAAATTAGCCCGACTTAACAAAGTCGCTATCTATTTAAACAAGTTCCAAATAAAACAAGTATAAATTATTCTGTTTAGAAATTGTCTTAGAAAAATTCTAAAATGGATTAAATTTAAAACTTGGAAAGCACACTTCAGAAGGTGAAACGCAAAAAAAGATTTAACTTAATAATAAAATCTCTTCCAAACCGGAAAGAGATTAAAAGTCTTACAAAAATAATAAAACTGATAAACACAAAAGAGAAAACAATCTATTCCGCCCCAGCCAACGACTTCCCAGGCCCGTCCTCCTCGACATTAACACCTCGCTCACGACTTAAAGCTGCAATTTCCAGATTAACCGACTTGACGAGATTCTTGGGAACGCCCTCTGGAATCACACCAAGGTTAGTACCGAACTCATCTACATCCTTCGGAGTACGAGGTGGAGAGTCGCGAAAGAGGTTCAGGAGAGGATGGCGGAGCGGCGAAAGAACAAAAGTCAGCTCCTCCTTGGTCACAACGTTCAAGTCATCAAACTTAGCATCAGCGGCAGCCTCGTCGATTGCAACTTGATTCAGAACCAACTTAGGAATCGAAACGCCCTCATCGCTGAGCTTCCAAAGACACTTTCTGAGACCAGAAATCAGGCCAAATTCAATCTGCAGCGAAGTCGCGGTCTCCTGATCCTTTATATATCGCTGGAACAAATCAAAATGGGTCTGTGCCTTCGTCCTCGCTGCCGCATCCACACGATCCCTCTCCTTCCTAACGAAATCAGTAAAGGATTTCTGTAGCTTTTCCTTCTCTGACTGGAACGCGAGGAGGTCGGCTTTGGACTTCTCGTTAGCCTGGCGAAGATTCTCCTCGGCGTCACGGAGCTTGTTGGCGAGAACCAGCTTGTCTGCCTCCAACGCTTCCTTTTCTTTGTTCGCCTTGGCAAGAAGGTTTTCTCTCTTCTTCACGGCCTCAGTCATTTTTGAGGAGTTAGAAGCACTTTCAAGGGCCACGCGATTGGATGCCGCAATTACCTGAAAGAGAAATAACAAAAACATATAAAAACAAACAGACAGGAAATCGAAAGTAAAAATACGAAGCTCGACTTACCGCCGCCTCGGCTTGCTTCAGCTTGATAATGGCATCAGATTGAGGAAGCTCCTCAAGTTTAGGCCAATCTGACTCGTTGCCCCGAATACAAGTTAGCATGTTAAAACACGCTCGAGGATTGTCAATGAGAGGAACCTCACTCTCATACTGGAAAGCAAAGTTATGAATGGAAGGTTGAATGGCTCCGCTTTTTGACGGACCACGAGGACGAGCAAGGACAAGCTCTTTGCGAGTAAGAAAAGGCTTTGACACACCTTTAGCATCAGCGACATCCCCAGAATCCTCGTAAAATCGCTTCCATGGATTCTTAGGTTTGCCAGAATCATTGGCACCCTTGTTGGCCTGCTCTAATGCCGTCTCTTTCACGACTTGGCCTCCAATAGCATGTCTCTTCGCCGGATTGTCCTGATCCGATCTCCCCTCAGCTAATCTCTTCCTAGATTGAGATTTGGCCGGTACTTTGGCTGGTGGAGCCGCCATGATTGGCTTAGTGGGAGCAATAACTTGGGAGGTCGACTTCTCGACAGCATCGGTTGCCGCCTTGCCACCATCTTGAGAAGATGGAGCCACGACCTTCTCTTTCAATGGCTCGGTCGAGGAAGGATTGGACGATATTTTTTTAGAATAATCGACGGACACGATCTTCTTCACTTTGCCCATCTTTCTTGGCTTCTCTAGCTGTTCAGGAGCAACCTTCGTCTTGGCGTCCCACTTAACTGGATTAACAGATGAAAAATCAGGACCAGCAAGGAAAAGATTATCATAAAGCAGTGAACGAACCTTCGGAGATCCGCGGAAGAAACTTATTGATACGTTCGCGAGTAAGGTCTGACCACTTGCGCAAACTGAGAGCCCGAATCTGCTCAAGGATAGAGAAGTAGTTGTCGGGATACGGCTTCAGAAAAGGGTGATCCACTGCAATAACAAAAAAGAATTAAGTAAATTATCACGTTCAAGGGACAGCAAATTCGGAACGACATCTACCATAGTCTGTATTCCAAGACGTCCTGACAAGTTCCTTATGCTCGTCAGGAACGACTAACGAAGATAACTCGACGAAGAAATAGGATCTTTGCCAATTATTGATCTTCTTAGGCGCGTCGGTCAAAATGCGATTGCCACTTTTGAGTTTAACCGCGAAACATCCTGGGCTAGTCGCCTTCATACGATTGATCGACGTCATTTCCTCGAAGACGTTCACGGTTATTGTAAGACCGGCCTCAGCCCCTAGCACCAGGAGACCGACCATATGGCGAACTGCAACAGCTGAGAGTTGGGAAATAGTGATTTCGCGATGATGGCAATACGAAATCAACAAGCCGGGCAGCGGAAACCAACAACGACAACCTCCGGTGTCAGTATTGATAAAATACGACTCGTAGAGGGTTATATATCCCGGTGGAGGACTCCAAGGACGGTCAAGCGGAAAGGGGATAATGACTTTGATCTTCGGGTCCGCTCCGCAGTCTTGGAGCATAGATCTGACCGACGTCGCATTGGATCTGGTCTGAAAAACGTTACTAAACATATCGCTAGGGTCAACCGGCAATACAGAAGGAACGTTATCTTCAGAACCGTCTTGACCAACATCGAAGCCGTCCTCATCATTATCGGAATCCCGTAGCTGAGGAATGATCAAATCTTCCCGGCCAGAGGTCTCAGCCGCATCGGTTTGACGAGATGCCTCACGACGACGTCGGAGTTCTTAAATCTCAAAATGGACAGGATGACTCTTCAAGTCGGATGAAACGCTCGAAGACGTGGGAGCGGAAGAAGCAGACTGACGACTTGACGAATCTTCCGCAGAAGAGACAATAACAACTTCTTTGTCTTTATTTCCCGAGCAACGAATCAAAGACATAATTTACTGAAGAACAGATGAAGAACGCAAGAGACAATCGAAGATTGATCTAGAAACCTATGAAGCCTACGACGGAGCAGCGACTGAGAGATGATCGGAAAATAAATATCGAGAGAGAGAGAGAGAGAATTACCTTTCAGAATTTCTTCACTCGAGCAAAATGAGGAATTAAGAAGTAAGAAGGGACTATTTATAGTGGAAATGACGGCGCAGGGATCGAGGCACATCATTACCTAGACGACGCTTCGTGCTTCACGTCTACCCAACAATTGGACCGAGAATCAATTCCGGTTTCGTTGAATCACCATCGGTTTAGTCGATTGCCCGATTTACCACCGGTCTGAGTCAAGCCGGATCAGCCCGATAAGAATATGGGCCTAAACGGAAACAGAGCTCGCCAGACGACAAATATGGGCCTATCACAAATCATTTCTTAAGCCATAGGTTAACTCCTCGTAATGACGACTTGAATTCAAGTCGCCACACTGGGGGGGGGGGCTTATTGTTGGAGTCAAGATTAGCACCTTCCTAAAAGGCCTATTCATGAGTTTAGATCGGCCCAGAATGGAAAGCCGGAAATAAAAGCCCAAGGCGGTAAAACTTAGGTTAAACCAAACTCGGGATAACCGGCTTACATTAGGGTTCGGAAGTTGTCCAGAAAGGCGCCGCGCGACCGACATCGAGAAATTGGAAATATTCCATATCAAGATAAAGCCAAGAGTTTAGGAAATATTCGTATTTATCTTCTATTTTCCTTATTATGTTAAACCGACTTGTAACCCTATAAAAGGGAACTCAGCAAATCAATAAAGATCACGCTTTTCATAATATTTTAGCCTGAGAGACTTTAGAGACGATTTGACCTAAAACTCTCTCCGGCGACTTGAGCACTCTTTTACCGGCTTCCATCTCGGAAACACCGGCATATAAACCCTAAATTCCTAAATCTCACCGCGTTCTTAAATCCTCTTTTAGAATCCCTAATTACAAACCCTAAAACTCTTTCTATCTTTGGATAGACCGAGTTATGATCTTACAGGTAGTACCAGAGTAGACACTATCACCAGTACTCTTGGTTACCGAAACACGCTTACCTGTTAACGCGGACTGTAATAAACCAATAGGATCAGAAACTGATAGCTGAGAAATTTGATTAACCTCTCATACATCAGATATGAAGAAACAATTGATCAAAGAACAACAAAATCCCTCGTCGTATTCTAAAACTCTGTCCACACTATCAACGAATATAGGTTAAGCAGTTTCGAAACACAGTCATTCTTCAACATTCTAGCTACTTCCATCTCATACACAGAATACCAATAGTGGGTTTCCACTAATATTTTATCATCTAAGTTGTAAAAGAAAACACAATTTCCATGAATCTACATTCCTAAACAAACAACGGCAGAATTGACGGAGACGTAAAACACAACGAAGAGAGAAAGTGAAGATATCCTTACTATAACCCATGACACGATTTCAGGACCTTCAACAACATGAAAATAGTCGGGCAATCTTGCCAAGTAGGTCATGTAAAAGGATATATTGAACTGTTCCATGAAAGAAACTTTGAGCAAATCAACAAAATCCCAATGACAACGAAGAAGGTTTTTGCAGCTGAATCTAAGAATCGCCGTCATCGAGAGGAAGCCGAGAGAGCTGTGAAGGCAAGTCAAAGCCGTCGAGAGGAAGATATAATTTGGGGAATACAAATTACCATGGGAATACACGGAGGATAAGAACTGAATTGCTGTCTTCTCGCCCATGGAAAACCTGCAACTGGGAAGAACACGAGGTAGTAGAAGAAGATGGGGATCGGCGACTGAAATTAGGATTTTGAGATCTGAGCAGCAAATGAGTATGAGAATCAGGAGAAGGAGATCAATTGGAGATCGAAGGTGAGATCGATTGAAGAACAAAAAAAACTGAGAAGAAGAAAGGAAAGAGACGATAGAGAGAAGAAGAATGAGTTAAGAGTATCGTATCTTTTTTGGATAAATTATGAGATTTTCATTGTGAAAAAAAAACGCTTGCACAAAAGTTTCTCTGAATATTTTTAGTTTTGGTGCCAAAACGAAAATTTCACTAAGTTTTTGGCGGATTAAGTGTTACAGATAGACTTTTGTCTTTCCGTTTAGTAAAATTTCGTAAATTTTTTGTTTAGCGTTGATTGAATGCTATAATAGAGCTAATATCTCAATTTTCTATTTTTAATAGCAGTTTGTGAATTCGTGCTATCGTGATCTGCTATCAATACCAATATTTCTTGTAGTGATTGTTACTCCATCTCCTTCTTTGGAATGGAGTCCCTCGACTCTGTCAACGGCGTTCACGCTATCAGGTTTTTTTTTTTTTTTGATCGAGAATCTATTTTTTAGTTCTATAGAAATTTTTTTATTTATTATATTTTAATTTAATGTTTATTCCATAAATGAATCTTAGCTGGCATTTTGATTGGTTTAGACATTGTGAGGTGAATAAATGGGTTCACCTCTAGGGGTGAACCCAATAATTGTTCTATTTTGAATATTAGTATGATTCACTCATAACATATGTGAACATAAACATTATTAAAAACTAATTTTTTTGAAAATAAAAAATTATCAATTTAATTTAACAATAATATTATTATAACAAAATATGTATCATACTATTTGTAACTAAATATAGATATAAACCTTGTTATACGTAATTTATTATTAAAAAAATTTTATTTACATTATAAAACATAAATTTTCTAAAACTAAAAATATCATCAATTTAATTTAACAATAATAATATTATAAAAATATATATCACTATTTGTAATTAAATATAGATATAAACATTGTTATATGTAACCTTTTATTAAAAAAAATAATTATTCACATTTTCAAACATAATTTTTCTAAAAATAAAAAACATCAATTTAATTTAAAACAATAATATTATAAAAAATCTATATCAAACTACTTGTAACTAAATATAGATATAAATATTATTATACTTAATCTCTTAGTAAAATATTATACTTAATCTCTTATTAAAATATTTTATAATTTATTTTAAAATAAATTAATAACAAAAAAATAAATTGTGGTTATATACCTATATGTATTAACATTAATATATAATTCTTATTAATTTTTTATCGTTTATATATAAATTTAGAATTTACAAAATAATATAAATTTGTTATATAAACTTATTTTATCTATAACCACCATATTTATTAATATTTAAAAAATTTCATAAATGTTTTTATCTTTATCGTCTTACTTTTTGTTTTTATCCAAGTTTATGTATATCACATAAATAAAATTAAAAATAAAACATAATTATATATGTATAAATATTATAATTTTTTATTAAAGTATTTGATCGTTAATATTTATCCAAATTTAAAATTCGTATAATTAATAAGAATTTACTATATAAATTTGTATTATTCACAATAGTCATAGTTATCAATATTAAAATTCATAATTCAAAAATATTTTCCGTATTTATCATCTTATCTTTTTTTTTTATCCGGATGATGTATATTTATAAAATAAATAAAAATAATTATTTAAATTAATATAAAAATGAAAAATTGAATTTAAAATAAGGTTAACAAAGTAAAACACATAATTTTATTAAAAGTATCTTAGTAATCAATCATTTTGAGAATGAATTGTTCAAAAGCACTTCCTAATTAATATAAAGATAAGTAATTATAACTTAAGTTATTTTTTTTAATCATTGCAGTGCAATGCATGGTCCATCCTCATTGAAGCTGAGAGGCGCTACTTCTGATTTGTCGTAGCATGTATAAACGGTTAGCCGAAGAGCTTCAGCAGCACTGAAGTGGCCATTGCGTTGATCATCCTACTAACTTGGCTTCCGATCTCCAGAAATGGCCGTTTGCGTTGATCGTGCTACTATTTTAGCTTTGATACTTTTCTTATCTCCCTATGTTTGTTGTAATATCTTCTGCCAAGATGGCTTATGTGAATGATGTGATCTTTTCGAATATGAATAAAATGATGAATTTTCATCGATTTGCTTCTCGTTATATATGTTTGTCTTGTAGACCCTGATTATTTGACAAGTATAGTTTCGAGAGTCTTTGTAGTACTTTGTCTTTTCAGGACGAGTGATTGTGTTTTCCGATCTTGGTTATCTGGTCAAAGAAATTTTGGATTTTTTCAACTATTTTAGTGATGTAGTAATGGAATCAAAAGACGAAACCCAAGAGCCCAAGATGAATCAGCTCAACCCAGAGCCACATGGCCGACTTTGACTAGCTTCTCAAAAGCCCATGACTGTGGAAAATCAATAAATACTATCCCAAACAAACCCAAAAGCTTAAAATCTTTTAAATAGCCCGATAAAGACATATGTGTTATGTATGATTTAGTGGATGCCCATTATAGGCTCATTAACCAATGTTCTAGATTTACTTGTTCCCTAAGTTATACTTGTTCTCCAAGTTATACTTGTTCTCCAAGTTATACTTGTTCTCCAAGTTGTATCCCTATATATACTCCTTATTATCAATGGAATAATACACAACACTTTCATCTTTCTCTCCTGTTTATAACACGTTATCAGCACGATAGTCTCTCTTTTTCTATTTTCTTACACCGAAAAGGTGAGATTAAATTTATGTTTAGTTTATGTCTTATTCTGGGATAATAAGTGATGTCTTCTCTGAATATCGTTATGATAGGCTATGCCTTCACGATTATGATCTCTGATCTTATTCATAATAGAGATGATTGTCGATACTTATCTAGAATGACAATTTATTGATATTTGTCATGATTTAATCATGTATTTAAACCATGTTTATTATCGATTCATGGTTTATCTTAATGGACTCAATTCTATATTTTTGCTTGTGTTCAATAACTTCGAGTTGTTATATCTTTTTGATATGATTATTTCATTGTTCTAATGTTTCATACAACATTTTTTAATGTTTCTTATAAGTAAAAGATTTTGTTTCATTGTGTTTCCGAAATTTTAGATTCTGATTTAAGAAAAATATTTAAGTTTCTATTCTTAAATATCAATATATTCCCTTTTGTTTTAAGGAAAATATTTAAGTTTCTATTTTTCCTTTTTGCTAACTTGCATATCAACTCCAAACAAATATCTCGTAGCATGTGTAGTTTGATTATAAGTTTAAAGTTCATGATCATATTGTTTTGCCATCAAATTTCATGAGGTTTTGGATATTGGTGGCTTGACGTAAAATATCCACATGTTCTTTGAAACATTAAATGCGAAAGAAATATATGATCACCAGAATGTGATATAGTCATAAACTCATCTTTATTGGTTAATCTAAGATTATAAGACTTTAAGTCTGTGAATAAGTACTCATATAGAGATGTTATATAAGACATGCTCTATCTTTCATACAAATGTTGTTCTGTAGACACAATATCATGAAAAGTGTTTAAGAAGTAATATGAGTTTATATTTTGTCTCATTGTCAATGAGCAAAAGAAAGAGGTACTAAAAAATGAACAACGTCTACTTTATTATAGTATATTCTCTAAAGCGAATGTACATCATATATTGAGAAAGAAAAGTACCACAATAAAGACAATGTCTGAGGAGTGGCTATAGAAGTAGTTGTAGACGTAAATGTGGATATGGATATGAATATGGATATGGTCAAGGTCGAGCCCCGATGAGTTTCTTTCAAGAAATCATATCCTCACCAGAAGTGAGAAAATAATGATGGTAGCAATATGTGATGATGAAAGAAATTTGTGTGAGTAGAATGTCAGATTTTATAAAGATTATTGACAGCTCTAGAAGAGCAAATTGCCTATGGGAACACAATTTGAAATCATTAATGCGTTATATTTTCCCAAGTCTCAAAGGTCAAAAGAATCTAAGATACACATGACCTAAGTTGGGTATGTTGTTGATTTCGTGGGATTCAATTCGAGATAGATGAACTTGGAGTGTTACTATCTCGAGGGGGAGAACTAGAGAATCCTACATCCATTCTAAGTACTAAGTGGAACACCCTGAAGATTATGTTCACACTGAAAATAGACTTGATGAATCATTTATAAAGAAATCCAAAGGGATTTTAAATTTAATCATGTTGAGACAATAAGGGAAATGTTGAATGCCTTCAACATAAGTAATACCCGAGGCAATAAATGTATTTTGGAGAAAATACATGCATTATCTATTGAATTGTACTACACTACTACACACAGATTATTAAAATGGAGATAAATGTTATAGTAAACCAGAAGTTTACTGAAAGTTTAATTTTTGGCAAACCGGTTATGCCATCCCGGTTTTGTAATGATGCGACATTCGTTGAAGAACCAGAGATTCTTACGAATGATCTGCTATATGCTGCTTGCTCACAAGGCAATACGATAAAACGATTTCACCAGCCAAAATAGATTTGGAATCTATTTAATTTATGGAAAGTATACAAGGAAATGTTTGTGGGCTTGATCACCCACTGGTGGACTGATCATCCACCATATGTTTATATATTAACACATCGATAAGATTTTCGTATGTATGTATCCTTGTCATAAATTCGCAACTTAAAATGTGCGAGACTAATTGGTAATACTGGTGAAACTGAGCAGCATTGATTCGCATATAGCCAAAGAGTAAAATAGCTCTCCCCATCAAATTGGTTTAGGGTCAGGAACCATAAATCCCCATCTAGAGAAGTTGGATAAGTTGCTCCACCACAATAAAAAAATATGGGACCTCAAAGGAGGTTATAAATATATGTTGGATATGATTCTCCATTGATGATTAGACTCTTTTAATGAGTCAATTTATCCAACTTTAGGGAGAGAAAAAAACATCTGGAAAAGAAATGAATTATCTATGATCCTCGTACTAAAGAGCGTGAATAGAAGTCCAAATGAATGTACGAAAGACAATTCAAGTAGATTGGTTAAGCAATTTGTTGCCAGATACTTCAACTGACCCTAATAGAATGACAAAGTCACATACCAGCTGTAAATGCTCCAGTTAAATTGGATGTCCCAGAAGGACAATATCAAACTGCTAGTGAGTCTAAATAGCGCTTGAAGCGTGATAGACCTATCGGTTCCAAAGATAAGAATCCTCGGAAAAGAAAAGGAGCATGAATGAGAATGGCAGTACCGAGGAATGAAATATTAAGGATCTCGAGAAGAGATGATAAACATGACAAGAAAGAAATTCAGGTACCTGAGAATATGAAAATCTCAAATAGCTATGTCATGTCTTGAATAATATGGAACCGATATCAAATCGACGTCGTTAAGATTTATGCATGAAATATAGCAGTTGATGAGATTGAGGATCACAAGTCATCTATTGAAAAGTGTACACAAAGTAATGATTGACCAAAAGGGAAAGAAACAATAGATGCAGAGTTAAAATCTCTTGGAAAGAGAAGGGTATTCGGACCAGTAGTCCGTACTCCTAATGATGTAATACCAGTGGCGCATAAATAAGTTTTTATGCGAGAAATATGAAGAGGTCTTTATGTGAAAGAATTGATGAGATGAAATTGTGAGGTGCAAAACAGTATTAGCACAAGGGTTCTCACAAAGACCTAGAATGGATTGTAAAGAAACTATGATCATGTGGTGGAAGCAACTACTTTCAATTTTCTTATTATGGCAACAAGAAACGAATTAAGAGCCACTGGACAATGTTATCTATATGAAAGTTTCTATTCTTAAATATCAATATATTCCCTTTTGTTTTAAGGAAAATATTTAAGTTTCTATTTTTCCTTTTTGCTAACTTGCATATCAACTCCAAACAAATATCTCGTAGCATGTGTAGTTTGATTATAAGTTTAAAGTTCATGATCATATTGTTTTGCCATCAAATTTCATGAGGTTTTGGATATTGGTGGCTTGACGTAAAATATCCACATGTTCTTTGAAACATTAAATGCGAAAGAAATATATGATCACCAGAATGTGATATAGTCATAAACTCATCTTTATTGGTTAATCTAAGATTATAAGACTTTAAGTCTGTGAATAAGTACTCATATAGAGATGTTATATAAGACATGCTCTATCTTTCATACAAATGTTGTTCTGTAGACACAATATCATGAAAAGTGTTTAAGAAGTAATATGAGTTTATATTTTGTCTCATTGTCAATGAGCAAAAGAAAGAGGTACTAAAAAATGAACAACGTCTACTTTATTATAGTATATTCTCTAAAGCGAATGTACATCATATATTGAGAAAGAAAAGTACCACAATAAAGACAATGTCTGAGGAGTGGCTATAGAAGTAGTTGTAGACGTAAATGTGGATATGGATATGAATATGGATATGGTCAAGGTCGAGCCCCGATGAGTTTCTTTCAAGAAATCATATCCTCACCAGAAGTGAGAAAATAATGATGGTAGCAATATGTGATGATGAAAGAAATTTGTGTGAGTAGAATGTCAGATTTTATAAAGATTATTGACAGCTCTAGAAGAGCAAATTGCCTATGGGAACACAATTTGAAATCATTAATGCGTTATATTTTCCCAAGTCTCAAAGGTCAAAAGAATCTAAGATACACATGACCTAAGTTGGGTATGTTGTTGATTTCGTGGGATTCAATTCGAGATAGATGAACTTGGAGTGTTACTATCTCGAGGGGGAGAACTAGAGAATCCTACATCCATTCTAAGTACTAAGTGGAACACCCTGAAGATTATGTTCACACTGAAAATAGACTTGATGAATCATTTATAAAGAAATCCAAAGGGATTTTAAATTTAATCATGTTGAGACAATAAGGGAAATGTTGAATGCCTTCAACATAAGTAATACCCGAGGCAATAAATGTATTTTGGAGAAAATACATGCATTATCTATTGAATTGTACTACACTACTACACACAGATTATTAAAATGGAGATAAATGTTATAGTAAACCAGAAGTTTACTGAAAGTTTAATTTTTGGCAAACCGGTTATGCCATCCCGGTTTTGTAATGATGCGACATTCGTTGAAGAACCAGAGATTCTTACGAATGATCTGCTATATGCTGCTTGCTCACAAGGCAATACGATAAAACGATTTCACCAGCCAAAATAGATTTGGAATCTATTTAATTTATGGAAAGTATACAAGGAAATGTTTGTGGGCTTGATCACCCACTGGTGGACTGATCATCCACCATATGTTTATATATTAACACATCGATAAGATTTTCGTATGTATGTATCCTTGTCATAAATTCGCAACTTAAAATGTGCGAGACTAATTGGTAATACTGGTGAAACTGAGCAGCATTGATTCGCATATAGCCAAAGAGTAAAATAGCTCTCCCCATCAAATTGGTTTAGGGTCAGGAACCATAAATCCCCATCTAGAGAAGTTGGATAAGTTGCTCCACCACAATAAAAAAATATGGGACCTCAAAGGAGGTTATAAATATATGTTGGATATGATTCTCCATTGATGATTAGACTCTTTTAATGAGTCAATTTATCCAACTTTAGGGAGAGAAAAAAACATCTGGAAAAGAAATGAATTATCTATGATCCTCGTACTAAAGAGCGTGAATAGAAGTCCAAATGAATGTACGAAAGACAATTCAAGTAGATTGGTTAAGCAATTTGTTGCCAGATACTTCAACTGACCCTAATAGAATGACAAAGTCACATACCAGCTGTAAATGCTCCAGTTAAATTGGATGTCCCAGAAGGACAATATCAAACTGCTAGTGAGTCTAAATAGCGCTTGAAGCGTGATAGACCTATCGGTTCCAAAGATAAGAATCCTCGGAAAAGAAAAGGAGCATGAATGAGAATGGCAGTACCGAGGAATGAAATATTAAGGATCTCGAGAAGAGATGATAAACATGACAAGAAAGAAATTCAGGTACCTGAGAATATGAAAATCTCAAATAGCTATGTCATGTCTTGAATAATATGGAACCGATATCAAATCGACGTCGTTAAGATTTATGCATGAAATATAGCAGTTGATGAGATTGAGGATCACAAGTCATCTATTGAAAAGTGTACACAAAGTAATGATTGACCAAGAGGGAAAGAAACAATAGATGCAGAGTTAAAATCTCTTGGAAAGAGAAGGGTATTCGGACCAGTAGTCCGTACTCCTAATGATGTAATACCAGTGGCGCATAAATAAGTTTTTATGCGAGAAATATGAAGAGGTCTTTATGTGAAAGAATTGATGAGATGAAATTGTGAGGTGCAAAACAGTATTAGCACAAGGGTTCTCACAAAGACCTAGAATGGATTGTAAAGAAACTATGATCATGTGGTGGAAGCAACTACTTTCAATTTTCTTATTATGGCAACAAGAAACGAATTAAGAGCCACTGGACAATGTTATCTATATGAAAGTCCCAAAAGGATTTGGGCAACAAGAAGCAGAAAATGCTAGTTCTCGAAAAAATTATTGCATCATATATCAAATGATATTGAGAAATTTATTGATCTCTTTCATGATTGAAAGATGTGATTTCGTATGACATGGAGGATAGTCATACTAGTAATTTTATAAGAAGAGAAGGAATAAATTATGTACAAGTATTGGAATATTGTATGATAAGGAATGAATGACCTTTTATGTGAAAAGGATGACATGGACCAAAAGTTCAATGATCAAAGAGATCATATGATAATCAATTGAGTTATTCAATAAGGTTATAATAATTCCCAAAAGATAATATATGGTTGGAATGCATATCTTGGAGATAATGCTTCCAGGGTAAGAAATATGATGATGTGTGGTTGTACTCTTTTTCCTTATCATGGTTTTTTATCCCATTGGGTTTTTCCATGTCAAGGTTTTAACGAGGCAGCAAACAACACACAAATGATAGATACCTAAAGTGGAATGTTATCACTCAAATGATGAAGATCTATCAATCTTCTAAAGTCTTCGTGGGACCTGTACTAACTGTCTTGGAAGACCTAATATCGACAGACATCTACTATGGCGCTTCGACCGATCGTTTTTAAGGAGTTAGTCACATGCTTCATCTCAAAGACTCAAGTTATATTCTCATCAGGGGGTAAATGCGCGCTGCACTCTTTTTCCCTTAACCATGGTTTTTCCCATTGGGTTTTCCTGGTAAGGTTTTTAATGAGGCAGCATCTTAAGCACTTTAGGAATATTTTTATATGATGGACATTCAAGGGGGAGTGTTATGTATGATTTAGTGGATGCCCATTATAGGCCCATTAACCAATGTTCTAGATTTACTTGTTCCCTAAGTTATACTTGTTCTCCAAGTTATACTTGTTCTCCAAGTTATACTTGTTCTCCAAGTTGTATCCCTATATATATACTCCTTATTATCAATGGAATAATACACAACACTTTCATCTTTCTCTCCTGTTTATAACAATATGAACATATTTTGAAGTATTTCGGACAAGCCACAAATATTTAAGTAAATAACCAACTTGGTACATATTGTTGACCCATCAAAGATCCAACATCAGCTCAAACTTGGCCGAGATCTGTTAAGATCACTTCACAAACTAGCAGCTATTCTGAGAGTTAATAATTCATCTAGAAGATATTGAGAAGTCATTCAAGTACACTAGAATACATGGGATCAAATGGATCCTTTCACAACTCAACTTTTCTTAGCTGGAGCCAATTACGTCAAATCTTGCCCAAAGAACATCTTTTTGATTTATTCGACAAAGAAGGCCTGTCTTCCATAAACAAGGTAAATTTCTTAGGCGTCACCACTTTGATCTATGTTTTGTATCGATTTTTTTTTTCATTGCATCTAGATTTCGATCCATCATCTGTTGTCTGAAATTTCACCATCAAACGCACATGTGAATCACGACCATAACATATCCGAACTTGACCCTTCATCTACTTTACATTAGAATTTGTTATTTGATCTTGTTTGGTTTTTTTTTTTTATGTGTTTTTGTCCTAAAAAGTATTGTGTGCTCAAATTTCTTCAAGAACTTGTTACTGCAAAGACTGTGTTCGAGGTAAGTTTAGCACCCCTCTAAGGTCTGGCCCAATAACGAGGTAGCCCAGAAGAGATCCGGCCTAGAAAGAATAATAGAAGCCCGACGGGATGAAGTCCACTAAGTTGATGAAGTTCGGCGACCAGCTCGGCAACCTACTCGCCCGACCTGCATGGCAAAAAGGGATAAATGTTAGTTTAACATTTATCTAAAATCTTTTAGGAAATAAAATCTAAGTTGTTAAGATTTTGTAAAGAATATCATAGAAAATCTAGGGGAAAAACCCTAGATCCTCTGATATAAATATCCTTCCCCTGCGCAGGAAAAGACCAAGTCGAAACATATACTTGTACTTACAAAAACCATAGAGCTAGCGATCACTGGTCGATTCCGGCTCGATTTCTTAATAAAGACTAGATTTTCCCGGTCTAATTCGTTATTGCTTTTGAATCCTAATTTAATCTCATATCCAAGTTTCTAAACTTATAATCAATCTATTAAATTGATTATTGTTCGATTTTAGGAATCAACAATTGGCGCCGTATGTGGGAACTTTGGATATTTTGATTAACCAAAGGAGAGACTAGCAATGACAGAATCACCACCTTCGTCATAGGAAACAGGAGGAACCGGCGAAGCAAACGTCACAACCGGCGTCGACACAATGACCGCTTGGGAAAAGGCGACCCCTCTGGAGGAGTTCGACCGGGATAACCCCCGACTGGAGTTAATCGAGCGCAGTAAGATCGATGATCGAAACCCTGAATGGAGCGTAGGAATCGGAGCCGACCTCGACCCCAGATATCAAATCCGAACTGGTCGACTTCCTCTAATAGAACGTGTCGACATTCGCGTGGTCGGTCAAAGAAATGATAGGAATCGAACCGAACATCGCATGCCATGAGCTCAATGTCGACTGAACGTTCAAACCTATCAAACAGAAAAGGCGTAAGCTCAGAGCAGAGAGGGCGCAAGCTGTAAATGACGAGGTAGATAAATTTTTAGGAGCCGGATCCATCACGGAGGTTAAATACCCCGAGTGGCTCGCGAATCCAGTGGTAGTGAAGAAGAAGAACGACAATTGGAGAGTATGCGTCGATTTCACCGACTTGAACAAAGCTTGCCCTAAAGATTGCTTCCCACTACCGCACATCGAACGGTTGATCGAAGCAGCCGCCGGTAATGAACTCCTGTCGTTCATGGACGCCTTCTCCGGATACAACCAAATCTTCATGCACCCAGACGATAGAGAAAAAACCTCGTACATAACGGATCGAGGGACTTTTTGCTACAAGGTCATGCCGTTGGGTCTGAAAAACGCAGGAGCGACATACCAACGTCTTGTCAACAAAATGTTTGCAAAACAACTTGGACGAACCATGGAAGTCTACATAGACGACATGCTCATGAAATCACTGGTGGCGACGGACCACGTCACCCACCTAAGACGTGTTTCGACATCTTGAATGACTACGAGGTTAAATTGAATCCAGAAAAATGATTTTTTGGCGTCACCTCAGGTGAATTCTTAGGGTACATCGTGACGGAACGAGGGATCGAGGAAAACCCGAAGCAAATAACAGCGATAATAAATCTACCATCCATGACCAAAACCTGCGAGGTGCAGAGGCTAACCGGAAGAATCGCCGCACTCAACCGGTTTATCTCCAGATCGATGGACAAATGCCTCCCCTTTTACCAACTCCTGAGAGGTAACAAGAAATTCGAATGGGACGAAAGGTGCAAAGAGGCCTTTTGACGACTGAAATAATATCTTACGACGCCCCCAGTACTAGCTAAGCCAGAAGAAGGAGAAACGCTCTACCTCTACATAGCAGTATCAAGTGCGGCAATAAGCGGAGTGCTAGTAAAAGAAGATCACAACGAACAAAAGCCAGTCTTTTGCATCAGCAAGACGTTGGACGGAGCAGAAACCCGATACCCAACGATCGAAAAGTTGGCCCTAGCGGTCGTCACATCGACAAGAAAAATCAGGCCCTACTTCCAGTCGCATCCGATCATCGTCCTCACTATCATGCCCCTGGGATCAATCCTACATAGCCCGACCCAATCCGCCAGGCTAGCCAAATGGGCTATCGAATTGAGCGAGTACGACATCGAATTCAAAGGACGAATCGGTGAAAATCCCAGGTCCTGGCGGACTTCATTGTCGAACTACCACCCGAACTGACGCAAGATGATCAATCGAAATAAATTGGAGTCTCCACGTGGACGGATAGTCATCGAAAGCAGGCTCAGGAATCGGAATTCGGCTCAAATCACCAACGGAAAAAATGCTCGAGAAATCGTTCAGGCTAGGATTTCTGGCCTCTAACAACGAAGCCGAGTACGAAGCCCTGATCGCTGGATTACGATTGGCCAAAGCCATCAGCGCTAAACGCACCAAGCCCACTGCGACTCACAATTGGTCGTAAACCAATTCAACATCGAATACGATGCCAAAAACGAAAGAATGGACGCCTACCTCGGCATAACCAAACAGCTAACTACCGGCAACAACTTCTTTTACTTAAAAAGGATTCCTAGGAAGGAGAACGCGTCAGAAGATGCCCTCGCAGCCTTTGCATCAAGCTCGGACGCACACCTAAGATGAACAATCCCGGTGGATCTTATAGAAAAGCCAAGCATAAGCCTTCCCGACGTTTGCAACATCATCGATGGAGAAGTAAATAACGCGGACGTGGCGACATATCAAGCACACGAAGATGTAACACAGGGAAGTCATTAGAGTTCGGAGATCAAGGCCTATATATTAAATGGATAATTGCCCAAAGACTAATGGGAGGCTCGCAGACTCAGAACAAAAGCACCTCGATACATTATTGTGGAAGGAGACCTTTTTTGATACAATGCCACTGGAGCAGCATTACGGTGCGTAGAAGGCAAGGAAATCGAAGAAGTGATAAAGAGAACCCAAGAAGGAGAAGGAGGAAACCATGCTGGCGGACGATCATTGGCACTAAAAATTAGAAAGCTCAGCTTTTTCTAGCCATCGATGGAGTAGGACTGTGTAAGATATGCAGCGAGACGCGAGCCGTGCCAGAAACATGCCCCGGCGATACACGCACCTACATATGAACTACATACCGCTACAACTCCTTACCCATTCGTGCGATGGGCAATGGACAGAGTCGGTCCAATGCACAAATCCAAGCAAAACGAACACATCCTAATCCTAACCGATTATTTCACCAAATGGGTAGAAGCTAAAGCTTACAAAACGGTGAAAGCTTGGGACGTTACCAGCTTCCTGTGGAAGTACATCATCTGTAGACATGGAATCTGTTGGAATTGTGTCCAGTAATCTCGGTACTGTCTCTAGAAAGTAAGAGTATGTCAAGATCAGACATAAGTCATATAATACTGGGGGTCATGATGGCTTGCTAGAGTCCGCTCATGATCTATAAGTCTTGGACTTATTGCCTTTATTATATGATCCCATATGGGTCACACGCCTAAGCTAACAGGAAAATGTGTAGGAACGGTTATAGCAGAAGTACAGTAAAAGTGCTAGGCATTTACTGTACTTAGAGAGAATAAAAGGTTTAGCCACTGTGCATCGATCGATGCATAAGGTGCAACGATCGATGCAGTGAGCAAACACCGACGAGTTAATTGGTATTTGGGCCAAATGGCCCAAACGGAACAGGACGAGTTTTGTGTCATAAAACTCGAGTTTCAGACTGATTAACCCTAAGACTTGAGCCGTAAACTCTCTCTCTCTGCGCCGAGTTCCCTTGGTGGTCTAGCAGCTGTTTCCTGTGAAAGCGTGTGTGAACCTTTGGAGGATTCATCCCTCGGTGTTTCTCTGATCTCAGACATACCATCTTCTTCCGCTGCAATAACAGGTATAAGGTGAGATTATCATTTGTTTCTATTCAGAGAAGAACCTAGATCGCATGTTTAGGATAATCTGAATCTGGAATTGAATCAGGATTCATCTAAACGATCCAACAGTGGTATCAGAGCATTAGGTTCTGGTTTTTCTTGTTTAGATTCATGTTTAGGATTGTTTAAAGAGGTGTTTTTGAATCAATCTACTGATAAGATTAAAACACTTAAGAAACAAGAATTGAATCCTAAACAAACTGTTTAAAAATCGCATGACCAAACTATATTGATTTGGTATGTGATCTAAACTGATTTTGCATCGACTGAGATCGCATTGCATCGATCGATGCAATGCAAGGATCGATCGTTGCAGTCGCGAGAGATTGACCGCGATCGCATGGATCGTTCAAACGATCGCATGGATCTCACGAGAATCTCTCGGCCAAACCTGATAACCGTTCGTGCACACGTGAGAGCATCGATCGATGCAGGATCGATGAACGATCGTTGCAGGATCGATGCTGTGAGCATCGATCGATGCGGTTAGGGTTTAGGCTCGGTTTAATTTAATTAAAATTAAACGTCTCGGTTTAATAAACAGATTTAATAATTTTATTAAGTCTGGTTAAACCGGGATAAGAAATCCAATGTCGAAAGAATTATTGGATTTAGTGCCTAAACCAGGAATTTCTAATTTGATTTGGTTGGACCAAATAAATTGAGAAATTCCGGTTTAGTAAATAACCGGTTGACAATTGTGGTCATCGTAGTATTTAAAACTTGGTTAGACCAGTTTTAATGAACCAGACCGGTTATGTCAATTAATTGGACAATTGGGTCATGTCTTGGACATGGACCAATTCTTGGGCCTCGGGCCAAGAAGTTAAAACAATTGGGCCAGTTAATTGAGTCTTTCTTCAGATTAATTTAAAATCTATTTTATAAAATTATAAAGTCATTTTTAAATTAAAGTTTCCGAAATTTTGAAATTAGAAAGTTTCTTAAAACAGAAGTTTCTGAATTTGCGGGTTTTGGATTTTAAAGAAATTTCTAAAGTTAGAAAGTTTCCGGTTTTAGAAAGTTTCCAATTTTAGAAAGTTTCCAAAAATAGTAGGTTTCCATAAATAGAAAGTTTCCGAAAATAGTAATCTTCTATTTTGGAAATGATTTTAATAAACCTACGAACCTCAAATAATATCAAGCGTTGGATGTCTTGTCCAGGCTATGTCAGCTGTCAAAGCCCATTCAATTGCATTCATGGCCTTACAGTGTGAGGATGTCTGCTTTTGCGTGAGTAAGACAGTTTGTGATTCATAAATGTCATTGGGAGTCCCAGACATTAATGATTACATGACTGTATAGTCCGGTTTTCTTGACTAGGCCATCGGGAGTCCCGGGCCTTGAGACATCAGAGTGGATTGGGCCTCGGGCCCAGATTCACAACCAAGAGTTATATCACGGATATAATTAGCCGATATAGGGCTTACCGATATAAGCTAAGGTTGGGTGACGGCCAGTGGCCCACTTTAATTTTAGTTATATGTGGATCTTGGAATCATTATATTCTATTGAGGATAACTTAGGTTATTGAATATAATGCGTGATTAATCATATTAATTTTTTTAATACGAGATTAGTCATTTTGAACATAATAACTAATAACCTTTTTATTTATATATTTCAGATATGACTACTACAAGCACACAAAACACATTCTCGATCCGGTCTGTTCTCGAGAAGGAGAAGCTGACTGGAACGAACTTCCTGACATGGTCAAGGAACTTGAGGCTGGTCCTCAAGCAGGAGAAGAAGGATTATGTCCTTCGAGATCCCCTCCCCGAGAGGCCTCTTGCCAATGCTGCCAGGACTCTGCACAATGCTTGGGAAAAGCATTCGTCAGATGAAAATGATGTCTATTGCCTGATGTTGGTGACAATGACTCCTGAGCTGCAAAAGCAGTTCGAAAGTGTATTGTCTCCCATCGAGATAATGGCAAGCCTGAAATCGCTTTTTCAGGAGCAGGCTAGGACCGAGAGGTTCCAGACAGTTAAGAACCTCTTGGACTGTAAGTTGGCTGCGAATGCGGCAGTGAGTCCTCATGTCTTGAAGATGATGGGTTATCTCGATCATCTTCAGAAACTCGACTGCCCAATCAGCTAGGAACTTGCCTGCGACATCATTCTGCAGTCTTTACCTGCAAGCTATGATCAGTTCATTCTGAACTTTAACATGCATGGCTTGAGTAAGACACTACCTGAGCTTCACGGAATGCTCAAGACTGCAGAGCCCAACTTGAGGAAAACCGCCAAGGACCCCAATGTGCTTATGGTGCAAAAGGGCAAGGGGTTTAAGAAATCCTCTGCTAAGGATAAGGGAGCGGCCAAGGCTGTCCATGTCGCGGACAAGGACACGCCAAAGCCCAAGCCCAAGTCCAAGGCTGGGCCAACTGACATGTGCAGGTTCTGCAAAGAACTGGGGCATTGGAGAAGAGATTGTAAGAAATTCCAGGAAGGTCTAAAGGAATTGAAGAAGAAGACTTTCGAGACTTCTTCATCAGGTATTTTTGTTATAGAAGTTAATACAACTACTTCTGATAATACCTCATGGGTCATGGATACTGGTTGTGGGGCTCATATTTGTACTAATATGCAGGCACTCAGCAACAGTAGAAGGCTGAAGCAGGGACAAGTGGAGCTACGAGTTGGGAATGGAGCGAAAGTTTCAGCACTAGCTGTAGGCACATACTTGTTGTCTTTACCTTCGGGATTGATTTTAGAACTGAATAATTGTTATTTTGTACCTACTATAAGCAGAAATATTATTTCAATTTCTTTGTTGGATTTGGAAGGTTATGATTTTTCAGTTAAGAATAAATTATGTTCCTTCAATCGCAACAATTTGTTCTATGGTTCTGCCCCTCTTACGAATGGGCTTTACATACTCGATCAATCCGCGCCAATTTATAACATTAATACAAAACGGTTTAAACCTAATGAGGAAAACCGAACGTTTCTATGGCATTGTCGTTTAGGGCACATCAGCGAGAAACGCATCAAGAGGCTCCATTCGAATGGACTTCTTGGCTCATTTGACTTTGAGTCATGTGAGAAATGCGAATCCTGCATGATGGGCAAAATGACACGGGCCCCCTTTAATAAACCTAACGAGAGGGCCAGTGACTTATTGGGCCTGATACACACTGATGTGTGTGGCCCAATGTCCACAAATGCAAGAGGAAACTATCAGTACTTCATTACCTTCACTGATGATTTCAGTAGGTATGGATATGTTTATTTAATGAAACATAAGTCTGAATCTTTTGAGAAGTTCAGAGAATTCCAAAATGAAGTACAGAACCAACTTGGCAAAAGCATTAAGGCTCTTCGCTCCGACCGAGGAGGAGAATACTTAAGCCAAGAATTCAGTGATCATCTGAGAAAGAGATCGTATCCCAACTCACTCCTCCTGGAACACCTCAATGGAATGGTGTGTCTGAGAGGAGAAATCGGACCTTATTGGATATGGTTCGATCTATGATGAGTCACACAGACCTTCCAATATCCCTTTGGGGATATGCTCTGCTAACAGCAGTGTTCACTCTAAACAGAGCGCCATCAAAAGCAGTAGCAAAGACACCATATGAATTATGGACTGGAGTGGCTCCAGTGCTGTCTTATCTCAGAATTTGGGGTTGTGAAGCCTACGTCAAGAGATTAATCTCAGACAAGCTTACACCAAAATCTGACAAATGCTACTTCATTGGTTATCCACGGGAAACCAAGGCTTATTACTTCTATCTACGTTCCGAGAACAAGATTTTTGTTGCCCGGGATTGTAACTTTCTTGAGAGGGAATTTCTCTCTAAGAAAGACAGTGGGAGTAAGGTACTGCTTGAAGAAATTCAAGATGAACAGGATACTGCTCAACCTAATGAGGAAGAGCAGCAGGAGGATCTACAAGAAATTGTAGAGCCTGAACCTGTAGTACCTGAAGTTCGAAGATCCGGGAGGATCCGTCACGAACCCGAGAGATATCAAGGATTCCTCGTGACTAACTGTCATGATCTTTTGATCATTGATGGTGATGAACCATCGAACTTCAATCAAGCCATGATGGGCCCAGATTCCTCTAAGTGGCGCAAGGCCACTGATTCCGAAATGGACTCCATGTCGGTCAACCAAGTGTTTTCGTTGGTTGACTTACCCGTTGGTGTAAAAGCCATCGAGTGCAAATGGATTTTCAAGAAGAAGATTGACGTGGATGGAAATGCCCAGATTTACAAAGCCAGGTTGGTGGCAAAAGGTTTCAGACAAGTTCACGGTGTGGACTACGATGAAACCTATTCACCAGTGGCTATGATGAAATCTATTCGGATTCTACTAGCAACTGCAGCTTTTCATGATTATGAAATTTGGCAGATGGACGTGAAAACCGCCTTCCTGAATGGTATTCTGGAAGAGGATGTGTATATGACACAACCTGACGGTTACATAGATCCAAAGAATGCTGGGAAAGTATGCAAGCTTCACAAATCCATTTATGGATTGAAGCAAGCATCGAGGAGCTGGAATCTTCGTTTTGATGAAGCGATCAAGCAATTTGACTTCATCAGAAACGAAGAGGAACAATGCGTGTATAAGAAATCTAGTGGGAGCAAAATTGTATTTCTTATTCTGTATGTCGATGACATACTACTTCTCGGAAACGACATTCCAATGCTGAAGTCTGTAAAAGACTGGCTTGGAAGTTGTTTTTCCATGAAAGACATGGGTGAAGCCGCATACGTTCTTGGAATTAGGATCTATCGGGATAGACCTAAGAGGCTGATAGGCTTGTGTCAAGACTCATACATTGACAAAGTCCTACAAAGATTCAGCATGAAAGATTCCAAGAAGGGCTTCACACCAATGGTGCATGGCATAACGCTAAGCAAGAAGCAGAGCCCTACGTCGGCTGCTGAGCTTGAGCGCATGAAGAATATTCCTTATGCATCTGCAATAGGATCTGTCATGTATGCAATGATCTGTACTCGCCCTGATGTTGATTATGCATTGAGCATGACGAGTAGATACCAGTCAAATCCAGGTGAAAACCATTGGATTGCCGTAAAGAATATCTTGAAGTATCTGAGACATACTAAGGATAAATTCTTGGTGTACGGTGGAAGTGATGTGCTTAAAGTCAGTGGATTCACGGACGCAAGTTTCCAGACAGACACAGATGATTTCCGGTCACAGTCCGGTTATGTCTTTTGTCTGAATGGCGGTGCAGTAAGTTGGAGAAGCTCCAAGCAGGACACCGTTGCTGATTCCACTACAGAAGCTGAATATATCGCCGCCTCAGAAGCAGCGAAGGAAGCTGTTTGGATACGAAAGTTCATTATGGAACTAGGTGTGATACCAGATGCGGCTGAGCCTCTAGCACTGTTTTGTGACAACAATGGTGCTATAGCTCAGGCAAAGGAACCAAGATCACACCAGAAATCCAAGCATGTTCAAAGAAGATATCACTTGATACGTGACATCATTAATAGAAAGGAAGTCAAGATCAGCCGAGTTCCGACAGATGATAATGTCGCTGATCCGTTGACAAAGCCACTCCCAAGGCCTAAGCTCGAGTTCCTGACTGAAGCTGTAGGCATTAGAAACATTGAAATGTAATCTAAATTTGAGTGGGAGTTTTGTGAGCTTTATTTTAGTTATTTGATATGTTCTTGTAAAACATTATTTTATGTTTTAATGAAATTATTATTTCTAGATTATTTTAACTGTGATGAAATAATCGTTCCAAAATGATATGAATCATTTTATAGGTCATCGAAGTAAGTGACTTGATCTTGAGTCATCAAAGTCATTTAGCTTGATCATGAGGCCCTATATTTGATAAATGTTTTATATCATCCTGTCCCTAGTCGAAGGTTGTTGAAACTGAAACACCAACAACCATGTGAGACTGGATTGGTACGTGACTTATGACAAAGTCTCAGTGTGTCATAGATGCGCGGCATCAAAGTCAGTACATAGGTGTATGTTGGGAACATACGACCGGACAAGACCCGCTTATAAGAACTCTTCAGGATATTTATATCTGTGTCATAAGAGATTCTTACTACGACTATAGAGTATAGTCCTTAGACCTGAGTTCACATGCATGTGACTGCACATGGACTGATGTACTTTGATCATTGTCTAACGCTATCGTTCTGTGATAGCTATAAGGACCTTGTTTGGGTACATCATGAAATGAGTAGTTTACAGTGATGGAACAAGATGGGATTTGTCCCTCCAATATAAATGGAGTGAATATCTCTAGGCCAATCGGAGATTTGAATACTGGAAAACGCATGGCCATGCTCAAACGGACTTTCCCGAGTCGTTTGGATTGTCAGTATCAAATCAGAGTCCGATGAACAAGATTAGGCTTTATAAGGATGACACCAATCTTGCCTTATGACTAATCGAGATATTGTGACGAAAGGATTATGAATACAGAGATTCCAGTACAAGTGGGAGATTGTTGGAATTGTGTCCAGTAATCTCGGTACTGTCTCTAGAAAGTAAGAGTATGTCAAGATCAGACATAAGTCATATAATACTGGGGGTCATGATGGCTTGCTAGAGTCCGCTCATGATCTATAAGTCTTGGACTTATTGCCTTTATTATATGATCCCATATGGGTCACACGCCTAAGCTAACAGGAAAATGTGTAGGAACGGTTATAGCAGAAGTACAGTAAAAGTGCTAGGCATTTACTGTACTTAGAGAGAATAAAAGGTTTAGCCACTGTGCATCGATCGATGCATAAGGTGAAACGATCGATGCAGTGAGCAAACACCGACGAGTTAATTGGTATTTGGGCCAAATGGCCCAAACGGAACAGGACGAGTTTTGTGTCATAAAACTCGAGTTTCAGACTGATTAACCCTAAGACTTGAGCCGTAAACTCTCTCTCTCTCTGCGCCGAGTTCCCTTGGTGGTCTAGCAGCTGTTTCCTGTGAAAGCGTGTGTGAACCTTTGGAGGATTCATCCCTCGGTGTTTCTCTGATCTCAGACATACCATCTTCTTCCGCTGCAATAACAGGTATAAGGTGAGATTATCATTTGTTTCTATTCAGAGAAGAACCTAGATCGCATGTTTAGGATAATCTGAATCTGGAATTGAATCAGGATTCATCTAAACGATCCAACAGAATCCCCTATTAAATTGTCACCGATAACGAAAAACAGTTAACATCGATCTTGCTTAGCCAATTCTGCAATAAGTGGAACATCAGGCTTAGCAGATCGACGCCTTACTACCCACAAGGAAACAACCAAGCGGAAGCAACAAACAAAACTATCATCGCTGGACTTAAAAAGCGGCTCGACGAGCATATAGGAAATTGGGCTGATGAGTTAAGACGGATTTCTTTGGTCACATCGAACCACCCCGTGAAGACCATCAAACCAAACCCCATTCTCCTTAGCTTACGGAGTGGAAGCTATGTCACCAGCCGAGATAAGCCTACCGACTGTTCGGCGATCCATGCTTATTCGGAACCCAGAACTCAACGACGAGATGCTTCTTAATAACCTTGATTCACTCGAAGAGCAAAGAGACGAGACCATCTTAAGAATTCAGAATTACGAACACCTCGCTGCCCGATACTATAACAAAAAAACTAAAGGGCGACACCTGAAAGAAGGAGACCTCGTCTTGCGCGAAGTTCATCAAGGGACCAACGGAAAGAATGCTGGAAAGCTCGGCATACACTGGAAAGGACTCTAATGACCCTACCAAGAGCTAAGTACGAACAAAATGTCAACCATCAAGAAAACGCGGGTGGAACTATGGTAAATGTACTTGGGAAGAATATGCATAATTTTGGTCAAGACAAAAATCAGAACGGACGTGCATTTTTGAAGACTGAAAAAAAAGGAATTCCTTGATTCTTATAGTTTCTTAACTAACTGGAAAAGAAAGGACAGAGTAGGTACTCAATTTACCATTATACCCTAGTGGATTTTTTGTTCTTGTATTTTAATCACCTTCGAGAGACCGATGTGGACGGTCGACGAAGCTAAAAATTCCAAAACGACCAAAGGCTAATACAAGACTCAAGATAGGCCATGTTATGGTATTCGGTCTTAAGAAAATTCAGTTAGTCCGTGAAGAAATGATGATCAATCAAAACGGCCTTAAATCAGCCCGTACAACCAAATTACGGGAATCGGTAAGGACCGATTAACGGGATAATAATTCAGCAGTTCAGCCACGTGAGTCTAATCATTTTTGGGAAGAAAACCAGCTCACTTTCTGACAAGTCTTGAGCAGGAAGGATGTTTAGTTATTCTTCAACAAAAACACCCGTTATTTTCCTACAAAAACGAAGCAGCTGAAATGTCTCGCTCTTGTTGGACCAAACTGTTGGGATTGTGTCCTGAAATGACACTTGTACTCACTCCTGATGATAGTTGTGTGTCGAGATCATACATTTGTATAATACTGGGTGGCTGCAATGTTATGCTAGAAGCCTCTTGCAATCTGTAAGTTGTATACTTACTGCCAGTATTATATGATCCTATAGGGTCACACACCTAAGCAAACTGGAAGCATGAATATGGGAAAGATCATTATGGTAATGATCATGTTGATGTGTATTGGATACACATTGATATTGAGTTTTAAAGAGGTGTGTCGATCGACACAGTGAGTGTGTCGATCGACACAGGTCGGGTTTCGAAACTGATGTTTCAGTTTGATGACTTAAACGAATTGGATTAATCCAATGATCGGTTTTAGTCATTCCAGGTCTATATAAAGGCTTATATGGATGACCCGGAACCCTAGCCGTTCCTGTTGTTTTGCAGAGAAAAACCTAGCCACCAAAACTCAGTTTCCTAGATCCGGCACTAGCATCCCGGCTTTCCAGCTTTGTGTGCGTGTGAATCTGGTAGAGGCGAAGCACCTGAGTCGCTGCTGATCTCGATTACCAATCCATTCCGCTGCCATATTTGAGGTAAACACGAGATCTATGATTCAATAACTCAAACCTTAGATCCTAGGCCTAGAACTTGTAGGATTCAGAAAGCTGTTAGAATTGCTCAAGTTCCTTTAGTGGTATCAGAGCCTTAGAGTTTTAATCATTGAATCTAAAGCATGTATTTCGAATAATGATGTATTTGAATAGATTTATGCTTGCTAAATCATGTTTGGAACAAGTAAAAATCGTTTTAAGTCTGTGATTCAAAACGATGATCGTGTGTTTTCGCATGGTGTCGATCGACACTAATCTTGTGTCGGTCGACACACCGCAAAAACGCTTTTAAAATTTTAGGGTTTCGATCTTAGAGATCGAGTTTCTGTTACCCTACTGTGTCGATCGACGCACTGAATTGTGTCGGTCGACACAAGCTATGCGAAAGGATAGATCGGTTCAATTGGATTGAACCGGTTATCTCGCATGGTTATGTCGGTTAAATCGGTTCAATTGGATGAACTGGTTCAATTAGATTGGACTGTTTATCTCAATTAGTTTAGAACCGATTTAATTGGTTCATTTCGGTTAAATTAGATTTACCGGTTATCGACCTGGTTCAATTGGATTGAACCGGAAAAACCAATTTGGTTTTGGTTAGGTCGTGTCGACTGACACAAGGATGTGTCGATCGACACACCATTCGCAGATTTGGTTGTTGAACCTAAATTTGCAAATACCTGACCAAATTTAATCCTATGTTCTAGATTAAACTAAACTTAATAAATCTAGATGTTTAAAAACAATTAAAACACTTCTTGGATGCATATTGGATATGTATCAAGATTAAAAGTTATTTTCCTCAACTAAATATCAAGTGATCTTGATGTCTTGCCCGATATTGTCTACTGTCAAGACTCGTTTCGTTGTTGGATAGTCTTGGAGTCCTTGGTATCCACAATTACATGAGTAAGGCAGGTGATCATTGATAGACTTGCAGTGCGACTGTCAATGATCACAAGACTGAAGAGATTGGTTTACTTGACTGGGCTATCAGAAGTTTTGGGCCCAGAGACATCAGAGTGGATTAGACATGGATTGTCTCATCTACGACCAAGAGTTGTACTGGGTACAATTAGCAATGATTTGCTTACCTAGATAACTAAAGTTTGAGTGATGGCGAGTCGCCCAATTAGATTTTGGTGAAGTATGGATCTTGGCTCATTGTATTCATCTGAGGAAACATAGTTTTGAATACAATGCGAGTTTTCTTATTAGATAAGAATTCTCATTTCCTTGAGCATCATAACTAAAACCTCTACCTCTTTTAATTTCAGCTATGTCTGTCCCAACTCACATCAACACTTTCTCGCTAAGATCCGTCCTTGAGAAGGACAAGCTTAATGGATCAAATTTCTTGGAATGGTATCGGAACCTGAGAATAGTTCTCAGGCAGGAGAACAAGGAATATGTCCTTACAAGAGTTCTCCCCGAGAGGCCACGTTCCAATGCCACGCAGGCAGACAAGAATGCTTGGGATAAGCATTCTGCTGATGTCAAAGACGTTAATTGTCTAATGTTGGTGACTATGAACTCTGAGCTGCAGAAGCAATATGAGAACGTGATGTCGCCAATTGAGATGATTAACAGCCTGAAAGCCTCGTTTCATGAGCAAGCTCGCACAGAGAGATACCAGACGGTTAAATCTCTCATGGATTGCAAGCTGGCTAAGGACAGTCCAGTGAGTCCTCATGTCCTTAAAATGATGGGTTACATTGATAACCTGGGGAAACTGGACTGTGCCATTAGCCAGGAGCTAGCCACTGACATGATTCTGCAGTCCTTGCCGTCGTGTTTTGATCAGTTCATCTTGAACTACAACATGCAAAACATGACTAAGCCATTGACTGAGTTGCACGGCATGCTAAAGACAGCAGAGCCGAATCTCAAGAAGGCGACTCCTAGTGTACTGATGGTACAAGGGGGTAAAAGGTTCACGAAACCTTGTAAGGATAAGGGAAAGGCTAAAGCTATCCAGACTGAGAGTCAAGACAGGCCCAAGCCCAAGCCCAAATCCGTGCCTTCTCCTGAGGACAAATGCAACTACTGCAAGCAGCTAAGGCATTGGAAGAGAAGCAGCAAGAATTTCATGGAAGATATGAAGAAGCTGAAGACGACGTATGATGCTTCTGATTCAGGTATTTATGTTATTGAACTTAATGTTATGACTCCTATTTCTACTTCGTGGGTATTGGATACCGGCTACGGTGCTCATATTTGTACTGATATGCAGGCACTAAGAAACAGTAGAACGCTAAGGAAAGGACAAGTGGAGCTACGGGTCGGGAATGGAGCTAAGGTTGCTGCACTGGCCGTAGGCACTTATGATTTGTCTTTACCTTCTGGCATTGTCGTTTGGGCCACATCAATGAGAAACGCATTCAGAGGCTCCATCGTAATGGGCTTCTGGGCTCATTTGATTTTGAATCATGTGAGAAATGCGAATCTTGCTTGATGGGAAAAATGGCTAGGGCCCCTTTCAACAAACCGACTGAAAGGGCCAGTGATTTATTGGGCCTTATTCATACTGATGTATGTGGGCCAATGAGCACTGTTGCCAGAGGAAATTACAACTACTTCATTACCTTTACTGATGACTTCAGTAGGTATGGCTATGTCTATTTGATGAGACATAAGTCAGAATCCTTTGATAGATTCAAGGAGTTCAAGAATGAAGTACAGAACCAACTTGGCAAAAGTATTAAAGTTCTGCGGTCGGATCGCGGAGGAGAATACTTGAGTCATGAGTTTAGTGACTATCTGAGCGAGTGTGGAATTGTTTCACAACTCACTCCTCCTGGAACACCCCAATGGAATGGAGTGTCAGAGAGGAGGAATCAGACCTTATTAGATATGGTTCGGTCTATGATGAGTCATTCAGATCTTCCATTATCCTTTTGGGGATACGCTCTAGAAACGTCTGCGTTTACACTAAATAGGGTGCCATCTAAATCAGTTGAAAAGACACCACATGAATTGTGGACTGGGAATGTTCCAAGTCTGTCTTTCCTGAAGATTTGGGGTTGTGAGGCTTATGTCAAACCTTTAATCTCTGACAAGCTCGCACCCAAATCAGATAAATGCTACTTCGTTGGTTATCCTAGGGAAACCAAGGCATACTACTTTTACAACCAATCTGAGAACAAAGTCTTTGTTGCTCGGGACTGTTCTTTTCTTGAGAGGAAATTTCTTTCTAAGAAAAGCAGTGGGAGTAAAGTACATCTCGAAGAAGTTCGAGATGCACAGGAGAATGCTCAACCTGCTGAGGAAGAGCAACAGTTGGATCCACAAAGTTCTGTGGAGCCCACACCTGTGGAGCCTGAAGTTCGCAGATCCGGAAGGATCCGTCACGAACCCGAGAGATATTATGGATTTCTCGTGACCAATTGCAATGATCTGATGATCATCGAAAGTGACGAACCTGCGACCTTCGCGGAAGAAATAATGGGCCCGGACTCCGAAAAGTGGCTTGGAGCCTCTAAATCCGAAATGGGATCCATGTCATAAAACCAAGTATGGTCCTTGGTCGATTTACCTAATGGTGCAAAAGACATTGAGTGTAAATGGATCTTCAAGAAGAAGATTGACGTTGGTAATGTCCAAATTTATAAAGCTAGGTTGGTGGCTAAAGGTTTCAAACAGATTCATGGTGTAGACTATGATGAAACCTATTCCCCAGTGGCTATGCTTAAATCCATTCGGATTCTTCTAGCAACTGCCGCTTATTATGATTATGAGATTTGGCAGATGGATGTCAAAACCGCCTTCCTGAATGGAATTCTGGAAGAGGATGTGTATATGACACAACCTGAAGGTTTTGTGGATCCTGAGAATGCTGGGAAGGTATGCAAGCTTCATAAATCCATTTATGGATTGAAGCAAGCATCATGGAGTTGGAATCTTCGTTTTGATGAAGCAGTAAAACAATTTGGTTTCATCAAGAACGAAGAAGAACCATGTGTATACAAGAAGACTAGTGGGAGCGGAATTGCGTTTCTCGTACTGTATGTCGATGACATACTTCATCTCGGTAATGACGTTCTGTTGCTTCAGTCTATTAAGACTTGGCTCGGAAGTTGTTTTTCCATGAAAGACATGGGAGAAGCCGCGTACATCCTTGGAATCAGAATTTACAGAGATAGAGCGAATAAGCTGATTGGATTGTGCCAGGACACTTATATTGATAAGGTGTTGCACAGATTCAAGATGCATGATTCCAAGAAGAGCTTCATACTGATGTCTCATGGCATTAGTCTCAGCAAGAAGCAGTGTCCGGCGACACAGGCTGAGCGAGAACGCATGGGTAGGATTCGTTATGCTTCTGCAATAGGATCTATCATGTATGCCATGCTTTGCACTCGTCCAGATGTAGCTTACGCGTTAAGCATGACGAGTAGATACCAATCTGATCCAGGTGAAGATCACTGGACAGCTGTCAAGAATATTCTCAAATATTTGAGACATACCAAGGATAAGTTCTTGGTATATGGAGGAAGTGAAGAGCTTGTGGTGAATGGATTCACTGATGCGAGTTTTCAGACGGACAAAGACGATTTCCGATCACAGTCTGGATATGTCTTCTGTCTAAATGGCGGTGCAGTGAGATGGAAGAGCTCTAAGCAGAACACCGTAGCTGATTCCACGACGGAAGCTGAATATGTTGCTGCTTCAGAAGCGGCAAAAGAAGCTGTCTGGATCAAGAAGTTCTTGACTGAACTTGATGTGGTTCCTAGTATCTTGGAGCCAGTGGCTTTGTTTTGTGACAACAATGGATCCATTGCTCAGGCGAAAGAACCTAGGTCACACCAGAAGTCCAAACACATAGAGAGGAAATATCACCTGATTCGTGATATCATCAATAGAGGAGAAGTGAAGATCAGCCGAGTTATGACAGACGAGAATGTCACTGATCCTCTGACTAAGCCACTCCGAAGGCCTAAGCATGAGAGTCATTCTACTGCTGTAGGCATTAGAGATCTTAAGATTTAATCTTGATTCTAGTGGGAGTTCTTGTTGTTTTATTTTAGTTATATTAAGATGTTCTTGTAAACATACTTTTGGATATGTTTAATGAGATTTGATTTCAGCATTATTTATTGTGATCTAAATAATGGTCCCAAAATAAGTTTATGCCATATTATAGGTCATCAAGTTGAGGACTTGATCATGAAACCCTATAAGTTATAGATGACATAAATTATGATGTGTCCCTAGTCGAGGTTGTCAAAGTGGGACACTGACAACCACGAGAGACTAGCTTGTGAGGTGACTGTTGACTAAGTTTCACGGAGTCAGTGATATGAGTATCACAGTCAGTCACATAGATATATGTTGATGAACATATGATCGGACGTGACCCGCTAATGAGAAGTCTCCAAGATAGTTATATCTGTATCATGAGAGATTCTCATTACGACTATAGAGTATAGTCCTTAGACCTGAGTTCATCATGCTTTCTTGCATATGAATTGGTGCACTTTGACCTTGTCAAACGTCGACCCGTAACTGGTGGATATAAAGGCATTGGTTGGGTGTATCATGAAGTGTGTATAGGAACAGGGATGGAACAAGATGGGATTTGTCCCTCCTGTATAACGGGAGATAAATATCTCGCTGCCCGATACTATAAGAATTACTAACACCTCGCTGCCCGATACTATAACAAAAAACTAAAGGGTGACACCTGAAAGAAGGAGACCTCGTCTTGCGCGAAGTTCATCAAGGGACCAACGGAAAGAATGCTGGAAAGCTCGGCATACACTGGAAAGGACTCTAATGACCCTACCAAGAGCTAAGTACGAACAAAATGTCAACCATCAAGAAAACGCGGGAGGAACTATGGTAAATGTACTTGGGAAGAATATGCATAATTTTGGTCAATACAAAAATCAGAACGGACGTGCATTTTTGAAGATGGTAAAAAAAGGAATTCCTTAATTCTTATAGTTTCTTAATTAACTGGAAAAGAAAGGACAGAGTAGGTAATCAATTTACCATTATACCCTAGTGGATTTTTTGTTCTTGTATTTTAATCACCTTCGAGAGACCGATGTGGACGGTCGACGAAGCTAAAAATTTCAAAACGACCAAAGGCTAATACAAGACTCAAGATAGGCCATGTTATGGTATTCGGTCTTAAGAAAATTCAGTTAGTCCGTGAAGAAATGATGATCAATCAAAACGGCCTTAAATCAGCCCGTACAACCAAATTACGGGAATCGGTAAGGACCGATTAACGGGATAATACTCCAGCAGTTCAGCCACGTGAGTCTAATCATTTTTAGGAAGAAAACCAGCTCACTTTCTGACAAGTCTTGAGCAGGAAGGATGTTTAGTTATTCTTCAACAAAAACGCCCGTTATTTTCCTACAAAAACGAAGCAGCTGAAATGTCTCGCTCTTGTTGGACCAAATTGTTGGGATTGTGTCCTGAAATCACACTTGTACTCACTCCTGATGATGGTTGTGTGTCGAGATCAGACATTTCTATAATACTGGGTGGCTGCAATGTTTTGCTAGAAGCCTCTTGCAATCTGTAAGTTGTATACTTACTGCCAGTATTATATGATCCTATAGGGTCACACACCTAAGCAAACTGGAAGCATGAATATGGGAAAGATCATTATGGTAATGATCATGTTGATGTGTATTGGATACACATTTATATTGAGTTTTAAAGAGGTGTGTCGATCGACACAGTGAGTGTGTCGATCGACATAGGTCGGGTTTCGAAACTGATATTTCGGTTTGATGACTTAAACGAATTGGATTAATCCAGTGATCGGTTTTAGTCATTCCAGGTCTATATAAAGGCTTATATGGACGACCTGGAACCCTAGCCGTTCCTGTTGTTTTGCAGAGAAAAGCCTAGCCACCAAAACTCAGTTTCCTAGATCCGGCACTAGCATCCCGGCTTTCCAGCTTTGTGTGCGTGTGTATCTGGTAGAGGCGAAGCACCTGAGTCGCTGCTGATCTCGATTACCAATCCATTCCGCTGCCATCTTTGAGGTAAACACGAGATCTATGATTCAATAACTCAAACCTTAGATCCTAGGCCTAGAACTTGTAGGATTCAGAAAGCTGTTAGAATTGCTCAAGTTCCTTCACAAACTTCTTATGATCTGACCAGCAGCTGAATGCCCACTCCTGATTGGCAAAAACCTCAGAATAGGTGGATAATTGTCAAGCTCCCATTGGACCACGAACCATCTGGCCAGACCTTGGATGAAGCACTTCATTCTCATTGGTCGAATTGTTTATCGGTTTAATAGAAGAAAAATGGCGCCTTCCCATTGGACCAACCAAACCACGAACCAAAGCTGTAGGAGAGTATCTCAATACCATTTGATGAGCTTACCAAAGACCAAGTATGGTGAACAAATGTCCAACTCCCATTGGTTAACAGCAAAAGGACGAATATCGGGTCAGAACAGAAATTATCAACACACAAATTATAAACACCAGTACAGACGCAAGCGGGACGGATTTTATAAATACAATTACAAGTCAGACTGGTCTAGCAAAACGTCCTTGGATGGTATAATTTCCGGGAAATAAGATTTGACGGTGCAACGGCCAAAACGGTACAAATACCCGATTAACAGAAATGCGACTGTTCTTGTTGGCCATGATGTTGTTGACACGACTTCATTGGACCCTTGAGATGATAAGAATATAAGTATGAAGACTCAGTAGACCTCCAGACCTAAGAGTAGGTTTCGTCCTCATTACCCTTCATTCCGGCGAATCGTGCAGCGACCCGCAGCGAACGGATAAGATCAATCACCAAAAAAAAAAATCAGGCCACGGATCCACGACCTAAACTGCAGGCCTAGAGACTATATTTCAGAGGATAAGGTTAAGGGATAAGATCCAGCAAACCCCAAGTGGTGCGGTGACATCTCATGCTTACCATATCCGCTCGAACTGAGAAGATAACGACAAAAGCTTCTGAACCTATCAAATGAAACCACCAAGACCTACGACCTAAATGGATAAGATAAGGCTTCTGAGAACACCTAGGAATCTAGGACGCAGGTCTAGAGTGCTAGGCCTGGTGCACCTTTCATTCCGACGAATCAGATGGAAACATACAAATTTGATGACATCGGACGACATAGGAGAGAGGCTGGCTCATTTTGCCTATAAATACCACGGACATGGCCTCATTTTTACTCACCCACCACTCTTAGATTCACAGTAAAAACTAGGAAAAGAAAGGGTAAGAAAAAGAAAGAAGAGAAAGAAAGTAGGTCGGTAATAGGGGTGAATACCCGATAAGCGAGAAAGGTCGGTAAGCCCAAGTTCTGTAGTTTCCTTTCAAGCTTAATTTCTTTTACGACCTAGACTAAAGTAGGTTATGTCCTTAGTCTCTTAGTGCAGATCGTGCAAGAAGACAATAAGACAAACCTAGCCCGAGTAGTGAAAAGTGAGTTCCCGATAGCATATGTGCTAACGGTTTACTTGCAGGTCGTGGTCAAGGATTGAAACACATGAAGTGTTTATCCTTGTATCACTTTTATTATCATGCATCCATGTGTTTGAGGTTGTGATAAGTACGAGGTCGGATTGTGATCCACTCGGAAATGATTATGTGATAAGTACGGGAACGAATCAGGGGATCGTCCCGGAAATTGTGTTGTGTGATCCGGAGGTGTGGGAGATCCGGAAGATATGTAATCTGGAGGTGTGGAAGATCCAGAAACGTGGCGGTTTGATACTTCCTTTCGACTCCTCACACTAGCGAAGGACCGTCTAGATGGGAAGACTCGGAGGAACGGGATTGCAGCCTAGGGCCGAGTTCTATCCGACGGGATAGTAAGGGTAACCGTGCGATGGTACCCGCAGAGAAGAGAAAAACATGGTTCTCGGTTGTTGGTGATGTTCTAGGCTCATGTGTCTTTGTGGTTGTGACTTAGGTTTTCACGAGAAAGGAAGATCGAATGCGCAGGGCGTGCGAGGCCCGTGTGTGTGTGTGTGTGGTTATCATGACATCATCTTTTATTTTCCTGCATACTATGTTTTGATTGATTTACGAATGTTGCATTCATGCATTTTTGGGTTTTTGGGGTGGGAAAATAATCTGTTGTATAGAGGGCCTAAAATCACTAAGTAATGCTAGATTACTCATCCCTTCCTTATTTTACAGGTAACCCTAGTAAGAGTGAAGTAGGACGTGACGGACGTGAAGTTCCAGAAGTAGTTTGTGGGATGATTTTGTAATCGTTTTTCTCTTTGTAAAATCATATGTATGATTTTGGGTGTGTACGATTTGATTCGTAAGGAGTTCCCCTTGTAGTATTTTAAGATGTAAGGACTTTGTAAGATTTTACATATAAGTAATAAAAGACTTTTGTGTGTGTAAAAATCTTGTATCCCTCCCTGATATTAGCTAGTCCAAGCTAACACAACTCTTGCCTGGAGTATGGGTTGGCAAGCCTTAGGCTCTTGGCGAGAGGGTCGGATATCGAAGATGGATCGGCCAAGACTATGGGCACGGCTGGACCGTTGACGGTATTCGGCAACTGTGGCATCTTTATTTCACTTGGTTTTGGATCGAACCGGGGGTGTTACAAGGACCCTACCAAATATCAAAAGTCTTTAAACCTGGGGTCTACGAGCTCTCCGAACTAGACGGAAAACCCGTCGACTTCTCATGGAACTCAATGCACCTTAGGCGATTTGTGTACTAGATTTTTCGGTCACAAAAAAGAGAGAGCTCATCGAGCCACAACTCATGTACACTGAACTATGAATGGCTTGATCCCCTGTTAACGGGGTATGTAGGTAGTCCTTCCATGATTCAGCTATACTTCTAATAAAATTACATCTTGCAAAAGATACGATCGCCTCGACATCTCAGCCATACAAACAACTCAAACGCGCTCCACGAGTGACGTGGTAAAATAATTCACACATTCATCACACGTGCAAAAATCACGACTCGAAGTCGGCACTGATGAAAAATTAAGCTGGGATCCCCCCCCCGCTTGCCTAAGTTCGAGTCGAGACAAATAAGCCGACCCAACACGCATAACCGACCTCGAACTAGGCGATATCCGCGATATGAAGTCGGCATTTTTATCCACTCGTATCACAAAAAGGATACCGAAGCACACTTCGGTAACCCCCCTTCTTCCGCGGCAAATCAGAACTAACTCTGAAAGCACTGTCCACAAGAAGGTTACATTTACGCCGAGGTATAGCCCGGCCAAACGACAAAAATTGAAGGAAATACTCAATCACATCGGCAAGATAATATTACACTACAAACGGAGTCTACGAAACTCGGAAAGAACATTCCGCTAAAATACATATATAGGAAACGAAAAAGATGAAGCCAAAGTAAAATATTGTGGAACGAATTAAAACGGAATGAAAAATTCCTTCGTTTTATTATCCTCAAAATATTATTACAACTCGAGCTACAAAAAAAAAAGAGAGACAAAAAGAAAAAGGGGAACACAAAAAACAACAAACTAAAAATAAATTTCTTGAAAGACGATTTCCGTCCAAGTTCGGCTTCTCCTGCCAGAAGCCGAACTGCTTTTAACTAAGGCGATTGCATCGTCTTCTCCCAGCAAGGCCGCCGACGAGAAAGAAACTGTTAAGGAAAATCTACTGGCACCAATGTTCTCCTGAATATAAAAGAAGATCAAATTAACCGATTCCGTAAGCAGTCATCTCGCCGCCGAGGACCTTTCTTGAAAGACAATTTCGTCGCCCGTTATTTACAAGGCTCGTCCCTGATAGTCGGCTACATGAATAAGAGCAGGAGATAGACTGAAGCCGGATAAGAGGATCTAGCTGGGGCAAGCAAAGATTCTGATATGCCGACCTCAACACTCCAATAAACTCTTGTCTTGCCACCGACCGAGCTCGGCGAGACGGATTCCAGAAGAAACAATCCCCCGCGTCCTCCGGGACAGGCCTGCTCCGACATACCATCAGTTTCTCTACAAAAAGAAAGAAGAGAGCGGAGAGTTAAACCACCGAGCTACAAATGTTAAGCAAAAGCAAAAAAAAATAATACATAAATATGTCTTGCGCGGTTGGCAACCGATCCTAGAAGGAGCAGACCATAGCGCGTTCCTGAGATCAACGACGCATCAGATCGATCCAAACAAAGGATCTGAACGTCACCCTTAAGTTTGGAAGGGCGATAAATGGAATCAACCATCGGCATAAATCCAGATACCGACGAGCTACCCTTAAGCAAAAAGAGCATAAGCTCGTCGACGCATTCAGCCATACGAAGATCCGGAGGGCGGCATAAACCGGAGTAATGGAAAAATGAAAGATTCACCACCATCTCTCAAAAAGAAGAAGGAGCGAGAAAGAGGAAGAAACCGAAAACGGATTGTAAAGGAAAAGGGAAGGAATGAAGATGGTGAAAAGGAGGAGAGCCATATTTATAGCGGAAAGAAGCGGTGGTTACCGAGGCGACGCGACGGTTACCAACGCGGAATTAAAACTAACACGACATTCCCGACACGTGGAGACCACCTATTGGAGGAAACCGAGGTGCAATAAATGATCAGGGATACGAAGCGATTTCCTTCGGTCAAAAACAATTATGAAGGAGAACGTTTGGGTAGCAGCGCGCTGATTACTACAAGAAAAAGGATTTTCTTAGCGGCTCAATAACGCTATGTAACGATACCATAGCGTTTTTACAAGCGTTGTATCATCGCCCTTCATAGTAGGTTATGCACTTTAGATAGCGTTTTTTTGTTTTGCTATTTTTTTAATATATAATAGTGATTTTTTATCTGCAATAGTTTTAAATACAATAACAATTTTCTTATGTTATTTTTTGTGTATAGCGTTATTATATATAGCAATTTGGTGTTATTGTTTTTTCGTATATTATTATTTGATTTTAGATATATTAACTATTATTTTATGAATATATAAAGTTAAAATAATTTAAATTTAATAACCAAAGTATCGAAAACTGAGAATCTAGGAAGCAATAGTCAATGATAAAATAAAGGGTACAATTTGGATAAAGCTTATAGAGTAAGAGAAGAATCTAGTATCCTCTGTAGTATCCCCCAACCGGCCTAAGGAAGACGGGACGGGCCATGGGACCAGAAACATGAACGGGAAGTCCGGAGAGACAAACCTAAGTGTTCCATAGGCGTTTCAAGGCTGAGATTCATCTAGAAGGAGCTCAGTCAAGTGTAGGAGTGAAGAAGTCAGCTCAGCTGAATAATCCAGCTGGTCAGCTGGCAACCAGCTCAACTCAGCTGGCCCAAGGGTTAAGCTCACGGGTCAGCTAGTCAGCTAGTGACACTAGCTGACCAGGCGGTTACCAGCGAATGGTCACCATGGCAAGTTGTGACCTTTCGGCCAACAACTTGTGACCATTCGCCCAAGGGAAGTTGGCGCCAAGGAAAGCCTATAAATAGGCCATTCCTTGGCCATTTTTTCGCACGCCCACAAGAAAAAGAAACACCAAAAATTCTCCAAAGGCACAAGGCCAAATCGAGAGATTTTTAGAGAGAGAGAGAGAAGTCGGAATCTCCAAGAGAAGGCCGGCGGTTTTAAGAAGTGATTCGGTGGTGGTTAAGGCGCAAGGAAGGGAGTGAAAGATGGCTGGTGAGGCATCGACTACCCACGGCAAGACCACGACCACATCTAAGGTTAGAGTCCGGTTCATATTCTCTCGGCCTTGGCCAAAACCCTAGCGGCCAACGGCCGGTTGTCTATGGCCGGAAACTCTCTTCTTCTCCTTTTCTGAATAGACGCTTATCCTTGTTACACGACCGGCCATAAGGCCTTGGTCGTGGACGGTTGGCTAGGCGGTTGGTCATGATCCTAAGCGCTAAAGAGGCCCGAGAGATTGGTGTTGTTTCAAACGGTTCAACGGCTCATCGAGAGGACGGTAAGCCGAGAACCGAGAAGCCAAAACACAGTCGGACCAAGCGTGAAAACGGACCGAGGAATATGGCCGTTGGATCGCAAGACTTAACCGCTCGTCAATCGCCGGTGCATGATGCGGACGATCGCGGATGGTCTACGGACTATCGCAAGCGATCGATGACCGCGGTCGCATGTACGGACCACAGGAACGATCACGACCGTCCGCGGTAACGATCGCGTCCGTTCGTATGTAAAGTCGCGTCCTTTCGCGGAAGTACGACTGGACCGCAGACCGACCGTGTAACGATCGCGGATCGACCATCGCGAACGTAGCACATGGCCGTACGATCATTCGTCAAGCCGGAAAGTACACTCGTACTGATCAGTCCACGCGACCGTAAGGTCAAGCGTGCGATAGATCGGTACGTCCGTCCCGGTACGCGATACGACCGTAAGGCTATCCGACTGCGGACGTTCGGATGACCGTGAACAAAACGCGGACGATCGTAAGTCCATGCATACGACCGTGGACCGTATGACTTGAATGCGTGGACACACGCTCACGTCCGTGAGCCGAGTTGTGTTTGTGGTTCTTAAAGTGTGTAACGGGAATGAAAGCGTTAGGAAATGGAAACTTAGAATAATCTAGGTTTACTTGTATATTTTAAGTTCATGGGATCATATAGAATTGTGAATTGCTAGGTTGCATATAAATCGCTTGTAAATGAATATGGAAATCTCATGAACATGTTTTGGCTTTCAGGTGAACTGGCTTAGGCGCGGACTTAAGGACCCGGGTGACGAGTGGTGTTTTAGATAGACATTGTTAGGACCGAATACTTTAGCATAATGCAAACGAATTACATTTGTATTTGGTACCTTTGCTTATTTAATAAAATGTCTATTTTGCCTTATATGAAATTCCTTAGTCTAATATGAATCGAATGGAATGAACAAATGAGATAGAAATTGTTTAAGTATGAAAATAATGGGCTTGAGGTTCACAAACGAACCTCAAGTTGAAATGGTTAAGTAGTGGCAAACCTTACCGGCCCTATGGCCGGGATAGGCCTTGTCAAGTTGGTATCAGAGCGGAGTTATTTCCTAGGCTTGGGTTAAGGGCTACACCACTCGTCCGGGGTTAGATTGTCCGCATAGAAATGTTAGACTTGCTAGGACTTGGATATTTATTGAATATATCAAATTGTCAAGTTGAATCTTCAGGTTGGAAAAAGCAAGTCCAAGAGGACAAAGGACAAGGAAGCATCTGCGACCGGCCACGGCCCGAGAGTCCAGACCACCATTTTCCAACCAGGGTTAATCGGTCCTGAGGTTAACCCAACGGCCACTGGCCCCATTGCTTCACAGATTCCCGACGGGACTAGGGTTGAAGAACCGAACGTCCAAGCCGGGAACGATGAGCAGTTGGGTGAGTCGTCATCTCATGCGGCTCGAGATGAGACCGGCCATGAGATGGATGGCGCCACAGGTGGTGGTGGCGGTGAGACTTTGACAGCAGTCCCGAACATCGGTCAGATGTGGACTATGTTAAAGGAAGTCATGGGCCAGCTCACGGTACTGAACCAGAACCTTTCTGGTCAGAAACCGACTTAGGGTGAGCCGCGGATCACAGTCCATGAGACTACTGATCCGAGTGATGATGATCCGGACGTAGTAGTGATAGAGTCACCGACCCCTAAAAAGGTCTGTAAGGTGGACTATCTCAACGTCCTAGGTCACATCACCAAGCTGGGCACAAAACACTTCAAGGGAAGTGCTGACCCGCTTGAGGCTGATGAATGGAAGTCACGGCTTGTCCGGAACTTCCGATCCACCCGTTGCCCTGAAGACTACCGCAAGGACATTGCGATCCACTTCCTGGAAGGGGACGCACACAACTGGTGGCTGTCTGTTGACAGGCGCACCAAGGGCCTCATCAACTCCTTTGCGGAGTTTGAGGTAGATTTCAACCGGAAGTACTTCCCGGCGGAGGCCTGGGATCATATGGAAGGTCGATACTTGAGCTTGGTCCAGGGCCGCAGGTTGGTCCGTGAGTATCAGGCTTAGTTCGACCGTCTCAGACGTTACGTGGGACGGGATGTTGAGGACAAGCCGGCTCAGGTGCGTCGCTTCCTTCGCGGCCTGCGAGTGGAGTTACGTACCCATTGCTCGGTTTGTACCTACAACAGTGTTTCTGAGCTAGTCGAGAGGGCAGCTACGGTGGAAGCCAATATGGTTGAGGAGAACCGCGTTGGCTCAAAAGACAAAGTGTCCAGCCAACCCGGGAAGGACCTAAAGAGGAAGAGAGACCAGATGTGCCACATGTGGCAAACGACACTTAGGGAAGTGTTGGAAAGCCAATGTTTCATGCGCGAAGTGTGGCAGCAAAGACCACGAGTCAACAAGCTGTCCACAGAACAAGGGGCGTGAAGAGGTGACCGAGAGATCAGTGACGTGCTACCACTGTGGCCAAGCTGGACACTACATCCGTGAGTGTCCTAAGCGCCAAGATGGGAAGCCAAAGGCGCCAGAAGTGAACAGGGGTCAGGGAGACCGCGCGGCTACGACCAATGGTCAAACTGTGAAACCTCGGGTTTACGAACTGGTGAAGGACTCAGGCGAGGCCGGCTCCTACGATGCGATCACTGGTACATTACTGGAACCCTGACCTTTCTTCAATTATAGTAATGCATTGCATACATATTGGGGGAAAAAGCGGGATGCGCTTATACATTTGGGAAATGTGTAGGGACCGTTTTGATAGGCGGTGTAGATACATTGACCTTGTTTGATTCCGGGGCTACGCATAGCTTTGTGAGTCCCGGAATGATTGGAAAAGGCCTGGTCCAAAGTGAACAAGTGGCTGGCCAAGGCATTGTGAATGCCGCCGGTGGGCAAGTGATGCCTATGCTTGGTTTAGTCCGTGATGTGCCCGTTTCCATTGGAGGCGTGAGCATGCCGGCTGACCTAGTGGTGGTCCAACTCAAACATCACGAAGTGATCTTGGGTATGGACTGGCTCGGCCAAAACCGAGCCACCATTGAATGTCTCCGAGGAAGGGTGAAATTCGAGAAAACCTGAGGGAAAGGTAGTGTTCCAAGGAATACGACCAACCTCGGGAAGCTTGGTTGTCTCTGCTATTCAAGCGTAGAATATGTTGGCTAAGGGATGTGAAGCATACTTGGCTACCATCACGACCAAGGAAGTCGGGCCAGAGGCTAAGGTTAGGGAGATCCCAGTGGTTAAGAACTTTGAGGACGTGTTCAGACCATTAGAAGGCTTACCGCCTGACCGGTACGATCCGTTCATCATTGAACTTGAACCCGGAACTAAACCCTTATCCAAGGCGCCTTACAGAATGGCCCCAGCCGAGATGGCTGAGTTGAAGAAGCAGCTGGAGGAGCTGCTGGACAAGGGCTTTATTAGGCCGAGCAGTTCTCCTTGGGGTGCGCCTGTCTTATTCGTCAAGAAGAAGGATGGGAGCCTTCGCTTGTGCATAGACTACCGAGGCATCAACCGGGTTACTGTCAAGAACAAGTACCCATTGCCTCGGATAGACGAGTTGTTAGACCAACTCAAGGGTTCGACTGTGTTTTCTAAGATCGACCTCGCTTCGGGATACCATCAAATCCCGATGGCACCAGAGGACGTGAGGAAGACCGCGTTTAGAACTCGGTATGGACACTACGAGTTTGTAGTCTAACAAATGCACCGGCCATATTCATGAAGATGATGAACGGTGTATTTCGGGAATGGCTAGACAAGTTTGTTATCATATTCATTGATGACATTCTTGTTTACTCCAAGAACCCTAAGGAACACCGGGAACATCTTAGGATCGTGCTGGAGAAGTTTCGGGAACAGAAGCTCTATGCCAAGCTAAGTAAATGTAGCTTCTGGCAAGAGCGGATTGGCTTCCTAGGACACATAGTGTCGGCAGAAGGAGTGTCGGTTGATCCGGAGAAGATCCGGTCAATTGAGGAGTGGCCAAGGCCGAGAAACGCGACTGAGGTCCGAAGCTTTCTTGGTCTGGCTGGCTACTACCGACGTTTTGTCCAAGGGTTTGCAAGTATGGCCAAGGCCATGACGAAGCTGACTGGGAAAACGTGAAGTTTGTGTGGACTGATGCCGCGGAGAAGAGTTTTAAGGAACTCAAGGAGATGTTGACCAAGGCGCCAGTTCTGACACAACCCCAGGATGATGTGCCTTACGTGGTATACACAGATGCGTCAATCAATGGGTTGGGATGTGTGTTGATGCAAGAAGGGAAAGTGATTGCATATGCTTCAAGGCAATTGAGGAAACATGAGGGGAACTATCCCACTCATGATCTTGAGTTGACCGCTGTAGTCTTTGCACTTAAGATCTGGAGATCTTATCTCTACGGAGCAAAAGTGCAACTATTTACGGACCATATGAGCCTGAAGTATGTGTTCACCCAACCTGAGCTCAACCTTCGTCAAAGAAGATGGATGGAACTAGTGGCCGATTACGATCTGGACATTACTTACCATCCAGGGAAGGCCAACCTCGTGGCCGACGCCTTAAGTAGGAAAAGGACCCAGGTGGCTATTGAACGGGATGCAGAGACCTTGGTCGGAATGGTCCGTTCCTTGCGTCTCAATGCATTATCCGTGGGAGAGGATCCAGTTGGCTTGGGAGCAGCAGACCAAGCAGACATTCTGACTAAGGTCCGGCTTTCTCAGAAGGATGATGAGGAGTTGGTGAAGGCCGCTGAGAAAAACCATACGGAATACCAAATCTCCAACAATGGGACGATTGTGGTAAATGGCCGAGTCTGTGTGCCAAACGTGTGGGAACTGAAGGAAGTCATCTTACGAGAGGCTCATCAGTCTAAGTTCTCAATTCATCCCGGTCAAACCAAGATGTACCATGACCTCAAACGGTACTATCATTGGGTCGGGATGAAGCGTGATGTAGCTGACTGGGTGGCCAAGTGCCCAACCTGTCAGCTTATCAAGGCTGAACGCCAAGTTCTGAGTGGATTGTTACAAAGTCTTCCCATTCCGGAATGGAAATGGGATAACATAGCTATGGACTTTGTGACGGGTTTACCTATGACCCAGAACAGGCAAGATGCCATCTGGGTTGTGGTAGATAGGCTCACCAAATCCGCCCACTTCTTGGCCATCAAGAAGACGGATGGAGTGGGGAAACTGGTTGAGGTATACATTGATGAGATCGTGAGACTCCATGGGATCTCATCAAGTATAGTTTCAGACAGGGACGGCCGGTTTACTTCTTATTTCTGGCAAGCCTTCCGGAAGGCCCTGGGAACGAGAGTGAACATGAGTACAGCTTACCATCCCCAGACGGACGGTCAATCCGAAAGGACAATACAAACCCTAGAAGACATGCTAAGGGCGTGTGTTTTTGAATGGGGCGACTCATGGGAGAATTTTCTACCCTTGACCGAGTTTGTGTATAACAACAGTTATCACACAAGCATCGGAATGTCGCCTTATGAGGCTTTGTATGGGCGGCCTTGTCGAACTCCACTATGCTGGACTGAGGTTGGAGAGTCAAATATAGTTGGATCAGACATAATAGAGGAAACAACGGAACGAATCCGATTCCTCAAGGCCAAGATGAAAGAAGCTCAAGACCGTCAAAAGAGCTATGCAGACAAAAGAAGGAAGGACCTTGAGTTCAAAGTAGGCGACCAAGTCTACTTGAAGATGATTACCTTCAAGGGTCGGCCCAGGGTTTCCAAGCGTAGCAAACTTGATCCTAGATATTTGGAACCGTTCCTAATCATTGAACGGGTTGGGGCGGTCGCCTATAAGTTGGATTTGCCAAGTGAGATGGACGCATTTCAAATGTGTTCCATGTCTCACAGTTGCGCAAATTCTTAGGGGATCAAGACATAGTTGAGCCTGAGATTCCAAGAGAACTTAGGCCAAACTTGACCATCGAAATACGGCCACTCCGAATCCTAGATAGGATGGAAAAAGCAACCCGAAAGAAGGTGGTGCAAATGGTCAAAGTTGAATGGATCCACAATGGTATCAAGGAGATTACTTGGGAAACTGAGAATAGGATGAAGGCCGACTACCCGGAGTGGTACAAAAACCTTGACGCGGATTCGGGGACGAATCAATTTCAAGGGGGGAGACTTGTAGTATCCCCCAACCGGCCTAAGGAAGACGGGACGGGCCATGGGACCAGAAACATGAATGGGAAGTCCGGAGAGACAAACCAAAGTGTCCCATAGGCGTTTCAAGGCTGAGATTCAGCTAGAAGGAGCTCAGTCAAGTGTAGGAGTGAAGAAGTCAGCTCAGCTGAGCTGAACAGTCCAACTGGTCAGCTAGGTCAGCTGGCAACCAGCTCAACTCAGCTGGCCCAAGTGCTAAGCTCACGGGTCAGACACTAGCTGACCAGGCGGTTACCAGCGAATGGTCACCATGGCAAGTTGTGACTTTTCAGCCAACAACTTGTGACCATTCGCCCAAGGGAAGTTGGCGCCAAGGAAAGCCTATAAATAGGCCATTCCTTGGCCATTTTTGCGCATGCCCACAAGAAAAAGATACACCAAAAATTCTCCAAAGGCACAAGGCCAAATCGAGAGAGTTTTAGAGAGAGAGAATTCAGAATCTCCAAGAGAAGGCCGGCGGCTTTAAGAAGTGATTCAGTGGTGGTTAAGGCGCAAGGAAGGGAGTGAAAGATGGCTGATGAGGCATCGACTACCCACGGCAAGACCACGACCACATCTAAGGTTAGAGTCCGTTTCATGTTCTCTCGGCCTTAGCCAAAACCCTAGCGACCAACGGCCGGTTGTCTATGGCCAGAAACTCTCTTCTTATCCTTTTCTGAATAGACGCTTATCCTTGTTACACGACCGGCCATAAGGCCTTGGTCGTGGACGGTTGGCTAGGCGGTTGGTCATGATCCTAAGCGCTAAAGAGGCCCGAGAGATTGGTGTTGTTTCAAACGGTTCAACGGCTCGTCGAGAGGACAGTAAGCCAAAAACCGAGAAGCCAAAACACGGTCGGCCCAAGCGTGAAAACGGACCGAAGAATATGGTCGTTGGATCGCAAGACTTAACCGCTCGTCAATCTCCGTTGCATGATGCGGATGATCACGGATGGTCTACAGACTGTCGTAAGCGATCGATGGCCGCGGTCGCATGTACGGACCACAGGAACAATCGCAACCGTCCGCGGTAACGATCGCGTCCGTTCGTACGTAAAGTCGCGTCCGTTCGCGGATGTACGACTGGACCACTGACCGACCTAGTAACGATCACGGATCGACCATCGCGGACGTAGCGCATGGTCGTACGATCATTCGTTAAGCCGGACAGTACGCTCGTACTGATCAGTCCACGCGACCGTAAGATCAAGCGTGCGATAGATCGGTACGTCCGTCCCGGTACGCTATACGACCATAAGGCTATCCGCGTGCGGACGTTCGGACGACCGTGAATAAAACGCGGACGATCGTAAGTCCACGCATCCAACCGTGGACCGTATGACTTGAACGCGTGGACACACGCTCACGTCCGTGAGCCGAGTTGTGTTTTCGGTTCTTAAAGTGTGTAACGGGAATGAAAGCGTTAGGAAATGGAAACTTAGAATAATATAGGTTTGCTTGTATATTTTAAGTTCATGGGATCATATAGAAATGTGAATTGCTAGGTTGCATATAAATCGCTTGTAAATGAATATGGAAATCTCATGAACATGTTTTGGCTTTCAGGTGAATTGGCTTAGGCGCGGACTTAAGGACCCGGGTGACGAGTGGTGTTTTAGATAGACATTGTTAGGACCGAATACTTTAGCATAATGCAAATTAATTACATTTGTATTTGGTACCTTTGCTTATTTAATAAAATGTCTATTTTGCCTTATATGAAATGCCTTAGTCTAATATGAATCGAATGGAATGAATAAATGAGATAGAAATTGTTTAAGTATGAAAATAATGGGCTTGAGGTTCACAAACGAACCTCAAGTTGAAATGGTTAAGTAGTGGCAAACCTTACCGGCCCTATGGCCGGGATATGCCTTGTCATCCTCTGCCTCTGGAGGCTCCACGAGCACCACCTCTACCTCTAGAAAATCCTCCACCACTGCCTCTTGGAGGGCCTCTACCTCTGGAAAATTCTCCACCTCTTGGAGGGCCTCTACCTCTACCTCTGGAAAATCCTCCACCACGACCTCCACCACGGCCACCTGCCGATTGACCCCTACAAGAGCAAAGACATACACCTATCAGCTAATACGTTTGTCAGTGTCTCAAGCCTCAATTTTTCACAAGGAAACTAAACTAACTGCTGAAGATAACCGTGTGTAAGCTTACAAATCTTTTAATGTTTTAACGAGTGCAACTTACTTTGGGCGAGGAAGGAACCTAGCGAAGGGAAAAAGCTTTGCTGGATCGATGAAGAACTTCTCTCCTGGAGCATACGAGGTGGCTACAATACCTTCCATCATTTTGATTGAAAACAATTGAAGAAGAAACAATTCTGAAACCTCAATTTTGGTTGGATACAAGTACAATAGAGAACTTACATATTCGTTGATGGGAGCCCTTTGTCTCTAAACCCGCCAAAGCGACCACCTCCACGTCCGCCACCACCAGATCGTCCACCACCACCAAATCGTCCTCCTCCACCAAATCGACCGCCGCCGCCATCTCTTCCTCCCCTTTTGAGAATCGAAAAGGGGAAATAAATAGCAAACCCAAAATTTGGCACAAACCCCAAATCTAAAGAGACAACCAAAAGATCGAACACTAATATCGTCTTATGGATCTGAGACAACCATGAGACCGAACACGAACCAAAGGCTGGAGAGGAGGGAGGCGATGGCGAGCTTCATGGACCTGAGAGGCCAGATCCATGAAACGATCACCGGAGACCATAGCCGTACCACACCTTCGCAGCTAGGGTTTGATAGAGAGTGTTTAAATTTTTTAAAGAGTGACATATATTAATCTAAGGGGATTTGAGATTTTAAGGATGGATTCATAAAAGATCTTGAACAAAATTAAAGAGAGGAGAAGAATCCAGGAGGGGAAAAGTTAGAGATGGCCAAAGAATGCTTGAAATGAAATGATGAGGCAAAAAAAGAAATGAGTGAGAGGGAAAAGAAAAAAGAAATGAGCTAGAGGGAAAATGAAAAGATTTTGGGCGCTTATATTTTTATTTAGAGGGCAAATGGAATATTTTTCCGCCTCTATTATTCATAGCATTTCAAAACTTATAAGTGCTATGTCTACTATATTTCTAAAAAAACGTTCGCAGAATAAAATTAGACTAACCAAACATAGCGTTTTTATTTTGGCAAACGCTATATAAAACTAAGATGTATGTCAACCATAGCATAAAGGCAAAAAACGCTATATTCTGTTGCTATCAAAACCCCAATTTCTTGTAGTGGATGTAGTTATTGAGCCAGACCAAGAGAAAAAAAATCACCGACCTACATTTCCGCTTGATGCGATGAACTGGGGGGGCTTACTGTTAGAGGTGGGTTTAGGACCCCCTCTAAGGCCTGACCCAATAACGAGGTAGCCCAGAAGAGATCCGGCCCAGAAAGAATAATAGAAGCCCGACGGGATGAAGTCCACTAAGTTGATGAAGTTCGGCGACCAGCTCGGCAACCTACTCGCCCGACCTCCATGGCAAAAAGGGATAAATGTTAGTTTAACAATTATCTATAAATATTTTAGGAAATAAAATCTAATTTGTTCAGATTTAATAAAGAATATCAGAGAGAATCTAGTGAAAAACCCCTAGATCCTCTGATATAAATATCCTTCCCCTGCGCGGGAAAAGACCAAGTAGAAACATACACTTGTACTCACAAAAACCCTAGAGCTAGCGACCACTGATCGATTTCGGCTCAATTTCTTAATAAAGACTAGATTTTCTGGTCTAATTCGTTATTGCGTTTTAATCCTAATTTAATCTCCTATCCAAGTTCCTAAACTTCTAATCAATCTATTAAATTGATTATTGTTCGATTTTCAGAATCAACAGACTGTTATGCTTGTTTCAAGATGACTGGAGAAGAAGAAGAAACCAGTAATAACATGAGCCACATATTCCTTGTTGAAACCATCACATCACAAATGACTTCACAAATGGCAAAGTTTATGGATGAGAAGTTTGAAGCTATGAAGCAGGAGCTGAATCCAAACCAATCAACTAGAAAGAATTTGTTCTACACAAGGTGTGTACAAGGAAAGATATGCAGCCTCAAAATAGATGAAGGTGCCATGACCAATGTGGTAAGTGAATATATGGTCAAGAAGCATGGACTGACAGTGAAGAAGCATTCATGGCTCGATGAAGACTACAAGTTAAGAGTGAGCCGCCAAGTGATCATTTCCATAGCCATTGGAAAGTATGAAGACAAGATTCTGTGTGATGTGCAACCAATAGAAACTTGTAACATCGTTCTTGGAAAACCATGGAAGAATGAGCGTAAAGCAGTCCATGATGGTCTCAAAAACCGATATTCTTTCAAGTACAAAGGAGGCAAGATCAATCTGGTCCCATTGACACCACATGAGATTCATCAACATCAGCTATATCTAAATAAAAGAGAAAAACAGGTTGTAAGTGAATCTCTAAACCCTCATCACCAAAAACAAAAGGAAGTTCTTATGATTGAATATAAAAGAAACTCCTACGAGTTTATCTATCCATGCACCGGAGCTACCAAGTCCTATTGAAAAGACTTTTATTTTGCAGGAATGCAAGGACACATTCAAAGGAGATGAACCAAAGGAGTCACCACCCATCTGTGGAGAAGAAGGTCAACTTAAAACATGTCAAGAGGAAACAGTCGATTGAACCTTTGGTCCTAAACACAAAACGGTGAATTACTTACAACAACTGAGGGATGAGCTACAACAACGAAATTCCCTGAGGGAAATTACTTTGACCAACCAAATGAGCCTTTGGGAGATTCTGGTCAAGATAAAAATCAGTTTGGTCGAGTAGTTTCCAAACTTCCCTTTGAAACTCCACATGCAGTCCATGTCGTCAAGATGAAGCCTGTTGAACTGAGGGAGCATCCAAATGACCAAATATCTTATGAAGGAGGTAAGTTTCCTCAACCAAATACATATTTTAGTACTAATGATCGTGTTACTTTGCTGTTAGGTCATACAGATTATGAGTTGGTTCACAAAAGCAATCCGGAGGAAAAGAAATCTGAGGAAAAATTACAAAACTTGGATGCAATGATTATTCTGGTTTTGGAGATTCAAGAAAGCATGAACCAATTCACGTCCCAGCACATATCATTTACAAAACGTACAAGAAATGCTTGCAAGGAGCAAACGATGAAACAATTCCATGTGACATCCTAAACAAGCAAGGTAAGAAATTTATCGTGTCTGATGCACTGCTGATAGGGTCAAGAATTAATCATATTCTACTGCAAGTGCACAGTTAAGTGATTGTATTATATAGGGTATCGAATCCACAGAGACTCTGGTTTCGATAGATTAAGAACTATATAGATTTAAACTAAGAAGAAAGCAATGTGAAGTAAACTAAATAGCAGTGCGAGAAAGTAAACAAGTAGCAAGATTATCAGTTGTGAAAACAGTTAATTAAGGGCGCTAAGTCTAGGGCGTTCTCAGGAAATCAGACAAGCAGACAAATCATTCAGTCAGGATCTAATTAAACACAGTTCTAGAACTCAAATCACGGATATAGAATTAACCAACTGTCGTTGCGAGAATTCTCTAAGTCTAAGTGCAGCAATCCAAATTCCTTTGCAATTACTAACAGATTAAACCAGCATTAATTTCAAGTTCGATATGTTCACAATTAAACTAAACCAAATTCCTTTGCGAGAAGTTTAATTGCTCAACCTAAATAGTTCAGATTCTAAACCACACTTTCGTGTCGTATTTAGCAACCTAAGATCTAGATTCTAATTGATCAGGTTAGAACTAGCATTAAACACAATTTAGATCGAAGAACATTCTATTCATGTGAATCCTTAACTGAATTAAACAAGTCTAGCGAGTCATGAAATCCTTAATGAGAAACCCTAAACCTAACTATGAATCTACTCAGACATAGATAATGAAAACATAATCAATGAATTAATAGAAATCATAAAAGAGATTAAATAAGTAAAGGGGTTCGAAATCTTCTCCAAAATAAAGATGAAGTACAGGATCAGATCAGTCCCAAAAGCTCTAAAAACTCTCTGCTCTTAATTATGATAGAATGTGTAAGCGTATCTAAAAACTGATCTAAAATCCTAATTAAATAGCTAAAACACGACTTGGGGCTTCTGTGTAAATATCTGGAACTTTTGGGCTTTTCTGTAATATTGGCATTCTTCATTAAACCGCCGAGTCTGGCCCATTCGCGCCTTGCAACGACCGTTGCAGGTGTGCAACGACCGTTGCAGGTGTGCAACGATCGACGCATATCATCAAATCTGGACAGTGAGTTCTTCTTCTCGGACCAAATCTCCAAAATGCTCCAATAAGCTCCATAATCACCACATTAGCTCCAAACGTGTGTGTACCTAATAAAACCTGCAAAAGACTCTAAAGGAACACCAAAAGACACTAAAACACACTTATATCATGGTCTAAAACCGGTAAAAACCATGATATATCAACTCCCCCACACTTAGCCTTTGCTTGCCCTCAAGAAAAACAGAGAACTAAAACATGGTGAAGAGGTTTGAAAACTCTTCAGAAACTCTTTTCATCCTAGAAGCAACAACACTCAGATTCCCCTTAGTAAACCACTGAAAGAATCAATCAAAAGATATCAAGACCAACATATACTTCCCCCACACTTAGCAACTTTCCTAAGTAAACTCCACAATCACATTCACGCATTCAAATTCTCCGTACTGACTTCTGCAAGTATTTAAGTGCGGTCTCACCAAAGGAGTATCGATCAAAGGCACATGGACTCTTACCTTATCAGCTCTAGATCACCATACTATCTTTCTCTAGTCCCTTTCTTCTCTTTTCCCTTCCTTAGCATTCTGATTTTTCCCATTGGGTATCATTTTATTTTTTTTATCAGTGCTCTTCCCGTTAAGGGGTGTACTTTGGACACATTCCATGGATGCACATGATATGATAGTTATAGCTACCACTCCCAGAGACCACATCGGAGTTACTAACTCATCCTCAGTTTATTATTAATATTTTTTTTTTTTTATGGAAGGGGAGAAGGGAACTAAATAGGACAGGTTTACAGGCTGTGTCAGAACTAACAAGGGAACCCGACACAAAGTATACCAAGCCCTTAGGTGAGAAATCTAAGTCAGTATTAAGTTGAAGTCAGTAAAAGGATCCTCTGATACCTGAAGTGATGTGGGTGTCCTCAGTAGGTTGATCTGTGATGGGGTTTTCTAATAGTCATAGATAGATCCTGCAACTTCATCCCAATGGTTACTTAAGTTCCTGCAAAAATCATAGTTTCTTACTTAAACTGGTTTTGACTCAATAAAACAAATTTTGAAAAACCAAAAGACTCTTAAGAAAACAGAAAACAGGAGTCAGTAGCACCTCCCCCACACTTAAGACACATTGTCCCCAGTAGTGTCAAGCGAAGGATTGGTAAAAAGAAAGAAAAATAATTAAATGTTAATGGACGTGTTGAGTTCTGTCTGATTTTACCTCTGTCGCTCAGGCATCGATCGTTGCACTAGGTGCATCGACCGTTGCTAGGCGATTTTCGTTAGTGGTCGATCGTTGCTCAGGACCGCAACGATCGCTGCAATGCGATTTCGATCGTGTTGTGACGATCGACACAATGTGTGTCGATCGACGCACTGCGAATACTCGGACCAGTCAGCAAGTTAGCAGGTTAGTCCGTTAGAATCTATCAAATTTCGAATCCTGCAAGCTGAAAACACTGAAAACAGAGTAAAATCAAAGCAACTGATGTATCAAATCAAGCACAACATCCAGAAACAATAACATCCTAAAAATCAAAGGAAAAAGTGCAAAGAAAAACAAGAGATAAAAGAGTACAGAACCGAATGACTGAAAATGGAGACTATGCTCACTCGCTATCATCATCTATCCCGGCATATGGATCAGTATCGCCAGAATCCTCAAGAGAACGCTCTCTACGTCGACTGGTAGGGATGGGCTGATGAACCTGTGGCTGTCTCCTGCAAGTGCAGCCACGCATCCACTCCCAAATGGTCTTCAGTATCCCATCATTATGCTCTCTCCACTCAGCCTCAGACATCTCTCCCAAAGGAACTGCTGGGACAGAAAAATGGCCAATGTCGTCAACAGGGGCAGCAGCAGGCGCAGGAGCAGGAGGTGCAGAGGAAGATGAAGCTCTCGTAGAAGGCTCTCCCTGCGGATGAGCCATGGAAGGTACGCTGCGCCGGTCTCTCGGAGGTGGTCGGAATGTCAATGCATCCAGCGTATCTATCCGTGTATGAGCTGCAGCAGGAAGATCAATACCATGCTTCGCAGAAGCAGGTCGTAGTAAACCCATACGCGCCCTCCTTGAGCCATGTAGCGCTCTGCAGGTGGCTGATATCTAAGAACTCCTTGGCAGTGTCACACTCTGTACCCTGTAAGGGAATCCTGCAGTGCATGAAGATAGGAGTAAGAACACTCCCTACTGTCTCAGTGTCCACGCCATCAAATGGCTTCGTCTGCAGGTCGCACAAGTGCTGAGTGAAAACAGCTCCCAGGTTGAGTCCATTAGTCGGATCTCTCACCTGAGTCCTGAAATATCATGGTTTTTACCGGTTTTATGCCATGATATAGTTGTGTTTTTAGTATCTTTTGTGTTCTTTTAGAGTCTTTTACAGGTATAATCAGGTTTGGAGCTAAATTGGAGATATGGAGCATTTTGGAGATTTTTGGAGTGTTTGGCCGAGAGATAGAGTTCACTGTCCGAAACAGAGGAAGGTGTCGATCGTTGCACTCTAGAATCGATCGATACACCAGCGAGATGGGCCAAAAACTCGGCGGTTTAGAAGAATCAAGTTATTGCACTTTGATCCAGAAGTTCCTGATATTTACAAAGAAGCCCTTGGCCGAGATTATACCTATATAATCAAGTTTTAGTTGTTTTTATTAGATACACTTTCATAATTAAGAGCAGAGGATTTTTAGAGATTTTGGGGCTGATCTGAACCTATTACTTCATCTGTATTTGGAGAAGTTTTCGAACCCCTTTTACTCTTATTCTTTTATGCAATTTATTCAATCTATGATTATGTTTTCATTATCTATGTCTGAGTAGATTCCTAGTTAGGTTTAGGGTTTCTCACATAGGATTTCATGACCTGCTAGACTTGTTCAAATTCAGTTAAGGATTCAAACTATATCTGTTCTTCAATTTAATTGTGCTTAAGGCTAGTTCTAACCTGATCAATTAGAATCTAGATCTTAGGTTGCTAAATACGTCACGGAAGTGGGGTTTAGGAATCTGAACTAATTAAATTGGGCAATTAAACTTTGCGCAAACGGAAGTTTGGTTTAGGATAATTGTGAACATATCAAACTTGGGATTAATGCTAGTTTAATCTGTTAGTTCTCGCAAACGAAAGTTTGGTTTGCTGCACTTAGACTTAGAGAATTATCGCAAAGGAATTTGGTTAATTCTATATCTGTGTTTTGAGTTCTAGAACTGTGCTTAATTAGATCCTTGCTAAATGAACTGTTTGCTTGTCTGATTTCCTGAGAATACCCTAGGCTTGACGCTTTTAATTACTTGCTTCCACAACCATTAATCTCTGCTACTGATTTACTTTCTCGCACCGCTTTTAATTCAATCACATTGCTTATTTCTAGTATTAGTCTCTACTGTTCTGATCTATTGAGACCAAGTGTCCCTGTGGATTCGATAACCCTATATACTACTTTGACATTGCTGTTCACTTGCAGTTTAGAATAGGGATTAATTCTTGACCTATCAAGTTTTTGGCGCCGTTGCCGGGGACTCTTTGAGTCTTCGATAGCTTCGAGCCTAGGGTTTTACTAGGATTTTTCTTTTTCTTTTCGTTTTTGTTTTTATTTTTTTTTATTTTTGCTGATTTATTTTTCTGTTTTCTCTGATTTCGCATTGCATCGATCGACGCCCTTCTTGCATCGATCGACACACTTCGCTGAATCACCGAGAACACTAAGAGATCATCAGGACGATGTGTCAGAATGATATTTTCATCTCAGGGATTAACAGTTCACAGATAGCTGGGTTGAAGAACCAAGTTGACTCTCTGCATAGTCTTCTACTTGGAAAGTATGCACAAGAAGCTAACCATTGCGTTGAAGGAACTGGATTCTATAGTCACGGATCTGCTTTTCAGAAATCCTTTACAAGGAGTTGTAGTGTTTCTTCTTACCAAGTACCGCCTGCACCTACAGCTCATGAGAGCAGAATGGAAATCATGATGGAGCAGTACCTTGAGAGACAACAACAGATTGATAGGTCCTTCAACTCAAAGATGGATGCGTTGTATGAAGACTTGAATGAGAAGTTCGAATCTTTGAGCACACATATGGAGGAGCTGGATGCAGCAATAGAGAGGCGGAATGAAGCTAAGAGAGCTGAACAGAAGCTGCACATCAATGCTGTGAACATAAGGGATGAGATTGACTTGCTGGAAGAAGAAGAAGAGAGCATAATCTCGGATTTTCTGGATGAATATTGTCTGCCTGATACATGCATCGATCGACACCCCCTTAGTGACGATCGACACGCCATTCTGACGGCAATTTCGACTTCTTTCGAGAAACAGAATCGCCTTGCATCGATCGACACACATCATGCAACGATCGACACCGAACGCAGACATGTCCAGAAACCTACAACAGTGCCAGAACGAGCCTACAAGCCCCCAGTGCCATATCCTAAGGTTCCCAAACCTTACAAACAAGAGCTAGAAGTGGCTAACTGCATACAAGTGATGGATAAGAAGGTGAATAAAACACCACCAGTTGAAACTTCGCGATTTCATGAAAAGAAGGTGATCTCCACTGATGGTCATCTGAAAGAAGAAGTTCAGATTGGTGGAACTACAGTATCTGATAGTGGAGAAAAGAAGATGGCGGTTCCTCTTGAACCTGCTCTAATATCTTCAGTACCTGCAACTGCTCATAAGCAGAAAGCTCCAGACATCAGATATACATCAAAGGTAAGGTACAAATCACATAAGCTTAAACCTTCTGACCACATTATTTTGAATGCAGGAAAACGCAGTAGACCGCCCAAGCTTCGATCCCGCCCTGATTCTGATTACTCATTCCTTGGAAGATCTCATGATCTGAATGCTTATACGCCACCTTGGATGAGGAGACATTCACAGAGACACTCAAAGTCTCTGTTGAAACCTCCATGAGTTCGATCTCTTTCTGATAGGTCAAGCTATTGACCTTAAACAAGCGTTGGGTGGGAGGCAACCCACCATTAGGTACTGGTGTTTTTCTACTTAATTTTGGGGTTTTTGTTAGGATTTTACGTTTGTTTTTGTTTCTGTTGCAGTTATGTTTGCAGGTCTCGGACAAAATCGCAGTGCAACGATCGACGCACTTATGTGTCGATTGTCACAACACGAAAGGAATCGCATTGCAGCGATCGTTGCGGTCCTGAGCAACGATCGACTATACACGAAAATCGCCAAGTAACGGTCGATGCACTTAGTGCATCGGTCGATGCCTGAGCGACAGAGGTAACCCGACAGACATAATTTCACCTTTTCAATTTTTTTTTATTTTCTTTTTACCGATCCTTCGCTGGACACTACTGGGGACAGTGTGTCTTAAGTGTGGGGGAGGTGCTACTGACTTTTGTTTTCTGTTTTCTTAAGAGTCAGTCCGTTTTTCAAAAAAAAATTTGTTTTATTGAGTCAAAATTGTTTAAGTAAGAAACTATGATTTTCTGAGAAGATTTACAAGACTTGCAGGAACTTAAGTAACCATTGGGATGAAGTTGCAGGATCTATCTCTGACTATTAGAAAACCCCATCACAGATCAACCTACTGGGAACACCCACATCACTTCAGGTATCAGAGGATCCTTTACTGACTTCAACCTTAATACTGACTTAGATTTCTCACCTAAGGGCTTGGTATACTTTGTGTTGGATTCCCTTGTTAGTTCTGACACAGCCTGTCAACCTATCCTATTTAGTTCCCTTCTCCCCTTCTGTAAAGTAAAAAAAAGATAATCATAAACTGAGGATGAGTTAGTAACTCCGAAGTGGTCATGAGAATGGTAGCAAACACTATTTTCTCTCATGTGATCCATGGAATGTGTCCAAAGTACACCCCATAACGGGAAGAACACTGATAAAAAAAATAAAATGATACCCAGTGGGGAAAATCAGTTGTTAAAGAAGGGAAAGAGAAGAAAGGGACTAGAGAAAGATAGTATGGTGGTCTAGAGCTGATAAGGTAAGAATCCATGTGCCCTTTGATCGATACTCCTTAGGTGAGACCGCACTTAAATACTTGCAGAAGTCAGTAGGGAGAATTTGAATGCTTGAATGTGATTGTGGAGTTTACCTAGGACAGTTGCTAAGTGTGGGGGAAGTACATTGTGGTCTTGATATCCTGTGATTGATTCTTTCAGTGGTTTACTAAGGGGAATCTGAGTACTGTAGCTTCTAGGATGAAATGAGTTTCTGAAGAGTTTTCAAACCTCTTCACCATGCTTTAGTTCTATGTTTTGCTTGAGGGCAAGCAAAGGCTAAGTTTGGGGGAGTTGATATATCATGGTTTTTACCGGTTTTATGCCATGATATAGTTGTGTTTTTAGTATCTTTTGTGTTCTTTTAGAGTCTTTTACAGGTATAATCAGGTTTGGAGCTAAATTGGAGATAATGGAGCATTTTGGAGATTTTTGGAGTGTTTGGCCGAGAGATAGAGTTCACTGTCCGAAACAGAGGAAGGTGTCGATCGTTGCACTCTAGCATCGATCGATACACCAGCGAGATGGGCCAAAAACTCGGCGGTTTAGAAGAATCAAGTTATTGCACTTTGATCCAGAAGTTCCTGATATTTACAAAGAAGCCCTTGGCCGAGATTATACCTATATAATCAAGTTTTAGTTGTTTTTATTAGATACGCTTTCATAATTAAGAGCATAAGATTTTTAGAGCTTTTGGGGCTGATCTGAACCTATTACTTCATCTGTATTTGGAGAAGATTTCGAACCCCTTTTACTCTTATTCTTTTATGCAATTTATTCAATCTATGATTATGTTTTCATTATCTATGTCTGAGTAGATTCCTAGTTAGGTTTAGGGTTTCTCACATAGGATTTCATGACCTGCTAGACTTGTTCAAATTCAGTTAAGGATTCAAACTATATCTGTTCTTCAATTTAATTGTGCTTAAGGCTAGTTCTAACCTGATCAATTAGAATCTAGATCTTAGGTTGCTAAATACGTCACGGAAGTGGGGTTTAGGAATCTGAACTAATTAAATTGGGCAATTAAACTTTGCGCAAACGGAAGTTTGGTTTAGGATAATTGTGAACATATCAAACTTGGGATTAATGCTAGTTTAATCTGTTAGTTCTCGCAAACGAAAGTTTGGTTTGCTGCACTTAGACTTAGAGAATTATCGCAAAGGAATTTGGTTAATTCTATATCTGTGTTTTGAGTTCTAGAACTGTGCTTAATTAGATCCTTGCTAAATGAACTGTTTGCTTGTCTGATTTCCTGAGAATACCCTAGGCTTGACGCTTTTAATTACTTGCTTCCACAACCATTAATCTCTGCTACTGATTTACTTTCTCGCACCGCTTTTAATTCAATCACATTGCTTATTTCTAGTATTAGTCTCTACTGTTCTGATCTATTGAGACCAAGTGTCCCTGTGGATTCGATAACCCTATATACTACTTTGACATTGCTGTTCACTTGCAGTTTAGAATAGGGATTAATTCTTGACCTATCAAGTTTTTGGCGCCGTTGCCGGGGACTCTTTGAGTCTTCGATAGCTTCGAGCCTAGGGTTTTACTAGGATTTTTCTTTTTCTTTTCGTTTTTGTTTTTATTTTTTTTTATTTTTGCTGATTTATTTTTCTGTTTTCTCTGATTTCGCATTGCATCGATCGACGCCCTTCTTGCATCGATCGACACACTTCGCTGAATCACCGAGAACACTAAGAGATCATCAGGACGATGTGTCAGAATGATATTTTCAGCTCAGGGATTAACAGTTCACAGATAGCTGGGTTGAAGAACCAAGTTGACTCTCTGCATAGTCTTCTACTTGGAAAGTATGCACAAGAAGCTAACCATTGCGTTGAAGGAACTGGATTCTATAGTCACGGATCTGCTTTTCAGAAATCCTTTACAAGGAGTTGTAGTGTTTCTTCTTACCAAGTACCGCCTGCACCTACAGCTCATGAGAGCAGAATGGAAATCATGATGGAGCAGTACCTTGAGAGACAACAACAGATTGATAGGTCCTTCAACTCAAAGATGGATGCGTTGTATGAAGACTTGAATGAGAAGTTCGAATCTTTGAGCACACATATGGAGGAGCTGGATGCAGCAATAGAGAGGCGGAATGAAGCTAAGAGAGCTGAACAGAAGCTGCACATCAATGCTGTGAACATAAGGGATGAGATTGACTTGCTGGAAGAAGAAGAAGAGAGCATAATCTCGGATTTTCTGGATGAATATTGTCTGCCTGATACATGCATCGATCGACACCCCCTTAGTGACGATCGACACGCCATTCTGACGGCAATTTCGACTTCTTTCGAGAAACAGAATCGCCTTGCATCGATCGACACACATCATGCAACGATCGACACCGAACGCAGACATGTCCAGAAACCTACAACAGTGCCAGAACGAGCCTACAAGCCCCCAGTGCCATATCCTAAGGTTCCCAAACCTTACAAACAAGAGCTAGAAGTGGCTAACTGCATACAAGTGATGGATAAGAAGGTGAATAAAACACCACCAGTTGAAACTTCGCGAGTTCATGAAAAGAAGGTGATCTCCACTGATGGTCATCTGAAAGAAGAAGTTCAGATTGGTGGAACTACAGTATCTGATAGTGGAGAAAAGAAGATGGCGGTTCCTCTTGAACCTGCTCTAATATCTTCAGTACCTGCAACTGCTCATAAGCAGAAAGCTCCAGACATCAGATATACATCAAAGGTAAGGTACAAATCACATAAGCTTAAACCTTCTGACCACATTATTTTGAATGCAGGAAAACGCAGTAGACCGCCCAAGCTTCGATCCCGCCCTGATTCTGATTACTCATTCCTTGGAAGATCTCATGATCTGAATGCTTATACGCCACCTTGGATGAGGAGACATTCACAGAGACACTCAAAGTCTCTGTTGAAACCTCCATGAGTTCGATCTCTTTCTGATAGGTCAAGCTATTGACCTTAAACAAGCGTTGGGTGGGAGGCAACCCACCATTAGGTACTGGTGTTTTTCTACTTAATTTTTGGGGTTTTTGTTAGGATTTTACGTTTGTTTTTGTTTCTGTTGCAGTTATGTTTGCAGGTCTCGGACAAAATCGCAGTGCAACGATCGACGCACTTATGTGTCGATCGTCACAACACGAAAGGAATCGCATTGCAGCGATCGTTGCGGTCCTGAGCAACGATCGACTATACACGAAAATCGCCAAGTAACGGTCGATGCACTTAGTGCATCGGTCGATGCCTGAGCGACAGAGGTAACCCGACAGACATAATTTCACCTTTTCAATTTTTTTTTATTTTCTTTTTACCGATCCTTCGCTGGACACTACTGGGGACAGTGTGTCTTAAGTGTGGGGGAGGTGCTACTGACTTTTGTTTTCCGTTTTCTTAAGAGTCAGTCCGTTTTTCAAAAAAAAATTTGTTTTATTGAGTCAAAATTGTTTAAGTAAGAAACTATGATTTTCTGAGAAGATTTACAAGACTTGCAGGAACTTAAGTAACCATTGGGATGAAGTTGCAGGATCTATCTCTGACTATTAGAAAACCCCATCACAGATCAACCTACTGGGAACACCCACATCACTTCAGGTATCAGAGGATCCTTTACTGACTTCAACCTTAATACTGACTTAGATTTCTCACCTAAGGGCTTGGTATACTTTGTGTCGGATTCCCTTGTTAGTTCTGACACAGCCTGTCAACCTATCCTATTTAGTTCCCTTCTCCCCTTCTGTAAAGTAAAAAAAAATAATCATAAACTGAGGATGAGTTAGTAACTCCGAAGTGGTCATGAGAATGGTAGCAAACACTATTTTCTCTCATGTGATCCATGGAATGTGTCCAAAGTACACCCCATAACGGGAAGAACACTGATAAAAAAAATAAAATGATACCCAGTGGGGAAAAATCAGTTGTTAAAGAAGGGAAAGAGAAGAAAGGGACTAGAGAAAGATAGTATGGTGGTCTAGAGCTGATAAGGTAAGAATCCATGTGCCCTTTGATCGATACTCCTTAGGTGAGACCGCACTTAAATACTTGCAGAAGTCAGTAGGGAGAATTTGAATGCTTGAATGTGATTGTGGAGTTTACCTAGGACAGTTGCTAAGTGTGGGGGAAGTACATTGTGGTCTTGATATCCTGTGATTGATTCTTTCAGTGGTTTACTAAGGGGAATCTGAGTACTGTAGCTTCTAGGATGAAATGAGTTTCTGAAGAGTTTTCAAACCTCTTCACCATGCTTTAGTTCTATGTTTTGCTTGAGGGCAAGCAAAGGCTAAGTTTGGGGGAGTTGATATATCATGGTTTTTACCGGTTTTATGCCATGATATAGTTGTGTTTTTAGTATCTTTTGTGTTCTTTTAGAGTCTTTTACAGGTATAATCAGGTTTGGAGCTAAATTGGAGATAATGGAGCATTTTGGAGATTTTTGGAGTGTTTGGCCGAGAGATAGAGTTCACTGTCCGAAACAGAGGAAGGTGTCGATCGTTGCACTCTAGCATCGATCGATACACCAGCGAGATGGGCCAAAAACTCGGCGGTTTAGAAGAATCAAGTTATTGCACTTTGATCCAGAAGTTCCTGATATTTACAAAGAAGCCCTTGGCCGAGATTATACCTATATAATCAAGTTTTAGTTGTTTTTATTATATACGCTTTCATAATTAAGAGCATAAGATTTTTAGAGCTTTAGGGGCTGATCTGAACCTATTACTTCATCTGTATTTGGAGAAGATTTCGAACCCCTTTTACTCTTATTCTTTTATGCAATTTATTCAATCTATGATTATGTTTTCATTATCTATGTCTGAGTAGATTCCTAGTTAGGTTTAGGGTTTCTCACATAGGATTTCATGACCTGCTAGACTTGTTCAAATTCAGTTAAGGATTCAAACTATATCTGTTCTTCAATTTAATTGTGCTTAAGGCTAGTTCTAACCTGATCAATTAGAATCTAGATCTTAGGTTGCTAAATACGTCACGGAAGTGGGGTTTAGGAATCTGAACTAATTAAATTGGGCAATTAAACTTTGCGCAAACGGAAGTTTGGTTTAGGATAATTGTGAACATATCAAACTTGGGATTAATGCTAGTTTAATCTGTTAGTTCTCGCAAACGAAAGTTTGGTTTGCTGCACTTAGACTTAGAGAATTATCGCAAAGGAATTTGGTTAATTCTATATCTGTGTTTTGAGTTCTAGAACTGTGCTTAATTAGATCCTTGCTGAATGAACTGTCTGCTTGTCTGATTTCCTGAGAATACCCTAGGCTTGACGCTTTTAATTACTTGCTTCCACAACCGTTAATCTCTGCTACTGATTTACTTTCTCGCACCGCTTTTAATTCAATCACATTGCTTATTTCTAGTATTAGTCTCTACTGTTCTGATCTATTGAGACCAAGTGTCCTTGTGGATTCGATAACCCTATATACTACTTTGACATTGCTGTTCACTTGCAGTTTAGAATAGGGATTAATTCTTGACCTATCAAGTCCCCTCAAACTGATCTCGCAGCCCAATAAATAGCATCTCCATCTCAAGCTTGCGCATCTTGTTGGCTTCATACTTGCACAACAGAGTCCATCCTAAGATGCGCAGAACATATCTCAGAATCGGATGCCTTACCTGTTTCACCGGTGTCTGCCTCGAGTTATACCGACCATTGCCGATATACTCCCAGAAAGACTGAGCCTCAGCCACATCCCACTCAAGACTCATGCCAATACATCTAGGCTCAGTACTGAATCCATAGATCCTGAAGATATTAAGAAGAGGAATCCGATATCTGGCTCCTAAGCACATGAAGGTAAAAATACCTCCTGAAGCAGTCCTGCTGTCTGGATCCGGGTAAACCACTTTGCAAGTGGCTAGCAGCTGTCTCACTAACTCCGGGTACAAGTCGTAAGGTTGCATAGGCATTGTCCCTAGACCAATGCCGTTACACAACTCAAGAACCTGATCAGCAATGCCCAGACTCTTGCAAGTAGAGAAGTCTGCAAACTTGGTTGGTTTAAGCGTCATGCCGCAGCAACCGTTGTACAACAACGTGTCATAATCGTCCTAGTGATCAAGCAGTGGTCTCTCTGTGAAATCAGCGGTCTTGAGGAACTCAGCAATGTTCTCTGGCCACTCTCTGCCTGACGGGATCTTTGTCTTATCAGCTCGGGGCCAAGGCAGTGCTATTGCCGGACCAACTCTCACATAAGGCTCAGGCTGTGGTGATTCTCGGTGGAACCATTATGGTAGTGGAATGTGCTGACGTGTGGCGGTGGCTGCGGTGGCTCTGCGCTTGTGGGGTTGTCTGCGAGTTGCCATCTTCATTCAAGAAAATTTTAAACAATATAAGGCTCGGCAATATCTCTGTGAAATCGCAAAGCAACGACCGTTGCACTAAGGCATCGATCGTTGCAAGGCGATTTCGCATTATCGAACAAATCCCTAAAATCGCAAAGCAACGACCGTTGCACAAGTGCAACGACCGTTGCAAGGTGATTTCAGTCGACAACAAAATCCCTAAAATTGTTCTAAATTCGTTCAAGAGCCACAAAATCAACAAGAACCCATCACTAAACAACCTAAATCATGTTCATATCAGTATAGAATCATCAATCTCAAGCTAAAAATCCCTAATTTCATAAACCCCAAAATCAATTCCGAAAATCATGAAAATGAGAGCTCATACCTTGGAATCTTTGCAAATGGGTTATAGAAATAGCTAGAGGATGTTAAAACAAGTGGTATTAAGCTTTGAATCACAAGAAATGATAAAGAATTGAGAGATTTAGGAGTGGAGATTCTCGGTTGTACGGACGGCGGAATGGAGAAGAAAAGAGAAGAGAAGGGTTTAAGGAACTTACCTCGGTCGTGGGTGCAACGACCGTTGCAGATGAGCAACGATCGATGCTAGGTTGAACCAAATTGATTCCGGTTTAGCGCACGTACCTTAATTTTGCAATTGAACCAATTGCAACGATCGTTGCAAAGGACCGCAACGATCGTCACAATGTGATCATCTCTCCTCGCCGTAATCACCCTGCAACGACCATCACAATAAAGCAACGATCGTCACACATCTCCAGACTCGAGTTCTGTATCTGAAACTTAGCAAAAACAAAAACAAAACGTTAGTTCCTAAGAAAAACACCAAAAATCAAAAAGAAAAACACTTAAACCTAACAGTGGGTTGCCTCCCACTCAGTGCTTGTTTAAGGTCATTAGCTTGACCGGACGAACAAGAATCAGGCACCGTGAGATCCTGACAGAGACTTTGATTGTCTCTGTTCAAGTCTCCTCATCCAAGGCGGAGAGTAAGCTGTATCAGAATGAACTCGTCCAAGAAAAGAAGGAGTAAACTGCTCCCCAGGATCCAAAATCACAGTATCACTTGGCTGCTCATCATCTCCATCCATAATGGTGAAGGTCTGCCCATCTATTAGTGGCTTGCGCAGCTTATCCATCTCAAAATGTAACGGCTCATCTCCCAGGTGGAGATCAATCAGACTGTGTCTAACATCTATTACTGCTCCCACTGTAGCCAAGAATGGTCTCCCAAGTATCAACGCGTCATCAGGATCACTGTCATACTTCAGCACCAAGAAGTCTGTTGGAACTAAGTAATTTCCAACTCTCACTGGGATGTCCTCAAGGAGTCATTCTGGAATTCTTATAGACTGATCAACTAGGACAAGAGAGGTCCTAGTGGGTCTAAAATCCATCATACCCAGCTTCTCTGCCACAGAATATGGCATAAGACTTCCTGCAGCTCCAAGATCACACAGAGAACGCCTAAAACTATCCTCAAAGATAGAACAGTTAAGCACAAAAATCCCAGGATCAGGTAGCTTCTTGGGAACCTTGGTTAATAGCACATCACTTATCTGTTGAGGGACTACAATCACCCAGTCTTTTAGCTCTTCATCCAAAGGCAACATCTTATTCAAGTACCTCTGCACACATGGGTGATAAGGTGGATCATCAGATGATGGAATTCCTTCTAACTCTTCACCAAACTCTTCCAGCTTCTTAAGCTCTTCAATCTCTTGCTTAATTACTTCAGACAATGAGGGATACAATCTAATAGATTGTGCATAAATCTCATGCTGAGTAATCTCAGATACTCCAGGGAATAAACGATCAAGCTCTAAATCTGCATCAATGCCTTCAGAATCCTGCGAGTCTGTCTGTTCACAAACTGCAACGACCGATGCATATGGTGCATCGATCGTTGCATCACTGTTTTCACAGTTTCTACCCGAGAGATTTTCCTCAAAATCAGAAAATTCTGCCTCTTCTACCAGCTCAGTTGTGCTTAGCTCAAATCCTTCACCTAGATGTGATCCATCATCAATGTACACTGACCATGCCTTAATATGAGTGTCTGCTACTCCTTTTCCCTTCACAGAACTAGAAATCTGACTCACCTGAGTATCCAACTGCTTCACATGAGTGTTCAGAGACTCAAACTTCCCATTGAGATCCTCATAGACAGCATCCAACTTCTTATTGTAGTCCACAGAAATCTTGGTCTGACTCTCCAGCAGCTGTTCCATCATTGCCTCCAACTTACTCTCATGAGCAGTGGCTACAGGAGGCGCTTGGTTAGAAGATGATCCATAGGTTCTCTGAGTACCTTGTCTAAAAGGTTTCTGAAAACCACTAGTCTGTCCAAAGCCATAGGAGTTGCTGTTAAAAGCACTCTTCTGTCCTCCATTGAAGAACCTGTTTCTCTGCTAATTACCAAATCTATTACCTTGGAATCCAGATCCTCCTATGTAATTCACATCTTCTTCCTGAGTGTCCTCCTCAGTCTGAATTACCTCTACATCCTGGGCAAAGTGGACAGCTTTCTTACCAGCTAGGAGATTACAAACTGTGTCCAGCTTAGATCTAATATCAGCAATCTCCAAATTCTCTTCCTTTCCACCGGATCTCTTCCTCCTCTCATCAGTAGTCTTGCAACTGTTGCTGCTTGCTAAGTTCTCAATCAACTGCTTAGCTTGTGCAGGAGTCCTGGTGTTAAAGTTTGCATTGCTGGAGTTATCCAGCGCAGACTGATATGGAAGATCTATGCCTCTGAATAAGATACCTAGCAATGTGACCTCAGTGAATCCATGGTGTGGGCAGTCACGCTGGTACTTCTTGAATCTCATCCAGACAGCTTTTAAAGGCTCCACAGGGCCTTGGGAAAATGTCAGAATGTCCTGTCTGGACTGATCTGAGCGCGCATCATCGTAGAAATGTCTCAGAAACTCACTCTTCAGGGCATCCCAAGTAGTAAATTGCCCAGGTGGCAGTTGCTTAATCCATGCAGCAGCATCTCCAACGAGACTGTGCGGAAAGAGCTTAAGAAACAGATAATCCTGGCAAACTCCATCATACTTCATGCCAGTAATTATATCCTCAAACTGATCAATGTGATCCATAGGCTGCTCTGTTGGGTAACCATGGAAGGCATTCTGTCTCATTAGTGAGTAGTAGATGGTTTTGATCTCAAAATCATTCCTCTCAAAACCAGGAATTACTAGAGCTGACCGGTTTGCATGAAACTCATCCGGTCTGTTGTAGTCAACTAAAGTCCTCTCATGGACAACCATCTGTCTACCTTGGTTATGTCCTTGGCCTTGCGCATGCGGCTGTGGTTCAGGTTCCTCAACCTCAGGGATCACACGTCCCTCAGCATCAATCCTCTGCCCAGCAGCATTGTGAGGATTGTTATCTCGGTCCCTCAGGATACCGTTAGCATCTTGTATCAGGATCAAACGCTCACGTACCATCCTTGCTCTTCTTTCTCTTCTGTTAGTCCTCTCTAGTCGTCCAAGTTCTTCAAGTCCGAGATTAACGAGGTTCAAGTTCTGATTACTTCTAGTTTCACGCGTCTGCATAAACTGTCTGTAATCGTCAAGCAACGATCGATGTAATTAGTGCAACGATCGATTCAATCTCAGAATCGCCTAGTGACGATCGACACAAAAGTGCAACGATCGACGCTATGCGAAATCGGTACCTGCGACAGAGAGAAAACAGATAAAAATTAGTAACTAAAATAAAAAATAAAAAAATCCTAGTAAAAACCCTAAGTTCGATCCTATCGAAGACTCTAAGAGTCCCCGGCAACGGCGCCAAAAACTTGATAGGGTCAAGAATTAATCCTATTCTACTGCAAGTGCACAGTTAAGTGATTGTAGTATATAGGGTATCGAATCCACAGAGACTCTGGTTTCGATAGATTAAGAACTATAGAGATTTAAACTAAGAAGAAAGCAATGTGAAGTAAACTAAATAGCAGTGCGAGAAAGTAAACAAGTAGCAAGATTATCAGTTGTGAAAACAGTTAATTAAGGGCGCTAAGTCTAGGGCGTTCTCGGGAAATCAGACAAGCAGACAAATCATTCAGTCAGGATCTAATTAAACACAGTTCTAGAGCTCAAATCACGGATATAGAATTAACCAACTGTCGTTGCAAGAATTCTCTAAGTCTAAGTGCAGCAATCCAAATTCCTTTGCAATTACTAACAGATTAAACCAGCATTAATTTCAAGTTCGATATGTTCACAATTAAACTAAACCAAATTCCTTTGCGAGAAGTTTAATTGCTCAACCTAAATAGTTCAGATTCTAAACCACACTTTCGTGTCGTATTTAGAAACCTAAGATCTAGATTCTAATTGATCAAGTTAGAACTAGCATTAAACACAATTTAGATCGAAGAACATTCTATTCATGTGAATCCTTAACTGAATTAAACAAGTCTAGCGAGTCATGAAATCCTTAATGAGAAACCCTAAACCTGACTATGAATCTACTCAGACATAGATAATGAAAACATAATCAATGAATTAATAGAAATCATAAAAGAGATTAAATAAGTAAAGGGGTTCGAAATCTTCTTCCAAATAAAGATGAAGTACAGGATCAGATCAGTCCCAAAAGCTCTAAAAACTCTCTGCTCTTAATTATGATAGAATGTGTAAGCGTATCTAAAAACTGATCTAAAATCCTAATTAAATAGCTAAAACACGACTTGGGGCTTCTGTGTAAATATCTGGAACTTCTGGGCTTTTCTGCAATATTGGCATTCTTCATTAAACCGCCGAGTATGGCCCATTCGCGCCTTGCATCGACCGTTGCAGGTGTGCAACGATCGACGCATATCATCAAATCTGGACAGTGAGTTCTTCTTCTCGGACCAAATCTCCAAAATGCTCCAATAAGCTCCATAATCACCACATTAGCTCCAAACGTGCGTGTACCTAATAAAACCTGCAAAAGACTCTAAAGGAACACCAAAAGACACTAAAACACACTTATATCATGGTCTAAAACCGGTAAAAACTATGATATATCAACTGCCTCCAAGGTATGATCTACTTTCTAATATTGATTGTAAGTTGATAGATATGATTCCATCTTGTGAGAAATATGTCCTTCGGAAAGTTCTTCAAACAAAAAGGTTTTCTGTTTGATGAGAATAAACTTCACGAGCCTAGTTGCTCTTTAACAAATTCTGTTTTTATGAATATTGTTAGATTCTCTAGAATTGTTAATGCTTTACACATTTCTGAACTCATCTTTGGAGAAATTGTTTACTTTGAAAGCATTCTGAATTTTAGCAACAACTTGGATTATCATTTTGAGCATTTAACACTTGAGTTAGGTGTTCTATGAGAAACTATGTTTGCTAAATTGAGGAAGCATACTTTTCGCAATGGTATTCTTGTGTTTCTAGTCTTTTTTGTGAGTGTACAGGGTATACAGGAGGAAGAGCTGAATGTTATACAAGAAACACGTGGCTCTACCATATTTGGCTTCAAAAAACTGTTGTTCAAGTTGTTTTTTCAATCAATGGAGTGTTTGAAAAACAAGCAGAATCAAAAGCAAGTAAGAAAATAAGAGAGCAACATGATCTTTAAGCCTGGTCTTCGGTTTAGGATTCATATGAGGAAGAAACGTTTTCCAGACCAAATGGAGTCTAAACTGATTCCAAGAGAATGTTGTTCATTCCAAGACATAGAACAGACCAACGCCTACAAAATCTGCTTGCAAGGTGAGTATATTTTCATTCCAAGCTTCATCATTTCTAACTTGGTTCTTTTCAGTGCAGATAGTCCGGATTTAAGGACAAATCCTTTAAAAGTGGGAGAGTATGATATGATCATGGGTAGCACTAAGGACATAAGCTTGAACCAGAGCATATAGCTGCGGAGCATCTTGAATCAGAGCATGATATGACTCGAGCTAGAACTAAATTATTCAACAAGGACAGTGGAGGATTGCTTAATCACTTAAGCATGAAAGAAGAAGAAGATATCCAAACCATTCTGGTTTTGATACAAGTATCAACAAAGTACTAAGTGATGCTTGAGTACTCTTTTTCCTTTGGCCAAGTTTTGTCCCAATGGGTTTTTTGGTAAGGTTTTTAATGAGGCCCAAGTATCAGTTCTCATCTTGTCCTTTTGTTGATCAGCCGAGCCCATTTTCATTCTGAATTTCATGGAGCCTTTTCCACATTTTCAATTTGAATTTTAGTTGTGCATGAGAGTGTTTAATTCTGGTCTTGGAGCATGTTCCAAGACATCATTTTCGAAATTCTATCTCCCCTCTCTCATCTCTTTATATTATGAACTTTTTAACCAGAAAATTTATCCAACTTTTTTATTATCAAAAACTCTCTCTAAAGCTTGGATCAATCCATTGTTGGTGTGTCATATCCAACAAGAACCTTAGTGATCTTCTGGTGCGTAATATCCTTAAGAGAACTAAGTGGTGTTTAGAGATCTTTCCGCAGTCTCTGAGCAAACCAATTCGATCATCTTTGCTTTATCCATCATCACGGCCACAAGCCAAATATATCCAGCCTTAGCCTCTCAAGCATCAATCTAGGGAAGATCTCATCAGTTCAAAACTCTATCTATAATATTTTTCACATTCTTCTCACATGCACTGAACTCCAGCAGGTCCGAAAGATCAAAAGGAATGTCCTCTTCCTTATCCAAATACAAAGCTATGAGGGCCCTATCCATTTCCGTCGACATCTCTCGAAAAAGACAATCGAAAAGCTACACCAGATGTCAAAAGATGACACGGGCTGATTAAACGGTAAACGGATGTTGTATAAGAAACGGTGTTTACTTTGCACAAACCCTAATTCTAAAGACTATTAGGTTAAAAAGAGGGTCAAAAGCTGTAATAAACCACTAGGTTACTGTGAGATCTGAGATTCACCCTAAAAATTTGTAATCGTGGATTTGGAATTTTGGATATAGAAATGGTATATATTTCCTATGAATCAAAGACTTTATTGAGATTGATCGTCGCGATAGAACAAACACAATCGAATAGAGAGTACAAAGTATGATAATCGAGCTATCTAGTCGAAGTGTTCTTAATTAGGGTTGGAATGTCTTGAATGAATCGCCACTTCTTCTTTAAATACTCTCGACTTTGATCTTCTTGTTCCGATATTTCGGCCTCGCCGTGATAACGATCTCCTGGATTTGCGGAAATCAGTTGAACCGAAGAAGACCAGGTTGCTCTATCTCTGCATCGTCTCCTACCGAGCTCGAGCTCGATCACCTCTTACTTCGGCGTTGCTTGGGCCTTGTCAAGATTTCAGTCGTATGGGCCCAACAAAGGATAACGGTCGATCTCTCTGTCTTGATTATGGAACGGGCTCATGATTATGTGTAATACCCCAGGTTCAATCCATAACCAGGTGAACCAAAGATGCCACAGTATGTCAAATACCGTCAACGGTCCAGCCGTGCCCATAGTCTTGGTCGGTCCATTTTTGATATTCAACTCTCTCGCCAAGAGCCTAAGGCTTGCCAAACCGTACTCCAGGCAAGAGTTGTGTTAGCTTGGACTAGCTAATATCAGGGAGGATACAAGAGTTTTACACACACAAAAGCCTTTTATTACATATATGTAAAATCTTACAAAGTCCTTACATCTTGAAATCATACAAGCGGAGCTCCTTACGAGTCAAACCGTACATACCCAAAACCATACATGAAATTTTACAAAGGTAAAGTGTTTACAAAAGGCATACCACACACTACTCTGGAACTTCTCGTCCGTCACATCCTACTTCACTCTTACTAGAGTTACCTGCAAAATAAAGAAGGGGTGAGTAATCTAGCATTACTCAGTGAATTCCAGGCCCTCTATACAACAGGTTATTATCCCACCCCAAAACCCAAAAATGCATGAATGAAACAATCATAAATCAATCAAAACAATGCATGCGGGAAAATCAAAGAGAGTATCATGATAACCACACAAACACACACACACACACACACACACGGGCCTCGCACGCCCCTGGGCCTCGCACGCCCAACACATTCGATCTTCCTTTCTCAGGGAACACCTAGGACATAGCCACAAAGGCACATGAGCCTAGAACATCACAAATCAACCGAGAACACGTTTTTTTTTCTTCTCGGCGGGTACCATCGCACGGTTACCCTTACTATCCCGTCGGATAGAACTCGGCCCTAGGCTGCAATCCCGTTCCTCCGAGTCTTCCCACCTAGACGGTCCTTCGCTAGTGTGAGGTGGCGAAAGGAAGTGTCGAACCGCCACGTTTCTGGAACTCCCACACCTCCAGACATATTCCGGAACTCCCACACCTCCGGATCACACAACACAATTTTCGGGACGATCCCCTGATCCGTTCCGTACTTATCACAATATGCATTTCCGAGTGGATCACAATCCGACCTCGTACTTATCACAACCTCAATCACATGAATGCATGATAATAAAAGTGAGGCAAGGATAAACACTTCATGTGTTTCAATCCTTGACCACGGCCTGCAAGAAAATCGTTAGCACCTATGCTACCGAGAACTCACTTTTGTCTACTCGGGCTAAGTCCGTCTTAGTGGCTTCTTGCACGATCTGCACTGAGAGACTAAGGACAGAACCTATTTTAGTCTAGGTTATAAATGAAATTAATCTTGAAAGGAAACTATAAAACTTAAGCTTACCGACCTTTCTCGCTTATCGGGTATTCGCCCCTATTACCGACCTCTTTCTTTCTCTTCTTCCTTTTTCTTACCCTTTCTTTTCCTAGTGTTTAATGTGAATCTAAGAGTGGTGGATGAGTAGAAATGGAGCCAGGGTCGTGGTATTTATAGGCAAAATGAGCCAGCTTCTCTCTTATGTCGTATGATGTCATCGGTTTTGCATGTTTCCGTCTGATTCGTGGGAATGAGAGGTGCACCAGGCCTAGCACTCTAGACCTGCGTTCTAGCTTCCTAGGTATTCTCAGAAGTCTTATCTTATCCATTGAGGTCGTGGGTCTTGGTGGTTTCATTTGATTAGTCCATACGCTTTTGTCGTTATCTTCTCGGTTCAAGCGGATAGGGTAAGCACGAGATGTCACCGAACTACTTGAGGTTTGCTGGAGCTTATCCCTTCACCTTATCCTCTTAAATATAGGCTTTAGGCCTGCAGTTTAGGTCGTGAGTCATATGGCCTGATTATTTTTTGGTGATTGATCTTATCCGTTCGCTGCTGGTCGTTGCGCGATTCGCCGGAATGAAGGGTAATGAGGACGAAACCTAGCCTTAGGTCTGTAGGTCTACTGAGCCTTCATTCTTATCTCCTTATCCTCTCAGGTTCCAATTAAGTCGTGGCACCAGCTTCGTGGCCAACAAAAATAGTCGCATTTCGGTTAATCGGGTAATTGTACCGTTTTGGCCGTTGCATCGTCAAATCTTATTTTCCGGTAATTGTACCATCCAAGAACGTTTTGCTAGACCAGTCTTGACTTGTAATTGAATTTATAAAATACATCCCGCTTGCTTCCATACTGGTGTTTAATCCCGAGCGTACCAAACTTTGTCGATAATCCCCATTCCGACCCGATATTCGTCCTTTTGCTGTTAACCAATGGGAGTTGGACATTTCTTCACTATCCTTGGTTTTTGGTAAGCTCAACCAATGGTATTGAGACACTCTTCTCCAGCTCTGGTTCGTGGTTTGGTTGGTCCAATCAGAGCGAAACATTTCAACTACTCCGTTTTTGTAGGAAAATAACGGGCGTTTTTGTGGAGAATAATTGAACATTCCTTCCTGCCCAAGACTTGTCAGAAATGAGTTGGTTTTTCTTCCCAAAAATGAGTAGACTCACGTGGCTGATCTGCTGGAGCATTATTCCACACATCGGTCCTTACCGATTCCCGAAATTCGGCCGTACGGACTGTTTTAAGGCCGTTTTGATCAATCTTCGTTTCTTCTTGGAACAGCTGAATTTTCTTGCAAAAAAATACCATAATAAGGTCAATCTTGAGTCTTGAATTATCCCTTGGTCATTCCGGGATTTTAACTTCCTTGGCCGTCCAAATCGGTCTCTCGGAGATGCTTGTGAACCGTCTTCAAAACTGCACGTCCGTTCTGATTTTTGTCTCAACCAAAATTATGCCTATTCTTCCAAAAGACATTTACCATCGTTCCTCCCGCGTTTTCTTGATGTTTGAATTTCGGTCGTACTTAGCTCTTGATAGGGTCATTACATTCTCCCCAACTTCTAAGAATTCGTCCCTGAATTCTACTGTAGAATCAATCCTCGGTTTCTCCTTGTCTTCTAAGAATACTGTCCCGTAACCTTGTCGTCGAGTCTTACACCTTCCAGAATACCACTTCCTTACCAAGTTTCATCTCATACCACTCATCCTAATTCCTTTCCTAACAATCTAAAAGCTATAGGACGACTTTCCTATTTAATTCCCCTATAATTCTTTCTAAAATTCCTTTCCTAATTCCCGTACCAAGTATCATGCATGCAAAGAGAAAAGTTAGAACCCATGCGTACCTTAGTATTATGGCTGATTCCTGTTTTTCGGCTAGAAGTTTCTAAGCTGCCGAGTCCTACTAGTATCAACTACTCTTCTTCCTCGGGCTGTTGGTCTTGTCATAGATCGGGCTGCTGTTCCCGTTGTAGATCGGGCTGCTGGTTGGTGACTGGTGCTAGATGAGGATGCTGAATGATGGGTCGGGCAATTGGCCGGATAATGGCCTCTTCATCCACATGTATCGCACACATTGCGCCTTAGCGCTGCTCGCATGTTAGGACATGCGTGGCTGTAATGTCCAGTCCTTCCACACTCTTGGCAAGGCGGTGTGACAGTTTTGGGTGCTGGAACTCTCATTCTCGCCGTCCTTCGGAGTGGTCTTCCTCTTTGAATTGGTCTGGTCCTTTCTTCGATGAACCTATCAACTCCGTTTCTCTCTTCGCTCTGGGTCGCCTGTATATTGGTCATCTCGTCGAAGCGTCTGAACATAGATTCCACGGTAGCTTCCTCGGGGTTTTCGTGATTAATGTTTTCTCCTCCCTTGGCATTGTAGTGGTCAGATCTCCTTGGTGGTGGTTCGGAGTGAGTCACTTGCGGGTTCAAGTCTAGTGGCTGTCCATAGAGGTCATAGATCGCTGCGGTACCATTTCCATTATCATCATTGCTTTGTGGTTCGGTAGGGAATTCTTCTTCCGGGTGATCTCCTCCAATCCGTGTCATCATGTTCGTCCAGTACGTGGGTGAGGTATTTCCTTGTCCTAGGTAGTCCTCTTGCGGAATTAGTCCATCGTCATCGGCTTCAGTGCGGTTGCCCCATAGATCATGGTTCAAGGTCACAGGTATGGTTAAGTCTCCATATCGCACAAACGGGTACACATAGTCCTCCTCCTCGGGCTCCGTTGGTATGTAAGGGTACATCCCGTATCCTGGCATGAACACGTGTGGCATTGGGATCTCCAGTATTACACTCCGCGGGCTATCCTCCCATGAGTTTTGTGTTGTTTCATTTGATGATACTTCGATAATCTCGGTGGAAGGTACCAAGATTTCAACATCAGTGTGATGTGTCGGCCATGCAGTGTACATATCTTTATCACTGACAGGCTCGTCGTATTGGGCTAGCATTCCTGTCCTTAATGATAGATCCATATCTCCGACCATCCCATTGTCATCTTCATGAGGGTTTGATTCCAGAGATGAGTCTAAGTCGGTGATAGCGAACCAGTTTCTAGATTCATCGGAGTCTCCTGATGTGTTTGATCCACTGCAATCATCATCATACAACCCTGCATCCGGCCCATTCTCAAACAACAAGTCCCGAATTGTTCTCCCCATCAGTCGTGTCTGCGACACCATATCACACTTGTTATACCAAATCACACTCAAAAGGTATTCCTATTCCCTCACATGACTATGTAACGGACATTCCAGATTCCTAAGTATGCTTTTGTGACTCCTTTTGACTCGATAAAACCGAATAAAATTCTTGTCCCGTTAGCATGATCAAGAACCATGCTCTGATACCACCATCTGTAACACCCCCGGTTCAATCCATAACCAGGTGAACCAAAGATGCCACAGTAGGTCAAATACCGTTAACGGTCCTGCCGTGCCCATAGTCTTGGCCGGTCAATTTTAGATATTCAACCCTCTCGCCAAAAGCCTAAGGCTTGCCAACCCATACTCCAGGCAAGAGTTGTGTTAGCTTGGACTAGCTAATATCAGGGAGGATACAAGAGTTTTACACACACAAAAGCCTTTTATTACATATATGTAAAATCTTACAAAGTCCTTACATCTTGAAATAATACAAGCGGAGCTCCTTATGAGTCAAACCGTACATACCCAAAACCATACATGAAATTTTACAAAGGTAAAGTGTTTACAAAAGGCATACCACACACTACTCTGGAACTTCTCGTCCGTCACGTCCTACTTCACTCTTACTAGGGTTACCTACAAAATAAAGAAGGGGTGAGTAATTTAGCATTACTCAGTGAATTCCAGGCCCCCTATACAACAGGTTATTATCCCACCCCAAAACCCAAAAATGCATGAATGCAACAATCATAAATCAATCAAAACAATGCATGCGGGAAAATCAAAGAGAGTATCATGATAACCACACAAACACACACACACGGGCCTCGCATGCCCCTGGGCCTCGCACGCCCGACGCATTTGATCTTCCTTTCTCAGGGAACACCTAGGAAATAGCCACAAAGGCACATGAGCCTAGAACATCACCAATCAACCGAGAACACGATTTTTTTCTTCTCGGCGGGTACCACCGCACGGTTACCCTTACTATCTCGTCGGATAGAACTCGGCCCTAGGCTGCAATCCCGTTCCTCTGTAGGTCTACTGAGCCTTCATTATTACCTCCTTATCCTCTCAGGTGTCCAATGAATTCATGGCACCAGCTTCGTGGCCAACAAAAATAGTCGCATTTCGGTTAATTGGGTAATTATACTGTTTTGGCCGTTGCATCGTCAAATCTTTTTTTCCGGTAATTGTACCATCCAAGAACGTTTTGCTAGACCAGTCTTGACTTGTAATTGAATTTATAAAATCCATCCCGCTTGCGTCCGTACTGGTGTTTAATCCCGAGCGTACCAAACATTGTCGATAATCCCCGTTCCGACCCGATATTCGCCCTTTTGCTGTTAACCAATGGGAGTTGGACATTTCTTCACTATCCTTGGTTTTTGGTAAGCTCAACCAATGGTATTGAGACACTCTTCTCCAGCTCTGGTTCGTGGTTTGGTTGGTCCAATCAGAGCGAAACATTTCAGCTGCTCCGTTTTTGTAGGAAAATAACGGGCGTTTTTGTGGAGAATAATTGAACATTCCTTCCTGCCAAAGACTTGTCAGAAATGAGTTGGTTTTTCTTCCTAAAAATGAGTAGACTCACGTGGCTGGTCTGCTGGAGCATTATTCCACACATCGGTCCTTACCGATTCCCGAAATTCGGCCGTACGGACTGGTTTAAGGCCGTTTTGATCAATCTTCGTTTCTTCTTGGAACAACTGAATTTTCTTGCAACAAAATACCATAATATGGTCAATCTTGAGTCTTGAATTATCCCTTGGTCGTTCCGGGATTTTAACTTCATTGGCCGTCCAAATCGGTCTCTCGTAGATGCTTGTGAACCGTCTTCAAAACTGCACGTCCGTTCTGATTTTTGTCTCAACCAAAATTATGCCTATTCTTCCAAAAGACATTTACCATCGTTCCTCCCGCGTTTTCTTGATGTTTGACTTTTCGGTCGTACTTAGCTCTTGATAGGGTCATTACATTATGGGCCTTTGTTTGGTTTGTTTATGGGCCGGATTTCTTAGAGGGAAATCCAGCACCAACAATAGCCCCCCAGCCCATTACTTTTGACAAGTCGAGGTTTATGGGCGGTGGACGTTCTTGAGAAGATGTGCGTGCGCCCCGGGTGTCAGAAACCCTAATAATCATCTCGGCTTCATCTTTGGATCTTGTTATGATCGGACGGTTGAAACCGAGCGCGTGGATCGAATTGATATATCTGTAGCGCATGTGTTATCTCAACTCACGTTATCCAGAGAATAACTTTATCTGCCGTCGATCTGGTCAATTGTCAACGGTTGAGATCTCCCGAGTCCGATATATCTTATCGGCCTCGATCTATGCGGATGTGAGTTAATCATCAGCCGCTTGCTCCTGACCGTAGATCACGTATCAACAATCAAGATCAAAGGATCCTAACTGTCTCGATCTTTTGTAATCATTTTCAAACTTTAAATCGAGCGGTTGAGATTGTAGGATACGAAAGATCTCGCGGATCTCGAGAGAGGAGGTGCACGAGTTGGCTTAAAAGGAGAAGTTACCTAGCACGATTCCCATTACTGCTCGCACTACAAATCGACAAGGTAACTTCTTCTTCCTTACTTTAGCATTTTCGTCTCTCATTCTTGTTCCTTTTACTGTTATTCTGAAACTCCTCTCTCTTTAGATCTTCTATTTCGGTTTTCTTTTTCTTCGAATAAAAGAAATTTCGATACATCGACCATTATGGCTCGGAATGATATGACCAGGGCGAATACAAGTGCGGCGGTGGGATCATTTGGTCCGCATCCTCCGTCCAGCTTGACCGTGGACCATATACAGCGGTTGCGGTCGAAGTGCCAGATCCCTCCGGGGGTAGAAATAATCGTCCCGTCTTCGGCGATGTCGCCGAAAACTGCTGTAGAGGGTATTGTTGCGCCTCTTACACCTACTTCGACAAATGCGGATTGTTTTTCCCAATCCCTCGCATTATCTCGTGGGTTCTTGCCCAGCTTCAGCTGGCTTTTCATTAGATGACCCCGAATTTTATACGCTATGTTATCGGACTCGGGGTTAGAGCCGCCGAGGAGGGCATTGACTTTGGGGCTGAGGAATTGATGAGGGTTTGTTCGATAAAATATAACACTCGTTTTTCCTGTACTTACTACCTCTCTCCTCGTCATGGGAAGATCCTCGAGGAGATCCCGACGAGGGATGCGTGGAAGAATAAGTATTTTTTCTTTAGGATCAACCATCATTCGGTCGAGGACTTCGATTACTCGGTTATCCCGACAAGATGGGCGGCCAGCGTTGGTTAGCTCTTAGGGTTTATCAGTTCTCCTAACTGCTTCGACGTTCTTAATATCGAGCCATTTGCCGACACATATTTTTTTGTTTTTCTTTGTAGAGGCTCCTGAATCGTTACCTCTGAACCCGATCACATCGAGTTTAATTGCTCGTCTCCGGAGAGGAGATATCCGTTGGTCTAGCTTTTCAGACCAACAAATTCGAGCTGCTCTAGGTCCGGCAGCCCGACGGCCTCTTTCGTACCAACCTCGACTTTCGCAAAACGAGTCGCGCTCCCCTCACCAGCCCGCTTCAACTCGAGTTGTTCAGGCTTCGCTTCAGATCGCCGAGCGGACTGGAGAAAGTAAGTATCCTGGTTGGTTCGTGCGAAGGTTTCTAGTATTGTATATCTCTTCTCTTATTCTTTTTTTTAAAAAATAACTGACTCAAGTCCGTTTTGTCCTCAGATCGACTTGTTTCGGACGACAGCTCTACCGCCAGTACTCCTTCTTTCGAAAAGATGTCGCGAAGGTCGAGCAGCCGTAGGAACGGGAAGGATCCCGTTGCTCTGGCGAGGAAAATGAAGGCCGAGAACTTGAGTAACACCCTCCTTTTCGCAATGGGCGAAACTCTTCCTCCCCCTCCCTCGATCCCTCCTCCTAACCTTATTCAAGTCTCTCTTCCTCCGGCTACAGGGTCCGGGGAGGCGAACATGAAGGCGGAGGATTTACCTCCCTCTTCGACCGGGCAGGAACTAGCCTAGGTCCCATTCGGGGAGCATGCTTTACGCGACCCTCGGTCAAACGGCTCGAGGGGATCGAACGGTCGGAGTCGGGGTGGCCCTCCTCCTCCTGCAGCGAAGCGTCAAAGGACCGACGCGGAGGTGAGCTCAAAGAGGCCGAGCCAAGGCGTGGAGGTGAGGCCCGCCTCTTCTGGGTCCTCCGGCTCTTTCAACTGGCGTTTCAGGCACCACAAGGAATGTCCGATTGTGGATGATCCAAAGGGTGTGGCCTATTTGCTGAGGCATTTCAAGCCCGCAGGCGTCCAGCTCCCAGCTGTTGGAGATATGGTGAAGGATTGTTTAGATGAATCCTGATTCAATTCTCTGATTCAGATTATCCTAAACATGCGGATCTAGGTTCTCTTGAATAGAAACAATTGATGATCTCACCTTATACCTGTTTATGCAGCGGAAAGGGATGGTATGGTCAGAGATCAGAGAGCCACCAAGGGATAACTCCTCCAGAGGTTCACACACGCACACCGAGCAGGAAGAGGCTGCTAGACCAGGAGGAAATCGGCGCAGAGAGAGAGAGGAGGCTCGCGGCTAGGGCTTATTTCGACCTGAACTCGTCTTAAGTTTATATAAAACTCGTTCAGTTCGTTTTGGGCCATTTGGCCCAAATGCCAATTTACTCCGAGGCGTTCGCGCACTGTGTCGATCGACACGCCTTGTGCATCGATCGACACACAGTGCCTAAACCGTTTTATTCTCTCTAAGTACAGTAAATGCCTAGCACTTTTACCATACTTCTGCTAAACCATTCCTACACGTTTTCCTGTTAGCTTAGGCGTGTGACCCATATGGGATCATATAATAAAGGCAATAAGTCCAAGACTTATAGATCATGAGCGGACTCTAGCAAGCCATCATGACCCCCAGTATTATATGACTTATGTCTGATCATTGACATACTCTTACTTTCTAGAGACAGTACCGAGATTACTGGACACAATTCCAACAATCTCCCACTTGTACTGGAATCTCTGTATTCATAATCCTTTTGTCACAATATCTCGATTAGTCATAAGGCAAGATTAGTGTCATCCTTATAAAGCCTAATCTTGTTCATCGGACTCTGATTTGATACTGACAATCCAAACGACTCGGGACAGTCCGTTTGAGCATGGCCATGCATTTTCCAGTATTCAAATCTCCGATTGGCCTAGAGATATTCACTCCATTTATATTGGAGGGACAAATCCCGTCTTGTTCCATCACTGTAAACTACTCATTTCATAATACACCCAAACAAGGTCCTTATTATAACTATCGCAGAACGATAGCGTTAGACAATGATCAAAGTGCATCAGTCCATGTGCAGTCACATGCATGCGAACTCAGGTCTAAGGACTATACTCTATAGTCGTAGTAAGAATCTCTTATGACACAGATATAAATATCCTGAAGAGTTCTTATAAGCGGGTCTTGTCCGGTCGTATGTTCCCCAACATACACCTATGTACTGACTTTGATGCCGCGCATCTATGACACACTGAGACTTTGTCATAAGTCACATACCAATCCAGTCTCTCACGGTTGTTGGTGTTCCAATTTCAACAACCTTCGACTAGGGACAGGATGATATAATCCATCTATCAAATATAGGGTCTCATGATCAAGCTAAATGACTTTGATGACTCAAGATCAAGTCACTTACTTCGATGACCTATAAAATGGTTTATATCACTTTGGAACGATTATTTCATCACAGTTAAAATAATCTTGAAATAATAATTTCATTAAACATCTTAAATGTTATTTCAAGAACATATCCAATAACTAAATAAAGCCCTTTAATAACTCCCACTGAAATTAAGACTACATCTTAATTTCACTTATCCTACAGCAACAGTCCGCGACTCGTGCTTAGGCCTAAGGAGTGGCTTCGTTAATAGATTAGCAACGTTCTCATTCGTTGAAACTTGCTGATCTACTTAACATCTCTGTCATTTATCTCACGGAATAGGTTATACCTATCCTCAAGGTGTTTGGACCTCTGATGTGCAGCTAGTTTCATCTATGCTGGAAATCACATCAAGTTCAGTGACGAACTCTTCTTTCCAAACAACCTCTTTCGCCACTTCCCAAGTTGCGAAATGTTCAGCTTAAGTCATGGAGTCAGCAACAGTGCCTTGCACCGCCAGATAGACACAAGATATAACCGGACTGTGATCGGAAATCATCTTTGTCTATTGGAAACTTGCCTTTCAGACTCTACCGACTCGTAGCACCTCACTTTCTCCGTAACTCAAGAATTTATCCTTAGTATTCCTCAAATACTTTAGGATATTCTTTACGGCAATCCAGTGATTCTTTGCTGGATTTGACTGGTCTTTACTTGTCTTGCTTAATATTAAAGCAACATCAAACAAGTACGTTTCATGGCATACATGATAGATCCAATTGCCAACGCATATGGAATCTTATCCATGCATTTAAGCTCAGCAGTTATCGTAGGACACTGTGTCTTGCTTAACGTAATGCCATGTGACATTGGCATAAAACCCTTCTTGGAATGCTGAAAACGTGTAGGACTTTGTCGGGATAAGAATCCTGACTTTGTCCTACCAGCTCTTTCGGATCTCTATCTTTAGACCCAAAATCCAAAAACATACGTGGCTTTACCCATGTCAATTATTAGAACCAACTCCCAAGCCAGTCCTTTACTGACTGCAGCATTGGAACGTCTTTTTCGAGAATCAGTATGTCATCGACATACAATATGAGAAATGCAATATCGCTCCCACTAATCTATTAGTAAACACACAGTTCCGCTTCGTTCCTGTTCAAGTCAAAACCTTGACTACTTCAACAGAACGAAGATTCCAACTCCGATATGTTTGCTTCCATCCATGAATGGATCAATGAAGCTAACTTACATAAAATGTAATTTTTCGGAGTCCGGGCTCACTTTCGCTTCTTTGAATTTCGCAGATTCGTCGCTTTCAATGATCATCAGATCATGCGAACTTTCAATGATTATCAGGTTCAACTAATGACGAGAAATCACTCTCGGATTAGTAACTGATTCATTCATATCTGCGAACTTCAGGCTCCAGAGGTGCAGATTTCAATGATTATCAGGTTCAACTAATGACGAGAAATCACTCTCGGATTAGTAACTGATTCATTCATATCTGCGAACTTCAGGCTCCAGAGGTGCAGATTTCAATGATTATCAGGTTCAACTAATGACGAGAAATCACTCTCGGATTAGTAACTGATTCATTCATATCTGCGAACTCCATAATCCACAGGTGTAGATTCTACAGAAATCTGTAAATCCTTCCGCTGCTCTCCCTCAACAGGTTAAGCAGCCTCCTGTATTTCTCGAATTTCTTCGAGTTATACTTTTACTCCCACTGTTCTTCTTGGAAAATAACTTCCCTTCTTAGAAAACAGATTGGACGTAAAAGTAACAAGCCTTAGTTTCTCTAGGACAACCAGCGAAGTAGCACAACTACAAATACTCAGTAAAGACAAATTTGGATCGATTCCAATCCACATTAACGTGGTGTCTTTCAACTGATATTGGTGGAACTATTTTAGCGTAAACTTAGATATTTCTAGAGCGTTATTCTTAAAATATCATGGAAGATTCGTGTGATTCATCTTTAATCATTTCTAATAAGATCTGATTCTTTCTCACAGAAACACCTTCAGGTTTTCAGGAGAAATGAGCTGTGAAACGATTTCACACTCATTCTGATGATCACATAATCAATGACTTAAGTATTCTCACTCGTGATTTTAATCCAGAGTCTTAATACTTTTGTCATTTCAGATCCTATACTTCATTCTGGAACTCTTTCGACCATGTCAAAGAATTCCGACTTGTGTTTCATCAAATGAACACAGTCACACTCACTGAAGTAATCAGTAGAGACAATGAAGTACAGGAGATTTTCTCTGGCATTAGTGCTCATTGGGCCACATACATGAGTATGTTCCAGGTCCAATAAGCCTTTGGGCCTTTCTCTAGCTCGGCTAAGATAGGCCCTTTACCTTTTGGTCTAGTAAACAGAATTCAAGTCTCATAAGATATTTTATCAAATGAGCCCAACAGTCCATGACTATGGGATTTCTGAATCCGACTTACTCTATGTGACCAAGACTTTATGCCAAGAAAAATCAGGTTTAATTCATCAGATTTAAACCAATTCGGTATTTATGTTACATTTAGGCACTCTTTGGTTTAAGATATAAAACCCATTCCATGAATAGGGTGCTACAATTAATATTTCATTAAGATTAAAAGAACAAAACTTGTCTTTTATCAAAATGAAAAACATTCAAATTCTTACAAGAAAATGAAAGACAACACTGCTTAAAGCAGGTACATTGTAGCAATTACTTAATACAAAACCAAGCCTCAAAGGGATCTATAAGTGAAAAACCTGTTGGGAATGTCCTGAAATCTACCGTACTATCTCTAGAAAGTATGATAAATGTCGAGATCAGACATAAGTCATAAATACTGGGTGATCATGATGACTTGCTAGAGCCCGCTCATGATCTATAAGTTTAGGACTTATTACCAGTATTGTATGATCCCTTAGGGTCACACACCATAGCTAACGGGAAAGTTAAAATGGAATTAATACGGTAAGATGCAAGGCATTTACTGTATTTGTGCAGAGAGACTTGGGCCATTAGTTTAATTACTTGGGCCCATATCGAGATACAGGACTTGTGTCGATCGACACGGGTATATGTGTCGGTCGACACAATAGCGAAACCGAAACATCTGTTTAGGTTTATGACGAGTCGATATATAAGAAGAGTCTTATTATTTTCGACAAAAAAAGTCTGCTAATCTGAGCCGTGCCGTCCTATTTTCTCTCTGATCTTCCAACTCTTTGGTCTAGCAGCCGTCCCGTGCTTGTAAGAGTGTGGATACACCAAGGAGGAATAGGTGTTGCCATCTGTTCTAATTGATCTCATCATTACCATCCATCATCCGCTGCAATCTGAAAGGTAGTGATCAGGTTTGGTCTATGGTTCGTTCTGCAAATCACCTAGATCTAAGTTATGTGTGCTAGGTTGTAATCTGTGAATTAAACCATGAACACACACAATAATCCAACAGTGGTATCAGAGCCTAGGTTGTTAGGTTTTTGCTTTATGGATCATATTTAGGTTGTTTTTGATGTTTAAAATCGAATTTGGATCAAGAAATTTGATTAAAACTTGTTAAAAACCTAAATTGAATCGCATCAATCCGATCAAAAGCCATCGGTGTGCGATCTGTTCGCCCGTGTCGATCGACGAGGGAGCGAGTATCGGTCGATATAGTATCGGATCGATTGTTTCTCGCTGGCCCGATGACCCGATTGTCTTCGAGCTGTAGCACGTGAGTGTCGATCGACGCAAGAGCGTGATATCGATCGACACACTGGCGTGGTGAACGGTTCGCGATTAGTCAATCGGTTTAACCGAGCCTCGCGATTCGTTCTTCCCTAACCACGACAATGAACCAATCAAATTGATTGTGGTTCATTGTCAGTTTTAGCTAGTACCGCAATTAGGTCAAAATTGGCTAAAATTGATTGGTTAGACCAATCTTTTTCTTCCCAATTTTGGACTTAACCGAACCGATCCAATTTAATTGGTGGTTCAAGCGGTCAACCCAAATCGCGGTTTGCTGGAAATAATTTTAATTTCTGGTTAAACCGGATTGAAATTCAAAATTGAATTTAACCTAAACCGAAGGCTGGTCTAAGTTTGATTTGGTTGGACCAAATAATTTAGAGCTGGTCTGGTTTAGTAAATAACCGATGGTTTTGATAGTTAATTTGGTCTTGGACCAGAATTAATAAACCGGATCGGTTATGTCAAATTATTGGGCCAGCTGGAATTCTATGGTCTTGGGCCAAGAATTGGGCCTATAATTTGTGACCCAACCCAAAATATTTAATGAAATATTTAAATTAGAAATTTCTATTTTTAGTAAGTTACTAAATTTAGAAAGTTTCTAAAATAAGAAAGTTTCCCAAAATAGTAATCTTCTATTTTTGGAAATAAAACTTAAAAATCCTCAAAAACAATATCAAGCTTGGATGTCTTTCCAATCTTGTCAGCTACTTAACGCTTACTTGATTACAGATATGGCTTACAGTGTGAGGTATCTGTTTTCGCGTAAGTAAAGTAGTATATAGTCACTAATTTCATTGGGAGTCCCAGATTTTAGTGATTATTTGGCTGTAAGAGATTGGTTTCCTTGACTGGGCCATCGGGAGTCCCGGGCCTTGAGACATCTGGTGAATTTGGGCCTCGGGTCCAATTCACAACCGAGAGTTATTGGTTATAACTAGCTGTGTGTATGCTTACCAAGTAAAGCTAATTCTGGGTGACGGCCAGTGGCCCACTTTGGAATTAGCTGAACATGGGTCTCGGAATCATTGCATTCTTATGAGGTTGAACAAAGAAATTTTGAATGCAATGCGAGTTTTCTTATAAGTTGTTAAGATTACTCTTTTATGAACATAATAACTAAATCTTTATTGTCTCATATTTTCAGCTATGTCAAGCACAACAACTCAAAACACTTTCTCGATCCGGTCTGCCCTTGAGAAGGACAAACTGAACGGATCAAACTTCCTGAACTGGTCCAGGAACCTGAGACTTGTGCTCAGACAGGAGAAGAAGGCTTATGTCCTTGAAAGAGCTCTCTCTCCTAGACCTGCGAATAATGCCGCACAAGCTGTGAAGAATGCTTGGGATACGCATTCTTCAGATGTTAATGACGTGGTTTGCCTGATGTTGGCGACAATGGCTTCCGAACTGCAGATGCAGTGGGAAGGCCTGACTTGTCCCATGGAGCTGATGGCAAATCTGAAAGCGTTGTTTCAGGAGCAGGCTCGTACAGAGAGATTCCAAACTGTTAAGAATCTCTTGGACTGTAAAATGGCTAAGGATGCAGCAGTGAGTCCTCATGTTCTGAAAATGATGGGTTATCTCGATCATTTGACGAGGCTCGACTGTCCTATAAGCCAAGAGCTTGCTTGTGATATCGTTCTGCAGTCTCTTACTCCTGCATATGACCAGTTCATTTTGAACTATAATATGCATGGGTTGATAAAGACGTTGCCTGAGCTACATGGTATGCTCAAGACTGCAGAACCGAATCTGAAGAAAACCAAGGAGTCGTCTGTACTCATGGTGCAGAAGGGCAAGGGTTTCAAGAAATCCGCTGCAGACAAGGGAAAGGGCAAAGTAGTTGGCAATGAAAACGCCAAGCCCAAGCCCGTGTCCAAAGCTGGGCCTTCTGACATCTGCCACTTTTGCAAAGAGGCAGGGCATTATCGCAGGGACTGTAAGAAATACCAGGAAAGTCTGAAGAAGAAGAAGTCCTTCGAGACTAAATCTTCTGGTATTTTTGTTATTGAAGTAAATACTACTACTTCTGATAATACCACTTGGGTATTAGATACTGGATGTGGGGCTCATATTTGTACTAATATGCAGGCGCTCAGCAACAGTAGAAGGTTGAAGCAAGGACAAGTAGAGTTGCGGGTTGGCAATGGAGCGAAGGTTCCAGCACTGGCCGTTGGCACTTATTTGTTGTCTTTACCTTCTGGATTGATTTTAGAACTTGAGAATTGTTATTTTGTACCTGCTATAAGCAGAAATATCATTTCAGTTTCATTGTTGGATTTGCAAGGATTTGATTTTTCTATTAAGAATAAATTATGTTCCTTTAATCTCAATGATATGTTCTATGGCTGTGCCCCTCTTATAAATGGGTTGTACATGCTGGATCAATCTGCTCCAGTATATAACATAAATACAAAACGGTTCAAATCTAACGAAGAAAATGAAACGTTTCTCTGGCATTGTCGTTTGGGGCACATTAGTGAGAAACGCGTCAAGAGGCTCCATTCTAATGGACTCTTGGGCTCATTTGACTTTGAGTCTTGTGAGCAATGCGAATCTTGCCTAATGGGCAAAATGACAAGGGCGCCTTTCAATAAACCCACAGAAAGGGCCAGTGAACTATTGGGCCTGATACATACTGACGTGTGTGGCCCAATGTCCACAAATGCTAGAGGAAATTTTCAGTACTTCATTACATTCACTGATGATTTCAGTAGATATGGATATGTCTACTTGATGAAACATAAGTCGGAAACCTTTGAAAAGTTCAAAGAATTCCAGAATGAAGTACAGAACCAGCTTGGTAAAAGTATTAAAGCTCTTCGGTCGGACCGAGGAGGAGAATACTTGAGCCAGGAATTTCGTGATCATCTGAGTGAGTGTGGGATTGTCTCCCAACTCACACCTCCTGGAACACCTCAGTGGAATGGTGTCTGAGAGAAGGAATCGAACATTGTTAGATATGGTCCGATCCATGATGAGTCACACAGACCTTCCTATATCCCTTTGGGGATATGCTTTGCTCACCGCAACGTTCACACTGAACAGAGTGCCATCAAAGACAGTAGCAAAGACACCATATGAGATATGGACTGGAAAAGCTCCAGCAATGTCTTTTCTCAGAATTTGGGGTTGTGAAGCCTATGTCAAAAGATTAATCTCAGACAAGCTTACACCAAAATCTGACAAATGCTACTTCATTGGTTATCCTAGGGATACCAAGGCTTATTACTTCTATCTGCGATCCGAGAACAAAATCTTTGTTGCTCGGGATTGTACTTTTCTTGAAAGGGAGTTTCTCTCTAGAAAAGATAGTGGGAGTAAGGTACAACTTGATGAAATTCAAGAAGGACAGGAACCTGTTCAACCTAATGAGGAAGAACAGCAGGATGAATTACATGAAGTTGTAATAGAACCTGAACCTGCAGTACCTGAAGTTCGAAGATCCGGAAGGATCCGTCAGGAACCTGATAGATATCAGGGGTTCCTTGTGACTAATTGCCATGATCTTTTGATCATTGACGGTGATGAACCCTCGAACTTTGCAGAAGCCATGATGGGCCCTGACTCCTTAAAGTGGCGTGAAGCCACAGAATCCGAGATGGACTCCATGTCTGCTAACCGAGTGTTTTCACTGGTTGATTTACATGCTGGTGCAAAAGCCATCGAGTGTAAATGGATCTTCAAGAAGAAGATAGACGTGGATGGAAATGTCCAGATTTACAAGGCCAGGTTGGTGGCAAAAGGTTTCAAGCAAATTCATGGTATAGACTATGATGAAACCTATTCACCAGTGGCGATGATGAAATCAATTCGGATTCTCCTAGCAACTGCAGCTCATTATGACTATGAGATTTGGCAGATGGATGTAAAAACCGCCTTCCTGAATGGAATCTTGGAAGAGGATGTGTACATGACACAGCCTGACGGTTACATTGATCCTAAGAATGCTGGGAAAGTATGCAAACTTCACAAATCCATTTATGGATTGAAGCAAGCATCGAGGAGTTGGAATCTTCGTTTTGATGAAGCAATAAAGAACTTTGACTTCATCAGAAACCAAGAGGAACAATGTGTGTATAAGAAAACTAGTGGGAGCAAAGTGGCATTTCTTATCCTATATGTCGATGACATATTGCTTATTGGAAATGATATTCCAATGCTGAAGTCTGTTAAAGACTGGCTGGGAAGTTGTTTTTCCATGAAGGACATGGGTGAAGCCGCGTATGTTCTTGGAATCCGAATCTTTAGAGACAGATCTAAAAAGCTGATTGGACTTTGTCAAGATTCCTACATAGACAAAGTTCTGCATCGATTCGGAATGGAAAATTCCAAGAAGGGATTCACGCCGATGATACATGGTGCTGCACTAAGCAAGGATCAGTGTCCTAAAACACCTGATGAGCTTAAGCGCATGAGTAGGATTCCTTATGCCTCGGCTATAGGATCTATCATGTATGCCATGATCTGTACTCGTCCTGATGTTGCTTATGCACTAAGCATGACGAGTAGGTACCAGTCTAATCCAGGTGAGAGTCACTGGATTGCCGTAAAGAATATCCTGAAGTATTTGAGAAATACTAAGGATAAGTTCTTGGTTTACGGAGGAAGTGAAGTGCTTGAAATCAGTGGATTCACAGATGCAAGTTTTCAGACAGATAAGGATGATTTCCGGTCACAGTCTGGCTACATCTTCTGTTTGAATGGCGGTGCGGTAAGTTGGAAGAGTTCCAAGCAGAGCACCGTGGCAGATTCCACAACTGAAGCTGAATACATCGCTGCTTCGGAAGCTGCGAAGGAAGGAGTTTGGATTAGGAACTTCTTGATTGAACTCGGTGTATTCCCTAATGCCACTGAGCCTTTGGCCCTGTATTGTGACAACAATGGTGCAATTGCTCAAGCCAAGGAACCGAGACATCATCAGAAATCCAAACATATTATAAGAAGGTATCACCTGATTCGTGATATAGTTAATAGAGGTGAAGTGATGGTCAGCAGAGTTCCCACTGATGAGAACGTGGCTGACCCGTTGACAAAGCCACTCCCGAGACCTAAGCACGAGTTGCATACTGCTGCTGTAGGAATTAGAGATATTCAAATGTAATCTCTTTTTGAGTGGGAGTTGTGAGGGTTTTTGTTTTAGTTATTTTGATTTGTTCATGTAAACATTTTAAATGTTAATGAAATTTTATTTCTGGATTATTTTTAACTGTGATATAAAATAATCGTTCCAAAATGATTCATGTCATTATATATGGGCCATCGAAGTACATGAGTAGACTTGATCCTGAAACCCCATATTTAACGAAGTGACATAAATCAAAGTGTCCATAGTCGAAGGTTGTTGAAATTGGAACACCAACAACCGGTTGAGACTAGATTGTGTTGAGACTTGTGACCAAGTTTCGAGGGGTCATAGATGCGCGGCATCAAAGTCGACACATAGGTATATGTAGGGGAGCATATGACCGGACATGGCCCGCTGATGAGAACTCTACAAGATATTAATATATGTGTCATAAGAGGTTCTCATATACGACTATAGAGTATAGTCCTTAGACCTGAGTTCGCATGCATGTGGCTGCACACGGAGTGATACGCTTTGATCATTGTCTAACGCTGTTTCGTAACTGGGAGCTATACGGACCTTGGTTGGGTGTATTATGAATTGTGTAGTTCATAGTGATGGAACAAGATGGGATTTGTCCCTGCCGTTTAACGGAGGTAATATCTCTAGGCCAATCGGAGATTTGATAGCTGGTAAGAGAATGGCCATTCCCAAACGGACTTGCCCAAGTCGTTTGCATTGTCAGTATCAAATCTGGTCCGATAAACATGGTCTGGCTATATAAGGATGACACGTATCTTGCCTTATGCCAGATCGAGATATTGAGACAAAAGGACTAGGGAATGTAGGATTCCAGTACAATCGGAAGATTGTTGGGAATGTCCTTTGTAGAATTCCAGTACAAGTGGGAGATTGTTGGGAATGTCCTGAAATCTACCGTACTATCTCTAGAAAGTATGATAAATGTCGAGATCAGACATAAGTCATAAATACTGGGTGATCATGATGACTTGCTAGAGCCCGCTCATGATCTATAAGTTTAGGACTTATTACCAGTATTGTATGATCCCTTAGGGTCACACACCATAGCTAACGGGAAAGTTAAAATGGAATTAATACGGTAAGATGCAAGGCATTTACTGTATTTGTGCAGAGAGACTTGGGCCATTAGTTTAATTACTTGGGCCCATATCGAGATACAGGACTTGTGTCGATCGACACGGGTATATGTGTCGGTCGACACAATAGCGAAACCGAAACATCTGTTTAGGTTTATGACGAGTCGATATATAAGAAGAGTCTTATTATTTTCGACAAAAAAAGTCTGCTAATCTGAGCCGTGCCGTCCTGTTTTCTCTCTGATCTTCCAACTCTTTGGTCTAGAAGCCGTCCCGTGCTTGTAAGAGTGTGGATACACCAAGGAGGAATAGGTGTTGCCATCTGTTCTAGTTGATCTCATCATTACCATCCATCATCCGCTGCAATCTGAAAGGTAGTGATCAGGTTTGGTCTATGGTTCGTTCTGCAAATCACCTAGATCTAAGTTATGTGTGCTAGGTTGTAATCTGTGAATTAAACCATGAACACACACAATAATCCAACAAAACCCTACGGCTGAGGCAGCATCCCAAGCTCCTTCCAGACATGTAGTTTCACTTTCCCTTCCTTCAACGTTCTACTGTTGCTTAGGCTCTGCATATTATCACAAATATCAGTGCCACAACCAGTATCCAATACCTTTAAGGTAGAACTTGAAGTAATGACATGAATACCTGAGGAAGTAGTCGCATACATCGACTTTAACTCCTCATCATCTTCCATGAATTTAATGCAATCTCTCTTCCAATGCCCTGTCTCCTTACAGTAGCAGCACTTACCAACGTAAGAGGTATCTGACTCGGGCTCAGAAGACACACGCTTGCCATGATTCAAAATCTGGACAACTTTGTCTTCACCCTTGTCAGCATTAGGTTTAGTAAACCTACCCTTCTCATTCATGAGATTGTACAGGGTACTCTTCACGTTTGGCTCAACTGTCTTGAGCATATCATGCAGTTCAGTCAGCGTCTTCGTTAAGCCTTTCTTGATATAGTTCTTTCTGAACTTATCATAGCTTGACGGCAGTGACTGCAGAATGATTTCAGTTGCCAACTCTTGGCTAACTGGATCATCCAGTTTCCTCAGGTTATCAATGTAACCCATCATTTTACTGACATGAGGACTCACTGGATTATCATTTGGTAGCTTGCAGCTAGTGAGAGACTTAACCAACCGGTATTTCTCCACTCGTATCTGCTCCTGAAATTTCAATTTCAGGCTGCTGATCATCTCTATTGGCGACTCCATGTTCTCATATTGCTTCCGCGAGTCTGAGTCCATGGTAGCCAATATCAGACCACGCACATCTACCGCATCATTATAATGCTTATTCCAAGCATCATATACTGCATGAGAAGCATTGGACCCGATCCTCACGGGGAGAGCTCTCTCAAGGACATAGTCCTTTCTCTCCTGTCTGAGAACTAGCCTCAGATTCCGCGACCAAGTCAAGAAATTTGATCCGTTCAGCTTGTCCATCTTAAGGACAGACCGGATCGAGAAAGTGTTTTGATTGTTTGTGCTAGTTATAACTGAAAATTAAGATAAAAGGATTTTAGTTAATATGTTCAATATGATTAATCTCGTATTATATTTAATATGATTAATCACGCATTATATTCAATAACATAAGTTACCCTCAATAGAATATAATGATTCCAAGATCCACATATAACTAAGATTAAAGTGGGCCACTGGCCGTCACCCAACCTTAGCTTATATCGGTAAGCCCTATATCGGCTAATTATATCCGTGATATAACTCTTGGTTGTGAATCTGGGCCCGAGGCCCAATTCACTCTGATGTCTCAAGGCCCGGGACTCCCGATGGCCTAGTCAAGAAAACCAGACTATACAGTCATGTAATCATTAATGTCTGGGACTCCCAATGACATTTATGAATCACAAACCGTCTTATCCACGCAAAAGCAGACACCCTCACACTGTAAGGCCATGAATACAATTGAATGGGCTTCAACAGCTGACATAGCCTGGACAAGACATCCAACGCTTGATATTATTTGAGGTTCGTAGGTTTATTTTAAAATCTCATTCCCAAAATAGAAGATTACTATTTCGGGAAACTTTCCATTTTAGAAAACCTACTATTTTTGGAAACTTTCTAAAATTGGAAACTTTCTAAAACCGGAAACTTTCTAACTTTAGAAATTTCTTAAAATCCGAATCATGCAAATCTAGAAACTTCTATAAATTAAGAAACTTTCTAATTTCAAAATATCGGAAACTTTAATTTAAGATCGATTTATATTCTTTATAAAATAAATTTTAAATTAAATCTGAAGAAAGACTCAAATAATTGGCCCAATCGTTTTAACTTCTTGGCCCGAGGCCGAAGAATTGGTCTATGTCCGAGACATAACCCGATCGTCCAATTAGATGACATAACCGGTCTGGTTCATTAAAATTGGTCTAACCAAAATTAATTACTACGACGACCACAATTGTCAACCGGTTATTTACTAAACCGGATTTTCTCAATTTATTTGGTCCAACCAAATCAAATTAGAAAATCCTGGTTTAGGCACTAAATCCAATAATTCTTTCGACATTGGATTTCTTGTCCCGGTTTAACCAGACTTAATAAAATTATTAAATCTGTTTATTAAACCAGGACGAATTAATTTTAATCAAAATATTAAACCGAGCCTTAAACCAACCATGTCGATCGATGAACCAACCGTGTCGATCGATCCATCAACCGCATCGGTCGATGCTCTTAGCATCGATCCTGCATCGATCGTGCATCGATCCTGTATCGATCGATGCTCTCACGCATGCACGGAACCGAGCCAAAACCCTAACCGTGTCGATCGATGCACCAACCGCATCGGTCGATGCACCAACATCGAACCTGCATCGATCCTGCATCGATCGATGCTTTCACGCGTTAACAGGGTTAGCCGATAGACTGTATCGACCGATCCATGCGATCGTATCGATCGATCCATGCGATCGCAGTCGATACTGACTTTTGAAAATCGCATTCTACCAAATCAATATAGCTTGGTTTCTGCGATTTTAAGTGTGTTTAGGTTTCAATTCCTTGTTGCTTAAGTGATTTCTCTTATCAGTAGTTGATTCAAAACACTTTTAAACAAGAAAAACAATCCTAAACTTGAATCTAAACAAGAAAAACCAGAACCTGGCTCTGATACCACTGAAGGATTGTTTAGATGAATCCTGATTCAATTCTCTGATTCAGATTATCCTAAACATGCGGATCTAGGTTCTCTTGAATAGAAACAATTGATGATCTCACCTTATACCTGTTTATGCAGCGGAAAGGGATGGTATGGTCAGAGATCAGAGAGCCACCAAGGGATAACTCCTCCAGAGGTTCACACACGCACACCGAGCAGGAAGAGGCTGCTAGACCAGGAGGAAATCGGCGCAGAGAGAGAGAGGAGGCTCGCGGCTAGGGCTTATTTCGACCTGAACTCGTCTTAAGTTTATATAAAACTCGTTCAGTTCGTTTTGGGCCATTTGGCCCAAATGCCAATTTACTCCGAGGCGTTCGCGCACTGTGTCGATCGACACGCCTTGTGCATCGATCGACACACAGTGCCTAAACCGTTTTATTCTCTCTAAGTACAGTAAATGCCTAGCACTTTTACCATACTTCTGCTAAACCATTCCTACACGTTTTCCTGTTAGCTTATGCGTGTGACCCATATGGGATCATATAATAAAGGCAATAAGTCCAAGACTTATAGATCATGAGCGGACTCTAGCAAGCCATCATGACCCCCAGTATTATATGACTTATGTCTGATCATTGACATACTCTTACTTTCTAGAGACAGTACCGAGATTACTGGACACAATTCCAACATATGGCTCTCGGCGACTCTTACACCGAGATGATGGAGGCCGCTGGGAAGGTAATGGTTTCTTCCTTTCGCTTCTTTGACCTGTTTTATGCTTAGCATTCGTTTATTGTTATTTTTTTTGTGCAGGCTTTGGAGGCTGCGAACAGGTACGCGGCTAGGTCTGAGCGCGAGCTGCGTGAAATACCGCAAGCAAGTGAGCTTGAGACTGTTAAGAAAACAGTAAGCGACCTGAAAGCACAGCTGCAAGGGTCCCTCGCTCGGGAGGAGGATCTGAAGAAGCAGCTCGTCAAGTTCGATGGGGTGGAGGCCCGTGTTATGATCCTGGAGAACCAGGAGGAGGACCTTACTCAGAAGCTGAACGTGGCCGTGAACCGGACTTTGGCCGTGGAGGGGGCGAGCCAAGCAGCGGGTGAAGCCCGTCGAGCCGCGGACATGCAGGCTGCGCAGTGTCAGGCTGACCTGGAGAAAGCCCTTGCCGATCGGGAGTTTGATATGAAGGTGGCCGCTCACGAAGCGAAAAAGGGGCTTAATGGCCAGTATCTCGAAATTCTCGAGGGAATTAAGGTAAAGGAGGGCCAGCGGAAGGTCGCTACTAGCGCCGAGATCAGGCTCCAAGAGGCCTTGGCCAATATTGCGCTCATTGTTGAGCTGGCTTCCGGCGAGCTGGACTTGACTAAGGAGGTGCTCGAGCTCGCGGAGAAGAATTGGCTGGCGACAGAGGAAATGAATGCCTCGGCGGTTTCTGATTTCAGTATTATCAAGCTGAATCTACCGGCAATGTCAGATGACTCGGTGATTCTGGCCCGCCCTCTTACCCAGGTCCCTCCTGCTCTTGATCAATATGGATCGAACCTCCCGACCGGAGTCGGCTCGAGGGTTAGCGACGGAGTCGAAGGTCACCTTGAGGACGGAGCGGCTGCAGACGGCCAAGGGGAGGATGGGGACGATGCTTCGTCCCCGTCAAAACAGTTTTAAATGTTTTGTTGTTGTGTCCCGAAAAGGCTTTTAATTTTCTTTTTCGAACCTTCGTTGCCCGTGGGGGCTTTTCTTTACTTTGGTGTTGCCCTAAATGGGCTTTTTATTCGAACTTGAGGACATCATGTCCTTTCTTTTTCTTTATGAATTGCTTCAATCTTTCATGCCTTAGCATAGATTTGACTGTTTAATGCCTTAGCATAGAATCGGTTATCGCGATAGCTCGGACCTCTAAACAGGGATCGAACAAATGGTTCGGCCTGATTTGCCTTAGGGATTTTTCACAATCTTTTAGGTCGATTGTATTTGAGCTCGAGCTCTTCTTCAAGATTTGTTCAAGGTACAGCTTCTTTCGAGATGTAAAGTTCGAATCTGCAGATATAAAGTATTTTTAAGTGTACGACGAGTCGAAGTAAGCTTACATAGATTCGTTTTAAGTGTATTGCGGAGGTCGTTTTGCGTGAACAACGGTCTCGTTTTATCTGTCTTGATGTAGACTCGACCTCATTGTTTTGGCTTGGAGGGAGGGGGTAGCCCCCCCCCCCCCCAATTCTTCTAATCTGTATAAGGTTTGAAGAATTTTGAGTTTTTGAAGGATCATTACAGATAGTTCTGACTTTGACGGGACCGTTTCAAGTCGCTTTTTTTGGGACGATCATTTCAGTTCGTTCAATTTTGAAGGGACGGTTTCAGGTCGCTTGTTTGAAGGGATAATTTCATATCGCTTGTTTCTGAAGAGATAATTTCATATCGCTTTAATTTTTGAAGAGATAATTTCATATCACTTGGTTAAATGTAATGGCGAAGTATTTCACAACGACTCTAACTTTTACAACGGAAAGATACATTGATTGAGAGACTTATTTTGATTTCACAAAGATAAGCTAGTACGACTTCGTTTGAAGTTGTCGAGCTCGGTAAGAGCTTTGTGTTGGGGGGGGGGGGGGCGGCTGCGCTCGAGGTCGAGATGCCTACGTACCCTTTTAAGGGGATCAAGCCATTTCGTAGTTCGATTATGTTGCGTACTTTCAGTGAAAGTACTTTTTGAGGTTGATGAAGTTCCAGGGTCGTAGTTCAGGTTTCTGGGTTTCCACCGACTTGAGTCGCTATACCCCATCCTTCACAACATCAGTGACCTGGTAAGGACCTTCCCACTTTGCTCCTAACTTTCCAGCGTGTTCTTCCTTTTTATGGTCGAACACTTTCCGTAAGACGAGATCCCCTACTTGAAACCTTCGAGTTTTAATTCTGGAATCATAGTAGCGAGCTGCGGCTTGTTGGTAGTTCTGGATTCGAGCTAGTGCGAGATTCCTCCTTTCGTCGACGAGATCGAGCTCGTCCGTTATCATCTTGTTGTTAAGTTCCTCTTGTCGTGGGCATTATTCTTTGTGGATGCTTGACATGAGGAATTCGGCCGGTACTACTGCCTCGATTCCATAAGCTAGCTAGAAGGGGGTCTTGCCAGTGGATTTGCGGGGGTAGTCCGGTAAGCCCAGAGTACGGTTGGGAGCTCATCGCTCCAGCTTTTTTTGCACTCATTGAGTCTTTTCTTAAGGTTGTTCATGATCGCTTTATTAGCTGCTTCCGCCAGTCCGTTTCCTTGAGGATAACGGGGCGTTGAGTAGGTCAGCTTTATGTTCCAGGTTCTACAGAACTCTTTGAACATGTTTGATATGAATTGCGATCCGTTATCGGTGACGATCTCGTGGGGTAGTCCATGTCGGCACACGATGTTTCGCAACACGAACTCCTTAACGTGAACGTCTTTAACCTTTTGGTATGATTCCGCTTCAATCCACTTGGTGAAGTAGTCTGTCATCACTAATAGGTGTGTAGCTTTCTTTTTGCCGGATGCGACTAAAGGTCCCACGATGTCCATTCCCCATCGCGTGAATGGGTATGGCGATGAGATAGAGGAGAGTTTCTCCGATGCTTGGTGGATAATCGGGGCATGCTTTTGGCATTTGTCGCATTTGCTGGAAAAATATTCGCATTCGGTGGCCATTGTTGGCCAGAAATAGCCTTGCCTTTTGATTCGTATGGCCAGAGCTCGTCCTCCGGAATGGCTTCCACAGGATCCGTCATGGGCTTGTGTGATCACTGCTAGGGCTTGCTCCTTGCGTGACACAATACCTTGCACTATGCGTCTTGAGTTTTCGCGCTTCCCATTTGTCGTCAGGGACTTCGCCGTTTGTTATGTATCGGATGATCAGAGTTCTCCAATCTTCTTCATCGTTGGGCTCGGGTCCCTGACTAGTGGATGTGGTTTGGATTGGTCCATCAAGAACGTTCGCGACGTACACGGCATTTCTTGGGTCAAGATCATCATCGATCTCAATGATGTCGCGACTAGTATCCTTGGGATGTTCCTTGTGTTCGACGTCTTCCTTTCTGGTGGGCTCGTCCTCTTTCAAGGATAGAGCTTTTAGGGCTATGTCGATACTTGGTTTTTCGATCCCCTCGACTGGTATGATCCTTTTGAGGTTAGGATCTGATGTCGATGCCAACGCGGCTAAGGCGTCGGCTGCGGTGTTTTCCCCTCGCGGGATCCGTGTTAGATCAAAGAATTCGATCTGGTCGGCGAGGGTGTGGACTACCTGCAGGTATGCTTCCATACGTTCATCTTTGGCCTCGTAGTCGCCATGATATTGGCTCGTGACCAATTGGGAATCGCTGAAAGCGTCTACTTCCTGGGCTCCTATTTCTATTGCTAGTCTGAGCCCGGCTATTAACGCTTCGTATTCTGCTTCGTTATTTGATGCGGCAAAGCGTAGCCTGAATGACTGTTCTAATACTTCTCCCGTGGGGGAGACCAGTTTTACTCCGACCCCGGATCCTTGCCTCGAGGAAGCTCCATCGACGTGGAGTTTCCATCTCTTGGCGGAAGTTGGGTCGAGTTCGATGGTTGGAGGGAGTTCAATTATGAAATCAGCTACTACTTGCGCTTTTAAGCACGTCCGAGCCTTGAACTCGATATCGTACTCGCTGAGTTCAATAGCCCATTTGACTAGTCGACCTGACTAGCTCGGACTGTGAAGTATGGTTCTCAGTGGTTGAGAAGTCATCACTATGATTGAGTGCGATTGGAAGTATGGTCGGAGTTTTCGAGCTGATGTCACCAATGCCAAAGCGAGTTTTTCCATGGCGGGGTATCTGGTTTCAGCATTGATTAAGGTCTTACTGATGTAATACACCGGCCGTTGTTCGTTTGTTCTTCGCGAACCAGGACTCCGCTTACTGCTACCGTGGAGACATCTAGGTAGAGGTAGAGGGGTTCCCCTTCTACTGGTTTCACCAGTATAGGTGGTTCGCTAAGATAAGACTTGAGCTGGGCGAACGCTTCTTCGAACTTTTCGTCCCAGAGGAACTTCTTGTTCGCTTTGAGAAAGTGGTAGAAGGGTAGAGATTTATCAGTCGACCTCGAGATGAAGCAGTTCAGAGCAGCTATTTTGCCAGTTTGACGTTGGACTTCTCGCGTTGTTTTGGGAGATTTCATCTCCATAAATGTCGCGATCTGTTTAGGATTCGCTTCGATCCCTCTTTCGGTTACTAAGTAACCAAGGAATTCTCCTGATGGGACCCCGAATGTGCACTTCCCTGGGTTGAGTTTCATCCCGTATTTATTGAGAATGATAAAGCATTCTTTTAGTTGGGGGATATGATCCTCATACCTAGAATATTTGACCAGCATATCGTCGATGTAGACTTCCATAGTTTTACCCAGGAGTCCTGAAAACATCTTGTTGACGAGGCGTTGGTAAGTTGCTCCTGCATTTTTTAGTCCGAAAGGCATGACCTTGTAGCAGTACGTGCCTCGATCAGTTATGAACGAAGTCTTTTCTTGGTCTTCGGGGTTCATTAGTATTTGGTTGTACCCCGAGAAGGCATCCATGAAGGACAGTAGTTGGTGTCGGGCGGTGGCTTCGACCATCCGGTCGATGTGTGGGAGTGGGAAGCTGTCCTTCGGACATGATTTGTTGAGGTCTATAAAATCTACATAGACTCTCCACTTCCCGTTCTTTTTCTTGACCACTACGGGGTTCGCAAGCCAGTCGGGGTATTTGATCTCTCTGATCGATCCGATTTTCGATAATCGATCGACCTCGTCGTTGATGGCTTGAGCTTGTTCCGGGCCAAGTTTTCAACGTTTTTGTCTTACCGGTTTGTAAGTTGGGTCGACATTCAGCTCGTGGCTGGTTACGTCGATGTTTGATCCCTTTCATGTCTGCTGAAGACTAGGCAAAGGAGCCGACGTTCTGTTTAAGGAAAGAGATCAGTTCATTTTTAACTGGCTCCGATAGGTCAATTCCAATGCCGACAAGTCTTTCAGGATGAGCGTCGTCTATGCAAACTTGGGTTGTGAGGTCCTTTGGAGGTCCTTTTTTGCTTGGGTCGTTCGACCTTTTGGTTTTCATAGTGGCGAGCTCTTCCTCTTTCTGTAATTGCTACGTGTGGGATTTCTCGATCTGCTTGTACCCATTCATATAGCAATTACGGGAAATCTTTTGACTTCCATAGATCGTTTTTACTCCTTTCGGAGTTGAAAATTTCACGCATTGATGGTAGGTCGATGGTACCGCTTTCATGTCGTATATCTACGGTCGACCTAGAATTGCGTTGTAGGGAGCTGGTCGATCTACTACGACGAACTCTGTCATTCTTCGAACTCCTCCAGCTATTACTGGGGCGAAGACAGAGCCCATTGAATATGTTATTTCGCCAGTGAACCCTACCAATGATGTCTTTTCCTCGACGATCTCGGAGTCGTTGAACTCCATCTTTTTGAATGCGTCGTAAAAGAGGACATCCACCGAACTTCCTGTGTCAATCATTATCCTCGAGAGTTCAACATCTCCAACTACTAGACAAACGAGGAGAGCATCGTCGTGAGGTTTTTCAAGATTGTTTGTCTCGCTCTCGTGGAAAGTGATTTCATGGTCTGGACCTAACATTGGGATTTTCCCTCCTTTGTCGTTCTCGACTCTTCTTTGAAGAGATTTGATTGAATTGACCGAGTCTCGGCATAGCTTGGAACCACCGAAGATGAAGTTGACTCGTTTAGGGGGTATGGCCCGAACACCCACCCCCCCCCCCCCCCCGCGCAGAGGCGAGGGAGATTGATTCGTGAGCGTAAACTCTTAATGGGAGCTAGAGGGGGAGATAGCGCCGAGCCTCCTGGGGTGCCACACAAGCTGAGTTTTCCGAGAATGACCTCGACTCGCTTTTGCGACCCCTGAGGGAGGCTTTCGGGAGATTCCGGCTGCTTAGACCATTCTCGTTTGTTCTGAGAAGGCTTTTTGGTGTTTGACTCTTTGGTCTGTTTACTTTCCTTTTTGTCAGATGGAGTTTCCTCCTCGACTTCTGATTCTTGTTTGTTTTCGGACTCTCGCTTTTGAGCCTCTGCTTTAGCTCGAGTATAGCACTCTTCAGTCGAATGTCCTCTTTTGTTGTGAAAATCGCAGAATTTTTCCTTTTCAAACTCGAATTTCTTCGAGCTCTTCGGGCTATCGACCGCATTAACGTTTCCTGATTTACGGGAATCCTTTTTCGAGTTCGAGTTCTGTGGGCCCGACGAGTTCTTTTCTTTTCGGTGCTTTTCTCTGAGGGCCGTGGTTTCATCCTCGAGGCGAGCAAAGGCCGATGCACGATGAAGGGCGTTATCGAGTGTTTGAGGTTCGCGGACTGTTATTTCCTCGCGGAATCTGGTGGAGTACCACAGTCCACGTCTCAGTGCTTCTATAGCTACTTTGTCTCGTGGATTCGTGATTTTGGACTTTATTTCCTTAAATCGGTCAATGTACGAGCGAAGTGTCTCATCGGGTTTTTGAGAGACGCCAAATAAAGCTGCCTCTGTGGTCTTTTCCTCGATAAAGATGGAGTATTGTTTGAGGAAAGCCGTCATGAACTGGGAGAAATTATCGATGGATCTCTCTTCCAGTCCGGCGAACCATTCTAGGGCGGAACCCGATAGGTTTTCGGCGAAGAGTCTGCAGAAAGCCGGCTCTCTTTCCTCGTCAGTAAGGTATACCCTTGCCATTGCTAACTGGAATGCCCTGATGTTGGCTTTCGGGTCCGATTTCCCAGAGAACTCTGGAAATTTCGTTTTCTTGATTTCCCGGATCCTTGCGAAGGCGATTCGGTCATTGAATGGCGTTTGTCGCGTTTCTTCGAACTCGATCGATGTCGGGTGCCGCGCTCGTTGCCATGTGAACTTTGGAGCTTAGACTTACGAATTGGGCTTTAGCCTGCTCGATGTATTGTCTTAGCATATCATGTTCATCGCCTGTTGTAGGTGTGAACTGTACTTGTGCCTGATTCGACGTTTGTTCCGGGAAAACCAGGTCGAGAATATCGATTGTTGGAATCGGTCTTGTATGGTCGATATGTGGCGTTTGGAACTGTACCGTATTCGATCCGTTAAGATGTCCCGAGCTCGAGGCGAAAGAAGAGCCTCCTAGTTGCCTCGGCCGGATATTGGAGTTACTCGGGAAAGGTGGTGGTCCAAATAATGGTCGGTTTCCCGATCCAGTCGGATCTGTAACCATAGAACTCGAACCGAATGGAGTCAGTATCGCAATGGGGGTCGTTATAGGGCGGAAACCGCTATTTGAGGTGCTAGCAAAATTTCCCGACGTTCCAGGGGGTGTTACCACCTGAGAGAAGTCCAAGCGTGTTCGCGGTGGAGGACTTATGGGGGTTCGCGGGTCGCGAGTTGATCTACCCCCCTGGTTTTGGCTAGCGAGCTCTTCAAGACGGGCGTTAATGCGCCGTTCCTGTTCATCGAGCTGGGCGGCCAGAGAACGATTTGTGATGTCTTGGGCCCGTGCGTTTGCCTCGTTGCTTCTTGTTCGGTTTACCAATAGGTTCAACATCGAGCGGATTTCAGCGAGGTCGTCCGGACTTTGTCGCTGTGGAGCAGAAGGCAGTGGCGAGTTAGGCCTGAGCGTTCCAGATCCGCCTCCTGAAGCAGGGGCGGAAGTCGAATTGTTTCTCATCCATACCCAGTTCCTTCTCGGATCGTTAGTTCCTGACAAAACATTTGTCGGAATCTGGCTCATCGCGATCGTTTGAGCGACTGAGCCGGCTGGTGCCGAGGTCATGGAGACTGAGGCAGAGCTCGTCAACACGCCATCAGTCTGACCCATGGTTCTTACCCCGGTGGTGTTCTGCGGAACGTTGTCAACCGTTTGAGGGTGGTCGACTGGTGGTGTGGCGCTGGGAGAGCCAGATTGGTCGGGATTCGTCTCGATCTATCGGATCTAGGATCTGATTCTTAAGACAGGAAAAACTATAGATAGTCCCCACAGTCGGCGCCAAATGTGAGATCTGAGATTCACACTAAGAATTTGTAATCGTGGATTTAGACTTTTGGATATAGAAATGGTATAGATTTCCTATGAATCAAAGACTTTATTGAGATTGATCGTCGAGATAGAACAAACACAATCGAATAGAGAGTACAAAGTATGATAATCGAGCTATCTAGTCGAAGTGTTATTAATTAGGGTTGGAATGTCTTGAATGAATCGCCACTTCTTCTTTAAATACTCTCGACTTTGATCTTCTTGTTCCAATATTTCGGCCTCGCCGTGATAACGATCTCCTAGATTTGCGGAAACCAGTTGAACCGACGAAGACCAGGTTGCTCTATCTCCGCATCGTCTCCTACCGAGCTCGAGCTCGATCACCTCTTACTTCGGCGTTGCTTGGGCCTTGTCAAGATGTCAATCGTATGGGCCCAACAAAGGATAACGGTCGATCTCTCTGTCTTGATTATGGAATGGGCACATGATTATAGGCCTTTGTTTGGTTTGTTTATGGGCCAGATTTCTTAGAGGGAAATCCAACACCAACAGTTACTCGAAGATACACGAAAGGAGAGAGTATATTTGCTTTGGAAGGTCCTAAGTCCAAAAGAGGGGAGCTAGAGAGAGTTACTATTTTGCATGCTGCTTTTTAAAGATTTACGGCGAGTATATTTTGGGGGAAATTGTATTAAGTGTATTTTTATATTTTTAAATTGAAGTTCAACATTTATATATATATGTTTGTAATGTTTTTTTACTATGTAAAGTGGTTGTAGAGACCAAAATGTCCTTATTATAAGTGAAATTTTTTTATCATATCATATCATTTTTTTATTCTTTATTATCTTCTTTACTACTTTATCATTTTTCACCTCTCATGTTTTTGTACGTGGATAAGATGACGACGGTGAGGGTTTCGGCCACGGAGTTCATCGCAATGGAGATATAATCGATCGATATACCATAATTCAAAAAAAAAATCGGACTTAATACGGAAGATTCATGTGGAAAATTTAGACTAAGTGTCTACCTTGTCAGCTATTCGTGGACACTGCCACAATCATATCACATGTTAGACGCTTCCGATGGACAGCATATGGCCAAGCACCCACATTATCAAGAATCCGTGGACATAGAACACATGAATAATAAGGAATGTGGACACCTAGTCTAAATTGTCTACCTGAATTATTAAAACTGTGTTTACTAAGTACATTATCCGCCAATAGTTAACCATGTGAACACTTAGTCTCTTATTCATGTGTTTTCTGTCCACGAATTTCTGATAATGTGGACGATTGGCCACCTCATATCTATCATATCTTATCCGGGGTTTTTTCATCAGAATTTCAATATATGAACCGACTATATCTCTATTGTGACCGAAAACCTCACCGTCGTCATCTTATCTTATGCATCATCAAAAACATGAGAAATGAAAAAATATTAATATAAAAAATGATAGATACAAATAAAATTACAAAATAATATGATAAAATACAATAAGTGCCATATGGGTTTTTAAACTCACGTAAACAATAAAAAAATACAAAACATACAAATACACACTAATTGAGATATAACTCTAATATTAAAAAATTAAAGAAAATACACTAATGCAATTAGTTGGTATATTCTTTGTGTCCTATTATTGAAGATATTTTATAACTTTTTTTTGTTCCACTTTATTTGATTTTTTTAAATTTATTTCATATGTTAAAACTATCAAATTTTAGTTTATTTTATTATTAGTTAAAATATTTTTAAATTAAATGTTAAATAACATTTCTATATAAATATAAAAATATTTATGATAGTTTAAGTATCGCCATTTAACCAAATTTTTTTTAAAATGTTCCTTTTTGTCAGTCTTTTAAACTTTCCTAATCGTCTAGAGTATGATGTCTAAGTATTAGATCCAAAAAGGTCAAAACACTTTCTCATTTCTCTAACTGCCGGTGAGAGCTTAGACTCCACCGATGGTTCGGGTTACTTTTGTCGGTTTTTCCTGTCTGTTCGCCGCCAATAAACATCTGGTATTTCTACCGGACTTGTCGGTCACTTCTCCAACTCATGAACCGTTTTGTTCTCTACTCTTTTTAATTGGTTCTCGTTTTGGATTTCTCACGACTTGCTTTCTCGGTGGTTGATAGGTGTAGTTTTAACCCTATACTAACTGCAAGTGCACAGTGATGTAGTTGTAGTACTTAGGGTATCGAATCCACAGGGACTCTGGTCAACGATAGATGAAAACAGAAGTGATTAAACTAGGAGAAAGCAATATGGGAAAGCAGTAAATCAGACAGCAGAAAGTAAATCAAGCGAGTTGTGAGCAAGGAGGCGAAGCGTTAGGTTTCAGGAGTTCTCAGGAAATCAGGAACGCAAGCAATCAATCTATCTAGATCTAATCAATAACTGTTCTAGAACTCAAACACTGATATAGAATTAACCAAATTCCTTTGCGATAATTCTCTAAGTCTAAGTGCAGCAAACCAAACTTTCGTTTGCGAGAACTAACAGATTAAACTAGCATTAATTCCAAGTTTGATATGTTCACAATTAACCTAAACCAAACTTCCGTTTGCGAGAAGTTTAATTGCTTATCTAAGTTCTTTCTAGTTAAATTAACCAACTTCCGCTGAATTAATCAACCTAATATCATAACTCTGATTAGCTACTTCAGATTTAGCATTAAGAACAACTTAGATAAAGAACTAGCAGATATAAATCTCTACAGATTGATTTAAACTATAATTCTCTGAAATCCCTAATGAGAATCCTTCAACCTAACAGGTAAACTACTCAGACATGTTCATCGAAACAGAAAACATCTTAAGTAGAAAACCAAATATCATAAAACAGAATAATCAACAGGGGTTCGAAATCCTCTCTCTTTCGAGAGCAAGATCAGCCCCTAAGGCTCTCTGAAAATAAAATAAGACTTAAAAGTAAAGCCTAGCCTAAACAATGGCTCAAAAACTCTTATATAATGGTCTAAAGTCGGCTGGGGGCCTTTTTGCAAGTCTGGGAAGTTTCTGGGCAAAAACTGTAATTTCTCCAAAATGCAGATTTTTGGGCGCAGAACTGCAACGACAGTTGCACAGACTGCAACGATCGTTGCACTGCGAAAATGCAGCCAGTGAACTCTGTGAAGTCTCTAAATAGTGCAGAATTGCTCCAAATGCTCCCAAAACGTCCAATTAGGCTCCAGATGTGTCTAAACCTGAAAACATACTAAAAAGAACACAAAAGACACTAAAAAGACATCTATATCATGGCATAAAATGGGTAAAAACCATGATATATCAACTCCCCCACACTTAGCTCTTGCTTGTCCTCAAGCAAGTAAAGAACCAAAGCATAAGAAAAGAAGTTTGAAAACTCAGAAACTCATTTCGTCCTAGGAACTTTCACAATCACATTCACTTAGTAAGCCACTGAAAACATCCCTACAGAACTCAAGACCACAATATACTTCCCCCACACTTAGCAACTGTCCCAAGTAAACTCCACAATCACATTCAAGCATTCAAATTCTCCCTACTGACTTCTGCAAGTATTTAAGTGCGGTCTCACCTAAGGAGTATCGATCAAAGGGCACATGGATTCTTACCTTATCAGCTCTAGACCACCATACTATCTTTCTCTAGTCCCTTTCTTCTCTTTCCCTTCTTTAACAACTGATTTTTCCCCACTGGGTATCATTTTATTTTTTTTATCAGTGTTCTTCCCGTTATGGGGTGTACTTTGGACACATTTCATGGATCACATGAGAGAAAATAGTGTTTGCTACCATTCCCATGACCACTTCGGAGTTACTAACTCATCCTCAGTTTATTATCTTTTTTTTTTTTACTTTATAGAAGGGGAGAAGGGAACTAAGTAGGACAGGTTTACAGGCTGTGTCAGAACTAACAGGGAATCCGACACAAAGTATACCAAGCCCTTAGGTGAGAGAATCTAAGTCAGTATTAAGGTTGAAGTCAGTAAAAGGATCCTCTGATACCTGAAGTGATGTGGGTGTCCTCAGTAGGTTGATCTGTGTCTGAGTTTTCTAACAGTCATAGAGGCTCTGCAAGTCTGTCCAATGGTCACTTAGTTCCTGTTCAAGCGAAAATTTTCCTCGAAAAATCATAGTTTCATACAAATTTTGACTCAATAAAACAAATTTTGAAAAACTAAGAAAACAAAAGCGTGCGTCAGTAGCTTCCTCCCCCACACTTAAACTACACTGTCCCCAGTGTAATCGAAGCATGAGCTCGTTGAAAGAATAATCAAATTGAAGAACAAACCGAAAAGTTGCAGATTACTTACCTGTCGTCGCCCTGCGTCGATCGATGCCCAAGGGTGTCGATCGATGCAAGGCGATTATCGCTCGCGGTTATGTAGATAACCGATGTCTGAACCGCAATCAATTCGTTTAACCGTGAATCGCAACCGCATCGATCGATGCACAATGTGTGTCGATCGATGCAATGCGATTTTTCCTGTTTCTCTCGGCTCTGAACACACTTAAATAGAAAATCAAAACACCAAAAATAAAAACGGAAAATGAAAACTAAAACGAACCTAACAGTGGGTTGCCTCCCACTCAGCGCTTGTTTTTAGTCATTAGCTTGACTATTGGAAGAGATTTGATTCAAGGCGGTTTCAACAGAGACTTTGAGTGTCTCTGTGAATATCTCTTCATCCAAGGAGGTGTATAGGCATTCAGATCATGAGGCTTCCCAAGGAATGAGAAATCATAATCAGGGCGGGAGCGAAGCTTGGGCGGTCTACTGCGTTTTCCTGCATTCAAAACAATGTGATTAGAAGGTTTAAGCTTAGATGATTTGTTCCTTACCTTTGATGTAGATCTGATGTTTGGGGCTTTCTGCTTATGAGCAGTTGCAGGTACTGAAGATGTTAGAGCAGGTTCAAGAGGAACTGCCATCTTCTTCTTCTTTCCACTATCAGATACTGTAGTTCCACCAATCTGAACTTCTTCTTCCAGATGACCGTCAGTGGAGATCATCTTCTTTGCATGAACTCGCAAAGTTTCAACTGGTGGTGTTTTATTCACCTTCTTATCCATCACTTTTATGCAGTTAGCCACTTCTAGCTCTTGTCTGGAAGGTTTAGGAACCTTAGGATATGGCACTCGGGGCTTGTAAGCTCGTTCTGGCACTGTTGCAGGTTTCTGGACATGTGTGCGTTCTGCATCGATCGTTGCATAATGTGTGTCGATCGATGCAAGGCGATTCTGTTTCTCGAAAGAACTCGAAATTGTCGTCAGAACGGCGGGTCGACCGACACATAGGGGGTGTCGATCGATGCATGTATCAGGCAGACAATATTCATCCAGAAAATCCGAGATTATGCTCTCTTCTTCATCTAGCAACTTAATCTCATCCCTTAAGGTCACAACTTTGATGGATCTGTGCTGTTCAGCTTCCCTAGCTTCATTTCGCCTCTCTATTGCTGCATCCAGCTCCTCCATATGTGTGCTCAAAGATTCGAACTTCTCATTCAGATCTTTATACAATGCATCCATCTTTGAGTGGTGTGACACACTGATCTGTTGTTGCCTCTCAAGATACTGCTCTATCATGATTTCTATTCTGCTCTCATGAGCTGTAGGTGCAGGCGGTGCTTGGTAAGAAGAAACACCACAGTTCCTCGAGAAGGCGTTGCCCTGTTGCTGGAAAGGTCCCTGAAAAGCTGATTCCTGACTGTAGAATTTATTCCCTCCAATGCAGTTGATAGCTTTTTGCCCATACTTTTCAAGTACAAGACTATGCAGAGACTCTACTTTGCTCTTTAACCAAGTTATCTGCGAGTTATCAATCCCTGGATTGAAGAAACAAGACATCTTCCTTATGATATGTGTCGATCGATGCAGGAGAAGCGTCGATCGATGCAAGCTCGAGAATGCAACGATCGACACTAAGGGGGTGTCGATCGATGCAAGGCGATTACAGGCGTACCTGAAACGCAGAAAAAAAAAAAAAAAAAAATTAGCAACAAAAAATAAAAAACGAAAAACCTAGTCTAAACCCTAAGTTCAAATCTGTCGAGGACTCAAAAGAGTCCCCGGCAACGGCGCCAAAAACTTGATAGGTGTAGTTTTAACCCTATACTAACTGCAAGTGCACAGTGATGTAGTTGTAGTACTTAGGGTATCGAATCCACAGGGACTCTGGTCAACGATAGATGAAAACAGAAGTGATTAAACTAGGAGAAAGCAATATGGGAAAGCAGTAAATCAGACAGCAGAAAGTAAATCAAGCGAGTTGTGAGCAAGGAGGCGAAGCGTTAGGTTTCAGGAGTTCTCAGGAAATCAGGAACGCAAGCAATCAATCTATCTAGATCTAATCAATAACTGTTCTAGAACTCAAACACTGATATAGAATTAACCAAATTCCTTTGCGATAATTCTCTAAGTCTAAGTGCAGCAAACCAAACTTTCGTTTGCGAGAACTAACAGATTAAACTAGCATTAATTCCAAGTTTGATATGTTCACAATTAACCTAAACCAAACTTCCGTTTGCGAGAAGTTTAATTGCTTATCTAAGTTCTTTCTAGTTAAATTAACCAACTTCCGCTGAATTAATCAACCTAATATCATAACTCTGATTAGCTACTTCAGATTTAGCATTAAGAACAACTTAGATAAAGAACTAGCAGATATAAATCTCTACAGATTGATTTAAACTATAATTCTCTGAAATCCCTAATGAGAATCCTTCAACCTAACAGGTAAACTACTCAGACATGTTCATCGAAACAGAAAACATCTTAAGTAGAAAACCAAATATCATAAAACAGAATAATCAACAGGGGTTCGAAATCCTCTCTCTTTCGAGAGCAAGATCAGCCCCTAAGGCTCTCTGAAAATAAAATAAGACTTAAAAGTAAAGCCTAGCCTAAACAATGGCTCAAAAACTCTTATATAATGGTCTAAAGTCGGCTGGGGGCCTTTTTGCAAGTCTGGGAAGTTTCTGGGCAAAAACTGTAATTTCTCCAAAATGCAGATTTTTGGGCGCAGAACTGCAACGACAGTTGCACAGACTGCAACGATCGTTGCACTGCGAAAATGCAGCCAGTGAACTCTGTGAAGTCTCTAAATAGTGCAGAATTGCTCCAAATGCTCCCAAAACGTCCAATTAGGCTCCAGATGTGTCTAAACCTGAAAACATACTAAAAAGAACACAAAAGACACTAAAAAGACATCTATATCATGGCATAAAATGGGTAAAAACCATGATATATCAGTGGTTTTACTTGTCGGTAGAGCAGACCGTCACCACTCCTCAACCTCTCGTTTGTATGGCTATATTTCTGATGCCGAGTCTCGTTCTCACGTTTTCGCGGCGTGTTGTGCTCGAGCCGGTTCTGATTCGAAACAATTTTACTGAGTGAGTATATTGGACCCCGGCGGTGACACTGGTTCCCTGGAGCAAACATCAATTTTTGAAGCACATCGTTCTCACTAGATATGGTTCTTACCTGGCATTTTTTCACCAGATTCAAGTCGGTAAAATTCATTGCCGGTTCCAAGGTCATCCAACGGTGTCGGTGAACCGCGATTTCTCCGACGCCGCTTTTCATGTCAGAGATCCTTTGTTTATGACGTGTATCCGTGAGTCCAGACATGTGGCTTCCATGCGATCCGCTCGAGTTGAATGGACCATATCTTAGGCCACTATTGGAGTCAAAGTTAGCACTTTCCTGAAAAAGGCCTAGGTCAGGAATTTAGGTGGGCCCAGAATAGAGAGGGTGGATCAAGGCCCATGACGGGAAAACATGAGTTAAACCCGATCCGGCTTAACTAACTTACATCTAGGGTTTTGAAAGGTATAAGTCGAAAGGGGGACGAAGACGGCGCGTAACGATGACGAGATATGGAAATATTCTATATCTCGACATAGCCGAGATATTATGAAATATTCATGCTTATCTTTTGTTTCCTTAAATCGACTAAGCCGACTTGTAACCCTATATAAAGGGAACCTAGTTAATAAACAAGATACGCTTTTCATAATATTTTTAGCCTGAGAGACTTAAGCAAATCGACTTTGACCTAATCTCTCTCCGGCGACTTCGACTTCTCTTTACCGCTTTATTCCCTCTCGGAAACCTAAAGCGAAACCCTAATCTCCATAATCTCACCGTGTTCTTAAATCCTTCTTTTAGAATCCCTAATTTACAAACCCTAAAATTCTTGCTATCTTTAGATACGCAGAATTAAGATCTTACAATTGGCGCCGACTGTGGGGATTTCTAAGAGAAATTTCTGAACGAGATGTCGCGAAACAATAACGAAATCGATCCGGAAAACCCAAGGGTTGAACTAAGTGATCACGAAGGAAGTGATTACGACCAAAGTGATCATGAAGACGACCACGCGGCTCACGGCGGCAAACAGCCTCGCGACGCCGCTAAATCAAAGAAAGCTCGAGATGACGGTAAACATGCCCCGTCACTCAGCGAAACGGCAGAACAAGTCAAACAAGACGAAGTTCTGGCTACTTTAATGGCCAAAATCGATTCACAAAACGATTTGATCAAAACTTTTTCGGAAAAAAATTGATTTGTTGCAGACAGAGCACGAATCCGTTTGGACCAACAATCAAGGAAGTCCAAGAGAGAGGTTCCTCCGAAAGTAAAAGACAAAGTCGCCAGACGACTGGTCTACAATACATCTGAGGAGAACCATCATGAACAAAGTCAAAGCAGTGAGTCCAGGAGAAATTCACGCAAGGAACGCAAGGAAAGAGATACTCGCGAACGAAGCTCACATCGGAAAGAAGATTCCGAAGAACCCAAACGAAGTGGAAGTCGGAGGCAGGACGACCGGTATGAATAAAGGTACTCACCCGACAAAGATGAACGCACCGGTCATGAGACACGACACGAACGAGGCTCGCATCATAAACGGAGTTCGCGACATGAGAACAACTCGCACCGGGATAACCATCGCCACGAGCGAGGTACATCCCGCGAGAAAGCTCATGAAGCGTCTATTCATGGAACAAGTCGCAACCATGTCTAGAAGCAGCTAACTGAACTCAGAGATACTCTGTAAGAATTGAAAGGCGAAGTTACTAACGTTAAAGGATCCGCTCCTGAAATCGATCGAATCATCGAAGAGACTCGAAGAACACCGTTCACGTCGCGCATTACGGAAACGTACATACGTCAGAAAGAGAAGCTCAGACTTCCTATGTACAACGGAACGAAGGATCCCACTACCCATTTGACGATCTTAAAGATTATGGCAGCGAAAGCGCGGTTCACATCATCCAGAGAACGCGACATCGGCCTCTGTCAATTGTTTGTCGAAACCTTAGAAGGAGACGCGCTGACCTGGTTTTCCCGGCTACCACCTAGATCGATCAACGAATTTTCGGAACTGACAAGAGCATTTGAGAGACATCGCTTTGCCTACGTAAGTAAAGATACGTCGCTAAACGCACTAATGGCCATGACGCAAGAGAAAAAGGAAACATTGAAAACTTTCATAGATCGATTCAAAGCGACTATGACACGAGCTGATGCCCCGGATAAATTCACTATCGCGGCACTAACAAATGCCGTCTGGCATGAGTCACCATTCTACTTAGTCGTGAATCCGCCATTAACCATCTAAGACGCCCTTCACCGAGCGAATAAATTTGTAGAGCTGGAAGAAAAGAAGGTGGCCCTAGCAAGAAAATTCGGCACCACTAAACAGTCCGACAAAAAGGGGGAAAGGGAGCCCAGGCAACATTACGACAAAGGGGCCAAGACGACAATGGTTGTCGACAGCACTGACAAACCCCGATCGTCGAAACCTTGGAATAAACGAAACAAAGAAGGAAAGGGGAAGACACAGCAAGCCGCTTCCGTCACGGGAGAAAAGTACTATGAGTACCATCAAGCTACATCGCACGACACTGCTGAATGTTGGAACCTTAGAAACGCACTCTATGCACGACTTTCGGATGAAGAAATCAAGGCGGCAATCGAAAGGTTAAAAAAGGAAGAATCTGGGCAGCAGAAGGAAGGCAAGGTCAACGAACAAGCACCCAAGCAAGGTAAACAACAGCGGCGCATCAAAAGCATAGCTTTGAAACGCAATCGAGAAGAAGAGGAGGGAGAAGACGAAGAGGAAACTCCCAAAACTGTCCGAAGAATCAACATGATCATGGGCGGTCTAATCTCCGTAAACGATTCGGTTCGGTCAATCAAGGTCTACGAATGCCTTGCATTAGCCGCGCAAAAGGCGCCTCAGCCAATCCTGTCAGACGATCCTCCCGTCACCTTTACTGACCAAGATCTCTATGGAACTCACTACCCCCACAATGATCCGCTAGTGGTGGAATTACTAATCGGAAGCTGTCAAGTATCTCGGATACTAGTAGACACCGGGAGCTCAATAGATCTAATCTTCCTGGATACACTCAAAAAGATGGAAATTAAGGAAGAGGATATCAAGCAGAAGGCCAAACCACTCACCGGTTTCACAAGCGAGACGACATATACAATCGGGACGATTAAGTTATCGGTTTACGCATGAGGAGTTAATAGATTGGTGAGGTTTCACGTCATTGACAAACCAACCAACTATAATGTTATTCTCTGCACTGCGTGGTTATACAGTATGAAGACGGTGTCCTCGACATATCATCAATGTCTGAAATTCCCGACACCTAAAGGAATCGAGACAGTTAAAGGATGCCAAAGCGCAAGCCGGTCGTGTTTTGCAAGGGAGCATAGGATCAGAGTACCTTCGTGCATGATCAATGTGGAACAAGGAAGGAAAGGTCCTGAGAAGGAACTAATCCAACAAATCGTCATCGACGACTCTGACGCGAGCAAGTGTGTAGGAATAGCGCGGAATTACCCGAAGACATCAAGAAGGAATTGATCACCTTCCTACAGCAAAACGTCGCAACGTTTGCATGGTCGGTCAAAGACATGAAGGGCATCAATCCAACCATCACGACCCACGAGCTCAACGTCGACCCGACTTACAAACCATTAAACAGAAGAGGCGAAAGCTCGGTCCTGAAAGGGCTAAGGAGGTCAACGACGAGGTAGAAAAACTACTTGATGCCGGTTCAATACAGGAAGTCAAATATCCCGACTGGCTGGCTAACCCGGTGGTCGTCAAAAAGAAAAAACGGGAAGTGGAGAGTATGTGTCGACTTCACGGATCTCAATAAGGCCTGCCCAAAGGATAGCTTCCCCCTGCCACATATTGACCGACTTGTTGAAGCAACTGCTGGAAACGAGTTACTATCATTCATGGATGCGTTCTCAGGATACAATCAAATCCTCATGAACCCAGATGATCGAGAAAATACGGCATTCATCACTGAACGAGGTACTTATTGCTACAAGGTTATGCCCTTTGGTCTCAAAAATGCCGGCGCCACCTACCAGCGGTTGGTAAACCAGATGTTTGCAGGCCAGCTTGGCACGACGATGGAGGTTTATATTGACGACATGCTGGTCAAATCTTTGGTCGCCTCTCAGCACGTGGGCCATTTGAAGGAATGTTTTAACATCCTCAACCGATACGGGATGAAGCTCAATCCGGCCAAGTGCACATTTCGAGTAACATAGGGAGAATTCCTCGGATACGTGGTAACCCAAAGAGGAATAGAAGCTAATCCAAAAAAAATAACGGCCATAGTCGACTTACCATCTCCCAGAAATACGCGAGAAGTACAACGTTTGACAGGTCGCATAGCCGCCTTGAATAGATTCATATCCCGTTCAACGGACAAATTCTTGCCTTTCTACGAACTCCTACGAGGAAACAAGAGGTTTGTATGGGACGACAAGTGTCATGAAGCTTTCATTCAGCTCAAAGACTACTTATCAAACCCGCTGATATTGTCAAAACCCAAGAACGGCGAGACGCTCTTCCTATACATCGCGGTCTCTACAACTGCGGTCAGTGGTGTACTGGTTCGAGAAGACCGAGGAGAACAAAAGCCAATCTTTTATGCAAGTAAGACGATGAATGGAGCCGAGACCAGATACCCCGCGATGGAAAAACTGGCCCTTGCAGTTGTTATTTTGGCACGAAAATTACGGCCTTACTTCCAGTCGCATTCTATCGATGTATTAAGCAGCCAGCCCCTTCGGACAATCTTGCACAGCCAAGGGCAGTCTGGTCGCCTGGCTAAATGGGCGATAGAGCTAAGTGAGTACGACATCGAATACCGAAACAGGACAACCGCCAAGTCGCAGGTAATAGCTAATTTCCTTGTAGAATTATCACCTGAATTGGATGTCGGTACCGAGATAGAAGACAAGAATTGGAAACTATTTGTCGATGGCGCTTCGTCCAAAATAGGAGCCGGGGTAGGAGTACGTCTCATATCACCAACCGGAGAAGTATTAGAGCAATCGTTCAAGTTGGGTTTCACGGCGTCTAATAACACAGCCGAGTATGAAGCTTTATTGGCCAGGCTTAGGCTAGCCAGAGAAATTGGAGTACGACATCTTTTGGCCCATTGTGACTCCATGCTTGTCGCCAACCAAATCAACGGAGATTATGAAGCAAGAAACGAACGAATGAAAGCTTATCAGAAGACGGCATTAGAGCTTACCAACTCCTTCGAGTTCTTTGACATCGTCCAGATACCGAGGAAAGAGAATGCTCCAGCAGACGCACTCGCATCTCTGGCGTCGAATCCTGATCTCTGTCGACGGATTCCAGTGGAGACAATCCATGAACCAAGTATCCCACCTCCTGAAGGTACTCATGAAAAATTTGATGATGTCTCAACCCAACAAGACGGTGAGGATGACATGTGTCCTGAGAGTCAAGCGGAAGCCGATGACCTTATCACACTGTTAATAGACCAAAATAAGGATTGGCGACAAGAAATACGAGCATACCTCACAGAAGGGAAGCTTCCAGAAGACAAATGGGCAGCGCGACGACTTAAAGTCAGAAGTGCACGGTACACGATACACAACAACGTCCTCTACAAGTATTCGGCCAATAAGATTCTTCTCAGATGCATACACGGAGACGAAGTATGCCGGGTTCTCGAAGAAACACATTCAGGAGAATGTGGCAATCATTCTGGAGGTCGATCCCTCGCTCTCAAAATCAAGTTGAACGGTCACTTTTGGCCGACTATGGTAGCCGATTGCGAGACCTACTCCAACAAGTGTGAAAAGTGTCAGCGTCATGCGCCATTTATACATCGACCAACGGAACTGCTCACAACTTCGACTGTGGCTTATCCATTCATGAGATGGGCAATGGACATAGTCGGGCCTTTGCCACTGTCCAACCAAAGGCGTTTCCTACTCATCATGACCGACTACTTTACAAAGTGGGTCGAAGCCAAAGCATACGTCGCAATCCACGACGCCCAGGTCCAGAACTTCGTTTGGAAATACATCATATGTTGGTTTGGATTGCCTTATGAGATCGTCACAGATAACGGGTCGCAATTCATCTCGAACACATTCGAGGGGTTCTGTAAGAAGTGGGATATACGTCTTAGCAAGTCAACACCGAGATATCCTCAGGGAAACGGACAGGCCGAAGCTACAAACAAAACTATCATTGCCGGCATCAAAAAACGCCTTGAGAGCAAAAAGGGAGTTTGGGCTGACGAGCTAGATGGAGTCCTTTGGTCACATAGAACAACTCCCCGCCGCGCAACCGGCTCTACCCCATTTTCCTTAGCCTTCGGCGTAGAAGCAATGGTACCATCAGAAGCAAACATTTACACTCTCCGCCGATCTCTTATGCCGCACCATACTGAGATCAACGAAAAAATGCTGATCCAAGCTCTCGACACCATAGAAGAAGAGCGGGATCGATCCCTACTCAGAATCCAGAATTACCAGCAACTCGCAACTCGGTACTACAACCAGAAAGTCAAGGAGCGACATTTTCAAGTCGGTGACTACGTCCTCCGCAAAGTTTACGAGAACACTAAAGAGTGGAGAGCAGGCAAACTCGGGGCAAAATGGGAAGGACCCTACAAAGTCACGAAAGTCGTCAAGCCAGGAGTTTACGAGCTTGAGTCAATGAAAGGCAAAGCTTTACCGCGTTCCTGGAATTCGGCGAGTCTGAAGGAGTACTTCTAAGACGACAAGGCGCAAAAAAAAAAAAAAAAAATTATGTATGAACTACGAGCGACTTGATTCTTCCTCGGAAGATACGTAGGCAGCCTTCATCGGCACAGTCGCAAATCTAATAAAATTTTCATTTTACAGCTCACATACCGCCTTGAAAGCTCATCAAAAGCCAAAACAGGTCAGTCTTTTCATTAAAAGTTAAATATTCTTAATACTAACAAAAGCCGAGTTCTAATCGCAAACCTAAGCCGAGTTCTAAACTCGCAAACCCAAGCCGAGTTCTAACTCGCAAACCTTAGCCGAGTCTAAGCAACTCGCAGAAAGCCGAACTCCTTAGTTCGCAAAAGCCGAGTCTAAAGCAACTCGCAGAAACCCGAGCATCTAATAAGACTCGCATTAGCATAATGCCTCCTGGCCAGGGGTGTGGTCTTCCTTGCGCACGAGGTGCACATCGTGGTAAGGAAAAGCCGAGATCCCTCTCGCACATTCTTCGCGGTGGGCGATAACAAATAAGTCGAGCCATGAGCATCGCACATTCACCCACCCTTAGAATAAAGCCGAGTGCATATGCCTCGCAAACCGCCTTATGGCAAAACATAACAAAGTCGCTATCTGTTTGAATTTATCAAAAACAAGTTTAATACAAGATTAGTCCGACTGAACAGAGTCGCTATCTGTTTAAATTTGTCAAAATAAGTTTAATACAAGATTAGTCCGACTTAACAAAGTCGCTATCTGTTTGAATTTATCAAAATAATTTTAATACAAGATCAGTCCGACTTAACAAAGTCGCTAACTGTTTGAATTTATCAAAAACAAGTTTAATACAAGATTAGTCCGACTTAACAGAGTCGCTATCTGTTTAAATTTGTCAAAATAAGTTTAATACAAGATTAGTCCGACCTAATAGAGTCGCTATCTGTTTGAATTTATCAAAAAGAACAAGTTTAATACATCCGACTTAACAAAAGACGCTATTTTAAACTTGCCAGCAGCAGGGACAATCCGTCTTTCTTTACATAATCGTTACTTGAGTGAATTTGTCGACTCGAGACGCAAAAATCAGGCTCAGACAATAAAAATAACTTAAGCTTTCCTCATAAAATAAGGATTAAAAAGTTCCACAAAAATTCTACAAATGCCGATACATAAGAAAGTAAACAGAAATTATTCGGCCCCCGCTGACGACTTGGCCGCCTCATCAGTCTTCCCAGCATCGATCTCTTGATCCTTCGAAGCACCGTCCAGAGCTGCAACTTCGGAGCTCACCGACTGAACGAGGTCAGCAGGAACCGCCTCCGAGATCACTCCACCGTTTGTTCCAAACTGGTTGATATCCCGTGGAACTTGGGGAGGCGAGTCGCGAAGAAGGTTAATTAAGGGATGATGAACTGGCGAAAGAACAAAGGTGAGCTCTTCTTTGGTCACGACCTCCATCTGATCGAGCTTCGCATCAGCTACGACCTCGTCGGCAGCAACTTGATCCATAACGGACTTAGGGATCGACACGCCTTGTTCGCTAAGTTTGTTCAAACATTTTTTGAGCCCAGAGATTTGAGCCTGCTCGATCTGCAAGGCGGTAGCTGCCTCCTGATCCTTCACAAAACGGTGAAAAAGATCAAAGTGGGTTTGCGCCTTCGCTCTTACCGCGGCTTCAACACGATCTCTCTCTTTCTGGACCAGGTCGGTATAAAACTCCTCCTGTTTCACCTTCGACGTTTGGAACTTAAGGAGATCGGCTTTCGATTTCTCCTCCGCAGCACGCAGCTTCTCCTCCACTCCTCGAAGCTTATTAGCAAGAGCCAAGCCGTTTGCCTCCAGCGTTTCCTTTTCCTTCTTCGCCTTAGCAAGAAGGCCATGTTCTTCACGACTTCGGTCATCTTGGAAGAACTCCAAGCAGCCTCAAGGGCAACATGGTTTGACGCAGCAATCATCTAAAATAAACAAGGGAAAATCTAATAAAAATCAGAAACATCACCATAACGGTGAGCTAATAAAGACGCTTACCGTTGCCTCAGCATGCTTTAACTTAAGGATAGCATCAGAATGTGGCAGCTCTCGCAAAACTGGCCTATCTGATTCGTTCCCACGAACACAGGTCAGCATCTCGAAGCATGCCCGAGGATTGTCAATAAGCGGAACATCGCTCGCGTATTGATAGGCAAAGTTATGAATTGACGGACGAACTTCACCTTCCTTCAGCTCACGCCGAGGTCTGACCAAAACGATATCCTTCATAGCGGAAAAAGGCTTCTTATTGCTTGAGGAGTCGACGACATCTCCATCAATCTTGTAGCATCGCTGCCACGGATCTTTTGCGCTAGCCGGCTTCGCGGAAGCCGTCTTCTCAGCAGACGCTTCCTGAGAAGATGTGATCACCGTCGCGGCTTTCTTTGTCTGCTTCTCTTGGGCCGGCTTGTCCTCAGCGACTCTTTTTCGAGATGGAGCTTTAGGCGGGAGAGTAGAGGACCGATTCGCGTTTGGCTCAACGGCCGATGAGACTCGAGAAGTCTTCGACTCCCCGGCAATGTCGGCAGGCTGATTGCTAGTTCCAGGCAGCATAGGCGCGTCCTGATCCTTCGCCAATGCCTCCTTGGCAGATGAAGAAGAGTTGGATGAAATTTTCTGGGAATAGTCAACTGACACGATTCTTTTCACCTTCCCCATCCTCTTTGGTTTCAAAAGCTGTTCGGGAGTTACCTTCGCCTTGGTATTCCACTTGACTGAAAAGAAAGATTCGAAATCAAGAAAAAATAGATATCGGCTTTCGTATAAGATCGACTGAAATGAGATTACCTTTGGAGACCCGCGGAAGAGACTTGCTGATACGTTCCCGAGTGAAGTCTGACCACTTGCGGAGGCCGAGGGCTTGGAGCTTCTGAAGGATCGGAAAGAAATGGTCTGGATACGGCTTGAGAAACGGATGATGCACTGCAAAAACAAAACGGAATTGAGTAAATCATCCATATTAACATTAGCACTAACGGAACGACATCTACCAAATTTCGTGTTCCACGACGCTCGGATAAGCTCTTTATGATCATCGGGAACAACCAAGGAGGACAACTCGACATAGAAATATTGTCGCTGCCAATTGTTGATCTTGTTAGGTGCATCCGTCACCACGCGATTACCACTCTTTAGCTTGACTGCGAAACAACCCGGGCTGGTTTTCGTCATCGGGTTGATTGAAGTCGCCTCCTCGAAGAAGCTAACGGTTATCGTCACATCGGCCTCGACACCAAGCACAAGAAGACCGACCATATGACGAACTGCAACAGCTGAGAGCTGAGAAACAGCAATCTCACGGCGATGACAGTAGGAAACGAGCAGATCAGGCAAGGGCAGCCAAAGTCGGGACCCTCCAGCATGAGTGTTCACGAAGTAAGACTCGTAGAGAGTCATGTAGCCCGGTGGAGGAGTCCAAGGACGGTCGAGGGTGCAGGGTATGAAAAACTTGATTCTCGGATCAGCTCCGCAACCTTGAAGCGTGGCGGTCACCGACTTTACGGTAGAACAGGTTTCGAAGACATTCTCGTATGTCTCACCAGGAATAGTCGGCAACCCAGGAGCTGGCGCATAGGCGTCGGCATCCGAATCAATTCCTTTGATATCCACGTCCTCATCAGAATTATCAGGATCAGAGTCGCGTAGTTGCGGGATTATAAACTCACTCCGACCCGAATGTTCCGCAGCGTCGGCACGTTGAGAAAGCTCACGACGACGGATGAAATCCTCGGCGGCCCGATAACCCGGATGGTTTCGCAAATCAGACGAGGTGGAGGCAGATGTCGATCCCAAAGAACTAGTATGACGACTTGGAGAGTCGTCTGCAGAAGAAACGGTAACGACTTCCTTGTCTTTTTTCTCCGAACAACGAACTAGCGACATTATCACGGAGAGAGCAACCAAAGTTTCTGATAATCCTAGAGCTACGGCGGAGTAACGACGGAGGGTAAATCGGAAAATAAAAACCAGTGGAGAGCGAAAATTACCTTTTATCTTCACTTGAGCAGGAATGAGGGAGTAAGAAATGAAAATGGGCTACTTATAGTGAAAATGACGGCGTCATGCCCGAGGCAATAATTACCCTAGGCGACGCTTCGTTCCTCGCAACTACCAATCGGTCCAACCAAAAATCAATTGATTTTCCACCAAACCGGTCCAAATTTTCAAAATTGGATCCCTCCCCGGTCCAAGTAAAGGCCGAGATCGGCCCGCCAGTTTGGGCCTAAAAAAAAATCGTCACGATAAGTAGATCTTGGGCCCGCAGAAAAATTACTTCCTAAACCATAAGTTAACTCCTCGCAACGACGACTTGAATACACTCAAGTCGCCGCACTGGGGGGGGGGCTTATTGTTGGAGTCAAAGTTAGCACTTTCCTGAAAAAGGTCTAGGTCAGGAATTTAGGTGGGCCTAGAATAGAGAGGGTGGATCAAGGCACATGACGGAAAAACATGAGTTAAACCCGATCCGGCTTAACTAACTTACATCTAGGGTTTTGAAAGGTATAAGTCGAAAAGGGGAAGAAGACGGCGCGTAACGATGACGAGATATGAAAATATTCTATATCTCGACATAGCCGAGATATTAGGAAATATTCGTGCTCATCTTTTGTTTCCTTAAATCGACTAAGCCGACTTGTAACCCTATATAAAGGGAACCTAGTTAATAAACAAGATACGCTTTTCATAATATTTTTAGCCTGAGAGACTTAAGCAAATCGACTTTGACCTAATCTCTCTCCGGCGACTTCGACTTCTCTTTACCGCTTTATTCCCTCTCGGAAACCTAAAGCGAAACCCTAATCTCCATAATCTCACCGTATTCTTAAATCCTTCTTTTAGAATCCCTAATTTACAAACCCTAAAATTCTTGCTTTCGATACGCAGAATTAAGATCTTACAGCCACTTTCTCTTGCTTTTATACTTTATAATCGATTCAATAACTCTGTAAATACCTTACCGTTTGATCCTGTTTTAAAGGAAAGTGACGACAAAAAACAAAATCCCAAAAGGTCCAAATAAAACGCAGTAACTTTTTTAATATAAAAATATTGATATTGAGTTTTTCCACGTAACATGCATGAGATCCTAATCACTGGTGTTGACTAAGTAAACAATTAAAAGCGCGTGGAACCCACTTTCCCCTCCCTGTATTTCGCTCTTTCCCTACTGTCACAAAGCATCACTTCCCATTAATTCACACACCTCTCTCTCTCTCTCTACTCTGAAACCCTACCTGCACTCATCGCTTTCCCGATGCCGGTGCCTGAAAACGACGGCGACAGGAGTTTGACGGAGCTCATCTCCTCTCTCCTTAACCGTATCCCCAAGCTTCTCAGCTTCAAGTGCAAATGGTCTTCGATTCGCGCCAAACTCGCCGATCTCAAGACTCAGCTCGCCGATTTCTCTGATTTCGCTGGCTCTTCTTCCAACAAGCTAGCTCTGGATCTTCTTGTCTCCGTTCGTGAGACGCTACATGATGCGGTCTCCGTTGCGGCGAGGTGTGAAGGACCAGATTTATTGGAGGGAAAACTTAAAACGCAGAGTGAGGTTGACTCTATCATGGCGAGACTTGATCGCCATGTGAAAGATGCTGAGGTTCTGATTAAGAGCGGTCTTCTTCAGGATAACGGAATCGTCTCGAAATTTTCGATTTCATCAAAGAAGGAAGCTGTTCGATTAGAAGCGAGGAATCTGGTTATCCGATTGCAGATGGGTGGACCAGAATCGAAGAATTCGGCAATTGACTCGTTGCTTGAACTTCTTCATGAAGATGATAAGAACGTGATGATCTCTGTAGCTCAAGGAGTTGTTCCCGTTTTGGTTCGGCTGCTTGATTCGTGCTCTTTGAGTATGAAGGAGAAGACTGTAGCCGTAATATCCAGAATCTCGACGGTGGAGAGCAGTAAACACGTGTTGATAGCTGAAGGATTGTCTCTACTGAATCACCTCCTTCGTGTACTGGAATCAGGAAGTGGATTCGCTAAAGAGAAAGCTTGTGTTGCTCTGCAAGCACTAAGTCTTTCGAAGGAGAACGCGAGAGCGATTGGTTGTAGAGGAGGAATCTCGTCTCTACTTGAAATCTGCCAAGCCGGGACTCCTGGCTCACAGGCTTTCGCCGCCGGTGTATTGAGGAACTTAGCTTTGTTTGCAGAGAACAAAGAGAATTTCGTGGAGGAAAACGCGATTTTCGTTCTTATCTCTCTCGGTTCTTCAGGTACGCCTCTTGCTCAAGAGAATGCTATAGGATGTTTGGCTAATTTAACAACTGGGGATGAGAAGATGATGATGATATTGATTGTTAGAGAAGGAGGAATCAAGTGTTTGAAGAGTTTCTGGGATTCTGTTTCAAATGTTGAGGTAGGAGTTGTGCTTCTGAAGAATCTAGCTTTGTGTCCTGTTGTAAGAGAAGTTGTTATCTCAGAGGGATTTGTTCCGCGGTTGGTTCCAGTGTTGAGTTGTGGGATTCTTAGTGTGAGAATCGCAGCTGCGGAAACTGTTTCTTCGCTAGGTTTCAGCTCGAAAAGCAGAAAAGAGATAGGTGAAAGTGGATGCATCGGTGCATTGATTGATATGTTAGATGGTAAAGCCATGGAAGAGAAAGAAGCTGCATCTAAAGCTCTAGCAACGTTATTGGTGTGCACAAGCAACAGAAAGATTTTGAAGAAGAGTGAGAAGGGTATAGTCAGTCTTGTTCAGCTATTGGACCCGAAGATTAAGAAATTGGATAAGAGATACACAGTGTATGTGTTGGAACTGCTTGTGACATGCAAGAAATGTAGGAAGCAAGTCGTGTCTGCTGGTGCTTGCTTGCATTTGCAAAAGCTTGTGGAGATGGATGTTGAAGGAGCAAAGAAATTGGCAGAGAATCTTGCTCGGAGTAAGACTTGGGGGGTCTTCGCAAGGCCATAAGGGACTGCGGGGATACTTGTCTGTTCATAAGGTTTGTAGGTGCTGATTAGTCCTGTAGAGTCAAATAATTATAATAATAATAATATCTTTGCTGATTGATTTATCTAAATCTAAGAAACAGTCTAGTGTCTGCAATCTGAAACTGTTTTGTGAGTTGGATTCTGGTGGTATGTCCTGTCTCTCAAATAATGTTGGTCGGAAAGCACATGACATTTATTTTGTTTAGACCTTTTTCTAAAATTGTTACGGCCCTTAAGTTCTTTGGCACAATCCAATTATTTACAGAAATGTTGCAGATCAATTACATTACAACTCATCTTTCTTCGTTACATTTCTTGGAAAAAAAGAATTGTTCTTGGAGAGAAAAAGGGAATTTATTGAACGACGGAGATGGTTCTGTGAATACGAACCGCTGAAACCAAAGTGATGTTTACTTGACAGTGTATAATGACTTGAGTTGCTGACTGATCAACCTGCTGCTGTGAATAGCTGACTGAAGCTCAAGATTATCTGACCACCATTGTTCTAACCCATGCGCCTCGAGAAACTTCTGTTTCCCTTTCGACATGACGAAAAGCCTTGCTGCTGCTGCTTGAGGAATAGTGTTCACAACAGGGCTACTGTTGTTCACTTCATTTACTCCATCCTGGTCAGTGTAGTGGCAGCAGATATAGTCGCTGTCGTTGACATATAAATGAGGCACCCATTTTCTCAAACCCACAGAAGAATTCTGATTCTGTCCTGAAACACTCCCATTATCATTTGGTATGTTTTTGGGAGGAAGCATTGACATGAGTCGTTTCCAAGCAACACCAGCTTTTTCACCAATGTTTCTTATGCTCATAGCGAGAGATATAGAAGGTGGATTGAACAAATGAGCATCAATAAATAGCCCTTGTTTAGCCAAGGCTTTACCAACTTGTAAAGCAAAACCAGCTCCTAACGAATGACCAACAACACAGACGTTACTGCTTCCAAATCTCTTTGCTACTGATTGCAGCGCCTCAAGAAGGACGTTAAACCTCACAGAACCTTTAAGGCTCTCCCAAGCTAAAAACCGGAGATCATCTTCGATGTCACGTCTCATCGTAAGACTCTTTAGTATCGTTCCTCTTAGCGCAAGTACAGCTTTTGGTGCACCACTTGGTCTGATGACGACTAAGTCAGCCACTGCAGCTGCTCTGTCCCATTCAAGAACAGCTCCAAATATGGATCCGTCTCTCTCATCAATCAGCGTTTGCGTTAACTTGTACTTGAAAGGAATCCACCATTTGGGTGCCAGAGCGTTTTGCTCGTTTCTCTTCTCTTGTCTGTCCAGTTCAAGTAAGTATGCTGCTTGAATAAAGCATGCCATTACTGTTCTCTTATAGTTGGGATCCTTCCTACAATCCACACAAAAGTAAATACTTGCATAATTAAAAATGACAAATCACTTTTAGAAGATTACATGATTTGCTTCAGACACGCACGCCTTGTAAGGTTTCAAAAATTACCAGAGAAGAAGAAGAAAGATTTAACTGAACAAAAATTCAACAGAGTTTTGCTGCAGTGTCTTACCAACTTGAATTGATTAGATCTCTCCAGTTAGGAGAAGCTACGTTCCTCGGTCCCGAAACATGAAACGCGTAAGGATGATGACCGTCCTCTTCCTTCACCACCACCGTCTTCGGAGCTGCCACTAACTCCACGGATTCAGATTCTGTCATCTCTTCTTCCACTGACGCACAATTGGCCATGTAACTACAGAATCAGATAACTCTCTTCTTAGTGTGATTGATTTTCAAGCGTTGGAACTGAACAAAAAAGAGGTTTTATTTTGATTTAATTGTGGAAAGAACCCAATGAAATTAATGATTTGAAACGCCTGAGATTTGCGGATCTATCAAACGGTCATCTCGTTTTTGTTGTCCGCTTATATGTAAATACCATTTATACCCTTTACGTTTTTCTCGAGGATGGTCTTTGCTTCAGGGGTAGACTAGGTAGAATGATAAATTAGTCAACGATGAAGAGTGGAAACCAGAAATGCAAGCGCGTTTGTCTGTCTGTTCAGTGTTGTGAAAGATTTCACCTTAAGTATTTCTTATACAAAAAAAAAAACTCTTATCTATTTTTTTTTTATCAACTAGGTTTATATTCGATGTGCCAAAATGCCAAAAGACCTAACTACAGAAGAATAAAAATATATAAAAATTATTTATGGACCGAATCTAAAGAGTTCATCTACAAGAAATATGGCATAAAAGCCACAACCTAATCGAGAAAGATTCCATGTATCGCCTTAATGAGGCCGCCGTCATGCAACAACCGTCATACGGGGAGAGAAACATCGCCAGTATCCATAACTTCGATCTCAGTATACCCGTTATCTTTCTTGTGATCTTGAACTCCGTGAAAATGTTTGTCAGAAACAATCGCGTAGAAGGAAGTTATGCTTAGAACATCTCCAAAAGAAACCTCAAAACCTCATTTTGAAGTTTTGATCACTCCAAAAGAAACCTCAAAACTTCAAATTTGAGGTTTCATTATTTCTTTTACATTCTAATCCTTGTAATTATATACTTATTAGTTTTAGTCTTTAAATAATTTTATATCTTATAAAAATATCTGGTTTTAACATTTTTTATTTTTAATCTTCATATAACGAACATAAATTTTATTGAATAATTTAAAATTTTACTTATAAATTAAGGTTCTAATTTGTATTTTTTATAATTTTATATGCACTTTAATATTTTAGTGTAATATTTTATGAATTAATATTTTTGTAATATTTTAATATATGTTTTATAGTTATTTAAAAGTTTTGTGATAAATTTTATTATTATTAATAGTAAAGAATTTAATGTAAAACTTTAAATTTATGAAACCTCAAATTTGAGCTTTTCTTTTGGAGACAAACACCTTGAAACCTCAAATTTGAGATTTATGAAACCTCAAAAATAAGGTCTATTTTAAAGATGTTCTTAAACCACCACGTGCATCACCATCTCCAACGAAGCTCAATTGCTGCACGAACCCAATTGATTGGCTCGGACATTGCCATCATAAGTTCACCTCTGAGAGGAAGCCGCAATATTACTCCACCGGTAAAAGAAAAGTGTGAAAATGATTAAGACAATCGATGTTGCCACCAAGATAAAGCACAACGAAGGAAGATCGGAAGATGCTCCCGAAAGAGAGTCGGGGAAAGAACCACAGTAGATCCGATAAGAATCGAAACTCTTCATTCCAGTCGAAGCCACGATGCTTCTATCAACAAAGAAGAAATCAATAGTTGAAGCAATATAGAGAAAAAAACTGTAAACAAAAGATAAGGATGAGTTTCTCTTTTTGAAAGGTTCGAGAGAGAGAAGAGAGAGAAACTCCTAAAAAGCATGTTTAGCTAGCTATCTAAATAAGGTTTTCTTAGCCAAACTCTTATCTAATTTGTATACTCGTTAACTTTGTTTATACCGTTTTCTTTCTTATCAAAACTTTGTTTATAGTTTAATTATTCTGTTAAAACAAGATCATTATATAAAATAAACATTGTTATTACATTTTTTTGCTATAAAAGTAAACATTACTATTATATATTGTTAGTACCAAAATTCACCTCCGGATTTCGTCCGATAAGGCTCATCAATTAACATGTTAGAATTAAAGATATCTACTCAAGCCTAGAAGGAAACCCATCCATTCTTGGCCACAAAAATTAATAGAACCACAATTTAAAGGTCAGTCGATCAATTGATTTAGTCAAAACAACTTACTATGAGATCAGCTCAACTCTCTGAAGACTACAGAGGTCACTCCAACGAATGAATTACGAGATAAGCATAATGAAGAGCTCAAAAATGAGGCTATAAAAGGAGTTCAAAGTCTTTAATTTAAGTATTTTCTTTATTATACACTTTTGTACACAAAACAGCTTTACGAGCTCCTTGTAAAAATCTCATTCGTGATATCACTGTAATATTATTTCAATCAATACAATATAATTACAAAATTCAGTTTGTCTAAATAGTTTTTTGAAGCATCGTGTGACTTTTGAGGAGCTAGCCCATCGATTCTTTATCTATCCATGTTGGTACAAAATCCGCACCCGGATTTGGACCGATAAGGCTTGATGGCCTTATCTCTCAAACAAGTCAGCATTAAAGACATTACTCCAGCCCAATACCAAATCCCATCATATCTCTATCTTACCAACTGAAAAACGACCGCATATTGAAGAAGGACATGCTTGATACTTAAGTCACCTATCGAGCTGATCCAGTGAAAGCGTAACAGAACTGTCCAGAGATCGCGAAGATCGTTCCAACAAGAGGATTATGAGATATGCGGATGGAGAGCTCTTCGTAGAGGCTAGAAAAGGATTTCAATGGCTTTAATAAAAGAACCTTCTCTTTCATCATTTTTACACACAAAACAGTACTACGAGCTCATTGTAAACTCTCTCTTGAGATATCCTTTGTAATCATTCTTTCATTAATACAAGATAATTATGAAACACATTGTTCATTTTAGATAGGTCTTTGAAGCATCGTGTGATTTTTGAGGTGCTAGCCCCCATCCCAAATTACAAATCTCTAGTGTGGATTTCTAGATTCACATTTGTGTGCCGTCTGTGGGGAAGATCATAGTATCCTCTATCAGAAAGACCTGATAAAACATCTCTAAAACGAAATGGGTGCTGAACAAACAAAACTCATGAAATTTGACCCGAAGCATCCAGTTTTAAAAAATCCCAAGCAGCAGACCCCACTGGTCGAGGCTCCCAGGGGAACATATTTGTGTTGTAAAGCCTAGGATCTAGGGTTATAGTATTGAATCAGAGATCTCGCGTTTACCTCAGAGATGGCAGCGGAATGAATGGTAATCGAGATCAGCATCGACTCAGATGCTTCGCCTCTACCAGATACACACGCACACAAAGCTGGAAAGCCGGGATGCTAGTTCCGGATCTTGGGGTCACTGAGTTTAGGTGGTTCTGCTTCCTCTGCAACAGAAAAGTGAACGGCTAGGGTTCCAGGTCGACCATATAAGCCTTTATATAGACCTGGAATGACTAAACCGAAATTCGATAAATCCCAATTCGTTTAAGTCATAAAATCAAAACGTCAGTTTCGAAACCCGATCTGTGTCGATCGACACACTTACTGTGTCGATCGACACACCACTATAAACTCAATATCAATGTGTATCCAATACACATCGACATGATCATTACCATAATGATCATTCCCATATTTATGCTTCCAGTTTGCTTAGGTGTGTGACCCTATAGGATCATATAATACTGGTAGTAAGTATACAACTTACAGAATGCAAGAGGCTTCTAGCAAAACATTGCAACCACCCAGTATTATACGAATGTCTGATCTCGACACACAACTATCATTAGGAGTGAGTATAAGTGTGATTTCAGGACACAATCCCAACAATCTGAAGGATCTTTTGGTGTTAATCCTGATTCAATTCATCAGATTAATAGATCCTAAACATGCCAGATCTAGGTTCTCTTGCTAGAAACATAATAGATCTCACCTGTTACCTTGTTAATGCAGCGGAATATGAAGAACAGGTCAGAGATCAGCAGAGCCACCAAGTGATAACTCCTCCAGAGGTTCACACACGCACACCAAGCAGGAAGAAGGCTGCTAGACCAAGAGAGAGGAGGCGCAGGGAGAGAGAGAGAAATCGCAGAGGGGGCTAGGGTTAGAAGGAGAATCAGACTTAAGTTTTATTTATAAAACTTGTCTGGTTCCTTTTGGGCTTTTGGGCCCAAATACCAATCTGATTAAATCCCTTAGATTTAATCAGACCCATTAATCTCTCTCTAAGTACGACAAATGCCTGGCACTTTTACCGTACTTCTGCTAAGCCGTTCCTACACATTTTCCTGTTAGCTTAGGCGTGTGACCCATATGGGATCATATAATAAAGTCAATAAGTCCAAGACTTATAGATCATGAGCGGACTCTAGCAAGCCATCATGACCCCCAGTATTATATGACTTATGTCTGATCATTGACATACTCTTACTTTCTAGAGACAGTACCGAGATTACTGGACACAATTCCAACAATCTCCCACTTGTACTGGAATCTCTGTATTCATAATCCTTTTGTCTCAATATCTCGATTAGTCATAAGGCAAGATGAGTGTCATCCTTATAAAGTCTAATCATGTTCATCGGACTCTGATTTGATACTGACAATCCAAACGACTCGGGACAGTCCGTTTGAGCATGGCCATGCATTTTCCAGTATTCAAATCTCCGATTGGCCTAGAGATATTCACTCCATTTATATTGAAGGGACAAATCCCGTCTTGTTCCATCACTGTAAACTACTCATTTCGTAATACACCCAAACAAGGTCCTTATAGCTATCGCATAACGACAGCGTTAGACAATGATCAAAGCGCATCAGTTCATGTGCAGTCACATGCATGCGAACTCAGGTCTAAGGACTATACTCTATAGTCGTAGTAAGAATCTCTTATGACACAGATATAAATATCCTGAAGAGTTCTTATAAGCGGGTCTAGTCCGGTCGTATGTACCCCACATACACCTATGTACTGACTTTGATGCCGCGCATCTATGACACACTGAGACTTTGTCATAAGTCACATACCAATCTAGTCTCACACGGTTGTTGGTGTTCCAATCTCAACAACCTTCGACTAGGGACAGGATGATATAATCCATCTATCAAATATAGGGTCTCATGATCAAGCTAAATGACTTTGATGACTCAAGATCAAGTCACTTACTTCGATGACCTATAAAATGGTTCATATCATTTTGGAACGATTATTTCATCACAGTTAAAATAATCTTGAAATAATAATTTCATTAAACATCATAAAATGTTTTACAAGAACATATCAAACAACTAAATAAAGCCCTCAAACTCCCACTCAAATTTAGATTACATTTCAATGTTTCTAATGCCTACAGCTTCAGTCAGGAACTCGAGCTTAGGTCTTGGGAGTGGCTTTGTCAATGGATCAGCGACGTTATCATCAGTTTGAACTCGGCTGATCTTGACTTCCTTTCTATTAATGATGTCACGTATCAAGTGAAATCTTCTTAGAACATGCTTGGATTTCTGGTGTGATCTTGGTTCCTTTGCCTGAGCAATAGCACCATTGTTATCACAAAACAGTGCCAGAGGCTCAGCCGCATTTGGTATCACACCTAGTTCAATAATGAACTTTCGTATCCAAACAGCTTCCTTCGCTGCTTCTGAGGCGGCGATATATTCAGCTTCTGTAGTGGAATCAGCAACGGTGTCTTGCTTGGAGCTTCTCCAACTGATTGCACCGCCATTCAGACAAAAGATATAACCGGACTGTGACCGGAAATCATCTTGGTCAGTCTGGAAACTTGCGTCCGTGAATCCACTGACTTTAAGCACATCACTTCCACCGTATACCAAGAACTTGTCCTTAGTATGTCTTAGATACTTCAGGATGTTCTTGACGGCAATCCAATGGTTTTCACCTGGATTTGACTGGTATCTACTCGTCATGCTCAGTGCATAAGCAACATCAGGACGAGTACAAATCATGGCATACATGATAGATCCTATTGCAGATGCATAAGGAATATTCTTCATGCGCTCAAGCTCAGCAGCCGTCGTAGGGCTCTGCTTCTTGCTTAGCGTTGTGCCATGTACCATTGGCGTGAAGCCCTTCTTGGAATCTTTCATGCTGAATCTTTGTAGGACTTTGTCAATGTATGAATCTTGACACAAGCCTATCAGCCTTCTAGATCTATCTCGGTAGATCATGATTCCAAGAACGTATGCGGCTTCACCCATGTCTTTCATGGAAAAACAACTTCCAAGCTAGTCCTTTACCGACTTTAGCATTGGAATGTCGTTTCCGAGAAGCAGTATGTCATCGACATACAGAATAAGAAATACTATCTTGCTCCCACTAGTTTTCTTATACACGCATTGTTCTTCTTCGTTTCTGATGAAGTCAAATTGTTTGATCGCTTCATCAAAACGAAGATTCCAGCTCCTCGATGCTTGCTTCAATCCATAAATGGATTTATGAAGCTTGCATACTTTCCCAGCATTCTTTGGATCTATGTAACCGTCAGGTTGTGTCATATACACATCCTCTTCCAGAATTCCATTCAGGAAGGCGGTTTTCACGTCCATCTGCCAAATTTCATAATCATGAAAAGCTGCAGTTGCTAGTAGAATCCGAATAGATTTCATCATAGCCACTGTTGGAAATGTGTCCAGTAATCTCGGTACTGTCTCTAGAAAGTAAGAGTATGTCAAAGATCAGACATAAGTCATATAATACTGGGGGTCATGATGGCTTGCTAGAGTCCGCTCATGATCTATAAGTCTTGGACTTATTGCCTTTATTATATGATCCCATATGGGTCACACGCCTAAGCTAACAGGAAATCGTGTAGGAACGGTTTAGCAGGAGTATGGTAAAAGTGCTAGGCATTTACTATACTTAAAGAGAATAAGAGGGTTTAGCCATTGTGCATCGATCGATGCATAAGGTGCAACGATCGATGCAATGCGCGAACGCCTCGGAGTTAATTGGCATTTGGGCCAAATGGCCCAAAACGAACTGAACAAGTTTTATATAAACTTAAGACGAGTTCAGGTCGAGGAGTAGCCCTAGCCGCGACTCTCTCTCTCCCTGCGACCTCCCACAGCTCGGTCTAGCAGCTTTCTTCCTGCTTGGTGTGCGTGTGTGAACCTCTGGAGGAGTTATCACTCGATGGCTCTCTGATCTCTGACCTGTTCTCTCTTTCCGCTGCAAAACAGGTAAAAGGTGAGATCTACTTATGTTTCTAATCAAGAGAACCTAGATCTGGCATGTTTAGGATCAAGTAATCTGATGAATTGAATCAGGATTAACACCGGAAGATCCTTCAGTGGTATCAGAGCCATTGGTTCTGGTTTTTCTTGTTTAGATTCAAGTTTAGGATTGTTTTCTTGTTTAAGAAGTGTTTTGAATCAATTACTGATAAGAGAAATCACTTAAGCAACAAGGAATTGAAACCTAAACACATTTGAAATCGCAAAAATCCAAGCTATATTGATTTGGAAGAATGCGATTTTCATAAAGAAGTATCGGCTGTGATCGCGATGCATCGATCGATGCGATCGCATGATCGGTCGATGCAACCACGAGAGATCGCATTGCATCGATCGATGCAATGCAAGGATCGATCGTTGCAGTCGCGAGAGATTGACCGCGATCGCATGGATCGTTCAAACGATCGCATGGATCTCGCGAGAATCTCTCGGCCAAACCTGATAACCGTTCGTGCACGCGTGAGAGCATCGATCGATGCAGGATCGATGAACGATCGTTGCAGGATCGATGCTGAGAGCATCGATCGATGCGGTTAGGGTTTAGACTCGGTTTAATTTAATTAAAATTAATCGTCTCGGTTTAATAAACAGATTTAATAATTTTATTAAGTCTGGTTAAACCGGGATAAGAAATCCAATGTCGAAATAATTATTGGATTTAGTGCCTAAACCAGGATTTTCTAATTTGATTTGGTTGGACCAAATAAATTGAGAAAATCCGGTTTAGTAAATAACCGGTTGACAATTGTGGTCGTCGTAGTAATTAATTTTGGTTAGACCAATTTTAATGAACCAGACCGGTTATGTCATTTAATTGGACAATTGGGTTATGTCTTGGACATGGACCAATTCTTGGGCCTCGGGCCAAGAAGTTAAAACAATTGGGCCAATTATTTGAGTCTCTTCTTCAGATTAATTTAAAATTTATTTTTTATAAAATTTTAAAATCGATTTTAAATTAATAAGTTTCCAAAATTTTGAAATTAGAAAGTTTCTTAAATTAGAAGTTTCTGAATTTGCATGTTTTGGATTTAAGGAAAGTTTCCAATTTTAGAAAGTTTCCTAAAATAGTAGGTTTCCTAAAATAGAAAGTTTCCCGAAATAGTAATCTTCTATTTTGGGAATGAAATTTTAATAAACCTACGAACCTCATATAATATCAAGCGTTGGATGTCTTGTCCATTCTATGTCAGCTGTCGAAGCCCATTCAATTGTATTCATGGCCTTACAGTGTGAGGGTGTCTGCTTTTGCGTGGATAAGACGGTTTGTGATTCATAAATGTCATTGGGAGTCCCAGACATTAATGATTACATGACTGTATAGTCTGGTTTTCTTGACTGGGCCATCGGGAGTCCCGGGCCTTGAGACATCAGAGTGGATTGGGCCTCGGGCCCAGATTCACAACCAAGAGTTATATCACGGATATAATTAGCCGATTTAGGGCTTACCGATATAAGCTAAGGTTGGGTGACGGCCAGTGGCCCACTTTGATCTTAGTTATATGTGGATCTTGGAATCATTATATTCTATTGAGGGTAACTTATGTTATTGAATATAATGCGTGATTAATCATATTAATTTTAATACGAGATTAATCATATTGAACATATTAACTAAAATCCTTTTATCTTAAATTTCAGTTATGACTAGCACAAACAATCAAAATACTTTCTCGATCCGGTCTATCCTTGGGATGGACAAGCTGAACGGATCAAATTTCTTGACTTGGTCGCGGAACCTGAGGCTAGTCCTCAGACAGGAGAGAAAGGACTATGTTCTTGAGAGAGCTCTCCCCGTGAGAATCGGGTCCAATGCTTCTCATGCAGTATATGATGCTTGGAATAAGCATTATAATGATGCGGTAGATGTGCGTGGTCTGATATTGGCTACCATGGACTCAGACTTGCGGAAGCAATATGAGAACATGGAGTCGCCAATAGAGATGATCAGCAGCCTGAAATTAAAATTTCAGGAGCAGATAAGAGTGGAGAGATACCAGTTGGTTAAATCTCTCACTAGCTGCAAGCTACCAAATGATCATCCAGTAAGTCCTCATGTCAGTAAAATGATGGGTTACATTGATAACCTGAGGAAACTGGATTATCCAGTTAGCCAAGAGATGGCAACTGAAATCATTCTGCAGTCACTGCCGTCAAGCTATGATAAGTTCAGAAAGAACTATATCAAGAAAGGCTTAACGAAGACGCTGACTGAACTGCATGATATGCTCAAGACAGTTGAGCCAAACGTGAAGAGTACCCTGTACAATCTCATGAATGAGAAGGGTAGGTTTACTAAACCTAATGCTGACAAGGGTGAAGACAAAGTTGTCCAGATTTTGAATCATGGCAAGCGTGTGTCTTCTGAGCCCGAGTCAGATACCTCTTACGTTGGTAAGTGCTGCTACTGTAAGGAGACAGGGCATTGGAAGAGAGATTGCATTAAATTCATGGAAGATGATGAGGAGTTAAAGTCGATGTATGCGACTACTTCCTCAGGTATTCATGTTATTACTTCAAGTTCTACCTTAAAGGTATTGGATACTGGTTGTGGCACTGATATTTGTGATAATATGCAGAGCCTAAGCAACAGTAGAACGTTGAACGAAGGGCAAGTGAAACTACATGTCTGGAAGGAGCTTGGGATGCTGCCTCAGCCGTAGGGTTTTTCACTTATAGATCCCTTTTAGGCTTGGTTTTGTATTAAGTAATTGCTACAATGTACCTGCTTTAAGCAGAGTTGTCTTTCATTTTCTTGTAAGAATTTGAATGTTTTTTCATTTTGATAAAAGACAAGTTTTGTTCTTTTGATCTTAATGAAATATTAATTGTAGCACCCTATTCATGGAATGGGTTTTATATCTTAAACCAAAGAGTGCCTAAATGTAACATAAATACCGAATTGGTTTAAATCTGATGAATTAAACCTGATTTTTCTTGGCATAAAGTCTTGGTCACATAGAGTAAGTCGGATTCAGAAATCCCATAGTCATGGACGTTTGGGCTCATTTGATAAAATATCTTATGAGACTTGAATTCTGTTTACTAGACCAAAAGGTAAAGGGCCTATCTTAGCCGAGCTAGAGAAAAGCCCAAAGGCTTATTGGACCTGGAACATACTCATGTATGTGGCCCAATGAGCAGTAATGCCAGAGAAAATCTCCTGTACTTCATTGTCTCTACTGATTACTTCAGTGAGTGTGACTGTGTTCATTTGATGAGACACAAGTCGGAATTCTTTGACATGGTCGAAAGAGTTCCAGAATGAAGTATAGGATCTGAATGACAAAAGTATTAAGACTCTGGATTAAAATCATGAGTGAGAATACTTAAGTCATTGATTATGTGATCATCTGAATGAGTGTGAAATCGTTTCACAGCTCATCTCTCCTGAAAACCTGAAGGTGTTTCTGTGAGAAAGAATCAGATCTTATAAGAAATGATTAAAGATGAATCACACGAATCTTCCATGATATTTTAAGAATAACGCTCTAGAAATATCTAAGTTTACGCTAAAATAGTTCCACAAATATCAGTTGAAAGACACCACGTTAATGTGGATTGGAATCGATCCAAACTTGTCTTTACTGAGTATTTGTAGTTGTGCTACTTCGCTGGTTGTCCTAGAGAAACTAAGGCTTGTTGCTTTTACGTCCAATCTGTTTTCTAAGAAGGGAAGTTATTTTCAAGAAGAACAGTGGGAGTAAAAGTATAACTCGAAGTTTTCTCAGGGAAACCAAGGCTCGGTACTTTTACGACCATTCTGTTTTCTAAGAAGGAAATTACTTTCCAAGAAGAACAGTGGGAGTAAAAAGTAATTTTTACGACCATTCTGTTTTCTAAGAAGGGAAGTTACTTTCCAAGAAGAACAGTGGGAGTAAAAGTACAAATCGAAGAAATTCGAGAAATACAGGAGGCTGCTTAACCTATTGAGGGAAAGCAGCGGAAGGATTTACAGATTTCTGTAGAATCTACACCTGTGGAGCCTGAAGTTCGCAGATATGAAAGAATCAGTCACTAATCCGAGAGTGAATTCTCGTCATTAGTTCAGCCTGATGATCATTGAATGTTCGCATGATCTGATGATCATTGAAAGCGACAAATCTGCGAAATCCTAGGAAGCGAAAGTGAGCCCAGACTCCGAAGAATTACATTTTATGTAAGTTAGCTTCATCGATCCATTCATGGATGGAAGCAAACATATCGGAGTTGGAATCTTCGTTCTGTTGAAGTAGTCAAGGTTTTGACTTGAACAGGAACGAAGCGGAACTGTGTGTTTACTAATAGATAAGTGGGAGCGATATTGCATTTCTCATAGTGTATGTCGATGACATACTGATTCTCGGATATAACGTCCCAATGCTGCAGTCGGTAAAGGACTGGCTTGGGAGTTGGTTTTGTGAATGACATGGGTATAGCCACGAAAGTCTTGGATTTTGGATTTAAAGATAGAGATCCAAAAGAGCTGGTAGGACAAAGTCAGGATTCTTAAAATTGACAAAGTCCTACACATTTTGAGCAATCCAAGAAGGGTTTTATGCCAATGTCACATGGCATTAAGTTAAGAAAGATACAGTATCCTACGATAACTGCTGAGCTTAAATGCATGGATGAGATTCCATATGCGTCGGCAATTGGATCTATCATGTATGCCATGAAACATACTTGTTTGATGTTGCTTTAATGTTAAGCAAGACAAATAAAGACCAGTCAAATCCAGCAAAGAATCAAGTTTCCTAAAGTATGTCCTAAAGTATTTGAGGAATACTAAGGATAAGTTCTTGATTTACGGAGAAAGTAAGGTGCTATAAGTCGATAGAGTCTGAAAGGCAAGTTTCCAACAGACAAAGATGATTTCCGGTCACAGTCCGGTTATATCTTGTGTTTTTTTGGCGGTGCACGGCGCTGTTGCTGACTCCATGACTTAAACTGAACATGTCGCAGCTTGGAAAGCGGCGAAAGAGGTTGTTTGGAAAGAAGAGTTCGTCAATGAACTTGATGTGATTCCCAGCATAGATGAGACTAGCTGCACATCAGAGGTCCAAACACCTTGAGATAAATGACAGAGATGTTAAGTATATCAGCAAGTTTCAACAAATGAGAACGTTGCTAATCTATTAACGAAGCCACTCCTTAGCCCTAAGCACGAGTCACGGACTGTAGCTGTAGGATAAGTGAAGTTAAGATGTAGTCTTAATTTCAGTGGGAGTTAGTAAAGGGCTTTATTTAGTTATTGATATGTTCTGTTTGATGATGAAATTATTATTTCAAGATTATTTTAACTGTGACGAAATAATCGTTCCAAAATGATATGAACCATTTTATAGGTCATCGAAGTAAATGACTTGATCTTGAGTCATCGAAGTCATTTAGCTTGATCATGAGACCCTATATTTGATAGATGTTTTATATCATCCTGTCCCTAGTCAAAGGTTGTTGAAATTGGAACACCAACAACCGTGTGAGACTGGATTGGTACGTGACTTATGACAAAGTCTCAGTGTGTCATAGATGCTCGGCATCAAAGTCAGTACATAGGTGTATGTTGGGGAACATACGACCGGACAAGACCCGCTTATAAGAACTCTTCAGGATATTTATATCTGTGTCATAAGAGATTCTTACTACGACTATAGAGTATAGTCCTTAGACCTGAGTTCGCATGCATGTGACTGCACATGGACTGATGCACTTTGATCATTGTCTAACGCTATCGTTCTGCGATAGTTATAAGGACCTTGTTTGGGTACATTATGAAATGAGTAGTTTACAGTGATGGAACAAGACGGGATTTGTCCCTCCAATATAAATGGAGTGAATATCTCTAGGCCAATCGGAGATTTGAATACTGGAAAATGCATGGCCATGCTCAAACGGACTGTCCCGAGTCGTTTGGATTGACAGTATCAAATCAGAGTCCGATGAACAAGATTAGGCTTTATAAGGATGACACTAATCTTGCCTTATGACTAATCGAGATATTGTGACAAAAGGATTATGAATACAGAGATTCCAGTACAAGTGGGAGATTGTTGGAAATGTGTCCAGTAATCTCGGTACTGTCTCTAGAAAGTAAGAGTATGTCAAAGATCAGACATAAGTCATATAATACTGGGGGTCATGATGGCTTGCTAGAGTCCGCTCATGATCTATAAGTCTTGGACTTATTGCCTTTATTATATGATCCCATATGGGTCACACGCCTAAGCTAACAGGAAATCGTGTAGGAACGGTTTAGCAGGAGTATGGTAAAAGTGCTAGGCATTTACTATACTTAAAGAGAATAAGAGGGTTTAGCCATTGTGCATCGATCGATGCATAAGGTGCAACGATCGATGCAATGCGCGAACGCCTCGGAGTTAATTGGCATTTGGGCCAAATGGCCCAAAACGAACTGAACAAGTTTTATATAAACTTAAGACGAGTTCAGGTCGAGGAGTAGCCCTAGCCGCGACTCTCTCTCTCCCTGCGACCTCCCACAGCTCGGTCTAGCAGCTTTCTTCCTGCTTGGTGTGCGTGTGTGAACCTCTGGAGGAGTTATCACTCGGTGGCTCTCTGATCTCTGACCTGTTCTCTCTTTCCGCTGCAAAACAGGTAAAAGGTGAGATCTACTTATGTTTCTAATCAAGAGAACCTAGATCTGGCATGTTTAGGATCAAGTAATCTGATGAATTGAATCAGGATTAACACCGGAAGATCCTTCAGCCACTGTGGAATAGGTTTCATCGTAATCCACACCGTGAACTTGTCTGAAACCTTTTGCCACCAACCTGGCTTTATAAATCTGGACATTTCCATCCACGTCAATCTTCTTCTTGAAGATCCATTTGCACTCGATGGCTTTTACACCAGCGGGTAAGTCAACCAACGAAAACACTTGGTTGACCGACATGGAGTCCATTTCGGAATCAGTGGCCTTACGCCACTTAGAGGAATCTGGGCCCATCATGGCTTGATTGAAGTTCGATGGTTCATCACCATCAATGATCAGAAGATCATGACAGTTAGTCACGAGGAATCCTTGATATCTCTCGGGTTCGTGACGGATCCTCCCGGATCTTCGAACTTCAGGTACTACAGGTTCAGGCTCTACAATTTCTTGTAGGTCCTCCTGCTGCTCTTCCTCATTAGGTTGAGCAGTATCCTGTTCATCTTGAATTTCTTCAAGCAGTATCTTACTCCCACTGTCTTTCTTAGAGAGAAATTCCCTCTCAAGAAAGTTACAATCCCGGGCAACAAAGATCTTGTTCTCGGAACGTAGATAGAAGTAATAAGCCTTGGTTTCCTTCGGATAACCAATGAAGTAGCACTTATCAGATTTTGGTGTAAGCTTGTCTGAGATTAATCTCTTGACATAGGCTTCACAACCCCAAATTCTAAGATAAGACAGCACTGGAGCCACTCCAGTCCATAATTCATATGGTGTCTTTGCTACTGCTTTCGATGGCGCTCTATTTAGAGTAAACACTGCTGTTAGCAGAGCATATCCCCAAAGGGATATTGGAAGGTCTGTGTGACTCATCATAGATCGAACCATATCCAATAAGGTCCGATTTCTCCTCTCAGACACACCATTCCATTGAGGTGTTCCAGGAGGAGTGAGTTGGGACACGATCCCACACTCTCTTAGATGATCACTGAATTCTTGGCTTAAGTATTCTCCTCCTCGGTCGGACCGAAGAGCCTTAATGCTTTTGCCAAGTTGGTTCTGTACTTCATTTTGGAATTCTCTGAATTTCTCAAACGATTCAGACTTATGTTTCATTAAATAAACATATCCATACCTACTGAAATCATCAGTGAAGGTAATGAAGTACTGATAGTTTCCTCTTGCATTTGTGGACATTGGGCCACACACGTCAGTGTGTATCAGGCCCAATAAGTCACTGGCCCTCTCGTTAGGTTTATTAAAGGGGGCCCGTGTCATTTTGCCCATCATGCAGGATTCGCATTTCTCACATGACTCAAAGTCAAATGAGCCAAGAAGTCCATTCGAATGGAGCCTCTTGATGCGTTTCTCGCTGATGTGCCCTAAACGACAATGCCATAGAAACGTTCGGTTCTCCTCATTAGGTTTGAACCGTTTGGTATCAATGTTATAAATTGGCGCGGATTGATCAAGTATGTAAAGCCCATTCGTAAGAGGGGCACAACCATAGAACAAATTGTTGCGATTGAAGGAACATAATTTATTCTTAACTGAAAAATCATAACCTTCCAAATCCAACAAAGAAATTGAAATAATATTCCTGCTTATAGCAGGTACAAAATAACAATTATTGAGTTCTAAAATCAATCCCGAAGGTAAAGACAACAAGTATGTGCCTACAGCTAGTGCAGGAACTTTCGCTCCATTCCCAACTCGTAGCTCCACTTGTCCTTGCTTCAGCCTCCTACTGTTGCTGAGTGCCTGCATATTAGTACAAATATGAGCCCCACAACCAGTATCCATAACCCATGAGGTATTATCAGAAGTAATTGTATTAACTTCTATAACAAAAAATACCTGATGAAGAAGTCTCGAGAGTCTTCTTCTTCAATTCCTTTAGACCTTCTTGGAATTTCTTACATTCTCTCCTCCAATGCCCTGGTTCTTTACAGAACCTGCATATGTCAGTTGGCCCAGCCTTGGACTTGGGCTTGGGCTTTGGCGTGTCCTTGTCCGCGACTTGGACAGCCTTGGCCTTTCCCTTATCCTTAGCAGAGGATTTCTTAAACCCCTTGCCCTTTTGCACCATAAGCACATTGGGGTCCTTGGCGGTTTTCCTCAAGTTGGGCTCTGCAGTCTTGAGCATTCCGTGAAGCTCAGGCAATGTCTTACTCAAGCCATGCATGTTAAAGTTCAGAATGAACTGATCATAGCTTGCAGGTAATGACTGCAGAATGATGTCGCAGGCAAGTTCCTGGCTGATAGGGCAGTCGAGTTTCTGAAGATGATCGAGATAACCCATCATCTTCAAGACATGAGGACTCACTGCCGCATTTGCAGCCAACTTACAGTCTAAGAGGTTCTTAACTGTCTGAAACCTCTCAGTCCTTGCTTGCTCCTGAAAAAGCGATTTCAGGCTTGCCATTATCTCGATGGGTGACAACACACTCTCGAACTGCATTTGCAGCTCAGCAGTCATTGTTGCCAACATCAGGCAATAGACATCATTTTCATCTGACGAATGCTTTTCCCAAGCATTATGCAGAGTCCTGGCGGCATTGTTAGGAGGCCTCTCGGGGAGGGGATCACGAAGGACATAATCCTTCTTCTCCTGCTTGAGGACCAGCCTCAAGTTCCTTGACCACGTCAGGAAGTTCGTTCCAGTCAGCTTCTCCTTCTCGAGAACAGACCGGATTGAGAATGTGTTTTGTGTGCTTGTAGTAGTCATAGCTGAAATATATAAGATAAAAGGTTATTAGTTAATATGTTCAATATGATTAATCTTATATTATACTTAATATGATTAATCACGCATTATATTCAATAACTTAAGTTACCCTCAATAGAATATAATGATTCCAAGATCCACATATAACTAAGATCAAAGTGGGCCACTGGCCATCACCCAACCTTAGCTTATATCGGTAAGCCCTATGTCGGCTAATTATATCCGTGATATAACTCTTGGTTGTGAATCTGGGCCCGAGGCCCAATCCACTCTGATGTCTCAAGGCCCGGGACTCCCGATGGCCTAGTCAAGAAAACCAGACTATACAGTCATGTAATCATTAATGTCTGGGACTCCCAATGACATTTATGAATCACAAACCGTCTTATCCACGCAAAAGTAGACACCCTCACACTGTAAGGCCATGAATACAATTGAATGGGTTTCGACAGCTGACATAGACTGGACAAGACATCCAACGCTTGATATTATTTGAGGTTTGTAGGTTTATTAAAATTTCATCCCAAAATAGAAGATTACTATTTTGGGAAACTTTCCATTTTGGGAAACCTACTAATTTTGGAAACTTTCTAAAATTGGAAACTTTCTAAAACCGGAAACTTTCTAACTTTAGAAATTTCTTAAAATCCAAAACATGCAAATCTAGAAACTTCTATTTTAAGAAACTTTCTAATTTCAAAATTTCGGAAACTTTAATTTAAAATCGATTTATAATTTTATAAAATAAAATTTAAATTAAATCTGAAGAAAGACTCAAATAATTGGCCCAATTGTTTTAACTTCTTGGCCCGAGGCCCAAGAATTGGTTCATGTCCAAGACATAACCCAATTGCCCAATTAAATGACATAACCGGTCTGGTTCATTAAAATTGGTCTAACCAAATTTTAATTACTACGATGACCACAATTGTCAACCGGTTATTTACTAAACCGGATTCTCTCAATTTATTTGGTCCAACCAAATCAAATTAGAAAACCACTGGTTTAGGCACTAAATCCAATAATTATTTCGACATTGGATTTCTTATCCCGGTTTAACCAGAACTTAATAAATTTTATTAAGTCTGTTTATTAAACCGTGACGGTTAAAATTTTAATTGACTTAAACCGAACCATCACAAAAACCAAAACGAACCGACCATTAGGTCATGGCCGCAAGCATACCGCGATCGTGCATGATCCGGACAGCCGCAAGCCTTGTGACCGGACGAGCTCGGCTTGTGATCGGGACGGGAGCGTGATCGTCGAGTCGGGTCGTTGGCTTCACACGATCGCCGAGCGATCGGGACAGCAACACACGCGAGCGGGACGACGAGGCAACGGGACGCGATCCTTGTGATCGATCCAATCGATCCGATCGGTCCATCCTCGCACGCAAGCGATCGATCGGCCATGATCACGCGATCGATCCATGATCGATCCGTGCATCAAAACGATCGGCCGACGCATACCAAACCTTGTTTGGTCCATGCGATTTCGTAGTTAGGGTTTTAGGTTTATAATTTGTTTCTTAAGTGTTTTACAAATCAGATTCAAGCAATACTCAGATTCAAAACACTTCTTAAACAATCCTAAAACTTGATTCTAAACAAGAAAAACCACAGAACCAATAGCTCTGATACCACTGAAGGATCTTTTGGTGTTAATCCTGATTCAATTCATCAGATTAATAGATCCTAAACATGCCAGATCTAGGTTCTCTTGCTAGAAACATAATAGATCTCACCTGTTACCTTGTTAATGCAGCGGAATATGAAGAACAGGTCAGAGATCAGCAGAGCCACCAAGTGATAACTCCTCCAGAGGTTCACACACGCACACCAAGCAGGAAGAAGGCTGCTAGACCAAGAGAGAGGAGGCGCAGGGAGAGAGAGAGAAATCGCAGAGGGGGCTAGGGTTAGAAGGAGAATCAGACTTACGTTTTATTTATAAAACTTGTCTGGTTCCTTTTGGGCTTTTGGGCCCAAATACCAATCTGATTAAATCCCTTAGATTTAATCAGACCCATTAATCTCTCTCTAAGTACGACAAATGCCTGGCACTTTTACCGTACTTCTGCTAAGCCGTTCCTACACATTTTCCTGTTAGCTTAGGCGTGTGACCCATATGGGATCTGAAGGAATGTTTAGATGAATCCTGATTCAATTCTCTGATTCAGATTATCCTAAACATGAGGATCTAGGTTCTCTTGATTAGAAACAATTGTTGATCTCACCTTTTACCTGTTTTGTGCAGCGGAAAGGGAGAACAGGTCAGAGATCAGAGAGCCACCAAGGGATGGATCCTCCAAAGGTTCACACACGCACACCAAGTAGGAAGAGCGGCTGCTAGACCAAGCTGAGGAGGCGTCGCAGTAGAGAGAGAGTTGGCGGCTCGGTTAGGGTTTAAGAAGAAAACAGACTCGAGTTTTATTTATAAAACTCGTCCGGTTCCTCTTGGGCCATTTGGCCATTCGCGCACTGTGTCGATCGACACATCATGTGCATCGATCGACACACAGTGGCTAAAACCTTTTATTCTCTCTAAGTACAGTAAATGCCTGGCACTTTTACCGTACTTCTGCTAAGCCATTCCTACACATTTTCCTGTTAGCTTAGGCGTGTGACCCATATGGGATCATATAATAGAGGCAATAAGTCCAAGACTTATAGATCATGAGCGGACTCTAGCAAGCCATCATGACCCCCAATATTATATGACTTATGTCTGATCATTGACATACTCTTACTTTCTAGAGACAGTACCGAGATTACTGGACACAATTCCAACAATCTCCCACTTGTACTGGAATCTCTGTATTCATAATCCTTTTGTCACAATATCTCGATTAGTCATAAGGCAAGATTGGTGTCATCCTTATAAAGCCTAATCTTGTTCATCGGACTCTGATTTGATACTGACAATCCAAACGACTCGGGACAGTCCGTTTGAGCATGGCCATGCATTTTCCAGTATTCAAATCTTCGATTGGCCTAGAGATATTCACTCCATTTATATTGGAGGGACAAATTCCGTCTTATTCCATCACTGTAAACTACTCATTTCATAATGTACCCAAACAAGGTCCTTATAACTATCGCAGAACGACAGCGTTAGACAATGATCAAAGTGCATCAGTCCATGTGCAGTCACATGCATGCGAACTCAGGTCTAAGGACTATACTCTATAGTCGTAGTAAGAATCTCTTATGACACAGATATAAATATCCTGAAGAGTTCTTATGAGCGGGTCTTGTCCGGTCGTATGTTCCCCAACATACACCTATGTACTGACTTTGATGCCGCGCATCTATGACACACTGAGACTTTGTCATAAGTCACGTACCAATCCAGTCTCACACGGTTGTTGGTGTTCCAATTTCAACAACCTTCGACCTGGGACATAATGATATAAGTCATTTATCAAATATAGGGTCTCATGATCAAGCTAAATGACTTTGATAACTCAAGATCAAGTCATTTACTTCGATGACCTATAAAATGGTTTATATCACTTTGGAACGATTATTTCATCACAGTTAAAATAATCTTGAAATAATAATTTCATTAAACATCTTAAATGTTATTTCAAGAACATATCCAATAACTAAATAAAGCCCTTTAATAACTCCCACTGAAATTAAGACTATATCTTAATTTCACTTATCCTACAGCAACAGTCCGCGACTCGTGCTTAGGCCTAAGGAGTGGCTTCGTTAATAGATTAGCAACGTTCTCATTCGTTGAAACTTGCTGATCTACTTAACATCTCTGTCATTTATCTCACGGAATAGGTTATACCTATCCTCAAGGTGTTTGGACCTCTGATGTGCAGCTAGTCTCATCTATGCTGGAAATCACATCAAGTTCAGTGACGAACTCTTCTTTCCAAACAACCTCTTTCGCCGCTTTCAAAGCTGCGAAATGTTCAGCTTAAGTCATGGAGTCAGCAACAGTGCCTTGCACCGCCAGATAGACACAAGATATAACCGGACTGTGATCGGAAATCATCTTTGTCTATTGGAAACTTGCCTTTCAGACTCTACCGACTCGTAGCACCTCACTTTCTCCGTAACTCAAGAATTTATCCTTAGTATTCCTCAAATACTTTAGGATATTCTTTACGGCAATCCAGTGATTCTTTGCTGGATTTGACTGGTCTTTACTTGTCTTGCTTAACATTAAAGCAACATCAAACAAGTACGTTTCATGGCATACATGATAGATCCAATTGCCGACGCATATGGAATCTTATCCATGCATTTAAGCTCAGCAGTTATCGTAGGACACTGTGTCTTGCTTAACGTAATGCCATGTGACATTGGTATAAAACCCTTCTTGGAATGCTGAAAACGTGTAGGACTTTGTCGGGATAAGAATCCTAACTTTGTCCTACCAGCTCTTTCGGATCTCTATCTTTAGATCCAAAATCCAAAAACATACGTGGCTTTACCCATGTCAATCATTAGAACCAACTCCCAAGCCAGTCCTTAACCGACTGCAGCATTGGGACGTCTTTTCGAGAATCAGTATGTCATCGACATACAATATGAGAAATGCAATATCGCTCCCACCAATCTATTAGTAAACGCACAGTTCCAATTCGTTCCTGTTCAAGTCAAAACCTTGACTACTTCAACAGAACGAAGATTCCAACTCCGATATGTTTGCTTCCATCCATGAATGGATCGATGAAGCTAACTTACATAAAATGTAATTTTTCGGAGAGTTCGGGCTCACTATCGCTTCTTTGAATTTCGCAGATTCGTCGCTTTCAATGATCATCAGATCATGCGAACTTTCAATGATTATCAGGTTCAACTAATGACGAGAAATCACTCTCGGATTAGTAACTGATTCATTCATATCTGCGAACTTCAGGCTCCACAGGTGCAGATTTGAATGATTATCAGGTTCAACTAATGACGAGAAATCACTCTCGGATTAGTAACTGATTCATTCATATCTGCGAACTTCAGGCTCCACAGGTGCAGATTTCAATGATTATCAGGTTCAACTAATGACGAGAAATCACTCTCGGATTAGTAACTGATTCATTCATATCTGCGAACTTCAGGCTCCACAGGTGCAGATTTCAATGATTATCAGGTTCAACTAATGACGAGAAATCACTCTCGGATTAGTAACTGATTCATTCATATCTGCGAACTTCAGAGACCAGAGTTGTAGATTCTACAGAAATCTGTAAATCCATCCGTTGCTCTCCCTCAACAGGTTGAGCAGCCTCCTGTATGTCTCGAATTTCTTCGAGTTATACTTTTACTCCCACTGTTCTTCTTGGAAAGTAACTTCCCTTCTTAGAAAACAGAATGGACGTAAAAGTAACAAGCCTTAGTTTCCCTAGGACAACCAGCGAAGTAGCTTAACTACTTATATTCAGTAAAGACGAATTTGGATCGATTCCAATCCACATTTACGTGGTGTCTTTCAACTGATATTGGTGGAACTTTTCAGCGTAAACTTAGATATTTCTAGAGCGTTATTCTTAAATAATATCATGGAAGATTCGTGTGACTCATCTTTAATCATTTCTTATAAGATCTGATTCTTTCTCACAGAAAAACCTTCAGGTTTTCAGGAGAAATGAGCTGTGAAACGATTTCACACTCATTCAGATGATCACACAATCAATGACTTAAGTATTCTCACTCGTGATTTAATCCAGAGTCTTAATACTTTTGTCATTTAGATCCTATACTTCATTCTGGAACTCTTTCGACCATGTCAAAGAATTCCGACTTGTGTCTCATCAAATGAACACAGTCACACTCACTGAAGTAATCAGTAGAGACAATGAAGTACAGGAGATTTTCTCTGGCATTACTGCTCATTGGGCCACATACATGAGTATGTTCCAGGTCCAATAAGCCTTTGGGCCTTTCTCTAGCTCGGCTAAGATAGGCCCTTTACCTTTTGGTCTAGTAAACAGAATTCAAGTCTCATAAGATATTTTATCAAATGAGCCCAACAGTCCATGACTATGGGATTTCTGAATCCGACTTACTCTATGTGACCAAGACTTTATGCCAAGAAAAATCAGGTTTAATTCATCAGATTTAAACCAATTCGGTACTTATGTTACATTTAGGCACTCTTTGGTTTAAGATATAAAACCCATTCCATGAATAGGGTGCTACAATTAATATTTCATTAAGATCAAAAGAACAAAAATTGTCTTTTATCAATAATGAAAAACATTCAAATTCTTACAAGAAAATGAAAGACAACTCTGCTTAAAGCAGGTACATTGTAGCAATTACTTAATACAAAACCAAGCCTCAAAGGGATCTATAAGTGAAAAACCCTACGGCTGAGGCAGCATCCCAAGCTCCTTCCAGACATGTAGTTTCACTTGCCCTTCCTTCAACGTTCTACTGTTGCTTAGGCTCTGCATATTATCACAAATATCAGTGCCACAACCAGTATCCAATACCTTTAAGGTAGAACTTGAAGTAATAACATGAATACCTGAGGAAGTAGTCTCATACATCAACTTCAACTCCTCATCATCTTCCATGAATTTAATGCAATTTCTCTTCCAATGCCCTGTCTCCTTACAGTAGCAGCACTTACCAACGTAAGAGGTATCTGACTCGGGCTCAGAAGACACACGCTTGCCATGATTCAAAATCTGGACAACTTTGTCTTCACCTTTGTCAGCATTAGGTTTAGTAAACCTACCCTTCTCATTCATGAGATTGTACAGGGTACTCTTCACGTTTGGCTCAACTGTCTTGAGCATATCATGCAGTTCAGTCAGCGTCTTCGTTAAGCCTTTCTTGATATAGTTCCTTCTGAACTTATCATAGCTTGACGGCAGTGACTGCAGAATGATCTCAGTTGCCAATTCTTGGCTTACTGGATAATCCAGTTTCCTCAGGTTATCAATGTAACCCATCATTTTACTGACATGAGGACTCACTGGATGATCATTTGGTAGCTTGCAGCTAGTGAGAGATTTAACCAACTGGTATCTCTCCACTCTTATCTGCTCCTGAAATTTCAATTTCAGGCTGCTGATCATCTTTATTGGCGACTCCATGTTCTCATATTGCTTCCGCAAGTCTGAGTCCATGGTAGCCAATATCAGACCACGCACATCTACCGCATCATTATAATGCTTATTCCAAGCATCATATACTGCATGAGAAGCATTGGACCCGATCCTCACGGGGAGAGCTCTCTCAAGGACATAGTCCTTTCTCTCCTGTCTGAGGACTAGCCTCAGGTTCCGCGACCAAGTCAAGAAATTTGATCCGTTCAGCTTGTTCATCTCAAGGACAGACCGGATCGAGAAAGTGTTTTGATTGTTTGTGCTAGTCATAACTGAAAATTAAGATAAAAGGATTTTAGTTAATATGTTCAATATGATTAATCTCGTATTATACTTAACATGATTAATCACGCATTATATTCAATAACATAAGTTACCCTCAATAGAATATAATGATTCCAAGATCCACATATAACTAAGATCAAAGTGGGCTACTGGCCATCATCCAACCTTAGCTTATATCGGTAAGCCCTATGTCGGCTAATTATATCCGTGATATAACTCTTGGTTGTGAATCTGGGCCCGAGGCCCAATCCACTCTGATGTCTCAAGGCCCGGGACTCCCGATGGCCTAGTCAAGAAAACCGGACTATACAGTCATGTAATCATTAATGTCTGGGACTCCCAATGACATTTATGAATCACAAACCGTCTTATCCACGCAAAAGTAGACACCCTCACACTGTAAGGCCATGAATACAATTGAATGGGCTTCGACAGCTGACATAGACTGGGCAAGACATCCAACGCTTGATATTATTTGAGGTTCGTAGGTTTATTAAAATTTCATTCCCAAAATAGAAGATTACTATTTCGGGAAACTTTCTATTTTTGGAAACCTACTATTTTAGGAAACTTTCTAAAATTGGAAACTTTCTAAAACCGGAAACTTTCTAACTTTAGAAATTTCTTTAAAATCCAAAACCCGCAAATCTAGAAACTTCTATTTTAAGAAACTTTCTAATTTCAAAATTTCGGAAACTTTAATTTAAAATCGACTTTATAAATTTATAAAATAAATTTTAAATTAATCTGAAGAAAGACTCAAATAATTGGCCCAATTGTTTTAACTTCTTGGCCCGAGGCCCAAGAATTGGTCCATGTCCAAAACATGACCCAATTGTCCAATTAAATGACATAACCGGTCTGGTTCATTAAAATTGGTCTAACCAAATTTTAATTACTACGATGACCACAATTGTCAACCGGTTATTTACTAAACCGGATTTTCTCAATTTATTTGGTCCAACCAAATCAAATTAGAAAATCCTGGTTTAGGCACAAAATCCAATTTTCGACTTTGGATTTCTTATCCCGGTTTAACCAGAACTTAATAAATTTATTAAGTCTGTTTATTAAACCGTGACGTTTGATTTTTAATCAAGTTTTAAACCGAGCCTTAAAACCAACTGTATCGATCGATGAACCAACCGCATCGATCGATTCATCAACCGCATCGATCGATTCATCAATCGCATCGGTCGATGCTCTCAGCATCGATCGATGCGTTCACGCGTTGAGCAGGCTTGGCCGAGATATGCGAAATCCATGCGATCGTTCGATCGATTCATGCGATTGCAGTCGATCTCTCGCGGTTGTATCGACCGATCCATGCGATCACAGCCGATACTCCTTTATGAAAATCGCATTCCAAATCAATATAGCTTGGATTTGCGATTTCAAGTGTGTTTAGGTTTCAATTCCTTGTTGCTTAAGTGATTTCTCTTATCAATAGTTGATTCAAAACACTTCTTAAACAAGAAAACAATCCTAAACTTGAATCTAAACAAGAAAAACCAGAACCAATAGCTCTGATACCACTGAAGAAATGTTTAGATGAATCCTGATTCAATTCTCTGATTCAGATTATCCTAAACATGAGGATCTAGGTTCTCTTGATTAGAAACAATTGTTGATCTCACCTTTTACCTGTTTTGTGCAGCGGAAAGGGAGAACAGGTCAGAGATCAGAGAGCCACCAAGGGATGGATCCTCCAAAGGTTCACACACGCACACCAAGTAGGAAGAGCGGCTGCTAGACCAAGCTGAGGAGGCGTCGCAGTAGAGAGAGAGTTGGCGGCTCGGTTAGGGTTTAAGAAGAAAACAGACTCGAGTTTTATTTATAAAACTCGTCCGGTTCCTCTTGGGCCATTTGGCCATTCGCGCACTGTGTCGATCGACACATCATGTGCATCGATCGACACACAGTGGCTAAAACCTTTTATTCTCTCTAAGTACAGTAAATGCCTGGCACTTTTACCGTACTTCTGCTAAGCCATTCCTACACATTTTCCTGTTAGCTTAGGCGTGTGACCCATATGGGATCATATAATAGAGGCAATAAGTCCAAGACTTATAGATCATGAGCGGACTCTAGCAAGCCATCATGACCCCCAATATTATATGACTTATGTCTGATCATTGACATACTCTTACTTTCTAGAGACAGTACCGAGATTACTGGACACAATTCCAACAGGATCATATAATAAAGGCAATAAGTCCAAGACTTATAGATCATGAGCGGACTCTAGCAAGCCATCATGACCCCCAGTATTATATGACTTATGTCTGATCATTGACATACTCTTACTTTCTAGAGACAGTACCGAGATTACTGGACACAATTCCAACACAATCTCCCACTTGTACTGGAATCATCAATTCCTATAATCCTTTTGTCTCTATATCTCGATTTGGCATAAGGAAAGATTAGTGTCATCCTTATTAAGCCAATATCGTGTTTATCGACCTCCTGATCTATACTGAACAAGACAAACAACTGAACTTCATTTCGTTTGAGTGCGGCCACACATTTTCTCAGTATCAAATCTTCGACAGGCCCTGAGATATTTATCTCCCATTATACAGGAGGGACAAATACCGTCTTGTTCCATCCATGTTCTTATACACACTTCATGATACACCTAAGCAATGCCTTTATAGCCGCCAGTTACGGGTCGAAGTTTGACAAGGTCAAAGTGCACCAATTCATATGCAAGAAAGCATGATGAACTTAGGTCTAAGGACTATACTCTATAGTCGTAATGAGAACCTCTCATGACACAGATATAACTATCCTGGAGACTTCTCATTAGCGGGTCATGTCCGATCATATGTTCATCAACATATATCTATGTGGCTGACTGTGATACTCATATCACTGACTCCATGAAACTTAGTCAACAGTCACCTCACAAGCTAGTCTCTCGCGGTTTTCAGTGTCCCACTTTGACAACCTCGACAAGGGACACATCATAATTTATGTCATCTATAACTTACAGGGTTTCATGATCAAGTCCTCAACTTGATGACCTATAATATGGCATAAACTTATTTTGGGACCATTATTTAGATCACAATAAATAATGCTGAAATCAAATTTCATTAAACATGTCCAAAAGTATGTTTGCAAGAACATCTTAATATAACTAAAATAAAACAACCAGAACTCCCACTAGAATCAAGATTACATATTAAGATCTCTAATGCCTACAACAGTAGTATGACTCTCATGCTTAGGCCTTGGGAGTGGCTTAGTCAGAGGATCAGCGACGTTCTCGTCCGTCGGAACTCGGCTGATCTTCACTTCTCCTCTATTGACGATATCACGAATAGGTGATATCTCCTCTCTATGTGTTTGGACTTCTGGTGTGACATGGGTTCTTTCGCCTGAGCAATGGCTCCATTGTTGTCACAAAACAAAGCCATTGGCTCCAAGATACTAGGAACCACACCAAGTTCAGTCATGAACTTCTTGATCCAAACAGCTTACTTTGCCGCTTCTGAAGCAGCAACATATTCAGCTTCCGTCGTGGAATCAGCTACGGTGTTCTGCTTAGAGCTCTTCCAGCTCACTGCACCGCCATTTAGACAGAAGACATATCCAGACTGTGATCGGATATCGTCTCTGTCCGTCTGAAAACTCGCATCAGTGAATCCATTCACCACAAGCTCTTCACTTCCTCCATATACCAAGAACTCATCCTTGGTATGTCTCAAATATTTGAGAATATTATTGACAGCTGTCCAGTGATCTTCATGTTGGGATAGTGTCCTGAAATCACACTTGTACTCACTCCTGATGATAGTTGTGTGTCGAGATCAGACATTCGTATAATACTGGGCGGTTGCAATGTTTTGCTAGAAGCCTCTTGTAACCTGTAAGTTGTAGACTTACTGCCAGTATTATATGATCCTATAGGGTCACACACCTAAGCAAACTGGAAGCTACGACATGGGAATGATCATTATGGTAATGATCATATTAATGTGTATTGGATACACATTATTATCGATAAAATGGTGTTGTGTCGATCGACACAGCTTGTGTGTCGGTCGACACAGTACGGGTTTTCGGAAAGGCTTTTCGAATTAAGACTTAATCATGTCTGGCCCGTTAAGCCTCTTTTAGGTCGAATAAAACTCGATTATTTCGACCTAAGATGACAGCCGTCGAGTTTTTCTTAGTAAGAAAAGCAGAAACACCAGAAACAGTTGATTCCCATTGATCCGGCACTAGCATCCCGTTTCCATCTTGTGTGCGTGTGTATCTGGTAGAGGCAAGGCATCTGCGTTGCTCCACTGATCTCGTTCACCATTTCATTCCGCTGCCAAAGGTAAGAACGAGGTTGGTTAAATTTCAATATATCAAACCCTAGATCCATAGGGATCCTATAGTGGTATCAGAGCATGTTAGGGTTTAGAATATTGAAACTGATGCAATTAATTCGAAACTTGATGTTGTTGAATTGGATATTGCTTGTTGAAATCGCGTTTTTCATATGTTAATCTCGGTTTTGTTCCTGTTGGAAAAACGAAGAATTGTTGAAAAACGCACTGTGTCGATCGACCCAAAGCGTGTGTCGGTCGACACGCCGCGATAACGCGTAAAATATTTAGGGTTTGTCGCAGAGTGTCGATCGACACAAAGCTTGTGTCGGTCGATTCAGAGCGAAAACTCGCAAATAATTTTAGGGTTTCGATCTGAGACCGAGTACCCGTATTCCTGCTATGTCGATCGATACACTGGGTGTGTCGGTCGACACGGGCAAAGCGATCAGATAGATCGGTTCAATTGGATTGAACCGGTTATTTCGCATGGTTAATTTTAATTAACCAATTTGGTTCTGGTTTGGTGATGTCGATCGACACAGAGCTGTGTGACGATCGACATGGACCGTTAAACCGAACCAGTTCAATTAGATTGAATCGGTTAATGAAATTCGATCCGGTTTGACCGGTTATCGAAGACCAGTTTAAATTATGTTGTGTCGACCGATGCCAATGGTTGGCATCGATCGACACACCAGTCGCAGAATTAATGGTTGGACCATAAATTTGCAGATACCAGATCAAATTTAATCATAAAGTTCTAGATGAACCTAAACTTAATAAAACTGAATATTTTAATTAAATTAATAACTTCTTGAATGTATATTGGATATACATCAAGATTAAAATAATTCATTTCCTCAACTAAATATCAAGTGATCTTGATGTCTTGCCCGATCTTGTCTACTGTCAAGACTCGTGTCGTTTGTTGGATAGTCTTGGAGTCCATGGTATCCACTGCAACATGAGTAAGGCAGGTGGTCATTGACAGACTTGCAGTGCAACTATCAGTGATCACAAGACAGAAGAGATTGGTTTTACTTGACTGGGATATCAGGAGTTCTGGGCCCAGAGACATCAGAGTGGATTAGACATAGTTTGTCTTATCTGCGACCAAGAGTTATACTGGGTACAATTAGCAATGATTTGCTTACCTAGATAAATAAAGTTTGAGTAACGGCGAGTCGCCCACTCGAATTTTAGTAATCTGAGGATCTTGGCTCATTGTATTCATCTGAGGAAACATAGTTTTGAATACAATGCGAGTTTTTCTTATTAGATAAGAATTCTCATTTCCTTGAGCATTATAACTAAAGCCTCTACTTTCTTTTAATTACAGCTATGTCTGTTTCAACTCACATCAACACTTTCTCACTGATATCCGTCTTTGAGAAGGACAAGTTAAATGGATCTAATTTCTTGGAATGGTATCGGAACCTGAGAATAGTTCTCAGGCAGGAGAACAAGGAGTATGTCCTTGAAAGAGTTCTCCCCGAGAGGCCACGTTCCAATGCCCCGCAGGCAGATAAGAATGCTTATGATAAGCATTCAGCTGATGTCAAAGACGTTAATTGTCTAATGCTGGTGACTATGAACTCTGAGCTGCAGAAGCAATATGAGAACGTGATGTCACCCATTGAGATGATTAACAGCCTGAAAGCTTTGTTTCAGGAGCAAGCTCGCACAGAGAGATACCAGACGGTTAAATCTCTCATGGATTGCAAGCTGGCTAAGGACAGTCCAGTAAGTCCTCATGTCCTTAAAATGATGGGTTACATTGATAACCTGGGGAAACTGGACTGTGCCATTAGCCAGGAGCTGGCCACTGACATGATTCTGCAGTCTTTGCCGTCGTGTTTTGATCAGTTCATCATGAACTACAACATGCAAAACATGACTAGGACATTGACTGAGTTGCACGGTATGCTGAAGACAGAGCTGAATCTCAAGAAGGCTACTCCCAATGTCCTGATGGTACAAGGGGGTAAAAGGTTTAAGAAACCTAAGAAGGATAAGGGAAAGGCCCAGGTTGTCCAAACTGAGAGTCAGGACAAGCCCAAGCCAAAGCCCAAATCTGGGCCTTCTCCTGAGGATAAGTGCAACTACTGCAAGCAGTTAGGGCATTGGAAAAGAGACTGCAAGAAGTCCATGGAAGATTACAAGAAGCTGAAGAAGACGTATGATGCGTCTGACTCAGGTATTTATGCTATCGAACTTAATGTTATGTCTTCTAGTCCTACTTCGTGGGTATTGGATACCGGCTGCGGTGCTCATATTTGTACTGATGTGCAGGCACTAAGAAGTAGTAGGACGCTGAAGAAAGGACAAGTGGAGCTACGGGTCGGGAATGGAGCTAAGGTTGCTGCACTGGCCGTAGGCACCTATGAGTTGTCTTTACCTTCGGGCATGGTTTTAGCTTTGAATAATTGCTACTTTGTACCTGCGATTAGCAGAAACATAATTTCAGTTTCCGTTTTGGATTTGGAAGGTTTTGATTTTGCTGTTAAGAATAAAGTTTGTTTTTTTAATCGTGATGGTACGTATTATGGTAGCGCCCCATTAGATAATGGGTTATACGTTTTAAACCAAGAAATGTCTGTCTTTAACATAAATACAAAGCGGTTTAAGTCCAATGACGAAAACCCGACCTTCTTATGGCATTGTCGTTTGGGCCATATCAATGAGAAACGCATCCAAAGGCTCCATCGAAATGGGCTTCTGGGCTCATTTGATTTTGAATCATGTGAGAAATGCGAATCTTGTTTGATGGGCAAGATGGCTAGAGCCCCTTTCAACAAACCAAATGAAAGGGCCAGTGATTTATTGGGCCTTGTTCATACTGATGTATGTGGGCCGATGAGTACTGTTGCCAGAGGAAATTACAAGTACTTCATTACCTTCACTGATGATTTCAATAGGTATGGCTATGTCTATTTGATGAGACACAAGTCAGAATCCTTTGATAGATTCAAGGAATTCAAGAATGAAGTACAGAACCAACTTGGCAAAAGTATCAAAGTTCTGCGATCGGATCGCGGAGGAGAATACTTGAGTCAAGAGTTCAGCGACTATCTGAGCGAGTGTGGAATTATTTCACAACTCACTCCTCCTGGAACACCCCAATGGAATGGAGTGTCAGAGAGGAGGAATCGAACCTTATTGGATATGGTTCGGTCTATGATGAGTCATTCAAATCTTCCATTATCCTTTTGGGGATACGCTCTAGAAACGTCTGCGTTTACACTAAATAGGGTGCCATCTAAATCAGTGGAAAAGACATCACATGAATTGTGGACTGGGAACACTCCTAGTCTGTCTTTCCTGAGGATTTGGGGTTGTGAGGCTTATGTCAAACGTTTAATCTCTTACAAGCTCGCACCCAAATCAGATAAATGCTACTTCGTTGGTTATCCTAGGGAAACCAAGGCATACTACTTTTACAACCAATCTGAGAACAAAGTATTTGTTGCTCGGGACTGTTCTTTTCTTGAGAGGGAGTTTTTGCTCGGGACTGTTCTTTTCTTGAGAGGGAGTTTCTCTCTAAGAAAAACAGTGGGAGTAAAGTACATCGTGAAGAAATTCGAGATGCACAGGAGACTGCTCAACCTGCTGAGGAAGAGCAGCAGTTGGATCCACAAAGTTCTGTGGAACCGGCGTCTGTGGAGCCTGAAGTTCGCAGATCCGGAAGGATCCGTCACAAACCCGAGAGATACTATGGATTTCTCGTGACCAATTCAAATGATCTGATGATCATTGAAAGTGACGAACCAGCGACCTTCGCGGAAGAAATGATGGGCCCGGACTCCGAAAAGTGGCTTGGAGCCTCTAAATCCGAAATGGGATCCATGTCAGAAAACCAAGTATGGTCCTTGGTCGATTTACCTAATGGTGCAAAAGCCATTGAGTGTAAATGGATCTTCAAGAAGAAGATCGACGTGGATGGCAATGTACAGATTTACAAAGCGAGGTTGGTGGCTAAAGGTTTCAAGCAAATTCATGGTATTGACTATGATGAAACATATTCCCCAGTCGCTATGCTTAAATCTATTCGGATTCTTCTAGCGATTGCAGCTCATTATGACTATGAGATTTGGCAAATGGATGTCAAAACCGCATTCCTGAATGGTATTCTGGAAGAGGATGTGTATATGACACAGCCTGAAGGTTTTGTTGATCCTAAGAACGCTGGGAAAGTATGCAAGCTTCATAAATCCATTTATGGATTGAAGCAAGCATCACGGAGTTGGAATCTTCGTTTTGATGAAGCAGTAAAACAATTTGGTTTCATCAAGAACGAAGAGGAACCATGTGTTTACAAGAAGACTAGTGGGAGCAAAATTGCGTTTCTTATACTGTATGTCGATGACATACTCCTCCTCGGTAATGACGTTCCGTTGCTTCAGTCAGTTAAGACTTGGCTCGGAAGTTGTTTTTCCATGAAAGACATGGGAGAAGCCACGTACATTCTTGGAATCAGAATCTACAGAGATAGAGTGAATAGGCTGATTGGATTGTGCCAAGACACTTATATTGATAAGGTGTTGCACATATTCAAGATGCAGGATTCCAAGAAGGGCTTCATACCGATGTCTCATGGCATTAGTCTCAGCAAGAAGCAGTGTCCGGCGACACATGCTGAGCGAGAACGCATGAATAGGATTCCTTATGCTTCTGCAATAGGATCTATTATGTATGCCATGCTCTGCACTCGTCCAGATGTAGCTTACGCGTTAAGCATGACGAGTAGATACCAATCTGATCCAGTTGAAGATCACTGGACACCTGTCAAGAATATTCTCAAGTATTTGAGACATACTAAGAATAAATTCCTGGTGTATGGAGGAAGTGAAGAGCTTGTAGTGAATGGATTCACAGATGCGAGTTTTCAGACAGACAAAGATGATTTCCGATCACAGTCTGGATATGTCTTCTGTCTGAATGGCGGTGCGGTGAGCTGGAAGAGCTCTAAGTAGAATACCGTAGCTGATTCCACGACGGAAGCTGAATATGTTGCTGCTTCAGAAGCGGCAAAGGAAGCTGTTTGGATCAAGAAGTTCATGACTGAACTTGGTGTGGTTTCAAGTATCTTGGAGCCAGTGGCTTTGTTTTGTGACAACAACGGAGCCATTGCTCAGGCGAAAGAACCCAGGTCACACCAGAAGTCCAAACACGTAGAGAGGAGATATGACCTAATTCGTGATATCGTCAATAGAGGTGATGTGAAGATCAGCCGAGTTCCGACGGAAGAGAATGTCGCTGATCCTCTGACTAAGTCACTCCTGATATACCATGGATTTTAGGGATTTTAACCATGGTATATGTGTTATTTATCGAGTCTTTTACTATGCTTTAGAGTCTTTTCATGTGTTTATTAGGTACAAGCACATTTGGAGCATATTTAGTGATTTTGGCACTTTCTGGAGCTAATTGGAGTATTTGGCCGAGAGATAGAGTTCACTGTTGATATTTCCGAGCTGCAACGATCGTCACAATTATGGCGTCGATCGATGCACCATCGAGATGGGCCAAACGACGGATTAATGAAGAATAATGAAATTGCAGTTCTGCCCAGAAGTTCCTGATATTTACAAAGAAGCCCCAAAACGTGTTTTAGGTTATAAATAGAGTTTTTAAGCCAATGTTTAGGCTACGCTTTTACAAGCTTTTCTTACGTTAAGTTTTACTCAGAGAGAGTTGAGGGGCTGATCCTGATCTCGAAAGAGACTTGATTTTGAACCCCAGTTCTTATTTGATTATATGATATTTGGTTTTCTACTTATGATATCTTCTGTCTCGATGAATATGTCTGAGTAGATCTCCTGTTAGGTTGAAGGATTCTCATTAGGGATTTCAGAGAATTATAGTTTAATTAATCTGTAGAGATTTATATCTGCTAGTTCTTTTTCTAAGTTGTTCTTAATGCTTAACCTGAAGTAGCTAATCAAAGTTATGATGTTAGGTTGATTAATTCAGCGGAAGTTGGTTAATTTAACTAGAAAGAACCTAGATAAGCAATTAAACTGTTCGCAAACGAAAGTTTGGTTCAGGTTAATTGTGAACATATCAAACTTGGAATCAATGCTGGTTTAATCTGTTAGTTCTCGCAAACGAAAGTTTGGTTTGCTGCACTTAGACTTAGAGAATTATCGCAAAGGAATTTGGTTAATTCTATATCAGTGTTTGAGTTCTATAACAGTTATTGATTAGATCTAGATAGATTGATTGCTTGCGTTCCTGAATTCCTGAGAACTCCTGAAACCTAACGCTTCGCTTTCTTGCTTACAAACTCACTTGATATACTTTGCTATTTCGTTTACTTTTTTCACATCTGCTTCGCTTAATTTAATCTGAACTATTAATAATCTATTGTGTGACTGAGAGTCCTTGTGGGATTCGATACCTTATATACTACGATTGCATTAACTGTGCACTTGCAGTAGAATAGGGATAAAACTAGACACCTATCAAGTTCTTGGCGCCGTTGCCGGGGACTCTTTGAGTTCACCGATAGATTTAGTATTAGGATTTAGACTAAGCATTCTTTTTAATTTTCTTGTTTACTCACGTTTTTGATTTTTGGATTCGCAGGGATTCGCACTGCATCGATCGTTGCCACCCTGCATCGATCGACACAAGGCGAGAACAGCGATGCTGAGATCTGAGACGTTCAATAGGTTCCGCGCCATGGAGCCTGTGATTTTGATTCGCGGTGAAAACGGCGTTTTACGAGATCAAGAGGGTCACATATGCAACGCAAAAGGTCAGAAAATAGATGGGGAAGGAAACCCCATCTTACCAGATTACCATGTATTGGTTGGGCAAGTAGCTGAGATGCAGAATAAGATAGATGACATCCACGACATCTTACTTAGGGAGAGACAGTTCCGAACAGAGGCAAAAACTGATAAATTTGCAGAGGTACACTATATGGCTAGAGCCGACTCTTATGGACATACATTGGGACATCAGCAGAGACAAGGTTCTAGACATGCTCAAGGATCAAGAGACCATAATTATACTTCCTATCTGGCACCTCCTACACAAAGGAGCAAACTAGAGATGATGATAGAACAATCAATTGAAAAGCAACAGCAGAACACAGCTTCTTTCAGATCGAAGCTAGAGAACCTGTACACTAATTTGAATGAGAAATTTGAATCCTTGAACACTCGTATGAAGCAGTTGGACACACAGATGGATCAAGTTTCAAGTTCTACCCCAAGGAAGGATTCTCAAGAAGCTCATGCCAGCAACATTCCCATTCAGGATGACACACAGACGGATCATGGATCATGTCTAGCAGTTAAGGGTGTGGAATTTGTGGAAGACAGAGGGGGATTTGATGTTGAATTACCTGAGTTTGAAAGCTTCGATGCACCTGACTCAACAGAGATTGACATGGATCTCTTGACTTGGATAGTTCAGATTGAAGCGGGACCAAGCCAAGGAGAGAAATTTGAGTCTGAGATGGCTGGAATAGACCGAGAAGCGGATAAACCCGAGACTGTAGTTGAAACACGAGCTGAGACGACAGCATCGATCGTTGCATCACATGCACCGATCATTGCATCCCGAAAGGAACCAGTTTCGCTCATATCTCAAGGACCTGCTAAGGAAAGAACCTACAAACCTCCATTACCATTCCCGAAAGCTCCCGTTAAGTCTAAAGATGTGGTTCAGTGCACAGTGGTGGTTGACAAGAAGATGGTGGTTCCATAAGAGCCTTCTCATAAACAGAAGGCTCCGAACATCAAATTTTTGCCAAAGGTAAAACATAAATCCTCTAAGTTTAAACCTCCTGACTCCACTGTTTTGAATGCAGGAAAGAGCGTTAAAACACCCAAGTGTCAATCTCACCCTACATTCCTCCCGACGTTCCTTGGACGACATCATGCTGCTACTGCTTACACACCACCGTGGATGATAAGGCATTCACAGAGACACTCAAAGTCTCTGCTGAAACCTCCATGAGTCTGACCCCTTTCCAAAAGTCAAGCTAATGACTTAAAACAAGCGCTGAGTGGGAGGCAACCCACTGCTAGGTTTAATTATTTTTCCTTTTCATTTTTGGTGTTTTCTTAGGATTTCACGTTTTTATTTGTTTTTGTTAGTTTTTAGATACATAACACAAGTCTGGAGATTTGTGACGATCGTTGCTCACATGTGCAACGGTCGTTGCAATTGGTTCAAATCGAAAATTAAGGTACGTTGAGCTAAACCGGAATCAATCTGGTTCAACCAGCATCGATCGTTGCTTCTAAGCAACGACCGTTGCACCCACGACCAAGGTAAGTTACCTTAAACCCTCTTTTCTCTCCTTCTTCTCCATTTCTTTTAGTCGACACACCGAGAACCTCCGCCCAAAAATCATCATTTCTTCATCAAATTTCTTGTTTCCAAGTGCTATCTACTTATTTTTACACTCCCAATCTATTTCTCCAACTCATATCTCACAAAATCAAGATGGCGTCTCAAAGGCAACCCCGCAAGAAGCGAGCCACAGCTTCCACAGCAACACGACACTACACCCCACCGCCTCAATGGTTTAGCAGAGAGTCAGAGCCACCCGCACCATACGCCAGATACGGGCCCCCAATTGCTTTACCTTGGCCCAGAGCGGACGCCACACCGATTCAGACGACCAGACAGTGGCCAGAGGACCTTATACGTTTCTTCAAGACCGCTGAGTTCACAGAGCGGCCATTGCTCAGTTCATGGGACGAGTATGACTCGCTTCTCTACAGTGGTTGGTGTGGGATGACCTTCAAGCCGACCAAGTTCGCTGACTACTCCACCTGCAAGACTCTGGGGATTGATGAGCAGGTACTCGCTGTATGCAGAGGCATTGGTCTAGGGACAATGCCAATGCGACATTATGATCTCTATCCTGAGCTGGTCAGGCAGTTATTGGCCACTTGCAGAGTGGTTTACTCGGATCCCGACAACAGGAGCGCTACAGTGGGTGCATTCACCTTCATAGGTTGGGGAGTCAGGTATCGGATTCCTCTACTTGATCTTTGCAGGATCTACGGGTTCAGTACTGAGCCGAGGCGCATCGCCATGCCACTCGAGTGGGATCAGGTTGAGGCTCGCACATTCTGGGAGAGTATTGGCAGCGGTCGATACAACTCCAGGACCACACCAGTAGTGCAGATGAGACATCCGGTGCTGCGATATGTCTCGCGTATCTTGTGCTGGAGCTTGCTTTGCAAGTTTGAGGCCAACAAGATGCGCAAATATGAGATGGAGCTGCTGTTTATGGGGCTGAGAGATCAGTTTAGAGGTTCTGGCGTGAGAGATCCTACTACGGGTCTCAACTTGGGAGCTATCTTCGCACAGCATTTAGTTGATCTGCAGCTGAAGCCGTTTGATGGAGCTGGTACTGAGACGGTAGGGAGTTTACTGTTGGGAATGTCCTGAAATCTACTGTACTATCTCTAGAAAGTATGATAAATGTCGAGATCAGACATAAGTCATAAATACTGGGTGATCATGATGGCTTGCTAGAGTCCGCTCATGATCTATAAGTTTAGGACTTATTACCAGTATTGTATGATCCCTAAGGGTCACACACCATAGCTAACGGGAAAGTTAAGATGGAATTAATACGGTAAGATGCTAAGGCATTTACTGTATTTGTACAGAGAGTTGGGCAGACAACAAATGGGCTTTTGTCTGATTTGTGTCCTGGGCCCAAAAGACTAATGAGCCATTAGTTTAATTAATTAATTAAACTTGGGTCCATTAGTGAAATAAGATTGCAACAAGGGTTGAGAAACCCTTGCATTCTTTGAGTCTGCGATTTTGGAGAGGGCAGCCGCGGCTCATCTCTCTCTCTCGAGCCTCTCTCTTTGTTGTTCTTCCATCTCGGTCTAGCAGCCATCCGTGCTTGTAAGCGTGTGGATACAAAGGAGGAACAGGTACTCATCTGTTCTAAGTGATCTCGACATTACCAATCAATCCGCTGCACTCTAAAAGAGGTAATGATCCTGATCTGTATGATTCAACTGCAAATCACCTAGATCCTAGTTAATTATGTGCTAGGTTGTAACTTGAGAATTACACCATGAATTCACATAATCCTTCAGTGGTATCAGAGCCTAGGTCATTAGGTTTTTGCTGTTTGGATCATATTTAGGTTGTTTTAATGTTAAGAATCGAATTTGGCTTTAGAAATTTGATTAGAACTTGTAAAACCCTAAATTGAAATCGCTTTGATAAGGTTTGTCTTTGTTCAACCTCATAAGAATGCAATAATTCCGAGACACATGTTCAGCTAAATCCAAAGTGGGCCACTGGCCGTCACCCGGAATTAGCTTTACTTGGTAAGCATACACACAGCTAGTTATATCTCATATAACTCTCGGTTGTGAATTGGGCCCAAGCCCCAAAACACCAGGTGTCTTACGTTGATAAGTGCTGCTACTGTAAAGAGACTGGGCATTGGAAGAGAGATTGCATTAATAACATGAATACCTGAGGAAGTAGTCTCATACATCGACTTCAACTCCTCATAATCTTCCATGAATTTAATGCAATCTCTCTTCCAATGCCCAGTCTCTTTACAGTAGCAGCACTTATCAACGTAAGAGGTATCTGACTCGGGCTCAGAAGACACGCGCTTGCCATGATTCAAAATCTGGACAACTTTGTCTTCACCCTTGTCAGCATTAGGTTTAGTAAACCTACCCTTCTCATTCATGAGATTGTACAGGGTACTCTTCACGTTTGGCTCAACTGTCTTGAGCATATCATGCAGTTCAGTCAACGTCTTCGTTAAGCCTTTCTTGATATAGTTCCTTACGAACTTATCATAGCTTGACGGCAGTGACTGCAGAATGATCTCAGTTGCCAATTCCTGGCTAACTGGATAATCCAGTTTCCTCAGGTTATCAATGTAACCCATCATTTTACTGACATGAGGACTTACTGGATGATCATTTGGTAGCTTGCAGCTAGTGAGAGATTTAATCAACTGGTATCTCTCCACTCTTACCTGCTCCTGAAATTTCAATTTCAGGCTGCTGATCATCTCTATTGGCGACTCCATGTTCTCATATTGCTTCAGCAAATCTGAGTCCATGGTAGCCAATATCAGACCACGCACATCTACCGCATCATTATAATGCTTATTCCAAGCATTATATACTGCATGAGAGGCATTGGACCCGATCCTCACGGGGAGAGCTCTCTCAAGGACATAGTCCTTTCTCTCCTGCCTAAGGACTAGCCTTAGGTTCCGCGACCAAGTCAAGAAATTTGATCCGTTCAGTTTGTCCATCTCAAGGACATACCGGATCGAGAAAGTGTTTTGATTGTTTGTGCTCGTCATAGCTGAAATTTAGAGATAAATAGAGTTTTAGTTATTTAGTTCATAAAAGAGTAATCTTAATAACTTATAAGAAAACTCGCATTGCATTCAAAATTTCTTTGTTCAACCTCATAAGAATGCAATAATTCCGAGACCCATGTTCAGCTAAATCCAAAGTGGGCCACTGGCCGTCACCCGGAATTAGCTTTACTTGGTAAGCATACACACAGCTAGTTATATCTCATATAACTCTCGGTTGTGAATTGGGCCCAAGCCCCAAAACACCAGATGTCTCAAGGCCCGGGACTCCCGATGGCCCAGTCAAGGAAACCAATCTCTTACAGCCAAATAATCACTAAAGTCTGGGACTCCCAATGAAATTAGTGACTATATACTACTTTACTTACGCAAAAACAGACACCTCACACTGTAAGCCATATCTGTAATTGAATAAGCGTTAAGTAGCTGACAAGATTGGGCAAGACATCCAAGCTTGATATTGGTTTTGAGGATTTTAGGTTTTCTTTCCAAAAATAGAAGATTACTATTTTGGGAAACTTTCTTATTTTAGAAACTTTATAAATTTAGAAACATACTAAAAATAGAAATTTCTAATTTAATATTTTATAAATATTTTCGGGTTGGGTCACAAATTATAGGCCCAATTCTTGGCCCAAGACCATAGAATTCCAGTTGGCCCAATAATTTGACATAACCGAGTCGGTTCATTAATTCTGGTCTGAGACCAAATTAACTACTAAATCCAACTGGTTATTTACTAAACCAGACCAGCTCTAAATTATTTGGTCCAACCAAATCAAACTTAGACCAGCCTTCGGTTTAGGTTAAATTCAATTTTTGAATTTAAATCCGGTTTAACCAGAAATTAAATAATACCATGTATTAAATAATTTCCAGCAAACCGCGATTTGGGTTAACCGCTTAAACCATAATTATCCAATGATTTGAATCGATTTTGTCTTTTAGCTTAAAGACAAAATCAAAATCTTTTACAAATCGTGATTTAACTTGTTAACAAACGATCGGAATATTCACTTAAGATTGTGATATTAACAAACAATATCATCGTTTCTTATTATCAAATAAGCGATTTACAAGCAATCACAATTACCAAGCAAAGTCATTAACACGATTCATTCAACCTTAATTCAATAATGTTGGCCTCGATTCACGCATTAACAATAACAGAGTCAACCATCGATTTATACATAGCACAAAAGACAAAAAAATGTTTTTGTCCTTTTCTAATTAAACAATCGATTATGACCTTGTACAAATCATAAGTAATTAATTCAACAAGCGAATTTGACTTTTTCAATTCGCTACAAGACAAAACCGATCGAGATGTTTATGACTTATGTTCAATTCGCTACAAGACAAAATTCGTTTCATGCCAACCAATTCGATAATTAATTCCGATCATGACATGACAAACCATAATTAATTGATTCTACAAATCGCTTTATGCTTTTGACTTTTCACAAGAAGACAAAAACGATTCCACTATACCAATTCAATTATCGATTATGACATTCGCTTATGATAAAAACGATATTGAGACATCTGGTGTTTTGGGGCTTGGGCCCCAATTCACAACCGAGAGTTATATGAGATATAACTAGTTGTGTGTATGCTTACCAAGTAAAGCTAATTCCGGGTGACAGCCAGTGGCCCACTTTGGATTTAGCTGAACATGGGTCTCGGAATTATTGCATTCTTATGAGGTTGAACAAAGAAATTTTGAATGCAATGCGAGTTTTCTTATAAGTTATTAAGATTACTCTTTTATGAACTAAATAACTAAAACTCTATTTATCTCTAAATTTCAGCTATGACGAGCACAAACAATCAAAACACTTTCTCGATCCGGTATGTCCTTGAGATGGACAAACTGAACGGATCAAATTTCTTGACTTGGTCGCGGAACCTAAGGCTAGTCCTTAGGCAGGAGAGAAAGGACTATGTCCTTGAGAGAGCTCTCCCCGTGAGGATCGGGTCCAATGCCTCTCATGCAGTATATAATGCTTGGAATAAGCATTATAATGATGCGGTAGATGTGCGTGGTCTGATATTGGCTACCATGGACTCAGATTTTCTGAAGCAATATGAGAACATGGAGTCGCCAATAGAGATGATCAGCAGCCTGAAATTGAAATTTCAGGAGCAGGTAAGAGTGGAGAGATACCAGTTGATTAAATCTCTCACTAGCTGCAAGCTACCAAATGATCATCCAGTAAGTCCTCATGTCAGTAAAATGATGGGTTACATTGATAACCTGAGGAAACTGGATTATCCAGTTAGCCAGGAATTGGCAACTGAGATCATTCTGCAGTCACTGCCGTCAAGCTATGATAAGTTCGTAAGGAACAATATCAAGAAAGGCTTAACGAAGACGTTGACTGAACTGCATGATATGCTCAAGACAGTTGAGCCAAACGTGAAGAGTACCCTGTACAATCTCATGAATGAGAAGGGTAGGTTTACTAAACCTAATGCTGACAAGGGTGAAGACAAAGTTGTCCAGATTTTGAATCATGGCAAGCGCGTGTCTTCTGAGCCCGAGTCAGATACCTCTTACGTTGATAAGTGCTGCTACTGTAAAGATACTGGGCATTGGAAGAGAGATTGCATTAAATTCATGGAAGATTATGAGGAGTTGAAGTCGATGTATGAGACTACTTCCTCAGGTATTCATGTTATTACTTCAAGTTATACCTTATAGGTATTGAATACTGGTTGTGGCACTGATATTTGTTATAATATGCAGAGCCTGAGCAACAGTAAACATTGAAGGAAGGGCAAGTGGAACTGCGTGTCTGGAAGGAGCTATTGATGCTGCCTCAGCCGTAGGGTTTTCACTTGTAGATGCCTTTGAGGCTTGGTTTTGTATTAAGTAATTGCTACAATGTACCTGCTTTAAGCAGAGTTGTTTTTCATTTTCTTGTGAAGAATTTGAATGTTTTTCATTTTGATAAAGACAAGTTTTGTTCTTTTGATCTTAATGAAATGTTAATTGTAGCACCCTATTCAAGGAATGGGTTTTAATGTCTTAAACCAAAGAGTGCCTAAATGTAACATAAATACCGAATTGGTTTAAATCTGATGAATTAAACCTGATTTTTCTTGGCATAAATGTTTTGGTCACATAGAGTAAGTCGGATTCAGAAACCCCATAGTTATGGACTTTTGGGCTCATTTGAATGAATATCTTATGAGACTTGAATTCTGCTTACTGGACCAAAAGACAAAGGGCCCATCTTAGCCGAGCTAGAGAAAGGCCCAAAGGCTTATTGGACCTTGAACATACTCATGTATGTGGCCCGATGAGCAGTAATGCCAGAGAAAATTTCCTGTACTTCATTATATTTACTGATTACTTCAGTGAGTATGACTGTGTTCATTTGATGAGACACGAGTCGGAATTCTTTGAAATGGTCGAAAGTGTTGGAATTGTGTCCAGTAATCTCGGTACTGTCTCTAGAAAGTAAGAGTATGTCAATGATCAGACATAAGTCATATAATACTGGGGGTCATGATGGCTTGCTAGAGTCCGCTCATGATCTATAAGTCTTGGACTTATTGCCTTTATTATATGATCCCATATGGGTCACACGCCTAAGCTAACAGGAAAATGTGTAGGAACGTTTTAGCAGAAGTACGGTAAAAGTGCTAGGCATTTACTGTACTTAGAGAGAATAAAACGGTTTAGCTACTGTGTGTCGATCGATACACAAGGTGTATCGGTCGACACAGTGCGCGAATACCGTCGAGTTAATTGGTGTTTGGGCCAAATGGCCCAAACGGAATCGGACAAGTTTTATAAGGTAAAACTCGAGTTTCTGAACAATTAACCCTAAATCCCCAGCCGAACATTCTCTCTCTCTCTCTGCGCCGAGTTCCTTGTGGTCTAGCAGCCGTTTTCTGTGATCGCGTGTGTGAACCTTTGGAGGATTCATCCCTCGGTGTTTCTCTGATCTCAGACATACCATCTCTTTCCGCTGCAAACAGGTATAAGGTGAGATCATCATTTGTTTCTATTCTGAGAAGAACCTAGATCCGCATGTTTAGGTTGATATGAATCTAAGAATTGAATCAGGATCAACTAAAACAATCCTTCAGTGGTATCAGAGCCAATGGTTCTGGTTTTTCTTGTTTAGATTCAAGTTTAGGATTGTTTTCTTGTTTAAAAGTGTTTTGAATCAACTACTGATAAGAGAAGACACTTAAGTAACAAGAATTGAAACCTAAACACACCTAAAATCGCAGAAACCAAGCTATATTGATTTGGTGGAATGCGATTTTCATAAGTCAGTATCGACTGCGATCGCATGGATCGATCGATACGATCGCATGGATCGGTCGATACAGTCTATCGGCTAACCCTGTTAACGCGTGAAAGCATCGATCGATGCAGGATCGATGCAGGTTCGATATTGGTGCATCGACCGATGCGGTTGGTGCACATCGATCGACACGGTTAGGGTTTTGGCTCGGTTCAGTGCATGCGTGAGAGCATCGATCGATACAGGATCGATGCACGATCGATGCAGGATCGATGCTGAGAGCATCGACCGATGTGGTTGATGGATCGATCGACACGGTTGGTTCATCGATCGACATGGTTGGTTTAAGGCTCGGTTTAATTTTGATTAAAATTATTTCGTCCTGGTTTAATAAACAGATTTAATAATTTTATTAAGTCTGGTTAAACCGGGACAAGAAATCCAATGTCAAAAGAATTATTGGATTTAGTGCCTAAACCAGGATTTTCTAATTTGATTTGGTTGGACCAAATAAATTGAGAAAATCCGGTTTAGTAAATAACCGGTTGACAATTGTGGTCATCGTAGTAATTAAAATTTGGTTAGACCAATTTTAATGAACCAGACCGGTTATGTCATTTAATTGGACAATTGGGTCATGTCTTGGACATGGACCAATTCTTGGGCCTCGGGCCAAGAAGTTAAAACAATTGGGCCAATTATTTGAGTCTTTCTTCAGATTAATTTAAAATTTATTTTATAAAGAATATAAATCGATTTTAAATTAAAGTTTCCGATATTTTGAAATTAGAAAGTTTCTTATTTTATAGAAGTTTCTAGATTTGCATGATTCGGATTTTAAGAAATTTCTAAAGTTAGAAAGTTTCCGTTTTTAGAAAGTTTCAATTTTAGAAAGTTTCCAAAAATAGTAGGTTTCCAAAAATGGAAAGTTTCCCGAAATAGTAATCTTCTATTTTGGGAATGAATTTTTAAATAAACCTACGAACCTCAAATAATATCAAGCGTTGTGTGTCTTGTCCATTCTATGTCAGCTGTCGAAGCCCATTCAATTGTATTCATGGCCTTACAGTGTGAGGGTGTCTACTTTTGCGTGGATAAGACGGTTTGTGATTCATAAATGTCATTGGGAGTCCCAGACATTAATGATTACATGACTGTATAGTCTGGTTTTCTTGACTGGGCCATCGGGAGTCCCGGGCCTTGAGACATCAGAGTGGATTGGGCCTCGGGCCCAGATTCACAACCAAGAGTTATATCACGGATATAATTAGCCGATATAGGGCTTACCGATATAAGCTAAGGTTTGGTGACGGCCAGTGGCCCACTTTAATCTTAGTTATATGTGGATCTTGGAATCATTATATTCTATTGAGGGTAACTTATGTTATTGAATATAATGCGTGATTAATCATATTAAATTTAATACGAGATTAATCATATTGAACATTTTAACTAATAACCTTTTTATCTATATTTTTCAGCTATGACTACTACAAGCACACAAAACACATTCTCGATCCGGTCTGTTCTCGAAAAGGAGAAGCTGACTGGAACGAACTTCCTGACGTGGTCAAGGAACTTGAGGCTAGTCCTCAAGCAGGAGAAGAAGGATTATGTCCTTCGTGATCCTCTCCCCGAGAGGCCTCCTGCCAATGCCGCCAGGACTCTGCATAATGCTTGGGAAAAGCATTCGTCAGATGAAAATGATGCCTATTGCCTGATGTTGGTGACAATGACTCCTGAGCTGCAAAAACAGTTCGAGAGTGTATTGTCACCCATCGAGATAATGGCAAGCCTGAAATCGCTTTTTCAGGAGCAGGCTAGGACTGAGAGGTTTCAAACTGTTAAGAACCTCTTGGACTGCAAGTTGGCTGCGAATGCGGCAGTGAGTCCTCATGTCTTGAAGATGATGGGTTATCTCGATCATCTTCAGAAACTCGACTGCCCAATCAGCCAGGAACTTGCCTGCGACATCATTCTGCAGTCATTACCTGCAAGCTATGATCAGTTCATTCTGAACTTTAACATGCATGGCTTGAGTAAGACATTGCCTGAGCTTCACGGAATGCTCAAGACTGCGGAGCCCAATTTGAGGAAAACCGCCAAGGACCCCAATGTGCTTATGGTGCAGAAGGGCAAGGGGTTTAAGAAATCCTCTGCTAAGGATAAGGGAAAGGCTAAGGCTGTCCAAGTCGCGGACAAGGACACGCCAAAGCCCAAGCCCAAGTCCAAGGCTGGGCCAACTGACATATGCAGGTTCTGTAAAGAACCAGGGCATTGGAGGAGAGAATGTAAGAAATTCCAGGAAGGTCTAAAGGAATTGAAGAAGAAGACTTTTGAGACTTCTTCAACAGGTATTTTTGTTATAGAAGTTAATACAACTACTTCTGATAATACCTCATGGGTTATGGATACTGGTTGTGGGGCTCATATTTGTACTAATATGCAGGCACTCAGCAACAGTAGAAGGCTGAAGCAAGGACAAGTGGAGCTACGAGTTGGGAATGGAGCGAAAGTTCCAGCGCTAGCTGTAGGCACTTACTTGTTGTCTTTACCTTCGGGATTGATTTTAGAACTGAATAATTGTTATTTTGTACCTGCTATAAGCAGAAATATTATTTCAATTTCTTTGTTGGATTTGGAAGGTTATGATTTTTCAGTTAAGAATAAATTATGTTCCTTCAATCGCAACAATTTGTTCTATGGGTCTGCCCCTCTTATGAATGGGCTTTACATACTCGATCAATCCGCGCCAATTTATAACATTAATACCAAACGGTTCAAACCTAATGAGGAGAACCAAACGTTTCTATGGCATTGTCGTTTAGGGCACATCAGCGAGAAACGCATCAAGAGGCTCCATTCGAATGGACTTCTTGGCTCATTTGACTTTGAGTCATGTGAGAAATGCGAATCCTGCATGATGGGCAAAATGACACGGGCCCCCTTTAATAAACCTAACGAGAGGGCCAGTGACGTATTGGGCCTGATACACACTGATGTGTGTGGCCCAATGTCCACAAATGCAAGAGGAAACTATCAGTACTTCATTACCTTTACTGATGATTTCAGTAGGTATGGATATGTTTATTTAATGAAACATAAGTCTGAATCTTTTGAGAAGTTCAGAGAATTCCAAAATGAAGTACAGAACCAACTTGGCAAAAGCATTAAGGCTCTTCGGTCCGACCGAGGAGGAGAATACTTAAGCCAAGAATTCAGTGATCATCTAAGAGAGTGTGGGATCGTGTCCCAACTCACTCCTCCCGGAACACCTCAATGGAATGGTGTGTCTGAGAGGAGAAATCGGACCTTATTGGATATGGTTCGATCTATGATGAGTCACACAGACCTTCCAATATCCCTTTGGGGATATGCTCTGCTAACAGCAGTGTTCACTCTAAATAGAGCGCCATCGAAAGCAGTAGCAAAGACACCATATGAATTATGGACCGGAGAAGCTCCAGTGCTGTCTTATCTCAGAATTTGGGGTTGTGAAGCTTATGTCAAGAGATTGATCTCAGACAAGCTTACACCAAAATCTGACAAATGCTACTTCATTGGTTATCCTCGGGAAACCAAGGCTTATTACTTCTATCTACGTTCCGAGAACAAGATCTTTGTTGCCCGGGATTGTAACTTTCTTGAGAGAGAGTTTCTCTCTAAGAAAGACAGTGGGAGTAAGGTACTGCTTGAAGAAATTCAAGATGAACAGGATACTGCTCAACCTAATGAGGAAGAGCAGCAGGAGGACCTGCAAGAAATTGTAGAGCCTGAACCTGTAGTACCTGAAGTTCGAAGATCCGGGAGGATCCGTCACGAACCCGAGAGATATCAAGGATTCCTCGTGACTGACTGTCATGATCTTCTGATCATTGATGGTGATGAACCATCGAACTTCAATCAAGCCATGATGGGCCCAGATTCCTCTAAATGGCGCAAGGCCACTGATTCCGAAATGGACTCCATGTCGGTCAACCAAGTGTTTTCGTTGGTTGACTTACCCGCTGGTGTAAAAGCCATCGAGTGCAAATGGATCTTCAAGAAGAAGATTGACGTGGATGGAAATGTCCAGATTTATAAAGCCAGGTTGGTGGCAAAAGGTTTCAGACAAGTTCACGGTGTGGATTACGATGAAACCTATTCACCAGTGGCTATGATGAAATCTATTCGGATTCTACTAGCAACTGCAGCTTTTCATGATTATGAAATTTGGCAGATGGACGTGAAAACCGCCTTCCTGAATGGTATTCTGGAAGAGGATGTGTATATGACACAACCTGACGGTTACATAGATCCAAAGAATGCTGGAAAGGTATGCAAGCTTCATAAATCCATTTATGGATTGAAGCAAGCATCGAGGAGCTGGAATCTTCGTTTTGATGAAGCGATCAAGCAATTTGACTTCATCAGAAACGAAGAAGAACAATGCGTGTATAAGAAATCTAGTGGGAGCAAGATTGTATTTCTTATTATATATGTCGATGACATACTGCTTCTCGGAAACGACGTTCCAATGCTGAAGTCCGTAAAGGACTGGCTTGGAAGTTGTTTTTCCATGAAAGACATGGGTGAAGCCGCATACGTTCTTGGAATCAGGATCTACCGGGATAGATCTAGAAGGCTGATAGGCTTGTGTCAAGATTCATACATTGACAAAGTCCTACAAAGATTCAGCATGAAGGATTCCAAGAAGGGCTTCACGCCAATGGTACATGGCACAACGCTAAGTAAGAAGCAGAGCCCTACGACGGCTGCTGAGCTTGAGCGCATGAAGAATATTCCTTATGCATCTGCAATAGGATCTGTCATGTATGCCATGATCTGTACTCGTCCTGATGTTGCTTATGCATTGAGCATGACGAGTAGATACCAGTCAAATCCAGGTGAAAACCATTGGATTGCCGTAAAGAATATCTTGAAGTATCTAAGACATACTAAGGATAAGTTCTTAGTGTACGGTGGAAGTGATGTGCTTAAAGTCAGTGGATTCACGGACGCAAGTTTCTAGACAGACCAAGATGATTTCCGGTCACAGTCCGGTTATATCTTTTGTCTGAATGGCGGTGCAATCAGTTGGAGAAGCTCCAAGCAAGACACCGTTGCTGATTCCACTACAGAAGCTGAATATATCGCCGCCTCAGAAGCTGCGAAGGAAGCTGTTTGGATACGAAAGTTCATTATTGAACTAGGTGTGATACCAGATGCGGCTGAGCCTTTGGCACTGTTTTGTGACAACAATGGTGCTATAGCTCAGGCAAAGGAACCAAGATCACACCAGAAATCCAAGCATGTTCTAAGAAGATTTCACTTGATACGTGACATCATTAATAGAAAGGAAGTCAAGATCAGCCGAGTTCAGACAGATGATAACGTCGCTGATCCGTTGACAAAGCCACTCCCAAGGCCTAAGCTCGAGTTTCTGACTGAAGCTGTAGGCATTAGAGACATTGAAATGTAATCTAAATTTGAGTGGGAGTTTGAGGGCTTTTATTTAGTTATTTAATATGTTCTTGTAAAACATTCTTATGTTTAATGAAATTATTATTTCAAGATTATTTTAACTGTGATGAAATAATCGTTCCAAAATGATATGAACCATTTTATAGGTCATCGAAGTAAATGATTTGATCTTGAGTCATCGAAGTCATTTAGCTTGATCATGAGACCCTATATTTGATAGATGTTTTATATCATCCCGTCCCTAGTCGAAGGTTGTTGAAATTGGAACACCAACAACCGTGTGAGACTGGATTGGTACGTGACTTATGACAAAGTCTCAGTGTGTCATAGATGCGCGGCATCAAAGTCAGTACATAGGTGTATGTTTGGGAACATACGACCGGACAAGACCCGCTTATAAGAACTCTTCAGGATATTTATATCTGTGTCATAAGAGATTCTTACTACGACTATAGAGTATAGTCCTTGGACCTGAGTTCGCATGCATGTGACTGCACATGGACTGATGCACTTTGATCATTGTCTAACGCTATCGTTCTGCGATAGTTATAAGGACCTTGTTTGGGTACATTATGAAATGAGTAGTTTACAGTGATGGAACAAGACGGAATTTGTCCCTCCAATATAAATGGAGTGAATATCTCTAGGCCAATCGGAGATTTGAATACTGGAAAATGCATGGCCATGCTCAAACGGACTGTCCCGAGTCGTTTGGATTGTCAGTATCGAATCAGAGTCCGATGAACAAGATTAGGCTTTATAAGGATGACACCAATCTTGCCTTATGACTAATCGAGATATTGTGACAAAAGGATTATGAATACAGAGATTCCAGTACAAGTGGGAGATTGTTGGAATTGTGTCCAGTAATCTCGGTACTGTCTCTAGAAAGTAAGAGTATGTCAATGATCAGACATAAGTCATATAATACTGGGGGTCATGATGGCTTGCTAGAGTCCGCTCATGATCTATAAGTCTTGGACTTATTGCCTTTATTATATGATCCCATATGGGTCACACGCCTAAGCTAACAGGAAAATGTGTAGGAACGTTTTAGCAGAAGTACGGTAAAAGTGCTAGGCATTTACTGTACTTAGAGAGAATAAAACGGTTTAGCTACTGTGTGTCGATCGATACACAAGGTGTATCGGTCGACACAGTGCGCGAATACCGTCGAGTTAATTGGTGTTTGGGCCAAATGGCCCAAACGGAATCGGACAAGTTTTATAAGGTAAAACTCGAGTTTCTGAACAATTAACCCTAAATCCCCAGCCGAACATTCTCTCTCTCTCTGCGCCGAGTTCCTTGTGGTCTAGCAGCCGTTTTCTGTGATCGCGTGTGTGAACCTTTGGAGGATTCATCCCTCGGTGTTTCTCTGATCTCAGACATACCATCTCTTTCCGCTGCAAACAGGTATAAGGTGAGATCATCATTTGTTTCTATTCTGAGAAGAACCTAGATCCGCATGTTTAGGTTGATATGAATCTAAGAATTGAATCAGGATCAACTAAAACAATCCTTCAGAAAGAGTTCCAGAATGAGGTATAGAATCTGAGTGACAGAAGTATTGAGACTCTGGATTAGATCACGAGTGAGAATACTTAAGTCATTGATGGTGTGATCATCTGAATGAGTGTGAAGTCGTTTCACAGCTCATTTCTCCTGAAAAACTTGAGGTGTTTCTGTGAGAAAGAATCAGATCTTATTAGAAATGATTAAAGATGAGTCACACGAATCTTCCATGATATTCTTTAAGAATAACGCTCTAAAAATATCTAAGTTTACGCTGAAATAGTTCCACTAATATCAGTTGAAAGACACCACGTAAATGTGGATTGGAATCGATCGAAATTCATCTTTACTGAGTATTTGTAGTTGTGCTACTTCACTGGTTGTCCTAGGGAAACCAAGGCTTGTTACTTTTACGTCCATTCTGTTTTCTAAGAAGGGAAGTTACTTTCCAAGAAGAACAGTGGGAGTAAAAGTGTAACTCGAAGAAATTCGAGAAATACAGGAGGCTGCTCAACCTGTTGAGGAAGAGCAGCGGATGGATTTACAGATTTCTGTAGAATCTACACCTGTAGAGCCTGAAGTTCGCAGATCTGAATGAATCAGTCACTGATCCGAGAGTGATTTCTCGTCATTAGTTGAACCTGATGATCATTGTAAGTTGCCATGATCTGATGATCATTGAAAGTGACGAACCTGTGAAATTCACAAAAGCGAAAGTGAGCCCGGACTCCAAAAAATTACACTATGTGTAAGTTAGCTTCATTGATCCATTCATGGATGGAAGCAAACATATCGGAGTTGGAATCTTCGTTCTGTTGAAGTAGTCAAGGTTTTGACTTGAACAGGAACGAAATGGAACTGTGCGTTTACTAATAGATAAGTGGGAGCAATATTGCATTTCTCATAGTGTATGTCGATGACATACTGATTCTCGGATATAACGTTCCAATGCTGCAGTCGGTAAAGGACTGGTTTGGGAGTTGGTTTTATGATTGACATGGATAAAGCCACGTATGTTCTTGGATTTTGGATCTAAAGATAGAGATTCAAAAGAGCTGGTAGGACAAAGTCAGGATTCTTAAATTGACAAAGTCCTACACGTTTTTCAGCACTCCAAGAAGGGTTTTATGCCAATGTCACATGGCAATATGTTAAGCAAGAAACAGTATCCTACGATATCTGCTGAGCTTGAATGCATGGATGAGATTCCATATGCGTCGGCAATTGGATCTATCATGTATGCCATGAAACGTACTTGTTTGATGTTGTTTTAATGTTAAGCAAGACAAGTAAAGACCAGTCAAATCCAGCAAAGAATCACTGGATTGCCGTAAAGAATATCCTAAAGTATTTGAGGAATACTAAGGATAAATTCTTGATTTACGGAGAAAGTGAGGTGCTACAAGTCGATAGAGTCTGAAAGGCAAGTTTCCAATAGACAAAGATAATTCCCGGTCACAGTCCGGCTATATCTTGTGTCTGACTGGCGGTGCAAGGCACTGTTGCTAACTCCATGACTTAAGCTGAACATTTCGCAGCTTGAGAAGCGGCGAAAGAGGTTGTTTGGAAAGAAGAGTTCATCACTGAACTTGATGTGATTCCCAGCATAGATGAGACTAGCTGCACATCAGAGGTCCAAACACCTTGAGGGTAGGTATAACCTATTCCGTGAGATAAATGACAGAGGTGTTAAGTAGATAAGCAAGTTTCATCGAATGAGAACGTTGCTAATCTATTAACGAAGCCACTCCTTATGCCTAAGCACGAGTCGTGGACTGTAGCTGTAGGATGAGTGAAATTAAGATGTAGTCTTAATTTCAGTGGGAGTTTGTAAAGGGCTTTACTTAGTTGTTTTGAAAGGTTCATGTAAACATAATATTTTATGTTTATGAAATCTATGATTTCTGGATTATTTTGACTGTGATATAAATAATCGTTCCAAAATGATTCATGTCATTATATATGGGCCATCGAAGTACATGAGTAAGACTTGATCCTGAAACCCCATATTTAACGAAATGACATAAATCATAGTGTCCATAGTCGAAGGTTGTTGAAATTGGAACACCAACAACCGCTTGAGACTAGATTGTGTTGAGACTTATGACCAAGTTTCGAGGGGTCATAGATGCGCGGCATCAAAGTCGACACATAGGTATATGTAGGGGAGCATATGACCGGACATGGCCCGCTAATGAGAACTCTACAAGATATTAATATCTGTGTCATAAGAGGTTCTCATATACGACTATAGAGTATAGTCCTTAGACCTGAGTTCGCATGCATGTGGCTGCACATGGAGTGATGCGCTTTGATCATTGTCTAACGCTGTTTCGTAACTGGGAGCTATAAGGACCTTGGTTGGGTGTATTATAAAGTGTGTAGTTCATAGTGATGGAACAAGATGGGATTTGTCCCTGCCGTATAACGGAGGTAATATCTCTAGGCCAATCGGAGACTTGATAGCTGGTAAGAGAGTGGCCACTCCCAAACGGACTTGCCCAAGTCGTTTGCATTGTCAGTATCAAATCTGGTCCGATGAACATGGTCTGGCTATATAAGGATGACATGCATCTTGCCTTATGCCAGATCGAGATATTGAGACAAAAGGACTAGGGAATGTAGGATTCCAGTACAAGTGGGAGATTGTTGGGAATGTCCTGAAATCTACTGTACTATCTCTAGAAAGTATGATAAATGTCGAGATCAGACATAAGTCATAAATACTGGGTGATCATGATGGCTTGCTAGAGTCCGCTCATGATCTATAAGTTTAGGACTTATTACCAGTATTGTATGATCCCTAAGGGTCACACACCATAGCTAACGGGAAAGTTAAGATGGAATTAATACGGTAAGATGCTAAGGCATTTACTGTATTTGTACAGAGAGTTGGGCAGACAACAAATGGGCTTTTGTCTGATTTGTGTCTTGGGCCCAAAAGACTAATGAGCCATTAGTTTAATTAATTAATTAAACTTGGGCCCATTAGTGAAATAAGATTGCAACAAGGGTTGAGAAACCCTTGCATTCTTTGAGTCTGCGATTTTGGAGAGGGCAGCCGCGGCTCATCTCTCTCTCTCGAGCCTCTCTCTTTGTTGTTCTTCCATCTCGGTCTAGCAGCCATCCGTGCTTGTAAGCGTGTGGATACAAAGGAGGAACAGGTACTCATCTGTTCTAAGTGATCTCGACATTACCAATCAATCCGTTGCACTCTAAAAGAGGTAATGATCCTGATCTGTATGATTCAACTGCAAATCACCTAGATCCTAGTTAATTATGTGCTAGGTTGTAACTTGAGAATTACACCATGAATTCACATAATCCTTCATTTACTTACTCCCATTTTTGAGTATTGTGGGATTCCTCTTCATGGCACAGAGCGTGATATAGCTCGGGAGTTCCTGGATCTCAGCCATTTGCAGAGCGCTACCTGGCTCAAGGAGGGGCGCATTTGGGTTTACACTGATCCGACCACTGGGAGGACTGGTATAGAGCTTCCTGCTGCCAGATGGACACAGATTGACACATTAGAGGCACTGAGATTTCAGCCTCCTGAGTCTGCGCAGCGTGGGATTCCGACTATGGCTCATCCGCTGGGAGAGCCTTCCTCACGAGCTTCGACTTCTGCTGCCCCTACTCCTGCGCCAGCACCTGCCCCAGTCGACGTTGTGGGTCCCTTTCCAGAGCCTGCAATGGCTTACGGTGCATACTCTGAGGCAGAATGGAGAGAGAGATCAGATGGTATGTTTCGAGTTCTTTGGAACTTCGTGCGTACTTGCAGCTGCAGGAGGCCACCACAGATCCATCAGCCCGTACCTGACCGACGTCGTCGACAGCGATCTCCAGAGGATGCCACTGATCCCGCAGCTGAGGCAGCCGATGAAGATGCACTGTATGGTGGGATAGATGATGTGAGCGAGTGAGAGTGATCTCCGTGTTCAGACTTTCGGTTCTGTATTCTGACTTTTATCTTGCACTTTTGTTTTTGCATTTATTTTCCTTAGGATTCTATTATGTTTGGATGGTTATGCTCGATCAGATACATTTGTTGCTTCGGTTTTACTCTGTTTCTAGTGTTTTCAGCTTGCAGGGATCAAAATTGACAAAAACAGACGGACTAACCTGCTAACTTGCTGACTGTTCGTGAAAACGCAGTGCGTCGATCGACACACCATTGTGTCGATCGTCACAATACGAAAGAATCGCATTGCAGCGATTGTTGCGGTCCTGAGCAACGATCGATCCCCAACGAAAAAAATCGCCAAGTAACGGTCGATGCACTTAGTGCAACGATCGATGCTTGAGCGACAGAGGTAAAACCCGACAGAACTAAAACATCCATTAACAATTTTTCTTTATTTTTACCAATCCTTCGCTTGACACTACTGGGGACAGTGTGTCTTAAGTGTGGGGGAGGTGCTACTGACTTATATCTTTCTGTTTTCTTAAAGAGTCAGTCCGTTTTTCAAAAAAAAATTGTTTTATTGAGTCAAAATTGTTTAAGTAAGAAACTATGATTTTCTGAGAAGATTTACAAGACTTGCAGGAACTTAAGTAACCATTGGGATGAAGTTGCAGGATCTATCTCTGACTATTAGAAAACCCCATCACAGATCAACCTACTGGGAACACCCACATCACTTCAGGTATCAGAGGATCCTTTTACTGACTTCAATTTAATACTGACTTAGATTTCTCACCTAAGGGCTTGGTATACTTTGTGTCGGATTCCCTTGTTAGTTCTGATACAGCCTGTCAACCTATCCTATTTAGTTCCCTTCTCCCCTTCTATAAAGTAAAAAAAAAAAAAGATAATAAACTGAGGATGAGTTAGTAACTCCGAAGTGGTCATGGGAATGGTAGCAAACACTATTTTCTCTCATGTGATCCATGGAATGTGTCCAAAGTACACCCCATAACGGGAAGAACACTGATAAAAAAAAAAAAAATGATACCCAGTGGGGAAAAATCAGTTGTTAAAGAAGGGAAAGAGAAGAAAGGGACTAGAGAAAGATAGTATGGTGGTCTAGAGCTGATAAGGTGAGAATCCATGTGCCCTTTGATCGATACTCCTTAGGTGAGACCGCACTTAAATACTTGCAGAAGTCAGTAGGGAGAATTTGAATGCTTGAATGTGATTGTGGAGTTTACTTAGGACAATTGCTAAGTGTGGGGGAAGTACATGTTGGTCTTAATATTCTGTGATTGATTCTTTCAGTGGTTTACTAAGGGGAATCTGAGTATTGTAGCTTCCAGGATGAAATGAGTTTCTGAAGAGTTTTCAAACCTCTTGACTACATTTAGTTCTTTGTCTTGCTTGAGGACATGCAAGAGCTAAGTGTGGGGGAGTTGATATACCATGGATTTTAGGGATTTTAACCATGGTATATGTGTTATTTATCGAGTCTTTTACTATGCTTTAGAGTCTTTTCAGGTGTTTATTAGGTACAAGCACATTTGGAGCATATTTAGTGATTTTGGCACTTTCTGGAGCTAATTGGAGTATTTGGCCGAGAGATAGAGTTCACTGTTGATATTTCCGAGCTGCAACGATCGTCACACTTATGGCGTCGATCGATGCACCAGCGAGATGGGCCAAACGACGGTTTAATGAAGAATAATGAAATTGCAGTTCTGCCCAGAAGTTCCTGATATTTACAAAGAAGCCCCAAAACGTGTTTTAGGTTATAAATAGAGTTTTTAAGCCAATGTTTAGGCTACGCTTTTAAAAGCTTTTCTTACGTTAAGTTTTACTCAGAGAGAGTTGAGGGGCTGATCCTGATCTCGAAAGAGACTTGATTTTGAACCCCAGTTCTTATTTGATTATATGATATTTGGTTTTCTACTTATGATATCTTCTGTCTCGATGAATATGTCTGAGTAGATCTCCTGTTAGGTTGAAGGATTCTCATTAGGGATTTCAGAGAATTATAGTTTAATTAATCTGTAGAGATTTATATCTGCTAGTTCTTTTTCTAAGTTGTTCTTAATGCTTAACCTGAAGTAGCTAATCAAAGTTATGATGTTAGGTTGATTAATTCAGCGGAAGTTGGTTAATTTAACTAGAAAGAACCTAGATAAGCAATTAAACTGTTCGCAAACGAAAGTTTGGTTCAGGTTAATTGTGAACATATCAAACTTGGAATCAATGCTGGTTTAATCTGTTAGTTCTCGCAAACGAAAGTTTGGTTTGCTGCACTTAGACTTAGAGAATTATCGCAAAGGAATTTGGTTAATTCTATATCAGTGTTTGAGTTCTAGAACAGTTATTGATTAGATCTAGATAGATTGATTGCTTGCGTTCCTGAATTCCTGAGAACTCCTGAAACCTAACGCTTCGCTTTCTTGCTTACAAACTCACTTGATTTACTTTGCTATTTCGTTTACTGTTTTCACATCTGCTTCGCTTAATTTAATCTGAACTATTAATAATCTATTGTGTGACTGAGAGTCCTTGTGGGATTCGATACCTTATATACTACGATTGCATTAACTGTGCACTTGCAGTAGAATAGGGATAAAACTAGACACCTATCAACTCCCAAGGCCTAAGCATGAGAGTCATACGACTGCTGTAGGCATTAGAGATCTGAAGATGTAATCTTGATTCTAGTGGGAGTTTTAGTTTTATTTTAGTTATAATAAGATGCTCTTGTAAACATTCTTTGGATATGTTTAATTAAATTGGATTTCAGCATTATTTATTGTGATCTAAATAATGTTCCCAAAATAAGTTTATGTCATATTATAGGTCATCAAGTTGAGGACTTGATCATGAAACCCTATAAGTAATAAATGACATAAATTATGTTGTCCCTAGTCAAGATTGTCAAAGTGGGACAATGGCAACCGCGAGAGACTAGATTGTGAGGTGACTGTTGGCTAAGTTTCATGGAGCCAATGATATGATTATCGCAGTCAGTCACATAGATATATGTTGGTGAACATATGATCGGACATGACCCGCTGATGAGAAGTCTACAAGATAGTTATATATGTGTCATAAGAGGTTCTCATTACGACTATAGAGTATAGTCCTTAGACCTGAGTTCATCATGCTTTCTTGCATATGAATTGGTACACTTTGACAAATCCTGAATAACAGGAGATAAAATATCTCAGGGCCTATCGAAGATTGAATACTGAGAGATCAGGAGTTCGATAAACACGATGTTGGCTTAATAAGAATGACACTAATCTTGCCTTATGCCAAATCGAGATATAGAGACAAAAGAATTATAGGAATTGATGATTCCAATACAAGTGGGAGATTGTTGGGACAGTGTCCTGAAATCACACTTGTACTCACTCCTGATGATAGTTGTGTGTTGAGATCAGACATTCGTATAATACTGGGCGGTTGCAATGTTTTGCTAGAAGCCTCTTGTAATCTGTAAGTTGTAGATTTACTGCCAGTATTATATGATCCTATAGGGTCACACACCTAAGCAAACTGGAAGCTACGACATGGGAATGATCATTATGGTAATGATCATATTAATGTGTATTGGATACACATTATTATCGATAAAATGGTGTTGTGTCGATCGACACAGCTTGTGTGTCGGTCGACACATTACGGGTTTTCGGAAAGGCTTTTCGAATTAAGACTTAATCATGTCTGGCTCGTTAAGCTTGTTTTAGGTCGAATAAAACTCGATTATTTCGACCTAAGATGACAGCCGTCGAGTTTTTCTTAGTAAGAAAAGCAGAAACACTAGAAACAGTTGATTCCCATTGATCCGGCACTAGCATCCCGTTTCCAGCTTGTGTGCGTGTGTATCTTGTAGAGGCAAGGCATCTGCGTTGCTCCACTGATCTCGTTCACCATTTCATTCCGCTGCCAAAGGTAAGAACGAGGTTGGTTAAATTTCAATATATCAAACCCTAGATCCATAGGGATCCTATACTTCACCTGGATCAGATTGGTATCTACTCGTCATGCTTAACGCGTAAGCTACATATGGACGAGTGCAGAGCATGGCATACATGATAGATCCTATTGCAGAAGCATAAGGAATCCCATCCATGCGTTCTCGCTCAGCATGTGTCGCCGGACACTGCTTCTTGCTGAGACTAATGCCATGAGACATCGGAATAAAGCCCTTCTTGGAATCATGCATCTTGAATCTGTGCAACACCTTATCAATATATGTGTCCTGGCACAATCCAATTAGCCTATTCGCTCTATCTCTGTAGATTCTGATTCCAAGGATGTACGCGGCTTCTCCCATGTCTTTCATGGAAAAACAACTTCCGAGCCAAGTCTTAACAGACTGAAGCAACATAACGTCATTACCGAGAATAAGTATGTCATCAACATATAGTATAAGAAACGCAATTCCGCTCCCACTAGTCTTCTTGTATACACATGGTTCTTCTTCGTTCTTGATAAAACCAAATTGTTTTACTGTTTCATCAAAACGAAGATTCCAGCTCCGTGATGCTTGCTTCAATCCATAAATGGATTTATGAAGCTTGCATACCTTCTCAGCATTCTTAGGATCTACAAAACCCTCAGGCTGTGTCATATACACATCCTCTTCCAAAATTCCATTCAGGAAGGCGGTTTTGACATCCATTTGCCATATCTCATAATCATAGTAAGCGGCAGTTGCTAGAAGAATCCGAATGGATTTAAGCATAGCGACTGGGGAATAGGTTTCATCATAGTCAATACCATGAATCTGTTTGAAACCTTTAGCCACCAACCTAGCTTTATAAATTTTGACATTACCATCCACGTCAATCTTCTTCTTGAAGATCCATTTACACTCAATGGCTTTTGCACCATTAGGTAAATCGACCAAGGACCATACTTGGTTTTCTGACATGGATCCCATTTCGGATTTAGAGGCTCCAAGCCACTTTTCGGAGTCCGGGCCCATCATTGCTTCCGCGAAGGTCACCGGTTCGTCACTTTCAATTATCATCAAATCATTGCAGTTGGTCACGAGAAATCCATAATATCTCTCGGAATTGTGACGGATCCTTCCGGATCTGCGAACTTCAGGCTCCACAGGTGTAGGTTCCACAGAACTTCGTGGATCCAACTGCTGCTCTTCCTCAGCAGGTTGAGCATTCTCCTGTGCATCTTGAATTTCTTCGAGATGTACTTTACTCCCACTGCTTTTCTTAGAAAGAAATTCCCTCTCAAGAAAAGAGCAGTCCCGAGCAACAAAGACTTTGTTCTCAGATTGGTTGTAAAAGTAGTATGCCTTGGTTTCCCTAGGATAACCAACGAAGTAGCATTTATCTGATTTGGGTGCGAGCTTGTCAGAGATTAAACGTTTGACATAAGCCTCACAACCCCAAATCTTCAGGAAAGACAGACTTGGAACATTTCCAGTCCACGATTCATGTGGTGTCTTTTCAACTGATTTAGATGGCACCCTATTTAGTGTAAACGCAGATGTTTCTAGAGTGTATCCCCAAAAGGATAATAGAAGATCTGAATGACTCATCATAGACCGAAACATATCCAATAAAGTTTGATTTCTCCTCTCTGACACTCCATTCCATTGGGGTGTTCTAGGAGGAGTGAGTTGTGAAACAATTCCACACTCGCTCAGATAGTCGCTGAACTCTTGACTCAAATATTCTCCTCCGAGATCCGACCGCAGAACTTTGATACTTTTGCCAAGTTGGTTTTGTACTTCATTCTTGAACTCCTTGAATCTATCAAAGGATTCTGACTTATGTATCATCAAATAGACGTAGCCATACCTACTGAAGTCATCAGTGAAGGTAATGAAGTACTTATAATTTCCTCTGGCAACAGTACTCATTGGCCCACATACAACAGTATGAATAAGGCTCAATAAATCACTGGCCCTTTCAGTCGGTTTGTTGAAAGGGGCCCTAGCCATTTTTCCCATCAAGCAAGATTCACATTTCTCACATGATTCAAAATCAAATGAGCCCAGAAGCCCATTTCGATGGAGTCTCTGAATACGTTTCTCATTGATGTGGCCCAAACGACAATGCCACAAGAAAGTCGGGTTTTCGTCATTTGACTTAAACCGCTTTGTATTTATGTTAAAGACAGGCATTTCTTGGTTTAAGACATATAACCCATTATCTAATGGGGCGCTACCATAAAACGTACCATCACGATTAAAAGAACAAACTTTATTCTTAACAGCAAAATCAAAACCTTCCAAATCCAAAACGGAAACTGAAATTATGTTTCTGCTAATCGCAGGTACAAAGTAGCAATTATTCAATTCTAAAACCATGCCAGAAGGAAAAGACAAATCATAAGTGCCTACGGCCAGTGCAGCAACCTTAGCTCCATTCCCGACCCGTAGCTCCACTTGTCCTTTCTTCAGCGTTCTACTGTTTCTTAGTGCCTACACATTAATACAAATATGAGCACCGCAGCCGGTATCCAATACCCACGAAGTAGAACTAAGAGTCATAACATTAAGTTCGATAACATAAATACCTGAATCAGACGCATCATACGTCTTCTTCATCTTCTTGTAATCTTCCATGAACTTCTTGCAGTCTCTCTTCCAATTCCCTAGCTGCTTGCAGTAGTTGCATTTTTCCTCAGGAGAAGGCCCAGATTTAGGCTTGGGCTTGGTCTTGTCTTGACTCTCAGTCTGGACAGCTTTAGCTTTTCCCTTATCCTTACTAGGTTTCTTAAACCTTTTACCCCCTTGTACCATCAGTACATTAGGAGCCGCCTTCTTGAGATTCGGCTCTGCTGTTTTCAGCATGTCGTGCAACTCAGTCAATGTCTTAGTCATGTTTTGCATGTTGTAGTTCATGATGAACTGATCAAAACACAACGGCAAAGACTGCAGAATCATGTCAGTGGCTAGCTCCTGGCTAATGGCACAGTCCAGTTTCCCCAGGTTATCAATGTAACCCATCATTTTAAGGACATGAGGACTCACTGGACTGTCCTTAGCCAGCTTGCAATCCATGAGAGATTTAACCGTCTGGTATCTCTCTGTGCGAGCTTGCTCCTGAAACAAAGCTTTCAGGCTGTTAATCATCTCAATCGGTGACATCACGTTCTCATATTGCTTCTGCAGCTCAGAGTTCATAGTCTTCAGCATTAGACAATTAACGTCTTTGACATCAGCTGAATGCTTGTCCCAAGCATTCTTATCTGCCTGCGTGGCATTGGAACGTGACCTCTCGGGGAGAACTCTTGTAAGGACATATTCCTTGTTCTCCTGCCTGAGAACTATTCTCAGGTTCCGATACCATTCCAAGAAATATGATCCATTAAGCTTGTCCTTCTCAAGGACGGATCTTAGCGAGAAAGTGTTGATGTGAGTTGGGACAGACATAGCTGTAATTATAAGAGGTAGAGGTTTTAGTTATGATGCTCAAGAAAATGAGAATTCTTATCTAATAAGAAAACTCGCATTGTATTCAAAACTATGTTTTCTCAGATGAATACAATGAACCAAGATCCTCAGCTCACCAAAATTTGAGTGGGCGACTCGCCATCACCCAAACTTTAGTTATCTATGTAAGCAAATCATTGCTAATTGTACCTAGTACAACTCTTGGTCGCAGATAAGACAATCCATGTCTTATCCACTCTGATGTCTATGGGCTCACAACTTCTGATAGCCCAGTCAAGTAAACCAATCTCTTCAGTGTTGTGATCATTGTCAGTCGCACTGCAAGTCTATCAATGATTACCTGTCTTACTCATGTAGTTGTGGATAGCAAGGACTCCAAGACTATCCAACAACGAAACGAGTCTTGACAGTAGACAAGATCGGGCAAGACATCAAGATCACTTGATATTTAGTTGAGGAAAAGGACTATTTAATCTTGATGCATATCCAATATACATCCAAGAAGTTTTTAAGTTGTTTAAAACATCTAGATTTATTAAGTTCAGGTTAATCTAGAACGGGGAATTAGATTTGATTTGGTATTCGCAATTTGAGGTCCAACCACCAAATCTGCGAGTGGTGTGTCGATCAACACATCCTTGTATCGGTCGACACAACATAATTTAAACCGGACTTCGATAACCGGTCAAACCGGATCGAATTTCCTTAACCGGCTCAATCTAATTGAACCGGTCCGGTTTAATGATCCATGTCAATCGACACACATCACTGTGTCGTTCGACATGACCAAACCAAAACCAAATTGGCTTTTCCGGTTCAATCCAATTGAACCGGGTCGATAACCGGTAAATCTAATTTAACCAAAATTAACCAATTATAACTGTGTCGACCGACGCACCCAGTGTGTCGATCGACACATTAGGGTATCAGGAAATCCAATCTCTAAGATCGGAACCATAAAATTTTGATAGGCGTATTCGCGTTGCATCGACCGAAACAAGCTTAGTATCGATCGACACTGTGCGAAAACCCTAAAGTTTTATGATCGTTTTCGCGGTGTGTCGACTGACACAAACTTGTGTCGATCGACATTGTGCGAAAACACAGGTTCATCGTTTTAAATCACAGACTAAAACCGAGTTTTTCTTGATCAAAACATGAAACAGCAAGCATAAATCTATTCAAATACATCAGTTTTCGAATTATATGCTTTTGATTCAATGAATTAAACCCTAATAGCTCTGATACCACTGTTGTAAAGCCTAGGATCTAGGGTTATAGTATTGAATCAGAGATCTCGCGTTTACCTCAGAGATGGCAGCGGAATGAATGGTAATCGAGATCAGCAGCGACTCAGATGTTTCGCCTCTACCAGCTACACACGCACACAAAGCTGGAAAGCCGGGATGCTAGTGCCGGATCTTGGGGTCACTGAGTTTAGGTGGTTCTGCTTCCTCTGCAACAGAAAAGTGAACGGCTAGGGTTCCAGGTCGACCATATAAGCCTTTATATTGACCTGGAATGACTAAACCGAAATTGGATAAATTCCAATTCGTTTAAGTCATAAAATCGAAACGTCAGTTTCAAAACCCGATCTGTGTCGATCGACACACTTACTGTGTCGATCGACACACCACTATAAACTCAATATCAATGTGTATCAAATACACATCGACATGATCATTACCATAATGATCATTCCCATATTTATGCTTCCAGTTTGCTTAGGTGTGTGACCTTATAGGATCATATAATACTGGTAGTAAGTATACAACTTACAGACTGCAAGAGGCTTCTAGCAAAACATTGCAACCACCCAGTATTATACGAATGTCTGATCTCGACACACAACTATCATTAGGAGTGAGTATAAGTGTGATTTCAGGACACAATCCCAAAAATTTGACAGACTCCGGAAACGCGACTCCGTCCTCAGGCTCTGTCATAGATCCAAGTCTACCGTGATCTAGCACAACATTTGGAGGCAACCTCCCCAATGGGAATACCTCCGCCAAAGATCGCACAAACCCTCGGGTCTGGTTAAGATCCGACGAAAACCCGACTAGTCAGGCCTAAACCATGACCAGAACTGACCTCACACATGTCTCTCTGCGAGTCACAGTGCCTACAAGGTATAATCTTAATCATCTGGCTGAGATCCATAACATGCTCTCAGCCAGATCGACAAGGCTCAAATACATGAATTAATAACTCGAACTCTAACAACTCAGCTAGACCGACAAGAAGGAGATCTCGCGAATAGACTTACCGAGATCTCCCAATCCCGGGTTCCTAACAGGACGAGACTCCTCACCAACATAGGAAGTCCGCCTCCACTGACATGTCTAAACTTCTCTGAGATGTACGTCCGTCTTGACACCTCGAGACAGTTCACTATCCTAGTGCGAACTGGAGGGTATCCGACACTTCCCTCTTTTGTGAGCTTGCCATTGTTAACTACGAACTTTACAACTCAAACGGCATAGGAACAGTAGACCATCCAACGCATATGCCCTCTACACCTCTTTTGCCTCCGGGATCTGAACCATCTAGATCCATGTGGCTTAGAGTGTGTGACATCCCTTCCATGTTGAGAAAACCTCCAGAGCTCCCCTAACAGTGACAATTCTGGAACCCCATTCGACTTTAGACTTCCCCAACCGGGAAACATCAAGCAAACGATCAACCAAATGGTCTGATTTATCACCCTGCTAACCAACAAGGTGTGATCGATTACGAATCTTTTCAAAGATACGTTGATTACACAAATACTGAGCTGCAACAAATGAACAATCGAGTTTACTCAGCCATAAGTTCAGCTCCTGATATTGACATGGTTATCGAGGAACTCGACGAACTCCCTTCACGGACATGATCCCTAATGTTCGCATCCTAGATGCATCTAAAATCAGATATCCAGAATACTCTTGAAAAGTGATCCTCGAGCTCACATCAGAGCGTTTAGATTATCAACAGTTCACGTACATCTGAATGATCACGAGAAAGAAGCAGGCTTCTGTCGTTTCTTTGCCAAAAATCTTGTTGCACCTGCCTTAGAATGGTTCGCAGATTTGGAAGGAATTACATAGATAACTTTAACCAGCTCGCCTCGGCTTCCCTTAATTTCTACTCTGTGTACAGATATGAACAATCCTCAAAGGCCGATATTTGGGCAATCTCTCAAGGTCGAGATGAATCCCTTAGAAGCTTCATAGATAGGTTCAAAGAGGTCAAAGCCAAGATCATGGACTCAAACGAGGTTGTAGCCCTCAGAGGGCTCAGAAATGGACTCTAGTACACTTCCACATTCCGAGAGGAGCTTGCAGTTAGATCAATATTCTCTCTTGAAGATATGCTCCATCGAGTGCCATCCTTTGCGCTTCATGATGAAGAGGTTAAAACTATCGCTGATAATCACATAAAATCTACCGCACCCACAAACAACTCGAATAGGAATTCGAGAACCGACTCAAAGGATAAAGGTCAAGGTCAACATAGCTTCTCTATCGAAGATTCGACCAAGTCCAAAAATAAACCTTTTGATAAGAGCAGATTCTGCAAATATCATAATAAGAACGGACATTCCTCCGAGGAATTGGTGGCTCTTCCCCATAACCGCCTAACACTTATCCGATCAGCTAGGTCTGTTAGCTCACCTATTCTTCCAGCTGGTCCAGTTACTGCACCCTCCTTCCAACTAGCTGCCTACCAGCTCGCCCAGTTGGGTCAGCTAATAGTCCAGTTGGTTCAGCTAGTATCTCAGCTACTTCAGCTCGTCTAACTCCTCTACCAGATCCCATTTCATTCGGATATGTTATTTGATATGTTACTCGACCTTAACGAAGCCTTCATGATACTTATTGTTGATGATTTCCCATGATCATAACCAGCCATTCCTTGTTCCCTCGAACTGAATATGCCCAATGTAATATTCCTGGGACAGAGATGTTACAAGTCTCCCCAACTTAATGGGAATTCATTCTCGAATTGTGGTTCTTTGGTTTCTGTTCCCTCACCCCCTTACAAGAATTCCGATTGAATTCTTGCTTTTGATTCTTTTATAATAATGTTGTACCTTCCCAACTGGTTTAGTGTTCATGATCTTTCATGATCTAACACAACCTAATTGTTACTCCAAGCTTTACCTCTTTCGATCACAGTCTTTACAGACTTTATTCTCGAGTTTAAGCTCATCAAGTCGTAGTCTTACCAGACCCCACTAATCTATATCAACTCATCGAGTGTATAAGCTTTGATGTTCATGTCGTGTCTTGGTTATCAGATAAGACTTAGCGAGAACACTTGAATCATAATGATCTTATCCTGATTTTGCTCAAATTTTAATAAGCCTTTGCTCGCTTCCAGACTAATTTATCCTTAACTTTTACCATTGACTTTGGTCTATCAAGACTTAACTTCTTCCCGGATTTTTTTTTGTCTTTTCCCGAACTCAGTCTATATACCGATCGTAATCCTCATGAACTTGATCCCTTTACTCCAACTTGGTCCATCAAGAATTAATATCATTCCTTGATTTTTTATTTCTTGGACTCGGTATATAGTTCATGATCATGCTCCATAAGACCTAATCTCATTGTCTTGACCCTTGCCCATTATAGACTTAGTCGTTCCTTCCATGATCTTTTCAATCTCGACTCAATAATACTCCTTGAATCCAAGTTAATCTTGATTAAACCCATTCCCTTGTCTTGGTTCAGTTCCGAGTAATTTTAGTACCAATCAAATTCGTACCTGACTATGTTTCTAATATTGGTCCTTCCCAGGACCAAGTATTACCATCATGACTTTGGTCTTTTCTGGACTCAATCTTATCATCTCAACCTTGGTCCTAATCAGAATTGATTTTATAAACCCAACCTTGGTCCTTTTCGGACCCGATCGTATAACCTGACCTTGGTCCTTTTCAGACTCGTTCGTATAAACCCGAACTTGGTCCTCTTGAGACTCGATCTATAAACCCGACCTTGGTCCTCTTGGGAATCGACCATATATCTCGATCTTAGTCAATCTCTTACTAGATCATACTCAGATCCTGGTTCTCAGTGGACATTGTCAAATGTCTTGGTCTTAGTCAATCTCAGACTAGATCACAATCAGACCCTTGTCCTCGCAAGACTCGGTAAACTATATCGATCTTAGTCAACCTCAGACTATATCATAATCATACCCTGGTCCTCGCAGTACTCAGCCATATACTCATATCTTAGTCTCTCTCAGACTATATTATATTCTGACTCTGGTCCTCGCATGACTCGATCATATACTCATATCATAGTCTCTCTCAAACTTGATCATAGCTGCCGTTGGTCCTCACTAGACTCAGTCAAATATCATTCCAGCCCATGGCCATTCGATCCCAAGGATCTCTTATCCGAAGATCTCATTCCGTCCAATGTCCATTCAATCCTGAGGATCTCTGATCCAAAGATCTCATTCCAGCCAATGGACATTCGATCCCAAGGATCTGTGACTACTCCTATTCTCCCTTGCATTGGTCTCAATCTTACAATGTTATACTAGTCACCCATGACTATGTCTTATTTCTTCAGCATTGGATAAAATCTGATGAAGTTAAATTCAAATCTTAGTCACCCCTTGACTAGATCTCCATAATTTAACAAGACCTTATTAAATCTTTATGTGGTATTTTCTTAACCCATTACGCTTGCAAATCTGACTTGTTATGGGTAACATCTTGGTTACCGGTCACACCTTGGCGAACATTTCCCATTCCCGAGCATGTTTGTCGATCTCACCTCAATCACTTTGTCTGACCTAGCTTACTTGAACCTGATCATGCACATGTCACATGTAGAATTTTATGCTTTCAGAGAGTTTCTCTTGGTCCAAAGATTAGCCTTAGCAAACCCTTTTCGGTTCTTAAGAGCTTATCTTTATCACCTCAAACTTCTGTTCAGATTTGTCTTGCTACCGTGATTCTAGATCTTTGGTTCATCTATGATCCTTTCCACGGTTACTACCACGTCCCATCATTGATTGTAGTCTTTTCTTAACTCAATCATTACCTCACCTTAGAGCCACCAACAACTCCATTATTTATTGTAAGGCTAACTCATCTTTTGGTCATTCTTGACTAAGATCTGGTCATGCCCCTAAAATATAGACCCGATGCACAAACTGTGAGATATGAAACTTCCCGGTTAGTTTCCCCTGATTTACGTCGAACTCGAGTTCAATGCTAGTAAGAGACTAATTTCGACTCCTTAAAACCATTTCGTTCATCCTTTTGAATACAATAGGTTCATCAACTCTTACCGTCATATGGTTATTTCCTATGGGTATTTTGTAATGCTCAACCGATTCGCCTTGGTTCCAAGTTTCATCCAAACAATCCTCCATAAGTAGCTCAGGAACTTCGTATCTCGGTATGAGACAACGGTCCGGGGTAGGCCGTGTCGCCTTACTACTTCTTGGAAGATTAGGTCGGCTGATCTTAGGTAAACCTAGAACAAAATCCATGAAAATATCTATCCAAGGCATGTTAGGAATCGGAAAGGGCATATAAAGACTATAAGGATGTGACAAGGACTTTGTTTTAAGGCATGTGATAAATTTAGAGCACAATCACTCTACGTCTCGTTTCAGGCGCAGCCAGAGAAAGTGGTCGGACATAACGCTCAACGTCTTATCTATGCCAAAGTGTCCCATCGAGCCGCCTCCATGAGATTCTCGGATCAGTAGGTCTCGCATCGAGCCTTGTGGAATGCATAGTCGCCGGTCTCGGAACAGGAAGCCGTCGTGCAATTAAAATGGTTATTTAGCTTTCTTACTACATTCCTGAAAAATCACACCAAAATCAGGGTCAGCGTCATAATGCTCCTTAAGTTGTTCAAACCTCAATACTTTGGCCTCCATGGTGCTGAATAGGGTGTGTCTTCGGGATAGGGTGCCGGCTACGATTTTCACCTTTTCCCTATTGTATTTGATGATGTACGGAAACGTCTCCACGAACTCGAGCCATTTTGCGTGCCTCCTCTTAAGTATCGTATGTCCCCATAGATGCTTTAACGTCTCATGATTGGTGTGGATCACGAACTCCTTGGCCAGAAGATAATGCTTCTACGTCTCCAATGACCTAACCAAGGGGTACAGCTCCATATCGTAAGTTGGATAGTTGATTGTGGCTCCGTTGATTTTATCGCTGAAGTAGGCCACATGTCGTCCTCCCTGCGATTTTAAGGAATCGAAAAAGTGAGAAAGTAAAAAAAAAAAGAATGGGTCACTATGAAAAAGTGAACAAACTACATAAAAAAATCTGAAATTTTTAAAGTTTAAAAAAAAAATCATCCCAGATGTGATTGTCGGTGGATTATTAATAAAATAGGTGTGGCAGCATACACATAGTTGTTTGTAAGTGTTCAGTTGTACATTCATCATTATAGTTGTACTTTTGTGTGTTTTAGTGTATTTGTAGTTGAACCTTGATGGGCTGTTTGCAAAAATGCCCCTAAAATTGAAGTCAACTCTGAAACTACCCTTCCCCTTCTCCTTCCTTCCCTTCGCTAATATATCCCCCTAATAATCTGTGTATTTACGATAATGCCATCGTCAGACATCATATGAAGTCTGATATTTTTTACCAAAAGACCAAAAAAACCCTTTAGATCTAACTTAATTACGAAACTGTCATCTTCTTCAGTTCACCCAAATACCATTAACAACCAATTTTGAGCTCCTAATGCCTCACACAACCAATTTCGACCCATCAAAACTCCATATTAGAGTTCACAACCTTCTATTCTCCTATTTTCTCTCCAATTTCATCCAAAAAACTCTTTAATTCACGTTCTACAAAATTTTAAAATTTGGATCTATTGCGATTTTTGTCATTCTTGCATAAAAATGGTTGGGTTTGTTGGGTATTGGTGTAACTAAAGTTTTGAGTGTTTGGAGAAGGTAAAAACGAGCTCAAAATCAGATTTATGTGATTTTTCACAAGATCCCCCGATTTTCAGATCTGTTTCGCGATTTCAGACTTCCCACGAAGTCTGATGAAAAATTATGGTCAACGAGAGGGTAGTTTTGCAATTGACTTTCAATTGACAGACTTCCATAGAAGTCTGAGAAATTCCTTTGAAAACAAAAAAAAAATTTATCTGACGTCATCAAGAAGTCAAAATAAGAATAGGGTAGTTTTGCAATTGATTCAAATTTGATTTTTTTTTAGTCAGACTTCTTATGTAGTCTGGCAAGAAATTGACCGATTTTTGACTTTTTGTCAGACGGGATCCGATGTCTGACAAAAAAGAGGGGTAGAAACTGCAATTGACCCAAATTTTCAGATGTTGACCAGAATAAGCGAAAAAAATCGTCAGACTTCTAAATATGTCTGAAAATAGGGAAAAATAACATCAGACGGCTATAGACATCTGAAATTTCAAACTCTTGTCAGACGGCTATAGACATCTGAAATATCGAATTTTGGTCAACGCTGGATAAAAACCGAAAATGCGATGTTTTATCAGACTTCCCTCGCTGTCTGAAATTCTTGTCAGACAGCATAAGAAGTCTGAAAACTATCAAAATTCTTGGCGAAGTCTGACATTTCAAAATCAATTGCAAAACTACCCTTTACTTTTTTCAGACTTCTCCCGAAGTCTGAAAATTATAAAAGAAGTCTGACAATTGAAATTAAATTGCAAAACTACCCTTTTTTCTCAGACATCATAAGCTGTCTGACAAAAAGTTCAAAATTTTTCAAAGCAGACTGCGTACGCTGTCTGATTGATTTCAGACTGCATCCGCTGTCTAACATTTCAAAATCAATTGCAAAAATACCCTCTTTTTCAGACTACCATAGAAGTCTGGTTTCACTACAATCAGACATCTATAGACGTCTGAAATATTAAAAACTTTTAAAATGTATTTTATTGAATATTTGCTATTAATTTTGGTTGATTTTAATTTTTATAAATGTGTGTTAGTTCTCTATGTTCTTTATGTGTGAGTTTTACATTTTTATATATGGTAATTATTTTTGAATCAATTTTTGAATAATATTGGCAATGTAGCTAGTAGCATCCGAGCTGGTGGAACGGATGTCTATGCGTAAACGTCATACTCCATATTATATATGTTGGTTGTTTATTGAATGCTTTGATATAATTGAACTGATTACACCAAATCATATCAATGTATCAATGAAGAAGTAGATTGGGATTAAGATGAACTACACAACCACATGTAGAGCGTTTATAAGCTTTTTTCAGTAAGATCGATAATGTGATGATGAGAGAACGAACTTGACATTTGGACTTGTTAATTTTATAAACTTTTAGCTCATAAGAATCAGACAGCAATAGAGGTCTGACGACCAATTCATCACCACTTAAGGTTATTTTAGTTTGTCATATGTTGGTGTATGTAATCTAAAGAGTAATGTTTTCTTCCAAGGTTAAACTAACCCATTTCTTGATATTGTATACTTTCAATGAACAAAATTCCTTGTTGATTTTGAGTAGACAAAAGAAATTTATACAACTTTGTATTTTTCTACAAGCATAGTACATAAGGAGAACTTTCTTTCTTTGATTTGATAATCCAATAATCTAATACAATACAATGTGTTCAACAAGAAGTCTAATAACCAGTAAAAATCTACAACAATGAGAAAACACCTAATTTAGTATCAAACTTCAGACTTCAAAAGTAGTCTAATATAAGACTTCATGTTGAATTTTCACTCTCAGACTTCTATTGTAGTCTGGTATTAGGCTCTCAGACTTCGTGTTCCTCGTAACAGTGAAATTTTATGAGCCATTAGCACATAATAAACCCCAACTCCAGCTTCTTTGGAGAGTCATCTGGATCAACCTTAAACCAAGCACCTGAAAAAGCAAAAACACAGAGCTCTTGCATTAGTTAGCGAACAAGTCTCCAAGAAATGGATAATAAAGGATTGTTTGAGCAAATCAAAATGTATAACCAAAAGTCCAAAAGAGAGGTTTTACAAAAGAGAGAGAGAGAGAGAGAGAGAGAGAGAGAGAGAGAGAGAGAGAGAGAGAGAGAGAGAGAGAGAGAGAGAGAGAGAGAGAGAGAGAGAGAGAGAGAGAGAGAGAGAGGTAGTAAAAAAAGGAAGAATGTGAAGGTTTTTTTCTGGCTGTTATATGTGTGTAAAAAATAGGTTTAGATAAGAGGAGAGAATTGGAGGGAAACTTTGCCGTCAAATTTTTAATAATTAAAAATTGTAAAATATCCGGTATCAGACTTCATATGCAGTCTGAGAAGGAATTTCTGAATTGAGCGGGAATTCTGAAATTTTCAGGCAGAAATTTCCCGCCTTTTTGAAAAGTTTTCGTGTGGAAATTTTCGAAAATGCGGGAAATTTCAGACTTCATATGCAGTCTAAAACAAGACTTCATGACAAGTTTAAATACTCGAACCAGATTTACCTGGATCTCTCAGACTTCTATTGTAGTCTGGTATTAGACTCTCAGACTTCGTGTTCTTCGTAACAGTGAAATTTTATGAGCCATTAGCACATAATAAACCCCAACTCCAGCTTCTTTGGATAGTCATCTGGATCAACCTTAAACCAAGCACCTGAAAAAGCAAAAACACAGAGCTCTTGCATTAGTTAGCGAACAAGTCTCCAGGAAATGGATAATAAAGGATTTTTTGAGCAAATCAACATGTATAACTAAAAGTCTATGTCAAAAGTCTTAATTGGTTCAGTTAAAAAAACTTTGAAAACACTAAATCAGAACCGATCCACTCACCTATTTCACAGCTCAAAGAGAATCAACTATGAACCACATACATAAGAACTCATATGAGAGAATAAGCTTGAGAACATTTTTGGATGAGAAATTTTAGAGAGGTTTTACAAAAGTGAGAGAGAGAGAAAGAGAGGTAGTAAAAAAAAGGAAGAATGTGAAGGTTTTTTTTTCTGGCTGTTATATGTGTGTAAAAAAATAGGTTTAGATAAGATGAGAGAATTGGAGGGAAACTTTGCCGCCAAAATTTTAATAATTAAAAATTATAAAATATCCGGTATCAGACTTCATATGCAGTCTGAGAAGGAATCTCTGAATTGAGCGGGAATTCTGAAATTTTCAGGCAGAAATTTTCCGCCTTTTTGAAAAGTTTTCGTGTGAAAATTTTCGAAAAGGCGGGAAATTTTAGACTTCATATGCAGTCTGAAATAAGACTTCATGACAAGTTTAAATACTTGAACCAGATTTTCCTGGAAGTCTGAGAAACCCTTTTTTTGGGTCTAAGAAACCCTAAATCTAATAATTACTACTTAAATACCATCATATTATATAGAAAACTTATAATAAACATCAAACTCGTTTAGAATAGTCACAAACTAACTAAAATGGAACAATATGAATGACAATTCACAAACTCTGAATCTAACCCTACAGATAAAACATGATATTCACCTTCATATGTGAAATATAGATCAAACTACATGGTGTTTTGAACCAAATATATCTTAAATGCTTAAGTTTGATCAAAGTTTATGTTATTTTAATTTATATACATAACAAATGCTTATGCTTAATTTATGTATCAAAATTTATATCAAATTATTTTTTCATATTTTTAAATTTTAAATTTTTAACTTAAATACGTCTCAGACTTCTTTAGAAGTCTGAGAAACCACAAAATTCAGACTTCGTCGTGAAGTCTGAGAAACCCTAAACCTAATATTTATCACTTATCGGTGAAAATATTTAAACAAAACAATTAGAAAACATCAAATTCGCTAAATATATGCACATTATAACATATATATATATATATATATATATACAAATTTAATATTTCAAATATAAATTTGGTAAACCATGAATCTAACCCTAAAGTTATATGTAAGTTATATGTAAATGTTCCATTACAAAGCATGTTTTGAGGTTTAGAACTTACTCTACCTTACATATTGTTTAGTTTGACTCAATTTTACCAAATGTTACGAGAAATCTGAGAGATAATTAAGTTGGAAATTTAAATTATAAAATTATTATAAAAAAATATTTTGAGGAAAAATTCGGATACATAAATTAAACATGAGACTTTTAGACATATGTAAATTAAAATTACATAAAATTTAGTCAATTGTACTCATTTAAGGTATATTTGGTTAAAAGTATTTACGAAACCCCAAAATTCAGACTTCTATAGAAGTCTGATAAACCCTAAATTTAGTATTTATCACTTACCATCGAAAAATATTTAAACAAAACACCTAGGACACATCAAATTCGTTAATTATATCACCATTATAACATACATGTGCAAATATATTTTTTCAAATGTGAATTTCTTAAACCATGAGTCTAACTAACCCTAAGGTTATATGTAAGTTATATGTAAATGTTCCATTATGTTCCATTACAAAGTAGGGTTCTAAGGCATACTTAACTAACATTGTTTAATATGACTCAATTTTATCAAATTTTAATTTATATACTACTAAATTGTTTATATATAATTTATGTATATAAAAGTTTTGACACAATATTTTTTTATAATTTTAAAATTTAAATTTACTAATTAATTCAGTGTCAGACTTCTATTAGAGTCTGAAGTCTCAGACATCCATAGAAGTCTGAAATAGTCGAAGGTTATAACGGTAATTGCGTTTGACGTTTTTTTGATTGGTCATAAGGACAGCGCGGTAATTTCATAAGGCTGCAAAACCAGTTTTATATTTGATTCAAGTTTGGGGGTACAATTTTATTTAAAATTAAATTTGAGGGCATTTTAAGAAATTTCCCCAACCTTGATATAGATTATTATATTGTAGTTGGTCATAAGATTTTCTACCATTAATTTTCATTTACAAGGTTTTCGTAAAAAAAAATTCTACAAAATCATATATTTTCTCTTTTGCATTATAAGAACGTGTTTATCAATGTCTTTCTTATAGTATAATAGTATAAGGTGTGTTTTATGTGAAATATGAAATATTTATGAAAAAAAAAAAAAAAAAATAAAAAAAAAAAAAAACTCTTTAAGATGTATATTGAATTTATAGAAACCTTTCTTCATGGTTTCCAATATTTTTCTTAGTATAATTTATACTTTGTATTTTTAATAAATAATTAGTAGTAGTTGTATTATAGTTATCAAATTTTTGTGAATTTATATTTATTGACAATTGTAGTTAATTATGAGATCCACAAGCATAAAAACTATATAAAAAATGAGCGATAAGAGAGACAAAAGATGAAAAAAAGATAAGTTTTTTGTTTTATTTTAATTAAAATATTAAATAATTATTCATTAGGGGTTAAAGAGAATTTTATATTTTAGTGGGCTCTCCCAAACTTGTATTATTTAATATTTCCAGTATTACACAAACTCAAAAAATAGTATTACCTAGTATTTTTAGCATTAGGTAAACCCAAAAAAATACTATTACCTAACATTTCTAGTATTACAAATTCAAGTATAAAAACCATATAAATTTAACTTACCTCAAAAAATAGACATAACCCTAGAATCGGACAATTGGTCATAACTGACAACTATTTGCATTGTTATGAGAGTGGCCGTTCAATAATCTATATGTTTGTTAGGACATCTCCGATCCTAGTCCAAATTCTGCTACAAAATTAGATTTTAAGTAAAATCTTCTCCAACCTCATTTTATTTTTCACTATAAAATAGAATAATGGATGAAATTACTCTATATTTATAATAATTTATTTTCTATTTCATTTTAGAGTGAAACTTTTCTATTTACAAAATGGTTCTTTTGTTTATTATTTTTTTTTTAATTTTTAACTTTTATAAATATAATAATAACTATTATATAAAAAAGTAAATCACAAAAATGGCACAAAACATGTTTTGTCACAAATATAGCAACAAAGAGAAAAAAATCACAAAATAGTATTTATTAAAGGATAAGACAAAATTAACCCTAACCCTAAATCCATAAATATTAAATCATAAACCCTAAATACTAAACCCTAAACCCTAAATAATAAAACCTAAACACTAAATACTAAACCCTAATCCTAAATAATTAATCCTAAACCCTAAATAATAAACTCTAAACTTTAATTTATATAATGTTATAAAAAATTTTGTAATCAAAATAATGCTAAAAATGTCAATTATTTTTTTTGATGTTATATTTATGACAACGTATGTTTTTGTGCTATTTTATATCTTTTCTCTATATAAAAATATAAGTTTATATTTTTAGCAACAGTTATAAATATTTTTAAAATATTATAAAATAAAATATTATTATTTTTAATACTATTTTTTTATTTATAAAAATTGTAAATAAAATTATTTCATAATTTATAAAAATTATAAATATAATAAATAAGATCAATTTGTAAATTTTACAATTAAAATATAAAAAATATAAAAAATATTTTATTTATGAAGTAAAAAATGAATTAATATACTAGAGTAAAATACTACTGGATGGTCTTAGGATGCAAAGAAAATAAGCTTCTTTAATTCACCACGAACTAACCCATTAAATATCTGTTTCTTAAAAGGGTTTGTTCAATTCTCTCTCTTTTGGGGATTTTTTTCAATCGAATCTAGAAGATGATAGATATCAGTCGAGTCCAGAAAGAGCTCCAAGATTGCGAGAAAGACAGAGATTCTTCGGGTATCCGGGTCTGCCCGAAATCCGATAACCTCACCCGACTCACCGGTACCATCCCGGGTCCGATCGGAACTCCTTACGAAGGCGGAATTTTTCAGATCGATATCACGATTCCAGGTCCGCAACGAAATCTTGTATAGTTGCTTTGATTAGTGATGGTGAACGTTAAGGGCTTTACTTGATTTCGCTTGGATTGAGTTAGTTATTGTTGAATTTCGTGTCCGGAAAGTGAGGTTCTTCTCGACTTTGCTATTGTGCTATGCCCAGACTACATCTAGTGTTTATGGGTATATGATTTCTATTTTGTTATTTCCATACTCAAAGTTTATCTTTTTGTTTTCAAATTGCAGAAGGGTATCCGTTTGAGCCTCCAAAGATGCAATTTTCAACCAAAGTTTGGTAAGAAGATTAACTCTGATTCTTATGTCAATCACTGCAAAATATGTATCTTTAATTTTCTGATTGAGAGGGATAAGTGAAAGAAGTCATTATGGAGATTGAATCATTTTTATGGGGTAAACGTTTTGTTGGTTATATCACATACATCTATCTACCTAGGGGTGTTGGTTTGATGATCTCTTATCTTTGGTAAAGTTGTTTTAAGGTTCTCTTTAACTTTATCTATACATACAATTTACCATTCAAACTCGGCGTATGTTAGTGTACTCTTTTGAGTAGTAACAATATCCGCGTCTATCTTTGTTGATTTCTCTTAACCAAACCAAAAAGGCACCCGAATATAAGTAGCCAAAGCGGGGCAATATGCTTGGATGTCTTGAAAGACCAGTGGAGTCCAGCTCTTACTTTGAAGACAGCTCTTGTTTCAATCCAGGCATTACTCTCTGCACCAGAACCCAAAGACCCTCAAGATGCTGTTGTAGCTGAACAGGTTCTACGACGTTACCATAACTATCTTCAGTTTTTCTCCCCATTTTGGTAGTCACTTTGAAGCAATTCTGTTATCTCTGATGTTTACAGTACATCAAGAACTATCAAGTGTTTGTATCAACAGCTCGTTACTGGACAGAAACATTCGCAAAGAACTCTTCTCTAGAGGAAAAAGTAAGTTACTGGATATGACTATTTAAAGGTTAGAGTACAAATACAATGTCTGATTTGTGTATTAAAAGGTCTGTATTGGATTGATTTTTCGTAGGTGAAGAGACTTGTGGAGATGGGTTTCGGAGATGCTCATGTTAGGAGTGCTATTGAATCAAGTGGTGGAGATGAGAATCTGGCGCTTGAAAAGCTCTGTTCTGGTTAGAATCTATCAAAGCAGGCCTCATTTGGCGCTAGATATGTTATTAATTTGGGTTGATTAACTTCATGTGCTGCGTTTCTTGAAACTGCTTTTAAAAAAAACAAACAGATTTTTTTTTTAATATATTTTTTAATTTATATTTTTATAATTAAGTTTGTTAACTATTCAATTTAATTTATATTAAGTGAAAAATCTGATGATATGGTGCTAAAAATGAAAACAAATTTAATAAGTTTTTTTTATATTGTTATATTATATTTTTAGTAATTGTGGATTTTTGTTATTTTTCATAATACTTAGTTTATACAAAGTGTATATATATTTTATTTACAATTTTTATTTAAGTTAATTCTAATTTAGTCTGTAATTTTATAATTAAAATGTTAAAATCAATATTTTTTGTATAAAATGCAATTTTAGTAATATATTAGTTGTTAGATACACACGAATGTGCGGACATTATTTTGTTTGTTAGTTAATTTATATGTATTTTTTTTGTTAGTGACAAAACAATACATGATTTTAGTTTTTTTTTCTGGTAGAGATGGTATAAGATTTAATTCATCATTTTATATGCACATCGAAATTATTATATTCGGGTGCGTAAAATAATATTTATATACACATACGAAAACACATTATAGTATTGTATATATGGAAAAAATTAACAACAATAGATAAACATTGGTTATTTTTTTACATGTTTTTGGTTTCATATTTGTATATTAAGTTTTTTCTGGGATCATTTAAGGTGTCTCTTCTTCTACCAATGAATGTGCGTTGTGTGGAAAAATCGATTCTATACATATGCGTGGACATGCAATTTTTATAAAGCTATTGCTAATTATAATTTTTGTTTTGAAATCCGACCCAAATCCGTAGTTGGACCGGTAGACATCTTTGGTATATGAAAACATCATTAAGTTATAAACCCGCAAAACCCGGATAACTCGCAGTTATTTGTGACTCGATGAACCGGTTGAACCAATTAACCTTGTTATTGAAATTTTTTTTAACCTTTTAAACGAAAGAAAACATTTTACAATAAAATCTAGGGTTATATTAGTTGAAAATATTATTAGAATTTTTTCAAGCGAAACGTGTCATCTCTACTATTAGTAGTTGATAAAATAAATTAATTGCAATTCGTCTATATTTTACTTTGATCATTGATATTTTACTCGTTATAACTACTCTTTAAGAAAATTTAATTTATTTTTCTACTTTTCTATTTTTTCTATTTTTCTTATGTTACAGATATATAAAAAAAAATTTGAATCGTTGACACACTGATTTTCTTAGTGCATGTTTTTTTTGTTGATGTGGTTAAAATTTCTAAATTCGTATTTTTTTAACAATTTATGTCATAATTAAAAGAATGCATATGGTGTGTTATTACATGATTCATTAATAGGAATATATTTTATAATAATTAAAATATTATAATAAATTATATACTCTTCTAGTTAATTTTCCTTCACGCATGTGCGGATATGAGAATTTTGATAAAACTATATTAATTTGTAATTTTAGATGTTAAATCGATTTATTTAATATCTTCCATGCAAACATATGTTTGTAGACAATTGCATTTTTTGGGAACATTAATTTTATATGTTGTTATTTCAACCATAAATTGTTTAGATTGTCCAAATTGTTTCAATAATACGCTGCTACATTACCCATAGTTTGTTTAAAACTATAAACCTAAAAATTGGTTGGTGGTTGGTCCACATTCGTTCTTACGAAATATTGAAGGAATTTTTTAGAAAAAGAGTTTACTATATTTATAACTAATTACGCTTAAATTAAATTAAATTCTAAAATATATATAGTATAGTATAATATTAGTATTCATAAACCTTTTACCCGTTCATATTTCAATCGCATATTTTATCAAATTCTCATATTTGACATATTTTATTTTATAAATCACTTCCCAATTAATGATGCTAACCCACATAAATATTTCTTTAGAAAATAAATCTTAACCAAGGTAATTATATTTTGATTTATGAACTTCAGTGATGCATCTAATTTTTGATAAAAATATTGTTAGTTATAATCTTTGTTTTTGAAACTCCACATGGATCCACGGTTGGACCGGTAATCCCGGCGATCCAAAAAACATTTTGGGTCGTGTCTTATGCAAAAAATTGTTAAGTTAAAAACCCGTAAACCCCGAAAAAATCACGGTTTATTTGTGACCTGGTAAACCAGTCATACCGATTAGCCCGATTACTGAACTTTTTAACCTTTTAAACCAAAGAGAATGTTTGATTATGATAAAACATAGGATTATAGCAGTTGGAATATTATTAGAACCTTTTCTAACAAAACATGTCATCTTTATAAGTAGTTGATAAAATATATTAATTGTGATTTGTCTTTATTTTACTTTCATCATTGATAGTTTCCTCTTTATAACTATTGTTTTAAAAAATAATAATTTATTTTTCTCTTTTTCTAAAGTTACATATATATAGATTTTGTTTTTTCTGAAATGTTGACGCATTGGTTTATCTTGATGCATGTTTTCTTTTAAATTTGATGTCTGTAAAATTTTCTAAATTCATATTTTCTTAACAAAAGTCATAGTTAGAAAAATGAAAAATGTATTTTTGCATGATCCACTCAGTGACCTTGAGATCTTGAAGGTAGTTAGGTTTTATGTCCGAGTGGGTTTAAAATTATAATTTATAACTAGATTTTGATCCGCGCTTAAAAGCGCGGATTTACTTTTCTTTACAATTTTAAATTATATTTATTTTGTTATTAGTAATTAAATTTTTTAATTATGCAATCTAATTTTGTTTATAATTGTTTAATCCACATTATAAAAATAAATTAATAATTTAGGTTTAAAAAGAATTGTGAGTTATTTGAGAAGATGTATATCGTAAAGATAAAGAGGTTGAAATAGCGATTTTGCATTATAAGTTTTAATATTGAATAATTTTGATATTTTTATTAAATTAGAATATATGATTTTGAATTAATATATATATATATATATTATATTTGTTTTAAACTCGTGCAAAGTTTATTTTTAGAATTCGAAATTGACTAATTTATTTTTCAACCCACTCTTATAATAGTTTAAATATTTTGCAATATGATCTAACAACCTGCTAAAATACAATCGTAAAAACAAATTCTTACGAAATAAATTAATTTAATATAATTTTTAAATTTTATTATGATATAAACATAAATATTTATATTTGAAATAAAAAATAAAGAAGATATTAAAATATATTATATTTGAATTTTGAATATAATTATAATTAAAGAATATTATCTTATATATACAAAATATTTGATGTTTAAATTATTTAGTTATATTTATGAATTGATTTAATAGTTTCATGTTTATATATATATATTTTTAATTAATTAGAAAAGTGAAACCCATTAGATTTAGCTTGTTTGGATACATGTTTAGTAATTGTCTTGTTTGGAAACATGCATAGTAGAGAAATTGTTATATTCCTTAATTACCCTTAATAAATATTAAAAACACTCTTAAATCTCTAATAGCACAAATTGTAAATAACACATGCCCCAAAGGTTAGTTTCATAAAGATTCTAATTTTTTAATAGTATTAATTTTAAATGTTAGCAGATTTGTTTGCTAACTCTCATACAAACATTATTTTTGAATATCTATTTAATAGAACTAACGTTTGAAATATATTTTAAAATTTGTTGTTTAAAGATATTATGAATTAATGATTACAACAATATAAAAATGTCGTTATTTATGTTAACCAAATATGAAAATTGAGAATATAGAAAAGTTAATATATATAACTTATATTATCTTGTTAACATTTAAATCGACCAATCAAATGTAAGAGAAAGAATTAACCATTTTTCTATTTTTGTTCTTTGTTTAATTTTATTCAAAATATTTAGATTATTGTTAAGATTGTGTCAAGATTTTCTTTAACTGAAAATAGAATATTCAGTTGCCCATTTTCTGTTATTTATTAAAATTTAGACAAATATTTTTTTGTTATTGTTAAGATATTATCGTTATTTTATACTAAAATAGTATATCTTATAATATTATATAGGTTATTGGCGATTATTTTATTTAAATTATTTGGAACATATTTTATATTTGATTGGATGTTGAATACATGACTTATATAGTTTAAAATATTGTTAATAACTTAACGAATACGAATTAGTGATTTTTATTTATTTAGAAAAATTTTACTAACCAATATCATTCCATTTATTTAACGCGATTAGTTACCAATACAAATATGTGTTGGCGTGATTTATTGTTGTTAGGGATCCGATTTTCTAATTAAACTCAGTTTATGGCTGAATACATTCATAAATTCAGGCAAATAAATACAAAATCTAGTTAGCTGGAAATTATATGAGATTTAAATATTTTGTATATTTATTATTGTTACATTTATTTAAAAAAATTTCATTTATGTAATTGACATTTAAGTTAGAAGATCATGTTTTTGGAAAGCAGTTATTTAAATTAGCATATTCCATGATATAAATACTATTTTATATCGATTTTGTGTTTAGTTAGAATATATTCTAAGTTTATTTTAATACAAATATATTTTATTAGATATCTATTGAAAAATATAATATTCTATAGTATATTTTAACCAATCGAACTAATTAAGATATTCAAAAGATATTATGATATATATTTTTGAAAATATAATAAATGCTACAAAATTTTTAATGAATAATGATATTTACTCCATTTTAAAAATCTAGTATTCCGGGATTTATTTATGTGGACAATAAATATGTATGAAATTTAGGCCAGTCAGCCGCAGATAAACACAAGATATCATAATTTGAAATCGTAAGCAATTATGCTTTTAATTATTAATGGAACACTGGAAACGGTTATCATTTTTTTATTCAGTAATGCATTGGTTTTTCCTCGAACAGGAGAAATAATTGATAAGTTATATTTATGTATCCATAGAACATGATAAATAAAAAGGTAAATTATTAAATATATAAGTAAATAATCAATACTATAAAAGTTGAATTGCAACTCCTGAGACTGACACATCAGCTCCAGTGTTGATTGTGGGAGTGACATCTGTTTTAATGAAAAAAACCTCTAGCCAATTAAATTATAACATTTTAACACATCACATCCTACCTGTAAAAAAAATCAACAGTTAATGAGCATATTCGGCAAAAAAACAAATACATGCTTCATTCATGCGAAACTCTCTCTCTCTCTCTCTAACTTTAGAGTTTTCTCTCTGTAACACTCCGACGATCCCTGGCCGTATTATTCATATGCGACCGATTAGGGTTTTCTCACCGTCGATCTAGACGTCGTGGGATTACAACCGTTCGTAGATTCTAACCCTCTTTCTCCTATATATCGCTTGAATTCTCTAATAAAAAAACTATATCAATACTTCGTGATCAGCGTCTCTGATTCTCCTCAAACCATCTCCGTTAATCCATCTCCTGTTCCGATCACTCAAGCAGTTCCAGTGACGGCATTCTCTTCTCGGACCTAATCCCTTGATGAGCACGAGAGGACAGTCTGATAAACAGTGATTTGAGACTGAGAAGAGGGTCGTAGTATCAAAATAGTGGCTTTCCGTCTCCTTCTGTCTTAAATCCCGCGCCGATGGAGCCTAAAGGTGATTCAATATCTCATCTTTTGCTTTAATCTTAAGTTTGTTGCGATTTGGTTTTCTTCTACCTTCGGTACCTCCGTTTCTACGCTGCTTTCCTTCCTCCGATCGGCAGTTCGCTTCTCCAAATTGTCTACTTCTGCTGTTATTTCAAATTGTCTTTTAATTGATTTCTGTCAGTACTGCCGCTCATTGATTCTCTTCTCGCAGTTCTCGGATGTTGAATGGCGTGACTGCAGATATGGAGTGAAAAAAGAATTGATGAACAAAGCTAAAACCTGTTAATTCCAGATTGTGCAAAAAAATATTTGGGTATTAATTCTCTCTTTTTCTCAATTGTTCGACTGGGTTTTGATTAAAGTTCCACTCTTTTTTTCTTATGGATTTTTTTGCCTGTGATCAAGTTTGATGACAGAGATGATGGAAATTCAAGCTGAGAATCCCAAGTTCCATGTATTGTTCATCCCGGGAAATCCAGGTTTCATTATACTATTATTGCTCAATGCGCATTTATACTGGATATATGAAAATTTTATAATCTTCATACACAAAGTTGATTTATCATGATCAGTTAGGAAATGAATGCAATAGGGTTGGTCTTGAGTTGGAAAGAGTTGGTTTTGATCTTATTTAAATGGTTTTGTTTCTTTTAGTGTGTTTGTTTGGTTGATGACTCTGCTAATTGCACAATACGACCATGTCTATTAGATAATGCTTATGTGCATTGCCTATTTTCAGAAATGATTGCTTTCGTTTTTCTGTCAGCTAATTCTGTTATGTGTGTTTTGGCTTGTTCTATTAGATTTGGGCCAAGTGAGAGTATGAAAGCAACGACTTATACTGATGGCTTTGCACTACATCAATTTGGTTGGAGGTGAATTTTCACCTGCCATGGTGATTATGAAGGATCCGGGTTTAAAACCTGTTGTTTATCATGGTCTTCCACTATCTTGAACCGAGTGATTGGCTAACTAATGATACTTGGTTTGGCAACTAATTGTATAAGATATTCCATATTGCAGGATCCGGCAACCGTACATGGTTTTTGGACATTTTGGAGCAGAACAAGCAATTATGTAATCCCTCTCTGCTTCTACTCGTTATATGTTCAGTGTATTTGGGTTTTGCTTGTGGTTATCTCTTTCTTCTCAGTTTGCAGTCTTATATATGAATGATTCTAATTGGTTTCTGATCATTTGTCTTTAATGAGCTTCCTCAACTAAGAAGCACAACATCAATGGAACTTGGTTGGGATGCACAGGGATATTCTCGAGCTGGTTTTGATACAGCGACGTGTACTGTGCCGTCCTTGTTGGAAGACAGAGCGTGGAACTCAATAAGTTGAGGGAAGTAAAGTCTATTTTAAAGATTCGTCCATTTTGTTCTAAAGTTCTCTTATCCTTCCTGATTAGAAATGTGTTTTCATCTTATAATCTTGTAGACCATGTGCAGGGTACAAGATGCTTTGTCAAACCATGTATTGCATTATTGAAATCAACGACTTATATTGATGGATGTGCATGGTACAAGAGTAAGAAAGCAACAGCTAACTTGGGTTGGTTTTCCATATCAATAATCCATATTCTGAGAACCTTTAAATCGTAAATCTTTTTACCAAAACTTTGGTTTACTTTTTTTTTACTCGTCAGCTGTGGTTTACTTTGGTTTTTAACATTTATGTTGAGGACTTATATTCTCCTCACTCATTATTAAAACTAGTTGTGTCAACCCCCGCGCACGCGCGGGGGGTTTGTTTGCTTTAGGCTACATTAAGACCCTGAGTTTCTTGCTACTTAGACTTTGGTTTGAGTGAATCTCCAGCCAATTTTGCACTTGCTCCGAACTATTTCCTTGTTTTGGCTTGTGTTTTTTCGTATATCGGGGTTGTTCATATTGGTATTTGTTTTTTGAGTTGTAAACTCTAAATCATTGAGGAATCATTGCCTCTATCACCTCTGTGTTGAGTCTCTGATGTTTTAGAACCATTTTCCTTTGCTTCGATGGTCCTCTTTTTCTGCTCATCACTATCCTTGGCATCCCAAAGTATATTCATCTCATCACATTAGACAATATAAATATTAGGACTTACAAATGCTGTGTGGAACATGATTCCAACGACCATGTAATTTCACCAGGATACACTCTTCCTTTAGATAAGATCAAAATAATGAACTTTATTTTTTAGCGAATCTTTTGGCACCAAAATAACTCTCAAACTCTAATTTTTCCTGTACTAACAATATATATACAAATGAGGAATCACCAAGTTTGTTCTCTTGCACTTCTTACTTGACAACGTCTTCAATGAATAGCCTTCCTCAGGATTCATCAGAGAATAGGGTTTTCGCCCTCTTTTCCTTGTCGACCCTGATTTTGTCTCTGCGTCGGTACTTTCAGACTGCACTTGCTTCAAAAGTTGTTTCAAATTGTTTCCATCTCTCACTTGACCTGAATTCCACCTCTTGCAATTCTCTTAGACCTACACCCTTGCGAGAAAGCTCCATATACAGTTCCCTAAATCAATTTTTTTAAAGAGATGGGTTGTGCAACAAACAATGTGAAAAGGGGCTGAACACTTAAAATGACAAAGAGTACCAGATATAGTACCTGCAAAGAATCACTTGAAACTTGTTCTTCTGATGTCTTTTCACCTGCCTAAAAAACGGAAAAATAAAAAATTCAAAATGAAACCACATAACTACTGTCTAAACAACGAAACCAGGAGCTCAAGGCATTACGGATAGCTCCATTTTTTTCGCCTTAACAACGATGTGTGCTTCAGCTTTCCCTTGGCATATTGCCAAAACTACATGAGAATACATGTCCAAGCTAGTCCCAGTGGACTTTACAGCGTCCATGATCCAAGGTCGAATCTGAAAGGCGCAACTAATTACAACCTCACCTACAAGCCACATAGCCAGCGGTGAGACATCCTACGCCACGGTGATTAGGAAGATCAATTATCAAGTCTATTGAAAAGCTAGGACTTAAATATGAATTGCGAAAAACTCACCTGGTTTTCTTTTTTGACAATAGCCAAGGAATGTTGAGGAAATACATGGGTGCTTATTCGCTTTCATCTATTATTGTGACCATTATCGTTCCCATTGAGAGAAGCACCGGTTCAAGATGATTCGGTCTTAATACATGCACAAAAGAAAAGCAATCAGCCTTGCACTTGCATAAAACACATAAGAGTTAATTGAACATTAATAGCTCAGGTTTATTTAAACCTTATGAGTTTCAAGAACTGCCGAAACATCTTTAGAATAAGGTCATCGCACTCCAAGTCCAACATCACCAAGGATGACCTGACCCTAGAAACAGTATCAAGCAGAGCGACGGCTTTCTTATAACTGGGAAAGAAAGCGTCATCTAGTTTTCCAAAGGTTTCTACTGTCAAAAACCTCCATAGATGGTCTCAGGGCATTTTTCACTGCCACAATAGGACCTTGCTCGACCTTGGAGAGCTGAGTCTTGAATTACTGCACAGAGAAGCGTCGAAATCAGAGGACTGAACACCGCAGAGAGAAATTTGCCTTAGGGATTTAAGAGCAGCACCGAAAGGAGTATATATTGAACAAAAAAAGAAAACTAAATCTATTTTTCTTTTCTAGTATCGCCAAGAAAAAAGAAACCCTAATTTCTTCTTGCAACGTAATCCCAACGGACCAAAGGCATAAAGGAAAGCAACAAAAACCCATTTGTAAGGAGAGAATTACCAAATCAGATAATGGCCGAGAGAGAGAAGCGGATTAAAATGAGTGTCCCAAATCGTGGAACATACAATAGGAAGTGGATGCTTAGACAGCGACGACATCAACTTGAGGCATATCAGAATTGAAAGACGAATGGGGTTTGAGGCAAGTACCAGCTTATGTGAGCAAGAGGTGTGGAGATTTTGAGATGCAAGGAGTCAGAATATATATGACGAGAGCTTGTAACACCTGAATATGGAAGGCGTCGTCGAATTAAATGGTGTTTACTGAGATTGTGTCTTAGTTTTTGCTCAGAATCATAATATTGCGCAGATTGCGATATTTTTGAGAAAGAGGGAAGAAGAAGAAGCATGTAGAAGATAGAGAGATAGCATGTGATCTTCTGTCTGATATTTTAATGTATGTGTTTTTTGGTTTGGTCTGAAATGTATGCATTTACTTTTTATTTTTTGAGGCCCAAATACATAGAAGAAGAAAAACACGTGGATACATTTAGCTTTAAGAAAAGATTCATGTGATATATATTTTAAAGAAAGACAAAAAACAATATTGGGCAATCAATAATTGATTTGGTTAAGAGAAATTAATTTGGATGATATGCAATTTAAATAAAAATAATAATTGCCACATAGGATGCTGAAGTGGCTTCTTGAGGAGAGAGCAAAAAAGTGTCTCATTATATATATGATAATAATAATAATTATAAAAAATGAGCCGAACACATTATAAAGCTCATTAAGCATACTTACTAAGGGATAAGGAAATCCAGCCCGTTTTTATATATGTTAGCCTATAAAAACTAATCAAATTGGGTTGATACAAACTGTGCTCATTTTATTTGAGTATTGGGCTTACTAAATAAATGAGTGATACGGGTTTGACAAATGAAAATAATGAGAAATGATATTCAAACTCTATTCTTTTTTTTTGGCAACATATTCAAACTCTAATATTTTCTAGAGATAAAGGTTTAAAGCAATGATTTGGAGTAATGAATTTTTTTTTTTTAAAGATAGACACTTCCTCATTTAAAACCTAATATTCCTGTGGGTCACGTTCCCTTTTAAACTAACCCATATTAAAGTTTTCGGCTAAATAATAAAATGTTCTTAAAAATTCATATTGAATTCAATGGATGATGATGATTTGTGCCGATTCCACTAAAATTATTAATTTTATACAATCCATGACAAGTGAATACAAAATTATATTATTTTATTAGTCATATATGTGCATATTGATTACACACTTTTCGTCATATATATAAAACACATATTGTGAGTTTTAGGACAACAGAAAAAGACAGAAACCGACGATTGACATAAACGATAATCAATGAACAAAAAAAAAAAGAAAAAGCAGAAAATCCAATATATCTATATACATATATTTTGGATTTAACTTGTCTTCTTATTTTTCAAATAAGTAAAAACACATGGTTTACGAAAATCTTTTAACTCTTTCTGTTTATATTAAATAAAAGTACTACATTACATTATTAAAACAAAAACCCGCTGCGTAGCGCGGACCAATACCTAGTATATTTAAATGCATCTTTCGGAGTGAGTATCATACGATTAATGTCCTCAACTGATATGATACACACATATTTAGTTACAATAAGTATAGTTTAAATTATCTGAATATAGGAAACAATATCACATTTCTCCGCAAATATATCTTTTTCTCATTTCAAAACTATACATTTTTTTGCTCGGGGATTGACCAAATCATTTGAAGGAACCGAATGGAGAATCGTGCCCATCTTTTTCTTATTCAATGGTGAATAGAGCCGAATAACATAGCAAAGCTAAAAAAGAGTGATTAACATAGAAAGTCACTAAATAAGTCACTTTCCCTTTGTGGAGCTACTTTTTCACTGTTGCCTTTTATTTATGTCCAACTTGTCCTTGTGATTGTCTAACTAGAAACAACTAATAAAAAGAGAAAATTACATGAGAGGGCATCTTTTGGTGTCTTTATTACACTAAAGGACACCTTCATTACTGTTCACCAAATCCAGCCCTTTTCTGCCAAAATTGCCCTTCAACTCAGCTTTCATTCGGTTAGGAGACTCAAGATTTAGTTAGCTGTGGCTGTGGAGCTAAGGGATTCATGGGCGGGAAACGAGGCAATTCGAATAGTAGGGAATAAGAGCCATCGGATTTCGCTTGCTTTATGGATGGTAGGCTGCGATTAGTACACGTGTACATTAATAGCTGTCTGATTTGATGTTCTGTGTGGTCCCACTCTCCTTTCTCTCTTTCTCCCCCACGTTTAAGTTTTTTTTTTCTTTCATTTTTCTCCCCCCCTCTCATATATTTCTCTATTTCTAAGATTTTTGGTAAATGTAAAATTTTTTTGTTCATATTATTAGTTACATCGATTTTTTCTTTATATTTAGACATCCATTTTGATATATTTTTTATTTTCTTATCAAATTTTATAGAAGTTAAAAAAGCATAGTGTGATATATTATATAATTGTGGATAGAATTTAGTGGACATCGTAATACACAAAGTGATATGTCCACAAAAGATGGTTGTTCACGTTTTAGCTATTGTGGACATCAGATGGTTGTTCGCATTTTAGCTATTGTCCACATTTATTTGTGGACATTGATCGTCCTTTGGTATAAAAACTGAATGATGAAAACAAAAAATATCTAAATAGACTAAATGACAAATTTTATGTCCACCAAACGATGTCTACAATTCGTACATACGATATCATATACAAGTATACTCGCCATTCTTTCTTGCATTACCTTCATGTCTCTGTCCAAAGCGACAACCGCAGACACGATATTTTACGCGGGATTTGGTGACGGCGTGGACATGATTTGGTGTACACAGAACTAGAAAATTTCCAAATATACTAAAAAACTAATTTTATGTCCATCAAACGATATTCACAATTTTAGCAACATATAATATCATTTAAAAATTACTCAAATGTTATCCACGAGAAACAAATTTGGTATAACATTGGCATAATTTATATTTATGGATATTGTTTGGTGGACATTGACACTACTACACATTGCTGAATCTAGTACTATAATTTGTACACATTGTTTCGGTTGATATTGGATATTGTTTGGTGGGCATTACTAAATATAGCGAAGTGATTCTATGATGTCTATAAACATTCGTACACATTGCAGAATCTAGACTATAATTTGGAATCGACGGCTCGGTTATCCACAAAGTCCATGGGGCGTTCCATCGCGATAAGGTTACACTCAAACAAACACATAAACACTCATTTTAGTAAGTGTGCTAGTTTCCGACATATTGTTCGTGGACATTGAAACAATTATAATGGTGGATATAATCTAGTGGATAAGGTATTGGCGATATTAAATATGAATGATATTATAAACGATATTGAAGTGGAAATGAGTTAATGGTTTGTGGACGCTATGGACGATAATGGTTTGTGGACGTTATTGGTTTATAAGCAATACTAAGGTGGATAATATATCCACAATTTTAACATCATATGCTATCTTTTAAAAAAATACTCAATTGATTGTCCACGAAAGATCGAATTGTTGTCCACTAAACTTGTTTCCTCGTGTACAGTTAAAACCACAAAGAGATCAAGATTCTTTAATACATAATTTAGTAGTTGCTAAATGTACGCAAATAATGTACATAGTTAACTTCAATCGATAAGTTTACGATGTCCATAAGCATTCATAAAGAAAAAACAAACATATTGTGTAATTTCATATAACATATCTATTTATTATAGTACACAATAAAAAAGGTTTAAAATGAAAAAAACACTAAAAATACATGTCCACATATTTGATGTCCACTCGTTGTTGTTCTTGACATCAATACCAAAGCTCTTCTTTTCATAAATATCGACAATTCTGCAACTAGAGAGCTTTCGATCTAAATGGTTCAGGGCAAGCAAGGTTCTCTGAAGAGCCGAAGCCTTCCTAGCCCGTGGACAGAGAGAGAGAGAGAGGGGCCTGACCTGCTGCTTGATTGTCTCAATATCTACATAAACAACATCCACAATCTCAATATCCACAGTCAAATGTCCACAATCGCATAAGAAGAATTGTAGACTGAAATGGTCAACAAAGACATTCTTTATCAAAACTAAGACCATTTGTTTTGTGGAGCACTCGATCTTGAGCTCTTTCACTGTCCTGAAACAACCAACAAAGACATTCTTTATCAAAACCAACAACAAAACCAACAACCAACGGAAACCTTTTGGATCTGATTCACCATTAAAGCTCAGTTTCAGTGACGACCTTGGATATGGCTCTGCTTTCTCCACACCGTTCGTCAGCGCTTCTTCGATATCAACTGCCTTGACAAAAGCTCGTGGATAAGTTTGGTAGATGTGGGGCACCTGTTCGCATAAATCTTGAAAAGCTTGCCAAACTGGGAATCAAGAATGATCTGGAACTCTGGCATGTGGCCCATGTAGTGGTGGATAAAAGTTAGCAGGTCAAGCTTCGCGTAGACATTTAGTCTGCTCGTTGGATAGTGGTCTGTGGCAAATAAGCGATCTGGCAGCAGGGGATCTGAGAAACAATAAACAACAGAAACACATTAAAACAACAAAATATGTCCACCAATCACAGTACACCATCACCGGTTGTGTACACAGAAAAATAACCACAGTTTCAAAAAGAACAAGAACAAATAGAGCGTCCATCGAGAACAGTACACGCAAACAATACACACGGTTCGAATGGGGAGAAAAGCACACAAAGGATGGTTATGACATTCATAGAATATCCATACACATATGAAACAAAGGATGGTTATGGCAATAATACATCTCACCCTTAAATGGTTCTTTTCTCCACGCAAATCACTCAACCAATATCAATGGAACAGGGTACGTACACGGGAAACCATCCACACGAACCAGTACACAAATCATAGATAACAAACCTCGGTTTAAGAAAACCCTAACGTACATGTCCAAGGAAAACCATCCACACGAAACGGTACACACATCATCGATGATAAACTTCGGTAACAAAACCCTAACGTACACGGAAAAACCTAAGGGCTCGATCATATATGTCCACAATTGAAACAAACCAAAGAAGAAACTAGCTAGTTTTCCGGTGTACACGGAGTTAGGTATAACAAAGATCCGGTTAAAAATTTCACTTATTTTTCAGATCTAAGTCAAAATATATAAGATACTAGCTTATTTTTTCCAAATCGAAGTAAAAAAATAGTCGTTATTTCAGATCGAAGTTAAAAAGACACAGATTTTAAAGATCTAAAACAAAAAACGTTCCGGTTTTCTTCAGATCGAAGTCACCAAGCCAGTAGAAAATCGAAAACCGCGGATCTTAATGGATCTTAAAACCAGAGAAAAAAATATAAACAAAAGGACAAAGACAACAACGAAATCAGTAAAGGTGAACACGATTAAGCTTTACCTGTCATACCGAAACTTCGAGACTCTAGTAAAGATGGGAGAAAGGGACTGCGACGGGAGGGTTGACGGTGGAAAAAGGACAGAAGAGGACGGCGGTCGAGAGAGATAGGAGGGTTGACGGCGAGGATTTTGTGTAGGGTCGACGGCGGGCGAGAGAGAAGAAGTATGGGATTAGGTTTAGGATGTGGAAATAATTACTGAGGTGTATTAATACCAAACGAAAATAAAAACTGACTAGAGAGAGGGTAATTATTTTGGTCCAAACCTGGTTTGTATCTAAAATCTGGTTTGGTTTTTTGGTTAACATTTGTTAATTTAGTTAGTGGGTTAGTTGTATATTGGGGTTAAAATAGTCAAAACACAGGGGTAAGGTATCCTAAATAGGGTAGGTGCCTTTTCATGTAAGAAAAGGTCTTATAAGTGCCATTTGGCGTAAAACTCTCTAATAAAAACTAAAAACTAAATCCTATCAACTCTTGTTTACGTTGATGGTGATGTTTTTGGACTGCCCACTCCTTGTTAACTTTGTTTTTCTTTATTTTTCCTTTCTCTCATGCTCCTTCTTTTTCAATTTTTTTTTCATTTTTTTTTCATCACCCCTCTCATCTCTTTCTCAAATTCTAGGTTATTTTAGAAATGTAAATTAATTTTGTTTTTAAACTATAAATTATAATTAATTTTCTCTACACAATGACACCCATTTTAATATATTTCAGTTAATGTTCTATTAAATCTTGTGGACACTTAAAAAAGTTTATATAATGGTGGATAAATACTAGTGGATATCGAAATAACGCCATTAACTTTGAGTGATATTGTGGACGATGGTTCGTTGACATACATCGAAAGAGTGTCCACGTACACCTGTACACAAATACATGTCGAGATGAACATATAAAAATAAATATATAGAATATATGAAAATGATGATTGTTTCGTGGACATAGGCGACATGTACATGACTAAATTATAAACATTATAAACATTTATACAATAGCTTTGACATGATGATAGATAAAAGTAATTTGTGTATGAGGCTATGATGAAGTTATATACTTTTTATTAAAAATGGCGTTGACATGATTTAGTCTACACATACAATATCCACGAGCTTTATTATGCAACAATGTATCTGACAATGGCATATCCACAAGTTTTAGTATACACATGATTTAGTGTACACAAAATAATCCAAAGCATGATGCCTATAAATGTGTACATCATACATACACAAGGAAAACTCTCAATTCAACACTAATAATCACTAGCTGTACATATGTACAAATATCTCAGAACATCATAATATTTCAACACCAATCACTATCTTGTAGTCTTCCTGGTCATCTTCTTCATGATCCTTGCTAATAAGTTTGTAAAGCTGTCAATCTTCATCTCTAGCACCAAAATGTATCCACGAACACAGAAATGACAAATAAGACCTTGAATATGAATTATAGCAAACAACAAGAGCACATACGACCACCAAACAACAACACATACGACCACAACAAAAGAAATGAAACTAAACTAAATATGTGGATATGTGGATACATAATTTCTTCGTTTATCAGAGCAAAAGAATCTGTCATACAAGCAAAATATTACACATTAAAGCGAGTCATAAGCTTCCACGAAATCAATCCAAACTTGTACACTATAATTTTTCTCTCTACAATATGATATTCATACCTCACATCCACCAACTGTCCCGTATCAAGAGACAACACAAGCAAATCCTCAACGCTTCTAACCACAACGCTAATCCACCATCAACCTCAACGCACCACGTTTTACCGTCCACTGATCTCATCTTCACCGGCTCGAACACTCCTGTCCCGGCCCACGTTTCTCCACAGAAGCACCTGACTCCCGGTTAGCAGCACCTCCTCTGATAAATCTGGGACTTGTTTCCATGCCTCCATCATCTCATTCATCACCTCTCTTGATTTCTCCACCGTCCACAAGGCCTACTGTACGAATCACTAGTTGCAGTAACCTCAAAAGATATAGCCTTTTGTTCAATGAGCAAGAAACCTAACCAATATTGACGAACACCATTCTCAATTACACCAAGTACCAGCTAGGTAAGCAAGAAAGCATTGACAAAGTCGCTAGCTTTTAGCTATCCGATTCCCAATCACATTAACCAGAGTTTTAACGAAAGTTAAACGATAAGAAACAAAATGGAAAATGGAAAGCGAAGCGTACCTGTACAGATGGTTGAACATGGATGGGTTGTTGTTGTGGAGCTTCAGGCTTAGATTTTGGAGGTCGTCCAAGGCCTCGCTTCTGTGGCTGAGAAGCCGATCCAGAAATCTTGGCAGGAACCGATCCAGAAGCTTACCCTCTTCAAAATTCAATTTTCAAGAAAGCCCTTAACTCAGAGCCTCAAACTAGATAGGAAGAACCAAATCAGTATCTTGAATTGCACAAAAAATGAACAAACGCAGAGCAGCACCTGCATGTCGAGAGTCAGAGATGGTGGGTCCACCGCATGAGACACTATTCCGATTGTTCGGTGTTGTCGTGGGGCTCCGCCGTTAGATAGACTCCTCTCGATTTCTCACGTTGTTGATACACCGGTTTTAATCGGCCTGAGCTTGTATTTCTCATCGCCGGTGATCGGTTTCCCTTGCTCTGAGCCTTCCAACGTCATCTGCTTTGTATAGCAAATCCCTGACATATGGATGTCTTGTATCTGCCCCAAATCCATCCTCCTTTAGCTATTGGCTACTATAACTCAAATTCTCAGACTCTCGATCAAGAAAAAAATCAGCTCAAGAAAATCTGAAACCCATAGAACCACAACCTAAGAGAGAGAACGAGAAAGAGAGGAGAGGGAGAAGAAAGTGCCATCTAACTAGATGGGATAATTGGATTATATAGTTTTGGTTTTAGATTGAATTAGTTATTAGATAGTTAAGTGATTAAATTACAGATAGGGTTACTTCAGTATTTTCCAGATGTCAAAGTGCCTCAAAACATGGAAGTGTCTTTTTCTGTAATAAAGACTCTAACAAGTGACTGTGGGCGTAAAAAACTCGCTAAAAAACTCGTGCATCTTGTCAAGAACCCAAAGGCATCCAATCAACATTTTACGTTTCTTCATGAACTCGTAAATGCACTCAACTTTATTTATACATTTCAAGAGTGATATGAGTAGTTATTCCTTTTGGGCTATATTAACCAAATTCATCATTCCAAATCCATATATATAGTAATTAACAACCTTTATTCGGACTATCGGGACTCATGGGATCAATTGGACGTTAGGACAATAACCTTTATTCGGACATTTCAGATTCATGGATTCAACCGAAAATATTAGAGGAAATCGCAAACTCATATTTTACCTCACATCATTCACCAAAACTCGAGATAACTGAGCTTCTTCTTTCATGCGATTAAGAATAAAACATAATAAAAAACCCAAAACCATAAAAATCCATTGTAAATCGAAAAGAAGAAGAAAGTAATATGAATGATAACGGATCATTTGATTAAATTTTTAATGATCCAGAAGAATACTGCCATAACAAAAAAAAACATAGAGAGAAAGCTTCTTGAAATTTTGGAAGATGCAAACGATTTGTGTTTCTAAGCCACCCCAAGCTCACCTTATATATGATTTCAAAACTTCTCTCGAAAGCTTGGTATATTCCCTATAATATCTTTTTTTTTTAAACTCGAAATAATAGGATATTCAAAAAGATTTTATGATTTTTTTAAGAAAATAAATTAATTAATTAACTTTAAATCCAGCTGATGGCATTACTGTAAATAAATCGAACCCCAAACCCATTTTTTTATTTTTGGGCTAGCCATGTCACACTTTCACGTCATCATTATCCGCCTCTAGAGCCCTCTCGTGACGACACATCAGCATTCACCCAAAAATTACTTCTCATTTAAAGGTATAGATATAATTGTTTGTTTTAAATAATATAGTTTTTAACGCATGATTATGAATTTATATATAGTTTTAATATTTTATCAATTAAAATTAATAATTTATCAATTGAAATTTATTAATGCATCTTTTAATCCGTTTTTCAATAGACAAAGTTTGTTTTTAATCTAAAATATAATGAGAGATTCTGTTCTCACTGCCATGTCAGCATAACATTTGGGCCTAAATAATTAAATGTTCCTGACAAAACTTAAATTACAGGCCGAAACTAAACCTCTCGTTGTCTCGGCCCAACAACCATGATATGCTTTTACCGTGACCTTCTCTTCGACTTCCATCTCCTAGAAACCCTAAATTCGCTTGCCGAACTTCCTCTACGCATTCATCAGCTATGAAATTTAATTCAGCAGTTATTTGAGCCATTAATTTTGAAACGTCATAGCCGAAATCAATTCCTCAAGGAAGACTACGGAGGCGTCACCTATAAACAAGCTACACACACCAACAGGTAATCCGGCGTGTGGATGATGATATGGAGAATTCCCGGAGGAGGGTTAGCCATCCGGAGGTTTAACGCAGCAAAGAGAGACGGAGAGAGAGTTTTTCAGTGGTGTTTAAATAAATGGACGGTGTTGGGATTGGTGGTAACATCGATGGTTCTAGACGGATTTCTTGGGTTAGAGCTCACGGGACACTCGAATTAGATAGAAACAACGGTATTTGCTCGGGCTCGGGAGGCAGGTTGAGACGGATGGATCGTGGAATGGTGTCGTTAATGAGGAGAGTGAGACCAAACAGTGGCTTTAATTCCTCTGTTGCTATTTCATCTTCTTCGAATCATCTGGATTTGAACGTAGAATCAAGGATTTTGGATCAGTCGAGAAGCGAGAAACCGAGATGGGAATTTGAATCGACTTAAGCTGCTGCGCGACTGGGAATGGCCCCAGCACCGGCGACTCGACGGTCCGTCAGAATTTTAGGGTTTATGGTTGTGTTGTCGGTGCCCAGAAAGGTCAGACAGTTGAGATCTTCAATAGCTTCGAGCTTTTGCTTCATCCCACGACTGATACGCTCGACAAATCCTTCCTCGAGAAGAATCAAGAGCTCTGTAAGCTTTTAAAATCTCGCACTTTTCGTCTCTAGTTTGTTTATGCTGTTTGTAAAGTTGTTTGATTTTATTTTTGGCTCTTTAGATCAGAAGGTGTTCCCTAACTTCTACATATTGGGATGGTACTCTACGGGAAGCGAAGCTAATGAATCTGATATGAATATCCACAAAGCTGTGAGTGAATGTTCATTGTTGATTGAATTTTTAGTTAGTGTACTGATTCTGTGAGTTTTCATCATCTATTCTACAGCTAATGGACATTAATGAATCTCCTGTTTATGTCATTCTCAATCCTGCTATCAATCACCTAAGCGGTTAGTAAGATAAAAGCTTATATTCCAAGTGTTTAACATTGATTTTTAGAGACTGAGCGGATGTAGACCTAATTTGTGGTGGGTTTTTGTTTATTTTACAGTAACTGTCAAGTGGCAAAAGAAGTTGCTTGAAGGTATGGAGATTGATTATACTTTGCCTCCTTAGTCTTGAATGATTTGACTAAAGTTCCACCAGAACGGCAAAAAACATGGTCAAAAGTGGACTCTTGAAGGTATTTTTTGGATCTTTTAGATAAAGAAGATCTGTGATTCACCAGATAGTTTCTTTCATGTTGATGACAATTCTTTGTATTTCTCTCATTTGGTGCAGGACGCTGCAGATTGGTCAGCTATTGGAGTGAAAGATGTAAAGCTCTTTCTTGGCATTCATTTATTTTGTTCGTTCTAGGATCAAAAATTGATGATAATGTAAATGCCGATGAAATAGTGAAAGCTCCTGAAAAGCCATTGTTATTTTGCAGAGGATCTACCTGAAGAAGTGCAAGCCACTAATATGGTAATTCCTTTTATTGCTGATTATAAGTGTGCACATGTGTGATTTAATATGAGCCTCGCATATCCCCTCAGTGGAATCAAATGACAAAACCTAAGATCGTAATTCCAGAACACACCTTCTCCTAAGTGCTCTCAAATATCGCCTTTCAAAGTCTGATGTTTCTTATTGGGCAAAAGTTCTATATAATCTCCAGTTCTCCCTTGCTAACATTGTTTTTTAGCAATGCCTATATTGAAGTTTACTTTTTCTGTCGTATAGGAGAGAATGGTGCTGACTCGGGTTATGGTCCTAAAGGTCAAGGGGTTCTACGGCAATCAGCCTTTGTATTTGGTTTGTTATGTATGAGTTGCGCATTGACAACGAGAGTCTTTGGGGTGTTGATTGATTGAAGTGCCTTTGATTGAAGTGCCTTTGGTTGATGCTTATATCTAAAGGACATGGTTTCTGGTAACATGACTGATGAGAAAGGTGTATTGATGATGTCAAAGGTGTGCAGTGCTATGATTCAAGGCAGGATTCCTGAGAAAATGAAAGATCCATGGAGTTTTTTTTTGTGTTGGATTGTTCTATTTACAAAGATAGATTTGAGAGGTCATTGTGTGATCTTGGTTCAAGTGTGAAGCGTATGCCCTTCTCTGATGCTAAGAAGCTTGGGATGACAGATGTCATGCCTACTAGGATCTCATTGGTTCTAGCTGACAAGACTGTCCGGATCCCTCAAGGAGTGTTGGAGGATGTGCCAATCAAGATTGGTAACTGTGTGATCTCTACAGACTTTGTGGTTTTGCAGTATGGAGAGGAACCAAAGGATGCACTTATCTTGGGTAGACCCTTCTTGGCTACTGCTGGTGCGATGATTAAGTGTAAAAAGGGAACTATCATTATGAATGTGGGTGATTTAGAGATGAGTTTTGATATGGATAAGCTGGTGAAGAGACCGACCATCGACAAACAGACCTTTTATGTGGACACTCTCAGTGATTTTGCAAAGGAATTCTTTCAGAAGACACAAACTGAAGATTCGTTGGAAAGAGCTCTGCTAAGCTCAGTAAAGGAATTGGAGCATCTAGAGGACGAACCTGCTATTTGTTATGCTAGATTGATGGATTCGACAGAGAAAGTTATGCAATTGAAAGTGCAAAATGAGCAGCTGCATCAATCGACGCACACTGAGCATCAATCGACGCATATCGCAGCCGACTATGCAGAGGAAAAGCTCCAAAAATCGAACTGAAACAACTTACATCTGAGCTAAGGTACGCATTTCTTGGACCTAATTCAACATATCCAGTGATTAGTAATGCTTCCTCAACCAACGCAGAGACTTCCTTACTGTTGAGTAAGCTGCGAAAGTATCGCAAAGCTCTTGACTATTCTCTTGATGACACTTCATGTATCTCTCCGGATCTATGCATGCATAGGATACATCTTGAGGATGATACAAAGTCATCAGTTGAGCATCAGAGGAGGTTGAATCCGAATCTGAAGGAAGTGGTGAAGAAGGAGATTCTGAAATTGCTGGAAGTTGGAATCATATATCCTATCTTTGACAGTGATTGGGTCAGTCCAGTACATGTTGTGCCTAAGAAAGGAGGTGTTACAGTGATTAAGAATGAGAAGAATGAGCTAATTCCTATAAGGACTGTGACTGGACACATGATGTGCATTGATTACAGGAAGTTGAATGCTGCGACTTGGAAAGATCATTTCCCCTTGCCTTTCACTGATCAGATGCTAGAGAGGTTAGCTAATCATCCCTATTATTTATTCTTTGATGGGTACTCTGGTTTCTTTTAGATTCCCATTCATCCAGAGGATCAGGGGTATACCACTTTTACTTGTCCCTATGGTACTTTTCATATCGCAGAATGCCTTTTGGACTACGTAATACACCAGCCACCTTCCAGAGATGTATGATGTCGATTTTCACTGATATGATTGAGGATTTCATGGAGGTATTTATGGATGATTTTTCAGTCTATGGTTCTTCATATCATGAGTGTTTGGATAATCTGTGCAAAGTGCTAACTAGATGTGAGGAAAAACACTTGGTTCTTAATTGGGAGAAGTGCCATTTCATGGTCAGAGATGGTATTGTTCTTGGGCACAGAGTATCAGATGCTGGTATCGAGGTAGATCGCACCAAGATTGAGGTGATGACCAGCCTTCACGCGCCAGATTTGTAAAGTCCGTGAGGAGCTTTCTTGGACATGTTGGGTTCTACATGAGCTTTATCAAAGATTTTAGTAAGATTGCTAGACCACTAACTGCTTTGCTGTGTAAGGGTGTGAAATTTGAGTTAACTTCAGATTGCCAGACTGCATTTGAACGGATTAAGAAATCATTAGTGAGTGCTCCTATAGTGCAGCCACCAGATTGAGAGTTACCTTTTGAGGTTATGTGTGATGCAAGTGATTTTGCTGTAGGAACTGTTCTGGGGCAGAAGAAGGACAAGAAACTTCATGCTATCTATTATGCCAAAAGAACACTAGATGATTGTAATACCCTGTATTCAAAAATATGGTCAACAGGTAAAAGAAAAGTAAACAGGGGCGAAATTATAATTTTGCCAAATCCATGGGCAAAATGGTAATTTTGCCAAACCCATGGGCAAAATGGTAATTTTGCCAAAGTTCGAGACGGAAGCCGAGACGGGGACAAATGTTCTAGTTTTACAACCTAAAGAACATTTACAAGACCAGAATTGGAAGAAACGGAGCAGAAACGGGTTTTTTGGCTTGTCGGGAATGGAAACCGACTAAACCGAGAAAACTTCGAAAATGCATAACCGGAGCTACGGAACTCCAAATGAGGTGATTCAACTTTCTAAATTCATCTAAAATCAAGGAGAATCAGTTTTTGTGAGTTTTGGGATTTATGGAAACAGTGAAGAATTTACTAAAAAGGGAAAACGCAAAACCAAAAAAACGGAAGCTACGGGTTAAGTCGGTTTAAGGATGGTTTGGGCCGGTTTAGGGAAGGGTTATTGGCTAAAAATAATCTCTGAATGGACAGGTGTCACCCAGTAGATGGTGTCACCCAGCAAATGCATGGGGATTGTTCATGAACATGGGGAATAAACCATCCCATCATTCTTCTTATGCAAAAACTCATTTTTGGTGAATTGAATCTCTATCTAAACATCACCCACGACCACAGCTCTCCCTTCTCTCTAGATTCATTAAAAGAAACCCAGAAAAATACTTGCATCTTCATAGGAAACTCAAGAACATTCAAAGTGTTCTTGAGTGTTCTTGATAACTTCCAACACAAGAAAAGCCATATCTCCTTAAACATAAACCCAAATCACCTTCTACAAAGACGAATATCTTCCCCTCACTCTCCTCTACAACCGCCAGCCATTCACCACCGGTTCCGTTGCCGGAATCTCGCTGGAGCCGCTGTGAAAGGGGTGCCGCCGGCTAGATCTTCTTCTCTCTCTCATCCTCCACCGGTTCTTGCCCTTTTGAATCTACCAATGGCCAGATATACTCCTTGTGATCATTTTGGTGGGTTGATCAGCTTCTAAGTCGCTGAAAAAGGTGGTGAACCGGTCGGTCAACGCCTCGCCGCCGGTGGTCAACGCCGGAACTTCTTCCTCCGCCTATCTCTCTTCATCCGGTTCTTCAGTGGTTGGTTCAACATGGTTTGGTTCAAGATTGGATTGGTTTAGGCTTGGTTAAGCCTCAGTCAATGTTGGGTTAAACCGGTGAACGATTTGACCTAAACCGGTTTAACTTAACCGGTTCAATTGGAAGCCGGTTAGGGGTTGGTTTGATTGCATTGGTTTGGACGGTTTAGAGTGGTCAACCGATTCAAGTTTGGTCAACGGTCAACGATCAAGTCAACGGTCAAAACCGGTCAATGCACAGTCAACACACGGTCAACGCCGGTCAACGCGTTGACTCTGGCCGGTTTCTGTTGCGGTTTGTGTACATGTGTTCGGGAAGCTTCGGGTTTCGTGTTTGTGTATTCGGAAGGTTCGGTTTCAGTTCGGAGGTCTTGGGATTCATACTGTGTTAGAACCGTCATTCCGCGCCTAATCACTGTGAGTCGACTTAGAACTTTAGATATAAGCATATAGATTGGGAAATGAGAAACCGTAGAATTAGGTATTTGCATACCCGTATGTGAATTGACTGTGATTGAGAATTGAATTGACTGATTAACGATAAATCGGTTAGGGTTTTGAGATGCATGCTAGGACCGTAGGGTTAAACAGATTAAATTGTTGTGGGCCGCTAGGTTGTTAGAGTTATTTTTTGATGCATACATATAGTTGTTGCATGATAGGACCGTATATGCACCTATATGTACTAAAAGAACGATATCGAATGAATCTATGTACGGGAACTAAGACGGTATAAAAGACGAAATTAAACCTAACAAACGTATAGAGTTTGAGGCGGATAGCAGAACTAGGTTTAATAGAGATTAAAGAGTAAGCAGTGAATCAAGTAAATGAGTGATGAGACGCCGGGGAGTTTAGTAAGATACTAGCTCTAAACCGACGGATCGAGGAGTGATTAAAAGACACATAGGATTGAGGAATTGAGAAGTTGTATAGCGTGTGATGAGCCATCTACGGATTAGCAATACGCTAATCCAAGGTAGCGGATGTTAATGAGTTATGAACTGTCTACGGGTTAGCAATCCGCTAATCCAAGGTAGCGGATAAGAATGGATTAAAAGACGTTAGAAACCTTAATAGGCTTGCTTGTGTGGTTATTGGCTGTGGTGTGGTTGCTTGTATGATTGTGTTGTTGCTGTTGAGCTTTGTTGTGCAGGCCTGTTAGATCGTCTCGGTGTTAGGCCGAGCAGTCCTTGTGGATACTTAACTCATTCACGGGGCCGGTTAAGTTCGTAGCCGCTGACTTGGTACGGTGCCGAGTCAGGGTGAAGGTGTTGTCGTGTGTGTGTGTAGATTTGCGGGACATTGTGCTGAAATCGTTGTTGTTTATTGATTGTGTGATGGTTGCTAGAGTCCAAGCGAGTCTGCGTGTTTACATTTTTGCACTAGGACTCTAGGGTGCGTTAGATCCCGCAAGTCTAGGTTTTGAATATGTTCTGGTACTTCCGACCCGATTGGATCCTCGGGTAGCTGCCTAATCGGATCGTGTGCCTTTGGGTGGTGATTCCGGTTATGGCGTTAACCTATCGAGTGACGTCGGTAGGTGTGTGGTTCGGAGAATACGGGGTCATGTCCTAGGGCCGAATCGCATGGAAACTTAGGTTACCGTGGGGTAGCCCGAGTCACTGCGTATCGATGGGCTGAGAACAGTGTCCTAGGTCGTGAGACTTCGTGTTTATGTCTAGGAGTCGTGGGTTAGTTACCATGTCGGTGACGATGTAATCCCGTGGAAGTTACCGAGATAGTAAGGGCCCAGGTGTGCGTGTGGTGTTTTCGTAGTGCGTGACAGATAGATCGGGTTTCAATTGAGAGCATGTGCCGCAGTGCTTCCGATTTCCTCTAATAGCTTTCTCTTTTTTTTGGCAAGTGCTTGTGTGTTGTGGATTGACACGACGTGGTAGTGCGTGATCGACCGTCTGCTTTGTTGTTTGTTATTTTGGGGTTTTGGGACGGGAATCTGTAGATGTTAGATAGAATAGAAGCCGTAGTGGGGAGCCGTCTCGCTGGGTGATCTTAGATCGCTCATTAGACTCTTTTGTGTTTTTCAGGTTTAGTAGCGACGGACGCGGGAGGTCCTCAGTGTATTTTCGGGATGACTTGTGGAGGGGTTTTAATTCGATGATTTTGGGTATTCCTTCGGCTCGGCTTTGGCGCCAATTTGTATTGAGATGTGTTTGTTGTTCTTGATTATTGGCAAAAGTTTTTGTAAAGGTTGTTAAACGTTATGTAACGTTTGATTTACTCAGAAATGAACATGCTTCCCTGATATTGTGTTTAGTCCGAACCGACACAACTCACGGAAGTGGTATAAGTTATGATGATTTGTACTACGGAAGTGAGGATAGCGCGGTCAAAGATGGGTTAGTGCGAGCCTTTGTCTCAAACCGATCTGTCTCTGGCTTCGTCTTGTGGCAAACTTTCCTGTTTGAATTGCTCGGGTTCGACTTGGTCATGTTCTTGTTTGATTGTTGACCGGTTAGCTCAACGGTTAGCGGATAATGAGAAAGGGGCGTTACAATGATGCACAAAGAAACTATGCCACTACAAATAAGGAGTTGTTGGCAGTTGTCTTTGCCTTTGAGAAATTTTGCCCCTATCTGGTTGGATCTAAGGTGATAGTACATACAGACCATTCATCTCTGAAATACTTGATCCACAAGAAGGATGCAAAGCCAAGGCTTTTGAGATGGATTCTTCTTCTTCAAGAGTTTGAAATTGAGGTCAAAGAAAAAAAGGGAGTTGAAAATGGATTTGCTGATCATTTTTCAAGGATCATGGTTTAAGTAGATGTCCCTATTGATGATTTTCAACCAGAGGAGAACGTCGATTTGATTGAGACAGTGTTTAGAACGGATTTGGACAGAAATATGCAGAATTGTCGGATTGCAGAGAATGCATCGATTGACGCCACCCTAGCAACGATCGATGCACGTCTCAATGCTGAGTCGATCGACGCACACCCATGTGTCGATCGACGCAAGGCGATTACGAACATGGAACCTTTGAAGGTTCAAATTGGTCACTACAACATGGATCTTTACGTTGTTTCGATGCCGGAACGACCATGGTTTACTGATAGTGCGAATTACTTGGCTACAGAGACTGAGCCAGATGATCTCAAGGGGTATGCAAAGAAGAAATTCTTCAGAGAACTAAGAAGGTTCTATTGGGATGAGCCTTTTTGTATAAGCATTGTTTGGATGGAATTTACAGAAGACGCATTGTAGAATTAGAGGTTCCAGACGTTCTATTTCATTGCCATGGATCAGATTATGCTGGACATTTTGCTACTTTCAAGACAGTGTCTAAGGTATTGCAAGCAGGCTTCTGGTGGCCTACTATGTTCAGAGATGCTCATTTGTTTGTCTCTTAGTGCGATGCCTGTCAAAGGGGAGGAAAAAATCAGTAAGAACCATGAGATGCCACAAAATTTCATTCTTGAAGTTGAGGTTTTCGATTGCTGGGGCATTGATTTCATGGGTCATTTTCCCTCATCTCATTGGAATAAGTTCATTTTGGTTGTTGTGGACTATGTGTCTAAGTGGGTGGAAGCAATATCTAGTCTAACCAATGACTCTTCGGTGGTGCTTAAGTTGTTTAAGACCATCATTTTCCCTAGATTTTGAGTGCCTTGGATTGTGATAAGTGATGGAGGATCCCACTTTATGAATAAGATCTTTGAGAAGCTGCAACAGAAGCATGGTGTTCATCAACGTGTGGCTACTCCATATCATCCTCAGACAAGTGGGCAAGTAGAGGTCTCTAACAGACAGATTAAGGAGATCTTGGAGAAGACAGTTGGGAAGACAAGGAAGGATTGGTCTGCAAAGTTGGATGATGCGCTATGGGCCTATAGGACTGCGTTTAAGACGCCACTTAGGACTACACCGTTTCATCTTCTCTATGGGAAATCCTGCCACCTTCAAGTTGAGCTTGAGCATAAGGCCGTGAAGCATATGAACTTTGATTTGGAGTCTGCAGCAGAGAGAGATTGATGCAGCAAAGCTGTACAAAGAGAGGACTAAGGCATATCATGACAAGAAGATTGTCTCCAGATAGTTTGAGACAGTCTGTAAATATTCAATTTGGTGTTTTTGATTCGATTTTACTTGGTGTTTTTCGTTTTTGGTGTTTTTGTCCTACATATCCGAGTCTATCACTAGAAATTGCACTGCATCGATCAACGCGGTCCTGTGCATCGATCGACGCAGTGGTCTAATGCGGCTGGGTCAGTGGATGCATAGTAACCGCAAGTTTAAAATGAATTTATGCCGTTCAGATTGCAGTTCGAGCCGCGGTTGAAATCAAACCATGAGGAAGAAAGGCTCACGAAGTGTGTCGATCGTTGCGGTCCAGTGGGACGATCGACGCATCCGGTCCACTCAACACAAAATAGAAAGGTACGTTCTTAAACCGGAGATTTAATTGAACCGATCCGGTTCATTAAATCACGATATGCATTGATCGACGCATACATGAGTCGATCGATGCATTACCACGAGATAAATATCCTTTCTTCTTCTTCTTCCTCATTTTCATTTTTCCCCTTTCGCGAACCCGAACCCTAAAATCACCATACACTCGATTTCACTTAATTCTCACTCGTTTTTGGTGATTCAAAGCTCTAATCCACTCGATATTTTTCCCTCTTCTCATATCTATCATCCATTTCATCTATTTCAAAGGTATGTGCTTCAAATCTCCTCATTTTTGATTTCGTCCTTAACTTGAAAAACTCAAATTCATCATGATTTCTATTGTTTCATGGTATATTGATGCTTGTTTGAGGTTTGTAGTGATGAATTCGAGTTACCCTTGTGATTGCGTGGACAGATTTCGCAAGTTTTCCGAAAATCTTCGGTTTGATGACGAACACTTGCGATTCTGTGATCTAGGCTGGAATTATGACGGATTTAGAGGAATTGAGATTGGTGTTGATGTTGCTGATTGTTTCTTGTGCTGATTGATATTGATTTTGATGCGTTTTTTGATCTTAGAGCCCTGGCTTAATTTGCGAGATTGTTTTTTCTTGTGTCTTTGATTGCAGATGCCTCCACGAAAGCGCAGGAACGTTCCTGATAACAAATATGTGCCTGCTGATTGGCTCTCACGCGCTTCATCGCCTCCTGCGCCTAGTCAGCATGTTCCTGGAGCAGTGCAGTACCCTTGGCCTAAGGGAGAGAAGGATCTTATCCCTATGTTAAGACAGTGGGAGAATGATCGTAAGACTGAGATAGAGAGTGCCGATTGCACTGATAGAGAGATATCTGAGCAGTGGGATGAGTACAATACATTGTTCTACAATGCTTGTATTGACATTGTTACACGCTTTTCTCATTACATGACTTGTCAGATGATGGGTATCATAGAGGATGCAGAGGCTGATACAGAAGATATGCTTAGGAACAATGCCTATGACGAGTTATGAGCTATATCCGGACTTGGTTAGACAGTTGTTGTTTGCCTGCATAGTGTACTACTCAGATGAGATGCGCAAGATATCATATGAAGGGACCTTTACCTTCATGTGTATGAGCGTCATGTACAACATTTCGATTGTAGATCTCTGCCGCATCTATGAGTTTCGTTTGGAGCCTATTTCCTGCGTTCTTACTGCTGAGTGAGAAGACTAAAACACTCAGTTATTATGGTCTCATTTTAGAAATTAATGCTATCACTCGCGAGTCTCCAAGCAGACAACTATAGGACATCCGGTTCTTAGGTATGTTGTGTGTGTTTTGGGGTACACACTGTTATGCAAGTCTGAAGCGAACAAGATGAGGAAGAAAGAGCTTATGATGCTTTACACTAGGGTAAGCCACTTGTTCGAGGGCACTGCCTTCACTGACCCTGCGCCTGAACTCAACATGGAAGCAGTCTTCGCTGATTATCTCTGCAGTTTGAAGACTAAGGCATTTAAAGGCAAGAAGACTGAGACTGTGGGCAGCCTGCTTACTCCTATCTTTCAGCACTTCAGCATTCCTACAGATGGGAGAGTGTGTGTGTGTGTGTGTGACTAAGAGGCTATGGATGGATGATGCTCACTTGAGGAGTGCCACTTGGATGAAGGATGGAAACCTGTGGGTTTTCCATGATGCAGACTTACGTGAGTGGTGCGTGCAACTTCCCTTAGAGGAGCTCATGAAGGTTGAGACACTTCTGGATTTGCGCTTTGAGCCTCACATGAAGCTTATGCGCAGAGTACCTACAGCTGTTAACCCTCTCGGTGCTTCTACTTCTAGAGCTTCTACTTATGCTGCTCCTCCACCTGTGCCTGCCCCTATAGATGCAGCAGGTGAGTTCGTGCCTATACCGTATCCTGATCCACCTATGGATCCCGCAGATATGTCCAGAGGAGCCTTCCAGACCATGCTGCATGACATAGTGAAGGGACTTTAGGAGATGATAACTAGCTGCTCTTGCAGATGTCACCAGAGAATCCATGTTCTTACACCTGCTCCTCGACGCAGACGCTCACCTACTCCTGAGACCAGTGGTTATGACCTTATGCCGGCCTTGATGATGAGACTGAGTCTGATGAGATTTGATTCTAGGTTCTTATTTCCATGACTTTGGTTATGTACTTTTCTTTATTTCTTTCTTTCTTTTTATATTCCTTTAGTCATTTTTATGTTTTCTTGAGTCTATGTCAGTCCTTCTACTTTGGAACTGATGTACTTTGGTCTATATGACTATCTGGTTGCTTTGATTGCGTTGTCTTTGGTTTATGTAGCTTATATGTTGAGTTTTTGTGATTATTCACGGAACATATATTGTCTGCAAAAAATCACAGAATAGACACGCTGTACATCGATCGATGGGGTCCTGTGCGCCGATCGATGCACCCTTCCCAAAACATGCGTCGACCATTGCAGATGTGAGTCGGTCGACGCAGTTGCGAGACATGTAAAAATTGCCGAACAGAAGTACATTCAGTCCTTTTCATCTTTTACCGAACCTAAACTTTGATTCCACTAGGGACAATGTGTTTCAAGTGTGCGGGAGTTGGTACTGACATAATATTTTTCTTTTCTTAGAGCCAGTTGAGTCTGTTTTATTGAGTCAAAACAATTAGTAAGAAACTAGGACTTTTTTAGGAGATCACTACACTTGCAGGAACCTAAGTAATCATTGGATAAGCTTGTAGATGATCTCTGACTATTAGAAAACAAAACGCAGATCAGCCTACTAAGGACACCCATATCACTTCAGGTATTCAAAGAATCCATTACTGACTTCACCTTTAACTTGACTTAATTTTTCTCACCTACGGGCTTGGTATACTTTGAGTCGGATTCCTCTGTTAGTTCTGACACAGCTTGTAAACCTCCCTTCTCCCCTTCCTTAAAGTAAAAAAAAAGAGATAAACTGTGGATAAGCTAGTAGCTTCGAAGTGATCACGGGAGTGGTAGAGACCCATATTACCTCATGTGCATTCATGGAATGTGTCCAAAGTACATCCCAATGCAGAAATATCACTGATAAAAAAAATGATACCCAAATGGGAAAAATCAGATGCTAAGGAAGGAAAAGTAGAAGAAAGGAACCAGAAAATGATAGTATGGTGGTCAGGTGCTAACAAAGTAAGAGTCCATGTGTTCTTTGATCGATACTCCCTAGGTGAGACAGCGCTTATTAGATCATATAAGTCAGTATGGTGAATTTGAATGCTCTGTATCTGATTGTGAAGTTTACTTAAGACAGTTGCTAAGTGTGGGATAAGTATATGTTGGTGTTGATGTCTGCAGGTTCATTTTTCATGTCGATTACTAAGGGAAATCTGAGTGTAGTACTTCAACGATGAAATGAGTTTCTAAAGTTTTCAAACTTCTTCTCCTTATCTTTGTTTTCTGTTTTGCCTGAAGGCAAGCAAAGGCCAAGTGCGGGGAGTTGATATATCATGGTTTTTAGGTGTTTTAAGCCATGATATAAGTATATATTTGAGTCTTCTGTAAAGTCTTTCAAGTCTTTTCAGGTGTTTTATAGGTTTACACACGTTTGGAGGACTTTGGAGGATTATGGAGCTATTTGGGAAAAGATTGGAGCTGAAGTCGTGATGAGCAGAAATCACCATGTGAGATCGACCAATGTTGACATGCATCGATCGACGCAGCCTCCAAGTCGCAAACTGCCAGCGATTTAATAAAGATATGAAGATTTGCAGTTTTGACCCAGAAGTTCCAGTATTTACAAAGGAGACCCAAGACGTGTTATACACTTTATATTAGGGTTTTTGTTGTTTTATTCTTGTCATACATTCATACTTTTGGCTAGAGAGAGTTTTAGGAGCTTTGGGGCTGATCCGAACCGTGTACTGCTTTTGGAGAAGATTTCGAACCCCTTTTCTATTCTCTACTCTTCTTTAATGCAATTTATTCAAATTATGTTGTATGTTTCATTCAATATGTCTTAGTAGATTCATTGTTAAGTTAATGGATTCTCATAGTTATTCAAATTATGTTGTATGTTTCATTCAATATGTCTTAGTAGATTCATTGTTAAGTTAATGGATTCTCATAGGGTTTTCATTGCATGTTAGATTGATTTAATCAGTTAAGGATTCATAACCTGTTAGTTCTTCAACATGTATTGCTCTTAAAGCTAGTTTCTAACTTGATCAATTGAAATCTAGATCTTAGGTTTTTAAATTGACACGAAAGTGTAATTTAGAATTTGATTTATTTAGGTTGAGCAAATTAGTTATCTGCAAAAAAAAAAATTGGTTTAGCTAATTTGTGAACTAATCGAACCTGCATTGAATGCTAGTTTAATCTGTTAGGAATTGCAAAGAAATTTGGATTTCTAGGGTTTAGACTTAGTAAATTCTCGCAACGAAAGTTGGTTAGTTTTACATAAGTGTTTGAGTTATAAAACGGTACTTAATTCATTGTTAAGCTGTGTGACCTGATATCCTGAGAATTCCCTTGACCTAGCGCCTTTAGTATTGATAAACAAACTCATTTGCTGATCTGTTTACTGCTTTTATTTATTTTCTTATTGATTGCTGTTGCTTAGCTTAACTCGACGCTTGATAGTCTATCGTAAGATTCTTGAGTCTTTGTGGTTCAACCCCTATATACTACATTTCCTTTGTACTTGCAGTTCAGAATCATACTTCACAGCCCAAGCCAATCAGGACAGATGGTGAAATGGGAATTGGAATTGAGCGAGTACGACATCGAGTACAAACCACGGACGAGTGCAAAGTCACAAGTCCTGGAAAATTTCCTGATTGAGTTATCACTAGAAAAAACCCGCGACGGCGAACATGCAACAGTAAAAAAATAGACCCTATTCGTCGACGGATCATCCTCTCGCAACAGGTTAGGGATCGGAATCTGGTTGACCTCCCCAACAGGAGAAATCCTGGAGCAATCTATCCGACACGCATTCTCAGCATCAAGCTTCGAAGCAGAATACGAAGCCCTAATATTGGGACTACGATTGGCAAAATCAATTGGGGCAAGACACATCGACGCATTCTGTGATTCGCAACTCATCGCTAGTCAGTACAATGGAGAATATGAGGCTAAAAACGATGAATGGGCGCATATCTACAAATTGTCCAACGATTGGCGAGAGAATTCGACATCTTCACGCTCACTAAAATCCCACAGAGCGATAACTCATCAGTCGATGTGCTAGCAGCTCTTGCTTCCACATCTAATCCCGAACTCCGTCGAGTCATATCAGTCGAATGCATCGATAAATCAAGCATCAACCAAACCAAAAACTCGTTTGCCTTTCGAGCTTGAAGATGGAATGGACGACGCCGACGAAACTAATGAGTCTGCCATGAAAGAGGCTCCCGAAAAGACGGAGGATTGGAAAGACGAAATCATAGCTTACATCCTAGAAGGAACATTCCTGGAAGGCAGGTGGGCGGCCCGACACTTAAAGGCAAGAAGCGCCAACTACGTCGTGAACGTTGGAAAACTGTTCTGAATAAGCGCATCTAAAGCACTCCTAATATGCATCCACAGCAAAGAGATATAGTGGGTAGTAGATGAGACACACGAAGGCGCCAGAGGCAACCACTCCTATGGTAGAACGCTTGCCACGAATATTAAGAGACAAGGGCATTTCTGGACAACGATGGTAGCGGACTGCGAAAAATATGTCGCTCGTTGCGAAAAATGCCAAAGACATGGGCCAGATATTCACCAACCCGCCGAATTATTGACCACATCCACAGCCCCCTATCCATTCATGAGATGGACAATGGACATCGTGGGTCCCATGCCAGCCTCCAAACAGAAGAGGTTCGTCATCATCATGAAAGATTACTTCACCAAATGGGTAAAAGCTGAATCCTACGCAAACATCTGCGACCTCGATGTGCAAAAGTTCGTATGGAAGTAATTATCTGCCGCCACAGCTTACCTTACGAAATCGTGACGGACAACGGTTCACAATTCATACCAAGCGTCTTCGAAGGCTTCAACGCACGATGGAAGATAAGGCTAAGTAAATCAACACCTCGTTACCCCCAAGGAAACATGCAAGCCGAGGTGACAAAAAAACAATTATAGACGGGCTGCAGAAATGACTCGAAAGTAAAAAACGAATTTGTTCCGATGAACTAGACGGAGTCCTTTGGTCCCATCAAACGAGCTCACGCCGGGCAACCGATCAAAATCCTTTCTCGTTGTCACACGGAAAGAAAGCAATGGACCCGGCCGAGGTTTGCATCCCGACCATCCGGCAAAATCTCGCACCTGAACACGAGGACCTCAACAACATGATTCTCGATCACCTCGACCATGTCGAGGAAAAGGGCAACCAAGCACTCCTCAGAATCCAAAATTATCAACAACAGGCTACACGCTATTACCAAAAAAAAGTCAAAGGCAGGCACTTAAACAAAGGAGACCTTGTCTGAAGGAAAGTATTTGAAAACACATGGGAACACAGAGCAGGAAAGCTTGGCGAAAACTGGGAAGGCCCATACATCATTTATAGGGTCGGGTTTACGAGCTCGTTACCATGCAAGGAGAAACAATACCATGATCATGGAACGCGAACACGCTCAAACGATACTACTACTAAACGGGCACCGACCAGAAAAAGAGGCGTTAGCTCTCCGTACGAGCTGAGACCGCTCAATATGTAAAGTGAACTACTCTCGGCTTGATCCCTCCTCGGAGGGTACGTAGGTAGCCTTTTTCAATGTTCAACTATTTCAATAAATTTTTTATAAAGATTCCTCTGAGAACTCACTCACATATTACATCCATCGACATTCTGGTCAAATGATCGATGAGAACAATGTATCGCATAAAATGACTACAACTGTCACGTCGTCAATATAAATCAATATTGAGAGACTTAAGCCGGGCCCAGTCCCGCAAAAGTATTTAATCGAACGGGTAAAATAAGCCGAACATCTCTCCGCACGTCTAATTTAACAAAGACTTCTAAAGGATAAGCTGAGCACCTACTCGCACCTAAAAACAGTTGATTAATCACAGGTTAAGCCGAGCTGAACTCGCCCCTAAAAGTTTATTACAGGATAAGCCGACAATAGTTCTGCACCTCGAAACGAACCACAAGATAAGCCGAGCACGTACTCGCTCCTAAGAGTTATTTACAGATAAGCCGAGTCGAACTCGCCCCTAAAAGTCATTTACAGGATAAGCGGCAACATCTCCGCACTTCGATACGAACCACAGGATAAGCCGAGCACGTACTCGCCCCTAAGAGTTATTTACAGGATAAGCCGGGCGCAGACCCGCGCCTACAAAAAAAATTTTCAGAATAGGCCGAGCACAATCTCTCGCATCTAAGAAACACTTACGGGGTAAGCCGCACTAAAATCCGCACCTAGAAAAGCAAGTACAATCAAATAAAACAAGAGAAAGGATTTGCAAGAAAGACCAATGTACGGTGCAAAAACATCTCAAACACACAGCCAAAAACGAAACATAAAAAAAACTAAGAGCCTCTAGGGGCTCGGGTTTCTAAAAGAGTGAACCCCTCGTCACGAAGTCTTGCGACCTCGGCAGTAGAAATAACTCCCTCGTTCGAACCATGCACGTCCCACACAATCGACCCTTCGAAGAATCCCGTCTACGACTTCGATCACCTAGAAGAGTCATATAAAAATCTTCACCAGAAAGTTCGGTTTCATCCATCAAATAGAGCTCTTCTCTCAGGATCTTTTCATGAGCGACCAATCGGTCGATTTTAGACACCAGAACCCCTAAACCACCATCAACGAGAATACGGTACGACGCCAGCACGGAAACAACCTGGTTCAACTCCAGAAGTTTCCTCTGAGATTGCGCGTCCTCTTCTCTAGCCTTCCTGATCTTCGATACACGAGCCTCAGCCCTGCCGAAACTCTCGGCCTTTGATCGTGCGATCTCATCAGCACAGAACACTCGCAGATTATCACACTCATATTTATGTGCGATCTGAGCAGAAAGCAATGCATCTTTTGCCTCTGCAGCAGAGTCACGAGCCACAGAGGCACTGACCAAACAACCATCTCACTATCGCAACAAGTCAGCCACCTGAAGCTCAAGACTCTCAACCTTTTTCCTCTCCCGACGAAAGGCTTCACCACCTTCCCCAAGCTCACGAATCTTCTCTTGCATCTTGAGAAGTTTCTCCCCTAGCTCCCTTTTTTGAACCTGAGAATCTTAATTTCATCCTCATAAGCATCCACCGGGCGATTCTCATTCGCAAGAGTCTGCCACAAAACAAGATGGACAACGAAAATAGAGACTCAGAAAAAGGGAAGCACAAGAAGAAGGACTAGAAACAACAACTAAACAAAAAAAGGGAGGGGAGAAAGAGAAACCCTTACTCGGACACGACCGGGGGAAGCTTTTTGGTCGGACTAGCCCTGACCGACCGGAGAAGAAGGGCACATGCGTTAGAATCATTGACAATCACACCAGTCCCAGAATACTCAAAGCGAAAGGAGAAGTCAACCGCTTCAGTCCTACTACATCTGCGATCCTCCTAATCAGCGGAATTTTGGACTAATGGCTCGACCAAAATCGCGACGTCCACATCCTTCACCTTGGAATCGTGAGCCGAGCTCTCCTTACCAGATATCTTCATCTTCTCTTATGGCACCAAGCCATCATTACTGTCTCCCTCATCCTGATCAATAATCAGATTTCCCCCCGGCGGCTCCTTCTTTTTTTTTTTTCCTTTTCTCCTCCGTTGAAGGGCCAACAACTGCCTAGACAGTAACACCCTCTTCGGGAATCTGGCTCAAGCCGTCTCCCCGCCGGCGGACATCAACAACTGAGGGGTCCACGCCAACCTCACGAACATTAACGCCCTCAGCATGAAGGACACTAGCATCAGCTCGCTCAATAACCTCGTTCTCCAAGGCAGAAAGAGGAGAAGGTCTCAAGGAGGATTTCTCCTTTCTCTCCAAAAACCTACTCGGCTTAAGCTCCCAAGTATCCGCCCCGGCATCAGTGCGAGAAAAACAATTATGTATCCTTCCAGCATGGACATCATGCCACTTCAAAGGACCATGCAAAATAAACTTCTTAAAATCCACAAGAAAACTTTTTTTGAACTAAACATACGGCGATCTAAAAAAAGGAGGGAGGGGTGACAAGAAGGAAACATAAGATAGGCAAACCAAAGAAAACTCAAAAGAAAGAAAGTAAAACGTAACGATCATACCATGATCATGATTCCACAACGACTGATACGGCCTACTCAGGAACCGACACGTCATTAATATTCGCAAAAAGTATTGATTCTGCCAATCAGTTATTTTACTCACTGCCCCACTAACAAGTTTAAGTCCATATTGATGATTGGTTGTAACATATCGCGTTCCGGAGATCGCCTTGTTAGTCGAAATCCTCATTGCTTCTTCGAAAAAACGAAGAGTTATATCAATCTTCCCCTTGTCAGCAAGCAATAGGGCGCCTACCATATTATGAACCGCAGCCAGGAAAAGCTGAGAAAGAGCAATTCTACGTTGCACACAATAACCAACGAGAAGCTCAGGAAGAGGAAACTAGAGATGACAGCTAACGAACCAGCATTCATAAAGAAAAATCCACCCATCAGGAAAAGACCACGGCTTTTTACCTGCAGTCGGAAGTCGAAGAACAAGACCAGGACGACGAGCATGGACCATTTTATATTTTCTAAAGTCCCTTGCTTACAGAGAGATTTCCGAACCTTGCGATTCACCACAATCTTCTTTGTTTCCTCTGCTTCACAAACTGCATTCACGCTCGGACAATCAATCTGATATTTCGTAAACGTCAAAGTGAAGGCGACGACGCACAGAGACCGATCCCTCTTCACCGACCTGAGATCGATCCCTTCATCAGCAGATTTTAGAATTGACGAATTTGCACTCAAAGAAGTAGACGAGTTAGCATCGTCACTACTACAGGAAGATGACGAATGGTTAGACTCAGTGTTCATTTTGAACCACAGGTCAGAAACAAGAAAAATGAAGGAAAGAAAAAAGATATAACACCCAAAAATAGGAAGAAGGAAGCTTGGCCGAAAATCTCTTATAACAGAAAACTTGTAGCAAACACCAAGGGGACATCATCATTGCTCCCAAACGACTCCCAAGACCCGACGGTTGCACAATCGATGACGTCACAGAAGATACACAATATTCTCATTCGTACGACCATCGACGTTTTTTTCCCCTCAAGCATATTGCGACGCGTGTCTTCAGGGTACAACAGAATGCATGAATGATACGAGCCAGATAAGCTGACCAGATTTCTGCCCGACTTAAAAATTTAAAATTCATTGACTTCGACCCAAGCCGAAGACCGACGAACTGGGGGAGGGGGCTAATTGTTAAATATGGATTAAGCACCCATCCATAAGCCCATTAGAAATCTGCCCATTTAATTTGGTAAATAATCTACATCATCAACTTCATTTGAGGATTTATTCAAAGAAGTAAAAAAAGAGGTGCACGTTCCTCTTACGCTTTCTCTTTCTGATGGATTGTTTAAGGCTAAATTTATAACTATGCCCATTTAATTCTACTTTTTACGGTTACTCTTCCAACAAGCAAATCTAGAGCTCGGTTTGAAGACTTATGTTACTAATTCCTTCTTAACGTTTTAATTATAGACCTTCATGATGTCATCCCATTTTAGGCATTTTTCAACAGATGATGATGTTCTTTTTATAAGTCTATGGACCATAGACTATGGTCAATCTTTGTGGTCTTACACACATGACTATATGGTTATGCTTGCAAGATATAAGACACACCAAAATGTTAATCTTTACTTCTGGTGTTAAAAACATATATCAAATCTGTGAAACAAAGGATACAAGTTCCAATCTATTAAAAAGTAACTTATATGTTTAAAAGCAATTGTTTTTCAAGGTTAAGGGAGCCTCCGCCTCGGAGAGACTCACGAGATGAGAAGAACATGATGTCCGAGAAAACGCATCGGAAGAACCAGAACCACCCCACACGCCGAGCAAGCTTAGCTGGGACAGAAAACCGGAGAGCGGACGCCGAGGAAAACAGTACACGAAAGTGATGCCTAAACCCGAGAGAGGAGAGGATCCAACCTCCCTTCACCCTTGTTGGTTCACCACCAGATGTGGAGTCTAGAAGAGTCGTGGGGAGGCTTCCCGGGATGCTTTCGGTCAACCACCACCGCCGTGAAACCCCGCCACTCACTGCCACCGTAATCTAGCGAGCAGAGGAGCGTGACAAACACCCAATGGAACATGCAAATGCCAAACGGAAACGGACACTAACCGGAGAGCGGAAAACACACCGCACAAAACATCAACGCTGGGAAGAAGCAAGTCACCGACACCCAGAGAGCTTAAGAAGAGTACACCAGAGACAACAATAAGGGGACACCAAACGCCCGGATCTAGTCTCCGAAGATCCGAAAGGCTGACGCGCCACCGCCAGAGACCTTCCGCCGCCGCACCACACTGCAAAAAGCTGGATTTAGACCACACCACCAAGTCATAGAAGTAGGAGAGCAGAGTCGCAGATGAAGAACTGCATGAGCGAAACAAAGGAAAAGCGAAGCCCTCTCCGGCGAGAGATCAACCGGAGAGGCGGTGGAGTTTTCTATAGAGAACCGAGAGAGAAAGAGGGAACGATTGGCCGCTTAAGAAGCTACATTGTATTTCATTTAAAGATAATTTCATCATTTCGCGAGTTACCAATCAAACTAATGTAAAAAGGTTAATTTCGTAAATAATCTACATCAACTTCATTTTTCTGCTGAATGGATTTTTTTTTTGTATTTTTAAGTGTTTGCATTTTTTCTATATCACAAATTTTTGTGATTGGTAATTTTTTGCGTAATTACATTTTTAAATATGATTTTGTCATTTCGCAACTTACCAATCAAGACCTAAATTCGAAAGGTACATAATAGAACTCAACTGTAAGTTATAACACTCGAATGAGACCTATAAGCGTAATATTCTCTATTTTATAAATATTAACTTTAAACAATATTAGAATATATCGGAGTTTTTAAAAATAATAAAATAAATGGAGTATTAAAATAGAAATATTATACATTTAAATACATAATTTTAAAGTAAATAATAAAATAATTATTTTAACTATTTTAAAATTATTCTATTTTAGAGTAAAAATAGAAGAATACATTTGAAAATTGTCTTTAAGTCTATCATTATCATTGAATAACATCCCTAAAAACTAGATTTTTCATTAAGATTTTGTCCTTTCCGAGCTAAGTCAAAAAGATTTCAATTGATGAAGAAAATTCTTTCTCTCAAAGACGCTTTTACCGTAGCATTCCTTAGATTTCGCGATCTCAAATTCGACGTTGGGGAAGTCGGATCCGCTATTCAATCCATCTTCGATTCCACCTGACCTATGAGTCTCCCCTCATGTATCCTATTTTCTTCTTTCTTCTCCAAATCCACCATCGAAGGACTATGTGATGTTTGAAGCTGAGTTTTCTGCATCTCTTGAAATTGTGGTAATTGGGAGTAATTCGTTGAATCTCTCGTCTGATGGGAAAGAAATTATGGGCTCTGCTCAAAAAAAATTCTTCTGCTCCCTCTTTGGAAGCAGTTTCCGTTGAAGGTCAAGCCTCGGGTATACCTGCGTCTTCGGTTGGTGGTAAAGCTTCAGAGGTGACGAAAAATTATCGATAATCAGAGTGATTTTGTTGCTTACACGGGTCAACACCAGAACATCGACCCGACTAATTCTTCTATGCCGACATGAAGAGTTACAAAAGATTTCAACTGGGCTTCATGACTTCAATCTAAATGTTAAATTCCGGAGCCGAATGCTCCAACCACTATCTCTAAGGAAGGTGTCTCGAGAGTCAAGGTACAAAATGTTGTTTTTGAAAAAGGAGAAAAAAATCATGAAAATTATATTGTAGGTATCTTCTATGGATCGCCTCCCTCGTATGAAAAAAATATTGGGTGTTTTGAATTTCCTTTGGGGTAAGGATTGGAGAGTAATCATTCACAACCTCTCTGCTAGTTCCTTTCTCTTCCATATTCCATCGGAAGCCATTATGAGAAGAGTTTTACAACATGAGTTATGGAGAGTTTGCGACTCCCCTTTCTACGTTACTGAATGGAAAGTTGCGAACAACTTAAACCGGCTTTCTTTTCTTAAAGGTACAATATGGGCAGTGAATCGCAACATTCCGTTTGACTTGGTCACTAATGAGGGTCTCAGTTATATTGCACGTCCGTTGAATGTGGTAGTTGGTTCAAAGCCCTTCACGAGCATTAATCCTGCAGAGATAAAGGTTGTGGTATATATGTTTGCTAAGCTCCCTTCGTCAATGGAGATCGAAAGAGAAGATAGGGAGATAGTGGTCCTATCGGTTTGGTATCCTTGGCTCCCTCTGATTTGTCCGGTTTGCTAAGAATGTTGTCATAAGGAAGCATTTTGTCCCAATAAAAAGAAGGATAAAATAGCTAAGGAGCAAGCTTCAGCCTCTGATCTTTTTTTGGAGGAAAAATCAAAATATGCAGCCTCTCAACCCAAAGATCAACAATCTTGTTCAGAGGTTGAAAACTGAAAGTGGCAGGGTTCAAAGAAATGGAAACCGAAAGGGCCTTTGATTCAGGAATCTACGCAAGACAAGGCTTTAGAAACTGTGTTGAGCTAAACGATTTTGGAAGCTTCAGAAAGCTTAAATGGGTCGTTAGTGTCTGCAACCATGGTTTCTGCACTATCGGTCCAAACCAAGGAAGTTCATGTTGATAAAGGTCAGTTGGTATCGGATTCTGAGAACATATTGCCAACTGTTTTTGGGAAAACCCATCATGGATTCTTGCAACACGCCGATGGCGGATAAAAGGGATGATGGTTTTCAGCTTGCCCTTAACATTGTCCCTAACAGGAAGAGTAAAGTGACTTCTGAAATTTCTGAAAACGTTTTAGATGTGGGGAATGCTTTTGCAGCTTTACAAGGGGATCCATATGATGCAAATGTGGATCAGAATTCTGATTTAGTCCCACAAAACTCAGTGTTAAGGCACAATTCTTGGTCACCTCAATCTCTATCTCAGCAGAAGAAGAAAAAAAGAAAGAAATCTTCACAAGATTCTCCTCTCGGAGAAGGACTCCCTCTTCTCAAATTGGATTAGTAGTAAGTCCATTTCGTTTGATGCACTTCTTAAGACGCATGTTAGAGAAGTAAATAAGGATTATATTTTGTCGGCTATTGGGAATGATTGAAATCTTATCTCCAAATATCAATTTTCACCTCTCGGGAAAATTTTGGATTATATATAAAGCTCCAACAACCGTGAGGCTTCTTTTTCAATATCTACAATCCGTTACTTGTGAGGTTAGAATGGAATATGGATCCTGTTTTGTATATACGACGGTGTATGCGTCTAATTTTTTGGAAGAAAAGAAAGATCTATGGACCTCGCTGTGAGATACTCACTCTTCTTTTGATCTTGCGGTTCAACCTTGGCTAGAGGTAGGAGATTTTAGCAAAATGTTATCTCCACATAAATCATCTAACCTGAGGATAATCTCTTCCAACTCGGCTATGAGGGATTTTAGTGATTGTATTGCGGATTTGGAGTTATTTGATCTTCCTTCTCGGGGACCTAAATTCAAATGGACTAACAACATGCCATCCGCTTCGATAGCAAAGAAACTGGATAAATGCATGGTATATCATCGGTGGATACAACTTTTCTCATCGGCTCATTGTTCGTTTGAATCACCAAAATTTATGACCATACTCCATGTCATGTCAGAATGACCACTCCGGCCTCTACCTATGGTAATCTAGATTTCAATTTCTTTACTTTTCTGTATGCTAATCCTGCCTTCTTAGACAATGTAAGGACGGCTTGGGAAGATGCAGGTCATGTGGCTGCTAAGTTGAAAGAATTTTGCTTCAAACTCAAGAGCATGAAGCATCCCATGAGAAAGTTAAGCAAAGAAAATTATAGTGGAATTGATCGAAGAGTGGTAGAGGCTGCTGAAACTCCAAAGGCTCTTTAAAATCCGTCTCTCTCAGATCCAACTAAAGCAAATATCTTGAATGAGCAAGCTGCTCGACTTGGATGACTCTTAGATTGGTTGAGGAAATTTTTTCAAACAAAGGTCCAAGATTAAATGGTTATCTGATGGAGACTTATGCACTTGCTTCTTTTTTTGGGGGATGAAAGATAGAAATGCTTTAAATACCATTAATTACTTAGAAAAAGGGATGATCAAAAATTGCATCGCTTGAGGAAGTTCATCTGCTTGTGTAGACTTATTACGCAGAGATCTAATGCCTGGTAAGAGGATCCTACTGAAATCATCTTTCTCCCTTCCTAAACAGAGTGATAACGACTCGATTTCCTTCTCAACATCAATCCCTTCTGTTACAGCATATCTCCGTAGATCTTATTCAACTTGTTGGAACATGAGCCATTCTAACAGCTTGTAGAATCCTCACAAGTTCCAGATTGCCTAGGATATAGGGTTTAGTTAATTGAATTATTAGGGATGATCTCGTGTTTGCCTGGAGATTTGCAGCGGAATGATTGGTATGACGAGATCAGTAGCGCCTCAGATGCTGCGTCTCTACTGCAGTCCACACGCACACAAGCTGGAATCCGCCGGGATGCTAGTGCCGGGAATCGGATCTCCTGGGAATCCCTGTGTCTAGAGAGGTGGCTGCGGCTGCTCTGTCAAGAACTCTCTTACTCAAAGTCGTGCCTCATATGGAATATATAGGCCTCTGAGTCGACCTAATTACCCAATAATTAAACCGGGTCAATTTAAGTCATTAAATCGAAATATCAATTTTGGTTTCGCCTTGTGTCGATCGACACACCAATGGTGTCGATCGACACACCTCTTAAAACTCGAATTCAATGTGTATCCAATACACATTGACCATACCATTTGCCAATGATCAATCCCATACAAAGTGTATCCAGCTTGCTTAGGTGTGTGACCCTGTAGGTCCACATAATACTAGTTATGAGTTACAACTCATAAGTCATAAGAGGCTTCTAGCAAAACATTATGACCGCCTAGTATCACATGAATTGTCCGATCTCGACAATACAACTATCTATCAGAGTTAGTACAATATGATTTCAGGACATAATCCCAACAATCTCCCACTTGTACTGGAATCATCTATTCCCCTAATCCCTTTGTCACTATATCTCGATATGGCATAAGGCAAGAAACCGTGTCATCCTTATTATAGCCAACATCATGTTCATCGAACTCCTGATCTATACTGATAAAACAAACGACTGACAATCACCTCGTTTGAGAACGGCCATGCATTTTCCTCAGTATCAAATCTTCGATGGGCCATGAGATATTTATCTCCTGTTATATAGGAGGGACAAATCCCATCTTGTTACATCCCTGTTTCTTTACACACTTCATGATACGCCTAAGCAATGCCTTTATAGCCGTCAGTTACGGAACGACGTTTGAAAAGGTCAAAGCGCACCAATTCATATGCTAGAAAGCATGATGAACTCAGGTCTAAGGACTATACTCTATAGTCGTAATGAGAACCTCTCATGACACTGATATAACTATCCTGTAGAGTTCTCATTAGCGGGTCACGTCCGATCATATGTTCACCAACATATATCTATGTGATTGACGTTGATACTCATATCAATGACTCCATGAAACTTAGTCATACGTCACCTCACATACTAGTCTTAACGGTTGTTAGTGTCCCACTTTAACAACCTACGACTAGGGACAAACATAATTTTATGTCATCTTTCACTTATAGGGTTTCATGATCAATTCCTCAACTTGATGACCTATAAAATGAACATAAAATACTTTGGGACCATTATTTAATTATCCAACAATTAAATAATGCTGATGTCAGTTTTTCATAAACATGACCATAGCATGTCTATGTGAACATCATAACTAACATAACTCCCACTAGAATCAAGACCACGTCTTCAGATATCTAATACCTACAACAACAGTGTAAAACTCGTGCTTAGGTTGTGAGAGAGAGGCTGCGGTGTTCTTGCTTGGAACCATTCCAACAAACCACACCGCCATTCATTAATAAGCACTATTCTACGGTCCCCTGCTTGGAGCCCTTCCAACAGATAGCACCGCTACACAGACAAAAAGGCCTAAACAGGTGGGAATTGGAAGTCGTCTTTGTCCGTCTAACTACTCTTAACAGATTCGTCACTTCCTCAGTTGAACAAGAACCTATCCTTAGTGTTCCTCAAACACTTGGGGATATTCCTTACAACTGTCCAGTGACTTTTACCGGAACATATTGGTATCATCTCGTCATGCTTTATGCGTAAGCTGCATCTAGACGAGTGCAAAATATGGCATTCATGATGGATTCTATTGCAGAAGCACAAGGAATCACACTCATATACACTAGCTCAGCCAGTGTCCAAGACACTTCATCTTGCTAAGATTATTGCCATAAGACCTTTGGTGTGAAGCCATTCTTGGAATCATGCATATTGGAACTGTCCAATACCTTATCAACATAAGGATTCTGACACGATCCAATTAGCCTACCCAATCTATTTCAATCGATCCTTATTCCAAGAACTCACGCGGCTTCTCCCATGTCTATCGTTGAAAATGACTTCTGACCCAAGTCACATGAGACTTAAGCGATGGAACGTCGTTTATGAGAATAAGTATGTTATATACATACAATGTGAGAAATGCAACTACGCTCCCACTAGTCTACTTGTAAACGCACGGTTCCTATTCGTTCCTGATCAAGTCAAAACTTTTGACCGTTTTAACAGAACGTAGATTCCAACTCCAAGATGTTTGCTTCAATCCAGAAATGGATCAGTGAAGCTAACATGCATACCTAGCAAATTTTCGGAGTTGGGGCTCACCATCGCTCCTTGAATTTTGCAAGCTCGTCACTTTTCAATGATCAACAGATCACGACAATTGGTTACGAGAAATCACTCTCGGGTTAGTGACGGATCCATTCGGATCTGCGAATTTCAGGCTCCACAGGTGTAGGTCCTACAGCACTTTGTAGATCCAACCGCTGCTCTCCCTCAACAGGTTGAGCAGCCTCCTATGTTTCTCGAATTTCTTCGAGTTGTACTTCTACTCCCATTGTTCTTCTTGGAAAGAAACTTTCTATCTAGAAAAACAGAGTTCCGAACAACAAAACTTTGTTCTCGGATTGGTTGCAAAAGTAATAAGCCTCGGTTTCCCTAGGACAACCAGCGAATCAGCACTTATCAAATTTGGGATCAAGCTTGTCTGTTGACAACTGCTTTACATAAACCTTGCAATCCCAATTAATCAGGAAAACATACTTGGAAAACTCACAGTCCACATCCAGTGTGGTGTCTTTCAACTGATTCTGATAGAAAACTATTTGGCGTAAATACATTTTAGAGCGTATTTCTAAAAGGATAATGGAAGATTCGTGTGACTCATCATTAATCGGAGCATATCCAATAAGGTCCGATTCATTCTCTTGGAAATACCATTCAGGTTTTCCAGGAGAAATGAGCTGTAAGACGACTTCACACTCACTCAGATGATCACTCAATCCTTGACTCAAGTATTCTCCTCCGTGGTCTAATCGAGGATCTTTAATACTTCTGTCAAATCGGTTCTATGCTTCATTCTGGAACTCCTTTGATCATTTCAAAAGATTCCGACTCGTGTCTCATCAAATGAACACAGCCAAACTTACTGAAGTCATCAATAAAGGTAATGAAGTACAGAAGATTTTCTCTGGCACTATTGCTCATCGGGCCACATACATCAGTATGTGCAAGGCCCAATAGGCCTCTGGCCCTTTTTCTTTAGCTCTGCTAAAGAAGCCTTAGTCATTTGGCCCAGTAAGCAGAATTCATATCTCATATGATTTATAATCAAATGAGCCCAAAAGCCCATAACTATGGAACTTCTGAATCCGCTTCACTCTTTGTGGTTGAAACGACCATGCCAAGAAAAATCGAGTTCGAGTCATCAGACTTAAACCGTTTGGTATTTATGTTATATACAGGCGTACATTGGTTTAAGATATAAAACCCATTTCAAAAAGGGGTGCTACCATAGAATATTTCATCAAGATCAAAAGAGCAAAACTTGTCTTTTATCAAAATGAAAAACATTCAAATTCTTACAAGAAAATGAAAGACATATCTGCTTATAGCAGGTACATAGTAGCAATTAATTAATTCTAAAACCAAGCTTGAAAGGCTCATACAAGTGGAGAATTCCTACGGCTAAGGCAGCAACCATTGCTCCATTCCAGACTCGTAGTTCCACTTGTCCTTTCTTCAACGTTCTACTGTTGCTTAGGCCCTGCATATTTCAAAATATCAGTGCCACAACTAGTATCCAATACCTTCGTAGAACTTGAAGTGATAACACAATACCTGAAGAAGAAGTCCCGTACATCTCCTTCATCTCTTGTGAATCTTCCAAGAATTTAATGCAATTTCTCTTCCAATGCCCAAACTCTTCACAGTAGCAGCACTTACCAACATCAGATGGGCCGAACTTGGGCTTATAAGAAGACATAGGTTTATCCTGCTTCCAAATCTAGACGGCCTTGCCTCTACCCTTGTCTTTACAAGATTTCTCAAACCTTTTACCCATTATGATGTTCTGCTCAGCTGTCTTGAGCATGCCATGCAGCTCAGTCAACGTCTTCGTCAAGCCATTCTTGATATAACTTTTGATAAACTTATCATAACTTGACGGCAGTGACTTCAGGATGATTTCAGTAGCCAACTCTAGGCTAACAGGACAATCCAGTTTCCCCAGGTTATCAATGTAACCCATCATTTTAATGACATGAGGACTCACTGGAGCATCATTTGGTAGCTTGCACCCAATGAGAGACTTAACCATCTGGTATCTCTCAATTCGTGCATGTTCCTGAAACATCAGTTTCAGGCTGGTGATCATCTCTATTGGTGACTCCACGTTCTCGTATTGACTCTTCTAATCCGAGTTCATGGTAGCCAACATCAGACCACACACATCTACCACATCAATATAATGCTTATGCCAAGCATCATATACTGCATGCGAGTCGTTGGTCCTAAGCTTCTCGGGGAGAGGTTTCTCAAGAACATAGTCCTTACTCTCCTGCTTGAGAACAATTCTCAAATTCCGATACCAATCCAGGAAGTTGGATCCATTTAACTTGTCCTTCTCAAGGACGGATCGCAACGAGAAAGTAGTTTTAGACATAGGCTGAAATCTAAGAAAAGAAAAGTTTTAGTTATGAAGTTCAGGAAATGAGAAATCTTATCTAATAAGAAAACTCGCATTATATTCAAACAATGTTTCCTCTATGAATATAATGATCCAAGACCCATACTTCACCAAAATATGAGTGGACGACTCGCCATCACCCAAACTTTAGTTATCTAGGTAAGCAAATCATTGCTAATTGTACCCAGTACAACTCTTGGTCGCAGATAAGACAATCCATGTCTCATTCACTCTGATGTCTCTGGGCCCAGAACTTATGATAGCCCAGTCAAGTAAACCAATCTCTTCAGTCTTGTGATCATTGACAGTCGCACTGCAAGTCTATCAATGATCACCTGCCTTACTCATGTAATTGTGGATACCAAGGACTCCAAGACTATCCAACAACGAAACGAGTCTTGACAGTAGACAAGGTCGGGCAAGACATCAATGTCACTTGATATTTAGTTGAGGAAACGGAACTCTAAAAGGTTAGTAAATCAATCTCTTAGGTCATGTAATTGTTGATGTCAAGCACTGCAAGTCCATCAACACGATTACCTGCCTTACTCATGTAATTGTGGACACCAAGCTCTTGGCAAGACTATCACAACAACGAAATGAGTCTTGACAGTTGACCATATTGAAAACTAAGCTTTGATCTAATACACATCCAATGTGCATCCAAATAGACTTAGAACATTTTTAACTTCTAATTTTAATTGAGTTTTTAATTGTTCTAATAGAATAGGTTTAAGTCGAGTTTGGTTTTGAAAATTTAAGGCTCAATAACCAGAATTGTGAGCACTGTGTCGATCGACACAGACCATGTCTGTCGATCGACACCACCAAACAAACCGGACTTCAATAACCGGTTAATCCAATTAACCCGGTTCATTGAACCGTTCATGTCGATCGACACAACCAATGTGTGTCGGTCGACAAAGACCTAAATCAGAGACAATTTCGATAACCGGTCAATCCAATTGAACCGATTTAACCAGTTTTAACCAATCGCGATAACCGGTCCAATCCAATTGAACCGACTTATCCAATCAAACTGATCTCAACCCGTCAAACCGGTTTAAGCCAATTGCGATAACCGATCCAATCCAATTGAACCGGCTTTGATAACCGATCAGCATTGATCGATGCTACATTAGCATCGATCGTTACCAACCAAATCAAAACAATCGCAATCAACCGGTCTAACCAGCTCAACCAATCGCAATGACCAATTCAATCCAATTGAACCAGCCGTGTCGCTTTGTGTCGATCGATACAACACTTTGTGTCGATCGTCACAATGCAATTTTCGGTCTGTGTCGATTGATGCAACACTTTACAACGATCGACACAATGCGATTTTTCTGGTTGTGTCGATCGTTGCACGCCGAAAGCAACGATCGACGCTGAGCGATAACTCAGAGTGCGATTCAACTAGAATTCTTAGGCTCTGATACCACTGTTGGAACTTGATCCATTCTAACAGCTTGTAGAATCCTCACAAGTTCCAGATTGCCTAGGATCTAGGGTTTAGTTAATTGAATCATTAGGGATGATCTCGTGTTTACCTTGAGATTTGCAGCGGAATGATTGGTATGACGAGATCAGTAGCGTCTCATATGCTGCGCCTCTACTGCAGTCCACACGCACACAAGCTGGAATCCGCCGGGATGCTAGTGCCGGGAATCGGATCTCCTGGGAATCCCTGTGTCTAGAGAGGTGGTTGCGGTTGCTCTGTCAAGAACTCTCTTACTCAAAGTCGTGCCTCATATGGAATATATAGGCCTCTGAGTCGACCTAATTACCCAGTAATTAAACCGGGTCAATTTAAGTCATTAAATCGAAATATCAATTTCGGTTTCGCCTTGTGTCGATCGACACACCAATGGTGTCGATCGACACACCTCTTAAAACTCGAATTCAATGTGTATCCAATACACATTGACCAGACCATTTGCCAATGATCAATCCCATACAAAGTGTATCCAGCTTGCTTAGGTGTGTGACCCTGTAGGTCCACATAATACTAGTTATGAGTTACAACTCATAAGTCATAAGAGGCTTTTAGCAAAACATTATGACCGCCTAGTATCACATGAATTGTCCGATCTCGACAATACAACTATCTATCAGAGTTAGTACAATATGATTTCAGGACATAATCCCAACAATCTCCCACTTGTACTGGAATCATCTATTCCCCTAATCCCTTTGTCACTATATCTCGATATGGCATAAGGCAAGAAACCGTGTCATCCTTATTATAGCCAACATCATGTTCATCGAACTCCTGATCTATACTGATAAAACAAACGACTGACAATCACCTCGTTTGAGCACGGCCATGCATTTTCCTCAGTATCAAATCTTCGATGGGCCCTGAGATATTTATCTCCTGTTATATAGGAGGGACAAATCCCATCTTGTTACATCTCTGTTTCTTTACACACTTCATGATACGCCTAAGCAATGCCTTTATAGCGTTACGGAACGACGTTTGAAAAGGTCAAAGCGCACCAATTCATATGCTAGAAAGCATGATGAACTCAGGTCTAAGGACTATACTCTATAGTCGTAATGAGAACCTCTCATGACACTGATATAACTATCCTGTAGAGTTCTCATTAGCGGGTCACGTCCGATCATATGTTCACCAACATATATCTATGTGATTGACGTTGATACTCATATCAATGACTCCATGAAACTTAGTCATACGTCACCTCACATACTAGTCTTAACGGTTGTTAGTGTCCCACTTTAACAACCTACGACCAGAGACAAACATAATTTTATGTCATCTTTCACTTATAGGGTTTCATGATCAATTCCTCAACTTGATGACCTATAAAATGAACATAAAATACTTTGGGACCATTATTTAATTATCCAACAATTAAATAATGCTGATGTCAGTTTTTCATAAACATGACCATAGCATGTCTATGTGAACATCATAACTAACATAACTCCCACTAGAATCAAGACCACGTCTTCAGATATCTGATACCTACAGCAACAGTGTAAAACTCGTGCTTAGGTTGTGAGAGAGAGGCTGCAGTGTTCTTGCTTGGAACCATTCCAACAAACCACACCGCCATTCATTAATAAGCACTATTCTACGGTCCCCTGCTTGGAGCCCTTCCAACAGAAAGCACCGCTACACAGACAAAAAGGCCTAACCAGGTGGGAATTGGAAGTCGTCTTTGTCCGTCTAACTATTCTTAACAGATTCGTCACTTCCTCAGTTGAACAAGAACCTATCCTTAGTGTTCCTCAAACACTTGGGGATATTCCTTACAACTGTCCAGTGACTTTTACCGAAACATATTGGTATCATCTCATCATGCTTTATGCGTAAGCTGCATCTAGACGAGTGCAAAATATGGCATTCATGATGGATTCTATTGCAGAAGCACAAGGAATCACACTCATACACACTAGCTCAGCCAGTGTCCAAGACACTTCATCTTGCTAAGATTATTGCCATAAGACCTTTGGTGTGAAGCAATTCTTGGAATCATGCATATTGGAACTGTCCAATACCTTATCAACATAAGGATTCTGACACGATCCAATTAGCCTACCCAATCTATTTCAATCGATCCTTATTCCAAGAACTCACGCGGCTTCTCCCATGTCTATCGTTGAAAATGACTTCTGACCCAAGTCACATGAGACTTAAGCGATGGAACGTCGTTTATGAGAATAAGTATGTTATATACATACAATGTGAGAAATGCAACTACGCTCCCACTAGTCTACTTGTAAACGCACGGTTCCTATTCGTTCCTGATCAAGTCAAAACTTTTGACCGTTTTAACAGAACGTAGATTCCAACTCCAAGATGTTTGCTTTAATCCAGAAATGGATCAGTGAAGCTAACATGCATACCTAGCAAATTTTCGGAGTTGGGGCTCACCATCGCTCCTTGAATTTCGCAAGCTCGTCACTTTTCAATGATCAACAGATCACGACAATTGGTTACGAGAAATCACTCTCGGGTTAGTGACGGATCCATTCGGATCTGCGAATTTTAGGCTCTACAGGTGTAGGTCCTACAGCACTTTGTAGATCCAACCGCTGCTCTCCCTCCACAGGTTGAGCAGCCTCCTGTGTTTCTCGAATTTCTTCGAGTTGTACTTCTTCTCCCACTGTTCTTCTTGGAAAGAAACTTTCTATCTAGAAAAACAGAGTTCCGAACAATAAAACTTTGTTCTCGGATTGGTTGCAAAAGTAATAAGCCTCGGTTTCCCTAGGACAACCAGCGAAGCAACACTTATCAGATTTGGGATCAAGCTTGTCTGTTGACAACTGCTTTACATAAACCTTGCAATCCCAATTAATCAGGAAAACATACTTGGAAAACTCACAGTCCACATCCAATGTGGTGTCTTTCAACTGATTCTGATAGAAAACTATTTGGCGTAAATACATTTTAGAGCGTATTTCTAAAAGGATAATGGAAGATTCGTGTGACTCATCATTAATCGGAGCATATCCAATAAGGTCCGATTCATTCTCTTGGAAATACCATTCAGGTTTTCCAGGAGAAATGAGCTGTAAGACGACTTCACACTCACTCAGATGATCACTCAATCCTTGACTCAAGTATTCTCCTCCGTGGTCTAATCGAGGATCTTTAATACTTCTGTCAAATCGGTTCTATGCTTCATTCTGGAACTCCTTTGATCATTTCAAAAGATTCCGACTCGTGTCTCATCAAATGAACATAGCCAAACTTACTGAAGTCATCAATAAAGGTAATGAAGTACAGAAGATTTCCTCTGGCACTATTGCTCATCGGGCCACATACATCAGTATGTGCAAGGCCCAATAGGCCTCTGGCCCTTTTTCTTTAGCTCTGCTAAAGAAGCCTTAGTCATTTGGCCCAGTAAGCAGAATTCATATCTCATATGATTTATAATCAAATGAGCCCAAAAGCCCATAACTATGGAACTTCTGAATCCGCTTCACTCTTTGTGGTTGAAACGACCATGCCAAGAAAAATCGAGTTCGAGTCATCAGACTTAAACCGTTTGGTATTTATGTTATATACAGGCGTACATTGGTTTAAGATATAAAACCCGTTTCAAAAAGGGGTGCTACCATAGAATATTTCATCAAGATCAAAAGAGAAAAACTTGTCTTTTATCAAAATGAAAAACATTCAAATTCTTACAAGAAAATGAAAGACATATCTGCTTATAGCAGGTACATAGTAGCAATTACTTAATTCTAAAACCAAGCTTGAAAGGCTCCTACAAGTGGAGAATTCCTACGGCTAAGGCAGCAACCATTGCTCCATTCCAGACTCGTAGTTCCACTTGTCCTTTCTTCAACGTTCTACTGTTGCTTAGGCCCTGCATATTTAAAATTATAAGTGCCACAACTAGTATCCAATACCTTCGTAGAACTTGAAGTGATAACACAATACCTGAAGAAGAAGTCCCGTACATCTCCTTCATCTCTTGTGAATCTTCCAAGAATTTAATGCAATTTCTCTTCCAATACCCAAACTCTTCACAGGAGCAGCACTTACCAACATCAGATGGGCCGAACTTGGGCTTATAAGAAGACATAGGTTTATCCTGCTTCCAAATCTAGACGGTTTTGCCTCTACCCTTGTCTTTACAAGATTTCTCAAACCTTTTACCCATTATGATGTTCTGCTCAGCTGTCTTGAGCATGCCATGCAGCTCAGTCAACGTCTTCGTCAAGCCATTCTTGATATAGCTTTTGATAAACTTATCATAACTTGACGGCAGTGACTGCAGGATGATTTCAGTAGCCAACTCTTGGCTAACAGGACAATCCAGTTTCCCCAGGTTATCAATGTAACCCATCATTTTAATGATATGAGGACTCACTGGAGCATCCTTTGGTAGCTTGCACCCAATGAGAGACTTAACCATCTGGTATCTCTCAATTCGTGCATGTTCCTGAAACATCAGTTTCAGGCTGGTGATCATCTCTATTGGTGACTCCACGTTCTCGTATTGACTCTTCAAGTCCGAGTTCATGGTAGCCAACATCAGACCACACACATCTACCACATCAATATAATGCTTATCCCAAGCATCATATACTGCATGCGAGTCGTTGGTCCCAAGCTTCTCGGGGAGAGGTTTCTCAAGAACATAGTCCTTACTCTCCTGCTTGAGAACAATTCTCAAATTCCGATACCAATCCAGGAAGTTGGATCCATTTAACTTGTCCTTCTCAAGGACGGATCGCAACGAGAAAGTAGTTTTAGACATAGGCTGAAATCTAAGAAAAGAAAAGTTTTAGTTATGAAGTTCAGGAAATGAGAAATCTTATCTAATAAGAAAACTCGCATTATATTCAAACAATGTTTCCTCTATGAATATAATGATCCAAGACCCATAATTCACCAAAATATGAGTGGACGACTCGCCATCACCCAAACTTTAGTTATCTAGGTAAGCAAATCATTGCTAATTGTACTCAGTATAACTCTTGGTCGCAGATAAGACAATCCATGTCTCATTCACTCTGATGTCTCTGGGCCCAGAACTTATGATAGCCCAGTCAAGTAAACCAATCTCTTCAGTCTTGTGATCATTGACAGTCGCACTGCAAGTCTATCAATGATCACCTGCCTTACTCATGTATTTGTGGATACCAAGGACTCCAAGACTATCCAACAACGAAACGAGTCTTGACAGTAGACAAGTCGGGCAAGACATCAATGTCACTTGATATTTAGTTGAGGAAACGGAACTCTAAAAGGTTAGTAAATCAATCTCTTAGGTCATGTAATTGTTGATGTCAAGCACTGCAAGTCCATCAACACGATTACCTGCCTTACTCATGTAATTGTGGACACCAAGCTCTTGGCAAGACTATCACAACAACGAAATGAGTCTTGACAGTTGACCATATTGAAAACTAAGCTTTGATCTAATACACATCCAATGTGCATCCAAATAGACTTAGAACATTTTTAACTTCTAATTTTAATTGAGTTTTTAATTGTTCTAATAGAATAGGTTTAAGTCGAGTTTGGTTTTGAAAATTTAAGGCTCAATAACCAGAATTGTGAGCACTGTGTCGATCGACACAGACCATGTCTGTCGATCGACACCACCAAACAAACCGGACTTCAATAACCGGTTAATCCAATTAACCCGGTTCATTTAACCGTTCATGTCGATCGACACAACCAATGTGTGTCGGTCGACATAGACCTAAACCAGAGACAATTTCGATAACCGGTCAATAACCGGTCAATCCAATTGAACCGATTTAACCAGTTTTAACCAATCGCGATAACCGGTCCAATCCAATTGAACCGACTTATCCAATCAAACTGATCTCAACCCGTCAAACCGGTTTAAGCCAATTGCGATAACCGATCCAATCCAATTGAACCGGCTTTGATAACCGGTCAGCATTGATCGATGCTACATTAGCATCGATCGTTACCAACCAAATCAAAACAATCGCAATCAACCGGTCTAACCAGCTCAACCAATCGCAATGACCAATTCAATCCAATTGAACCAGTCGTGTCGCTTTGTGTTGATCGATACAACACTTTGTGTCGATCGTCACAATGCGATTTTCGGTCTGTGTCGATCGATTCAACACTTTACAACGATCGACACAATGCAATTTTTCTGGTTGTGTCGATCGTTGCACGCCGAAAGCAACGATCGACGCTGAGCGATAACTCAGAGTGCGATTCAACTAGAATCCTTAGGCTCTGATACCAATGTTGGAACTTGATCCATTCTAACAGCTTGTAGAATCCTCACAAGTTCCAGATTGCCTAGGATCCAGGGTTTAGTTAATTGAATCATTAGGGATGATCTCGTGTTTACCTTGAGATTTGCAGCGGAATGATTGGTATGACGAGATCAGTAGCGCCTCAGATGCTGCGCCTCTACTGCAGTCCACACGCACACAAGCTAGAATCCGCCGGGATGCTAGTGCCGGGAATCGGATCTCCTGGGAATCCCTGTGTCTAGAGAGGTGGCTGCGGTTGCTCTGTCAAGAACTCTCTTACTCAAAGTCGTGCCTCATATGGAATATATAGGCCTCTGAGTCGACCTAATTACCCAGTAATTAAACCGGGTCAATTTAAGTCATTAAATCGAAATATCAATTTCGGTTTCGCCTTGTGTCGATCGACACACCTCTTAAAACTCGAATTCAATGTGTATCCAATACACATTGACTAGACCATTTGCCAATGATCAATTCCATACAAAGTGTATCCAGCTTGCTTAGGTGTGTGACCCTGTAGGTCCACGTAATACTAGTTATGAGTTACAACTCATAAGTCATAAGAGGCTTCTAGCAAAACATTATGACCGCCTAGTATCACATGAATTGTCCGATCTCGACAATACAACTATCTATCAGAGTTAGTACAATATGATTTCAGGACATAATCCCAACACAACTGTGACTATTCAAGATGCCTTCGAATAAAACTCTCGGACTGGATGGCTAGTTTTTCAAAGCATCTTAGTCAATTTTGGGAAGCGAGGTTAACTCGGTGGTGCATAACTTCGAATAATACATCGCTTGTTTTTATTCCAAAACGCAGAGGAGCGGATCAACTAAAGGATTTTAGACCAATATCATGTCTTAACACAATTTATAAGCTTATTACTCGGTTGATCTCAGATCATTTGAAAGCAGTGTTGCATGATATCATTTTACCAAACCAACGGCGTTTGTTAAAGATCGCTTTCTCTTGGCTACAAAATTGGTACAAGGTTATCACAAAGATTCTCTTTCGCCTCGAATTACTCTGAAGATAGATATAGTGAAAGCTTTCGACTCTATGAGATAGGATTTCATCCTCTCTCTCTCTTTTGGCTTATGGTTTTCCCCATCAATTTATTGCCTATAATAAAGCATGTATATGCTCTCCTTCGTTTACAGTTTGCATCAACCGCCAGGCTTCAGGTTATTTCAAAGTACGCACGAGCTTCATCAAGGAGATCTTTTATCGCCAATCTTATTTTTCCTTGATCCGACCCTACTTAAATTTTACTCTCATGAATGTCCTTTCCTGCATGTTGAATGACGCAACAAGAATTGGAATTTTCCGGTTTCATCTTGGCTGCAAATCTTCGTAAGTAACTGATACGATCAGAGTTTTAATCCCTAGTGCACAGACGTGAGCTAGTAGTATATAGGGTATCGAATCCACAGAGACTCTAGACTCTTGCGATAGATTATAGAATTTCAGTTTAAGCTAGGTAGAAGCGGTAGAAAGCAGTAAATCAAAACAGAAAGCAAGTAAACGGTTTGTAAATCAGAAGGCGAAGGCGTCAGGTCAAGGGAGTTCTCAGGAAATCAGGAACATAAGCTAATCAATCAATCGGGATCTAATTAAGAACTGTTCTAGAACTAGAATCACATAATTATAACATACCAACTTTTGTTGCGAATATTATCTATGTCTAACAACCTAGCAAGCCAACTTTCGTTCCGAATCCTAGAGTTCTAGACAAGCATTAATCTCAAGTTCTTTCGTTCACAATTCTCCTAAGCCAAATTTCTTTGCGAATAGTCAAATTGCTCATCTAAGTTCATTCTAGTTAATTAATCAACTTTCGTTGCAGAAATCAACCTAACATCAATAATCTAAGTGGCCAATTCAGATCAAGCATTAAGAACAACCCTAGATGAAGAACTAACAGATATGAATTCCTACATATTGATCAACCTATAATTCCATGAAATCCATAATGAGAATCCATAAACCTAACTAGTAAACTACTCAGACATGATCATTGAAACTGAAGACATGTTGAATAGAAAACTAAATAGAAAACTAATAGATAAAGAAACTAGGGTTCGAAATCTCTTCTCTCTCGAGTACAAGATCAGCCCCTAACTCTCTCAAAGTAAAATAATGCGTAAGTAAAGCGTAGCCTAAACAATGGCTTAAAACCCCTAATATAATGAGCTAAACTCGGTTGGGGCTTCTTTGTAATTATGAGAAACTTTTGGGCAAAAGTGTAATTTCTAAATTCTTCATTAAACGCTCGCGAGAAAAGTCCATCACGCATGTGCATCGATCGATACCCAAGGTGTGTCGATCGACACATCTCTGATATATCATGGTTTTTACCCAGTTTAGACCATGATATAGTTGTGTTTTTAGTGTCTTTTGTCTTTGTTTAGAGTCTTTTACAGGTTTAATCAAGTTTGGAGCTAATTGGAGATATTTGGAGCATTTTGGGACTTTTGGGACGTTTTGGCCGAGAGCTTAAGTCACTGTCCGATTTATTGATCATGCATCGACCGACACACCTTGTGCATCGGTCGACACACTAGCGAGATGGGCCGTACACGTCGGTTTAACAAGATATGAAGATTTGCAAAGAAGCCCAAGATAGTTCCAGTATTTACACAGAAGCCCCATCCGAGATTATACCTATATATACTAGTTTTTGGTGTTTATTTTACCTACGCTTTACATTACGCTTTGATACTAATAGCTAAGAGATTTCTAGAGCTTTTGGGGCTGATCTATTTCCTGTATTCACTTATTTTGGAGAAGATTTCGAACCCCTTTATCTATTTAATTTCTTATATGCAATCTATTATTTCTTTGATTATGTTTTCATTAATCATGTCTGAGTAGATCCATAGTTGAGTTTAGGGTTTCTCACATAGGATTTCATGACTCGCTAGACTTGTTCAAATTCAGTTAAGGATTCATAACTATATCTGTTCTTCAATTTAATTGTGCTTAAAGCTAGTTCTAACCTGATCAATTAGAATCTAGATCTTAGGTTGCTAAATACGTCACGGAAGTGGGGTTTAGGAATCTGAACTAATTAAATTGGGCAATTAAACTTTGCGCAAACGAAAGTTTGGTTTAGGATAATTGTGAACATATCAAACTTGGGATTAATGCTAGTTTAATCTGTTAGTTCTCGCAAACGAAAGTTTGGTTTGCTGCACTTATACTTAGAGAATTATCGCAAAGGAATTTGGTTAATTCTATATCTGTGTTTTGAGTTCTAGAACTGTGCTTAATTAGATCCTTGCTGAATGAACTGTCTGCTTGTCTGATTTCCTGAGAATACCCTAGGCTTGACGCTTTTAGTTTATTGCTTCTCAACCGTTAATCTCTGCTACTGTTTACTTTCTTGCTTCGCAATTTATTTACTTCACCATCTGCTTATTTCTAGTTTTAATCTCTACGTTTCTGTTTCTATTGAGACCAAGTGTCCCCTGTGGATTCGATAGCCCTATATACTACTTTGACATTGCTGTTCACTTGCAGTTTAGAATAGGGTAAAACTTAGAACCTATCAAGTTTTTGGCGCCGTTGCCGGGGACTCTTAGGGTCTTCGATAGGACCGAACTTAGGGTTTCTACTAGAAATTTTTCTTTTAGTTTTTGTTCTTTTTCGTTTTTATTTTTTGATTTTGCTAACTTTTTCTCTGATTTCTCTCTGTCGCAGGTACGAATTTTGCCTTGCGTCGATCGTTGCATCCCTTGCGTCGATCGTCACTAGGCGATTCTGAGATTGAATCGATCGTTGCACTGATAGCATCGATCGTTGCTAGACGATTACAGACAGTTTATGCCAACGCAGAAAACTCGAAGTAATCCGAACTCGAGCTTGCTTAATCTCGGACTAGAGGAACTTGGACGTCTAGAGAGGACTAACAGAAGAGAGAGAAGAGAGAGAATGGTACGAGAACGTTTGATATTGATACCAGATGCTGAAGGTACCCTGAGGGACCAAGATAACAACCCATACAATGCTGCTGGGCATCGGGTTGATGCTGAAGGGAATGTCATCCCTGATCCTCCTGAGCAACAGCAACAGGAGCTGAACCGAAACCAGGGTCAAGGACAGGCCCAAGGTAGAGAGATGGTGGTTCATGAGAGGACGCTAGCTGATTACAACAGACCTGATGAGTTTCATGCAAACCGAGCAGCTTTAGTGCTTCCTGCTTTTGAGAGGAATGATTTTGAGGTAAAGACCATCTACTACCAGCTGATGAGACAGATTGCTTTTCATGGTCTTCAAGCAGAGCAGCCTATGGATCACATTGACAAGTTTGAAGACATAGTCACTGGCATGAAGTATGAAGGAGTATGCCCGGACTATCTGTTCCTTAAGCTATTTCCGCACAGTCTTGCTGGAGACGCTAGTGCATGGCTGAGACAACTGGCACCTGGTCAGTATACTACTTGGGCAGCCTTAAAGAGTGAGTTCTTGCGTCACTTTTATGATGATGCGCGCTCGGATCAGTCCAGACAGGACATACTCACCTTTTCCCAAGGAGCTGTGGAGCCTTTGAAGACTGCCTGGATGAGATTTAAGCAGTATCAGCGTGACTGTCCACACCATGGATTCACAGAAGTACAGCTGATTGGTATTTTCTTCAGAGGCATAGATCTCCCTTATCAGACTGCGCTGGATAATTCCAGCAATGCTAATTTCAACACCAGGACTCCTACACAAGCTAAGCAGTTGATTGAGAACCTGATTGGCAGAAACAGTTGCAAGACAATGGATGAAAGGAGGAAGAAATCTGGTGGAACTGTAGAGAATTCTGATATAGCTAATATAAGATCCAGATTAGACACAGTCTACAATCTCCTGACTAGTAAGAAATCTGTCCACTTTGCCCAAGATGTAGAGGTGATTCAGGCTGAGGAGGAAACTCAGGAAGAAGATGTGAATTTCATAGGAGGTTCTGGTTTCCAAGGTAATAGATTTGGTAATCAACAGGGGAACAGATTCTCCAATGGTGGACAGACTGGTGGTTTTCAGAAGACCTATGGACAAGGTACTCAGAGAACCTATGGATCTACATCCTATCAGACTCCTCCTGCGCCTACAGCCCATGAGAGCAAAATGGAGGCTATGATGGAACAACTGATTGAGAGTCAGACCAAGATTTCTGTGGACTGCAACAAGAAGTTGGACGCTGTCTATGAAGACCTCAATGGGAAATTTGAGTCTCTGAGCACTCACATGAAGCAGTTGGAAACTCAGGTAAACCAGATGTCCAGCTCACTGAAGGGAAAAGGAGTGGCAGACACTCATGTTAAGGCCTGGTCTGTGTGCATTAATGATGGATCTCACCTAGGTGAAAGATTTGAGCTAAGTACAGCTGAGTTGGTGACAGAACAGGAATTTTCGGATATTTGTGAAAAACTCTCGGGTGAAATCTGCTGCAGTGCGTCGATCGATGCAACATCTGTGCCGATCGATACACCCTTCGGGATGGCAACGATCGACACACCCTTAGTGTCGGTCGTTGCAGGGCGTGAATGGACAGAACTGTCGGATGATAATAGCATAAATGCTGATTTGGAGATTGATCGCCTATTCAATGGAGCCACTGAGATTTCTCAACAGGAGATCTACGAGCAGATCTTTAGACAACACTCCTCAGTGTCTGAAGTGATTAGGCAAGAGATTGAAGAGCTGAAGAAATTAGAAGGGATTGGTGAAGAATTGGAAGAAACTCCAACTTCTGATGATCCACCTTATCATCCATGTGTGCAAAGGTACCTGAACAAGATGTTGCCCCTGGATGATGATCTGAAAGACTGGGTGATAATAGTTCCTCAGCATATCAGTGATGTTCTGCTAACTAAGATCCCGAAGAAGCTATCTGATCCTGGAGTCTTTGTGCTGGATTGTTCTATCTTTGAGGATAGTTTTAGACGCTCTCTGTGTGATTTAGGAGCTGCTGGAAGTTTGATGCCTTACTCTGTGGCAGAAAAGCTGGGTATGCTGGATTTTACTCCCACTAGGACTTCTCTTGTCCTAGCTGATCAGTCCATACGAGTTCCTGAAGGACTCCTTATGGACATTCCGGTGAGAGTTGGAAACTACTTAGTTCCAACGGACTTCCTTGTGCTGAAATATGACTGTGATCCGGATGAAGCATTATTGCTTGGGAGATCCTTTTTGGCTACAGCAGGAGCGTTGATTGATGTTAGGAACAGCTTGATAGACCTCCATCTGGGAGATGAACCACTGCACTATGAGATGGATAAGCTGCGAAAACCACTGATAGATGGGCAGACATTCACCATAAGGGACGCAGATTTTGAGCAGCCTGATCATACCATGGTTATAGATCCTGGAGCACATTTCACTCCATCTTTTCTTGGACATGAGCATTCCGCAACAGCCTACTCACCACCTTGGATGAGGAGACTTGAACAGAGACAGAAAAAGTCTCTGTCAAGACCTCCTGGTACTTGAAAATTCCCATCCGTCCGGTCAAGCTATTGACCTTAAACAAGCGCTGGGTGGGAGGCAACCCACCATTAGGTACTGGTGTTTTTCTACTTAATTTTTGGTGTTTTTGTTAGGATTTTACGTTTGTTTTTGTTTCTGGTGAGTTTATGTTTGCAGGTCTCGGTTAAATCGCAGTGCAACGATCGACGCACTTCTGTGTCGATCGTCACAACACGAAAGGAATCGCATTGCAGCGATCGTTGCGGTCCTGAGCAACGATCGACTATACACGAAAATCGCCAAGTAACGGTCGATGCACTCAGTGCAACGATCGATGCTCAGCGACGGAGGTAACCCGACAGACATAATTTCACCTTTTCAATTTTTATTTTCTTTTTACCGATCCTTCGCTGGACACTACTGGGGACAGTGTGTCTTAAGTGTGGGGGAGGTGCTACTGACTTTTGTTTTCTGTTTTCTTAAGAGTCAGTCCGTTTTTCAAAATGTTTTGTTTTATTGAGTCAAAATTGTTTAAGTAAGAAACTATGATTTTCTGAGAAGATTTACAAGACTTGCAGGAACTTAAGTAACCATTGGGATGAAGTTGCAGGATCCATCTCTGACTGTTAGAAAACCCCATCACAGATCAACCTACTGGGAACACCCACATCACTTCAGGTATCAGAGGATCCTTTTACTGACTTCAACCTTAATACTGACTTAGATTTCTCACCTAAGGGCTTGGTATACTTTGTGTCGGATTCCCTTGTTAGTTCTGACACAGCCTGTAAACATGTCCTATTTAGTTCCCTTCTCCCCTTCTGTAAAGTAAAAAAAAAAAATATAATAAACTGAGGATGAGTTAGTAACTCCGAAGTGGTCATGGGAATGGTAGCTGAAACTCTCATATCCTGTGTACCATGGAATGTGTCCAAAGTACACCACATAACGGGAAGAACACTGATAAAAAAAATAAAATGATACCCAGTGGGGAAAAATCAGTTGTTAAAGAAGGGAAAGAGAAGAAATGGACTAGAGAAAGATAGTATGGTGGTCTAGAGCTGATAAGGTAAGAATCCATGTGCCCTTTGATCGATACTCCTTAGGTGAGACCGCACTTAAATACTTGCAGAAGTCAGTAGGGAGAATTTGAATGCTTGAATGTGATTGTGGAGTTTACCTAGGACAGTTGCTAAGTGTGGGGGAAGTACATTGTGGTCTTGATATCCTGTGATTGATTTTTGCAGTGGTTTACTAAGGGGAATCTGAGTATTGTAGCTTCTAGGATGAAATGAGTTTCAGAAGAGTTTTCAAACCTCTTCACCATGTTTTAGTTCTATGTTTTGCTTGAGGGCAAGCAAAGGCTAAGTGTGGGGGAGTTGATATATCATGGTTTTTACCCAGTTTAGACCATGATATAGTTGTGTTTTTAGTGTCTTTTGTCTTTGTTTAGAGTCTTTTACAGGTTTAATCAAGTTTGGAGCTAATTGGAGATATTTGGAGCATTTTGGGACTTTTGGGACGTTTTGGCCGAGAGCTTAAGTCACTGTCCGATTTATTGATCATGCATCGACCGACACACCTTGTGCATCGGTCGACACACTAGCGAGATGGGCCGTACACGTCGGTTTAACAAGATATGAAGATTTGCAAAGAAGCCCAAGATAGTTCCAGTATTTACACAGAAGCCCCATCCGAGATTATACCTATATATACTAGTTTTTGGTGTTTATTTTACCTACGCTTTACATTACGCTTTGATACTAATAGCTAAGAGATTTCTAGAGCTTTTGGGGCTGATCTATTTCCTGTATTCACTTATTTTGGAGAAGATTTCGAACCCCTTTATCTATTTAATTTCTTATATGCAATCTATTATTTCCTTGATTATGTTTTCATTAATCATGTCTGAGTAGATCCATAGTTGAGTTTAGGGTTTCTCACATAGGATTTCATGACTCGCTAGACTTGTTCAAATTCAGTTAAGGATTCATAACTATATCTGTTCTTCAATTTAATTGTGCTTAAAGCTAGTTCTAACCTGATCAATTAGAATCTAGATCTTAGGTTGCTAAGTACGTCACGGAAGTGGGGTTTAGGAATCTGAACTAATTAAATTGGGCAATTAAACTTTGCGCAAACGGAAGTTTGGTTTAGGATAATTGTGAACATATCAAACTTGGGATTAATGCTAGTTTAATCTGCTAGTTCTCGCAAACGAAAGTTTGGTTTGCTGCACTTAGACTTAGAGAATTATCGCAAAGGAATTTGGTTAATTCTATATCTGTGTTTTGAGTTCTAGAACTGTGCTTAATTAGATCCTTGCTGAATGAACTGTCTGCTTGTCTGATTTCCTGAGAATACCCTAGGCTTGACGCTTTTAGTTTATTGCTTCTCAACCGTTAATCTCTGCTACTGTTTACTTTCTTGCTTCGCAATTTATTTACTTCACCATCTGCTTATTTCTAGTTTTAATCTCTACGTTTCTGTTTCTATTGAGACCAAGTGTCCCTGTGGATTCGATAGCCCTATATACTACTTTGACATTGCTGTTCACTTGCAGTTTAGAATAGGGTAAAACTTAGAACCTATCAATCTCTCAAATATCGACAGTGATCTCATCTCTCGGGCAATCGCTCCAAAATGCTCCAAAATGCGCCATAATGTCCAAATCCGCTCCAAACGTGCCTAGACCTGAAAACATACATAAAAGGACTCCAAAGGACTCTAAAAGACTCGATAAGAAGATATATACCATGGTTAAAAGTCCTAAAAACCATGATATATCAACTCCCCCACACTTAGCTTTTTCTTGCCCTCAAGCAAACATAAAACCAAGATCAGGAGAAGAAGTTTGAAAACTTCAGAAACTCGTTTCATCGTAGAAGCACCACACTCAGATTCCCCCTAGTAAGCCACATGAAAATGAACCTGCAAACATCAAGACCAACATGTACTTCCCCCACTCTTATCAACTATCCTGAGTAAACTCCACAATCACATTCAAAGCATTCAAATTCACCATACTGACTTCTATATGCTATTAAGTGCGGTCTCACCTATGGGGTATCGATCAAAGAACACATGGATTCTTACTCTGTTAGCATCTGACCACTCAACTGTTGCTTCTGGTCCCTTTCTTCTCTTTTCCCTTCCTTAGCACTGATTTTTCCCCACTGGGTATCATTTTATTTTTTCTATCAGTGCTTTTCCCTTATTGGGGTGTACTTTGGACATGTTTCCATGGATGCACAGGAGGTAATAGGGGTCTCTACCACTCCCGCGACCACTTCGAAGCTATTAGCTTATCCTTAGTTTATTTCTTTCTTTTTTTTTACTTTCAAGGATGGGGAGAAGGGAACCATAATCAGACATGTTTACAAGCTGTGTCAGAACTAACATAGGAATCCGACTCAAGGTATACCAAGCCCTTAGCTGAGAAAATTAAGTCAGAATTAGGGGTGAAGTCAGTAAAGAATTCTCTGAATACCTGACTTGATATGGGTGTCCTCAGTAGGCTGGTCTGTGTTGGATTTTCTAATAGTCATAGATCATCTGCAACTCATCCAATGGTCACTTAAGTTCCTGAAAGTGTGGTAATCTCCTAAAACAATCCTTGTTTCTTACTCAATTTGACTCAATAAAACAGATTTTTGACTGACTCTAAGAAAACAGAAAGCGTGTGTCAGTAGCTACCTCCCCCACACTTGAAACACACTGTCTACAGTAGTGTCAAGCTCAGGATTGGCGAGAAAAATCGGAATTAAGATAATCCGAAAAGAGTCAGAACACTTACCTATCGTCGTATTGCGTCGATCGATGCCACAAGTGGTGTCGATTGATGCATGGTGATTATGCCCACGGTTATGTAGATAACCGGTGTCTGAACCGCAATTGAATCGGCAAACTGTAAATTGTGACTGTGTCGACCGATGCACTATGTGTGTCGATCGATGCAGTGCGATTCTGCCTGTTTCTCAAGCTTTTGCACACACAAAAACAAAAAATCAAAAACACCAAATCAAAACGAAAAATGAAAACAAAAACGAACCTAACAGTGGGTTGCCTCCCACTCAGCGTTTGTTTAAAGTCAATAGCTTGACTATGGAAAGGAGATCGGACTTATGGTGGATTCAACAGAGACTTTGAGTGTCTCTGTGAATGTCTCTTCAGCCAAGGTGGCGTATAAGCTTTTCTTAGGTGGATGGGAGAGATCTGGAGATTTCTGCTTAAAAGCAGTTGCAGGCGCAGAAGATGTTATAGCAAGTTCAGAATGAACTACCATCTTCTCTTCTCCAATCTCAGTCTCTGGTTCTATCTCAACACTAAAGCTCTGTCCATCAATGGTGGATCTCTGCAACCTATCCATCCTGATTTTCAAAGGTTGATCTCCTAGGTGGAGAGCAATCGAACTCCGTCTCACATCAATTACTGCTCCAGCATTGGCTAAGAATGATCTTCCAAGCAGAATAGGATCATCTGGCTCAATCTCATACTTCAGCACCACAAAGTCCGTTGGAATAAAGTGGTTTCCAATTCTGAGAGGGATATTCTTAAGAACTCCTTCTGGATATCTCTTTGATCGATCGGCTAGGACAAGAGTGATCCTAGTGGGTTGGAAATCCATCAGTCCCAATCTCGCAGCCACAGAGTATGGCATGAGATTCACACTTGAGCCAAGATCACACAAAGACCTCTTGAATCTGTCTTTGTAGATAGAACATTCTAACATAAAACCCCCTGGATCCTTTAGCTTCTCAGGAATCCTACCATGAATAACAATATCGCACACTTCAGAGACCATCAAGACACCTTCTTCTTAAGTCATGTTACTAGAAATTATGTCTGTAACACATCTCCTTACCATAGGAATATTCTTAACAACATCAATCAATTGGGCTTCAGTTAGCTTATCTTTCATCATCTTCATGCACTTTTATAACTGAATCTCTTGCTTGGACTTCCTAGGGAAAGGAATCTTCGGTTTGTAGACTCTTTCTTCAGCTATAATCTGCTTCTCTGGAGAGACTGGCTGCTCACACCCATGGTGTAGATCGACACTAAAGTGATGTCGATCGATACTGACACTCGAAAGTTGTGTCGACCGACACACATCTGTGTCGATCGATGCAGTATCTTCATCTCGAGAATGTCTCGGATTTTTCAGCTCCAAAGCCTTAGTATCTTGATTCTGCTCAGCTCCATCTTCTGCCAAAGCTGTCTTAACATGTTCTTTCTGTATACTGGCTTCCACTTGCGTTATCCTAGCATCCAGATTATCAACTCTGCTTGTCAAAGTCTCCAATTTTCCACTCAGATCCTGATACATGAAGTTCATCTTTCCATTCAGATCTTGTGTCATCTTATTCTGTCCAAGAAGTAGCTGCTCAAGCATGGACTCAATCTTTGTCTGTTCATTGGATGGGGAGGCTTGGTGAGATGAATAGCTATAATCATTCGATCTCGGAGCTTGCCTCTGTTGATTTCTATATGTATGTCCATGATAATCAGATCCATCTATATAATTCACCTCTGCAAATTCTTCAGCTACTGCATCAGATCGGATTTGCCTCTTCCTAACTAGGATGATGTGGAAAGAATCCACCTTGTCCCTTAAATCAACTATCTGCAAGCTATCATCTCTGCCACTAGATCTCTGCCTCTCCTTGTCAGCATTCTTGACACTATTGCTAGTTATCAAGTTCTCAATAAGCTCTTTAGCTTCCTCTAGATTCTTGGTGTAGAAGTTCCCATCACTTGCTGCGTCCATAGCTTTCTGATACCAAAAGTCCAAACCTCTGAAAAATGCGCTCAGCAGCTGAACCTCAGAGAAGCCATGATGTGGACAATCTCTCTGGTACATCTTGAAATGCGCCCAAGCTACTTTCAGGGCCTCTTTAGGTCCCTGCTCGAATTTCAAGAGGTCATGTCTAAGCTGTTTGGATCTAGCATCGTCATAAAAGTGTCTAAGGAACTCCTTCTTGACTGCATCCCAAGTGGTCAAAGATCCTGGTGGTAGCTGTTTCAGCCAGTAAGCTGCTTCCCCTTTAAGAGAGAATGGGAAGAGCTTACAGAAAAGATAATCTGAAGAGACTCCCTCAGCCTTGATACTGCTAACCAGTTCCTCAAATGTGTCTATATGATCCATAGGATGCTCACTAGAAATACCATGGAACTGATGCTGCCCAACCAATGCGTAGTACTCTGGTTTCAGCCTAAACTCAGCTCTGGAAAACGGAGGTGGTCGAATTGCAGACCGATTAGCATAGAATAGATTCGGTCTGTTATAGTCAGCAAGTGTCTTCTTCTGACCAGCCTCTCGTTGTGTAGGTTCCGCGCCCACGGCAACCTCTGGTATGATGGGGTTTCCTTCCCCATCCAGTTTCTGACCCTTCGCGTTGCGTATATGACCCTCTTGGTCTCGTAGAATGCCGTCCTCACCGCAAATCAGAATTATAGGTTCCATAGAGAGAAACCTGCTAAACGTTCAAGTGCTCGGTATCTCGAGTTTCGCTTTGTGTCGATCGATGCAGGAACAACGTCGATCGATGCAATGAGAAAACGATGTAGATCGACACACATGACCGTGTCGATCGATGTAGTGCGATTCTAGGCGTACCTGAAACACAAGAAAAAGGAAAATTAGTAACCAAAAACAAAAACGAAAAACCTAGTCTAAACCCTAAGTTCAAATCTATCGAAGACTCAAAAGAGTCCCCGGCAACGGCGCCAAAAACTTGATACGATCAGAGTTTTAATCCCTAGATCTACACTGCAAGTGCACAGACGTGAGCTAGTAGTATATAGGGTATCGAATCCACAGAGACTCTAGAATCTTGCGATAGATTATAGAATTTCAGGTTAAGCTAGGTAGAAGCGGTAGAAAGCAGTAAATCAAAACAGAAAGCAAGTAAACGGTTTGTAAATCAGAAGGCGGAGGCGTCAGATCAAGGGAGTTCTCAGGAAATCAGGAACATAAGCTAATCAATCAATCGAGATCTAATTAAGAACTGTTCTAGAACTAGAATCACAGAATTATAACATACCAACTTTTGTTGCGAATATTATCTATGTCTAACAACCTAGCAAGCCAAATTTCGTTGCGAATCCTAGAGTTCTAGACAAGCATTAATCTCAAGTTCTTTCGTTCACAATTCTCCTAAGCCAAATTTCTTTGTGAATAGTCAAATTGCTCATCTAAGTTCTTTCTAGTTAATTAATCAACTTTCGTTTCAGAAATCAACCTAACATCAATAATCTAAGTGGCCAATTCAGATCAAGCATTAAGAACAACCCTAGATGAAGAACTAACAGATATGAATTCCTACAGATTGATCAACCTATAATTCCATGAAATACCTAATGAGAATCCCTAAACCTAACTAGTAAACTACTCAGACATGATCATTGAAACTGAAGACATCTTGAATAGAAAACTAAATAGCATATAATAGATAAAGAAACTGGGGTTCGAAATCTCTTCTCTTTCGAATACAAGATCAGCCCCTAACTCTCTCAAAGTAAAATAATGCGTAAGTAAAGCGTAGCCTAAACAATAGCTTAAAACCCCTAATATAATGAGCTAAACTCAGCTGGGGCTTCTTTGTAATTATGAGAAACTTCTGGACAAAAGTGCAATTTCCAAATTCTTCATTAAACGCTCGCGATAAAAGTCCATCACGCATGTGCATCGATCGATACCCAAGGTGTGTCGATCGACACATCTCTCAAATATCGACAGTGAAGTCATCTCTCGGGCAATTGCTCCAAAATGCTCCAAACTGTGCCATAATATTCAAATCCGCTCCAAACGTGCCTAGACCTGAAAAAATACATAAAAGGACTCCAAAGGACTCTAAAAGGCTCGATAAGAAGACATATACCATGGTTAAAAGTCCTAAAAACCATGATATATCACTAACTCATCTATCTTTAGCTGACGATCTCTTTATTTTCATGGATGATTCTTTCAAATATGTGGCTGGAGTCTTTACGGTTCGGTCTCAGTTCGAGAAGCTTTCTAGATTGGCATTAAATGTGTCAAAAACATCGAAGTTCAGGGCTGGAGTAGATTATGTGGTTCTGGATCGTTTGAGGAACATGTTTTCGCTGAGTTCTAGTTCTTGGGATTGCCAATATGTTGAAGAAAGCTGTTAGTAGCTGATTGTGATGCTCTGTTACAAAAAATTCAGAACTAAATGTAATGGATAAATGCATAAGCCTTTGATTTTAGCAGGAAGGCTGCAATTATTATCCACGGTCATCTACGGGATTCTCTCTTTCTGGACCTCGACTTTCTTTCTACCGAAACAAGTCACCAAGAAGATCAATTCTATTTGTAGTTCTTTTCTTTGGCATGGAAAGGATGGAATACCAACTGTAGCGAAGGTGGTTTGGTCCAAATTAGCTCGGCCTAAATCTGAAGGCGGTTTAGGACTGGGATCTGTTGAGAGCTGGAATGTAACATGAGGTCTGAAATTGATATGGATGCTCTACTTTAGAGCTGGATCGATTTGGGTTGCATGGATGAGGAGAAGATACATATCTAAATCTTGTTTTATGGCACTTAATGAAAACAATAACTCTCTCTCTTGGATGTTTTGCAAGATGTTGAAGTTGAAAAATAAAGCACTTGAGTTTTTACATATCTACATTGGTCTTGGTGATGCAACCAATTTTTGGTGGGATCCGTGGACGTCTTTCGACCCACTAACTCGGTTTCTCGGTCCTCTTGCTCCAACTGCTCTAGGCATTCCTATCTCAGCCTTAGTCAATGAAGCAAGGACATATTTGAGTTGGATTTTAAGCTCAGCAAGGTCAGATAAAGAGCTTCACGTACTCGCTTTTATCTCTTCTATGTCGATTTCTTCAGCACATGATATTGCAGTTTGGTATGTGAGGGGGGGGGGGAAGCTGCTAATAATTTCATCTCCAAAGACATTTGGAATGCAACTAGATCTGCGGAACCCGTTGTATTTTGGCACATGTTGATTTGGCACAAAATCATAATTCTGAAACATGCTTTTGACATGCTGGTTATTTACTTTGAATCGTAATCCTACTCTATCTCGTCTAGCATCATGTGGATTTGTTATTCTAAGGTGACTTGAATCTCAAAGTACTGCAAAGGGGCCTTTCTTGAGTGAGCAAAGGAATGTCATAGGCCTTCGGCCCGTGACAGGCATGCGAGCTCAAGATAAGGCCCAATAGAGATCAGTGGGTGACATATGCCCGCAGGACGGTACACTATGGCGGTTTAGTTTCTCCTTGTATCGAGAGAATCAAAAGATCTCGTTAGGGTTTCTATTTGTGTATCGGGTTTTGGGGAAGTATATAAAGGGGTCCAAGAGTTGGTAAATATTATCACTCACAAAATATGGAAACCCTAGACAAAAGGGTATTTGCCGCAATATTCTTTCTCTCTAAGTATTCTGCACAAACGTTTTCTTCTTCTAGGGTTCACTCGAGTTTTCACAACAAGTCGTATCAGAGCATAAGGTTACGATGACATGAAGTTCTCTTAAGTTCGACGTTCCTCGTTTCGTTGGAAAGGGAAACTTCGGTCTATGGCAACTTCGAGTGAAGGACCTGCTATCGCATCAGGGGATGAAGAAGGCGTTGTTAGAGACAAAACCAGAAGCGATCAAGGATGATGATTGGGAGGAGATGACAGACAGGGCAACCTCGATAATTCGTTTGTGTCTTTCAGACGAGATTACTAATCAGGTAATGGATCTTACAACTCTGAAGGCTATATGGGATAAGTTGGATAAGTTGTATATGTCGAAGTCGTTGTCTTCTAAGTTATTCCTCAAGCAGAAGTTATACCGTTTTAAGATGGCTGAAGGAGGAGATCTGGTTCAGCACGTAAACGTGTTTAACCAAATCATCACAGATCTGACGCGTGTGGGTGAGGATATTGAGGATGAGGATAAAGCCATGATTCTATTGTGTTCTCTGCCCTTGTCTTATGAGACTCTGTTAACAGCCTTAACGTGTAAAACAAAACCACGATATGTCTGGATACTGTTCCTTCGTCGCTTATATCACATCATGAACGACGTCTAGGTAACATGGATACAAAGTCTGAAGGAGACGGGTTGTATGTAAATTACAACAAGGAGCAAGGGAGACAAACAGAGAAGCAAGCAGATGGAGGTAGTAGAGGAAAATCAAAACTAAAAGCGGTTAAGGGAGTCTGCTTTAGTTGTGGTAAGAAGGGTCACTTCAAGTGAGACTGTTTAGCCAGGAAACAGAATGGAGGCAGGGATTCGCAGGACTCTTCAAAGTCTGTAAATGTAGTCCATGCAAAGGATATTTCAGAAGATATCAATTATGATATGCTTGCTGTCACTTCAGGAAATCACGCAGATTCTTGGATACTTGATACATGTGCATCGTTCCATATGACTCCCAGTAAGGAATGGTTCGAGAAGTATAGGGCTGGAAATATGGGTTCTGTTCAGTTGGCAGACGACAAGGTTTGTGGTATTATTGGAACTGGACAAGTGAAGTTTCGCATGTATGACGGCAGCATCAGGACATTGACGGATGTAAGGCATATTCCAGGCGTGAAGAAGAATCTGATTTCCTTGGGCACACTTCATAAAAGCGGATTCAAATTCAAAGTTGATGAAGGAGAAAACGTTTTGAAGGTGTGTAAAGGATCCATGGTCGTGATGAAGGGCGAGATGACAGCTGGTATGTATATCGGATGATAGGGAACGTGGTAGTAGGTGGAGAAGGCTCAGATGCGGTTTCTGAAGCAGAGGCTACATCTTTATGCCATATGCGTATGGGTCATATTGGTGAGAATGGTCTCAATGAACTCCACAAAAGGGGGTTGCTGGACGGGTTGAAGAGATGCAAGATGGAATTCTGCAAATTCTGTGTGATGGGAAAGCAGATCAAAGTTTCGTTCAAGACAGGGAAACATACGACAAAAGGTCTTCTAGACTATGTCCATTCTGATGTGTGGGGACCAACTCGGGAACAAACATTGGGAGGATCTAGATACTTTGTTTTGTTCATCGATGACTTCTCCAGGAAAGTCTGGGTGTACTTCATGAGGCAGAAATCTGAAGTATTTGAAAAGTTCAAGATTTGGAAGGCTGAAGTAGAAACCAGACAGGAAGAAGGGTAAAGTATCTGAGATCGGATAATGGCACGGAGTATACTGATGGAGCATTTCAGAAGTTTTGTGAGGAGTATGGTATTCAGAAGCACTTCACAGTGCGGAAAACACCACAACAAAACGTTGTTAGTGAAAGGATGAACCGTTCAGTTGCAGAGAAGGCTAGGTTTTTGAGGTTGAATGCATGGCTCTCAAAGCGGTTCTGAGCAGAGGCAGTAAACATGGCGGTCTATCTCATCAATAGATTGCCAAGGAGTTCCTTGGAGGGAAAGATAGCTGAAGAAATTTGGCCTGGGAAAGATGTTGATCTTTCAAACTTGAAGATTTTCGAATGTCCAACTTATATGCTTATTCCGGGTGAGGAAAGATCAAAACTTGATTCTAAGTCAAAGAAGTGCATCTTTCTGGGTTTTGAGAAAGGTGTGAAGGGCTTCAAGTTATGGGATCCTGAAGATAAGAAAAGGGTGTTTAGTCGAGATGTGGTTTTCGATGAGCAGTATATGGTGCAGCAGGCGAGGTCAGAACAAGTGCTTGTAACCATTGAGACGAGCACGAATTCTGGGGAAATTCAGGAGGAGTCTAGTGAAGATAGATGATAGGTGTATAGTTTTCCCTATTCTACTGCAAGTGCACAGTCAATGCAATCGTAGTATATAAGGTATCGAATCCCACGAGGACTCTCAGTCACACAATAGATTATTAGTAGTTCAGATTAAATTAAGCGAAGCAGATGTGAAAACAGTAAACGAAATAACAAGGTAAATCAAGTGAGTTTGTAAACAAGAAGGCGAAGCGTTAGGTTTCAGGAGTTCTCAGGAAATCAGGAACGCAAGCAATCAATCTATCTAGATCTAATCAATAACTATTCTAGAACTCAAAACACAGATATAGAATTAACCAAATTCCTTTGCGATAATCCTCTAAGTCTAAGTGCAGCAAACCAAACTTTCGTTTGCGAGAACTAACAGATTAAACTAGCATTGATTCCAAGTTTGATATGTTCACAATTAACCTGAACCAAACTTCCGTTTGCGAGCAGTTTAATTGCTTATCTAAGTTCTTTCTAGTTAAATTAACCAACTTCCGCTGAATTAATCAACCTAACATCATAACTCTGATTAGCTACTTCAGATTAAGCATTAAGAACAACTTAGATAAAGAACTAGCAGATTTGAATCTCTACAGATTAATTAAACTATAATTCTCTGAAATCCTTAATGAGAATCCTTCAACTTAACAGGTGATCTACTCAGACATATTCATCGAGACAGAAAATATCATAAGTAGAAAACCAAATATCATATAATCAAATAAGAACTGAGGTTCAAAATCAAGTCTCTTTCGAGATCAGGATCAGCCCCTATACTCTCTCTGAGTAAAACTTAACGTAAGAAAAGCTTAGCCTAACAAGTGGCTGTAAAACCTAATTATAATCCTAAAACACGTTTTAGGGCTTCTTTGTAAATATCAGGAACTTCTGGGCAAAACTGCAATTTTATCATTCTTTATTAAACCGTCTTTTGGCCCATCTCGCTGGTGCATCGATCGATGCTAGGCATGCAACGATCGACACCTTTCTCTGTTTCGGACAGTAAACTCTATCTCTCGGCCAAATACTCCAATTAGCTCCAGAAAGTGCCAAAATCACCAAATATGCCCCAAATGTGCTTGTACCTAATAAACACCTGAAAAGACTCTAAAACATAGTAAAAGACTCGATAAATAACACATATACCATGGTTAAAATCCCTAAAATCCATGGTATATCAACTCCCCCACACTTAGCTCTTGCTTGTCCTCAAGCAAGACAAAGAACTAAATGTAGATAAGAGGTTTGAAAACTCTTCAGAAACGCATTTCATCCTAGAAGCTACAATACTCAGATTCCCCTTAGTAAACCACTGAAAGAATCAATCACAGGATATCAAGACCAACATGTACTTCCCCCACACTTAGCAACTGTCCTAGGTAAACTCCACAATCACATTCAAGCATTCAAATTCTCTCTACTGACTTCTGCAAGTATTTAAGTGCGGTCTCACCTAAGGAGTATCGATCAAAGGTCACATGGATTCTTACCTTATCAGCTCTAGACCACCATACTATCTTTCTCTAGTCCCTTTCTTCTCTTTCCCTTCTTTAACAACTGATTTTTTCCCACTGGGTATCATTTTATTTTTTTTTATCAGTGTTCTTCCCGTTATGGGGTGTACTTTGGACACATTCCATGGATCACATGAGAGATAATAGTGTTTGCTACTATTCCCATGACCACTTCGGAGTTACTAACTCATCCTCAGTTTATTATTATTATTTTTTTTTTACTTTACAGAAGGGGAGAAGGGAACTAAATAGGATAGGTTGACAGGCTGTGTCAGAACTAACAAGGGAATCCGACACAAAGTATACCAAGCCCTTAGGTGAGAAATCTAAGTCAGTATTAAAGTTGAAGTCAGTAAAGGATCCTATGATACCTGAAGTGATGTGGGTGTTCCCAGTAGGTTGATCTGTGATGGGGTTTTCTAATAGTCAGAGATAGATCCTGCAACTTCATCCCAATGGTTACTTAAGTTCCTGCAAGTCTTGTAAATCTTCTCAGAAAATCATAGTTTCTTACTTAAACAATTTTGACTCAATAAACAAAAATTTTTGAAAAACGGACTGACTCTTAAGAAAACAGAAAGATATAAGTCAGTAGCACCTCCCCCACACTTAAGACACACTGTCCCCAGTAGTGTCCAGCGAAGGATCGGTAAAAAGAAAGAAAAATGGTTAATGGATGTTTTAGTTCTGTCGGGTTTTACCTCTGTCGCACATGCACCGATCGTTGCACTAGGTGCACCGACCGTTGCTGTGCGATTCTTTCGTATCCATTGTGTCGATCGACGCACTGCGCTTTCACGAACAGTCAGCAAGTTAGCAGGTTAGTCCGTCTGTTTTTGTCAATTTTGATCCCTGCAAGCTGAGAACACTAGAAACAGAGTAAAACCGAAGCAAAAGATGTACCAAATAAAGTGCAAATCATCCAAACATAGTAGAATCCTAAAAATCAAAGAAGAAAAGTGCAAAAGAAAAGAAAAAGTCAGAATACAGAACCGAAAGACTGAACATGGAGACTGATCTTACTCGCTAACATCATCTATCCCACCATACAGTGCATCATCATCGGCTGCCTCGGGTGCGGGATCAGTATCAGTCGGAGATCGCTGTCGACGACGGTCAGGTACGGGCTGATGGATCTGTGGTGGCCTCCTGCAGCTGCAAGTACGCACGAAGTTCCAAAGAACTCGAAACATACCATCTGATCTCTCTCTACACTCTGCCTCAGAGTATGCACCGTAAGCCATCGCAGGCTCTGGAAAGGGACCCACAATGTCGACTGGGGCAGGCGCTGGCGCAGGAGCAGGGGCAGAAGAAGTCGAAGCTCGTGAGGAAGGCTCTCCCAGCGGATGAGCCATAGTCGGAATCCCACGCTGCGCAGACTCAGGAGGCTGAAATCTCAGTGCCTCTAATGTGTCAATCTGTGTCCATCTGGCAGCAGGAAGCTCTATACCAGTCCTCCCAGTGGTCGGGTCAGTGTAAACCCAAATGCGCCCCTCCTTGAGCCAGGTAGCGCTCTGCAAATGGCTGAGATCCAGGAACTCCCGAGCTGTATCACGCTCTGTGCCATGAAGAGGAATCCCACAATACTCAAAAATGGGAGTAAGTAAACTCCCTACCGTCTCAGTACCAGCTCCATCAAACGGCTTCAGCTGCAGATCAACCAAATGCTGTGCGAAAATAGCTCCCAAGTTGAGACCCGCAGTCGGATCTCTCACGCCAGAACCTCTAAACTGATCTCTCAGCCCCATAAACATCAACTCCATCTCAAGTTTGCGCATCTTGTTGGCCTCAAACTTGCAAAGCAAGCTCCAGCACAAGCTACGCGAGACATATCGCAGCACCGGATGTCTCATCTGCACTACTGGTGTGGTCCTGGAGTTGTATCGACCGCTGCCAATACTCTCCCAGAATGTGCGAGCCTCCACCGGGTCCCACTCGAGTGGCATGGCTATGCGCCTCGGCTCAGTACTGAACACGTAGATCCTGCAGAGATCAAGTAGAGGAATCCGATACCTGACTCCCCAACTCATGAAGGTGAAGGCACCCACTGTAGCGCTCCTGTGGTCGGGATCCGAGTAAACCACTCTGCAAGTGGCCAATAGCTGCCTGACCAGCTCAGGATAGAGGTCATAGTGTCGCATCGGCATTGTCCATAGACCAATGCCTCTGCACACAGCTAGCACCTGCTCATCGATCCCCAGAATCCTGCAGGTGGAGTAGTCCGCGAACTTGGTCGGCTTGATGATCATCCCACACCAACCACTGTAGAGAAGCGAGTCATACTCGTCCCATCGACTGAGCAACGGCCGCTCGGTGAACTCAGCAGACTTGAAGAAGCGTATAAGGTCCTCCGGCCACTGTCTGGTCGTCTGCATCGGTGTGGCATCCTCTCTGGGCCAAGGTAAAGCAACGGGCGGCCCGTATCTGTTGTATGGTGCGGGTGTCTCTGACTCTCTGCTGAACCATTGAGGTGGTGGGGTGTAGTGTCTTATTGCTGTGGAAGCTGTGGCTCGCTTCTTGCGGGGTTGCCTTTGAGACGCCATCTGCAAAAACAGAGTTCAAACGTTTATAAGTCTCGGCAAAGTTTCACTGTGAAATCGCGAAGCATCGACCGTTGCATCTAAGGCATCGATCGTTGCAAGGCGATTTCACGTTATCGAACATTTCCCAAAATCGCAATGCAACGACCGTTGCTCTAGAGCAACGACCGTTGCAGGGCGATTTTGCCGCAACAAATCATCAAAAATCAGTCAAATCCAAGCCACATTGTCTCAAATCAGTTCAAAATCATAATCAATCACCCTAAATCGTTCTAATTACGCATGCATCATCAATTTTTGGTTCAAAAATCAACAACCCTAAAACCCTAAAAATCCAATCCGAAAATTCGAAAATTGAAGAACATTACCTTGATTTCTTGAGATATGGGTTGGGGAAACAGATTGGGTATGTAAAAACAAGTGAAATAGTGCTTAGAATCAAAGAAATCGATGAAGAAATGGCGATTTTCGGTTTGGGTTCTCGGTGTGTCGACCAAAAGGAATGGAGAAGAAGGAGAGAAAATAGGGTTTAAGGTAACTTACCTGGTCGTGGGTGCAACGATCGTTGCTTTAGGGGCAACGATCGATGCTCGCTGAACCAGATTAATTCCGGTTTAGCTCAACGTACCTTAATTTTTTCGATTTGAATCAATTGCAACGACCGTTGCACATGTGAGCAACGATCGTCACACATCTCCAGACTTGTGTTCTGTATCTAAAAACTAACAAAAACAAAAAAAACGTGAAATCCTAAGAAAAACACCAAAAATGAGAAAGAAAAATAATTAAACCTAACTCTGGGTTGCCTCCCACTCAGCGCTTGTTTTAAGTCATTAGCTTGACTTTTGGAAAGAGGTCAGACTCATGGAGGTTTCAACAGAGACTTTGAGTGTCTCTGTGAATGCCTTATCATCCATGGTGGTGTGTAAGCAGTATCAGCATGATGTCGTCCAAGGAACGTCGGGAGGAATGTAGGGTGAGATTGACACTTGGGTGTTTTAACGCTCTTTCCTGCATTCAAAACAGTGGAGTCAGAAGTTTAAACTTAGAGGATTTATGCTTTACCTTTGGCAAAGTTTTGATGTTCGGAGCCTTTTGTTTATGAGTGGTTTTAGGCCTTGAAGATGTTAGAATAGGCTCTTGTGGAACCACCATCTTCTTGTCGACCATCACTGTGCACCGAACCACATCTTTGGACTTAACGGGAGCTTTCGGGAATGGCAATGGAGGTTTATAGGTTCTTTCCTTAGCAGGTCCTTGAGATATGAGTGAAACTGGTTCCTTTCGGCTTGCAACGATCGGTGCTTGTGATGCATCGATCGATGCTATCGTCTCAGCTCGTGTTTCAACTATAGTCTCGGGTTTATCCGCTTCTTGGTCCATTCCAGCCATCTCAGACTCAAATTTCTCTCCTTGGCTTGGTCCCACTTCAATCTGAACTATCCAAGTCAAAAGATCCATGTCAATCTCTGTTGAGTCAGGTGCATCGAAACTTTCAAACTCAGGTAAATCAAATCCCTCTCTGTCTTCCACAAATTCCACAGCCTTAACGGCTAGACATGATCCATGATCTATCTGTGTGTCATCCTGAATGGGAATGTTGCTGGCATGAGCTTCTTGAGGATCCTTCCTTGAGGTAGAGTATGAAACTTGATCCATCTGTGTGTCAAGCTGCTTCATACGAGTGCTCAAGGATTCAAATTTCTCATTCAAATTAGTGTACAGGTTCTCTAGCTTCGAGCTGAAAGAAGTTGTGTTCTGCTGTTGCTTTTCAATTGATTGTTCTATCATCATCTCCAGTTTGCTCCTTTGTGTAGGAGGTGCCAGATAGGAAGTATAGTTATGGTCTCTTGATCCTTGAGCATGCCTAGAACCTTGTCTCTGCTGATGTCCCAATGTATGTCCATAAGAGTTGGCTCCATCCATATAGTGTACCTCTGCAAATTTATCAGTTTCTGCCTCTGCTCGGAACTGTCTCTCCCTAAGTAAGATGTCGTGGATGTCATCTATCTTACTCTGCATCTCAGCTACTTGCCCAACCAATACATGGTAATCTGGTAAGATGGGGTTTCCTTCCCCATCTATTTTCTGACCTTTTGCGTTGCATATATGACCCTCTTGGTCTCGTAGAACGCCGTTTTCACCGCGAATCAAAATCACAGGTTCCATGACGCGGAACCTATTGAACGTCTCAGATCTCAGCATCGCTGTTCTCGCCTTGTGCCGATCGATGCAAGGTGAGCAACGATCGATGCAGTGCGAATCCCTGCGAATCCAAAAATCAAAAACGTGAGTAAACAAGAAAATTAAAAGGAATGCTTAGTCTAATTCCTAGTACTAAATCTATAGGTGAACTCAAAGAGTCCCCGGCAACGGCGCCAAAAACTTGATAGGTGTATAGTTTTCCCTATTCTACTGCAAGTGCACAGTCAATGCAATCGTAGTATATAAGGTATCGAATTCCACGAGGACTCTCAGTCACACAATAGATTATTAGTAGTTCAGATTAAATTAAGCGAAGCAGATGTGAAAACAGTAAACGAAATAACAAGGTAAATCAAGTGAGTTTGTAAACAAGAAGGCGAAGCGTTAGGTTTCAGGAGTTCTCAGGAAATCAGGAACGCAAGCAATCAATCTATATAGATCTAATCAATAACTATTCTAGAACTCAAAACACAGATATAGAATTAACCAAATTCCTTTGCGATAATCCTCTAAGTCTAAGTGCAGCAAACCAAACTTTCGTTTGCGAGAACTAACAGATTAAACTAGCATTGATTCCAAGTTTGATATGTTCACAATTAACCTGAACCAAATTTCCGTTTGCGAGCAGTTTAATTGCTTATCTAAGTTCTTTCTAGTTAAATTAACCAACTTCCGCTGAATTAATCAACCTAACATCATAACTCTGATTAGCTACTTCAGATTAAGCATTAAGAACAACTTAGATAAAGAACTAGCAGATTTGAATCTCTACAGATTAATTAAACTATAATTCTCTGAAATCCTTAATGAGAATCCTTCAACTTAACAGGTGATCTACTCAGACATATTCATCGAGACAGAAAATATCATAAGTAGAAAACCAAATATCATATAATCAAATAAGAACTGGGGTTCAAAATCAAGTCTCTTTCGAGATCAGGATCAGCCCCTCAACTCTCTCTGAGTAAAACTTAACGTAAGAAAAGCTTAGCCTAACAAGTGGCTGTAAAACCTAATTATAATCCTAAAACACGTTTTGGGGCTTCTTTGTAAATATCAGGAACTTCTGGGCAAAACTACAATTTCATCATTCTTTATTAAACCGTCTTTTGGCCCATCTCGCTGGTGCATCGATCGATGCTAGGCATGCAACGATCGACACCTTTCTCTGTTTTGGACAGTAAACTCTATCTCTCGGCCAAATACTCCAATTAGCTCCAGAAAGTGCCAAAATCACCAAATATGCTCCAAATGTGCTTGTACCTAATAAACACCTGAAAAGACTCTAAAACATAGTAAAAGACTCGATAAATAACACATATACCATGGTTAAAATCCCTAAAATCCATGGTATATCAATAGACTAGCAGCAAAGAGTGATGAGAAGCTTGTTGAGGAGGAGCAGGAGGTAAAAAAACGTGTTGAAAAGAAAGCAGAGGAGAGTTTGGTATCTAACAGAGCGAAGAGAGTTTCCAAACCATCAAAGAGATTCGGTTTTGAAGAAATGGTCAACTATGCCTTGGTCGTTGGTACAGATGATCCAGATAACTTTCGAGAGGCTATCTCTAGCCAGGAGAAAGAGCAATGGCTAGAAGCTGCAACAGAGGAAATCGAGAGTCTCGACAAGAATCAGACATGGGATCTTGTTCCTTTACCTAAAGGAAAGAAGGCGGTTGGATGCAAATGGGTTTTCAAGGTAAAACCACGGAACTCTGAGAAAGAAGTGTTAAGTTTCAAGGCACGGTTGGTGGCAAAAGGATACTCACAGAACAAAAAGGGGTGGATTACGATGAGATCTTTTCACCTGTGGTTAGACACACTTCCATACAAGTTGTGTTAGCATTGGTATCAGAGTGGGATTATCATCTTGAACAGATGGATGTGAAGACTGCGTTTCTTCATGGAAATATGGAAGAAGAAATCTTTATGGAGCAACCTGAGGGGTTTGTAAAGCCTGGTGAGGAGAAGCTTGTGTGTAAGCTGAAGAAGTCCTTATACGGATTGAAGCAAGCTCCAAGAAAATGGTAGAAACATTTTGACTCTTATATGCTGGAAATTAGCTACCAAAGATGTAAGTATGATTGCTGCGTTTACACAAGGTACCTTGATAGCCATTCTCCCATATTCCTTCTGCTATACGTTGATGATATGCTTATTGCTGCGAGCAATATGAATGATATTGCTGAGTTGAAAGGACTACTGGAAAAAGAGTTTGAAATGAAGGATCTTGGTGCTGCAAAGAATATCCTTGGGATGGAGATTCGCAGAGAAAGGAGCTCTAAGAGGTTATGGCTTTCCCAAAAGAGCTACATTGAGAAGGTGGTAGAACGCTCTGACATTTCAAAAGCAAGGATAGTTTCTACACCTTTGGCGAATCACTTCAATCTCGCAGCGAAGCAGTGTCCTAAGCCTGATGATGACATCAGAGATATGGCACAAGTTCCTTATGCAAGTGCGGTTGGTTGTCTAATGTATGCTAGGGTTTGCACTAGGTCTGATTTGGCTCAAGCAGTCAGTCAAGTTAGTAAGTACACGTCGAATCCTAGAAGAGATCATTGGGAAGCAGTGAAATGGATACTCAGGTATTTGAAGGGTTCTGCTAACTGTGGGATTATGTTTGGCGGTCAGGGAAGTGCATCAATTGTGGGGTTTGTTGATTCAGATTATGGTGGTGATCTAGACAATAGAAGGTCCACTACGGGGTTTACACTATCAGGAGGACCTATTTGCTGGAGATCCGTGTTACAGTCTGTTGTAGCCATGTCAACCGCGGAAGCTGAGTATATGGCAATGGGTGAGGCAGCTAAGGAGGCACTTTGGGTGCGAGGACTTGTGGCGGAGTTGGGTGTTGAGCAAGGTGGAGTCCAGTTACACTGTGATAGCCAGAGTACGCTGTATCTGGCAAAGAATCAAGTGTATCATGCAAGGACGAAGCACATTGCTATAAGGTTTCACAAAATCAGGGAGTTAGCAGCTTCTGGAGAAATCTTATTGCAAAAGGTGTCTACGTTGGAGAATGCAACTGACATGTTGACCAAGCCAGTTCCTACGGGGAAGTTCAGACATTGTCTTGAACTACTCCAGATTTTACGGTGCTAGAGGAAGATGGTGACCCTTCAGATGTTAGGAAAGTCAGAAGGTGGCATTATTGAGATTTTTCGTCAAGGTGAAGTTTGTTATTCTAAGGTGACTTGAATCTCAAGGTACTGCAAATGGGCCTTTCTTGAGTGAGCAAAGGAATGTCACAAGCCTTCGGCCCGTGACAGACATGCGAGCTCAAGATAAGGCTCAATAGAGATCAGTGGGTCACATGCCTGACAGAAGATGGCATCTGAGGGGTGCGGGAGGCGAAGCCCACTATGGCGGTTTAGTTTCTCCTTGTATCGAGAGAATGAAAAGATCTAGTTAGGGTTTCTATTTGTCTATTGTATCGAGTTTTGGGACAGTATATAAAGGGGTCCAAGGATTTGTAAATATTATCACTCACAAAATATAAAAACCCTAGACAAAAGGGTATTTGCCTCAATATTGTTTCTCTCTAAGTATTCTGCACAAACGTTTTCTTTTTCTAGGGTTCACTCGAGTTTTCACAACATAATTATATGTGGAGACTACTTGTCTCTTGTGTAGGAATAGTATAGAAACGCGTGATTATTTGTTTTTTTATTGTAGTTACTGGAGCTTAGTGTGGAAAAAGGATATTACAAATGCTGCATCTTCATAATTCTTACTCATGGGATCAGTGGCGGAGCTAGAATTTTTTTTCACCGAGATCAATATTTATATTATTTATTAATATTAAAAATTATTTATTTTTAAAAAATATTGTTAAAAATTATTATAAACATTATCTTTAAAGTAAAGCTTTTAATAAAACAATTTTTGTAAAAAAAAAACATAATCATTTGTATTTTATATATGAATAAATAAATATCTTTTTAACAGTGTGCATAGTATATTAATAAAAACAAAACAATTCATGAAAAAAATTATTAAACAAGTGTAATAGTTAGGAATTACTCATGGGATAGTGGTCAATAATACATAAAATAACCAATTTTTATCCTATACTAAAAAACTTAGTAAGAAAACAAAACAAAAAAAATTAAAAGTCATGGGGGTCAGCTGATCCCCCTCTTCCTCACCGGGAAACCGGCCAATTCATACATCAACACAGCTTCGCGGTCCCAATCAATACATACATTTATAACCTTTGCAAAAACATACTTCAACGAAGACTTATTTTAAATTTCATACATGGACTAACAAAATTAGGCTAAATCATACATTGACCAAGTGTCCGTTAGTCAAACGTTTACGGGAGGTGACGTGTCCGTTACGTATATCCACGTGTCAATCTAGTCATACAAAACATTGGTCAATTCATACCTCAACATAAATTTATTTCAAATTTTCTACCCAGACTAATAAAATTAGACTAAATCATACATTGACCTCTTTTTGATTAATCAAATGTTTATAGAAAAAGACATAACCATTATGGATCTTACATGTTAGTCCATTCACTGTTCTAGTTTCGTAATCGAAAAAATATTTATACCGGGGATATATTTGCTAAAGAATAGTGGTTAGAAGTAGTTTCAAATTAATTCTTGTAAGTTGGAACATTCGGAACATTGATGATCCTGTCAACTAAGATTGTAACAATTAAGGCGTTCTTCAGCTTTTTACTTAGATTAAAGAGCCGTTTTCTATATAGATTGTAAAATTTTTCGTATCCCGTGTAATTCATTCGGATATCTAATTCTTCAAACTCAAGTCATTTTAATATTTTCTAAATATATTTTAGTATATATTTAAAGGATCTTTAGTATATATTAAATGATAGAAATACATGAACATCGAAAATACAATAATAAAAATATATAATTTTGAGATAATTTTTTTTATTCTAATAATTGTGTGTAAATGTTAAAAAGGGAGGGTTATTCGATTAATGACTTATAACTAATTATTTGTATTTATAATGTCTAAAAATGATAGTATTTGTGTAAGAATTCATGTGTAGATTCTAAAAACTTTATATTATATTTACATTTTATTATTAAAAATATATTGATTCATATAAAATAATATTACAAAATAAATTTATTATTTCGTATATTTCAGTTTTCGTAAATGTTTGACTAATATATAAAAGATCAATGTATGATTTAATCTAATTTTGTTAGTTCAAATATAAAATTTGAAAAAAAATTGTTGAGGTATGAATTGGTCAATTTTTGGTGACTAGATTGACACGTGGATATACTTAACGGCTATGTCAGCTTCCGTAAACGTTTGACTAACGGAAAATTGGTCAATGTATGATTTGGCCTAATTTTGTTAATTTGTGTATGAAATTTGAAATAAATTTGTGTTGAAATATGTTTTTGCACAGGTTATAAGTGTATGTATTGATTGGGACCGCGGAACTGTGTTGAGGTATTAATAGGCCGATTTCCCCCTCCTCACCTGGCTCCGCCAGTGCATGGGATGCAATTTTAGTCTGGTTGCCTATTGCTTTCTCTTCTTCGACCGAAAGCTTAGCCCTCTTGCAAAGATGTCAAAACGTGTGTTTACGAATTATGGAGTGAACGTAACCGGTGTATACACAAAGGTACTACCCAACCCATCGAAAAAAGTTCTCCAAAATGATATTTATAACCAAAAACATGTCAACAGCCATGCGCAACTCAAACTCTGGTTTTGGTGAATCGCTTTTGGAAATTTGGCTAAATAGCTAGTGCTTCTCATTGGTAAATGATTTTGCTTATTGTAGTTTCATCTATCCCTTTTCCCACCATTTTCTTTCTTCCTAAAATTTTGCTACTTTAAATTATATTTTTCTTGTAATGTTTATATTTTATATCAATAAAAGCCTTTTAACAAATAAAAAGCATAGTCAATTCTAATTTCACATTAAAATGGAAACTGAAAATAAATAATTAATTAAGAAATATCTCTCATATTCGTATTCGATAAAGTGTAGTACTCCCTCCATTTTAAATTACTTGACGTTTTAGACATTTTGTTTTGTTTCAAATTAGATGACGTTTTCGATTTTCAATGTAAAATTTATTAACATTTTAAGTTTTATGACTATTTGTATTCTGCAGTTTGTTTTATCATTGGTTGAATTATGTTTAGGTGGATAATTAATGATGTTTTTGTTTAGAAAAAATAAAAAATTAAATGTTTTTTTAATTTGTGTGCTTGAACCTAAAACGACAAGTAATAAAAAACGGAGGGAGTATAATGTTTGGGTCATTGTCCTTTAGTTGTCTATAGTTGAGAAAGATAAAGAAAAAAGGGAAAAAGAAAAGTAATTAGATGAAAATGTCAACCATTTGATCATGATCAATACTAATTAATCGTACGGCTCCTGTAATTTGAATGAAGAAGACTTACTCTTATTATATTCAATCTAATTAAAATATCATGTGCTGTAGCCTGTGTTGTTACAACAACAACGACACACACAAAAAAACAGTGCCCTTTCGCTCAAGCTTTGAGTCGTCTTCTTGTCTCTTTCGAAATCCACCGTCTCCGATCGCTTTTCGCCGGCGCGGTAGTTCGTACAGAAACAGGTAATCAGTTCCCACTCCGATAACGATTTACTCTGCTTCCTTCGTCCCTCGCTTTCTCTTCTCCGGTTTATGATTTCTTTATTTGTTTTCCCCGACGATTGTTAGATCTATGGGGATTTGATCATGCGTACCATCAATGACTATTGATTTTTGTTTCAGTTAAGAGAGAAAATGTGGGGAATCTTAAGGCAAAGAGCCGTCGATGGAGGCGTGTCTGCTTCGGTAAGAGGATTTACTCCTTTGCTTTTTATCAGTTCATTAGGGATACGATTTTGTAATCTCGTCGAGCCTCTGCGATTCAGATTTCTCAATTTTTTTTCTTTCGAAATTTTCTGATTTTCGAACAGTCTCTCAGAAGGACACGATCCGCATTGGTTTCCGCAAGGAGCTACGCAGCTGGATCAAAAGAGGTATTGTCTTAATCGATTTCAGCTACCTTATGTTCTCAACGTCGCTTGAAAACCCTTTTATTCCTCAGTTTTGTATGAGCTAGGGAAGACAATTTTGGATGATTAGGGGATGCTGATTTCTCATAAACTACCTGAAGATCATTCTTTTCGTTTGGATGATGGCTGAATGTTGTAATCTGGGTTGATTGATCAATATTCATTAAATAGACTAAATGCAAAGATAGATAAACATGGAACAAATGTTAATGACTTGTCATTGAAAATGTTGGATTTTTAGGACTCACATAGTAACATATTAGAGTCCAAACATATGTATCTTACGTTAGAATTTTATGTATATTTTGTGAGCCCACAGTTTTAGTTCTTATAGGAGCTGATCAATCTGACTTAATCTTCAGTCTTTGTCAATATTTCTGAACGATGTCATTCCTTATATATGGAATTTCCAAAATACTGTTAAGGTCATTTAAATTTTTTCATGTGCAAATCCTTGTTTAGATGACAGTCAGAGATGCCCTAAATTCTGCAATCGATGAGGAAATGTCTGCAGATCCTAAAGTGTTTGTCATGGGTGAAGAGGTTAGTTGCAGCTTACAAGATTGATATCATCTGGCATTTATAGTTAGAAATTGATATTTCATCTTTTATCTTCTTTTTGTAGGTTGGACAATATCAAGGTGCCTACAAGGTTAGAATTATTTGACCTGATGGCAAAAGAATTTTCTAGTTAAATTTCTTTTGTTTGACCCATATCTGATACTGGATGTTTATCATGTACTCACAGATCACTAAAGGACTTCTGGAGAAATATGGTCCTGAGAGAGTTTATGATACCCCTATTACCGAGGTTTGGATTTCTTATAATATTTTCTTGTGTATCCTTTTGTCCATGTTTCTTAGATTGGGAAGATTTCTGACAGTAATCGTGTGACCATGTTTTAGGCTGGATTTACTGGAATTGGAGTTGGTGCCGCCTATGCTGGCTTAAAGCCTGTTGTAGAATTTATGACGTTTAACTTTTCAATGCAGGTTAGCGTTGGTTTTTGTTCTATTTTTCTGACACTAATGTGCACAGACATTCTTTTTCGTATTACTATCTGTATCCTTACATCTCTATTGAACTTGTTTCAGGCAATTGATCATATCATAAACTCTGCTGCAAAGTCAAATTACATGTCTGCTGGACAGATAAATGTACCCATCGTCTTTAGAGGACCCAATGGTGCTGCTGCTGGTGTTGGTGCTCAGCATTCTCAGGTAAACGTTAACACAAATATTGTACAACATACCTTTTCCTTCACACAAAAGAATAAATGAATAATTTTTTTGCTTTGCATTCTTTCAAACATTGCTCATTTTCTGTGAAACTGATGATGATAATAAAATAGGATCGAGGAACTGGCTTTGGCTTTATTATTGATCAAATTTTCCCTAAATGAGGCATTTTGCTGGTTGGTTAATATCAATGTTCTTAGCACAGTGATGAGCAACTGTTTTTCTCTTAAGCTTGGCAATGAACACATGTAGGATTTATCACTGCCCTTGTAGTGGTGCTATTCATTCGTTTAACTAACATGATCAATCCAAGGATCCAGGAATAATCTGTGCTTATGGCTACTTGTATCTTAATCTCTGGATGTGAAATGGAGGTGTTCTGTTGTACGTTTTGCAGTGCTATGCAGCATGGTACGCTTCAGTTCCTGGTTTGAAAGTTCTCGCTCCATATTCCGCAGAAGATGCTCGTGGTCTTCTTAAAGCTGCAATTAGAGACCCTGACCCTGTTGTTTTCCTTGAAAACGAGTTACTGTAAGTAGTATACCTAATTTGAGCTTTGGTCGTGTAGTTCACTTAGTTAAGTCTTGAGTCGCATATCATTTACCCTTATGTCAAACCCATCATGCAGATATGGTGAATCATTTCCAATTTCAGAAGAAGCACTTGACTCAAGTTTCTGTCTTCCCATAGGCAAAGCCAAGGTACTGTCGCTCAATATTTATTGTCTTCTTCTATCTAGTAGTTGGATGCTTTAATGCTGTATAACAGATTGAGCGAGAAGGAAAGGATGTAACGATAACAACTTTCTCGAAGATGGTCGGTTTTGCCCTTAAGGTTTGTCATATTCCCACTTTCCTGCCTATAGCTCAAATATTCCTTTGAGATGTTTTATTTTATTTTATTTTTATCATTGTTCTGTCTCTGAATTACAGGCAGCTGAGAAGCTCGCAGAAGAGGGGATAAGTGCTGAGGTATGAAGAGTCTTGTGTCTTGTGATTCTGCTTAAAATTGATACGTAAGCTCTGAAAGCTTTCTTTTACAAAATTGTTAGGTAATAAATCTTCGGTCAATCCGCCCGCTAGACAGAGCAACCATCAATGCTTCAGTGAGAAAAACAAGTAGATTGGTAACAGTTGAAGAAGGTTTCCCTCAGCATGGAGTCTGTGCAGAAATCTGGTTAAACTTCATTTCCTTGGCATATATATATATATATATTTATGATTGGCAAAAGTATTTGATTAATGTATATGTGATATGGATCATCAGTGCGTCGGTTGTAGAGGAGAGCTTCTCATACTTGGATGCACCGGTGGAGAGGATTGCAGGAGCTGATGTTCCAATGCCTTATGCAGCTAACCTAGAGAGATTGGCTCTTCCTCAGGTTTGTGTTTCCCTTAAAACTTTGTTCACATTTTATTGATGTCTCTGTTTTGTTTTAATTAATTTGAACATTATATGATGATGCAGGTAGAGGATATCATTCGAGCAGCAAAGAGAGCTTGTTACAGATCCAAATGAAAATGATCATCGTCAAGAACACATTTCTTCTTTGGAAAGGAAAAATAAGAAAAAAAGGAGAAAATGTTAAGTCTCTTTTGCCACCAAAACCACCATTCCTCGTGACTTTTACTTCATCTTTTGCTATTATTCTTGCTAATCCTCGCTGCGTTTTTTTTTTTTTAATAATCTTTTTGTCCTTCCCGATTTGAAAATTATAAATTGATCAAGAAAGCTAGTAAAAGAGCTCACAACACCTCTATCCTCTTGTGGAGTGATGGGCACACAAGAAAAGCCCCACCAAATAATGACTGAGATGTCCCTAATTCCCGTCTTAGGCTCGAATAGTTTACGTAAAAACATATATTATAAATTATTAATGTTGAGTAAAATCTATTGATATTTGATTAATTTACTGATATGTTAATTTATCAGAGAAATTAGTAGCGCGTATTGAAATCTATTTCAATTAACACTTATCATATATGTTTTTTTCACTGCAAGGTTATTGCTTTTTAAAGGAAATATTTGGATTGATTGTTAGATTATTAGATTTAATATTTTCTATAGAGTTTCCTCATCTATTTTTGTATCTACAACTTACTGCTTGACTCCTTATTGGTTAATGAAGTCATCTAAAGTATTGCTTTACTACCTGAACCAATTTAGATGAGTAAAACGTTGCAATGTGTCAAGTGGAACTATAAAGCTTTTTTGGGTCAAATTATCATTTATAAACTGATGGAAAAAGTATGGAAGCCCATTTGGTCCGGTGGTTTGACTAAGGGTTTATTAATGATTCTACACCAGAAAGTCTGTGGTTCGAATCCCAGAAGGTGTGATTTATCATATATTAATGCAGATTAATGGAGATAAAGTTACATGACGTTTTCAGTGTGGTGAGATGGAAAAAGTTAGTCTCCATCAACAGAGGATCGTGCTAAAAAGGCAAGGGTTGATTTTGCTACGGAATCAACTGTCATTTTGTTAAGACCTGTAAACATACACAAAATTGATAAAAGCAAAAAACCACTAAAATAGGAAATGTCAAACAAGATTCCATTAATCTATGTTCTTTCCTCTTTAGTGTTTAACAGATTGATGAGGACTTGTGACTCTGATTTAACAGATAGAGAGCGAACATTGGCAGCCGAAGCCACCATAACCGTCTTTCCTTTCATACGACCAGAGCTTTGGTAAGCAAAGCAGAGGAGGCACATTTTCTAGTATCAAAAGTGGAGAAACTACCATTGGTATAAAAGATCCCTACCATTCCATAGACTCTGGACACCAGATCCAAGCTGCATCAACATTACAAACGAGAGACTCCGACAACATAATGGGGGAGGTTTGGGTTGGATTTGAACTGCAAGCTGGAGCAGGGGAAACAAACTTTTTCACATGTTGCCAGTCTCTTGCATCAGCAATTTTCTTGTGTAAAATCTCATCTTCGGAAAAACTATACCTTCAAAGAAAAATTTGTTACTTACTTTCCATAAACTCCAGAGAATCCATGGCTAAAGGGGGGGGGGGGTGGTCAGTCCCACTGGAGGAAGGTCCACCCACTAAATTGCCACATTCCTGGACATAAAGAGAAAGGAAAAAGAGATTATTACCTCGTTTAAGCACCACCATGGACATATCTCAAACTTTCACCGAGAATGGGCAATGAAGAAACAAGTGGAAATCATCTTCAATCTCGCCACATATTTTGCACACGTATGGAGAAATACTACGCGACGAGAGATTTGCATTGACTGGAATAGCTTTACTTAGGGTGTTCCATAAAAAAATCCTTGTTTGTGGGGGCTGTTTACACATTCCATACACTCTTATTCCAAGAGAAAGAGTTTGAAAGGCTTCGAGCTTGGTCCTTACACTTATTCCATAGCCTGATTTGGTCGTATAAATGCTTAACTTATCGGGGAGCCAAACCAGCTTATCGTCTTACAGAGCTGAACTTGTAACGATGCTTCTAATACAGTCCTCATACTGAGGTTAGTGGAGACGAATTTTATCCAGCCGCCAATCGTTAGTTAACATGAAAGAAGATCGCAAACTTTAAGTGAAGTTGAAGATTGCAGTGCGGGTCCAACCGGTAGATATGGAGAAGAGAGAGCTAGCTATGGGTCCTCCCAAACTTTGATACTCTCACCGTTACCGACTAACCATCCCAGCCCCTTTGAGAGGACCTCATGTATGGTTTGGATGTTTCACCAACCATGAGAAGCATATAGTGAGCTTGAACACTCCATAAAGGAGGACTAGCGACAATATTTTTCTAGAAGAACCTGAGTAAGTGTTTTCCATGCCACCTGTTGGTACTGGATTTCCCTCTAGGAAATCCGGCCCATTAACAAACAATGCGAAAGCCCGTAATTACAAGCCCGTTCCAGAATCAAAGACAAAGAGGAGAGCCGACTCCTTTGTTGGGCCCAAGCGAATAAACGCCCTGGCAAGGCCCAGACGATGCCGAAGCCGGAGACGATCGAGCTCGAGCTCGGCAGAAGATGACGTGGAGATAGAACAACTCGGTCTTGTCAAGTTCAACTGATCCGCGAGTATCTCGGAGATCGTTACGACGACGAGGCTGAAATATCGGAACGAAGAGGTCAAGGTCGAGACTATTTAAAGAAGAGGTGGCGACTCATTAAAGATATTCCAACCTAGGCTAAGAACACTTCGACTAGATAGCTCGATTTCATACTTTGTACTCTCTTCTTGATTGTGTTTGTTCTATCTCGACGATCAATCTCAATAAAGTCTTTGATTCATAGGAAACTATACCATTTCTATATCCAAAAGTCCAAATCCACGAATACAAATTCTTAGTGTGAATCCCGGATCTCACATTTGGCGCCGACTGTGGGGACTATCTATAGTTTTCCTATATTAAGAATCAGATCCTAGATCCGATAAATCGAGATGAATCCCGACCAAACTGGCTCTCCCAGCGCCACACCACCAGTTGACCTCCCTCAAACGGTCGACAACGTTCCTCAGAACACCACCGGGGTAAGAAACATGGGTCAGACCGACGGCGTGTTGACAAGCTCCGCCTCAGTCTCCACGACCTCGGCACCAGCCGGCTCCGTCGCTCAAACAATCGCGACGAGCCAGACTCCGACAAATGTTTTGTCAGGAACTAATGATCCGAGCAGAAACTGGGTGTGGATGAGAAATGATTCAATACCCACCCCAGGAGGTGGATCTGGAATAACCAGACCTAATTCGCCACTACCTTCTGCTCCATAGAGACAAGGGCCAAGCGATCTTGCCGAGATCCGTTCGATGCTAAGCCTGTTGGTAGATCGAACGAGAAATAACGAGGCAAGCGCAAGGGCCCAAGAGATCGCGAACCGTTCTCTGGCCGCGCAGCTCGACGAACAAGAGCGGCGCCTTAACGCCCGTCTTGAAGAGCTCGCCAGTCAAAGCCAAGGGGGCAGACCAACGCGAACTCCCATAAGTCTTCCACCGTGTACCCGCTTGGACTTCTCCCATGTAGTAACTCCTCCGGGAACGTCGGGAAATTTCGGTAATGCGTCAAATAGCGGCTTCCGCCCTACAATGACCCCTATCGCGATACCGACCCCATTCAGTTCGAGTTCAATGGTCACAGATCCAACTGGATCAAGAAACTGACCATTACCCGGGCCACCACCTTTCCCGAATAACTCTAATATCCGACCGAGGCAACTAGGAAGCTCTGCCTTCGCATCGAGCTCGGGACTCCATAACGGATCAAACACGGTTCAGTTCCGAACGCCCCAGATCGACCAGACAAGGTCGGCCCCACCGATCGATCTCATCGACCCCATTTTTCCAGAACAAATTTCAGGTCAGGCACAAGCCCAGTTCGCACCCGCAGAGGGCGATGAACACGATATGCTTAGACAATACATCGAGCAGGCTAAAGCCCAGTTCAACAGTCTGAGCTCGAAAGTTCACATGGCAACAATCGCGACTCTTGACATCCATCGAGTGATCGAAGAAACACAACAAACACCGTTCACGGATCGGATCGCGTTTGCAAGGATCCGAGAAATCAAGAAAACTAAGTTTCCAGAATTCTCTGGGAAATCAGACCCGAAAGCCCACATCAGGGCATTCCGACTAGCGATGGCAAGGGTTTACCTTACCGATGAGGAGAGAGAGCCGGCCTTCTGCAGGCTCTTCGCGGAAAACCTATCGGGCTCCGCCCTAGAATGGTTTTCCGGACTGGAAGAAGGGTCAATTGACAACTTCACCCAGTTCATGACGGCTTTCCTCAAACAATACTCCGTCTTCATCGAAGAAAAGACTATTGAGGCAGCCCTATTTGGCGTCTCTCAAAAACCTGACGAAACACTTCGCTTGTACATCAACCGATTTAAGGAAATAAAATCCAAAATAGCGAACCCACGAGACGAGGTAGCTATAGAAGCATTAAGACAAGGATTGTGGTTCTCAACCAGATTCCGCGAGGAAATAACAGTCCGCGAACCTCAAACGCTCGATGACGCCCTCCATCGCGCATCGGCCTTTGCTCGCCTCGAGGACAAAACCACGGCCCTCAGAGAAAAACACCGAAAAGAAAAGAACCCGTCGGGCTCGTAGAATTCGAACTCGAAAAAGGATTCCCGTAAATCAGGGAACGTCAACGCGGTCGAGAGCCCAAAGAGCTCGAAGAAATTCGAGTTCGACAAGGAAAAATTCTGTGATTTCCACAATAAAAGAGGACACTCGACCGAAGATTGCTATACTCGAGCTAAAGCCGAGGCTCAAAAGCGAGAGTCCGAAAGCAAACAAGACTCCGAAGTCGAGGAGGAAACTCTGCCCGACAAAAAGGAAAACAAACAGACCAAGGAGTCGAACTCAAAAAAGCCTTCTCAGAACAAACGGGAACGGTCAAAAGAGCCGGAATCCCCCGAAACACTCCCTCAAGGGTCGCGAAAGCGAGTCGATTTCATCCTCGGCGAGCTCAACCTGAGCGGCACTCCGGGAGGTTCGGCACTATCCCCGCCTCCGGCTCCTGCTAAAAGTTTACGCTCGAGAATCAATCTCCCTCGTCTCTGGGGGGGGGGGGGGGGTGTACGGGCTATACCCCCTAAACGAATCGACTTCATCTTCGGTGGCTCCAAGCTTTGCCGTGACTCGGTCAATTCGATCAAAGCTCTTCAAAGAAGAGTCGAGACCGACAGAGGGGGTAAAACCCCAATGTTGGGTCCAGACCACGAAATCATTTTCTACGAAAGCGAGACAAATAATCTCGACAAACCACACGACGACGCCCTCCTCGTTTGTCTAGTAGTAGGAGATGTCGAACTCTCAAGGATAATGATTGACACGGGAAGTTCGGTAGATGTCCTCTTTTACGACGCGTTCAAAAAGATGGACTTCAATGACTCCGAGATCGTAGAAGAAAAGACACCACTAGTAGGTTTCGCTGGCGAAACGACGTACTCGATGGGCTCTGTCTTTGCCCCAGTAATCGCTGGAGGAGTTCGAAGAATGACGGAGTTCGTCATAGTAGATCGGCCAGCTCCCTATAACGCGATCCTAGGTCGACCATAGATATACGACATGAAAGCGGTACCATCGACCTACCACCAATGCGTAAAATTCCCAACTCCCAAAGGGATCAAAACCATTTACGGAAGTCAAAAGATTTCCCGTCATTGCTACATGAACGGATACAAGCAGATCGAGAAATCCCCTGCGTAGCAATTACAGAAAGAGGAGGATCTCGCCACCATGCAGACCAAAAGGTCGAACGACCCAAGTCAAATAGGACCCCCAAAGGACCTCACGACTCAGGTCTGCATAGACGATGCTCATCCCGAAAGACTCGTTGGCGTCGGAATCGACCTATCAGAGCCAGTTAAAAATGAACTGGTCTCTTTTCTCAAACAGAACGTCGACTCCTTCGCCTGGTCTTCAGCAGACATGAAAGGGATCAATATCGACGTAACCAGCCACGAGCTGAATGTCGACCCAACCTACAAACCGGTAAGACAAAAGCATCGAAAACTAGGCCCTGAGCAGGCCAAAGCCGTCAATGATGAGGTCGATCGGTTATTAAAAATCGGATCGATCAGAGAGGTCAAGTACCCCGACTGGCTTGCCAATCCCGTAGTGGTTAAGAAAAAGAACGGAAAATGGAGGGTCTGTGTAGATTTCACGGATCTCAACAAAGCATGTCCAAAGGACAGCTTCCCACTCCCGCACATCGACCGCATGGTCGAGGCTACCGCCGGACATCAACTACTATCTTTTATGGACGCGTTCTCAGGGTACGATCAAATATTGATGAACCCTGAGGACCAAGAAAAGACTTCGTTCATAACTGATCGAGGCACGTACTGCTACAAAGTCATGCCCTTCGGAATAAAAAACGCAGGAGCAACTTACCAACGCCTCGTCAACAAGATGTTTTCAGGACACCTAGGCAAAACCATGGAAGTCTACATCGACGATATGCTGGTAAAATCTTCCAGGTATGAGGATCACATCCCCCAACTAAAAGAATGTTTTACCATTCTCAATAAATACGGGATGAAACTCAACCCAGCAAAGTGTACCTTCGGGGTCCCCTCAGGAGAATTCTTTGGTTACTTAGTGACCGAAAGAGGGATCGAAGCGAACCCCAAACAGATCGCAACGTTCATAGAGATGAAATCTCCCAGAACAACGCGAGAAGTCCAGCGCCTTACCGGCAAAATAGCTGCTCTGAATCACTTTATCTCAAGGTCGACTGATAAATGTCTACCCTTCTATCACTTGCTCAAAGGAAACAAAAAGTTCCTCTGGGACGAAAAGTGCGAAGAAGATTTCACTCAGCTCATAGCTTACTTAAGCGAACCACCCATACTGGCGAAACCAGTAGAAGGAGAACCCCTTTACCTCTACCTAGCTGTCTCGACGGCAGCAGTAAGTGGAGTCCTGGTTCGCGAGGAACAAAACGAGCAACGGCCGGTATATTACATCAGTAAGACCTTGATCGACGCTGAAACCAGATACCCCGCCATGGAAAAACTCGCCTTAGCGCTAGTGACATCGGCTCGGAAACTCCGACCGTAGTTTCAATCGCACTCGATCATAGTGATGACCTCTCAGCCGCTGAGAACCATCCTTCACAGTCCAAGCCAGTCAGGTCGGTTGGTCAAATGGGCTATCGAACTCAGCGAGTACGACATAGAATACAAAGCTCGAACGTGCCTAAAAGCACAAGTGCTGGCAGCTTTCGTAATCGAGCTCCCTCCGACTATAGAACTTGACCCGACCTCGGCCCAAAAATGGAAACTCTACGTCGATGGAGCTTCCTCGAGGCAAGGATCCGGAGTTGGAGTAAAGCTGGTCTCCCCAACCGGCGAAGTACTAGAACAATCGTTCAGATTGGGTTTCGCCGCATCAAATAACGAAGCAGAATATGAAGCGTTAATAGCCGGGCTCAGACTCGCAATAGCAATAGGAGCCCGGGAAGTAAACGCCTTCAGCGATTCCCAATTGGTCACGAGCCAGTATCATGGCGATTACGAGGCCAAAGACGAACGGATGGAAGCATACCTACGGGTAGTCCATACACTGGCCGAACAGATCAAATTCTTTGATCTGACACGAATCCCACAAGGGGAAAACACCGCAGCCGATGCCCTAGCCGCATTAGCATCGACATCAGATCCTAACCTCAAAAGGATCATACCAGTCGAAGGGATAGAAAAACCAAGCATCGACATAGCCCTCAAAGCCCTGTCCTTGAAAGAGGACGGGCCCGCTGTGAAGGACGATGTCAAGCACAAAGAATGTCCTGGGGGCACCAGTAGCGACATAATCGAGATTGATGATGACCTCTGTGATACCCCGTATCAAAAATACGGTCAACGGGCAAGCGAAAGTCAACCGAGGGCAAAATTGTCATTTTACCTAAGTCAGGGGTAAAATGGTAATTTTACCAAAAGTCGAGACGGAAGCCGAGACGGGCCGAATATTCTTATATTTCAATATAAAGAATGTTCACAAGACCAGAGTTGGAGAAATCGGAGCAGAAACATGTTTTTGGTGAGTCGGGAATGGAAACCGATAAAACCGACAAAACTTTGGAAATTCATAACCGGAGCTACGTAAACCCGAACGGAGTGATTCAAAATGATAAATTCATCTAATAGCATGGAGAATCTGATTGTCGAGGTTTGAGGATTTATGGGAATCAGTTGGTATTTTCTAAAACAATTCTCGAGGAAATGAGTAAACCGAGCAAAGGAGATTAAGTGAAGCTAAGAAAGGGTTCTTATTGGATTGGGCCAGTTTAGATGGGATTTTGTTGACTCAGAACACACAACAGGGACAGGTGTGAACTCCTAAGGTCGCCAGCTTTTCCATGTGAGGTGTCAAGCCCATGCTTGATGCATGAACCTTGTTGAAATGCACCAAAAACACCTAAACAAATTCATTTTTGGGTGTACCTCTCTCTCTTTAGCCTCACCCACGACCACATGCTCTCCCTTCTCTCTAGATTCATCCAGAAAACCCAGAAAATCCTTTGCATCTTCAAAGAAACCCCAAGAACACCAAGAACACTCTTGAGTGTTCATAAGACCTTCTTCCACCAAAAATACCATATCTCTCTCAATATAAACCCAAATCAACTTCTGCAAAGTGCTATAGCTTCCTCTCTCCCTCCTATACAACCGCCATCCAGCCAGTCATGACCGCCGTCGCCGGAGCTGGCCGGAAACTGGCCGGAAAGAATCCGCGGATTAGGGTTTGGTGGATATCTCTCTTCCTTCACCAGATCTGAATGTTTTGAAGCCATGGGTGGCTAGATCTCTTCTTTGCGGTCAGTTTGATAGGTGGATCGTCTTCTGAGTCACCGGAAAAAGGGGTGAACCGGCCGGTCAACGTCGGACCACCGTCGATCAACGCCGGAGCCGGTCACCGGAGAAGCTCAACCGCCGCCAATCTTCAGCCGGTTCTTCAAGGAGTGTGATGGGATGGTTTGATTCAAGATTTGGGTCGGTTTAGGGCTGGTTTAGCCTTGGTCAACGGTTAGGTCAAACCGGTCAATGTTTGACCAAACTGGTTTAACCTAACCGGTTCTAATTAGACCGGTTCAGATGGTTCAGTGGTTCAACCGGGTTGGTTTGGGTGGTCAACCGGTTCAGTCAAAGTCAACGGTCAACCCTTGGTCAACGGTCAAAGTCAACGGTCAACGCCAGTCAAAGTCAACGCCGGTCAACGCCGTGGTCAACGCCGGTCAACGCGTTGACTCCGGCTATTCCTAGCTTGTGGTTCATGTCAGGGTGTTCGGGAAGCCTCGGGGTTCGTGTTCGTGCGTGCGGGAAGTTCGGGTTTCAGTTCGGAGGTCTCGGGATTCATACCGCGTCATACCGTCATTCCGCGCCTATCTCACTGTGAGTCGGCTCACAAACCCTTAGTTACATATAGACCGAGAATTACTAAACCGTAGTGTTAGGTTGCATACCCGTTAATCAAAGTGAATATTAATTACTAAATAATTGGACGTTAATGATAAACCGGTTAGGATCAGATGAGCATGTTAGGGTTTAACGAATTAAAAAGGTTAATCAATTGTGTGCCGCTAGGTTGTTAGTAATGATTGGGTGATGCATTCATATAGACCGTTGTTTAGGACCGTATATGCATCTATATATGTATAAGAACGATAATTAATGAATCTATGTACGGGAATTAAGACGACACTAAAATACGAGTTAAACCTAAACAAACTTATAGAATATTGTAACGGGATTGGGGTTTAGGATTAATAGCGGGTTTGGGTAATGGATCAAATTAAGTTAATAATGAGACGTCGGGGAGTTAGTAAGTTTACTAACTCTAAACCGACGGATCGGGGAGTTAATGAATGATGACTAGGTTTGGTTAAGAAATAAGAAGTGTGATGATTGGTGAACCGTCTACGGGTTAACAAGCGGTTAACCCAAGGTAGCGGGCGTGAAATGGATTAAAAGACTTAGAAACCCTAATAAGCCTGCTTGTGTGTGATTGTGTGATTATGTGATTGTGTGATTGATTGAGATTGTGTGATTGGTTGTGACTGTGTGATTGATTGTGATTGCGTGATTGTATTGCTGTTGTTGTGAGCTTTGTGTGCAGGCTTGTTAGACTGCTCGGTGGTGGGCCGAGCAGTTATTGCGGACACTTACTCCGGTCACGGGACCGGGTAAGTTAGTGGTGCTGACTAGGTATCTTATCTAGTCAGAGCGGTGGTAGTGTAGAGGCTTGCGGAATGGTTGGGGATTTATTATTGATATTGATTGCGTGATCTGTGCTAGAGTCCCAGCGAGTCTGCGTGTTTATATTTCTGCACTAGGACTCTAGGGTGCGTTAGTTTCCGCAAGCCTAGGTTTTGTTTACGTTCTGGTACTTCCATCCCGATTGGATCCTCGGGAATTGAGAACCTGGTCAGCTTAGCCTGGCCGGTGCGAACCTATGGAGTGACGTCTGTAGGGTGTAGTCCGGAGAATACGGGGTCGCGTCCTAGGGCCGGACTGCATGGAAGCTCGGGTTGCCGGGGGTACCCGGAGTCGCCGCGTATCGATGGACAGAGAACGGTGTCCTAGTCGTTGTGTGGACGGCTAGGAGTCATGTTGGTTAGTTGCCATATCGGTGACAGTGGAAACCCGTGGAAGTCACCAAGTTCGTAGGGCCCAGTGTTTGTTTTGTTATCTTTCTTTCGTTGCGCGATAGATAGATCGAGTCCAATCGAGGACATGTGCCGCAGTACCTTCGATTTCCTTAATTCTCTTGTTTTGGCTATTGCTTGCTTGTGTGTGGGTTGACACGACATGGTAGTGCGTGATCGACTATTGATTTCTGTTGATTGTTATTTGGGTCTTGGGGCGGGAATCTGTAGTTCTAGATAAACTAGAAGCCTTTAGTGGGGAGCCGATTCACTGGGTGATCTTAGATCGCTCATTAGACTCTTTTGTGTTTTTTTTCAGGTTTAGCAGCGACGGGCGCGGGAGATCCTCGGTGTAGTGTCGGGATTGCTTGTGGCGGGATTTGATTCGGGATTTGATTGTTTTATTTCGGTTCGGCTTTGGCGCCATTTTGTGATTTTGATTTAGTTGTGTGTTTGACTATTTGTATATTTGACTTGACGATTGTTTGTAAAATTCTATTAAACGTTGTGCTTAACGTTTGATTACTCATAAATGAAATTGTTTCCCTGATATGAGGTTTCGTCCGAACCGACACAACTCACCGAAGTGGTACAAGGTGTACAACTTGTATTGCGGAAGTGAGGATAGAGAGGTCAAAGATGGATTAGTGCGAGTCTTTGTCTCAAACCGATCCGTCTCTGACTTCGTCCTGTGACGAACTTTTCCTGTTCGACTTGCTCGGGTTCGATCGGTCATGTTCTTGTTTGATTGTTGACCGGTCAGCTCGACGGTCAGCGGAGAATGGGAAAGGGGCGTTACAGAAAGGTGGTATCAGAGCATTGTTCTGCATGGGTTTCGAAACATTTCATTTATGAGTGTTTTCCGCGTTTTATCGAGTCAAATGTGTCACACAAGCATCCATTAGGAAACCGAGCCGCGTCCGTTGAACCCGGGGTTGGGATGGGGAGTAGCATTTTCGTATTATTTGCACTAACTTATCTTCGAGTTTTGATTGCAGTCGTGCAGCAGTGTGTCCTGGGTGGAGTGGAGGTGTGTGTGTGTGCGCGGAGCAGTTACTGATGAGCGGCATGAGTCAGTAGGGATCAGTCGGTTCGCCGCAGGGTCAGTTGGATCAGTTTCAGGGATACCCAGCATCGACAGGCCATTCCCGAGGTTCTCGGATCGTCCACCAGTTCCTTTGCGGCATTTACAGGGTTCGAGAGCAGCAGCAGGTAGATGAGCAGGTAGCTATGCTTGAGGATGTTTGGAGCAGCAGGCCTCATCACCAGCCGGACCTATGACCTGGATTACCCCGTACATAGTTCGACATGGTTACGTCACCAGCGTCTACGGAGTCGCAGTTCGAGCCAGCCTCGTCACCAGCCGAGATGATAGAGGTACCGCCAGCAGTACCAGAGGGCCATGGAGCGTCGACTGCCCGATTGCCGGATCAGGACCGTGTATACACGATGGAGAGCCGTACCGAGCACCAGTACTGGAGGATTACCGAGCGGGACCCAGTCACCGAGATCCCGAGCCAGTCAGCCACATGTTATTCAGTTGCCGGTCGTTCAGTTATCCCGACCCGAGCAAGTGAGGACTTGCCAGTTGTGTAGAGGTGAGGGTCATCGCGCACCCGATTGTTTCAGCGATTCCCCGTCAGAGTCGACAGAGCCGACTTCTCCTTGTCAGCGATGTGGTAGCTATGATCCTCAGGCGTCCGTATGTTACCGTGGACCACGCCCAGCGTCCGTTCCAGTTTGTCAGATGTGTGGCCGCGCAGGTCACGTTGCTCACCTTTTCCCGATAGCCGAGCCACATCAGGTCGGAGCACCATCTAGAGACACACACTCATCACACCCTCCCGGCGCACCTGCCAGCGGATACTTCAGCGAGCCGTTTTGCCAGTGGTGTTGGGCATTTCGGTCTTGCTGGAGGCGTTAGGATAGGATATGAGTAGTTAGGCCAGGTAAGTGGGGGCACTAACTTCTTTTGTCTTATAGATAGATCGGCGGATAGGCGACTTTGCGTGTCGTCTTTGACTTTTCTGATGTTTAGCAGCGTCGTATGGGTTTTTGGATATGATGACGGCCATATGTGTGTGAACTCTGATCAGGACCATGTACTAAAAACTTTATGATGTATGATATATCGTTTTCTGTATGTGGTGGATGCAGAGTGTTCAGCAAATCATTTTGAGTAGCGTAGTACCTATTTGCCTGATTGAGATGGTTATGAAAGCAAGTAGATTACTACGTGAAACTAAATGTTGAGCGGAACTGACAACCGTTCATCATGACCTGAACCCGGACTGACGACGCATCCGACCGATCATTAGATTGCGTGATTTTGTGTTTGGTGATTGCTTGTTTTTATTTCCTGCTTGATTGATTGATTGCTTGATTCGTTATTGCGATAGATTGCGTAGTATTTGCGTGTGTGGTTGTGGTAGATTGATGGTTGTGGGTCTTAGAGACCATTGGGTGGTTAGTTGTTCGGAATTCGAATAGTGATTGTTCGTTTCTCTTCGGTTTTGTTAGAAAGGTAAGTGTTGATTTTGTTTCAATTTTATTTCGAGTTTTGAGCCGACTGAGAACGGTTGTGTTTAACCGTCAGTTCACGAGGGAACGGACTTATAGTGTATTGTTATTTAATCACGAGTAACCGTCGGGTACGTGATTAAGTAACCATATTTCTATGGGAAAGTGATATCGGGGATAGATCGGGATGAAACTGACTGTTTCAGTGAGTTGTTGTATTGAACGTAGGACGGAATGGCGACGCGATGTGAATCCGAACCCGAACCCGAAAGCGAGATGAATGACAAGACGTCGTGAGACAAGTAGACCGGGCCGTGAATCAGTGGTAGATATTGTCAGTGGGAGATATATCAGCTTATCAAGCAGCCGACAGGAAGAGGCCGAGAAGTGTGCTGTGTTAGCAAAAGGATTTGGGAAGAAGAGTCAGTGATGTTGTGGAATCAGACAGTCGGAAGCAGGTGATCCGATTTTTGAAGAGTGTTCCAGAAAGAAGACAGAAAGTCGCAATCCGAAGGATGTGGAAGTCGAAGCGAAGTGGGGAAGCCAAGAGTCAGATAAGGTTAAGGATCGAGGCCAATGGAAGACAGTTAAGAGTGAAGTGAAGCAAGATGGATGAAACGGAGAAGCTTGGAAACGGTATGATCAGTGAGGAATCAGTGTAAAGATTAGTGAGATGAAAGGATTTAGAAGGAACGCAGAAGTGTCGAAGTCAGTTGGGTGGAATGGAATAAGACAGAGGATCGCAGTGATGACGAGACTCAGTATGCCAGCGGTGTCCGAGTATGGAAGCGTCGGAGGATTGGTGAAGCAACTTGCAGGGTTGGGAACCAATTCGAAGTCTGTCAGTGACGGAGAATTCGGGGACCGAATTCCTGTAAGTGGGGAAGAATGTGATACCCCGTATCAAAAATACGGTCAACGGGCAGTAGAAAGTCAACCGAGGGCAAAATTGTCATTTTACCTAAGTCAGGGGTAAAATGGTAATTTTACCAAAAGTCGAGACGGAAGCCGAGACGGGCCGAATATTCTTATATTTCAATATAAAGAATGTTCACAAGACCAGAGTTGGAGAAATCGGAGCAGAAACATGTTTTTCGGTGAGTCGGGAATGGAAACCGATAAAACCGACAAAACTTTGGAAATTCATAACCGGAGCTACGTAAACCCGAACGGAGTGATTCAAAATGCTAAATTCATCTAATAGCATGGAGAATCTGATTGTGGAGGTTTGAGGATTTATGGGAATCAGTTGGTTATTTCTAAAACAATTCTCGAGGAAATGAGTAAACCGAGCAAAGGAGATTAAGTGAAGCTAAGGAAGGGTTCTTATTGTATTGGGCCAGTTTAGATGGGCTTTTGTTGACTCAGAACACACAACAGGGACAGGTGTGAACTCCTCAGGTAGCCAGCTTTTCCATGTGAGGTGTCAAGCCCATGCTTGATGCATGAACCTTGTTGAAATGCACCAAAAACACCTAAACAAATTCATTTTTGGGTGTACCTCTCTCTCTCTAGCCTCACCCACGACCACATGCTCTCCCTTCTCTCTAGATTCATCCAGAAAACCCAGAAAATCCTTTGCATCTTCAAAGAAACCCCAAGAACACCAAGAACACTCTTGAGTGTTCATAAGACCTTCTTCCACCAAAAATACCATATCTCTCTCAATATAAACCCAAATAAACTTCTGCAAAGTGCTATAGCTTCCTCTCTCCCTCCTATACAACCGCCATCCAGCCAGTCATGACCGCCGTCGCCGGAGCTGGACGGAAACTGGCCGGAAAGAATCCGCGTATTAGGGTTTGGTGGATATCTCTCTTCCTTCACCAGATCTGAATGTTTTGAAGCCATGGGTGGCTAGATCTCTTCTTTGCGGTCAGTTTGATAGTTGGATCGTCTTCTGAGTCACCGGAAAAAGGGGTGAACCGGTCGGTCAACGCCGGACCACCGTCGATCAACGCCGGAGCCGGTCACCGGAGAAGCTCAACCGCCACCAATATTCAGCCGGTTCTTCAAGGAGTGTGATGGGATGGTTTGATTCAAGATTTGGGTCGGTTTAGGGCTGGTTTAGGCTTGGTCAACGGTTAGGTCAAACCGGTCAATGTTTGACCAAACCGGTTTAACCTAACCGATTCTAATTAGACTGGTTCAGATGGTTCAGTGGTTCAACCGGGTTGGTTTGGGTGGTCAACCGGTTCAGTCAAAGTCAACGGTCAACCCTTGGTCAACGGTCAAAGTCAACGGTCAACGCCAGTCAAAGTCAACGCCGGTCAACGCCGTGGTCAACGCCGGTCAACGCGTTGACTCCGGCTATTCCTAGCTTGTGGTTCATGTCAGGGTGTTCGGGAAGCCTCGGGGTTCGTGTTCGTGCGTGCGGGAAGTTCGGGTTTCAGTTCGGAGGTCTCAGGATTCATACCGCGTCATACCGTCATTTCGCGCCTATCTCACTGTGAGTCGGCTCACAAACCCTTAGTTACATATAGACCGAGAATTACTAAACCGTAGTGTTAGGTTGCATACCCGTTAATCAAAGTGAATATTAATTACTAAATAATTGGACGTTAATGATAAACCGGTTAGGATCAGATGAGCATGTTAGGGTTAAACGAATTAAAAAGGTTAATCAATTGTGTGCCGCTAGGTTGTTAGTAATGATTGGGTGATGCATTCATATAGACCGTTGTTTAGGACCGTATATGCATCTATATATGTATAAGAACGATAATTAATGAATCTATGTACGGGAATTAAGACGACACTAAAATACGAGTTAAACCTAAACAAACTTATAGAATATTGTAACAGGATTGGGGTTTAGGATTAATAGCGGGTTTGGGTAATGGATCAAATTAAGTTAATAATAAGACGTCGGGGAGTTAGTAAGTTTACTAACTCTAAACCGACGGATCGGGGAGTTAATGAATGATGACTAGGTTTGGTTAAGAAATAAGAAGTGTGATGATTGGTGAACCGTCTACGGGTTAACAAGCGGTTAACCCAAGGTAGCGGGCGTGAAATGGATTAAAAGACTTAGAAACCCTAATAAGCCTGCTTGTGTGTGATTGTGTGATTATGTGATTGTGTAATTGATTGAGATTATGTGATTGGTTGTGACTGTGTGATTGATTGTGATTGCGTGATTGTATTGCTGTTGTTGTGAGCTTTGTGTGCAGGCTTGTTAGACTGCTCGGTGTTGGGCCGAGCAGTTATTGCGGACACTTACTCCGGTCACGGGACCGGGTAAGTTAGTGGTGCTGACTAGGTATCTTACCTAGTCAGAGCGGTGGTAGTGTAGAGGCTTGCGGAATGGTTGGGGATTTATTATTGATATTGATTGCGTGATCTGTGCTAGAGTCCCAGCGAGTCTGCGTGTTTATATTTCTGCACTAGGACTCTAGGGTGCGTTATTTTCCGCAAGCCTAGGTTTTGTTTACGTTCTGGTACTTCCATCCCGATTGGATCCTCGGGAATTGAGAACCTGGTCAGCTTAGCCTGGCCGGTGCGAACCTATGGAGTGACGTCTGTAGGGTGTAGTCCGGAGAATACGGGGTCGCGTCCTAGGGCCGGACTGCATGGAAGCTCGGGTTGCCGGGGGTAACCGGAGTCGCCGCGTATCGATGGACAGAGAACGGTGTCCTAGTCGTTGTGTGGACGGCTAGGAGTCATGTTGGTTAGTTGCCATATCGGTGACAGTGGAAACCCGTGGAAGTCACCAAGTTCGTAGGGCCCAGTGTTTGTTTTGTTATCTTTCTTTCGTTGCGCGATAGATAGATCGAGTCCAATCGAGGACATGTGCCGCAGTGCCTTCGATTTCCTTAATTCTCTTGTTTTGGCTATTGCTTGCTTGTGTGTGGGTTGACACGACGTGGTAGTGCGTGATCGACTATTGATTTCTGTTGATTGTTATTTGGGTCTTGGGGCGGGAATCTGTAGTTCTAGATAGACTAGAAGCCTTTAGTGGGGAGCCGATTCACTGGGTGATCTTAGATCGCTCATTAGACTCTTTTGTGTTTTTTTTCAGGTTTAGCAGCGACGGGCGCGGGAGATCCTCGGTGTAGTGTCGGGATTGCTTGTGGCGGGATTTGATTCGGGATTTGATTGTTTTATTTCGGTTCGGCTTTGGCGCCATTTTGTGATTTTGATTTAGTTGTGTGTTTGACTATTTGTATATTTGACTTGACGATTGTTTGTAAAATTCTATTAAACGTTGTGCTTAACGTTTGATTACTCATAAATGAAATTGTTTCCCTGATATGAGGTTTCGTCCGAACCGACACAACTCACCGAAGTGGTACAAGGTGTACAACTTGTATTGCGGAAGTGAGGATAGCGAGGTCAAAGATGGATTAGTGCGAGTCTTTGTCTCAAACCGATCCGTCTCTGACTTCGTCCTGTGACGAACTTTTCCTGTTCGACTTGCTCGGGTTCCGATCGGTCATGTTCTTGTTTGATTGTTGACCGGTCAGCTCGACGGTCAGCGGAGAATGGGAAAGGGGCGTTACAACCTCGATCCTAGAAACACCGTGTACGTCGCGAACGTCCCCGACGGACCCATTCAACCCGCATCCACTAGTCAGGGACCTGAGCCTAACAACAACGAAGATTGGAGAACTCCGATCATTCGATACATCACAAACGGCGAAGTTCCCGACGACAAATGGGAGGCGCAGAAACTTAAAACACAGAGTGCAAGGTACTGTGTCACGCAAGGAGAGCTCTTTAAAAGGAGCCTCTCCGGACCTTATCTCAAATGATGGATCCTGCGGAAGCCATTCCGGAGGACGAGCATTGGCCGTGCGAATCAAAAGGCAAGGTTACTATTGGCCGACAATGGCCACCGAATGCGAGTCCTTCTCCGACAAGTGTGACAAATGCCAAAAGCATGCTCCGATTATCCACCAAGCGTCGGAGAAACTCTCCTCTATCTCATCACCATACCCATTCATGCGATGGGGAATGGACATTGTGGGACCGCTGGTCGCATCCGGCAAAAAGAAAGCTACACACCTATTGGTGATGACGGACTACTTCACCAAGTGGATTGAAGCAGAGTCATACCAAAAAGTTAAGGACATTCACGTTAAGGAGTTCGTCTGGCGAAACATCGTTTGCCGACATGGAATACCCCATGAGATCGTCACCGATAACGGATCTCAGTTCATATCAAACACGTTCAAAGAGTTCTGCAGAACTTGGAACATAAAGATGACTTACTCAACGCCACGCTACCCCCAAGGGAACGGGCTAGCAGAAGCAGCTAACAAAGCGATTATGAACGGTCTCAAGAAAAGGCTCAACGAGTGCAAAACAACCTGGAGTGACGAACTCCCAGCCATACTCTGGGCCTACCGGACTACCCCCCGCAAATCCACTGGCGAGACTCCCTTCTCGCTGGCTTACGGAATCGAGGCGGTAGTACCAGCCGAAATTCTCGTGTCAAGCATCCGCAAGGAAGAATGCCCACGACAAGAGGAACTTAACAACAAGATGATAACTGACGAGCTCGACCTCGTCGACGAAAGAAGGAACCTCGCATTAGCTTGACTCCAGAATTACCAACAAGCCGCAGCTCGCTACTATGATTCCCGAATCAAAACTCGAAGATTTCAGGTAGGAGAGCTCGTCTTATGGAAAGTGTTCGACCATAAAAAGGAAGAACACGCTGGAAAATTAGGGGCAAAGTGGGAAGGTCCTTACCAGGTCACTGACGTTGTGAAGGACGGGGTCTACCGACTCAAGTCGGTAGAAACCCAGAAGCCTGAACTACGACCTTGGAACATCATCAACCTCAAAAAGTATTTCCACTAGGATTACATCAACATAATCGAACTACGAAATGGCTTGATCCCCTTAAAAAAGGGTACATAGGCAGCTCGACTTCGAGCGCAGCCGCCCCCCCCCCCCCCCCCCCCCCCCCCCCCCAACACAAAGCTCATACATAGCTCAGCAACTTCTGACGAAGTTACACTAACTTATCTTTGTGAAATCAAAATAATTCCCTTAATCCAATGCTTCTTTCTGTCGTAAAGGTTAGAGCCATTGCGAAATACCTCATCATAACATTCCCAGAAAGGGATATGAAATTATCTCTTCGAAAGCTAAAGCGATATGAAATTATCTCTTCTAAAACAAAGCGATATGAAATTATCCCTTCCGAGCGACCTGAAATGGCCTCTCCCAAAGCTAAAGCGATATGAAATTATCTCTTCTAAGCGATATGAAATTATCCCTTCCGAGCGACCTGAAATGGCCTCCCCCAAAATCAAGCGATATGAAATTATCTCTTCAAAAAACAAGTGATATGAAATTATCTCTCCAAGAAATAAAGTGATATGAAATTATCCCTTCAAACAAAGCGACCTAAAACGGTCCCTCCGATTCGAACGAACTGAAATAATCGTCCCAAAACAAGCGACCCAAAACGGTCCTCCCGATTCGAACGAACTGAAAAGATCGTCCCAAAACAAGCGACCCAAAACGGTCCTCCCGATTCGAACGAACTGAAATGGTCGTCCCAAAGAAAGAGATCCAGAATGATCTTTCCAGAAAATACAATTCTTCTAAGCCTTATACGGATTAAAAGAATTGGGGGACTGCCCCACCCCTCAAGCAAAATAACGAGGTCAAGACGGCTATTCAAGCATGCAACCTCTACATACACTCCAAATCGGATCTTTGTAAGTTTACTTCGATCCGTTCTCATACTTAATGCTTCTCTTTTCAATTCAGCGATTAAGGCTGAATCTTACACTACGAAGTAGCCGCGCCTGAGACTATTCCTGGCGAAGAGCTTTGAGCTCAAATGCAATTGACTTAAAAGTTCGCAAAGAACTACCTAAGGCATTTCAAGATGAGTTATCTGCTTGATCCCTCTCGAGAAGTTCGAATTGCCACAACGGCTCGAATCGCCTGTTAAGGCATAAGAACGATAAAATCTATGCTAAGGCATGAAAGATTTAAAAAGCAATTCATAAAAAAGAAAGGACATGATGTCCTCGAGTTTGAACAAAAAAGCCCCCTTGGGCAACCAAAGTTTGAAAAAGAAATTAAAAACCCTCTCGGGCAACAACAACGACAGTTTTTAAAACGGTGCATAGGAGGAGTTGCCGACCTGGCCCTCCGCTCCATCGCCCGCCTCTCCTCTCGGCCGGGAGTCGACCTCGTCAGTCATCCTCGGGTCGGTCTCAGCTGGGGGAGCAGGCGGAGAACCCGCCAAGGCCACGGAGTCCTCCGACATTCCCGGCAAGGCAAGCTTGCCAACGCTAAAATCGGAGACTGCCGCGGCCTCCATCTCCGCTAGAGCAACTCTTTTTTGCTCATCCAGCTTAAGCACCTCTCGGGTCATGTCCACCTCTCCAGCTGCGATCTCGGCGATGAGCTCGATGTTGGCCAAAGTCTCCTGGAGACGGATCTCGGCGCTAGTCTGGACTTTCCTCTTCTCGGCTCTCTCTTTGACCCCGGCCAGAATCATCAGATACTGGCCATGGAGTTCTTTTCGAGCCTTACGAAGCTCGACCCGGCTCGATTCTTCCGCAGTCCGAATTCGAGCCTCGGCGGCGCTAAGCTGACGAGACAGCTCTCCCTCCCTCCTCTCGAGATGCGCAATTCTGGCCTCCGCAGCGGCATGATCCGCGACCCTTTTCTTCAAACGCTCCTCCCTGGCTAAGGCTTCCTGAAGCTCGGCATTCATTTGGGTAGCAGCCTCTCGAGCAGACTTGAGCTCATAGGTCTGAGCATCCAACACCTCATTCTCAGACCGGACCGCGTACGTGTTCACGGCCTCTACAACTTGCACAAAAAGGCGTCGGTTTAGCAAAAAATAATAAAAGGAAAAAGAAGATCAAAGCAAAAACGTCTCACCTTCCCGATAACCGCCATCATCTCGGAATACGCACTACCGAGGACCGTTTCCCCAGAAACCGGGAGCTCAGAACCAGCAGGCCTAACGCGCCTCAGCAGACGAACCACACCTTCCGGATCGTCCACAACCGAGCACTCCTCTCGGTCCGACCCCTCTAGACTCCTTCCCGCGTCAACTTTACGACGCTTCAGCGAAGGGGGAAGAGAACCTCCTCGACTCCGACGATCTTCCCCCCCGGACAGATCCGGTCGAGAGTCACAGAGAGCAGCACCTCCAGACTGAGGTAAAATCGCCTCTTGTTCAGCCACGGGGAGAGCCGCGTCGATAACCCCCACGATCGTTCCCTCTGGGCCCGTCACCGGAAGGAGCGAGGTCTGAGCAGGAGGAGGAGGATAAGCCGGAGGCGGAGGAGGAGCCCGATCAAGGGCAAAGAGAATAGCGTTACTAAGTTCGCCCGCCTCCATCTTGTCGACCAAGTCGACCGGATCTTTCCCATTCCGGCGACTGCTCACTCTGCGAGATGGCATCTCGCGGGGAGAGTAATTAGCAGTCGAGCTGCCGCCCGGAAGAGGTCGAGCTGTATATGTAAAACAAAAAAGTCAGACAAGTCGAAATGACGACACAAAAAGAAACTCGAATCCAAACGACTCACTCTCTCCTGCCCGCTCGGTAATACGGATCGGAGGCTGAGCAATTCGGACCGGAAGAGCCCGAGAAGGCTCGGAAGGAAGTACTGGATTTCGAGGAACCGGCGCAAGGTCCGGCAGAGCCCGTTCAGGGTTGGTCCGCAGAGTGGCTTGCACACGCCGAACCGAGAAACTACCCCAATTAACAGCGCCTCCTCGCAGACGAGCTATCAGAGCTCTGTGATCGGGTTGGTAGCAAGCGACTCCGGAGCCTCTGAGATAGAAATTAGATCAGATAAGGGACGGCCTGACAACAAAAAAAAAAACACTAAAACCAGAGTCTTACCGATACCGGGCGACCATCGAGACGGGATAACCGAATAGTCGAAGTCCCCGACCGAATGATGGGTTATCCTGAAAAAGAAGTATCGGTCCCTCCATACGTCTTTCGTCGGGACCTCCTCGAGGACCCGCCCGAAACGAGGCGAGAGATAGTAAGTTCCGCGGAACTTGGCATTTTGCTTCACTGAGCAGACACGCATAAGTTCCACAGGCCCGAACTCGATTCCCTCTTCCGCGGCCCTGACCCCGAGTCTGATGACGTACCGGACAAAGTTCGGCGTCATCTGATGGAACGCCAGTTGGAGCTGGGCCAGCACCAAATAGATTAAGCGGGGAATAGGGAAGAAAAGCCCGCATTTCTCGAAGTAGGTGTATGAGGCGCAGCAGTAGCCCTCCACCGCGGTCTCCGGTGACATCGCCGGCGACGGAATCACGATCTCCACCTCCGTCGGAATCCAACAAACCCTCCGCAACCGTTCGATTTGATTCACGGTTAGGGAAGACGGCAGATGCGGGCCAAACGCACCCGCAGCCGTACTTGTACTGGCCCCGTAGCATCTCTTAACGCCATAAAGAACAGTGTGCCAGAATATAAAAAAGAGGGGGGCTAAAATCTTTTCTTAGGAGAAGAAACTTTCCGGTGACAGAAGAAAGATCAGAGCAAAAGTAGAGGAAGAAGCAAAAGTGGGAAGAAAATAAATCACCCTCGGCAAATAAGAGAAAATTATAGTGGGAATCGTGCGAAATCTTAACCGCACGATTCCGAACTCATAATAATTACGGGAAAACGAGGTAATTCGGACTCCTCGCTTCCCTCTTGCCTGGGTTACGAATGCGCAGTAATTAGGTCACTTCACCAAAAGAACGAGCCCGAAAAGACTCTTCGCAATCTTCGAATCCGAGCCGTTGATAATCGACCAAATCTACGGTGAGAGATGAAATTCTCAAAACCAGTACACGCAACGACTGTAGACGCGCTGAAAAGCAGTTCAGCCCGTCTCACGCGCTCGCTCCTCACCGTTGGATCGAAGCAAGATCTACGGATGGGGCGAAAGTAATCATTAGGCTTGTCACACTCGAGGCACACATCTCTTCCCAAGAACGACCACCACCCATTAATCTCGACTTCTCGAAATCAATGGGCTGGGGGGGCTATTGTTGGTACTGGATTTCCCTCTAGGAAATCCGGCCCATTAACAGACAATGCGAAAGCCCGTAATTACAAGCCCGTTCCAGAATCAAAGACAAAGAGGAGAGCCGACTCCTTTGTTGGGCCCAAGCGAATAAACGTCCTGGCAAGGCCCGGACGATGCCGAAGCCGGAGACGATCGAGCTCGAGCTCGGCAGAAGATGACGTGGAGATAGAACAACTCGGTCTTGTCAAGTTCAACTGATCCGCGAGAATCTCAGAGATCGTTACGACGACGAGGCCGAAATATCGGAACGAAGAGGTCAAGGTCGAGACTATTTAAAGAAGATGTGGCGACTCATTAAAGATATTCCAACCTAGGTTAAGAACACTTCGACTAGATAGCTCGATTTCATACTTTGTACTCTCTTCTCGATTGTGTTTGTTCTATCTCGACGATCAATCTCAATAAAGTCTTTGATTCATAGGAAACTATACCATTTCTATATCCAAAAGTCCAAATCCACGAATACAAATTCTTAGTGTGAATCCCGGATCTCACACCACCCAACAAAATTTCTTTTTTATTCAGGTTGGCATCCACCATAATTGGGTTAGTAGTGACTGAATGTGTTCGCAAAGAGAAGCTGGTAATTAGAAGCATGACATGGCATAAGTTGGCATCTTTGCTAGAGCCGCCTTCGAAAGGACTTGTTTACCAGCTCCGGATAAGAAACATGTCGCTCAGATTTGAGCTTTATGTTAGATACGATCTGTGATTGACGCAAAGATATCACGTTTCTTTTCCATCCAAAATGTCTGGAAAATCTAAGCATTTTCCAAAACCACCCTCATTATCGATTCCAAGAGCAAGCTTCACTCTTTGTTTAACCTTCGGCATGGTCTTGGTTGAGTAAGTAATCGCAAATTTAAGAACATTGATACACTGAATTGATCTTCTCTTAGCTATCGATAATACGATTTAGAGCAGCGAAACTAGCATGGATTGATTTGTAAGAACATAGTATCATCAGCGAAAAGAAGAAGGTTGATTGATGGACAGCCTCGAGCAACCTTAATCCATGCTAAAGATATGTGAGCTTGGGCCTAGTCATAGAGAGATGAAAGTACCTATGTGCATAAGATGAATAGGTATGGGAAAAGGGGGTCGCTATGCCGTACTCCCCGTGATGGCTTATCTATACCTAAAAGGGAACCATTTAAGAGAAAAGAGTAGAAGACAAATTCGTCCAGACCAATCTATCCGCAAAGCCGATATTGGAGCGGACTACACGAATGAAACCCGAGTGGGAGTTGAGTACTATACACTTTTACATACAATAATTGATAATAGAGAAACTATAAAATTAATCACTCATTTTTAAATTCTAGAATGTATTATCGATTTTCTATTGTTAAGTTTATCTTATTTAATTGATCCATAAAACTATATACATTAATTTCAATAATACAATATATTATTTTTATCTTTTAAAACTTCACATCATCTTCTCTTTTTCTACATCATAATTCAACACCACTCAATTTTTACCTTCTACAATGGTTTTATTTAATATAAACACCCTGCTCTACTACTTTAATTTTCTTTTATTTTTTGGTTTTTTCAATTACATATTACTAAGAAAAATGATCAGTTTAATTTAAATTAAATTAAAACTAAATAATTTTATAAAATAAAATTTGTTTCCGATTTTGTCTTACATATATTAATTTTTATAAAAAAATTACAAGTGACAAAAAAGAGAAACAAAATATTGATTTCAAAATTGACAATAATTGTAATTTATTTAATTGAAAGGGTAATTAGAAGAATCTTGAGTATTAAAAGAGTTATTATTGTGATATATTTCACTAAACCGATGTTTAAAGTCAACAACAAAAATTTATTGGAAACTAAAAGACGGTCCATTTTCTTTTGTCCAAATTAAATGAAAAGAATATTTGTTCATAGAATATGAAAATGATGAAATTTGATATATATAATTGTAATTATTATGAAATAATTGATGATAAAAAATTGAGATAAACACAAAAATCAAAAATCACATAATATTTATTTGCCCAATCAAGACCTGCCACTTGCCAAAGAGGGAACCCACCCACAAGTTTTTCACGGTGTCAAAAAATTTCAACATCAATTTTGCCACATCAACCCCGATTAGTTTAATACATCATTGTAAAATATTCAACTGTTAAATAAAATTTTCAATTTTTGAAAAAGTAGCCATTGTAAATAGTCTAATAATACAATGTTTCTAAGTTTAGTTGTTATTATTCTTTTTTGGTCAAAGGTGTTGCTTCTATTAAAATTTAAACGTTATTGCCATGAAGGCTTACGGAAGATAACGCAAGAAGGGCGAGATTTTGCTAACCCATCCGCCGAGCTATCCTCGGATCTTGGGATATGAAAGTAAGATAGATGAGAGAGGGATATAGCAAGGTGTCTTATATAACTAAGAATACCTGCAATTTTCACTAACTCAGACCCTAAAGAAAGGGTAGAAGATAAAGTTTCACAGTCTAGACAGACTTGAAGACTAGATAGACCTGCAGCAAGTGCAACAGTAATTCCATCCCGGACTTCCAAAGCTTCAGAGGCGAGAGCGGACGGTACGAAGGGTCCGTAGGAGGAGCCTTGGATGAGGTCAGAACCATTGATGATAGACCACCCCATTCCCCCGTTTTGGAATGTAATTCCCAAGCTCCATCAGTAAAGCAAGTCGCTATGCTTAGATCTCACAGTTTTGGTGGGCGCTTCCTTGAAACATTCAATTTCCGAGTTTGGGACTTTGCTTGCTCCCATTCCTTTGCATCAGAGATAGCTTTGAGAAAAATTTTAGGTGCTTCAATTGAGGAATTGTCAAACAGGAGCTTGTTTCTTGAAGTCCAGATTCTCCACAGAATCCAGAGGTAAAGAGGAGTTACCGTTATACCTGTTGGCGGGAGAGTTTTCATAGAGGTGCATGCCGTAAGGAGCTGTCTTATGTCCCTTGACAGTAACGACACATTATTCATGTCTATGGGCGCTAGATGCCAGACCGCTTGGGCAGAAGGACACGAGAACATAGTGTGGTGGATTGACTCTGTTTCACCGCACCGTTTACATTTTGGATCGATTGGGATGCCTCTCCACGACAAGAGTTCTCCAACATGTAAAGCATTATTAGCAGCTCGCCACAGAAAATTTGAGATCTTCAGACTGGTTTTCACTGACCAAACTGATTTAATCCAGGGGAAACTGGTTCCGTGGGAAGAGTAAAATTGGACCGAGCAATATTATATGCGGACTTGACTGTATAGGAGCCTGTTTTATCATACAACCATACACGCGAGTCATATGTTTTCTAGAATATGGGATTATGCTCCTGATAACCTCCTCATAATGAGGTAAATGTTCCTTTATAGCGTTCAGATTCCAATCATTGGTCTCAGAGTTAAGGAGATCCGCGACACAGAGATTACCATTGTTGCATTTTGCTGGTCCTATCGGCTGGGAAGGAGAACTGGATGACAATCATGGTTCAGACCACACGCCTATTGATGAACCATTACCAATTTGCCAGCCAAGACCTCGAGCAAGAAGATCCCCACCGGCCAGGATACCTTGCCAACCGTGAGACGAGCTCGAGGTGTTTTTGCAGGCCATGATCGAAGAGTCTGGGCAGTACTTACCCAGCAATACTCGCGCAAAAAGTGAGTTAGGATGCTTAAGAAGCCTCCAGCTGATCTTTGCAAGGAGAGCTAGGTTAAAAGTTTCAAGTTTCAAAGTTTCAATTTCTCTAAATCCTAACCCCCCTTGTTTCCTTGGGAGAGTGAGACGGTCCCAAGCCACCCATGCCATTTTGCGTTTATCCGGTGAAGCATCCCACCAAAACCTAGTTAGTACGGATTGGATTCTCTTACAAAGAGAGATTGGGAGCTTGAACAGGACATCGTGTAGGTGGGAAGGGCCGAGAGAACTGATTTCAACAAGACTTGTTTACCTGCTCCCGAAAGAAACTTGGTGGTCCAACCATGAGACCTTTGTCTGATTTTATCCACAAGACCGGTGAAAATATCCTTCTTCTTCCTTCCAAAGATCTCCAGGAGCCCTAGGTATTTTACTAGGCCCCCTTCCTTTTCAATTCCCAAAGCGAGCTTGACTTAAGTCTTGATATCCAAAGGGGTCTTTTTAGAATAAGTCCCCGTGGATTTTGCGACATTGATGCATTGGCCGGAGCATAGGTCGTATCTGGTCAGAATCGTCTTAAGAGCATCACAATTCTTTGTGTTAGTTCGACAGAAGAACATAGTATCATTCGCGAAGAGGAGATGATTGACGAACAGGGATCGACGGGAGACTTGGATTCCTTTTAAATGGCCTGAAGACTGAGCTTTGAAGCATAAACCCGAGAGTACTTCCTTACAAAGAATAAACAAGTACGGTGACAAAGGGTCTCCTTGACGAAGGCCCCTAGATGGAAGTGTTTGCCCTTGTGGAGCTCCATTTATGAGAAAAGAGTAGGAGACCGTCTTAAAACATTCCATAATCCATCCAATCCACTTCTCATTAAAACCGAGAGTAGTCAAAACCTGATGGAGTAAACCCCATTCAATCCTATCATAGGCTTTACTCATGTCGGTTTTAACCGCCATTGAGCAATGTTTAGTCGCTTCAGACATCTTGAGGAAGTGCAAGGTTTCGTGGGTGATGAGGACATTGTCCGAGATCGCTCTACCCGGAACGAAAGCGGACTGATGATGGGATATGAGACTGTGTAGAAATGGTTGAAGTCTTTTAGTGAGGATCTTCGCTATAATCTTGTATCCAACATTGCATAAAGCGATCGGTCTATAGTCTCACAGTCCGTTTTGAGTAGACCCTTTTTGATTAGGACATCAGTCTGACCGACCCTGAGCTGGATGAGTAGGACGGACCGGGCTCGACCATGAGGCTGGTAGACCAGTTCCCGACCATGCGGAACATGCCAAGGACACGTTCTGGACAGAGACAGGTACGGGAATAATTCAACAATAATTCAACAAGTCTATGGAACAGATGATCTCCAGGACAAGCATAGAAGACATCACGACCCAGCTAGGCCAGATCAACTAAGGCCAACCTTTCTTAAACCAGTTGGCCCATAAGATGATCAAGATCGAAGCAGGCGATCCATTCGACCCGACCATGCCATGGCCCTTACTCCGGACGATCGGACCGACCATGATCTTCTGCATCGAGACGGACGAGTCCTAGACCGGTCTGCCTCTGGACTAAGGATCATACTCTTTTTCCCTTGTGAGGTTTTGTCCCAAATGTGTTTTCTTCGCAAGGTTTTTAACGAGGTGATCCGAGGCCCGTTCATTAGAGAGGCCGGCCGGCCTCTTTCCTTGCGACCAGAGTTTCCTTTTCTGTTATGGTTTTATTTCTTGTTTTCCTTTGCCTTTTTCTTTTATTTCGACTGGCCCAAATGTTTAGGCCCATGCTATTTTTCGATTGGAAGTTTATTTAAACACTTCTTTGGTTTAATGAAAAGCCAACTAATAATTTAGCAAAGAAAAACCCTAAAGGTTTGATCTCTTCCTCCTTTGCGCGGCTTCCCCTCTGGAGACCAGATCTATTTGCTTCTTGCTTGTACGTTTCTGTTGCTCTAAGTGTCATAGAATCAGTAGCTCATCACCGACCATCCCTTGACAAGAAGAGAGTGCCATCGACCAGCTTCTTTTTCCGCTCGACCATCGCCCACGCTCGTACCGCTTGCTCACGTCCATACTGTTGGTACTGGATTTCCCTCTAGGAAATCTGGCCCGTTAACAAATAAAACAAAGGCCCATATTTATGAGCCCGTTCCAGAATCAAAGATAAAGAGACGAGCCAATTCATTTGTTGGGCCCAAACGAATGACACTTTGACAAGGCCCAAGCAATGCCGAAGTAAGAGGCGATCGAGCTCGAGCTCGGCAGCATACGACGTGGAGATAGAGCAACTCGGTCTTCGTCGGTTCAACTGATCCACGTAAATCTCGGAGATCGTTACGAAGGCGAGACCAAAATATCGTAACAAGAAGGTCAAAGTTGAGACTATTTAAAGAAGAAGTGGCGATTCTTTCAAGACATTCCAACCCTGACCAAGAACACTTCGATTAGATAGCTCGATCATCATACTTTGTACTCTCTTTTCGATTGTGTTTGTTCTATCTCGACGATCAATCTCAATAAAGTCTTTGATTCATAGGAAACTATACCATTTCTATATCCTAAAGTCCAAATCTACGAATACAAATTCTTAGTGTGAATCCCGGATCTCACATTTGGCGCCGACTGTGGGGACTATCTGTAGTTTTCCTGTCTTAAGAATCAGATCCTAGATCCGATAGATCGAGACGAATCCCGACCAATCTGGCTCTCCCAGCGCAACACCACCAGTCGACCACCCTCAGACGGTTGACAACGTTCCTTAGAACACCACCGGGGTAAGAATCATGGGTCTGACCGACGGCGTGTTGACGAGCTCTGCCTCAGTCTCCACGACTTCGGCACCAGCCGGATCAGTCGCCCAAACGATCGCGACGAGCCAGACTCCGACAAATGTTTTGTCAGGAACTAATGATCCGAGCAGAAACTGGGTGTGGATGAGAAACGATTCGATTCCCACCCCTAGAGGTGGATCTGGAATAACCAGACCTAACTCACCACTGCCTTCTGCTTCGCAGCGACAAGGCCCAAATGACCTCGCCGAAATCCGTTCGATGTTAAGCCTGCCGGTAAACCAAACGAGGAACAACGAGGCAAGTGCACAGGCCCAAGAGATCGCAAACCGTTCTCTGGCCGCGCAGCTCGATGAACAGGAAAGGTGCATTAAAGCCCGTCTCGAAGAACTCGCCAGCCAAAACTGGGGGTAGGTTAGCACATGACCCACGAACCCCCATAAGTCCTCCACCGTGTACACGCTTGGACTTCTCCCAGGTAGTAACTCCCCCGGGAGCGTCGGGAAGTTTCACTAATACGTCAAGTAGCGGCCTCCGCCCTATAATGACCCCTATCGCGATACCGACGCCATTCACTTCGAGTTCAATGGTCACAGATCCAACCGGATCAGGGAACCGACCATTCACCCGGGCCACCACTTTTCTCGAATAACTCCAACATCCGGCCGAGGCAACTAGGAGGCTCCGCTTACGCCTCGAGCTCGGGACCCGTTAACGGGTCAAATACGGTACAGTTCCGAACGCCGCAGGTAGACCATACGAGATCGATTCAAACAATCGATCTCCCCGACCCCGTTTTCCCGGAACAAGCGTCAAACCAGGCACAAGCCCAGTTCACGCGTACGGTAGGCGATGAACACGATATGCTTAGACATTACATCGAACAGGCTAAAGCCCAATTCAACAGTCTAACATCGAAAGTTCACATGGCAACGAGCGCGGCGCCCGAAATCGATCGAGTGATCAAAGAAACGCGACAAACGCCGTTCACAGACCGGATCGCCTTCGCAAGGATCCGAGAAATCAAGAAAACTAAATTTCTGGAATTCTCTGGGAAGTTGGACCCGAAAGCCCATATCAGGGCATTCCAACTAGCAATGGCAAGGGTATACCTTACCGACGAGGAGAGAGAGCCGGCTTTCTGCAAGCTCTTCGTCGAAAACCTATCGGGCTCCGCCCTAGAATGGTTTGCCGGACTGGAAGAAAGGTCAATCGACAACTTCACCCAGTTCATGATGGCTTTCCTCAAACAATATTCCGTCTTTATCGAGGAAAAGACTAATGAGGCAGCTCTATTTGGCGTCTCTCAAAAACCCGACGAATCGCTTCGCTCGTACATCGACCGATTTAAGGAAATAAAATCCAAAATCGCAAACCCACGAGACGAAGTAGCTATAGAAGCACTGCGACGTGGACTATGGTATTCAACAAGATTCCGCGAGGAAATAACAGTCCGCGAACCTCAAACACTCGATGACGCCCTTCATCGCGCATCGGCCTTCGCTCGCCTCGAGGATGAAACCACGGCCCTCAGAGAAAAGCTTCGAAAAGAAAAGAACCCGTCGGGCTCGCAGAACTCGAACTCAAAAAAGGATTCCCGTAAATCAGGAAACGTCAATGCGGTCGAGAGCCCGAAGAGCTCGAAGAAATTCGAGTTCGACAAGGAAAAATTCTGTGAATTTCACAACAAAAGAGGACACTCGACTGAAGATTGCTATACTCGAGCTAAATCCGAGGCTCAAAAGCGAGAGTCTGAAAGCAAACAAGACTCCGAAGTCGAGGAGGAAACTCCATACGACAAAAAGGAAAGTAAACATACCAAAGAGTCGAACACCAAGAGGCCTTCTCAGAATAAACGAGAACGGACAAAGGAGCCGGAATCTCCCGAAACACTCCCCCAGGGGTCACGAAAGCGAGTTGAGTTTATTCTCGGTGAGCTCAGCCTGAGCGATACCCTGGAAGGTTTGGCGTTATCTCCACCTCTGGCTCCCGTTAAGAGTTTACGCTCACGAATCAATCTCCCTCGTCTCTGCAGGGGGGGTGTACGGGCTATACCCCCTAAAAGAATCGACTTCATCTTCGGTGGCTCCAAGCTTTGCCGAGACTCGGTCAATTCGATCAAATCTCTTCAAAGAAGAGTCAAGACCGATAAAGGGGTGAAAATCCCAATGATAGGTCCAAACCACGAAATCACTTTCCACGAGAGCGAGACAAGCAATCTCGACAAACCACACGACGACGCTCTCCTAGTTTTTCTATTAGTGGGAGATGTCGAACTTTCAAGAATAATGATCGACACAGGAAGTTCGGTGGATGTCCTCTTTTACGACGCGTTCAAAAAGATGGACTTCAACGACTCCGAGATCGTGGAAGAAAAGACACCACTAGTAGGGTTCGCTGGCGAAAAAACGTACTCGATGGGCTCTGTCTTCGCCCCAGTGATAGCTGGAGGAGTCCGAAGAATGACAGAGTTCGTCATAGTGGATCGGCCAGCTCCCTATAACGCTATTCTAGGTCGACCATGGATATACGACATGAAAGCGGTACAATCGACCTACCATCAATGCGTAAAATTTCCAACTCCTAAAGGAGTAAAAACCTTGTACCGAAGTCAAAAGATTTCCCGCCATTGCTACATGAATGGATACAAGCAGATTGAGAAATCCCCTGCGTAGCAATCACAGAAAGAGGACGAGCTCGCCACCATGCAGACCAAAAGGTCGAATGACCCAAGTCAAATAGGACCTCCAAAGGACCTCACGACCCAAGTTTTCATAGACGATGCTCATCCCGAAAGACTCGTTGGCATTGGAATCGACCTATCAGAGCCAGTCAAAAATGAACTGGTCTCTTTCCTTAAACAAAAAGTCGACTCCTTTGCCTGGTCTTCAGCAGACATGAAAGGGATCAACATCGACGTCACCAGCCACGAGCTGAATGTCGACCCAACCTACAAACCGGTAAGACAAAAACGTCGAAAACTAGGTCCGGAACGAGCTCAAGCCGTCAATGACGAGGTCGATCGATTATTAAAAAACGGATCGATCAGAGAGGTCAAGTACCCCGACTGGCTTGCGAACCCGTAGTGGTTAAGAAAAAGAACGGGAAGTGGAGAGTCTGTGTAGATTTCACGGATCTCAACAAAGCATGTCCGAAGGACAGCTTCCCACTCCCCACACATCGACCGGCTGGTCGAAGCCACCGCCGGACATCAACTACTGTCCTTCTTGGACGCTTTCTCGGGATACAATCAAATATTAATGAACCCCGAGGATCAAGAAAAGACTTCGTTCATAACTGATCGAGGCACGTACTGCTACAAAGTCATGCCCTTCGGACTAAAAAACGCAGGAGCAACTTACCAACGCCTTGTCAACAAGATGTTTTCAGGACTCCTAGGCAAAACTATGGAAGTCTACATCGACGATATGCTGGTCAAATCTTCCAGGTATGAGGACCACATCCCACAACTAAAAGAATGTTTTATCATTCTCAATAAATACGGGATGAAACTCAACCCAGCAAAGTGTACCTTCGGGGTCCCCTCAGGAGAATTCCTAGGTTACCTAGTGACCGAAAGAGAGATCGAAGCGAACCCCAAACATATCGCAACGTTCATAGAGATGAAATCTCCCAGAACAACGCGAGAAGTCCAACGCCTGACTGGCAAAATAGCTGCTCTGAACCGTTTCATCTCGAGGTCGACTGATAAATGTCTGCCCTTCTATCACTTTCTCAAAGCAAACAAAAAGTTCCTCTGGGATGAAAAGTGCAAAGAAGCGTTCACCCAGCTTAAAGCTTACCTAAGCGAACCACCTATACTGGCGAAACCAGTAGAAGGGGAACCCCTCTACCTCTACCTAGCTGTTTCCACGGCAGCAGTAAGTGGAGTCCTGGTTCGCGAAGAACAGAACGAACAACGGCCGGTGTATTACATCAGTAAGACCTTAATCGACGCTGAAACCAGATACCCCGCCATGGAAAAACTTGCCTTAGCGCTAGTGACATCATCTCGGAAACTCCGACCATACTTTCAGTCACACTTGATCATAGTGATGACCTCTCAGCCACTGAGAACTATCCTTCACAGTCCAAGTCAGTCAGGTCGACTAGTCAAATAGGCTATCGAACTTAGCGTGTACGACATAGAATATAAAGCTCGGACGTGCCTATAAGTGCAAGTACTGGCATATTTCATAATCGAGCTCCCTCCAACCATCCAACTCGACCCGACCTCTGCTAAAAAATGGAAACTCTATGTTGATGGAGCTTCCTCGAGGCAAGGATCCGGAGTCGGGGTGAAACTGGTCTCCCCAACTGGCGAAGTACTGGAACAGTCGTTCAGACTGGGCTTCGCCGCATCAAATAACGAAGCAGAATACGAAGCGTTAATAGCCGGGCTCAGACTAGCAATAGCGATAGGAGCCCGGGAAGTAGACGCCTTCAGTGATTCCCAATTAGTCACGAGCCAATATCACGGCGACTACGAGGCCAAAGACGAACGAATGGAAGCATACCTACGGGTAGTCCACACGCTCGCCGAACAGGTCGAATTCTTTGATCTAACGCGGATCCCGCGAGGGGAAAACACCGCAGCCGATGCCCTTGCCGCATTATCATCGACCTCAGATCCTAACCTCAAAAGGATCATACCAGTCGAGGGGATCGAAAAACCAAGCATCGACATAGCCTTGAAAGAGGACGAGCCTACCATAAAGGACGATGTTGAACACAAGGAATGTCCCAAAGACATCAGTCGTGATATCATCAAGATTGATGATGATCTCGATCCAAGAAACGCCGTGTACGTCGCGAACGTCCCCGACAAACCAATCCAAGCCGTATCCGCTAGTCAAGGACCCGAGCCTGACAATGACGAAGACTGGAGAACTCCAATCATTCGATACATTACAAATGGCGAAGTTCCCGACGACAAATGGGAGGCACGGAAACTCAAAACACAAAGTGCAAGGTACTACGTCACACAAGGAGAGCTCTTTAAAAGGAGTCTCTCCGGACCTTACCTCAAATACCTCAATAAAAAGCAAGCCCTAGCCGTGATCACACATGCCCACGATGGATCCTGCGGAAGCCATTCTGGAGGACGAGCCTTGGCCGTGCGAATCAAAAGGCAAGGCTACTTTTGGCCAACAATGGCCACCAAATGCGAGTCCTTCTCCAACAAATGCGACAAATGCCAAAAGCACGCCCCGATTATCCACCAGGCATCGGAGAAACTCTCCTCTATCTCATCGCCATACCCATTCATGCGATGGGGAATGGACATCGTGGGACCCTTAGTCGCGTCCGGCAGAAAGAAAGCCACGCACCTATTGGTAATGACGGACTACTTCACCAAATGGATTGAAGCGGAGTCGTACCAAAAAGTCAAAGACGTTCATGTTAAGGAGTTCGTCTGGCGAAACATAGTTTGCCGACATGGACTACCCCACGAGATCGTCACCGATAACGGTCCCCAGTTCATATCAAACGCCTTCAAGGAGTTCTGCAGAACGTGGAACATAAAGCTGACTTACTCAACGCCACGCTATCCCCAAGGGAATGGGCTGGCGGAAGCGGCTAACAAGGCAATCATGAACAGCCGCAAGAAAAGACTCAATGAGTGCAAAACGAGCTGGAGCGACGAGCTCCCAGCCGTACTCTGGGCCTACCGGACTACCCCCCGCAAATCTACCGGCGAGACTCCCTTCTCGCTGGCTTACGAGATCGAGGCGGTAGTACCAGCCGAAATCCTCGTGTCAAGCATCCGCAAAGAAGAATGCCCACGACAAGAGGAACTTAACAACAAGATGATAACGGACGAGCTCGATCTCGTCGACGAAAGGATGAACCTCGCACTGGCTCGAATCTAGAACTACCAACAAGCCGTGGCTCGCTACTACGATTCCAAGATCAAAACTCGAAGGTTTCAAGTAGGAAAGCTCGTCTTACGGAAAGTGTTCGACCATAAAAAGGAAGAACACGCTGGAAAGTTAGGAGCAAAGTGGGAAGGTCCTTACCAGGTCACCGACGTTGTGAAGGACGGGGTCTACCGACTCAAGTCGGTGGAAACCCAGAAACCTGAACTACGACCTTGGAACATCATCAACCTCAAAAAGTACTTCCACTAAAGAGTACGACAACATAATCGAACTACGAAATGGCTTGATCCCCTTAAAAGGGTACGTAGGCTACTCGATTTCGAGCGCAGCCACCCCCCAAACACAAGGCTCTTACCGAGCTCAACAACTTCAAACGAAGTCTTACTAGCTTATCTTTGTGAAATAAAAATAAGTCCCCCGATCATATCTCTTTATGTCTTAAAAGTCAGAGTCATCGCGAAATACTTCGAAAGTCTATGCTAAGGCATGAAAGACTCAAAAGGAAATTCATTGAAAAAAGGACACAATGTCCTCGAGTTCGAACAAAAAGCCCGCTAAGGGCAACACTAAAACAAAGCCCCCTTGGGCAAGTAAATGTTTAAAAAAAAAAATCAAAAGCCCCTTCGGGCAACGACAGAACAATCAAAATTGCCGCGATCGCGAGGAGGCCTCGTCCCCATCCTCCGCATGATCACCGGTAGATGCAACCCCAGTCGGGAGATTCGATCCGTACTGATCAGGATGGGAAGCAGCCGGCGGCGGAGCATGCGCCAAAATAACCGAGTCGCTCGACACAGTTGGCAAGTTTAACTTGCCAACACTGAAATCGGAGACCGCTGCGGCATTCATCTCTTCCATGGCCGCCCTATTTTTGTCATCCAACCTCATCACTTCCTGAGTCAGGTCAAGCTCGCCGGAAGCAAACTCCGCGATGACTTCGATATTGGCTAGGGTTTCTTGGAGGCGAATCTCAGCGTTGGTCTCGAGCCTTCGCTTTTCGCTTTTCTCCTTGATCTCTTTAAGGATTCCCAAGTACTCCCCGCTCATCTTCTTCCTCGCCTCGTGAGCCGCGACCTTCATGTCGAAGTCCCTCCCCACGAGGACCCCCTCCAGGTCAGCTCGATCTTGAGCAGCTCGCGCAGTTGCAACCCGACTCGCTTCTTCAGCGGCCAGTGTGCGACCTTCTGCCACCCGAAGCTTCTGAGAAAGATCTTCCTCACGATTCTCGAGAACCAATAACCGAGCTTCTATTCCCTCATATCTAGCCAGTTTCATTTCAAGCTCCTCCTCTCGAGCCAAGGAATCCTGCAGCTCCACGGTCAAAATACCTGATAGGTGTCAGGTTTTAATCCTATATCTAACTGCAAGTGCACAGTTCAGTAGTCGTAGTATATAGGTATCGAATCCACAGTGACTCCGGTATTCAATAGCTCAAGAACAGAAAATTAAACTATGAAGAAAGCAATGTGATTGAATTAAAAGCAGTGCGAGAAAGTAAACAGAAAGCAGAGATTGTTGGTTGTGAAAACAAGTTATTAAGAGCGCTAAATCTAGGGCGTTCTCAGGAAATCAGACAAGCAGACAGTTTATTCAGCAAGGATCTAATTAAGCACACTTCTAGAACTCAAAACACAGATATAGAATTAACCAAATTCCTTTGCGATTATTCTCTAAGTCTAAGTGCAGCAAACCAAACTTTCGTTTGCGAGAACTAACAGATTAAACTAGCATTAATTCCAAGTTTGATATGTTCACAATTATCCTAAACCAAACTTTCGTTTGCGAGAAGTTTAATTGCTCAACCTAATTAGTTCAGATTCCTAAACCCCACTTCCGTGACGTATTTAGCAACCTAAGATCTAGATTCTAATTGATCAGGTTAGAACTAGCTTTAAGCACAATTAGATTGAAGAACAAATATAGTTATGAATCCTTAACTGAATTAAACAAGTCTAGCAAGTCATGAAATCCTATGTGAGAAACCCTAAACTTAACAAGGAATCTACTCAGACATAGATAATGAAAACATAATCATATGATGAATAAATTGCATAGAAGATAAAGAATAAAAGGGGTTCGAAATCTTCTCCAAATACAGATGAAGTAAAGGTTCAGATCAGCCCCAAAAGCTCTAAAAATCCTCTGCTCTTAATTATGAAAGTGTCTCTAATTAAAACACCAAAAACTTAATTATATAGGTCTAATCTCGGCCAGGGGCTTCTTTGTAAATATCAGGAACTTCTGGATCAGAGTGCAATATCTTGACTCTTCATAAACCGCCGAGTTTCGGCCCATCTCGCTGGTGCAACAATCGATGCTAGAGTGCAACGATCGACGCATTTCTCTGTTTCGGACAGTGAACTCTATCTCTCGGCCAAACACTCCAAAAATCTCCAAAAAGTGCCATAATCACCAAATATGCTCCAAACCTTATTATACCTGTAAAAGACTCTAAAAGAACACAAAAAGACACTAAAACACACTTATATCATGGTCTAAAACTAGTATAAACCATGATATATCAACTCCCCCACACTTAGCCTTGCTTGCCCTCAAGCAAAACAGAGAACTAAGCATGATGAAGAGGTTTGAAAACTCTTCAGAAACTCATTTCATCCTAGAAGCTACAATACTCAGATTCCCCTTAGTAAACCACTGAAAGAATCAATCACAGGATATCAAGACCAACATGTACTTCCCTCACACTTAGCAACTGTCCTAAGTAAACTCCACAATCACATTCAAGCATTCAAATTCTCCCTACTGACTTCTGCAAGTATTTAAGTGCGGTCTCACCTAAGGAGTATCGATCAAAGGGCACATGGATTCTTACCTTATCAGCTCTAGACCACCATACTATATTTCTCTAGTCCCTTTCTTCTCTTTTTCCCTTCTTTAACAACTGATTTTCCCACTTTGGGTATCATTTTATTTTTTTATCAGTGTTCTTCCCGTTATGGGGTGTACTTTGGACACATTCCATGGATTGCACAGGAGATAATAAGGGTCTTTACCACTCCTGTGACCACTTCGGAGTTACTAACTCATCCTCAGTTTATTATCTTTTTTTTTTTTTTTTTTTTACTTTATAGAAGTGGAGAAGGGAACTAAATAGGATAGGTTGACAGGCTGTGTCAGAACTAACAGGGAATCCGACACAAAGTATACCAAGCCCTTAGGTGAGAAATCTAAGTCAGTATTAAGGTTGAAGTCAGTAAAAGGATCCTCTGATACCTGAAGTGATGTGGGTGTTCCCAGTAGGTTGATCTGTGTCTGGGTTTTCTAATGGTCAGAGATAGATCCTGCAACTTCATCTCAATGGTTACTTAAGTTCCTGCAAGTCTTGTAAATCTTCTCCGAAAATCATAGTTTCTTACTTAAACAATTTGACTCAATAAAACATAATTTTTTGAAAAATGGACTGACTCTTAAGAAAACAGAAAGATAAACGTCAGTAGCACCTCCCCCACACTTAAGACACACTGTCCCCAGTAGTGTCAAGTGAAGGATCGGTAAAAAGAAAATAAAAATTGTTAAAGTTCTGTTGAGTTCTGTCGGGTTTACCTCTGTCGCTCAGGCATCGATCGTTGCACTAAGTGCATCGACCGTTACTTGGCGATTTTCGTGTATGGTCGATCGTTGCTCAGAATTGCAACGATCGCTGCAATGCGATTCCGATCGTGTTGTGACGATCGACACAGAAGTGCGTCGATCGATGCACTGCGAATCTGTCCGAGACCAGCAATCATAAACTCACCAAAAACAAAAACAAACGTAAAATCCTAACAAAAACACCAAAAATTAAGTAGAAAAACACTAGTACCTAATGGTGGGTTGCCTCCCACCCAGCGCTTGTTTAAGGTCAATAGCTTGACCGGACGGACAAGATTTTTCAGGCACCAGGAGATCCTGACAGAGACTTTTTCTGTCTCTGTCCAAGTCTCCTCATCCAAGGTGGCGAGTAGGCTGTTGCAGAATGCTCATGTCCAAGAAAAGATGGAGTAAAATGTGCTCCAGGATCTATAATCACAGTGTCATCAGGCTGCTCATCATCTGCATCCCTTATGGTGAATGTCTGCCCATCTATCAGTGGTCTACGCAGCTTATCCATCTCATAACGCAGCGGCTCATCTCCCAGATGGAGGTCTATCAGGCTGTTCCTAACATCTATCACCGCTCCTGCTGTAGCCAAAAATGGTCTTCCAAGCAGCAATGCTTCATCCGGATCACAGTCATATTTCAGCACTAGGAAGTCTGTTGGAACTAAATAGTTTCTAACTCTCACCGGTATGTCTATCAGGAGTCCTTCAGGAACTCGTATGGACTGATCAGCTAGGACAACAGAGGTCTTAGTAGGAGTAAAATCTAGCATACCCAGCTTCTCTGCCACAGAGTATTGCATCAAACTTCCAGCAGCCCCTAAGTCACATAGAGAACGCCTGAAACTATCCTCAAAGATTGAACAATCAAGCACAAAGACTCCAAGATCAGGCAGCTTCTTCGGGATCTTGGTTAACAGAACATCACTAATATGCTGAGGAACTATAACCACCCAGTCTCTCAGCTCTTCATCTAGAGGCAGCATCTTGTTCAAATACCTATGCACACATGGATGATAAGGTGGATCATCAGAAGTTGGAATTTCTTCCAATTCTTCACCAATCTCCTCTAGCTTCTTAAGCTCTTCAATTTCTCGCTTAATCACTTCAGACACTGGGGAGTGTTGTCTAACAATTTGCACATAAATCTCCTGTTGAGAGATCTCAGAGACTCCAGAGAATAAGCCATCAAGCTCTAAGTCTGCATCAATACCATCATCACTTAGCGAATCTGTCTGTTCCCGACGTGCATCGATCGACACTAAGTGTGTGTCGATCGTTGCAATGCTGCAGTTTCCACCCGAGAGTTTTTCACAAAAAATCCGGGATTTCTTCTTCCTTCACCAATTCAGCTGTACTCAGCTCAAATATTTCACCTATGTGAGATCCATCATTAACGTACACAGACCAGGCCTTAATATGAGTGTCTGCTAGCCCTTTTCCCTTTATTGAGCTGGAAATCTGGTTTACCTGAGTATCCAACTGCTTCATGTGAGTGTTCAGGGACTCAAACTTCCCATTGAGGTCTTCATAGACAGCATCTAACTTCTTGTTGCAGTCCACAGAAATCTTGGTCTGACTCTCCATTAGTTGTTCCATCATAGCTTCCATTATACTCTCATGAGCTGTAGGTGCAGGAGGAGTCTGATAAGATGAAGATCCATTGGTTCTCTGAGTACCTTGTCCAAAGGTCTTTTGAAAACCACCAGTCTGTCCAGAATTGGATGAGTTGCTGTTGAAAGCACTTTTCTGTCCTCCATTGAAGAATCTGTTTCCTTGTTGATTACCAAATCTATTACCTTGGAATCCAGAACCTCCTATGTAATTCACATCTTCCTCTTGTGTGTCCTCCGCAGTTTGAATTACTTCTACATCTTGGGCAAAGTGGACAGCTTTCTTACCTGCTAGGAGATTGCAAACTATGTCCAGCCTAGATCTAATATCAGCTATGTCAGAATTCTCTACACTTCCACCAGATTTCTTCCTCCTCTCATCCATAGTCTTGCAACTGTTGCTGCCTATTAGGTTCTCAATCAACTGCTTAGCCTGTGTAGGAGTCCTGGTGTTGAAGTTAGCATTACTGGAATTATCCAGTGCAGACTGATATGGAAGATCTATGCCTCTGAAGAAAATGTCAATCAACTAAACTTCAGTGAATCCATGGTGTGGGCAGTCACGCTGATACTGCTTAAATCTCATCCAGGCAGTCTTTAAAGGCTCCACAGCTCCTTGTGAAAAGGTGAGTATGTCTTGTCTGGACTGGTCTGAGCGCGCATCATCATAGAAGTGACGCAGGAACTCACTCTTCAAAGCTGCCCAAGTAGTGTACTGAGCAGGTGCCAGCTGCTTTAGCCATGCACTAGCGTCTCCAGCAAGACTGTGCGGAAAGAGCTTAAGGAACAGATAGTCCGGGCAGACTCCATCATACTTCATGCCAGTGACTACGTCCTCAAACGAATCAATGTGATCCATAGGCTGCTCCGTTTGGTAACCATGAAATGCATTCTGTCTCATCAGCGAGTAGTAGATGGTTTTGATCTCAAAATCATTCCTCTCAAAAGCAGGAAGCACTAAAGCTGACCGGTTTCTATGAAACTCATCCGGTCTGTTGTAGTCAGCTAAAGTCCTCTCACGTACAACCATCTCTCTACCTTGGGCCTGTCCTTGACCCTGGTTCTGCTCCTGTTGCTGTTGCTCAGGAGGATCAGGGATGACATTCCCTTCAGCATCAACCCTTTGCCAAGGAGCATTGTATGGGTTGTTATCTCGGTCCCTCAGGGTACCTTCAGCATCACGTACCAGAATCAAACGCTCACGCACCATCCTTTCTCTTCTTTCTCTTCTGTTAGCTCTCTCTAAACGTCCAAGTTCTTCAAGATCGAGATTAACTAAGTCCAAGTTCGGATTACTTCTAGTTTTCTGCGTATGCATAAACTGTCTGTAATCGTCCGGCAACGATCGATGCTATCAGTGCAACAATCACTTCAATCTCTGAATCGCCTAGTGACGATCGATGCTTAGGGTGCAACGATCGACGCAGTGCGATATTGGTACCTGCGACAGAGAGAAAAACAGACAAAATCAGCAACTAAAAAAAAAAAAAACAAAAAAAAACGAAAAGAAAACGAAAAATCCTAGTAAAACCCTAGGTTCTAAGCTATCAAAGACTCAAAGAGTCCCCGGCAACGGCGCCAAAAACTTGATAGGTGTCAGGTTTTAATCATATATCTAACTGCAAGTGCACAGTTCAGTAGTCGTAGTATATAGGTATCGAATCTACAAGGACTCCGGTATTCAATAGCTCAAGAACAGGAAATTAAACTAGGAAGAAAGCAATGTGATTGAATTAAAAGCAGTGCGAGAAAGTAAACAGAAAGCAGAGATTGTTGGTTGTGAAAACAAGTTATTAAGAGCGCTAAGTCTAGGGCGTTCTCAGGAAATCAGACAAGCAGACAATTTATTCAGCAAGGATCTAATTAAGCACAGTTCTAGAACTCAAAACACAGATATAGAATTAACCAAATTCCTTTGCGATAATTCTCTAAGTCTAAGTGCAGCAAACCAAACTTTCGTTTGCGAGAACTAACAGATTAAACTAGCATTAATTCCAAGTTTGATATGTTCACAATTATCCTAAACCAAACTTTCGTTTGCGAGAAGTTTAATTGCTCAACCTAATTAGTTCAGATTCCTAAACCCCACTTCCGTGGCGTATTTAGCAACCTAAGATCTAGATTCTAATTGATCAGGTTAGAAATAGCTTTAAGCACAATTAGATTGAAGAACAGATATAGTTATGAATCCTTAACTGGATTAAACAAGTCTAGCAAGTCATGAAATCCTATGTGAGAAACCCTAAACTTAACAAGGAATCTACTCAGACATAGATAATGAAAACATAATCATATGATGAATAAATTGCATAGAAGATAAAGAATAAAAGGGGTTCAAAATCTTCTCCAAATACAGATGAAGTAAAGGTTCAGATCAGCCCCAAAAGCTCTAAAAATCCTCTGCTCTTAATTATGAAAGCGTCTCTAATTAAAACACCAAAAACTTAATTATATAGGTCTAATCTCGGCCAGGGGCTTCTTTGTAAATATCAGGAACTTCTGGATCAGAGTGCAATATCTTGACTCTTCATAAACCGCCGAGTTTCGGCCCATCTCGCTGGTGCAACGATCGATGCTAGAGTGCAACGATCGACGCATTTCTCTGTTTCGGACAGTGAACTCTATCTCTCGGCCAAACACTCCAAAAATCTCCAAAAAGTGCCATAATCACCAAATATGCTCCAAACCTGATTATACCTGTAAAAGACTCTAAAAGAACACAAAAGACACTAAAACACACTTATATCATGGTCTAAAACTAGTAAAAACCATGATATATCAATACCCACCGACCTCTTGGCGGCCTCAAGCTCGCCCACTTGTAACCTCTCGCGAAGCTCACGCTCGGACTGGGCCACGAGCCCGTTCGTAGCCTTCAAGAACTACATAAGCACATGAATGATAAGTCTCTCAGACAGAAAAAACAGCAAAAACAAAAGTGGTACAACTGTTACCTTCTCAGCGGCTGTCGCCATCTCGGTGTACATATCACCAAGGACCATGTCCCCGACGGCCGGAAGTCGAACACCCATAGGCCTAAAGCGCCTTAATAAATGGGCCGCGCTCCCCGGTGCCCCAACATCCTCGCTCGATCTACTCGAGCTCACCTCCGTATCGGTCCTCTGACGCTTCGGTGCGGGGGAAAGGTTTCCACCCCCACGCTGGCCATTCGGCCTTCTCGAATCATTCGGGCAAGGGCCGCGCAAAGCCGGCTCCCTGAACGAGACCGAGTCCGCTTCCCCAACAATCGGAGAGGAAGGAATTTCCCTCGTCTCTACGGCCGCGTCGAGAGCCTCAGAGCTCGGAAGAATAACTGGGGGAGGGAGAGGAGAATCACACATGTCAAAAAGATTGTGTTGCTCAGACTCCCATCCCTCACCCTCTTTGCCAATTCCATAGGGTCCTTCCCGTTTCGGCGACTCCTCCATCTCCGAGATAACTTCTCATGAGACGGAGTGCTAGCGTCCGAACCTGATATATCATGGTTTTTACTAGTTTTAGACCATGATATAAGTGTGTTTTAGAGTCTATTTGTGTTTCTTTAGAGTCTTTTACAGGTTTTATTAGGTACAAGCACATTTGGAGCAGAAGTGGAGATTTTGGAGCTGTTTGGTGCATTTTGGAGATTTGGTCCGAGAGACAGAGTTCACTGTCCAGATTTGAGGATTGCGTCGATCGTTGCACACCTGCATCGATCGATGCATAGCGCGAATGGGCCAGACTCGGCGGTTTAATGAAGAATGCTGATATTGCAGAAAAGCCCAAAAGTTCCAGATATTTACACAGAAGCCCAAAACGTGTTTTAGCTATTTAATTAGGTTTTTAGATCAGTTTTTACATACGCTTACATACACATTCATAATTTAGAGCAGAGAGTTTTTAGAGCTTTTGGGGCTAATCTGATCCTGTACTACATTTGTTTTGGAGAAGTTTTCGAACCCCTTTACTTGTTTTATCTCTTTTATGATATCTAATTATTCATTGATTATGTCTTCATATTCTATGTCTAAGTAGATTCATAGTTAGGTTTAGGGTTTCTCACATAGGATTTCATGACTTGCTAGACTTGTTTAATTCAGTTAAGGATTCATAACTTTATCTGTTCTTCGATCTAAATTGCGTTTAAAGCTAGTTCTAACCTGATCAATTAGAATCTAGATCTTAGGTTGCTAAATACGACACGAAAGTGTAGTTTAGAATCTGAACTATTTAGGTTGAGCAATTAAATTACTCGCAAAGGAATTTGGTTTAGTTTAATTGTGAACATATCGAACTTGGAATTAATGCTGGTTTAATCTGTTAGTAATTGCAAAGGAATTTGGATTGCTACACTTAGACTTAGAGAATTCTCGCAACGACAGTTGGTTAATTCTATATCCGTGATTTGAGTTCTAGAACTGTGCTTAATTAGATCCTGACCGAATGATTTGTCTGCTTGTCTGATTTCCTGAGAACGCCCTAGACTTAGCGCCCTTAATTAACTGCTTTCACAACCGATAATCTTGCTACTTATTTACTTTCTCGTATTGCTTTTTAGTTACTTCACATTGCTTTCATCTTAGTTTACTCTCTACTGTTCTTAATCTATCGTTGACCGGAGTCTCTGTGGATTTCGATACCCTATATAGTACAATCACATAACTGTGCACTTGCAGTAGAATACGATTAAACTAGATCCCTATCAAGTTTTTGGCGCCGTTGCCGGGGACTCTTAGAGTCTTCGCTAGCTTCGAACTTAGGGTTTTTGCTAGGATTTTTATTTTTATTTTCGTTTACTGGTTTTTTCTCTGTTTCTCTCTGTCGCAGGTACGACATTCGCCTAGCATCGATCGTTACACTTCTTGCATCGATCGTTACCAGGCGATTCTGAGTTGAGTCGATCGTTGCATCTCTTGCATCGATCGTTGCACTGCGATTACAGACGGTTTATGCAGACGCGTGAAACCAGAAGTAATCAGAACTTGAATCTCGTCAATCTCGGACTCGACGAACTTGGACGACTAGAGAGGACTAACAGAAGAGAAAGAAGAGCAAGGATGGTTGTACAAAAGGTGATTATAATGCCTGATGCTCAAGGTACCCTGAGGGACCGAGATAACAATCCATACAATGCTGCTGGGCATAGGATTGATGCTGAAGGGAATGTAATCCCTGATCCTCCTGAGCAACCACAACAGGAGCAGAACCAAGGCCAAAGACAGGCCCAAGGTAGACAGGATCAGAGGATGGTTGTCCATGAGAGGACTTTAGATGACTACAACAGACCGGATGAGTTTCATGCAAACCGGTCAGCTCTAGTACCTCCTGGTTTTGAGAGGAACGATTTTGAGATCAAAAGCATCTACTACTCGCTGATGAGACAAAATGCTTTCCATGGCCACCCATCGGAGCAGCCTATGGATCACATCGATCAGTTTGAGGATATAATCACTGGCATGAAGTATGATAGAGTTTGCCAGGATTATCTGTTTCTCAACCTCTTTCCACACAGTCTCGTTGGAGACGCTGCTGCATGGTTAAAGCAACTGCCACATGTGCAGTTTACTACTTGGGATGCTCTGAAGAGTGAGTTTCTGAGACACTTCTACGATGATGCGCGCTCAGATCAGTCCAGACAGGACATTCTGACATTCTCCCAAGGCCCTGTGGAGCCACTAAAAGCTGCCTGGATGCGATGCAAGAAGTACCAGCGTGACTGCCCACACCATGGATTCACTGAGGTCACATTGCTAGGTATCTTCTTCAGAGGCATAGATCTTCCTTATCAGACTGCGCTGGATAACTCCAGCAATGCAAATTTTAACACCAGGACTCCTGCACAAGCTAAGCAGTTGATTGAGAACTTAGTGAGCAGCAATAGTTGCAAGACTACTGATGAGAGGAAGAAGAAATCTGGTGGAAAGGTAGAGAATTTGGAGATTGCTGATATTAGATCTAAGCTGGACACAGTTTGTAATCTCCTAGTTGGTAAGAAAGCTGTCCACTTTGCCCAAGATGTTGAGGTAATTCAGACTGAGGAGGACACTCAGGAAGAAGATGTGAATTACATAGGAGGATCTGGATTCCAAGGTAATAGATTTGGTAATCAGCAGGGAAACAGGTTCTTCAATGGAGGACAGAGGAGTGCCTTCACAGGCAATCAGAACTCCTCTGGCTTTGGACAGACTAGTGGTTTTCAGAAACCTTTTGGACAAGGTAATCAGAGAACCTGTGGATCATCTTCTTACCAAGCACCTCCTGTAGCTACTACTCATGAGAGTAAAATGGAGGCAATGATGGAACAGCTGCTGAAAGGTCAAACTAAGAGTGCTGCAGACCTCGACAAAAAGATAGGTACTGTCTATGAGGATCTGAACGGGAAATTTGAATATCTGAGCACACATATGAAGGAGCTTGACGCTAAAGTTGCAAGAACTGCTGGATATGCTCAGAGGGAAGATGGATATCTCCCAGGGCGAACTGATGCTAATCCAAAGTATCAATGCAATGCAGTAACATTGAGAAATGGTAAGGAGCTGTCTCTTGGCCAGAACAAGCAGTTGAGTGTTGAAGAACTCGTGGAAATTGAAGAATTGGAAGATGGGATCCGTGATATTCGCAATGCATCGATCGACGCCACTCAGCAACGGTCGATGCAAAGCGAAAACAAAGAACCTCTCGTAACAAAGTCGCCCAGCAACGATCGACACTACGCCAGTGACGATCGACGCAAGGCGACTGCAGAGAGTTCAAGACCAGATAAACCAAAACAGTCAAGTGAAAGAGTTTACAAACCTAAAGTGCCTTTTCCCAAAAATTCCAGGAAAGCTAAGAACGATAGACAGTATGCTAAATGCAAGGAGTTCATTAAAAAGGTGAAAGTCGAAGTGCCTTTGATTGACTCTATGGAGACTTCTCCTGTGATGAGGAGATGTCTTAAGGATTTAATTGCTGGAAAGTGGTCTGATGAGGAGAGTGTAATGATGATCAATGAGGTGTGTAGTGCAGTGATTCAGGGCAGAATTCCTGAGAAGTTGAAAGATCCAGGAAGCTTTGTGTTGGATTGTGCTATCTACAGGGAAAGATTCGAAAGGTCTCTATGTGATCTTGGTTCCAGCGTGAATCTTATGCCTTTCTCAGTGGCTAAGAGGCTCAGGATGACTGATTTTATACCCACTAGGATATCACTGGTTTTGGCAGATAGAACAATCAGAATTCCCGAAGGATTATTGGAGGATGTGCCTATAATGATTGGCCAATGTGTGATACCTACTGATTTTGTAGTTCTACAGTATGGAGAGGAACCAAAAGATCCACTGATTTTGGGCAGGCCTTTCTTAGCTACTGCTGGTGCGATGATTGACTGCCAAGGAGGTAGAATAATTCTGAATGTGGGTGATCTGAAGATGAGTTTTGATATGGACAAACTGGTGAAGAGACCAACCATCGACGGACAGACCTTCTATGTGGACACACTAGGTGATTTGGCTGCGGAGTACTTTCACAAGTCACATGCTGAAGATCCACTAGAAAGAGCATTACTGAGCTCTATAATGGAGCTGGAATACCTGCAGGACGAGCCCGCAATGTGCTATGCAAGGCTGATGGATTCTGTTGAAATAGTGATGCAGGTGGAAGTGTATGACGCGGCGATGCATCGATAGACACACCTCGAGCATCGATCGTTGCAGGCCGACAGAGACTGGGCCGAGGAAAAAGCTCCGAAAATCGAGTTGAAACAACTTCCATCCGGGCTAAGGTACGCATTTCTTGGACCTAATTCGACTTATCCAGTGATTGTCAATGCTAGTTTGAACAATGCAGAGCTCACTTTACTGCTAAGCAAGCTGCGCAAGCATCGCAAAGCTCTTGGCTATTCTGTTGATGACATTTCAGGTATCTCTCCGGAGTTGTGCATGCATCGGATATATCTTGAGGACGAGTCTAAGACATCTATTGAGCATCAGAGAAGGCTTAATCCTAATCTACAGGAAGTGGTTAAAAAGGAGATTATGAAACTCCTGGATGTTGGGATCATCTATCCTATTTCAGACAGTGATTGGGTGAGTCCAGTCCATGTAGTGCCTAAGAAAGGCGAAGTTGTGAAGAATGTGAAGAATGAGCTGATCCCTACTAGGACTGTGACGGGACACAGGGTGTGCATAGATTACAGGAAACTCAATGCTGCAACAAGGAAGGATCATTTCCCTTTACCCTTCATTGATCAGATGCTGGAGAGGTTGGCAAATCACCCTTATTATTGCTTCCTCGATGGATACTCAGGTTTCATCCAGAGGATCAGGGAAAGATCACCTTCACTTGCCATATGGCACATTTGCTTACCGTAGGATGCCTTTTGGACTCTGTAATGCGCCAACCACCTTCCAGAGATGCATGATGTCCATATTCACTGATATGATTGAGGACTTTATGGAGGTATTTATGGATGACTTCTCAGTCTATGGATCATCTTATAATGAATGATTAGATAATCTTTGCAAGGTACTGACTAGATGCGAAGAAAAGCACTTGGTTCTTAATTGGGAAAAATGTCATTTCATGGTCAGAGATGGCATTGTTCTTGGACATAAAGTGTCTGAAGCAGGGATCGAAGTGGACCGCGCTAAGATTGAGGTAATGACCAACCTTCAGGCACCTGATTCTGTTAAGTCTATAAGAAGCTTTCTTGGACATGCTGGTTTCTATAAACGGTTCATCAAAGACTTCAGTAAGATTTCTAGGCCACTAACTGCTTTGCTGTGTAAGGATACCAAATTTGAGTTCAATGCAGATTGTCAGACTACATTTGAACAGATTAAGCAAGCATTAGTGAGCGCTCCAATAGTTCAGCCACCGGATTGGGATCTACCTTTTGAGGTTATGTGCGATGCAAGTGACTATGCTGTAGGAGCTGTTCTGGGGCAGAAGAAGGATAGAAAGCTTCATGCTATATATTATGCTAGTAGGACACTAGATGATGCGCAGAGAAACTATGCAACCACAGAGAAGGAGCTGTTGGCTGTTGTCTTTGCATTTGGGAAATTCCGCCCCTATCTTGTTGGCTCAAAGGTGATTGTGCATACTGATCATTCAGCCCTGAAGTATTTGATGCAGAAGAAGGATGCTAAGCCAAGATTGTTGAGATTGATTCTACTGCTTCAGGAGTTCGACATTGAAGTGATGGACAAGAAGGGGGTTGAGAATGGAGTTGCTGATCATCTTTCAAGGATGCTGGTTGAGGAAGACGTGCCCATCAATGATCACTTGCCCGAGGAAAACGTCAATATGGTCGGTACAATGTTTCGGACAGATTTGGGCAGAGAGTTGCAGAGCTGTCGGGATAATCGCTCAGTGTCGATCAATGCCACATTGGCAACGGTCGATGCAAGTATCGGGGAAGCAACGATCGACGCAGGCACATGCAACGGTCGATGCAGACCTGATACGAACCCATAATCTTTAAGGATCCGAATCGGGAACTATGATTTTGAGATTGCTGCTGTCGCAACCACTGATCGACCCTGGTATGCAGATATAGCTAATTACCTTGCTGCAGAGACTTAACCAGATGATTTAAAAGGATATGAAAAGAAAAGTTTCTTCAGGGAGCTTAGACCGTACTACTGGGATGAGCCTTATCTCTACAAGCAATGTTCGGATGGTCTTTATAGGAGATGCGTTGATGAATCAGAGGTTCCGGAAATCTTATTCCACTGTCATGGATCAGATTATGCTGAACATTTTGCTACTTTCAAGACTGTGTCTAAGGTTCTACAAGCAGGTTTCTGGTGGCCTACGATGTTTAAAGACACCCATTCTTTTGTCTCTCAATGTGATGCCTGTCAGAGGAGAGGGAAAATCAGCAAGAAGCATGAGATGCCTCAGAATTTCATTCTGGAAGTTGAGGTTTTCGATTGCTGGGGCATAGATTTCATGGGTCCTTTTCCCTCATGCTATGGGAATAAGTTCATCTTGGTTGCTGTGGACTATGTGTCTAAGTGGGTAGAAGCAATAGCTAGTCCAACCAATGATTCTTCGGTGGTCACACTACAAGAAAACTGATTTTTTTGCGACTGCGTATATAGTCACAAATCAGTTGATATATTACTTTTTGCGACCCAATAGCGACTAATTGCATTAGTCGCTAATCTGTGGTCGCTAAATTTATTAGTCACTATATTAGTCGCTAAATTGCGACTATTTAGCGACTATATATATTTTGTGAATAATAGTCGCTATATAAGTCGCTAATTTAGCGACTAATATAGCGACTCAGTAGCGATTGATATGAAATTATTTAACGACTAATTAGCGACTAATAATAAAAAACAATATAATATTAATTTGATATTTATTAATTATATAATAATTAAATATTATATAATATACTAATATATAAACCAATTAAATTCTAAAAAAATATATACAAAAAATATCATTAAATATTAAATATTTTTTATTTATAAACAAAATATAAAAAACAAATACAAAAACAAAAGAAATACAGAGAATATACACAAACATATATACAAGAAAAATACAAATACAAGGAATATATGTATATATATACATGTATACATATATACATAAGCAGAGTCCTCATCCTACGGTGTCGTCGTCTTCGTGGGCTGGCCCTCCGTCTTCAAGCCGTGACTCCGGTGGCTAAGAACGACGGCAAAGATGGAGACTCCGGTGACGGTAATGACGGATCTGTGGGTGAGGAGCTGTCTCCGCCACAGACCCGATCTCGCTCCGCCACAGACCCGAAGCATCTTTAACCGTTCTCCTCTTCTTCTTTTGCTCTGCCTCGCCACCTCCGGTAACTCCATTGGACCCTCATTCTCTGGAGCACAGTCTGCGGCGGTGTGAGATCCTCAAGTGGCTCATCAACACACCCTTTCAAATTGTCTACAAAATTCAAACGCGGATTAGCAAATCACAGGTAAAGGAAGCATATTGTTTTCATTAGCAGAGTCATCTAGAGAATTCTGCTGACAGTTTCACTAAATAGGAACATATTAGCCAATTACAATGCAAATCTGATAACTTTACTTGTTTACCAACAGAAACTTATCCAACTCTTCATCAGTCAATAAGAGAATGCAGATCTTTTTTCATCTCCATCACAGTCTCAAGTAACAATCACTCAAACAAATAAAGATAGACAGAATACATATCAGGCAGAAACTAAAGTTGTCTATTTCTCTTCTCCTTCCTAAGTGAAACTAACTACAAGAGCACACAACAAACGGACCAGTAAGGTTACTAAGATGAGAGTCACATGGAAGAAGAAGCCCTTGAGGAGGCTTAAGAGGAAGAGATGAAAGATGAGACAAAGATCTAAGTAGAGGTATCTTTTGTAATGGTGTGGGGAGTTAGATTATGTCTTATTTTTGGGTTAAATTTGTAGGAATTGTTTAGATGATCCTGATTCAATTCACAGATTCATATCACCCTAAACATACAGATCTAGGTTCTCTTGTAATAGAAACATAGATGATCTCACCTTTTACCTGTTTGTTGCAGCGGAAGAAGTAGAACAGGTCAGAGATCAGAGAGATGCATCAAGGGATGAATCCTCCAAAGGTTCACACACGCACGCTCGGGAATTGGCTGCTAGACCAGACGACAGGGAGGCGCAGAGAGAGGCTGTGGGTGGCGCAAAAGGCTGAGGAAAAATTAGAGACCTAGGTCTGATTTTATTCATTAAAATCTCTCCTAGTTCTCATGGGCTTTTGGGCCCAATTCTCAGTTCTGATTAAATCCCATGGATTTAATCAGGCCCTTTAGACTCTCTTGATACAGTAAATGCCTAGCACTTTTACCGTACTTCTGCTAAGCCGTTCCTTCGTATTTTCCCGTTAGCTTAGGCGTGTGACCCATATGGGATCATATAATAAAGGCAATAAGTCCAAGACTTATAGATCATGAGCGGACTCTAGCAAGCCATCATGACCCCCAGCATTATATGACTTATGTCTGATCATAGACATACTCTTACTTTCTAGAGACAGTACCGAGATTACTGGACACAATTCCAACAATCTCCCACTTGTACTGGAATCTCTGTATTCATAATCCTTTTGTCTCAATATCTCGATTAGTCATAAGGCAAGATTAGTGTCATCCTTATAAAGCCTAATCTTGTTCATCGGACTCTGATTTTATACTGACAATCCAAACGACTTGGGAAAGTCCGTTTGAGCATGGCCATGCGTTTTCCAGTATTCAAATCTCCGATTGGCCTAGAGATATTCACTCCATTTATATTGGAGGGACAAATCCCATCTTGTTCCATCACTGTAAACTACTCATTTCATGATGTACCCAAACAAGGTCCTTATAGCTATCACAGAATGATAACGTTAGACAATGATCAAAGTACATCAGTCCATGTGCAGTTACATGCATGTGAACTCAGGTCTAAGGACTATACTCTATAGTCGTAGTAAGAATCTCTTATGACACAGATATAAATATCCTGAAGAGTTCTTATAGGCGGGTCTTGTCCGGTCGTATGTTCCCCAACATACACCTATGTACTGACTTTGATGCCGCGCATCTATGACACACTAAGACTTTGTCATAAGTCACGTACCAATCCAGTCTCACACGGTTGTTGGTGTTCCATTTCAACAACCTTCGACTAGGGACAGGATGATATAAACCATCTATCAAATATAGGGTCTTATGACCAAGCTAAATGACTTTGATGACTCAAGATCAAGTCATTTACTTCGATGACCTATAAAATGGTTCATTTCATTTTGGAACGATTATTTCATCACAGTTAAAATAATCTTGAAATAATAATTTCATTAAACATCATTATATGTTTTACAAGAACATATCAATAACTAAATAAAGCCCTTTACTAACTCCCACTGAAATTAAGACTACATCTTAATTTCACTTATCCTACAGCAACAGTCCGCGACTCGTGCTTAGGCTCAAGGAGTGGCTTCGTTAATAGATTAGCAACGTCCTCATTCGTTGAAACTTGCTGATCTACTTAACATCTCTGTCATTTATCTTACGGAATAGGTTATTCCACTAAGTGTTTGGATCTTTGATGTGCAGCTAGTCTCATCTAAGCTGGGAATCACATCAAGTTCAGTGATGAACTATTCTTTCCAAACAACCTCTTTCGCCGCTTCCCAAGCTGCGAAACATTCAGTTTAAGTCATGGAGTCAGCAACAGTGCCGTGCACCGCCAGACAGACACAAGACATATCCGGACTGTGACCGGAAATCATCTTTGTCTGTTGGAAACTTGCCTTTCAGACTCTATCGACTTGTAGCACCTCACTTTCTTCTTTACCTAAAGAACTTATCCTTAGTATTCTTCAAATACTTTAGAATATTCTTTACGGCAATCCAGTGATTCTTTGCTGGATTTGACTGGTCTTTACTTGTTTTGCTTAACATTAAAGCAATATCAAAACAAGTACGTGTCATGGCATACATGATAGATCCAATTGCCGTCGCATATGAATCCTATCCATGCATTCAAGCTCAGCAGTTATCGTAGGACACTGCTTCTTGCTTAACGTATTGCCATGTGACATTGGCTTAAAAACCCTTCTTGGAGTGCTGAAAACGTGTAGGACTTTGTCAATTTAAGAATCCTGACTTTGTCCTACCAGCTCTTCTGGATCTCTATCTTTAGATCCAGAATCCAAGACTTTCGTGGCTTTACCCATGTCAATCACTAAACCAACTCCCAAGCCAGTCCTTTACTGACTACAGCATTGGGACGTTATTTCCGAGAATCAGTATGTCATCGACATACAATATGAGAAATGCAATATCGCTCCCACTAATCTATTAGTAAACACACAGTTCCGCTTCGTTCCTGTTCAAGTCAAAACCTTGACTACTTCAACAGAACGAAGATTCCAACTCCGATATGTTTGCTTCCATCCATGAATGGATCGATGAAGCCAACTTACACAAAATGTAATTCTTCGGAGTCTGGGCTCACTTTCGCTTCCTAGGATTTCGCAGATTTGTCGCTTTCAATGATCATCAGATCATGCGAACATTCAATGATCATCAGGCTAAACTAATGACGAGAATTCACTCTCGGATTAGTGACTGATTCTTTCATATCTGCGAACTTCAGGCTCCACAGGTGTAGATTCTACAGAAATCTGTAAATCCTTCCGCTGCTCTCCCTCAATAGGTTAAGCAGCCTCCTGTATTTCTCGAATTTCTTCGAGTTGTACTTTTACTCCCACTGTTCTTCTTGGAAAGTAACTTCCCTTCTTAGAAAACAGAATGGTCGTAAAAGTACTTTTTACTCCCACTGTTCTTCTTGGAAAGTAATTTCCTTCTTAGAAAACAGAATGGTCGTAAAAGTACCGAGCCTTGGTTTCCCTGAGAAAACTTCGAGTTATACTTTTACTCCCACTGTTCTTCTTGGAAAATAACTTCCCTTCTTAGAAAACAGATTGGACGTAAAAGTAACAAGCCTTAGTTTCTCTAGGACAACCAGCGAAGTAGCACAACTACAAATACTCAGTAAAGACAAATTTGGATCGATTCCAATCCACATTAACGTGGTGTCTTTCAACTGATATTTGTGGAACTATTTTAGCGTAAACTTAGATATTTCTAGAGCGTTATTCTTAAAATATCATGGAAGATTCGTGTGATTCATCTTTAATCATTTCTTATAAGATCTGATTCTTTCTCACAGAAACACCTTCAGGTTTTCAGGAGAAATGAGCTGTGAAACGATTTCACACTCATTCAGATGATCACATAATCAATGACTTAAGTATTCTCACTCATGATTTTAATCCAGAGTCTTAATACTTTTGTCATTCAGATCCTATACTTAATTCTGGAACTCTTTCGACCATGTCAAAGAATTCCAACTTGTGTCTCATCAAATGAACACAGTCACACTCACTGAAGTAATCAGTAGAGACAATGAAGTACAGGGGATTTTTCTCTGGCATTACTGCTCATTGGGCCACATACATGAGTATGTTCCAGGTCCAATAAGCCTTTGGGCTTTTCTCTAGCTCGGCTAAGATAGGCCCTTTACCTTTTGGTCTAGTAAACAGAATTCAAGTCTCATAAGATATTTTATCAAATGAGCCCAACAGTCCATGACTATGGGATTTCTGAATCCGACTTACTCTATGTGACCAAGACTTTTGCCAAGAAAAATCAGGTTTAATTCATCAGATTTAAACCAATTCGGTATTTATGTTACATTTAGGCACTCTTTGGTTTAAGATATAAAACCCATTCCATGAATAGGGTGCTACAATTAATATTTCATTAAGATCAAAAGAACAAAACTTGTTTTTTTATCAAAATGAAAAAACATTCAAATTCTTACAAGAAAATGAAAAACAACTCTGCTTAAAGCAGGTACATTGTAGCAATTACTTAATACAAAACCAAGCCTCAAAGGGATCTATAAGTGAAAAACCCTACGGCTGAGGCAGCATCCCAAGCTCCTTCCAGACATGTAGTTTCACTTGCCCTTCCTTCAACGTTCTACTGTTGCTTAGGCTCTGCATATTATCACAAATATCAGTGCCACAACCAGTATTCAATACCTGCAAGGTAGAACTTGAAGTAATAACATGAATACCTGAGGAAGTAGTCTCATACATTAACTTTAACTCCTCATCGTCTTCCATGAATTTTATGCAATCTCTCTTCCAATGCCCTATCTCTTTACAGTAGCAGCACTTACCAACGTAAGAGGTATCTGACTTGAGCTCAGAAGACACACGCTTGCCATGATTCAAAATCTGGACAACTTTGTCTTCACCCTTGTCAGTACTAGGTTTCATAAACCTACCCTTCACGTTTGGCTCAACCGTCTTGAGCATATTATGCAGTTCAGTCAGCGTCTTCGTTAAGCCTTTGTTGATATAGTTCTTCCTGAACTTATCATAGCTTGACGGCAGTGACTGCAGAATGATCTCAGTTGCCAATTCTTGGCTAACTGGATAATCCAGTTTCCTCAGGTTATCAATGTAACCCATCATTTTACTGACATGAGGACTCACTGGATTATCATTTGGTAGCTTGCAGCTAGTGAGAGACTTAACCAACTGGTATCTCTCCACTCGTATCTGCTCCTGAAATTTCAATTTCAGGCTGCTGATCATCTCTATTGGCGACTCCATGTTCTCATATTGCTCCCGCAAGTCAGAGTCCATGGTAGCCAATATCAGACCACGCACATCTACCGCATCATTATAATGCTTATTCCAAGCATCATATACTGCATGAGAAGCATTGGACCCGATCCTCACGGGGAGAGCTCTCTCAAGGACATAGTCCTTTCTCTCCTGTCTGAGGACTAGCCTCAGGTTCCGCGACCAAGTCAGGAAATTTGATCCGTTCAGCTTATCCATCTCAAGGATAGATCGGATCGAGAAAGTGTTTTGATTGTTTGTGCTAGTCATAACTGAAATATAAGATAAAAGGATTTTAGTTAATATGTTCAATATGATTAATCTCGTATTAAAATTTAATATGATTAATCATGCATTATATTCAATAACATCAGTTACCCTCAATAGAATATAATGATTCTAAGATCCACATATAACTAAGATTAAAGTGGGCCACTGGCCGTCACCCAACCTTAGCTTATATCGGTAAGCCCTATATCGGCTAATTATATCCGTGATATAACTCTTAGTTGTGAATCTGGGCCCGAGGCCCAATCCACTCTGATGTCTCAAGGCCCGGGACTCCCGATGGCCTAGTCAAGAAAACCAGACTATACAGTCATGTAATCATTAATGTCTGGGACTCCCAATGACATTTATGAATCACAAACCGTCTTACCCACGCAAAAGCAGACACCCTCACACTGTAAGGCCATGAATACAATTGAATGGGTTTTGACAGCTCACATAGCCTGGACAAGACATCCAACGCTTGATATTATTTGAGGTTCGTAGGTTTATTAAAATTTCATTCCCAAAATAGAAGATTACTATTTCGGGAAACTTTCTATTTCTGGAAACCTACTATTTTTGGAAACTTTCTAAAATTGGAAACTTTCTAAAAATGGAAACTTTCTAACTTTAGAAATTTCTTAAAAATCCAAAACCCGCAAATCCAGAAACTTCTATTTTAAGAAACTTTCTAATTTCAAAATTTCGGAAACTTTAATTTAAAATCGACTTTATAATTTCATAAAATAAATTTTAAATTGATCTGAAGAAAGACTCAAATAATTGGCCCAATTGTTTTAACTTCTTGGCCCGAGGCCCAAGAATTGGTCCATGTCCAAGACATGACCCAATTGTCCAATTATTTGACATAACCGGTCTGGTTCATTAAAATTGGTCTAACCAAATTTTAATTACTACGATGACCACAATTGTCAACCGGTTATTTACTAAACCGGAATTTCTCAATTTATTTGGTCCAACCAAATCAAATTAGAAATTCCTGGTTTAGGCACTAAATCCAATAATTCTTTCGACATTGGATTTCTTATCCCGGTTTAACCAGATTTAATAAAATTATTAAAATCTGTTTATTAAACCGTGACGTTGATTTTAATCAAGTTTTAAACCGAACCATTAACCGAACCGAACCGATTGATCACGTGAACCGATTACGACCTAATCGTAAGTTTCACGCGATCACGTCAGCCGTCAAGCCGCACGCGACGATCCGAGATCGAGGTGCTCGGTGTGCTCGGGACGGACGGACGTTGTCCGGCTCGCGGACGGGTTGCTCGGGTCGGTTGCTTCCACGATCGCCGAGCGGGACGGGATTGGCCGGGATGGCTGACGATCGTGCGATCACGTCCGATCGGATCGGATCGGATCACGCGACATGATCCATCCGTTCGTCACGTTCGATCGGCCCATCGATCAGCCATCGATCGCGATCCATCCGACGATCATAACGCGACCACGAAACACGATCGTCGACGATCGGTTCGTGCGTCCGTTGCGATCCGGATGATCCGACGTAAACCGAGTCATATAGCTCGGGATACGATTTTCATATGTGTTTAGATTTTAATTCTTGTTTCTTAAGTGAATTCTCTTATCAGTAAATTGATTCAAAAACACTTCTAAACAGATTAAACAACCTAAACATGAATCTAAAACAAGAAATCCTAAGAACCAATGGCTCTGATACCACTGTAGGAATTGTTTAGATGATCCTGATTCAATTCACAGATTCATATCACCCTAAACATACAGATCTAGGTTCTCTTGTAATAGAAACATAGATGATCTCACCTTTTACCTGTTTGTTGCAGCGGAAGAAGTAGAACAGGTCAGAGATCAGAGAGATGCATCAAGGGATGAATCCTCCAAAGGTTCACACACGCACGCTCGGGAATTGGCTGCTAGACCAGACGACAGGGAGGCGCAGAGAGAGGCTGTGGGTGGCGCAAAAGGCTGAGGAAAAATTAGAGACCTAGGTCTGATTTTATTCATTAAAATCTCTCCTAGTTCTCATGGGCTTTTGGGCCCAATTCTCAGTTCTGATTAAATCCCATGGATTTAATCAGGCCCTTTAGACTCTCTTGATACAGTAAATGCCTAGCACTTTTACCGTACTTCTGCTAAGCCGTTCCTTCGTATTTTCCCGTTAGCTTAGGCGTGTGACCCATATGGGATCATATAATAAAGGCAATAAGTCCAAGACTTATAGATCATGAGCGGACTCTAGCAAGCCATCATGACCCCCAGCATTATATGACTTATGTCTGATCATTGACATACTCTTACTTTCTAGAGACAGTACCGAGATTACTGGACACAATTCCAACAAAATTATGTCCAGACAACTACATTAGCTTTGGTTTCGAAAATCGCTAATCTATTGGTTCATTAAAAAGTTTGAAGCTTTACATCCTGGCCAACTAATCAAGCATAACCCAATTACGGTGAAACTGAAACTAAAGCTTTAAAAAAATCATTCAAGAGCAAGAAAGATCGAAAGTAAGTACCAATCGCGGTGCGCAAGGCGACGACGTCACTGGACTGAGCTGCGGCGGCCAAGTTACGAAGTTGAGAGGAAAGCTCGGGATCGCTTTCGCCGCCAACACCGTTTTCCTAGATGCTTCTTCTTTGCCGACGAGCTCGAAGGAATCCGCCTTGCCGCTGTGGAGGAGGAAGAGGGACGGGATCTGGAAACAGAAGCCGCCATCGTCGTTCGTGGTGGACGAAGCTCACATGACAGGTCCGACCTTAGAAGCCCCATTAGAGGGTCTTTTCCGAACTGGTTTCTTTCCAGGATTGCCTTGAGCACCAGATTACACCGATTTCTCGTCTCCAGCAATCGCCTCAACCGTCAAAGGAGAAGAAACAGGTGGAGCAGCAGACGCAGAAGCAATCGGCTCTGATTCGCCGCATACGATTTGAGTCCAAGGAGAGGACACCTGACGAGAAGGACGGCGTGATTGTGAAGCGGCAGCGGTAGGGCTTTCGAGATTATTAGGGACCGAAGATGCGAAGAAGCGGAGGCTGAGAAGAGAAGACGAAGAGGAAAAAGAGATAGCACAAAAATTGGTGCCAAAACCAAATATTTGGTGCCAAAACCAAAACTTTTACGGGTCAACACCGTTGTTTTGAAATTTGTATGTGTTTTGGACTTCTTAAGTATTAGATTTGCTTATGAAAATTTATAACAAATAAATTATTGGTTTAAAATTATAAATTTATTATATAGGATTAAGTAATTAGATTTCAGAGTTTTATAAATAAATATTTTTTTAACTGGTTTTAAGTAAAGTATATATGTAAATGATTTTATATATAAGTAACTAATAGTTATATTTTAGTTTTATTCATTATGTTTAAGTTTAAACTATTTATAACTTAAACTTTAAGATTTAGAGTTATAATTTAGGGTTTAGAGTTTGGGGTATAGAGTTTGGGGTATAGAGTTTATTCATTATATATAGCTAGGGTATAGGTTTTGAAGGATAATGTTTAAGGTTATAAGTGTTGTACTTAATTTTATATATTATAGAATAATTAGTTTTAGTTATTAAATTTTGTTTGTAATTTAGTTTTATGGTTTGTTTAGGATTTAGGGTATAGGGTTTGAAAGTTAATGTTTAAGGTTTTAAGTGTTGTGCTTAATTTTATATATAACCTAAGCCCTAAACATTTGTTCATACAAAACCGAACCAAATCTAAACTAAAGTGAATCTTAATTAGTTTTTTTTTTCCTCTAAACCCTAAATCATAAATTATAAAGCATACACCCAAAACATATATTCATCATTCGCAAAATGTAACATTGACAATACATAGGTTATGATTAATGGTTTAGGGTATGATTTTAGGGTATAAAGTTTAAACGGTAATGTTTAAGAGGGTATAAGTGATGTATCTTAATTTAGTATACATTTTAGCAATTGAAGCTTTAGTTATTAGTTTTTGTTTATAATTTAGAGTTTTAGGGTTTGTTTAGGGTATAGGATTTGAAGGGTAATGTTTAAGGTTTTAAGTGTTGTACTTAATTTTATATGTTATACAGTAATTGGAGTTTTATTTATTAGATTTTTGTTTACAATTTAGAGTTTTAGGGTTTGTTTAGGGTTTAGGGTATAGGGTTTGAAGGGTAATGTTTAAGGTTTTAAGTGTTGTACTTGATTTTATATATTAAATAGTAATTAGAGTTTTAGTTATTTAAATTTTTATTTACAATTTAGAATTTTAGGGTTTGTTTAGGGTTTAGGGTATAGGGTTTGAAGGGTAATGTTTAAGGTTTTAAGTGTTGTACTTAATTTTACATGTTATATAGTAATTGGAGTTTTATTTATTATATTTTTGTTTACAATTTAGAGTTTTAGGGTTTGTTTAGGGTTTAGGGTATAGAGTTTGAAGGGTAATGTTTAAGGTTTTAAGTGTTGTACTTGATTTTATATATTAAATAGTAATTAGAGTTTTATTTATTTAAATTTTTATTTACAATTTAGAGTTTTAGGGTTTGTTTAGGGTTTAGGGTATAGAGTTTGAACGGTAATGTTTAAGGTTTTAAGTTTTGTACTTAATTTTATATGTTATATTGTAATTGGGGTTTTATTTATTAGATTTTTGTTTATAATTTAGAGTTTTAGGGTTTGTTTAGGGTTTAGGGTATAAGGAGAGGCCGACTTCATGTTTGTATATATAAAACTTTTTGCGACTATTTAGCGACTATTTAGCAACTATATCTTAAAAATTAGTTACAGCTACGCGTGCCACAATATAAACGTGTTTATAACAACTTTATAACAACTTTTTGCGACTAAATATGAAACCGTTTAGCGACCCGCCAAATTTAGTCGCTAAATAGCGACTAAATAGCGACTAATAACATGTGGTCGCAATTTAGCGACTAAATTGCGACTATTCCTTATTAGTCTCAAACTTAGTCGCAATTTAGTCGCTAAATAGTCGCAATATTTAGCGACTATAAAATCAGTCGCAACTTGTAGTCGCTAAAACCCTGTTTTCTTGTAGTGTCATTAAGATGTTTAAGACCATCATATTCCCCAGATTTGGAGTACCTCGGATAGTGATTAGTGTTGGAGGATCTCATTTTATCAATAAGGTCTTCGAGAAGCTGCTGAAGAAGCATGGAGTTCATCACCGAGTCGCTACTCCTTATCACCCTCACACTAGTGGACAAGTCGAGGTTTCTAACAGGCAAATTAAGGAGATCCTTAAGAAGACAGTTGGAAAAACAAGGAAAGATTGGGCAGCAAAGCTGGATGACGCATTATGGGCTTACCGGACAGCATTCAAGACACCACTTGGGACCACTCCATTTCATCTGCTGTATGGGAAAGCATGTCATCTGCTAGTAGAGCTTGAGCACAAAGCAGCATGGGCTGTAAAACAGATGAACTTTGATCTTAAATCTGCTGCAGAAAGGAGATTGGTCCAGCTTAATGAGTTGGATGAGATTAGACATTTTGCCTATGAGAACTCAAAGCTGTACAAGGAGAGGACTAAGGCTTATCATGACAAGAAGATTGTCTCTAGACAGTTTGAGCCTAATGATCAGGTACTTTTGTATAACTCTCGTTTGCATTTGTTTCCAGGTAAACTGAAATCAAGGTGGTCGGGTCCTTTCACGATCAAACAGGTGCGTCCATATGGAGCTGTCGTTCTAACCACCAAGGAAGGTAATGAATTCACTGTGAATGGACAGAGGGTGAAACATTATTGGGCTAAGGCCGAGATTCCAGAAGGTCAGATTCTGCCTCTGGACGATGCACCCTCTGCCTAGATTAGCTGAAACGTCAAGCTATTGACGCTAAAAGAGCGCTGAGTGGGAGGCAACCCACTGTTTTCGATTTTGCATTTTCATTTTAGTGTTTTTGTAGGATTTTACGTTTTCTTTCTGTTTTTGGTGAGTTTTGTTCTGCAGGTCTCGGAGTATTCGCAGTGCGTCGATCGACACACCACTGTGTCGATCTTCACAGCATGAAAGAAATCGCATTGCAGCGATCGTTGCGGTCCTGAGCAACGATCGACCATACACGAAAAGCGCCCAGCAACGGTCGATGCACCTAGTGCAACGGTCGATGCAGGTGCGACAGAGGTAAAATCAGACAGAACTCAACACGTCCATTAACATTTAACTTTTTCTTTCTTTTTACCAATCCTTCGCTTGACACTACTGGGGACAGTGTGTCTTAAGTGTGGGGGAGGTGCTACTGACATCTATCTTTCTGTTTTCTTAGAGTCAGTATATTTTTCAAAATTTGTTTTATCGAGTCAAAATAGTTTAAGTAAGAAACGATGATTTTTTTAGAAGATTAACAGCACTTGCAGGAACTTAAGTAACCATTGAGATGAAGTTGCAGATTATCTATGACTATTAGAAAACCCAGACACGGATCAACCTACTGAGGACACCCACATCGCTTCAGGTATCAGAGGATCCTTTTACTGACTTCACCTTAATACTGACTTAATTTTCTCACCTAAGGGCTTAGAATACCTTGTGTCGGATTCCCTTGTTAGTTCTGACACAGCCTGTAAACCTGTCCTATTTGGTTCCCTTCTCCCCTTCCATAAAATAAAAAACAAAAAGATAATAAACTGAGGATGAGTTAGTAACTCCGAAGTGGTCTCTGGGAGTGGTAGCTACAACTATCATATCCTGTGCATCCATGGAATGTGTCCAAAGTACACCCCTTAACGGGAAGAGTACTGATAAAAAAAAAAATGATACCCAATGGGGAAAAATCAGAATGCTCAGGAAGTGAAAAGAGAAGAAAGGGACTAGAGAAAGATAGTATGGTGGTCTAGAGCTGACAAGGTAAGAGTCCATGTGCCTTTGATCGATACTCCTTAGGTGAGACCGCACTTAAATACTTGCAGAAGTCAGTAGGGAGAATTTGAATGCGTGAATGTGATTGTGGAGTTTACTTAGGACAATTGCTAAGTGTTGGGGAAGTATATGTTGGTCCTGATGTCTGCAGGTGAAATCTTTCATGTGGATTACTAAGGGGAATCTGGGTGTTATTTCTTCTACGATGAAAAGATTTTTTGAAGAGTTTTCAAACCTCTTCACCATTCTAGTTCTTTGTTTTGCTTGAGGACAAGCAAAGGCTAAGTGTGGGGGAGTTGATATATCATGGTTTTTACTATTTTTAGACCATGATATAAGTGTGTTTTAGAGTCTATTTGTGTTTCTTTAGAGTCTTTTACAAGTTTTATTAGGTACAAGCACATTTGGAGCAGAAGTGGAGATTTTGGAGCTGTTTGGTGCATTTTGGAGATTTGGTCCGAGAGACAGAGTTCACTGTCCAGATTTGAGGATTGCGTCGATCGTTGCACACCTGCATCGATCGATGCATAGCGCGAATGGGCCAGACTCGGCGGTTTAATGAAGAATGCTGATATTGCAGAAAAGCCCAGAAGTTCCAGATATTTACACAGAAGCCCAAAACGTGTTTTAGCTATTTAATTAGGTTTTTAGATCAGTTTTTACATACGCTTACATACACATTCATAATTTAGAGCAGAGAGTTTTTAGAGCTTTTGGGGCTAATTTGATCCTGTACTACATTTGTTTTGGAGAAGTTTGCGAACCCCTTTACTTGTTTAATCTCTTTTATGATATCTAATTATTCATTGATTATGTCTTCATATTCTCTGTCTGAGTAGATTCATAGTTAGGTTTAGGGTTTCTCACATAGGATTTCATGACTTGCTAGACTTGTTTAATTCAGTTAAGGATTCATAACTTTATCTGTTCTTCGATCTAAATTGCGTTTAAAGCTAGTTCTAACCTGATCAATTAGAATCTAGATCTTAGGTTGCTAAATACGACACGAAAGTGTAGTTTAGAATCTGAACTATTTAGGTTGAGCAATTAAATTACTCGCAAAGGAATTTGGTTTAGTTTAATTGTGAACATATCGAACTTGGAATTAATGCTGGTTTAATCTGTTAGTAATTGCAAAGGAATTTGGATTGCTACACTTAGACTTAGAGAATTCTCGCAACGACAGTTGGTTAATTCTATATCCGTGATTTGAGTTCTAGAACTGTGCTTATTTAGATCCTGACCGAATGATTTGTCTGCTTGTCTGATTTCCTGAGAACGCCCTAGACTTAGCGCCCTTAATTAACTGCTTTCACAACCGATAATCCTGCTACTTATTTACTTTCTCGTATTGCTTTTTAGTTACTTCACATTGCTTTCATCTTAGTTTACTCTCTACTGTTCTTAATCTATCGTTGACCAGAGTCTATGTGGATTTCGATACCCTATATACCCCTATCAGAACCCTCACTCAAAGGAGGACGACCTGCATAATTATTAAAAAAAAGGGTTTAATCCTTTCCAAATAATGACGAACAAAACGTCACGAACAGACAACTCACTTTCTCATGCCCGCTCGATGATACGAAGCGAAGGTCGGACAGCTCAAACCGGGGAAGCCCGGGGAGGTGCAGGAGGAAGCGGTAAGTCTCGGGAAATCCGAAATCGATCCCGCGGAACCCCCCCCCCCCCAAATCGATCCTCAGAGCAGCCTGCACGCGCTCTATTGTAAAACTGTCCCAGTTGACGGTACCCCTCCTCAGTCGGGTTATTAAGGCCTCCGTAATAGGGTTGAGGTCAAGCGATTCGGGAAACTCTGTGATACAAACTAAAACCAATCAAGAATCGGACTGATAACAAAAAAAGAAAGGATCGAGTAGTAAAACCAAGAGTCTTACCAACGTTGGAAGCCCACCGTGAAGGGACGACCGAGCAATCGAACTCTCCGACCGAATGATGGGTAATCCTAAAGAAAAAATATCGGCCCTTCCATTCATCCCTCGACGGAAGACCGTCGAGGATCCTCCCGAACCGAGGAGAGAGACGATACGTCCCCGAAAAGCGAGAATCCTACTTCACCGAGCAAACCCGCATGAGCTCCTCGGGACCAAACTCAATCCCCTCCTCCGCGGCCCTGACTCCAAGTCCGATAACGTATCGAACAAAATTTGGCGTCATTTGATGAAACGCCAACTGGAGCTGGGACAACACTAAGAAAACAAGGCGGGGAATGGGGAAGAAGAGCCCACATTTTTCGAAATAAGTGTAGGAGGCGCAGCAGTAGCCTTCTACGACCGTTTCGGGGGACACCGCCGGAGAAGGGATGATGATCTCGACTTCCAGCAGAATCCGGAAAAGCTCCTTCAACTGCTGAATGTGGTTTACGGTTAACGAAGACGGCGGGTGCGGACCGAACGATCCCGCCGCCGTACTCGTACTCGCTCCCGTCGGGTCTCTCAAAGCCATGAGGAGATATGTATCGGAGTAAAGAAAACGGAAAATCTCCGGAAAGGACTTTTTCTGACTGTAGAAGGGATATGAAGGAAAACCTTAAGCAAGAAAGAAATAGGGTAAAAAGGAGAAGGCAAAGGGTTACCTTCGACAATATGTATGATTATCTATAGTGGGAATCATGCAAGATATCGTTCGTACAACTCCCAAGCTCGTATTAATTACTGAAAAAATCGAGATGGTTTGGACTCCTCGCTTTCTCTTTATCCCAACCGTTGATTTAAGATCGACGGCTACGAATGCGCGACAATTAGATCACATCAGCGAAAGAACGAGCCTGAAAAGACTCTTCGCGACCCTCGAATCTTAACCGTTGATGATCGACCAGATCCACGGTAGGAGATGAAATTCTCAAACAAATACACGCCACGACTACCGACGCGGTAAAAAGCAGTTCAGCTCGTCCCACGCGCTTATCCTTGGCCGTTAGATCGAAGCAAGATCTACGGATAGGGCGAAATTAATCATTAGGTTTTCGTCACCCGAGACACGCGCGTCCACCGCCCATTAACCTCGACTCGTCAAAATTAATGGGCTGGGGGGCTATAGTTGGTACTGGATTTCCCTCTAGGAAATCCGGCCCGTTAACAAATAAAACAAAGGCCCATATTTATGAGCCCATTCCAGAATCAAAGATAAAGAGACGAGCCGATTCATTTGTTGGGCCCAAACGAATGACACTTTGACAAGGCCCAAGCAATGCCGAAGTAAGAGGCGATCGAGCTCGAGCTCAGCAGCAGACGACGTGGAGATAGAGCAACTCAGTCTTCGTCGGTTCAACTGATCCACGTAAATCTCGGAGATCGTTACGAAGGCAAGGCCGAAATATCGGAACAAGAAGGTCAAATTCGAGACTATTTAAAGAAGAAGTGGCGATTTTTTCAAGACATTCCAACCCTGACCTAGAACACTTCGACAAGATAGCTCGATCATCATACTTTGTACTCTCTTTTCGATTGTGTTTGTTCTATCTCGACGATCAATCTAAATAAAGTCTTTGATTCATAGGAAATTATACCATTTCTATATCCTAAAGTCCAAATCCACGAATACAAATTCTTAGTGTGAATCCTGGATCTCACACATACCGCTCGACCACCGTACCGCCCGTTTCTCTCGACCATCGACCACTCGATCATATCTCATATCATCTGGTATCAGAGCATTAAAGCTCCTGACCCAGCTCGGTTACATCTCATCCTTCATCTAGTTTTATTTTGTTTTGCTTTTGTTTCTTCTAAAATCGAAAATCAAAAAAAAAAAAGGTTGCTAGTCTTGTTTCTCACTCGGACAAGTACTTTGATTCTGAACCGGTTGCTTGCTGTTTGCTGCTGAGTTATTTCTCTGTTCCTGTTGTGTTGCATTGATATAAACTGAAACTTAAGCTTGGAATCGATTGTTAGGGTGTTAGCTCAGAACTAGCCGCTAGGGTTTTAGGCTTCTCTCTCTAGCGATTTGTGTTGACTGAATCCTCTCTGTCTCGGTTTGTATCTTTTGAAGTTCCTGTTATTTCTGTTTGCATACACGGAAGAAGAAGTTAGAACCGGCTGCTAGGTTTCTCACACACGAACCGCATATAGCTAGGGTTTCTTTGCTTTGCGATTTTGTGTTTGCGGTTTATCTTGAATTATTTTTTGGTTTAGTTCCGGTTGCTTTGCCCAATTGTTCTCGGTTTAGTTACTTTCCCTTTTGTAGTTTCTAGTCAAAAAAAAAGTATCGGCCTTTGTTCTTTTCCTTTTTTGCTCGCCGCAGCCCCATTTTCCTTTTTCCATCTCTTGCGCGATTTCCTTTTTGTTCTTGTTTACTTTTCCTTGTTGCGTTTGATTTGTTTGTCAAGTGTGCAGGATACATGGCCCAAGAACAGCCCAATCCACCAGCTAGACCAGCTGACTTTGAGCAACTGATGGCCGCGATCTAAGCAATTGGCCAGACACTCGGGGCTCGGCTCGACCGCTTAGAACGACCCGACGATCGGCAGCCTCGACCGGATGAGCAACAACCTCGACCCAGAACTCATCAGCCCCGACCAGGCGAACCTCAGCCCCGACCAGGAAAACCTCAGCACCGACCGGAAGCACCACCATCTCGGTTCGACCAGCAACGTCGACTAGACCCTTACCGCGGACGAGCGGAACGACCCGGACGCTACCAGGACGTCCGACTGGACGACACGGACGAGTTCGAGGACGGACGCCACGGACCTCGACCACCATACCAACGCGATCCAAATCATCGTGGAAGCATACGAGAACAAGAGGTACAACGTCCATTCCCTAATGATATTAAGCTAAAACCTCCCACATTTCTAAGCAAGGTAGACCCGGAGGCTTATCTAGATTGGGAGCGGAGGATGGAACATATCTTTGACCATTATGGGTATCCCGACCCCAGGAAGATCTCTCTTTCAGTGGCCCAGTTCACAGGACATGCCCTGTCATGGTGGAACCGGGCCGTCGCAGAACGAGGGCGCCACCTGTATGAACCGACCCATTTCCACAGATATTTGTAGAAACGTTTTCGTAAGTTGATGCAGGGAGCCAAGACGGTCGAAGAGTACTTCGAAGAGTTCGAGCAGTTACGGAACAGGCTTGAGTTGGACGACTCGGAGGAGACCCTGATGGCCCAGTTCGTGGACGGACTGAACGAACGGATCGCGCGGAAGGTAGAAATTCAGCCTTATCACGATATGTCCTAATTGTTGCATTTGTGTATACAGGTTGAGCATCACAACAAGCGGAAGTCCATGACCACAACCCGGCCTCGGGCCAGCACATCTTGGGCCGCACCGACCCCATGACCCACTGACAAAGGTAAGACGCTCGAGGTCGAATCCAGGTTCAAGAAGCCGACCATTGAGACTTCTAAGCCCAACTGGCCCGAACCAGGTAAGTTCTCTAACACGTCCCGTTCTCGAGATATTACCTGTTTTAAATGCCAGGGGAAAGGACATATGGCTCGAGACTGTCCGAACCGGAGGATCATGATTCTGAACGAGGCTGGTGAGTACGAGTCTCAGGACGAACATGAGGACGAGGACGTAGAGGAGCTGGAACCGGGAACGCCCATAGAGTATCCCGACTATGTAGAGTTATTGGTGATCTGGAGAGCCCTCAGTGCACTTGTTGACCCAGAGACGGTTCAGCGAGAAAACATTTTCCATACTCGTTGCACTGTGAACAGCAAGGTATGTAGTCTTATTATAGATGGTGGATCATGCACTAACGTGGCAAGCAGGAACATGGTCGATAAGCTTGGACTTCAAGTGACCAAACATCCGCGACCATACCGACTGCGATGGCTGAACGACGACACGGAGATAAGGATCACATATCAAGTGACCGTACCCTTCAGCATTGGACGATATCACGACCAAGTAGTATGCGACGTGGTTCCTATGCAGGTTGGACACTTACTGCTTGGCCAACCATGGCAATTCGATAAGAAGTCCGTGCACAACGGACGGACCAACCATTACTCATTCGTCCATGACAAACGAAAGTACCAGCTTGCACCGCTCACACCGCAGGAAGTGCATGAGATGCAACTACTTCTTGCCAAGGATAAAAAGAACCGTAAGACCAATCTCTTTATTTTGTCCCATTCAGTTTCTAGAGCTATTGTTCAGAACACGCATGTGCTACTGATGGTCTTTAGGGAGACTCTACACTCGTGTTCAAACGATGTTGAGTTGCCCTGAGAAGTTGTTTCTTTGTTGGACAAGTTCAAGGACGTTTTTCCAGACGAGATACCAACCGGCCTACCTCCTATCCGAGGCATTGAGCATCAGATCGACCTCGTGCCCGTAGCGGCCCTTCCCAATTGATCGGCTTACCGAGTGACTCCGACCGAGTCTAAGGAACTGGAGAAGCAGGTGCAGTACCTCATGTCCAAAGGCTACATCTTAGAGAGCCTCAGTCCGTGTGTTGTTCCTGTCTTATTGGTTCCCAATAAGGACGGGTCTTGGAGGATGTGCGTTGACTGCCGGGCAATCAAAAATATCACCATCAAGTACCGGCATCCCATACAACGACTGGACGATATGCTGGACGAGTTGCATGGAGCGTCCGTGTTCTCTAAGATCGACTTACGGAGTGGATATCATCAGGTCCGGATGAAAGAAGGAGACGAGTGGAAAACGGGTTTCAAGACCAAGCAAGGCTTATATAAGTGGCTGGTCATGCCGTTCGGCCTCACAAATGCGCCCATCACGTTCATGCTCATGAACTAGGTCTTAAGGGCCTACATCAGTAAGTTCGTTGTTGTTTATTTCGATGATATCTTGATTTATAGTCAATGTTTTGCTGATCACTTGGTGCACCTTGAGCAAGTGATAGATACTCTTCGACAGGAGGGTCTTTACGCGAAACTTAAGAAGTGCACCTTCTGCACTGACAAGCTTGTGTTTTTAGGCTTTGTTGTGAGTTCGCAGGGTTTACAGGTTGATCAAGAGAAGATCAAGGCAATTGAGGATTGGCCGACACCGACCACGATCGGCCATGTCCGGAGTTTCCATGGATTGGCCAGATTCTACCGACGATTTGTGAAGGAATTTAGCACTGTGGCCGCCCCACTTACAGTCGTGATCAAGAAGGACGTTCCATTCAAATGGGTCCAGGCGCAGGAGACCGCGTTCCGGAAGCTCAAGGACTTGCTAACCCATGCTCCTATTCTGGTTTTGCCTAACTTCGATAAAACCTTTGAGATTGAGTGTGATGCTTCAGGTTTAGGAATTGGAGCTGTCCCGACGCAAGGAGGATGGCCGGTCGCCTATTTCAGCGAGAAATTGAGTGGATCCACGCTCAACTATCCTACGTATGACAAGGAACTGTACGCCTTGGTCCGGTCCTTGGAGACTTGGCAGCATTACTTGCTAGCCAAAGAGTTCGTTATTCATACCGACCACGAGACGCTCAAGCATCTGAGAGGACATATGAATCTGAAGAGGAGGCACGCCAAGTGGCTTGAGTTCGTGGAGATCTTCCCGTACATCATCAAGTACAAGAAGGGAAAGGAGAATGTAGTAGCTGATGCACTGTCTAGGAGATACATGCTGATCAGTACCATGGAGGCCAAAGTCTTGGGGTTTGAACTTATTAAAACAGACTATGATCCTGATTTTGGTGAAAATTTTCAGGAATGTCGTAATGGACCAAAAGGAGCTTTCTACTTGCACAATGGGTTCCTGTTGAGGGGAAAACGACTTTGAATTCCCCAAGGTTCGATGAGGGATCTTCTGATCCGAGAATCTCATGAAGGAGGACTGATGGGACACTTTGGCGTGGAGAAAACACTGAGTGTCCTGGTCGAACACTTCTACTGGCCGCATCAGAAGCGAGACACGGAGCGTTTCTGCTCCAACTGCATCACGTGCCTTAAGTCGAAATCCAGGTCACATCCTCACGGTCTTTACTTGCCATTGCCTATACCTAACCGACCATGGGTCGATATTTCTATGGATTTTGTACTTGTGTTGCCTAAGATCAGGAACAAGGATGCGATCTTCGTTGTGGTCGACCGGTTTTCAAAGATGGCCCATTTTATACCATGTTCTAAGACGAACGACGCGACCCAGATGTCCGACCTCTTCTTCAAAGAAGTGGTAAGACTGCACGGATTGCCCCAAACCATTGTCTCGGACCGCGACCCGACCTTCCTAGGACACTTCTGGAGGACGTTGTGGAGAAAGCTCGGCGCTAAGCTGTTGTTTTCGACCACTTGCTATCCGCAGACCGATGGACAGGCCGAGGTTGTGAACCGAACTCTCACAGCCCTTTTAAGGGCCACGGTTGGTAAAAATTTACCAAATTGGTTGGATTGCATCCCTTTTTTTGAATTTGCTTATAACAGTGCCAAACAATCTGCTACTAAGATGTCTCCTTTTGAGGTTATTTATGGATTTATGCCAGATACTCCACTTGATCTGAAACCACTGTTGGCACTGGAGTTTATCAATCTGGACGGAGAACGCAAGGCCGAGGCCGTTGCCAAGCTGCACCAGATGATCAAGGAGAACATCGAGAAGAGAACGGCGCAATACAAGAAGCAGGCTGACAAGCACAGGAAGGAGGTCGATATTCGGCCAGGAGATTGGGTTTGGGTCCATATGCGACCTGAATGGTTCCAAAACAAGAGGCGATCCAAGCTAGCCCCACGAGGAGACGGACCATTCCGAGTCCTAAAGAAGATCAACGACAACGCCTACCAATTGGTACTCCCAAGTGAGATGAGTATATCGTCTAGTTTTAATATTGCTGATTTGTCTCCTTACTGTGCAGGTGATACCGTTTTGAGGCCAGAACCTCTTAAAGAGGGAGGGAATAATGAGGACATCAGTCTGACCGACCCTGAGTTGGACGAGCAGGACGGACCAGGCTCGACCATGAGGCTGGTCGACCAGTTCCCGACCATGAGGCTGGTCGACTAGTTCCTGACCATGCGGGACATGCCAAGGACACGTTCTGGACAAAGACAAGTACGAGACGAATTCAACAACGCTATGGAACAGCTGATCTCCAGGACGAGCATAGAAGACATCACGACCCAGCTAGGCCAGCTCGACCAAGGCCAACCTGTCTTGAACCGGTTGGCCCACAAGATGATCAAGACCGAAGCAAGCAATCCATTTGACCCGACCATGCCATGGCCCTTACTCCGGACGATCGAACCGACCATGATCTTCTGCATCGAGACGGATGAGTCCTAGACCGGTCCGTCTCTGGACTAAGGATCATACTCTTTTTCCCTTGTGAGGTTTTGTCCCAAATGGGTTTTCTTCACAAGGTTTTTAACGAGGTGATCCGAGACCCGTTCATTAGAGAGGCCGGCCGGCCTCTTTCCTTGCGACCAGAGTTTCCTTTTCTGTTATGGTTTTATTTCTTGTTTTCCTTTGCCTTTTTCTTTTTTTTCGGCTGGCCCAAATGTTTAGGCCCATGCTCTTTTTCGATTGTAAGTTTTTTAAACACTTCTTTGGTTTAATGAAAAGCCAAGTAAGAATTTAGCAAAGAAAAACCCTAAAGGTTCGATCTCTTCCTCCTTTGTGCGGTTGCCCCTCTGGAGACCAGATCTATTTGCTTCTTGCTTGTTCGATTCTCTTGCTCTAAGTGTCATAGAATAAGTAGCTCATCACCGACCATCCCTTGACAAGAAGAGAGTGTCATCGGCCAGCTTCTTGTTCCGCTCGACCACCGTACCGCCCGTTTCTCTCGACCATCAACCGCTCGACCCTCGACCACTCGACCGTGTCTCATATCACTTTTGGTAGTAAGCAGACATGAGTGTCGTTAACCTTCTCTACCATCTTTCCAGTGATGAAAAAACCCCAGATTTCCCGGCACATATCTTCACCCAATATATTCCAAAATGTATGGTAGAAACCAGCTGAAAATCCATCGGGTCCTGGTGCCTTGTCGGAGTGGATATCAAGAACTGCCTTCCTAATTTCTTCCCTGCCCGAAACTTTTATGAGCTCCTGATTCATATCCAGTGTGACTCTTTGGGAAATAGCCTCAAGGACCGTAGAGAAGTCTTGATTTCCATTTGATGTGAAAATTTGTTGATAGTATTGATTGAAGATCTGCCCAATTTTATCATCCCCAAACACCCCGATTCCGTCTGGGTTTTCAACAACCGTGATACGGTTTATGGATCTTTTGGCTTTTGTTACTGAGTGGAAGAAACTAGAATTGTGATCGCCTCCTTGCAGCCAAAGGATTCGACTTTTTTGTCTCCAGAACAATTTTTCAGCTTTGTAGGCTGCTGCTAGGGTGTTTGATAACTCTTTGATGATAAGATTGTTCGGGGAGTCTGATGAAAGAGCAGATTCCAGGGCAGATTGGGCTTCCAGAATCGCTTTGACCATGCGATTAGTTCCCGTCTACATCTATGAATCTTAACGTCAACTCGTTCTTCCAACTGAGGGTTCCATGCACTTTCCACCAACGATCTGACTTCATCAATATTACTGAGGCTTCTATCATAGCGGAAAAGCCGTTTCTTTTTTGGTTTTGAGGTATTTAAGTAGATGAGCAATGGCCGGTGGTCCAATCCTTCGTAACGAAGGTACTCACATCTACAGGAGGGGAAGGCATCAGTCCATTCACAATTTGCAAGCCCTCGATCAAGACACTCATGGATAAAGTGTTCTTGTCTAATGACGTGCCATGAGAGGGAGCTTCCGGAGTGATTCACGTCCCAAAGGCCATTCGTCGAGACGAAGCTTCAAAATGGAATAAATGATCCCTCACTTCTAAGGGGGCCACTAACTTTTTAGGAGTTGTACAGGATCTCATTAAAATCACCCGCAAACATCCAAGCTTCTCCTTTAAGGGATCCTAATTCCGAGATTGTGTTCCAAAACTTAGCCTCCTCTTCACGCTGTGGTGGGCTATACACGCAGGTGAATACGACAGACTTACTTGGTATCTTAAGCGACTATCAATGAAGTTTTTAGAAGAATCCAAAACCAATAACTCAACATCTTATTTCCAAAATAGAGCTAAACCATCTCCTAATCCAATAGGAGGTACAAGAAAGTTATTAGTAAATCCCAATTCATGGGAAATTTTTAACACAAAAGATTCTTGATTCTTCGTTTCCGAAAGGAAGAGGACATCCGGGTTGAGAGTCTTTTTGATTTCCCGGAGTCTAGGAACTGTCAATTATCTGCCCATTCCTTGACAGTTCCAAGCCACTAAGGCTAAGGAATCCGGCCTTGCGGATTGTGAAAATCTGCCCGACCTTTTGAGATTGCTGGAATAATTCTCATTGAAGGCATCCCATCATCGTTTAACAGCTTCTTGCGGGAGGTTGTGGCTCTAGAAGCTATCTGTTTATGAGCACTAGTGCCATGGATGGGGCTTCTATGGATACGAGACTTGAGAGGTACTTTAGTTACTTTCCTTTTAACTGCAGCTTTAGATTGAGTAGCAGTTGATTTCTTTGGGCCTCGAGCACGAGATTGCTCAGCTGGTGTTCCCAGACGAAGCGCAACTGGAACTCTGGTATCAGACGTTGGTGAAGCATGTTGAGTGTCCGTTCTTGTCTTCTGCCCAGAGCCAGCATTGCGGAGGAGTTCATGATTCTCCTCATCCACATACTGAACTTCAACATCTTGGAGTCTGGCAAGAATGGAGATGGAAAGGCCTGAAGTTCTAATAGCATTGGAGGTGCTATTGGTTCAGAGATTCTTTCTAAAGCTGACCTCCTTTCTCTTGAGGATACAGGGTAATCGCTTCCCGTGGTGGATTTGGAGGTGGAGTTCTAGAACTAATAGTTCTTTGGTCTCGGGAAGGGGAGTCTCTTAGACGAGGGAGTTGGTCTGATTAGTCTTTTGTACCCCCCATGCAGAGTTGAGAGGGGCGATCTTCCGGTCTGACAGGGATGTTAAACCGATAGCCTTCTTCAACTCGATTGGCTCGATAAGAATGAGCTCTTGGTTGATAATCAGATTCACGAGAATTAGCCCCATGTTCACGATAGGAACCTTAAATGAGTCTTCTGCGAGACCACGCTTGAGAGTTTCCTTCAGGGGGATCTCTTGAGTAGTTTCTCAGTGGGTTATAGCGGTAGTTACGATTGGTCGGATCTCTTTTAAGAGATATGTCGGAAGATCTTAGAGAGTTCGTGGGCTCTCTGTAATATAGGTTCCTCCTCTGCTCTTCAGGCCTTCTAAGAGAAGCATTCTGATTTGCTTCAGGAAGGACAGTGGTAGAGTGATCTTTACTTTCTTTCGTAGGGCATGAAGAATCCTCATGGGAGAGGCAATGGAATAAAAAACAGTGTTTCTCAAGTTTGTCATACAACACATCAACCATGATTGTATTGGCTGAAGATAAGCAAATTGGTAGTTTCTTTTCTAGCGGGACCAGACCGTTGATGCTCACACGAACTTTGCCTTGGGGGATATCTTTATCCACTACATTTCCGAGTTCGCTTCAGATTTTTTGCAGTGTCGTGTCATTCCAGAAATGAAGTGGAAGTCCGTGGAAATAAACCCATAACAAGATCTGGTTTGGGAAGTTGTTTGAGATAATAAGCTCCCATTTCTGGAGTATAATCATCCACTTCTTGTAGCGGTAAGGTGAGCGGCGGAGGACAGATTGGAGAGCCTCTTCTGACTTGAACTTAAATTGGAACAGTTCTGGTCCAAGTTCCATGCCCGTGACTTCGGAATCCATATTCCAGTACTGAATCAACCAATCAACCAATCAACCACCCATTGTGGTTTTTGTATTGTTGGGTTAGTTGTTCTGCCGATGAGGGTAAGTTTGTGTTCTTCGATTATGTCAGAAGTGTCACTGGATGGAATGATGATGGGTTTCTCCTTTTTGGTTGGTTTGGACAGGAACCCACTTTCCCTTTTCTTGTCTTGAGTATGGTCGTGACATCTTTAGAGGCTTAACGAGAGCAAGGATAACCACATGCTCTGAACAAATCCTCACAGAGAGGTAATACTTCAAACCGTACAAGAGAGAGAAGTACTGGAGAAGAAGGGAGCTATAGGCAGCTAAAACTTTCTTGAAACTATGAGCTTGAGACCAGATTCAGTAACTCCTCAAACTGAGGTAGATTTGTAATAGTACTAGAGACTGAGAGCAGTTCATCGGGACTTAGTCGAGGCTAAAGACGAGGCCTAGACACGGGACCGGTGAGAGAAGTGAGAGGAGATGCTTCTTGACATACTCATAATATCCCACGAAACAGAGAGGGAGACGGGGATGAAGATAGCTTCAAACCTAGTCGCCGTGGGCAGAAACCAAGAGGAGAGGGATTACCAGACTTCGGCGGTGGACCCTCCGACTACCATCGGGGGTGGAACCACGATGAGTTCACTTCCCGAGGTGGTTTTCTTGAAGTCAACTTTCCTCTTTTGGTTAATACTGGGTAGATATTTTCAAAAAGGAAAGTAATACTAGACATGTGAAAACAGAAATAGGTGGAAATGGTTTTTGAATTCTGTCTCTGGAAATGTGCCTGGGATAACTTTCTCACACTACTTTGTCATCAAGAAATTAGATAAACGGGAGATAGTTTTTATTATTCTAGTTACTATTCACAGTCCACAATCAGACAAACTTAATTTTCATCTTGGCTAAACTCATTCCTATAAATTCGCAGGTGGTCGTTTGGTCTTTGTGGATCGATCCCACCTATGTTTTTGTCGTTGATGTCACTTGTAGGAAATAGAGTTGGATTAAACATGATTCACATTACTCCATAGCTTTTAACAAAATATTTTTTATCATGCTTTTCGCCATAATTACAAAAATTCATTTTCTCATATTAACCGCAAAATCTTTGCGATAGCGACTGTGATCGAAAAAAGTAAATATGATGGAGAGAAAATAACCACAGTGGAAACAAAAATAATCAGTGGAAACGATCGCAGGTGGTGTTTGTTACGTCTTTTATGATCACCATTTTTTCCAGCGACATCCATCACGTATAACATCATCTATTGCGACTTTGCTCAGCGACTTTAGAAACAAGGCTATATCCGTCATTTTCACTCTATTATTTGATAGGTCCTTGTCGTTTTTGTCAGTCGCTATCTCCAACGCAGCGATAAGTAAAAGAACACGATCTTTATTCTTCCGCAAAACTACAAAATCTCGCTTTTTGGTAATAATAAAAAATCCTATTTTTCCAAACCACAAAAAATTCCATAATAATCTCAAAATCATATTTTCTGCCTAAATCTTGATATTAGTTTTTTCCATTATTTTTTATAATGTTTTATAAACTGATTTGTAAAGGTTTATAAATCATTTGAATATAGTTCTACCATATAATATTTTGGACTGAAAACATTCAATTCTTATTAGTTTTATAAAGCTTAATAAAGCTGTGTAGAATAAGCAGGATTTCCTCTAAGAATATGCAATCAAATTTGTGGTTATGTAATCTACTACACGTTCTTTGGAATTTATTTTACAAAATATTATAAAAGTTGGCTTTTTTCTATTCTTATGCTGCCTCATCATCATCTACATGATTAATTAAATTTTTTTTTTTAAAGCCAAAATACACATTTACTAATTTTATGACCAATAATTAGAGAGTGGATGTAGGATTTAATGTTCCACTCATCACTTTATTTTTTTTTTACCGCTGTAACATATATAACAAATGTCTAACGAAAAATGACAAATTTGATAAGTAAATTACAAAATTTTATATCAAAATTATACTAAAAATTACAAAGCTTTATATTTTTTTCAAACTTCTATATAGCAGTGATAAGGTTTGTGTTAACGCATTCGATGACCACAATAATTAATAAAATAATAGAGTATAAAGAACTGGGATATGGATTATGGATTTTGCTCACTATCCGTATCAACCCAAATTTTTTTTTTAAAGGTTAACCATTTATAAAGTAACATTTTGGCTTTTATATATAAGTACTCATAACTAACTCAAGCAAATCAAATTCTACATATTTTCAGTAAACCAAATCAATAAAGATGGCAGAGAAATCGAAAACAAATTAAAATATGAAAAGGAAGAAACAAATAACAAAAAAATCTAAAAACGCATTATCAAAGAAAAAACAATGAACACCGGAATTAAAAAAACTAAGAAAATGCCAACTTACAACTACACATACATAATCTTTTTATTCACATCTAAGAGATTATACTGAAATTCAAGGATGAAATACAAATAGCCAACAAGAATTAAAATATTTCTAGAGATAGAACTGAGAAATTCATAAGTAAAACATCAAGCCCAAAAAGAGAGACTAAAACGATAGCTAAAACCTAAAAACCAACACTAAACTGATAACTACTCAAAGAAGTTATTAACAACAATCTAAGTGAAAGAGAGTAATAAGCAACTAGACATTAATAACATTAAGGATTAGAGATCTTAGAGCATCTTAATATACTGCTTCTAATCTATTGAAGCCAAAAGAGCCTGGAACCATCAAAACCACCCCAAAACCGCTCAGACCCTGAAAAAGTTTCAGAATCCGCTTGCATTGACTATTACTACTTAAAAATCACACCAAACTAAAGTAATACAAGCCTCCTAACAGATTCCACATACAAAATAAGACAAAATAAGACCATATACCAAAACAACAAAACATCATAAACGATAAAGAAAACCAAAACAATACCATAAAGGAGAAGCAACCACAACTCCAGAACGCACGAGTACCCACCGATTTTCCAAGTAAGACAAACCGCCTTTGACGCAAGAACCATGACCCGGGCACGAAGAAGATCGAAGACAAGCAAAACCTACAAAACGTCATAGAACAAGGACAAAAAATAATTTTATGATGGAGGCCATATATACAAAATCCGAGACAATCGGAAAACTGGATATTCACTAACTGTAAAAAGGTAGAACTGAGAAGCCGAACATGAGAGGCGACCTCCTTCTCCACGGAAACCTAAGATAGAACTTCTAACGAGACTAAACACCAACGCCGACACTGAATGACCCACTGGCACCAGTGAAAATGGAGATGAACTTAGACGGCGTATGTTGATGTCTTGAGAGAAAATAGGGTGAAATCGTTGGTTAACGTTCAAGAGAAAATGTATTCATGGCATACATAATCTTATAAAGGAAAAAAATGTAAAGACATAGAAAAACTTTTAAAAAATAGTTTGAAATATGAAAAAAAATTAAGAACAACACGAGATAAAAAATCAAATAAACTAAAAAGTAAAAAATGAAACGATAAATGCAATATGCAACAAATTACAAAATTGATTGAGATGTCTGCGTGTAGCGCAGGTCAAATACTAGTTAGTTTATTATAAATCAATTCATACATGGAGTATTTAGTTGGTTTTCCTCAAATTTTTCATATATAATTGGGTGCTACTTTATTTTCATTTATAAAAAGAAATAGTTTCTTTTTCAAAAACTCTATATCAACTACACAGTTGTATATGAATATACTGTGTAATTTTTTATTATTATCATTATTATTATTATTATTATTATTATTATTATTATTATTATTATTATTATTATTATTCAAATTAGATATTTGTTACAATCAAATGCTTTTAATTTTTAGAATAAATATTTATAACATGTTTTTAGCTAGATACAAAATTATAATTTTAATATTAACAAAAGAAATGGCCAAAAACTACCCAAACTATAACCCATGTTCAATTTATACATTAATTTTATTAACAGAAATAATGCCATCTAGGACATCCACGTCACTAACTATTAACGAACCGTTATAGCGGTGACAACAAATGTATGTATTTGCTAAAAAAAACAAACAAAATGTATGTTGTTTGAATTTTTGAAAGTTGGAATATTTATTTGTACGATAGTATACTTCATATATAAATTGAACATATGATTATATTTCAGATAAATTTTTGCAGTTTCCCCAAGTAATCTCATCAAAGTTCCAATCTCCTTTCGGGTGATGGACCATGCTAATTGTATACATTATTTATCAGAGTTTAAAATCAGATATATCATTTATAAGAGTTTAAAATCATATAAACATACAGTTATTTGAGTTTATAAAATCACCGGGTTGACTCGACGGTGACTGAGTGACTCGGTTGACCGGTCTGGGTTGACCGGGTCAGGCGTTGAACGGTTGGCGTTGACCGGTTTGGTTTGGGTTAACCGGTCCGGTTCAATTCCTCTTCCAGCTTCTAATTCCTGGTAAGACCGGTTTCCTCTAATTTTCTAGTTCAATTCGATTTTGCCCGGTTTAGTTTCGGTTAGAATTGGTTAGGGTAATTGGGCCAGTTATGGATTGGGCCTAGTTCAATCTGGGTTTGGGTCTGGATCTGGGTTGACTGGGTTGACCGGTTGACTTTGACCGACCGTTGACTTTAAGTCAACCAAACTTCGAGTGGCCATAACTTGCTCATCCCGAATCCGATTCGAGCGAAACGAAAGCCTAAATCGATTGTTTTTCCGTCCTCTTTCCAGATCTGATGTCTTTTTGGGTGGATGAGCTTCCTAAATTACCAATTTGCCCTTCTTTGGCCAAGCTGAGGACTGGTTGTGATCTCCCTTGCTCTATTCCAATTCCGGACGATAGTCCTTCGTTAATGTTGTCTTTCCTAGGTAGTCTAGGGTAGAGATACGCGTGATTGATTGTGGAACGTAGAACGCTAGGTTATCGCTTAAACCGAAAACGTTGATTGTGCTTGATGGACTTGTATTATTAGAACTGTGATAGGTCCCCCGAAAGGGTGTTTGGTGGCGGCACATGTACATTGCGTTTCGTACTTGTCCTTTTTTTCGTCGGAAGGGGGTTTTGGCGAGCCCCCCAAGTGGTTAGGTTGTTGGGCACCGGAGCCAATGGCGGGCTTCAGGGCTTGTTGAATTGTTTGCGCTTTGGGCGATAGGAGTTCAGCGTACGGAGCGGTGGGCGCCTTGTACGGTCTGGACGTAGATTGTGTGGTGAAAGCCTTCGGGTGATGATTGCAAGCTGATATTAGCCTAGGACTTGTGTTTCGTAGTTGTGTGGCGTAAGCCGGGATCGCGGGTTCCTTAAATCCGCCCTCGCTGGGTAATTGTGTGTTTGAAACAATTGCTCAGTCCTCTTTCCCTTTTCATGTCCCCGTTTTCTTGCAGGTTTGGATGCGGGATTGAGCGATCGTGTGACGTCATTGGTGAATTTGTATACGAAGAGAGCGCCGGGTTCCTGGGACCAGTTGAGAAGGCATCCTAGTTGGACCGAAATTGGTTCAACGGGTGCCCTAATGCCGCGTCTCCGGTTTAACGGGAGACGGGTGTTACAATTTGGTATCATAACCTAGGTTAAGGTCTCCCAGTGCTGTCCTGGGAGATCAGCTTTCGTTGTTTTCCAAAATCTTGTTTTCAAATCTTTTTCAAAAGCGTTTGTGAAATTTTTATAAAATGGTTACTTTGCGAAAGGCTTTTTCAAGCACCATGTATATCATAGGTTGTTCTCCACGCCGGTCCTAGTCTAGATAGAATTTATCCGTGCAGGTTGGAGTCAGTGTCTTCAAACCTCAGTTGTGCTACTGCCGCTAGATGTGTGCCGAGATGTATGTTGTGGTGTGAGTTGTGGTGTATGTTGTGGTGTGCACCTATAGGGCAGTCAGTACTAACGAGGTGTGTATTGGGGTCGTCGTCTGTTCGGAGCATTGTTCAACCAAGCGTGCGAGAGCAATCAAGATGTGGAGACGTTTACCGGAGAGAATACATCGGGAGTGTAGCAGAGAGTTGCAAGAGTTACAAGAAGTGCTAGAAGAGTTGCAAGAGGCGTTGGGAAGCTGCAAGGAGTGCTACAGGAGCTGCAAGAGGTCAATGGAAAGACCAGAATGCAAGGAGTGCTACATGAGCTGCAAGAAGTCATTGGAAAGACCGGATTGCAAGGAGGCCATTTGGAATTGGCGGTGTTCCGACTGGATTAAGCGTCAAGAGTGGTCTGAGTTGCTTGGATCACAAGGGGCAACATGAGCTATCCAAACCTATTCTAAGTATGGAATCTTGGAATCGGTTTGTGACATAAACTTCAATGAGTTATGGACGGCTCGTTAAAGATTGATCAAGCTGGAAGCTGGAGGAGATCTTCAAGGAACAGCAGGTTCGAGATTCAACGGTAAGACCGGAAAGGAAACGGTCTGCCCTAGAGTTCTTATGGATTACTGGAGCATCTAATGGAGTTCCTCAAGATGGAAAGAAGATCGCAGAAGCGTTTTGGGAGGTGGCGTTGTGGCATTTGGAATTGCCTGACAAACTAGACCTCTGCAATTGCAAGCTCAAGTGGACAAAGCTGGTCATTGGAAATGCAAATCCAATGGGAGAGTGTTAGGAAAACACTATGGAGGATTGGCAAGAAGCTGCAAGGAATAGCAAAGGAGGGCAAGTTTAATGGGGAAGGAAACCCAAAGGATGGTGTTTGGAAAGCACTACATCTGGATCACAAGGAAGGAAACCCTGAGCTAGAATTCAGACTGGAAGTCGGATTGGAGATCAGAGTGCGCAGCGGAAGCGTGGCATATCAGGAGTTAAGTGGCTCGTTCCCCCATAAGCCAGGTAGCCATAATGGACATGGTTAACCTCATCGTTCACTAGGGGAAAGCAAGGATGATGGTTTGTGCGTCAGTCAACATCCTAGTGTACGGGAATGGAAACCGTCGAAGAGAATCCATTTGGAAGTGGATGATGCACTATGACACGGTAATGGAAACCGTTGAGGAGAACTGGTTTGAAGCGGAGCATCTCATTCAGGTATTAGAACCACTCGAGGGATGAGTGTTGTTTCTAACCGTTGGAGACCGACCCTAATGGACATGGGCGGTAGCATTTAGCCTTTTGGCATTGCATTACGGAAGCGGTTACTGGATCGGTGCCAAGGAGAAGGACATTTCAAAGAGTGGTTGGAAATAAGGGGGGGGGAGAAGCAGTCTTCAGGATTCAAGGACAAGGTCTTTTCAAGCAGGCAAGCGATCAAGTTCAGTTTCGGTTCAGCGAAGTTGCAGAGCAGTCATTGGTAAGGAATTGCACTGGAGAACCCTCGCCACAGAATTCAGGACGAATTCTTTTAAGGGGGGGGGGGGGAGAATTGTAATGGCCCAAATCCATGTAGGAATGTTTAGTTGATCCTGATTCAATTCTCTGATTCATATCATCCTAAACATGCTGATCTAGGTTCTTCTCGAATAGAAACAATTGATGATCTCACCTTTTACCTGTTAATTGCAGCGGAAGGAGATAGAACAGGTCAGAGATCAGAGAAACACCGAGAGATGAATCCTCCAAAGGCTCACACACGCGATCACAGAAAACGACTGCTAGACCACTAGGGGAACTCGGCGCAGAGGGAGAGAGAGTTTTCGGCTAGAGTTTTTGGTTCTGAACTCGAGTTTTATTTATAAAACTTGTCCGGTTCCGTTTGGGCCATTTGGCCCAAACACCAATTAACTCGACGGTATTCACGCACTGTGTCGATCGACACACCTTGTGTATCGATCGACACACAGTGCCTAAACCGTTTTATTCTCTCTAAGTACAGTAAATGCCTAGCACTTTTACCGTACTTCTGCTAAACCGTTCCTACACATTTTCCTGTTAGCTTAGGCGTGTGACCCATATGGGATCATATAATAAAGGCAATAAGTCCAAGACTTATAGATCATGAGCGGACTCTAGCAAGCCATCATGACCCCCAGTATTATATGACTTATGTCTGATCATTGACATACTCTTACTTTCTAGAGACAGTACCGAGATTACTGGACACAATTCCAACAATCTCCCACTTGTACTGGAATCTCTGTATTCATAATCCTTTTGTCACAATATCTCGATTAGTCATAAGGCAAGATTGGTGTCATCCTTATAAAACCTAATCTTGTTCATCGGACTCTGATTCGATACTGACAATCCAAACGACTCGGGACAGTCCGTTTGAGCATGGCCATGCATTTTCCAGTATTCAAATCTCCGATTGGCCTAGAGATATTCACTCCATTTATATTGGAGGGACAAATTCCGTCTTATTCCATCACTGTAAAATACTCATTTCATAATGTACCCAAACAAGGTCCTTATAACTATCGCAGAACGATAGCGTTAGACAATGATCAAAGTGCATCAGTCCATGTGCAGTCACATGCATGCGAACTCAGGTCTAAGGACTATACTTTATAGTCGTAGTGAGAATCTCTTATGACACAGATATAAATATCCTGAAGAGTTCTCATAATCGGGTCTTGTCCGGTCGTATGTTCCCAACATACACCTATGTATTGACTTTGATGCCGCGCATCTATGACACACTGAGACTTTGTCATAAGTCACATATCAATCCAGTCTCTCACGGTTGTTGGTGTTCCAATTTCAACAACCTTCGACTAGGGACAGGATGATATAATCCATCTATCAAATATAGGGTCTCATGATCAAGCTAAATGACTTTGATGACTCAAGATCAAGTCACTTACTTCGATGACCTATAAAATGGTTTATATCACTTTGGAACGATTATTTCATCACAGTTAAAACAATCTTGAAATAATAATTTCATTAAACATAAGAATGTTTTTACAAGAACATATCAAATAACTAAATAAAAGCCCTCAAACTCCCACTCAAATTTAGATTACATTTCAATGTCTCTAATGCCTACAGCTTCAGTCAGAAACTCGAGCTTAGGCCTTGGGAGTGGCTTTGTCAACGGATCAGCGACGTTATCATCTGTCTGAACTCGGCTGATCTTGACTTCCTTTCTATTAATGATGTCACGTATCAAGTGAAATCTTCTTAGAACATGCTTGGATTTCTGGTGTGTTCTTGGTTCCTTTGCCTGAGCTATAGCACCATTGTTGTCACAAAATAGTGCCAGAGGCTCAGCCGCATCTGGTATCACACCTAGTTCAATAATGAACTTTCGTATCCAAACAGCTTCCTTCGCAGCTTCTGAGGCGGCGATATATTCAGCTTCTGTAGTGGAATCAGCAACGGTGTCTTGCTTGGAGCTTCTCCAACTGATTGCACCGCCATTCAGACAAAAGATATAACCGGACTGTGACCGGAAATCATCTTGGTCTGTCTGGAAACTTGCGTCCGTGAATCCACTGACTTTAAGCACATCACTTCCACCGTACACTAAGAACTTATCCTTAGTATGTCTTAGATACTTCAAGATATTCTTTACGGCAATCCAATGGTTTTCACCTGGATTTGACTGGTATCTACTCGTCATGCTCAATGCATAAGCAACATCAGGACGAGTACAGATCATGGCATATATGACAGATCCTATTGCAGATGCATAAGGAATATTCTTCATGCGCTCAAGCTCAGCAGCCGTCGTAGGGCTCTGCTTCTTGCTTAGCGTTGTGCCATGTACCATTGGCGTGAAGCCCTTCTTGGAATCTTTCATGCTGAATCTTTGCAGGACTTTGTCAATGTATGAGTCTTGACACAAGCCTATCAGCCTTTTAGATCTATCTCTATAGATCCTAATTCCAAGAACGTATGCGGCTTCACCCATGTCTTTCATGGAAAAACAACTTCCAAGCCAGTCCTTTACCGACTTTAGCATTGGAACGTCGTTTCCGAGAAGCAGTATGTCATCGACATACATAATAAGAAATACAATCTTGCTCCCACTAGATTTCTTATACACGCATTGTTCTTCTTCGTTTCTGATGAAGTCAAATTGCTTGATCGCTTCATCAAAACGAAGATTCCAGCTCCTCGATGCTTGCTTCAATCCATAAATGGATTTATGAAGCTTGCATACTTTTCCAGCATTCTTTGGATCTATGTAACCGTCAGGTTGTGTCATATACACATCCTCTTCCAGAATACCATTCAGGAAGGCGGTTTTCACGTCCATCTGCCAAATTTCATAATCATGAAAAGCTGCAGTTGCTAGTAGAATCCGAATAGATTTCATCATAGCCACTGGTGAATAGGTTTCATCGTAATCCACACCGTGAACTTGTCTGAAACCTTTTGCCACCAACCTGGCTTTATAAATCTGGACATTTCCATCCACGTCAATCTTCTTCTTGAAGATCCATTTGCACTCGATGGCTTTTACACCAGCGGGTAAGTCAACCAATGAAAACACTTGGTTGACCGACATGGAGTCCATTTCGGAATCAGTGGCCTTGCGCCACTTAGAGGAATCTGGGCCCATCATGGCTTGATTGAAGTTCGATGGTTCATCACCATCAATGATCAGAAGATCATGACAGTCAGTCACGAGGAATCCTTGATATCTCTCGGGTTCGTGACGGATCCTCCCGGATCTTCGAACTTCAGGTACTACAGGTTCAGGCTCTACAATTTCTTGTAGGTCCTCCTGCTGCTCTTCCTCATTAGGTTGAGCAGTATCCTGTTCATCTTGAATTTCTTCAAGCAGTACCTTACTCCCACTTTCTTTCTTAGAGAGAAACTCTCTCTCAAGAAAGTTACAATCCCGGGCAACAAAGATCTTGTTCTCGGAACGTAGATAGAAGTAATAAGCCTTGGTTTCCTTCGGATAACCAATGAAGTAGCATTTATCAGACTTTGGTGTAAGCTTGTCTGAGATCAATCTCTTGACATAGGCTTCACAACCCCAAATTCTGAGATAAGACAGCACTGGAGCTTCTCCAGTCCATAATTCATATGGCGTCTTTGCTACTGCTTTCGATGGCGCTCTATTTAGAGTGAACACTGCTGTTAGCAGAGCATATTCCCAAAGGGATATTGGAAGGTCTGTGTGACTCATCATGGATCGAACCATATCCAATAAGGTCCGATTTCTCCTCTCAGACACACCATTCCATTGAGGTGTTCCAGGAGGAGTGAGTTGGGACACGATCCCACACTCTCTTAGATGATCACTGAATTCTTGGCTTAAGTATTCTCCTCCTCGGTCGGACCGAAGAGCCTTAATGCTTTTGCCAAGTTGGTTCTGTACTTCATTTTGGAATTCTTTGAATCTCTCGAACGATTCAGACTTATGTTTCATCAAATAAACATATCCATACCTACTGAAATCATCAGTGAAGGTAATGAAGTACTGATAGTTTCCTCTTGCATTTGTGGACATTGGGCCACACACGTCAGTGTGTATCAGGCCCAATAAGTCACTGGCCCTCTCGTTAGGTTTATTAAAGGGGGCCCGTGTCATTTTGGCCATCATGCATGATTCGCATTTCTCACATGACTCAAAGTCAAATGAGCCAAGAAGTCCATTCGAATGGAGCCTCTTGATGCGTTTCTCGCTGATGTGCCCTAAACGACAATGCCATAGAAACGTTCGGTTCTCCTCATTAGGTTTGAACCGTTTGGTATTAATGTTATAAATTGGCGCGGATTGATCGAGTATGTAAAGCCCATTCGAAAGAGGGGCAGAACCATAGAACAAATTGTTGCGATTGAAGGAACATAATTTATTCTTAACTGAAAAATCATAACCTTCCAAATCCAACAAAGAAATTGAAATAATATTTCTGCTTATAGCAGGTACAAAATAACAATTATTGAGTTCTAAAATCAATCCCGAAGGTAAAGACAACAAGTAAGTGCCTACAGCTAGTGCTGGAACTTTCGCTCCATTCCCAACTCGTAGCTCCACTTGTCCTTGCTTCAGCCTTCTACTGTTGCTGAGTGCCTGCATATTAGTACAAATATGAGCCCCACAACCAGTATCCATAACCCATGAGGTATTATCAGAAGTAGTTGTATTAACTTCTATAACAAAAATACCTGTTGAAGAAGTCTCAAAAGTCTTCTTCTTCAATTCCTTTAGACCTTCCTGGAATTTCTTACATTCTCTCCTCCAATGCCCTGGTTCTTTACAGAACCTGCATATGTCAGTTGGCCCAGCCTTGGACTTGGGCTTGGGCTTTGGCGTGTCCTTGTCCGCGACTTGGACAGCCTTGGCCTTTCCCTTATCCTTAGCAGAGGATTTCTTAAACCCCTTGCCCTTCTGCACCATTAGCACATTGGGGTCCTTGGCGGTTTTCCTCAAATTGGGCTCCGCAGTTTTGAGCATTCCGTGAAGCTCAGTCAATGTCTTACTCAAGCCATGCATGTTAAAGTTCAGAATGAACTGATCATAGCTTGCAGGTAATGACTGCAGAATGATGTCGCAGGCAAGTTCCTGGCTGATTGGGCAGTCGAGTTTCTGAAGATGATCGAGATAACCCATCATCTTCAAGACATGAGGACTCACTGCCGCATTCGCAGCCAACTTGCAGTCCAAGAGGTTCTTAACTGTTTGAAACCTCTCAGTCCTAGCCTGCTCTTGAAAAAGCGATTTCAGGCTTGCCATTATCTCGATGGGTGACAATACACTCTCGAACTGTTTTTGCAGCTCAGCAGTCATTGTCACCAACATCAGGCAATAGGCATCATTTTCATCTGACGAATGCTTTTCCCAAGCATTATGCAGAGTCCTGGCGGCATTGGCAGGAGGCCTCTCGGGGAGAGGATCACGAAGGACATAATCCTTCTTCTCCTGCTTGAGGACTAGCCTCAAGTTCCTTGACCATGTCAGGAAGTTCGTTCCAGTCAGCTTCTCCTTCTCGAGAACAGACCGGATCGAGAATGTGTTTTGTGTGCTTGTAGTAGTCATAGCTGAAATATATAAGATAAAAAGGTTATTAGTTGTTATGTTCAATATGATTAATCTTGCATTATATTCAATAACATCAGTTACCCTCAATAGAATATAATGATTCCAAGATCCACATATAACTAAGATTAAAGTGGGCCACTGGCCGTCACCCAACCTTAGCTTATATCGGTAAGCCCTATGTCGGCTAATTATATCCGTGATATAACTCTTGGTTGTGAATCTGGGCCCGAGGCCCAATTCACTCTGATGTCTCAAGGCCCGGGACTCCCGATGGCCTAGTCAAGAAAACCAGACTATACAGTCATGTAATCATTAATGTCTGGGACTCCCAATGACATTTATGAATCACAAACCGTCTTATCCACGCAAAAGTAGACACCCTCACACTGTAAGGCCATGAATACAATTGAATGGGCTTCGACAGCTGACATAGACTGGACAAGACATCCAACGCTTGATATTATATGAGGTTCGTAGGTTTATTAAAATTTCATTCCCAAAATAGAAGATTACTATTTCGGGAAACTTTCTATTTTTGGAAACCTACTATTTTAGGAAACTTTCTAAAATTGGAAACTTTCTAAAACCGGAAACTTTCTAACTTTAGAAATTTCTTAAAATCCGAATCATGCAAATCTAGAAACTTCTAATTTAAGAAACTTTCTAATTTCAAAATTTCGGAAACTTTAATTTAAAATCGACTTTATAATTTTATAAAATAAATTCTAAATTAATCTGAAGAAAGACTCAAATAATTGGCCCAATTGTTTTAACTTCTTGGCCCGAGGCCCAAGAATTGGTCCATGTCCAAGACATGACCCAATTGTCCAATTAAATGACATAACCGGTCTGGTTCATTAAAATTGGTCTAACCAAATTTTAATTACTACGATGACCACAATTGTCAACCGGTTATTTACTAAACCGGATTTTCTCAATTTATTTGGTCCAACCAAATCAAATTAGAAAATCCTGGTTTAGGCACTAAATCCAATAATTCTTTCGACATTGGATTTCTTGTCCCGGTTTAACCAGACTTAATAAAATTATTAAATCTGTTTATTAAACCAGGACGAATTAATTTTAATCAAAATATTAAACCGAGCCTTAAACCAACCATGTCGATCGATGAACCAACCGTGTCGATCGATCCATCAACCGCATCGGTCGATGCTCTTAGCATCGATCCTGCATCGATCGTGCATCGATCCTGTATCGATCGATGCTCTCACGCATGCACGGAACCGAGCCAAAACCCTAACCGTGTCGATCGATGCACCAACCGCATCGGTCGATGCACCAACATCGAACCTGCATCGATCCTGCATCGATCGATGCTTTCACGCGTTAACAGGGTTAGCCGATAGACTGTATCGACCGATCCATGCGATCGTATCGATCGATCCATGCGATCGCAGTCGATACTGACTTTTTGAAAATCGCATTCTACCAAATCAATATAGCTTGGTTTCTGCGATTTTAAGTGTGTTTAGGTTTCAATTCCTTGTTGCTTAAGTGATTTCTCTTATCAGTAGTTGATTCAAAACACTTTTAAACAAGAAAAACAATCCTAAACTTGAATCTAAACAAGAAAAACCAGAACCAATGGCTCTGATACCACTGTAGGAATGTTTAGTTGATCCTGATTCAATTCTCTGATTCATATCATCCTAAACATGCTGATCTAGGTTCTTCTCGAATAGAAACAATTGATGATCTCACCTTTTACATGTTAATTGCAGCGGAAGGAGATAGAACAGGTCAGAGATCAGAGAAACACCGAGAGATGAATCCTCCAAAGGCTCACACACGCGATCACAGAAAACGGCTGCTAGACCACTAGGGGAACTCGGCGCAGAGGGAGAGAGAGTTTTCGGCTAGAGTTTTTGGTTCTGAACTCGAGTTTTATTTATAAAACTTGTCCGGTTCCGTTTGGGCCATTTGGCCCAAACACCAATTAACTCGACGGTATTCGCGCACTGTGTCGATCGACACACCTTGTGTATCGATCGACACACAGTGCCTAAACCGTTTTATTCTCTCCAAGTACAGTAAATGCCTAGAACTTTTACCGTACTTCTGATAAACCGTTCCTACACATTTTCCTGTTAGCTTAGGCGTGTGACCCATATGGGATCATAAAATAAAGGCAATAAGTCCAAGACTTATAGATCATGAGCGGACTCTAGCAAGCCATCATGACCCCCAGTATTATATGACTTATGTCTGATCATTGACATACTCTTACTTTCTAGAGACAGTACCGAGATTACTGGACACAATTCCAACAATCCAGCCCTTTTAAAAAATTTGAAGAAAGAAGAGGAAAGCCCAGTTAGTTCAAGCCCAAGTCCATTATTCCCTCATTAATGTGTTTCCTTTTTAATTTAAGCCCAAAGCCCAACTCATTAAAGAGGGAAGCCCTAGCTCTTTTCCCTATAAAAGGAGGAGAGGGGCTCCTCATTTCTCACACCAATCTAAAAAGCGAGCAGTGCTCGTGACCGGAGAACCGACAGTCGTCAGAGCTCCACCGCCGGAGGGACGCCGGACCGCCGCTGGGTTGACTCGTCGGTGACCGAGTTGACTCGGTTGACCGGTATGGGTTGACCGGGTCAAGCGTTGACCGGTTGGCGTTGACCGGTTTGGTTTGGGTTAACCGGTCCGGTTCAATTCCTCTTTCAGCTTCTAATTCCTAGTAAGTCCGGTTTCCTCTAATTTTTTAGTTCAATTCGATTTCGCCCGGTTTAGTTTCGGTTAGATTGGTTAGGGTAATTGGGTCGGTTATGGATTGGGCCTGGTTCAATCTGGGTTTGGGTCTGGGTCTGGGTTGACCGGGTTGACCGGGTTGACCGGTTGACTTTGACCGACCGTTGACTTTAAGTCAACCAAACTTCGAGTGGCCATAACTTGCTTCCCCAAGTTATTGAGTTGTTGGGCACCGGAGCCAATGGCGGGCTTCGGGGCTTGTTGAATTGTTTGCGCTTCGGGCGGTAGGAGTTCAGCGTACGGGGCGGTGGGCGCCTTGTACGATCTGGACGTAGATTGTGTGGTGAAAGCCTCCGGGTGATGATTGCAAGGTGATATTAGCCTAGGACTTGTGTTTCGTAGTTGTGTGGCGTAAGCCGGGATCGCGGGTTCCTTAAATCCGCCATCGCTGGGTAATTGTGTTTTGAAACAATTGCTCAGTCCTCTTTCCCTTTTCCTGTCCCCGTTTTCTTGCAGGTTCGGATGCGGGATTGAGCGATCGTGTGACGTCATTGGTGAATTTGTATACGAAGAGAGCGCCGGGTTCCTGGGACTAGTTGAGAAGGCATCCCAGTTAGACCGAAATTGGTTCAACGGGTGCCCTAATGCCGCGTCTCCGGTTTACCGGGAGACGGGTGTTACATTCTTCCTCTTACTTTATGACTATCTAATCATACTTCCTTGGATAGAGTTTTAGATTGTACGCATCCTTTTTTTGTTTGGTGTACTCATTGTATTAACTAGTTGACTGTCCACCCCCGCGTTTGTTTATCGTAAATGTATTTAAGATTCAACTTGTTTACACATTTACATTGGAATTATTTAGGTTTCAGATATGAACTCGCCTTATCTACACCCCCTCCATTGTCTGTATTTATTTCTATTTACTGCTTCAAATAGAGTAAAGCTTATCGTATAACATTAGAAGAGACGTACTATGTTTCTTCGAATAACTGGTCACTGACTTTAAATTATTTTTTTCCTTCATTCCTATTAGACTGACAGGAGATAACATAGAATTTTACTTGTCATGAGGATAGTATATTTAGTATTGTGGTCATCATCGTAGGAAGCTGTTGGGTGGGGAAAACTCTTAAAGGGTTTTGTCGCAGCAGCTCTGTTTCTCTACATTTTTTTCAGTATAAAACGTTGTTAGATAAACAACACAATTCATGAGATAGTAATGTATTGTTTGGTGAATGAATCAAGAAGGGATTTTATGCTTACTTCATAATCTCACGGCCATCACTAAGGGGAAGAGCGTTTGACGATGATGAGATGGTTTCACACTTCTTCTGCTTCTCTCCTCCCTCTCTGCATATCACAATCAAGTCAATAATGAAACATGTCTGTCTTGTTGAGAAAACATTCATATTTTGTCAACTTACTCTGTACATTTTTCTTCATCGACAAAAACCTCGAAGTAGAGTCTGCAGTAATTCTCACAGTATATTTCTGAGGAAACTGCAAGGATATATAAAAATACATGTAAGTGATCATTTACGGCAGTAAGTTAGTTTTGTTTTGGAGGTTAGAGCAAAGTCAAAACCTTGAATGTTGTCCATTTTCCAGGTAAATAATTGGTTTCTTTGTTCCTCTCTGCTCTGCCTCGAGGCATGAGCCAAGAATCAAACTCTGGTTATGAATTGTCTGCCCTTGGTTATTCCCCTATGTAGTGTTTGTGTAGATAGGAGAAGGTGTCTTGGATGAGCTACACAGATCATAGTGAGTTGCATAATAAGTTAAGAATTTTGGTGGAAGTTTGTATATGCTTAAAAGTAGGTGTTGAGTTAAAAGTTTAAAAAAAAACAGCAAAGAGAAGTACAAAACCACTCACTGATTCGACTTTGGTTTTTGGGCTTCTGGTCCTAACGCCTGCATTCTTGTATCAATAGTAAACATTTTCATATGAGAGAATATAAAAATGTTTCGGTGGTTGCCAAATTCCAAAGTAAAGATAATTCGACTCACTATTATTATATCCCCTAGACAATATAGTGCCAAAGCTTCTTGACGGTATGCCATTCTTCTTTGGTTCATGCTGGTAGGTGAGAACATTAACTATCATGTGCAAAACCTTAGGGATATGCATAGATAAACAGTTTACAAACAGAGGAATCTTACTTCATCAGCTGTTTTGGTCCCTCTCATCGTTCTCACCATGAATTTCTTGTACAATATCATTCATTTTTTTCCACTGGCTTTGCATTTCTGCACCATGTTACACACTTTTCAATCAGACCATTGGACAAAAGCTGATAGTTACACTTCAAAAAAAAAAAAAAAAAAAAATTTACATAGGAAGCCCCTATCGTACCGTCCCATATTGTATCTATCCATTTCCATCTTGGCGGCCTGCTTATACCCCATGTCCTTTTCATAATATCTAACCAAAGTTTTGATCTATATTTAATTGAGTTTAACAGTTACCTGAGTCAGATGAGCTAACATCCACAATAGGTAGAAGCTTATTCAATTCTTTATTTGATAGTCCTAGTTCCTTGCACTTGATCAGACCCTCACGTGTCTTTGTGTGGGACAAAAATTCATTAAAGAATGTTGTAACTGAAAGAAACATGAGGCAGAACCAATTTATCAGGTACACAATCCTGAAATAAGGAAGTGAAGTAGTTTTCTCTTAGGAAATCCTGTCAAGATCAATAGATACTTCAGGCATTATCGATATATCCCCTGCCCAAGAAACAATATTGTCAAAAACAAGGCCACATTATATGCTCCACTACAAAATCTACAACAGAAGAATCTTTTTACCAGTCTTATGAACTTGCTGGAAGACATTGATGTCGAAACTACCGAAAATCTTCAACCGTTCCATCAGACGATCAAATTTATTCAAGGCCCTTAAGCAAACTATAAAAACCAAAGTAGGATAAGAAAATGTTGAATTTCGAAGCCCTTTGTAGTTTAGGTTTAACAATTCCCAATCTTTGACTTTAAAAAAAAAAGAATACAGAAGATTAAACATGTTCGAAACTCAATGAGCCACACTGAAAAAAAACGCAAATTTCTAGATTAAAATCGTCAATGATCCAAAGCATTGAGCTTTACTTGGACTGGCCAAAGAGTTAACAGGAGGATTGAAATGGTGTCTCTCCAACCTTATTCGCCAAATTTTCACTTACATTAAGTGTTTTTCGAGAGCTTGAAGTGCTTAACAATACCTTAATGAGTCTGCATTATACGTGAGGGAATCTTCAATTAAGGCCAATTGAAGAGGTTGTGAAGGATGTGGGGAGTTTTTGAGGAAGCGTAACGGAGAGTCACCGTATGGATACATAGGAGTCGGTGTTGGAGTTAGATGAGTACGAAGGAATTAGAGCGTCAGAAACAAGTTGAGGGAATTTTTGGGCCATACACAGACTCTTGGGCTACATAAGATTTTCGTTGAAACCCATTAATACAATATGTGACACGTGGCGATCAGATGGAAAGATGGAAAGAATGGTTTCTTATTATATATAAGATTTCTTTGGGGAGTATTCATTAGATTGAAGTGATGTTTATCAGTACAGTTTACGATTCATTGAATTTAAGGCTCTTAGAAAAATTTTGGGCTTCAGTTTGGGTTAAAGGGCCCAAACATCGTACGACCATTTTTGAGGCATGCTAGAGCGATACGGACGTGATGATCACCGTCGATAACTCAGCCGTAATCGCAAATTGTAACACCCGTCCCTTCGGATCCAAGTCAACGACTCTTTGACTCCACGAGTCATAGTCCACAAACCGCGAACCAAGCCATAAACCGGAACTAACATTTTATTAATTGAAAAAAATTACTTTATTAAAATAGAAAACCGAGTCTTACAAGAAAACATACCAAGTGAAACAGCTTAAACGTGAAACAAAAGAAAAACGCATAAGTCTTAATGAAACAAAAGAACGAAAAAGAAAAGAAGAAATCCCGTTTCCCAAAACGTAACACCACACCGTCCGTCTACCCCTGCAACGCTCCAGGGTTACCTGCAAAACAATCAACGAGGGAGGCCTGAGTAATTGGTTCAACACCAATACCTAGTAAGGGCGGATTCTAGGAATACCGCTATCTCTACTTTACACTAGCACAACATCAAGAAACGAGTCCAAGGTTAATAACACCTTGCACCCATCGCACGAAGGCCCTCAAACAATCTAACGCCCAATCGTGCATAAGAGCTCCAAGCTCACACTCATGAACAACTACGGCTCCAAGCCCACACATTGCGTCCAACGCAAGGTACGTCCAATGCACCACCACGGGAGGGCTCGTCAGGACCCTCCTCCGACGATCAAGGACATCCAACGCCCTACACACAAAATCCTAAGCAGATCTACCACACAAGCCTTCACACACAAACAACATTTTCGGTTCAAGTGATAACCTATTATCTAGGTGTCGTTTTCGGTTTAAGTGACAACCTATATTCTAGGTGCTTTTCAATCACATCAACGCAAATCATCCGCTAAATCTACACTACCTAGGAAAGGTACTATTAAACAGGGATTCGTGTCCCAACATTGCAGTAGAATAAAGAAAGAGATCACGTTCGGCCCTGACCTTAGTCACAACGACGATCGACTGTCTATTTGGACAGAATTGCTGCTACAATTTCGACAACACGCATCCCTATGCTCCCAAGACCGAAATCGGTTCTCCTTCAACTGAGATCTAGATATATGAGTCCACAATGTCCCTGCCAAGTTTCGGGTCAAGAGGACCTCGTTTTTCCATCCAAAACACAGATCCAATAAACCATCACAGATTCGCAACAACACAGACACGTTTTGGTAAAACGGTCATAACTCTCAAACGGTAAATCTGATCGGAGAGATTCTTACCTTTCTGGAAAGAGGAGACCGATATATTTCCAATGATATATTGTGTGTTCTGTTTATCCTTACGGTTCAACAGGAAAACGCTTTAAAAATGACAGCCAGATTGATGACGGAAATCCGAGAAATCTTTTTCGGAAAGTTTCTTCTTTGTGTCTCCAGCACGATGGGGCTTCTCTCCGTCAGATCTACAGTCGCAGGAGGTCGACGGCTGATGACTCTCCATTTCCGCAGGGCTTCGCCGAAGATTCCTTCTCATGCCTCTTTCTCTTGTGCCTCCTCCTTTTATAGAGAAAAGATGTGGAAACCCTAGGTTTAGCTAATGGGCTAATGGACTTGGGCTTTTCTTCTTCTTTCTTTCAAAAATTTAAAACGGGTCGGGCCAGGGCCATTACAAATTCTCCCTCCCTTGAAAAGAATCCGTCCCGAATTCTGAGGCGAGAGATCTCCACTGCAACTCTTTACCGACAGCACTCCACAACCTTGTTGAACAGAGACTGAACTTGATCACTTGCTCGCTTGAAGAGAACTTATCCTTGGATCCTGAAGACTGCTTCTCCTCCCCTTATTTCCAACCACGCTCTGAAGTGTCCTTCTCCTTGGTACCAATCCATTAACAGCTCCCAAAATGTAACGAAAATGTAACGAAAATGTCACATGCTACCACCCATGTCCATTAGGGTCGGTTTCCAACTTGAGGAAATGGTTTACCATTCCAGCTTCCATTGCTAAGAAGGACTAACACATTCCATTTCCTGCTTGAGTCGAACGAGTTCCAATTTTCCTTGAGACTGGTCAACACTGACGCTTAGCAATATGACAAAGGCAACGACCAATGTCATAGCTAATGCTTACAACATTTAGAAACAACACTCATCCTTCGAGTGGTTCTAAGACTTGAATGAAATGATCTACTTCCAATCCAATTCTCCTCAACGGTTTCCATTACCGTGCCACAATGCATCATCCACTTCTAAATGGATTCTCTTCGACGGTTTCCATTCCCGTGCACCATGGCATTGACTGTCGCACAAGCAGATATCCTTGCTTATCCTCCGTGAATGATGAGGCTAACCATGTCCATTATGGCTATCTGACGTGTTGGGAACGACCCATCATGCTTCCACTGCGCACTCTGATTCCCAAACCGACTTCCAATTTAACTTATGGGGGAACGACCCACTACGCTTCCGCTGCGCACTCTGATTCCCAAACCGACTTCCAATCTGACTTGTGGGGGAACGACCCACTACGCTTCCGATGCGCACTCTGATTTCTAATCCGACTTCCAATCTAGCTTCCTGGTCAAGGTTTCCTACCTTGTGATCCAGCGGTGGGGCTTTCCAAACACAATCTTTTAGGTGTCCTTTTCCTAACACTCTTCCATTGGATTTCCATTTCCAATTACCAGCACTGTTCACTTGAGCTTGCAATTACAGAAGTTCAGCTGACTAGGAAATTCCAAATGCCTAAGCTCCACCTTCCTAAACGCTTTTGCGATCTCCTTCCCCTCCTGAAGAGCTCCATTAGCTGCTCCAATAATCCCCAAAGAATCCGAAGGCAGACCGTTTCCTTTCCGGTTCCACCGTTGGTTCTCAAGCCCGCCGTACCACGAATATCTTCTCCAGTTTCCAGCTTTATCAGAAATCAAACGAGCCGTCCATAACTCATTGAAGTTGATGTCACAAACCGATTCCAAGATTCCCTACTTGGGATAGATTTGGACAGTTTCTAAATGTTCCTTGTGCACCAAACGCCACGAACAACTCTTGCGCTTACTCCAGTTTGAACTCCGTTATTTCCTATGGCTTCCTAGTAATCCGGTCTTTCCATCAGCCTCCTGCAGTCCGGTCTTTCCATCGACCTCTTGCTCTTGCTCCACAGCTTATCTGGTTCAAGCAATTGCTGCCTCCCAACTCCAACTTCTTTTCATGATGGTGATTTCCTTACACCAGTCTTAATCACACTCTGGTAGTCCATACCAAGTCTGAAACCCTTGTCACTCTTCTTTACTACATGACAAGTGCTCACACGGTGATCTGCTTGACCCGATTGATCCCTTCTTCACCAGGCCCCCTCGCTGCTTTGTAAACTCATCCATCTCTGCTTGTAGACCACGCCTGCTAGCAACAAAAACACATCCTTGCAGTACTCTCTTCTGAAGCTCTTTTTCAACATGAAGGACATCTGAAAGGGTTAGAGAAGCACCTACTAACTAAAGAACATGGAGATTGCAGAAGCTTCGGTCTGGGTGGTGCTCGAGAATCTAGCTTTTGGAAATCCCCATTTAGAAAAGAGTTGAAAACACTTTGAAAAGAACTTAAAAATCCTAATATAAATACACTATTCTACCCTACCTAGCCAGGACAGCACTGGCTAGGTCTAACCCGGCTCTGATACCAAATTGTAACATCCGTCCCTTCGGATCCAAAGCAACGACTCTTTGACTCCACAAGTCATAGTCCACAAACCGCGAACCAAGCCATAAACCGGAACCAACACTTTATTAATTGAAAAAAGATTATTTTATTAAAATAGAAAACCGAGTCTTACAAGAAAACCGTACCAAGTGAAACAACTTAAACGTGAAACGAAAGAAAAACGCATAAGTCTTAATGAAACAAAAGAACGAAAAAGAAAAGAAGAAATCCCATTTCCCAAAACGTAACACCACACCGTCCGTCTACCTCTACAATGCTCCAGGGTTACCTGCAATACAATCAACAAGGGAGGCCTGAGTAATTGGTTCAACACCAATACCCAGTGAGGGCGGATTCTAGGAATACCGCTATCTCTACTTTACACTAGCACAACATCAAGAAACGAGTCCAAGGTTAATAACACCTTGCTCCCATCGCACGAAGGCCCTCAAAAAATCTAACGCCCAATCGTGCATAAGAGCTCCAAGCTCACACTCATGAACACCTACGGCTCCAAGCCCACACATTGCGTCCAACGCACCACCACGGGAGGGCTCGTCAGGACCATCCTCCGAAGATCAAGGACTTCCAACGCCTTACACACAAACTCCTAAGAAAATCTACCACACAAGCCTTCACACACAAACAAAATTTTTGGTTCAAGTGTTAACCTATTATCTAGGTGTCGTTTTCGGTTTAAGTGACAACCTATATTCTAGGTGCTTTTCAATCACATCAACGCAAATCATCCGCTAGATCTACACTACCTAGGAAAGGTACTATTAAACAGGGATTTGTGTTCCAACATTGCAGTAGAATAAAGAAAGAGATCACGTTCGGTCCTCACCTTAGTCACAACGACGATCGACTGTCTATTTGGACAGAATTGCTGCTACAATTTTGATGACACGCATCCCTATGCTCCCAAGACCGAAATCGGTTCTCCTTCAAACAAAATCTAGATATATGAGTCCACAATGTCCCTGCCAAGTTTCGGGTCAAGAGGACCTCGTTTTCCCATCCAATACACAGATCCAATAAACCATCACAGATTCGCAACAACACAGATACGTTTTGGTAAAACGGTCATAACTCTCAAACGGTAAATCTGATCGGATAGATTCTTACCTTTCTGGAAAGAGGAGACCGATATATTTCCAATGATATATTGTGCGTTCTGTGTATCCTTACGGTTCAACAGGAAACCGCTTTAAAATATGACGGCCAGATTGATGACGGAAATCCGAGAAATCTTTTTCGGAAAGTTTCTTCTTTGTGTCTCCAGCACGATGGGGCTTCTCTCCGTCAGATCTACAGTCGCAGGAGGTCGACGGCTGATGACTCTCCATTCCCGCAGGGCTTCGCCGAAGATTCCTTCTCCTGCCTCTTTCTCTTGTGCCTCCTCCTTTTATAGAGAAAAGATGTGGAAACCCTAGGTTTAGCAAATGGGCTAATGGACTTGGGCTTTTCTTCTTCTTTCTTTGAAAAATTTAAAACGGGTCGGTCCATGGCCATTACAAATTCTCCCCCCCCCCTTGAAAAGAATTCGTCCCGAATTCTGAGGCGAGAGATCTCCACTGCAACTCTTTACCGACAGCACTCCACAACCTTGTTGAACAGAGATTGAACTTGATCACTTGCTCGCTTGAAGAGAACTTATCCTTGTATCTTGAAGACTGCTTCTCCCCCCCCCCCTTATTTCCAACCACGCTCTGAAGTGTCCTTCTCCTTGGTACCAATCCATTAGCAGCTCCCAAAATGTAACGAAAATGTCACATGCTACCGCCCATGTCCATTAGGGTCGGTTTCCAACTTGAGGAAATGGTTTACCATTCCAGCTTCCATTGCTTAGAAGGACTAACACATTCCATTTCCTGCTTGAGTCGAACGAGTTCCAATTGTCCTTGAGACTGGTCAACACTGACGCTTAGCAATATGACAAAGGCAACGAACAATGTCATAGCTAATGCTTCCAACATTTAGAAACAACACTCATCCTTCGAGTGGTTCTAAGACTTGAATGAAATGCTCTGCTTCCAATCCAATTCTCCTCAACGGTTTCCATTACCATGCCACAATGCATCATCCACTTCTAAATGGATTCTATTCGACGGTTTCCATTCCCGTGCACCATGGCATTGACTGTCGCACAAGCAGATATCCTTGCTTATCCTCCGTGAATGATGAGGCTAACCATGTCCATTATGGCTATCTGACGTGTGGGGAATGACCCATCACGCTTCCGCTGCGCACTCTGATTCCCAAACCGACTTCCAATTTAACTTATGGGGGAACGACCCACTACGCTTCCGCTGCGCACTCTGATTCCCAAACCGACTTCCAATCTGACTTCTGATACGCACTCTGATTTCCAATCCGACTTCCAATCTAGCTTCCTGGTCAAGGTTTCCTACCTTGTGATCCAGCGGTGGTGCTTTCCAAACACAATCTTTTAGGTTTCCTTCCCCTTTTAAACTTGCCCTCCTTTGCTCTCCCTTGCAGCTTCTTGTCAATCCGTCATAGTGTTTTCCTAACACTCTTCCATTGGATTTCCATTTCCAATGACCAGCTCTGTTCACTTGAGCTTGCAATTACAGAAGTTCAGCTGACTAGGCAATTCCAAATGCCCCAGCTCCACCTTCCTAAACGCTTTTGCGATCTCCTTCCCCACCTGAAGAGCTCCATTAGCTGCTCCAATAATCCACAAAGAATCCCAAGGCAGACCGTTTCCTTCCCGGTTCCACCGTTGGTTCTCAAGCCCACCGTACCACGAATGTCTTCTCCAGTTTCCGGCTTTATCAGACATCAAATGAGCCGTCCATAACTCATTGAAGTTGATGTCACAAACCGATTCCAAGATTCCCTACTTGGGATAGATTTGGACAGTTTCCAAATGTTCCTTGTGCACCAAACGCCACAAACAACTCTTGCGCTTACTCCAGTTTGAACTCCGTTGTTTCCTATGGCTTCCTAGCAATCCGGTCTTTCCATCAACCTCCTGCAGTCCGGTCTTTCCATCGACCTCTTGCTCTTGCTCCACAGCTTATCTGGTTCAAGAAATTGCTGCCTCCCAACTCCAACTTCTTTTCATGATGGTGATTTCCTTACACCAGTCTTAATCACACTCTGGTAGTCCATACCAAGTCTGAAACCCTTGTCACTCTTCTTTACTACATGACAAGTGCTCACACGGTGATCTGCTTGACCCGATTGATCCCTTCTTCACCAGGCCCCCTCGCTGCTTTGTAAACTCATCCATATCTGCTTGTAGACCACGCCTGCTAGCAACAAAAACACATCCTTGCAGCACTCTCTTCTGAAGCGTTTTTTTAACATGAAGGACATCTGAAAGGGTTAGAGAAGAACCTACTAACTAAAGAACATGGAGATTGCAGAAGCTTCGGTCTGGGTGGTGCTCGAGAATCTAGCTTTTGGAAATCCCCATTTAGAAAATAGTTGAAAACACTTTGAAAAGAACTTAAAAATCCGAATATAAATACACTATTCTACCCTACCTAGCCAGGACAGCACTGGCTAGGTCTAACCCGGCTCTGATACTAAATTGTAACACCCGTCCCTTCGGATCCAAGTCAAAGACTCTTTGACTCCACGAGTCATAGTCCACAAACCGCGAACCAAGCCATAAACCGGAACCAACACTTTATTAATTGAAAAAAAAATATTTTATTAAAATAGAAAACCGAGTCTTACAAGAAAACCGTACCAAGTGAAACAACTTAAACGTGAAACGAAAGAAAAAACGCATAATTCTTAATGAAACAAAAGAACGAAAAAGAAAAGAAGAAATCCCATTTCCCAAAACGTAACACCACACCGTCCGTCTACCTCTGCAACGCTCCAGGGTTACCTGCAATACAATCAACAAGGGAGGTCTGAGTAATTGGTTCAACACCAATACCAAGTGAGGGCAGATTCTAGGAATACCGCTATCTCTACTTTACACTAGCACAACATCAAGAAACGAGTCCAAGGTTAATAACACCTTGCTCCCATCGCACGAAGGCCCTCAAACAATCTAACGCCTAATCGTGCATAAGAGCTCCAAGCTCACACTCATGAACACCTACGGCTCCAAGCCCACACATTGCGTCCAACGCACCACCACGGGAGGGCTCGTCAGGACCCTCCTCCGACGATCAAGGACTTCCAACGCCTTACACACAAACTCCTAAGCAGATCTACCACACAAGCCTTCATACACAAACAAAATTTTCGGTTCAAGTGTTAACCTATTATCTAGGTGTCGTTTTCGGTTTAAGTGACAACCTATATTCTAGGTGCTTTTCAATCACATCAACGCAAATCATCCGCTAGATCTACACTACCTAGGAAAGGTACTATTAAACAGGGATTTGTGTCCCAACATTGCAGTAGAATAAAGAAAGAGATCACGTTCGGTCCTCACCTTAGTCACAACGACGATCGACTGTCTATTTGGACAGAATTGTTGCTATAATTTTGATGACACGCATCCCTATGCTCCCAAGACCGAAATCGGTTCTCCTTCAAACAAAATCTAGATATATGAGTCCACAATGTCCCTGCCAAGTTTCGGGTCAAGAGGACCTCGTTTTCCCATCCAAAACACAGATCCAATAAACCATCACAGATTCGCAACAACACAGACACGTTTTGGTAAAACGGTCATAACTCTCAAACGGTAAATCTGATCGGATAGATTCTTACCTTTCTGGAAAGAGGAGACCGATATTTCCAATGATATATTGTGCGTTCGGTGTATCCTTACGGTTCAACAGGAAACCGCTTTAAAATATGACGGCCAGATTGATGACGGAAATCCGAGAAATCTTTTTCGGAAAGTTTCTTCTTTGTGTCTCCAGCACGATGGGGCTTCTCTCCGTCAGATCTACAGTCGCAGGAGGTCGACGGCTGATGACTCTCCATTCCCGCAGGGCTTCGCCGAAGATTCCTTCTCCTGCCTCTTTCTCTTGTGCCTCCTCCTTTTATAGAGAAAAGATGTGGAAACCCTAGGTTTAGCTAATGGGCTAATGGACTTGGGTTTTCTTCTTCTTTCTTTGAAAAATTTAAAACGGGTCGGGCCATGGCCATTACAAATTCTCCCCCCCCCCCTTGAAAAGAATTCGTCCCGAATTCTGAGGCGAGAGATCTCCACTGCAACTCTTTACCGACAGCACTCCACAACCTTGTTGAACAGAGACTGAACTTGATCACTTGCTCGCTTGAAGAGAACTTATCCTTGTATCTTGAAGACTGCTTCTCCCCCCCCCCCCCTTATTTCCAACCACGCTCTGAAGTGTCCTTCTCCTTGGTACCAATCCATTAGCAGCTCCCAAAATGTAACGAAAATGTCACATGCTACCGCCCATGTCCATTAGGGTCGGTTTCCAACTTGAGGAAATGGTTTACCATTCCAGCTTCCATTGCTTAGAAGGACTAACACATTCCATTTCCTGCTTGAGTCGAACGAGTTCCAATTGTCCTTGAGACTGGTCAACACTGACGCTTAGCAATATGACAAAGGCAACGAACAATGTCATAGCTAATGCTTCCAACATTTAGAAACAACTCTCATCCTTCGAGTGGTTCTAAGACTTGAATGAGATGCTCTGCTTCCAATCCAATTCTCCTCAACGGTTTCCATTACCATGCCACAATGCATCATCCACTTCTAAATGGATTCTATTCGACGGTTTCCATTCCCGTGCACCATGGCATTGACTGTCGCACAAGCAGATATCCTTGCTTATCCTCCGTGAATGATGAGGCTAACCATGTCCATTATGGCTATCTGACGTGTGGGGAATGACCCATCACGCTTCCGCTGCGCACTCTGATTCCCAAACCGACTTCCAATTTAACTTGTGGGGGAACGACCCACTACGCTTCCGCTGCGCACTCTGATTCCCAAACCGACTTCCAATCTGACTTCTGATACGCACTCTGATTTCCAATCCGACTTCCAATCTAGCTTCCTGGTCAAGGTTTCCTACCTTGTGATCCAGCGATGGTGCTTTCCAAACACAATCTTTTAGGTTTCCTTCCCCTTTTAAACTTTCCCTCTTTTGCTCTCCCTTGCAGCTTCTTGTCAATCCGTCATAGTGTTTTCCTAACACTCTTCCATTGGATTTCCATTTCCAATGACAAGCTCTGTTCACTTGAGCTTGCAATTACAGAAGTTCAGCTGACTAGGCAATTTCAAATGGCCCAGCTCCACCTTCCTAAACGCTTTTGCGATCTCCTTCCCCACCTGAAGAGCTCCATTAGCTGCTCCAATAATCCACAAAGAATCCCAAGGCAGACCTTTTCCTTCCCGGTTCCACCGTTGGTTCTCAAGCCCACCGTACCACGAATATTTTCTCCAGTTTCCAGCTTTATCAGACATTAAATGCGCCGTCCATAACTCATTGAAGTTGATGTTACAAACCGATTCCAAGATTCCCTACTTGGGATAGATTTGAATAGTTTCCAAATGTTCCTTGTGCACCAAACGCCACAAACAACTCTTGCGCTTACTCCAGTTTGAACTCCGTTGTTTCCTATGGCTTCCTAGCAATCCGGTCTTTCCATCAACCTCCTGCAGTCCGGTCTTTCCATCGACCTCTTGCTCTTGCTCCACAGCTTATCTGGTTCAAGAAATTGCTGCCTCCCAACTCCAACTTCTTTTCATGATGGTGATTGAAGGAACGTTTAGTTGATCCTGATTCAATTCTCTGATTCAGATTATCCTAAACATGCGGATCTAGGTTCTCTTGAATAGAAACAATTGATGATCTCACCTTATACCTGTTTATTACAGCGGAAAGGGATGGTATGTCAGAGATCAGAGAGCCACCGAGAGATAACTCCTCCAGAGGTTCACACACGCACACCAATCAGGAAGAAGGCTGCTAGGCCACTGAGGAACTCGGCGCAGAGAGAGAGAGTTTACGGCTCGTTTTAGGGTTCAGGTTGTAGAAGAAAAACAGACTCGAGTTTTATTTATAAAACTCGCCTGGTTTCCTCTGCACTGTGTCGATCGACACACCTTGTGTATCGATCGACACACCGTGGCCAAAAACCTTTTATTCTCTCTAAGTACAGTAAATGCCTAGCACTTTTACCGTACTTCTGCTAAGCCGTTCCTATAACTTTCCTGTTAGCTTAGGCGTGTGACCCATATGGGATCATATAATAAAGGCAATAAGTCCAAGACTTATAGATCATGAGCGGACTCTAGCAAGCCATCATGACCCCCAGTATTATATGACTTATGTCTGATCATTGACATACTCTTACTTTCTAGAGACAGTACCGAGATTACTGGACACAATTCCAACAATCTCCCACTTGTACTGGAATCTCTGTATTCATAATCCTTTTGTCACAATATCTCGATTAGTCATAAGGCAAGATTGGTGTCATCCTTATAAAGCCTAATCTTGTTCATCGGACTCTGATTCGATACTGACAATCCAAACGACTCGGGACAGTCCGTTTGAGCATGGCCATGCATTTTCCAGTATTCAAATCTCCGATTGGCCTAGAGATATTCACTTCATTTATATTGGAGGGACAAATCCCGTCTTGTTCCATCACTGTAAACTACTCATTTCATAATGTACCCAAACAAGGTCCTTATAACTATCGCAGAACGATAGCGTTAGACAATGATCAAAGTACATCAGTCCATGTGCAGTCACATGCATGCGAACTCAGGTCTAAGGACTATACTCTATAGTCGTAGTAAGAATCTCTTATGACACAGATATAAATATCCTGAAGAGTTCTTATAAGCGGGTCTTGTCCGGTCGTATGTTCCCAAACATACACCTATGTACTGACTTTGATGCCGTGCATCTATGACACACTGAGACTTTGTCATAAGTCACGTACCAATCCAGTCTCACACGGTTGTTGGTGTTCCAATTTCAACAACCTTCGACTAGGGACAGGATGATATAAAACATTTATCAAATATAGGGTCTCATGATCAAGCTAAATGACTTCGATGACTCAAGATCAAGTCATTTACTTCGATGACCTATAAAATGGTTTATATCACTTTGGAACGATTATTTCATCACAGTTAAAATAATCTTGAAATAATAATTTCATTAAACATCTTAAATGTTATTTCAAGAACATATCCAATAACTAAATAAAGCCCTTTAATAACTCCCACTGAAATTAAGACTACATCTTAATTTCACTTAACCTACAGCAACAGTCCGCGACTCGTGCTTAGGCCTAAGGAGTGGCTTCGTTAATAGATTAGCAACGTTCTCATTCGTTGAAACTTGCTGATCTACTTAACATCTCTGTCATTTATCTTACGGAATAGGTTATACCTATCCTCAAGGTGTTTGGACCTCTGATGTGCAGCTAGTCTTATCTATGCTGGGAATCACATCAAGTTCAGTGACGAACTCTTCTTTCCAAACATCCTCTTTCGCCACTTCCCAAGCTGCGAAATGTTCAGCTTAAGTCATTGAGTCAGCAACAGTGCCTTGCACCGCCAGATAGACACAAGATATAACCGGACTGTGATCGGAAATCATCTTTGTCTATTGGAAACTTGCCTTTCAGACTCTATCGACTTATAGCACCTCACTTACTCCGTAAATCAAGAACTTATCCTTAGTATTCCTCAAATACTTTAGGACATACTTTAGGAAACTTGATTCTTTGCTGGATTTGACTGGTCTTTATTTGTCTTGCTTAACATTAAAGCAACATCAAACAAGTATGTTTCATGGCATACATGATAGATCCAATTGCCGACGCATATGGAATCTCATCCATGCATTTAAGCTCAGCAGTTATCGTAGGATACTGTATCTTGCTTAACTTAATGCCATGTGACATTGGCATAAAACCCTTCTTGGATTGCTCAAAATGTGTAGGACTTTGTCAATTTAAGAATCCTGACTTTGTCCTACCAGCTCTTTTGGATCTCTATCTTTAGATCCAAAATCCAAGAACTACGTGGCTTTACCCATGTCAATCATTAAGCCAACTCCCAAGCTAGTCCTTTACCGACTACAGCGTTGGGACGTTATATCCGAGAATCAGTATGTCATCGACATACACTTTGAGAAATGCAATATCGCTCCCACTAATCTATTAGTAAACACACAGTTCTGCTTCGTTCCTGTTCAAGTCAAAACCTTGACTACTTCAACAGAACGAAGATTCCAACTCCGATATGTTTGCTTCCATCCATGAATGGATCGATGAAGCCAACTTACACAAAATGTAATTCTTCGGAGTCTGGGCTCACTTTCGCTTCCTAGGATTTCGCAGATTCGTCGCTTTCAATGATCATCAGATCATGCGAACATTCAATGATCATCAGGCTGAACTAATGACGAGAATTCACTCTCAGATTAGTGACTGATTCTTTCATATCTGCGAACTTCAGGCTCCACAGGTGTAGATTCTACAGAAATCTGTAAATCCTTCCGCTGCTCTCCCTCAATAGGTTAAGCAGCCTCCTGTATTTTTTTTTCGAATTTCATCGAGTTGTACTTTTACTCCCACTGTTCTTCTTGGAAAGTAACTTCCCTTCTTAGAAAACAGAATGGTCGTAAAAGTACCGAGCCTTGGTTTCCCTAAGAAAACTTCGAGTTATACTTTTACTCCCACTGTTCTTCTTGGAAAATAACTTCCCTTCTTAGAAAACAGATTGGACGTAAAAAATAACAAGTCTAGTTTCTTTAGGACAACCAGCGAAGTAGCAAAACTACAAATACTCAGTAAAGACAAATTTGGATCGATTCCAATTCACATTAACGTGGTGTCTTTCAACTGATATTTGTGGAACTATTTCAGTGTAAACTTAGATATTTTAGAGCGTTATTCTTAAATAATATCATGGAAGATTCGTGTGACTCATCTTTAATCATTTCTAATAAGATCTGATTCTTTCTCACAGAAACACCTTCAGGTTTTCAGGAGAGATGAGCTGTGAAACGATTTCACACTCATTAAGATGATCACACAATCAATGACTTAAGTATTCTCACTCGTGATTTAATCCAGAGTCTTAATACTTTTGTCATTCAGATCCTATACTTCATTCTGGAACTCTTTCGACCATGTCAAAGAATTCCGACTTGTGTCTCATCAAATGAACACAGTCACACTCACTGAAGTAATCAGTAGAGACAATGAAGTACAGGAGATTTTCTCTGGCATTACTGCTCATTGGGCCACATACATGAGTATGTTCCAGGTCCAATAAGCCTTTGGGCTTTTCTCTAGCTCGGCTAAGATAGGCCCTTTACCTTTTGGTCTAGTAAACAGAATTCAAGTCTCATAAGATATTTTATCAAATGAGCCCAACAGTCCATGACTATGGGATTTCTGAATCCGACTTACTCTATGTGACCAAGACTTTATGCCAAGAAAAATCAGGTTTAATTCATCAGATTTAAACCAATTCGGTATTTATGTTACATTTAGGCATTCTTTGGTTTAAGATATAAAACCCATTCCATGAATAGGGTGCTACAATTAATATTTCATTAAGATCAAAAGAACAAAACTTGTCTTTTATCAAAATGAAAAACATTCAAATTCTTACAAGAAAATGAAAGACAACTCTGCTTAAAGCAAATACATTGTAGCAATTACTTAATACAAAACCAAGCCTCAAAGGGATCTATAAGTGAAAACCCTACGGCTGAGGCAGCATCCCAAGCTCCTTCCAGACATGTAGTTTCACTTGCCCTTCCTTCAACGTTCTACTGTTACTTAGGCTCTGCATATTATCACAAATATCAGTGCCACAACCAGTATCCAATACCTTTAAGGTAGAACTTGAAGTAATAACATGAATACCTGAGGAAGTAGTCGCATACATCGACTTTAACTCCTCATCATCTTCCATGAATTTAATGCAATCTCTCTTCCAATGCCCTGTCTCCTTACAGTAGCAGCACTTACCAACGTAAGAGGTATCTGACTCGGGCTCAGAAGACACACGCTTGCCATGATTCAAAATCTGGACAACTTTGTCTTCACCCTTGTCAGCATTAGGTTTAGTAAACCTACCCTTCTCATTCATGAGATTGTACAGGGTACTCTTCACGTTTGGCTCAACTGTCTTGAGCATATCATGCAGTTCAGTCAGCGTCTTCGTTAAGCCTTTCTTGATATAGTTCCTTCTGAACTTATCATAGCTTGACGGCAGTGACTGCAGAATGATCTCAGTTGCCAATTCTTGGCTAACTGGATAATCCAGTTTCCTCAGGTTATCAATGTAACCCATCATTTTACTGACATGAGGACTCACTGGATGATCATTTGGTAGCTTGCAGCTAGTGAGAGACTTAACCAACTGGTATCTCTCCACCCTTATCTGCTCCTGAAATTTCAATTTCAGGCTGCTGATCATCTCTATTGGCGACTCCATATTCTCATATTGCTTCCGCAAGTCTGAGTCCATGGTAGCCAATATCAGACCACGCACATCTACCGCATCATTATAATGCTTATTCCAAGCATCATATACTGCATGAGAAGCATTGGACCGGATCCTCACGGGGAGAGCTCTCTCAAGGACATAGTTCTTTCTCTCTTGTCTGAGAACTAGCCTCAGGTTCCGCGACCAAGTCAAGAAATTTGATCCGTTCAGCTTGTCCATCTCAAGGACAGACCGGATCGAGAAAGTGTTTTGATTGTTTGTGCTAGTCATAACTGAAAATTAAGATAAAAGGATTTTAGTTAATATGTTCAATATGATTAATCTCGTATTAAATTTAATATGATTAATCACGCATTATATTCAATAACATAAGTTACCCTCAATAGAATATAATGATTCCAAGATCCACATATAACTAAGATTAAAGTGGGCCACTGGCCGTCACCCAACCTTAGCTTATATCGGTAAGCCCTATATCGGCTAATTATATCCGTGATATAACTCTTGGTTGTGAATCTGGGCCCGAGGCCCAATCCACTCTGATGTCTCAAGGCCCGGGACTCCCGATGGCCTAGTCAAGAAAACCAGACTATACAGTCATGTAATCATTAATGTCTGGGACTCCCAATGACATTTATGAATCACAAACCGTCTTACCCACGCAAAAGCAGACACCCTCACACTGTAAGGCCATGAATACGATTGAATGGGCTTCAACAGCTGACATAGTCTGGACAAGACATCCAACGCTTGATATTATTTGAGGTTCGTAGGTTTATTTTAAAATCTCATTCCCAAAATAGAAGATTACTATTTCGGGAAACTTTCCATTTTAGAAAACCTACTATTTTTGGAAACTTTCTAAAATTGGAAACTTTCTAAAACCGGAAACTTTCTAACTTTAGAAATTTCTTAAAATCCGAATCATGCAAATCTAGAAACTTCTATAAATTAAGAAACTTTCTAATTTCAAAATATCGGAAACTTTAATTTAAAATCGACTTTATAATTTTATAAAATAAATTTTAAATTAATCTGAAGAAAGACTCAAATAATTGGCCCAATTGTTTTAACTTCTTGGCCCGAGGCCCAAGAATTTGTCCATGTCCAAGACATGACCCAATTGTCCAATTAAATGACATAACCGGTCTGGTTCATTAAAATTGGTCTAACCAAATTTTAATTACTACGATGACCACAATTGTCAACCGGTTATTTACTAAACCGGATTTTCTCAATTTATTTGGTCCAACCAAATCAAATTAGAAAATCCTGGTTTAGGCACTAAATCCAATAATTCTTTCGACATTGGATTTCTTGTCCCGGTTTAACCAGACTTAATAAAATTATTAAATCTGTTTATTAAACCAGGACGAATTAATTTTAATCAAAATTAAACCGAGCCTTAAACCAACCATGTCGATCGATGGACCAACCGTGTCGATCGATCCATCAACCACATCGGTCGATGCTCTCAGCATCGATCCTGCATCGATCGTGCATCGATCCTGTATCTATCGATGCTCTCACGCATGCACTGAACCGAGCCAAAACCCTAACCGTGTCGATCGATGTGCACCAACCGCATCGGTCGATGCACCAATATCGAACCTGCATCGATCCTGCATCGATCGATGCTTTCACGCGTTAATAGGGTTAGCCGATAGACTGTATCGACCGATCCATGCGATCGTATCGATCGATCCATGCGATCTCCGATTGTATCGACCGATCCATGCGATCGTATCGATCGATCCATGCGATCTCCGATTGTATCGACCGATCCATGCGATCGTATCGATCGATCCATGCGATTCTGGTCGATTCTCATTCGGTTGTATCGACCGATCCATCCATTGCATCGATCGATGCAATGCGATCACAGTCGATAGTTCTTTATGAAAATCGCAAATTCCAAATCAATATAGCTTGGATTTGCGATTTCAAGTGTGTTTGAGGTTCAATTTCTTGTTGCTTAATTGATTTCTCTTATCAATAGTTGATTCAAAACACTTCTTAAACAAGAAAACAATCCTAAACATGAATCTAAACAAGAAAAACCAGAACCTAAAGCTCTGATACCACTGAAGGAACGTTTAGTTGATCCTGATTCAATTCTCTGATTCAGATTATCCTAAACATGCGGATCTAGGTTCCCTTGAATAGAAACAATTGATGATCTCACCTTATACCTGTTTATTGCAGCGGAAAGGGATGGTATGTCAGAGATCAGAGAGCCACCGAGAGATAACTCCTCCAGAGGTTCACACACGCACACCAATCAGGAAGAAGGCTGCTAGGCCACTGAGGAACTCGGCGCAGAGAGAGAGAGTTTACGGCTCGTTTTAGGGTTCAGGTTGTATAAGAAAAACAGACTCGAGTTTTATTTATAAAACTCGCCTGGTTTCCTCTGCACTGTGTCGATCGACACACCTTGTGTATCGATCGACACACCGTGGCCAAAAACCTTTTATTCTCTCTAAGTACAGTAAATGCCTAGCACTTTTACCGTACTTCTGCTAAGCCGTTCCTATAACTTTCCTGTTAGCTTAGGCGTGTGACCCATATGGGATCATATAATAAAGGCAATAAGTCCAAGACTTATAGATCATGAGCGGACTCTAGCAAGCCATCATGACCCCCAGTATTATATGACTTATGTCTGATCATTGACATACTCTTACATTCTAGAGACAGTACCGAGATTACTGGACACAATTCCAACAGTGATTTCCTTACACCAGTCTTAATCACACTCTGGTAGTCCATACCAAGTCTGAAACCCTTATCACTCTTCTTTACTACATGACAAGTGCTCAAACGGTGATCTGCTTGACCCGATTGATCCCTTCTTCACCAGGCCCCCTCGCTGCTTTGTAAACTCATCCATATCTGCTTGTAGACCACGCCTGCTAGCAACAAAAACACATCCTTGCAGCACTCTCTTCTGAAGCGTTTTTTTTTAACATGAAGGACATCTGAAAGGGTTAGAGAAGAACCTACTAACTAAAGAACATGGAGATTGCAGAAGCTTCGGTCTGGGTGGTGCTCGAGAATCTAGTTTTTGGAAATCCCCATTTAGAAAAGAGTTGAAAACACTTTGAAAAGAACTTAAAAATCCGAATATAAATACACTATTCTACCCTACCTAGCCAGGACAGCACTGGCTAGTTCTAACCCGGCTCTGATACCAAATTGTAACACCCGTCCCTTCGGATCCAAGTCAACGACTCTTTGACTCCACGAGTCATAGTCCACAAACCGCGAACCAAGCCATAAACCGGAACCAACACTTTATTAATTGAAAAAAAATTATTTTATTAAAATAGAAAACCGAGTCTTACAAGAAAACCGTACCAAGTGAAACAGCTTAAACGTGAAACGAAAGAAAAACGCATAAGTCTTAATGAAACAAAAGAACGAAAAAGAAAAGAAGAAATCTCATTTCCCAAAACGTAACACCACACCGTCCGTCTACCTCTGCAACGCTCCAGGGTTACCTGCAATACAATCAACAAGGGAGGTCTGAGTAATTGGTTCAACACCAATACCCAGTGAGGGCAGATTCTAGGAATACCGCTATCTCTACTTTACACTAGCACAACATCAAGAAACGAGTCCAAGGTTAATAAAACCTTGCTCCCATCGCACGAAGGCCCTCAAACAATCTAACGCCTAATCGTGCATAAGAGATCCAAGCTCACACTCATGAACACCTACGGCTCCAAGCCCACACATTGCGTCCAACGCACCACCACGGGAGGGCTCGTCAGGACCCTCCTCCGCAATCAAGGACTTCCAACGCCTTACACACAAACTCCTAAGAAGATCTACCACACAAGCCTTCATACACAAACAAAATTTTCGGTTCAAGTGTTAACCTATTATCTAGGTGTCGTTTTCGGTTTAAGTGACAACCTATATTCTAGGTGCTTTTCAATCACATCAACGCAAATCATCCGCTAGATCTACACTACCTAGGAAAGGTACTATTAAACAGGGATTTGTGTCCCAACATTGCAGTAGAATAAAGAAAGAGATCATGTTCGGTCCTCACCTTAGTCACAACGACGATCGACTGTCTATTTGGACAGAATTGCTGCTATAATTTTGATGACACGCATCCCTATGCTCCCAAGACCGAAATCGGTTCTCCTTCAAACAAAATCTAGATATATGAGTCCACAATGTCCCTGCCAAGTTTCGGGTCAAGAGGACCTCGTTTTCCCATCCAAAACACAGATCCAATAAACCATCACAGATTCGCAACAACACAGACACGTTTTGGTAAAACGGTCATAACTCTCAAACGGTAAATCTGATCGGAGAGATTCTTACATTTATGGAAAGAGGAGACCGATATCTTTCCAATGATGTATTGTGTGTTCTGTTTATCCTTACGGTTCAACAGGAAACCGCTTTAAAATATGACGGCCAGATTGATGATGGAAATCCGAGAAATCTTTTTCGAAAAGTTTCTTCTTTGTGTCTCCAGCACGATGGGGCTTCTCTCCGTCAGATCTACAGTCGCAGGAGGTTGACGGCTGATGACTCTCCATTTCCGCAGGGCTTCGCCGAAGATTCCTTCTCCTGCCTCTTTCTCTTGTGTCTCCTTCTTTTATAGAGAAAAGATGTGGAAAACCTAGGTTTAGCTAATGGGCTAATGGGCTTTTCTTCTTCTTTCTTTCAAAAATTTAAAACGGGTCGAGCCATAGCCATTACAAATTCTCCCCCCCCCCCCCTTGAAAAGAATTCGTCCCGAATTCTGAGGCGAGAGATCTCCACTGCAACTCTTTACCGACAGCACTCCACAACCTTGTTGAACAGAGACTGAACTTGATCACTTGCTCGCTTGAAGAGAACTTATCCTTGGATTCTGAAGACTGCTTCTCCCCCCCCCCCTTATTTCCAACCACGCTCTGAAGTGTCCTTCTTCTTGCTACCAATCCATTAGCAGCTCCCAAAATGTAACGAAAATGTCACATGCTACCGCCCATGTCCATTAGGGTCGGTTTCCAACTTGAGGAAATGGTTTACCATTCCAGCTTCCATTGCTAAGAAGGACTAGCACATTCCATTTCCTGCTTGAGTCGAACGAGTTCCAATTGTCCTTGAGACTGGTCAACACTGACGCTTAGCAATATGACAAAGGCAACGACCAATGTCATAGCTAATGCTTCCAACATTTAGAAACAACACTCATCCTTCGAGTGGTTCTAAGACTTGAATGAGATGCTCTGCTTCCAATCCAATTCTCCTTAACGGTTTCCATTACCGTGCCACAATGCATCATCCACTTCTAAATCGATTCTCTTCGACGGTTTCCATTCCCGTGCACCATGGCATGGATTGTCGCACAAGCAGATATCCTTACTTATCCTCCGTGAATGATGAGGCTAACCATGTCCATTATGGCTATCTGACGTGTGGGGAACGACCCATCACGCTTCCGCTGCGCACTCTGATTCCCAAACCGACTTCCAATTTAACTTTTGGGGGAACGACCCACTACGCTTCCGCTGCGCACTCTGATTCCCAAACCGACTTCCAATCTGACTTCCGATGCGCACTCTGATTTCCAATCCGACTTCCAATCTAGCTTCATGGTCAAGGTTTCCTACCTTGTGATCCAGCGGTGGTGCTTTCCAAACACAATCTTTTAGGTTTCCTTCCCCTTTTAAACTTGCCCTCCTTTGCTCTCCTTTGCAGCTTCTTGTCAATCCGTCATAGTGTTTTCCTAACACTCTTCCATTGGATTTCCATTTTCAATTACCAGTTATGTTCACTTGAGCTTGCAATTACAGAAGTTCAGCTGACTAGGCAATTCCAAATGCCCCAGCTCCACCTTCCTAAACGCTTTTGCGATCTCCTTCCCCTCCTGAAGAGCTCCATTAGCTGCTCCAATAATCCACAAAGAATCCCAAGGCAGACCGTTTCCTTTTCGGTTATACCGTTGGTTCTCAAGCCCGCCGTACCACGAATATCTTCTCCAGTTTCCATCTTTATCAGACATCAAACGAGCCGTCCATAACTCATTGAAGTTGATGTCACAAACCGATTCCAAGATTCCCTACTTGGGATAGATTTGGACAGGTTCCAAATGTTCCTTGTGCACCAAACGCCACGAACAACTCATGCGCTTACTCCAGTTTTAACTCTGTTGTTTCCTATGGCTTCCTAGCAATCCGGTCTTTCCATCAACCTCCTGCAGTCCGGTCTTTCCATCAACCTCTTGCTCTTGCTCCACAGCTTATCTGGTTCAAGCAATTGCTGCCTCCCAACTCCAACTTCTTTTCATGATGGTGATTTCCTTACACCAGTCTTAATCACACTCTGGTAGTCCATACCAAGTCTGAAACCCTTGTCACTCTTCTTTACTACATGACAAGTGATCCCTTCTTCACCAGGCCCCCTCGCTGCTTTGTAAACTCATCCATCTCTGCTTGTAGACCACGCCTGCTTGCAACAAAAACGCATCCTTGCAGCACTCTCTTCTGAAGCTCTTTTTCAACATGAAGGACATCTGAAAGGGTTAGAGAAGAACCTACTAACTAAAGAACATGGAGATTGCAGAAGCTTCGGTCTGGGTGGTGCTCGAGAATCTAGCTTTCGGAAATCCCCATTTAGAAAAGAGTTGAAAACACTTTGAAAAGAACTTAAAAATCCGAAAATAAATACACTATTCTACCCTACCTAGCTAGGACAGCACTGGCTATGTCTAACCCGGCTCAGATACCAAATTGTAACACCCGTCCCTTCGGATCCAAGTCAACGACTCTTTGACTCCACGAGTCATAGTCCACAAACCGCGAACCAAGCCATAAACCAGAACCAACACTTTATTAATTGAAAAAATATTATTTTATTAAAATAGAAAACCGAGTCTTACAAGAAAACCGTACCAAGTGAAACAGCTTAAACGTGAAACGAAAGAAAAAGGCATAAGTCTTAATGAAACAAAAGAACGAAAAAGAAAAGAAGAAATCCCGTTTCCCAAAACGTAACACCACACTGTCCGTCTACCCCAGCAATGCTCCAGAGTTACCTGCAAAACAATCAACGAGGGAGGCCTGAGTAATTGGTTCAACACCAATACCCAGTGAGGGCGGATTCTAGGAATACTGCTATCTCTACTTTACACTAGCACAACATCAAGAAACGAGTCCAAGGTTAATAACACCTTGCACCCATCGCACGAAGGCCCTCAAACAATCTAACGCCAAATCGTGCATAAGATCTCCAAGCTCACACTCATGAACACCTACGGCTCCAAGCCCACACATTGCGTCCAACGCATGGTACGTCAAAAGCACCACCACGGGAGGGCTCGTCAGGATCCTCCTCCGACGATCAAGGACATCCAACGCCCTACACACAAACTCCTAAGCAGATCTACCACACAAGCCTTCACACACAAACAACATTTATGGTTCAAGTGATAACCTATTATCTAGGTGTCGTTTTCGGTTTAAGTGACAACCTATATTCTAGGTGCTTTTCAATCACATCAACGCAAATCATCCGCTAGATCTACACTACCTAGGAAAGGTACTATTAAACAGGGATTCGTGTCCCAACATTGCAGTAGAATAAAGAAATAGATCACGTTCGATCCTCACCTTAGTCATAACGACGATCGACTGTCTATTTGGACAGAATTGCTGCTACAACTTCGACGACACGCATCCCTATGCTCCCAAGACCGAAATCGGTTCTCCTTCAATTGAGATCTAGATCTATGAGTCCACAATGTCCCTGCCAAGTTTCGGGTCAAGAGGACCTCGTTTTCCCATCCAAAACATAGATCCAATAAACTATCACAGATTCGCAACAACACAGACACGTTTTGGGAAAATGGTCATAACTTTCAAACAGTAAATCTGATCGGAGCGATTCTTACCTTTCTGGAAAGAGGAGACCGATATCTTTCCAATGATATATTCTACGTTCTGTGGATCGTTACAGTTCAACAGAAAATGCTTTAAAAAATGACGGCCAGATTGATGATGGAAATCCGAGAAATCTTCTCCGGAAAGTTTCTTCTTTGTGTCTCCAGCACGATGGGGCTTCTCTCCGTCAGATCTACAGTCGCAGGAGGTCGACGGCTGATGACTCTCCATTTCCGCAGGGCTTCGCCTAAGATTCCTTATCCTGCCTCTTTCTCTTGTGTCTCCTCCTTTTATAGAGAAAATATGTGGAAACCCTAGGTTTAGCTAATGGGCTAATGGGCTAATGGGCTTTTGGGCTTTTCTTCTTCTTTCTTTCAAAAATTTAAAACGGGTCGGGCCAGGGCCATTACAGCAACCCTGCTTTATCATTATTTGGGAAAGACTGCTCTTTCAACGTGCATTTACCCATGATAAAGGGTTCGACGTCGGTATCTGGTTGGTAAAAATGCACAAGAAATGTCGTGTAGCTGTAATTTGAGGTAGCTCCGTGTTTACGTGTTGACATCTGTAGTTGACATAGATGCGAGTAACTGTATAATGCACATGTTGTACTATTTCGATTATCTTTATGGCTCTTGAAATTTTTTATTGAAGAGGAAGGTGTATAGAATTATGAGCTGGATGGTTTTATTAAGAGAATGATTACACGTATTTATATTGTACAAGTGAGTACTAGGTTATACTAAGTATACAGTAATTACAAGTAGATCCTTAATAATATATCCTTTACACTCTCCCGCAATATGGAGGTAGCTCTCAAACTCCAATCTTGGAACATGCTTGAGTGAACGCAGAGCGTGAAAGAGGTTTTGTCAAGGCATCCACAAGCTGGTCTTTGGTGGAGACATGACAGACACGTAGGGAGTTGGATTGAATATGTCCTCGGACGAAGTGATAATCAAGGGCGATATGCTTCATCCGGGAATGAAAAACCGGATTCGCGCTAAGATAGGTAGCTCCGACATTGTCACAATAGATGACATGGACCGTAGGTAGCCTGATGTGAAGCTCAGTTAGAAGATTGCAGATCCACCGTATTTCGGACGCTGTGTTTGCAATGGCGCGGTATTCAGCCTCCGTTGAAGAGCGAGCAACACTTTTCTGCTTCTTGGATGACCAGGAAATGGCTTGCTTGCCGAGGTATATGACATATGCGTTTGTGGGCATATAGTCATCAGCATCACCGGCCCAATCTGCGTCCGAGTAGCCATGTAAGGTGATTGGGTTGTTGATGCCAAGGAAGATACCGTGCGACATGGTTCCCACCAGATATCGAAGAACTCTTTTGACTGCTTGCCAATGGTCCGATGTTGGAGCATGCATAAACTGCGAGAGGTGATTGACAGCGAAGGAGATATCCGGGCGTGTGAAGGCCAGATACTGCAGGCTCCCGAGAACCATGTGATATTCTGATGCATTTGCAAGAGGCTGGACGGATGTACGAGAGAGTCGTGGCGACGTCTGCATTGGTGTAGCCACAGCTTTGGCGTTGATCATGTTTGTCTTGACCAAGAGATCTTGAATGTACTTCCTCTGCATAAGATGAAGACCTTTGCTTGTTCGAGTTACATCAATGCCTATAAAATAATGAATGTCGCCTTGATCTTTAAGCGAAAAGCGATCAGCGAGGGAAGCGATGACCTTTGTAACCATATGTGGGGAGTTGCCGGTGACAATTATGTCATCAACATAAACAAGGACGTATACCAGAACAGATCCGCTGCTGAGAACAAATAGTGAGGCATCAGCGAGGCTGTTAACGAAGCCACAGCTGAGCAGATGTTTCTTCAGTTCAAGATACCAAGCCCGAGGAGCCTGCTTGAGGCCGTAGATCTCTTTGTGTAGTCGACATACATGATCCGGACGGTCAGTATCCACAAATCCTGGAGGTTGGGTCATGTAAACTTCTTCGTTGAGTGTACCTTGTAGAAAAGTTTGATTGACATCTAGCTGACGTATTGGCCACGACTGACTGGCTGCTTGTCCAAGTGCAAGGCGTATAGTGACTGCTTTGATGACGGGACTAAACGTTTCTTTGTAGTCTAATCTATATTGTTGATGATAACCTTTAGCAACTAGTCGCGCCTTGTATTTGTCAAGCGCCCCAGTAGGAAGTATCTTGGTGCGGAAAACCCAACGACAGCCAACAACATTTTGATGTTTCGACGGAGGAACAAGAGACCACGTTTTCTTAGCGATCTGACCATCGTATTCAGTTGACATAGCACGCTGCCAATTGAGATCCTTCAGTGCTTGTTTGTATGTCGCCGGTTCAGATGCAAATAAACAAGGATTGGATACAATTGCGGTTAGGGAGAGTTTCTTTTTCTGTTTGATGATATGATTTTTGGCTCGGGTAGTCATGGTATGTTTGTTGTTGGGGACAATGGGTTGCTTTTGAGGAGGTGGGAGGTGATGTGGTGGTGTCATATTTTGGGTTGGTGGTAGAGTAGGTGCATGAGCTGGTATAATAGGAGATGGTGAGTGTGTTTCAGTGAGCGGAGGGGGTGATGATGGTGGAGAAAGGGTATGAAAGGATGGACCAGTGGGTCTTTCATTGGTGGAGCTATGACTTTGGGTAGGTTGTTGGTGAGCTTGACCAGAGGGCCTATGGCCAGATAGTCTTTGGGAATTTGGTGGTGGAGAAGCATGAGTCGGAGAAGTACATACCTGAGGTGTCGGAGATGATGGTGACGTTGATTGTTGGTGAGGACCTGCACTTGGGGACACGACAGGCAGAACCACAGGAGGGATGTTGAGTTGTATAGCCTTGACCTGTAGAGGAGCAGCAGAAGTCGGAGTTATGGATGGTAAGACGGATGACTTTGCGTCAATAACAGTGGCTTGGTTTCAATATCAACGCATAGATAAGCACTTTGCGTCAAGGAATAGCCAACAAATACACACGGTTTAGACATGTCGTCCATCTTGTGTTTCGTATATGGCCGTAGCCATGGGAAACAGAGGCTGCCGAAGACACGCAACTTATCGTAGTTAGGTGACGTACCAAAGAGTTTTTCATATGGCGACTGATTCGAGATGACCGTAGACGGAAGCCGATTTATCAAATAGACTGAAGTCTTGAAAGCAAATGGCCAATATTATTTAGGCATCGAGGCAGTGGAGAGAAGAGATAACTCAGTCGCCACGATATGACGATGATTGCGTTCAGACACGCCATTGTGTTCCAGTGTATGAGGTGGCGTTGTGAGATGCGATATGCCACTGTCACTGAGAAACTGCCGCAGTGAAACATACTCTCCACCATTGTCAGAATATAGTGTATCTATCTTGGCGTTAAAGTGATTTTCGACCAGAGGTTTGAAGGCTGCAAAAATCTCTTTAACTTGGGACTTAAACTGCATCGGATAGATCCATGTATATCGCGAAAAATGGTCAACGAAGATCAGGTAATATTTGGCATTGTCATATGCTGTTATAGGTGAAGACCAGACATCAGTAAAGACATACTCAAGAGGACGCTTAGAGAAGAACGAAGTTTGATGAAAGGATTGTTTGTGACTTTTATTAATTTGGCAATCGGAACAGAAAAACTGTTTATGAGATGAAGCAGCAACAAATAAATCAAACTTAGATAGAATAGAATGCAGTATGGGTGGAGATGGATGGCCTAAACGTGAATGCCAAGATGCCAGCGATGCTTTCGACCTTGGTGTTGCGACGAGAGCTTGAGGCTGAGAAGCAGACACACGCTATTCATACAACTCATCCATGGTTCTGCCCTGAAGCAGAGGTGTCCCCGTGCGAAGGTCCTTCACCTGAAACGAAGCGGGAAAGAATTCAACTGAGACTTGGTTAGTATTGCATAATCGAAACACTGAGATCAGATTTTTCTTTATATCAGGGACATAGAGAACTCTGTTGAGTTGAAGAGCACGAGATTTTGAGGGTAAGAGAGCAGAACCGGTATGCGAGATCATGAGAGGAGAGCCATCACCAATAATAACATCGTCGCCACCATCGTAGGGTTGATGAAGCGAGAGATTAGCTAAGTCATTGGTGATGTGATGCGTAGCGCCGCTGTCCATCAGCCAGTTACTTGCGTTGTACGGAGAAGCCATTGCCACATTGGCTCTCGGTTGCCACGGAGTAAATGGACTCGTCTGAGTCTGAGAAGATGACCTCGCCATTGACTGCAGTTGTGGGCAACGCCGGGCACTGTGCCCATGAACGCTGCAAATTTGGCATTTCCCGAGATAGGGTTTGGACTGGCGAGGTTCAGATCGAGAAACCGATTGCCCCTGTTGTGACTGCCATGGTTGATAGGACCTGTTGGAGCCCTTCTTATGCTGCGAGTTGTTGGTGTTGCGATTGTATGCAACATTAGCGGTAACATGAACATTTGTGGTTTTAGACAGGGCAAGGAGCTTACTTTCATGGTTGATGAGTTTTTCATGAAGCTCGGTGATCGTCGGAGGTGTGTCACGGCCTTTGACTTGGTCAACAACCGTCTTGTACTCATCCGGTAAACCCCCAAGAATGCCTTCGATTTGATCCTCGAGATCCAGCGGTTTTCCCATGATTGCAAGCTGATCCACACGAGATATGAATCCCTGAATGTATTCATCAATGGACTTAGATCCCTTGGTCCAGTTTTTGAGTTGGTGCTTCAGCTGATTGATGTGTCCTCTTGTCGGTTTTGCATACGTTCCAGCCAGCTTGGTCCAATTCTCAGCCGAGTTGTTTGCGCGAGACACAATCGGCTGGATTGAAGGAGATATCGCGCCTAGAAGCGCGCTAAAGATGAGTCGATCCTGCCTTTTCCACACTGTGTAGGCCGGATTTGGTGATGCAAGGTTGTTAATGGTGACGGTCGGAAGTGGCATCATCTCTGATCCGTCTAGGTATCCAGCAAGGTTGTAGCCATCGTCGAGTGCATGGAATTGCAAGCTCCACATAAGATAGTTGGTGGATGTGAACTTGGTGATGTTTGATGTGTTAATGTTGTAGATGGGTTGGTTGTGGACTTGAATTGTATTAGTGTCGTTATTGTCAGCCATGGCCGAATTCAAGAGAGGGAGGAGGCGAGAGAATAAAAAAAATTAGGTTTGGAGTATCGACGGCTCTGATACCATATAGAATTAGGAGCTGAATGATTTTATTAAGAGAATGATTACACGTATTTATATTGTACAAGTGATTACTAGATTATACTAAGTATACAGTAATTACAAGTAGATCCTTAATAATATATCCTTTACAAGGTGTACGTAGGGAACAAACTGAAAATTCTTGAACGAATGTAAATCTAAATTATTAGTCGTTACAAGGTTGACATCTAACATGGACACCGTGGGAGTGCAAGTTATTATAGCGTATGGAAATAGAGAGGGAGAAACGCTATCGTGCTGGCCTAACTTGGGTTTCCAAAGAAATATGGTTTTTAAAACAGACCATATACATAATATTTCAGGTGAGCCAAGCATGCTACTTTTTACAAGTTTCTTAAAAAATCTAGTAATTTATTTAAATGTAATTCACAATGGAAGAGGTTTTTAAAACAAAATTGAAAATGCCTCACATCAGTATGATTTATGGTTCAAAGATTTGTGGAAGTAGTTTTAAAAACAACTTAGAATACAATTTCCTGCAGAATACACATTCATATGCTCCTAAGACATGAAATGTAGATGTACAACTTATAAACTTATTGATGGTGCATTTGGGCAAGAAAACATTATCAGGTTAACATTTAACGCATTTTGAAGTACTAATTCCAAAACTAAAATTGCTTTTGGGGATGGCCATACCATGTCATCATCAAGATCCTCCTCGTCCTCATGAACTTTAGATGGACTGAAAAAGTTGAAGAAACTCTCACAATCCTAAGTATTAGTGATCGGCTTTTTGTTTTTGAATCCTTTCTTTGGCTTCCATTTTAGGATCTTCTGAATCAAACATTTTCCAGGAAACCACTCGATCTTTGTCCTGAGCAATAGTCAACGATCAATGAGGCTTATTGTCTTAAGAAATGACAAAAACATGATAAGAGCAAAAGATCATACCAAATGGCCTTTTCGAGGATAGGCTCATCCTCAATCAAGTGATATGCCATGGTCAAGATATTGTTCTTGAAGTAAGGTTTTTGATCAAAGAAAAACTCAAGCTTGAACCCTTTTGGTTCTTCAAACCTATTCCACTTGATATCCTTATGATATTTGAGAGCACCTTCATCTCTCTAGAATAATGGGGGGGGGGGGGACATCGTCTTATATCTCCAAGAGCCCTCAAGATAGTTGGGAGCTAATGCGATAAGCACATATTGGACCTCTCTAGATATTATTGGGCTTTTACGTTTAAAATTCTTATTCACGGTTTAAGCCCATTACAATGGAATTATATGTAAGGGAAAGACTCGTTGTAAACACTTATCGAAAACCATCACAATACAATTCTGGGTTTCAATCCCATATTTCACTCATGTATCTTCTTCTTCTGAGGTCATTGGCCTCCCCTTTTCCCATTTCTTATGTTTTCTCCATCCATTGATCATGAGCTTATCAATAGTATCAAAGCAGTCGTTCCTCACGATTAGCGGCATCAGATTGTTTGAATCGGAAATGGGTTCCAAGTTTACTTATTCGTTCTGTTGGAAGATGTGAGAGCTCGGCTTGATCAGATGATCGAGATGTGCATGCAACCTGTGACGACACAGACAACACATGAAGACCAGCAAAACTCAGAGATCAATCCTGTGGGACATCAACCGAAGGAGGATCTTGAGAAGGTGATGGATCCAAAGATTAATCTAGATAATCACCTGAAGAACGTAAGCGGGTGGTGGGTTCGAAGACGAGTGAACCTGATTTCCTTGGATCTGCAGTTTCATCCACACGAAATGAGAAAGCATGACTCGATTGGAAGATAGCGACAGCTTCTGAAGCTTTTGGCGAGGTATTTTTTCATTCCCATGGTCACAAGGATATGAACTCATCTCGATCTAGATATCCTAAGAAGCTGTTGGGAAGAGGTTTTCATAAGGTTAGGAAGAAATAAATGGATATCTCTGTTAGTCTGGATTTTGAAGCTTCTGCAATTTCATCTAAGAGTTGGTTAATTGTGAACAAAATCAGAATGAAAAGCAGACCGAGTTGCGGAAAACAGTCCACACGGCGTGAGTTAGTACGAGCGTGTAAGAGCTATGGCATGTTATGTGATTTTCATGATTATGGAGACTGGAAAGAAGACGTGCGGAAACGTACTCCTAGTCACAGTTAGTCAACTCATGTATCCAGTATTTGATGATCTGTTGTTTCGAGTTTTCTTCCCCTACGTGACTGTGGAGAAGTTCATCACTGTCCAAGAGTCAGTGGGTTATCAAGCCTTGGTACAGTTTCGGAGGGTTATCAAGCCTTGGTACAGTGTCGGACTCAACAGAGTGCTGCAGCTGCTAGGTCTGCTCTCAATGGTCGTGACATATACGACGAATGTTGTCAATTGGCTATGCAGTTCTCAAACCGTTTTGGGGTCTATAAAGAGCGCAAGAGAAGTAGGCAGGGAAAGAAAGTGGCAAACACAGACATTTCAGATGTAGTTAAATGGGTTTTTCTTTTCTCAAGTTTGTGCAATATCAAGACTAATTCCAGTACATCTCTAGAAGCGGAGGCATGTGCTCTGTAATACCCTGATCTCGGAATTTGATAAAAATATAAATCTAATGGTATTTTTATCACTAATACAAGAAATTATCTTTCTAAGAAATTCATTGGAACTATTTTTGGAAATTCTTGGAAAATTTCATTAAAAATCTGGTTTTCTGAGAAACCGATAAAATGTTCGGGCAAGTGAGAGAACCCTCTAAAGTTTACCAAAAATTATGAACTTTTTACCACGGCTCCAATATAATATTTTGAAGCTATGGTTAAAAGGATTCAGCAAGATCTTATCCCTAGATTAAGTTATAAATTTTAGGTCATTAATGGGTAATTAAGGACTAAAATTTCATAATAAAATCAAGGGAGCTTGGGCTTGGATTAGGATGAATAGGGTTGAGAAATGAAGTTATTTTGGACCTAATTCAAGCCCATTAGGAAGCTTGGACCACGAAATCTTGCAAGAGAGAAGAAGAGGCCTTGTTGGTGTTTTTGGTACATTGAATCTACAAAAATGTGTTGGCACAAATCTAAGGGGTTTCTAGAAGGGGTCTACAGGTGTAAAGTGTATGATAAAATGAAGTGTTTCTGGCGTGAATCTGGTGGGATGTCGTGGAGGAATATGGGGAGAGGAGAGGGGACAAATGGAGGGTGGAGATCATCCCTCTTTTGCTATATAAGGAGCCCTTCCCCCTCCCTCATTCTTCACACCAAAACTCACAAAGAGTAAAGAAGAGTAGGAGAGAAAGAAGCTGATAGAAATAAAAGAGGAAGAAGGTAGGAAGAAGAAGGAGAAGGAGGCGCAAAGAAGATGGAGGAGCCGAGAGAAGAAGAAGAAGCCGGAGGAAGGAGAGAAGAAGGAGGAGCCGGAGGAGAGGGAGACAGAGGAGAGAGAGAGAGAAGAGGTAGAAGGAGAGAGAGAGAGAGAGAGAGAGAGAGAGATAGAGAGAGAGAGAGAGATTTATAGAGAGAGAGTAAGAGTTGGGATTGTGACAGAGGAACGGGAAATATTTTCTAAGCAGAGATTTTCAACGTTTGTACCATGAACCGACCTTCTCTTTCATCATAGGCGGTTTATAGAAGCTTCGTTCCAAAGGTACGAGTAGTGGGTCTATCTTATACCGGGGTCAACCGCGACAAAGTATTGGTGAGTTGGGGTTAATTGCTTGCCTAATATTTTATTACGCAGGATTCCCAGCACTAAGTCATGATCCGTTGCGATGGCTATGACTAGTGTCGGTTTGATTAGTATATAGTAATGTGTGATATTGTTATTATACTTGGTTGATTGTTGGGTGATAATAATGTTATGGTTGCTTGATTGGTTAATATTGATAGATATTGTTGTTATGTTATAACACACCTTTGAATGATGAACCAAGTAATGAATGAATGATTAAAATACGAAAAACTATTAAGTAATGGGATAATGATATGACGACTGGTTCATGATTAATTGATTGAGTAGATTATGTGTGGATAATTGGTGTGATGTGGTATGTTTAATGGTTTGCTTGTTGTGTTAGTGACATGGTGTTGTAGTGGGCATATCGACTTCCTTACCCGATGGATCCTCGGGAGCGTACCGGTCGGTTCACGTACTCTTGGGTCGTGCTACTGGCAGGTGTTAACCTACTGAGTGACGCCGGTAGGTGTGTGGTCCGGAGAATACGGGGTCATGTCCCAGGGCCGGACTGCATGGAAGCTCTGGCTATCTAGGGGTTGCCCGAGTCGCCGCGTATCGATGGACGGAGAACGGTGTCTTACTTGTAGTACTCTGTGTCTATGAGTAAGAGTCTAGGGAATCACTACCGTGGGCCTATATGGTGACGGGACGAGTATTCCGAGGGAATGACGATATTTCCAGGGCCCATAGGATGCATATAATTTATTTATTGCTATAATGCTTCAGCTATTTATTACTGCTTGTGTAACTTTCCGTCATTGCTTGTGTTTGGGGTTGGGTTGGGTGGATGGAAAGTTACTCATTAGTTGGGGAATCTCAACTCACTGGGTCGATAATAGATTGCTCACCCCTCTCTTTTATCTTTTCCAGGTAACCCATAGGAGTAGCGGATCGCAGGACGTTAGGCCAGCCGGTATAGTGTCAACATCTCTTTCGCAACGATGATTTCAAGTAATGTTGTATTAGTTTTTAATAAATAATGTCCATGGACCTATTTATATTTCCGCATTTTTTAATAAACAATGTTTTATATTCGTAAAAGCATGTTAATTATATTAGAATAGTCCGGTCTAGTATAACTACCAAATTTTACTAAGGTTGCAAAGCTTTAGTCAAAATTTGGGAAACGTGTAATTGAATAATTCGGGTTAGTTTGACAACGTAAGTTATTAAGCCAAGCCGATTTAATCAAACACGGTAAAAATATAATGGCTCTGGTCCCGACTGAGGAAAACCGGTGATCATGTTCTTGTTTGATTGTTGGTCATTGGTTAACTAAGGTCAAAGCGGAATAGGGGCGTTACAAAAGGTGGTATCAGAGCATGATTCTGATCATGCTCATACAACATTTGTTTTCAGATTTATCGAGTCAAATATTGAGTCGAGAAAGAGACATTAGGAAACCGGTCACGTCCTGTTTAGTTAGGACTTAGTCACTTACCCGTTTATGATGCAGATGGAGGACGGGGCAATCCTTAGTGGCAGGGATAGTACGGATATGGGGTCGGAATGGGTTTCTGAACACATAGGATTGGGTCACGAGGAATCAGCCGAGAACGCTAAGTTACCGGAAAATTTGGGCAACCAGGAAGGACAGGAAGAGCAGGCGCAAGCAACTGCAGAAAAGGACACTGAAAATACTGGATCTAGTAGTGATCGTCCAAAGGAGATGCCAAGGAACGATCATAATACGGCAGGAGGCCAAGGCGTGAACCCGGAGCCAGAGCATACCTTGAAAATTCTTCATGACGTATTGACACGAGCTATGCAATCACCACAATTAACCCCCGATGCGACGACTCGACCACCGTTCCTATCTTTGATCTCCTCGATGAAGAAAATGGGAACTGCGCACTTCTCCAGTGGAACTGACCCGTTAGTCGCTGACCGATGGATCCGAATGGTGGAGAAGAAATTCAAGGCTACAAGATGCCCGGAGGACTACAAGCTAAGTGTGGGAACATACTACCTGGATCGAGATGCAGCCGATTGGTGGGAAAGTCGGAAAGCCCAAGTAGGACATATGGTGAAGACATGGTCAGCATTCAAGGAGGAATTTGGGCACAAGTACTTTACCCCGGAGTCAAGGCGTCGACTACAATGGGAGTTTGCTAACCTTGAACAAGGGTGTAAATCAGTTCGGGAGTATGAATCCGAGTTGATGCGACTTAAGTGTTATGTGGGCAACAATAACGGAGACGAAGAGGCAATGATCACCAATTTTCGGTTCGGTCTTCGACCCGAGTTGGAGAGCAGACTCGCAGTGGGGAACTTTGCAAACCTCACGGACTTGGTGGAGTAAGCGGCAAGCGTAGAAATCGGGTTAGCAGCAGAGCGAGCAGCGCGGGGAAAATTCAACTCAAACCAAGGTGGACGACCATCAAACCATCAGAGCCGACACTCTGAACAAAACCGCCGCTTTAAATACAAAGGCAAACGACTCCAAGGATCATCTGACTCATTCAAGGGAGCGACGGTATGCTACAAATGCGGCCATCCCGGTCATATCTCCAAATACTGTCCAAGGAATGCAACACCGCACGCATCCCCCGGTTTTACTTGTTTCCGATGTGGCCAGAAGGGCCATTATGCTCGAGAGTGTTCAAACCCAATCCTAGCCACCCCACTCGCCTTCAGCCTCCACCAGCTCGCCCTACGATTGAGCCCGCTTGCAAGCGTCAAGCCTTAGATGGTAGGGTGTATGCCTTAGGAGTAGATGATAATGAAGCCCCAGAGCCCGTTCAAGGTCCTATTACAGGTACGCATGTACCTGAACCCTAATCCTTGTGTGTTTGTGGTATCTACCAAGTTGTTTAAAATAAATCTTTTATATAAATAAATAAAGTATTCTGTTTAGAAATATAGTGCCCTATTTTAAAGTTAAATATAAATGTGGCAGGAACCGTACATGCCGCGGGTCGTCCCACACATGTATTTTTCTATTCGGGAGCCACCCATAGTTTTGTAACTCCAAAAGTATTCGATGAAATTCTAGGGAGATACAAAAAAAAAAGTTAATGTCGTTGTGTTGACCCCCGGAAAGCAAACCCTCCAAATAGATAAATGTATTCGGAATGTACCGCTGGTAATCCAGGCAAAAAAGTTTCTGGCGAATCTGATAATCACTCTTTTGACGCGGTATGAAGCCATTCTTGGAATGGACTGGTTGTCTGGCTATCAGGTCCAGTTAGACTGCGGTCGAGGGAGGATTACATTTCGTGGAAACGGAATGGAGGAGGTAGTTAACTATGGGATTAACCCTAGTAAATCGTTGTGTATAATTGTGGCCCTTCGAGTTCAAGACTTGATCAAGAATGGAGAAGCGTTTTTGGTGACCATCACTGCCGGCGAAGGAACCGTCGACGGAGACATCAAGATCGAAGACATTACGGTGGTCCAAGATTTCGAGGACGTATCCGCGACGTTAAAGGAATTACCTCCACCTCGGATTAATCCTTTCATCATCAATTTGGAACAAGAAGTGAAGCCTATCGCAAAGGCTCCTTACACAATGACACCAGCAGAGTTGACGGAACTCAAAAAGCAGCTTGAAGATTTGATCGGGAAAGGATTTATTCGACCAAGCTCGTCACCGTGGGGAGCTCCAGTGTTACTCGTAAAGTAGAAGGACGGGAGTATGAGATTGTGCATCGACTATCGTGGCATCAACAACATCACCATCAAGGATAAATATATGTTGCCCCGAATCGATGAACTTTCGGATCAGCTTAAGAGAGCAAGCTGGTTTTCAAAAATAGATTTGGCATCTGGATATCACCAAATTCCCATCGCTGAGGAAGATATCATGAAGACGGCGTTTCAAACCAGATATGGGCAATTTGAGTTCGTCGCAATGCCTTTTGGGCTTACCAACGCACCAAGCAGCCTTTATGCGGTTGATAAATGAGGTTTTCCATGATTATCTTGATAAATTTGTAATCATATTTATCGATGATATTCTGGTTTACTCAAAAACGGAGGAAGAGCATAGGAAGCATTTGACGTTAGTTCTCGAAAGATTGCGGGAGCTGAAACTATTCGCTAAGTTCAGTAAATGTTCGTTTTAGCAGAGAGAAATTGGATTTCTGGGTCATCGCATCTCCTAGAAAGGAGTATCAGCCGATCCCGAAAAAGTGAAGTAATCCACGAATTGCCTCGACCTACCTCTGTGACGGAAGTTTGGAGTTTTCTAGGTTTGGTGGGGTATTATCGGAAGTTCGTTCGTGGGTTTTCTTTAACCGCAAAGCCGTTGACAAAGCTAACAGGTAAAGGAGTTCCCTTTATTTGGAGTAAAGAAGCGGAAGATGCTTTTGCTAGGTTAAGAACTTCTTTGACTTCAGCACCAGTTTTGGCGTTGCCAGATCCTTGAAACCCTATGCGGTGAATACCGATGCGTCGCGAGTTGGTTTGGGGTGTTTCTTAATGAAAGAAGGTAAAGTCAACGCTTATGCATCTTGTCAGTTAAGGAAACACGAGGAGAACTATCAGACGCACGACTTGGAAATGGCGGCAGTTGTATTCGCATTGCGGATTTGGGATCTTACCTTTATGGCGAAAGCATAGAAGTATTTACGGACCATCAAAGTCTTAAATACTTGTTCACACAACCGGATCTTAACCTACAGCAGCAGAGGTGGATGGAATTCATCGCAGTCTACAATCTCAAGATCAAGTATCACCCTGGAAAAGCTAATGTGGTTGCAGATGCACTTAGCCGGCGGAAAACCAAGGCTAGCATTGAAAGGGAGCTCGAAACCCTAACCGAAGAACTTAAGTCGGTAAATTTGGCTGCGATGGAAGGAGAAGCAAATGAGCCGTTAGGTTTACAAGCTGTAAGGCAGGCGGATCTAAATCTTCGAATCTGAGAAGAGCAATAGAGAGATGAGAAGATTTTAAAGATCATTGAAGAAGTCAGAAGTCAAGATGGACCAAACCAGAGCGGTTATCATCTAGCCAATGATGGTACGCTATTACTCAGGGGAAGGATCACCGTACCTGAAGGTCAGAATTTGCGAGAAGAAATTATGGAAGCAGCGTATCATTCTTTGCTTAGTATTCACCCCGGGAGTTCAAAAATGTACAAAGACGTGATAAGGTATTACCATTGGCCGGGAATGAAGAAGTCCGTAGCACAATGGGTAGCTCAATGTCCGACTTGTCAGCAGATCAAAGTGTAGCATCAAGTACCCGTTGATTTACTTTAGAGTCTACGTATTTCTCAGTGGAAATGAGATTCCATATCAATGGATTTTATCACCGGAATGCCGACAGCAAAAGGGAGGGCAAACAAAGCAATTTGGGTAATCGTAGACCGTCTGACTAAGGTGGCGCACCTGATTCCGATAAAAGACACTGATAAGGTGGAAGCTTTGGCTGAGCTATATATCGACCAAATCATTCGCCTTCATGGAGTTCCAGCAGACATCGTATCAGATCGTGATCCGCGATTTACCTCCATCTTCTGGAGAGCATTACAAGAAGCTTTGGGAACGGAGTTGCGTATCAGTACCGCTTATCATCCAGAAACCGATGGCCAAACCGAAAGGACTATTCGAACCATAGAAGACATGTTGCGAATGTCTGCACTCGATTGGGCCGAAAATTGGGAAAAGCACTTACTATTGGAGGAGTTCTCGTATAACAACAGCTACCATTCCAGTATCGGAATGTCTCCATATGAAGCCTTATATGGACGACCGTGTAGAACTCCGCTATGTTGGGCCGAGATCGGAGAGCGAGAAGTCTTTGGACCTAAGATCGTCGATGAGACGACCAGCAAACTGCAAATGATTCGAGCCAACATGAAGAAAGCTCAAGACCGGCAGAAGAAATTTGCAGATCAAGCAAGGCGAGAAGTTAACTTTGGAGTCGGAGATTGGGTGTATGTGAGAGTTTCATCGCAAAGAAGAGGGGAACGGTTCGGCAAGGTTGGAAAGTTAGCAGTTCGCTACATCGGACCATACCAAGTAATTGGTAAGGTTGGAGAAGTGGCATATAAATTGGATTTACCAGCTGACATGCGGATTCACCCAGTATTTCATGTGTCCATGCTTTGGAAATTCATTTGTGATCCAAGGGATCTAGAAACGGATAAAATAGAAGATCTTCAGTCAAACCTTACCTACACAGAAGGACCTATTCGTATCGGAGAGAGGCGCATAAGGAAACTCAAGAATAAAGAGATTCCGCAAATCTAAGTCTTCTGGGGAAAGCAGAATCGTGTGACCGTCACATGAGAAGATGAATCAAGGTTTATAGAATCGTATCTGGAGTTTTTCAAGTAGGGATCAGTAGAAAGGAGTTTTCCAAAACCTTAAAGAATTCGAGGACAAATTCTAATAAGGGGGGGGGGGATGTAATACCCCGATCTCGGAACTTGATAAAAATATTATTATTAAATGTAATGGTATTTTTATCACTAATACAATGAATTATCTTGCTAAGAAATTCATTGGAACTATTTTTGGAAATTCTTGGGAACCCTATAAAGTTTACCAAAAATTATGAACTTTTGATCACGGCTCCATTAAAATATTTTGAAGCTATGGTTAAAAGGATTCAGCATGATTTGATCCCTAGATTAAGTTATAAATTTTAGGTCATTAATGGGTAATTAAGGACTAAAAATTCATAATAAAATTAAGGGAGGTTGGGCTTGGATCAGGATGAATAAGGCTGAGAAATGAAATTATTTTGGACCTAATTCAAGCCCATTAGGAAGCTTGGGCCACGAAATCTTGCAAGAGAGAAGAAGAGGCCTTGTTGGTGTTTTTGGTACATTGAATCTACAAAAATGTGTTGGCACAAATCTAAGGGGTTTCTAGAAGGGGTCTACAGGTGTAAGGTGGATGATAAAATGAAGTGTTTCTGGCCTGAATCTGGTGGGATGTCGTGGAGGAAGATGGGGAGAGGAGAGGAGACAAATGGAAGGTGGAGATCATCCCTCTTTTGCTATATAAGGAGCCCTTCCCCCTCCCTCATTCTTCACACCAAAACTCACAAAGAGTAAAGAAGAGTAAGAGGAGAGAAAGAAGAGAGAAATAAGAGAGGAAGAAGGGAGGAAGAAGAAGGAGAAGGAAGCGCAAAGAAGACGGAGGAGCCGAGAAAAGAAGAAGCCGGAGGAAGGATAGAAGAAGGAGGAGCCGGAGGAGAGGGAGAGAGAAGAGAGAGAGAAGAGGGAGAAGGGGAGAGAGAGAGAGAGAGAGAGTTAGAGAGAGAGTAAGAGTTGGGATGGTGACAGAGGAACGGAGAAATATTTCCTAAGCGGAGATTTTTAACGTTCGTCCCATGAACCGACCTTCTCTTTCATCATAGGCGGTTTATAGAAGGTTCGTTCCGGAGGTTCGCGTAGTGGGTTTATCTAATACCGGGGTCAACCGCGACAAAGTATTGGTGAGTTTGGGTAAATTGCTTGCCTAATATTTTATTACGTAGGATTCCCGACACTAAGTCATGATCCGTTGCGATGGCTATGACTAGTGTCGGTTTGATTAGTATATTGTAATGTGTGATATTGTTATTATACTTGGTTGATTGTTGGGTGATAATAATGTTATGGTTGCTTCATTGGTTGATATTGATAGATATTGTTGTTATGTTATAACACACCTTTGAGTGATGCACCAAGTAATGAATGAATGATTAAAATACGGAAAACTATTAAGTAATGCGATAATGATATGGCGACTGGTTCATAATTAATCGATTGATGAGATTTTGTGTGGATGATTGGTGTGATGTGGTATGTTTAATGGTTTGCTTGTTGTGTTAGTGACATGGTGTTGTAGTGGGCATATCGATTTCCCTACCCGATGGATCCTCGGGAGCGTACCGGTCGGTTCACGTACTCTCGGGTCATGCTACTGGCAGGTGTTAACCTACTGAGTGACGCCGGTAGGTGTGTGGTCCGGAGAATACGGGGTCATGTCCCAGGGCCGGACTGCATGGAAGCTCTGGCTATCTAGGGGTAGCCCGAGTCACCGCGTATCGATGGACGGAGACCGGTGTCGTACTTGTAGTACTCCGTGTCTATGAGTAAGAGTCGATGAAATCACTACCGTGGGCCTATATGGTGACAGTACGAGTATTCCGAGGGAATGACGATATTGCCAGGGCCCATAGGATGCATATAATTTATTTATTTCTATAATGCTTCGGTTATTTATTACTGCTTGTGTAACTTTCCGTCATTGCTTGTGTCTGGGGTTGGGTTGGGTGGACGGGAAGTTACTCATTAGTTGGGGAATCTCAACTCACTGGGTCGATAATAGATTGCTCACCCCTCTCTTTTATCTTTTCCAGGTAACCCATAGGAGTAGCGGATCGCAGGACGTTAGGCCAGCCAGTATAGTGTCAACGTCTCTTTCGCAACGATGATTTCAAGTAATGTTGTATTAGTTTTTAATAAATAATGTCCATGGACCTATTTATATTTCCGCATTTTTTAATAAACAATGTTTTATATTCGTAAAAGCATGTTAATTATATTAGAATAGTCCGGTCTAGTATAACTACCAAATTTTACTAAGGTTGCAAAGCTTTAGTCAAAATTTGGGAAACGTGTAATTGAATAATTCGGGTTAGTTTGACAACGTAAGTTGTTAAGCCAATCCGATTTAATCAAACACGGTAAAAATGTAACGGCTTGGGTCCCGACTGAGGAAAACTGGTGATCATTTTCTTGTTTAATTGTTGGTCAACGGTTGACTAAGGTCAAAGCGGAACAGGGGCGTTACATGCTCCCTACATGAAATTCATCATGTTTGTTGAGCAAGATCAGAGTAGGGAAATGGCGTGGGCATATTTCGAAAACGCCAGAGCTGTTTATAAGGAGCTGACCATATGTGATGAATTATTCATTGCATATCGGGATGCGAGGAACACCATGCGCTGTGACTTGGTAAGAGCAGGAAATGCTTAATCCGTCCTCGCTGAAGAGGCCCTGGGAAAGAGTCATATCATAGCCAACAAAGATGAGGGAACTAATATGAACGAACGAGTTGCCATCAAGAGTCAGGGTTTGTAGGGTCTGGATCTTATGATTACAAGAATCCAGCATAGCCTAAGGCAACTCTTGGAGTATGGAATTTCACATACTAACCCTTATCTTGGAAATCTCTATTAACCACCCTGATGGAAACTTGCCTTTCTAGACCTTGGCATGATGAGTGAGACATCTGAGGAAGCTATATTCGCTATCATAGGCCATGATGTTCAATTGGTCAATCGAGATTACTATGCTTTTAAGTTCTTGTCCCCTGATGTAGACATCACGCCCATCGTACCAGCTCACAGAGACGTCTTCGACGATGCACCTAATTACACAGTTGGCGAGCTTAATTTCAAAACACTGGGTGATGGTTTAGGTGCTGACATCTATCAGCAACCACTTAATGTCCTGGCTTACTATGTTGTGATTCTTAGTTTGCTTACTCTTCTCGAAGGAGATGTCTGCATAGAGCTTCTATTCAAAGATGGAAAATTTAAGGAAAATGGTAGGAAAGTATGGACTGGTCAAGGAATCAACAGTAAGTGGTAATCTTCCTCAGTTTTTGTTCTCTCCAAACGTCCACCGTACGTGAGTAGTAGCAGAAGGGAGAGAAAACATGAGAACAGGAAATCAAGATCAGAAATGTAAGGGCCCTCACCTCCATTACCACTTCAATAATGCCATTTGCATTATTAAAAAAAAAAATGAAAAGAAAAAGAAAAAGGCGATCCCACCTCTATTTAGAATCATGAGCAGAGCATAATTATTCATCCTTCACTTTCAGAAACTGTCTCTTGAGCATCCTTAGAGCCAATTTTTTCTTTTGATCTCCATCTAAAGACTGTTCGAGTCGCCAATTTCGAGGCTGTATAACTAGAGAATCAGGCAGAACCAGATCGCGATTCTTATACCTATTGAAAGCTCACGTTCTCTAGTTTCCGTAGCTTCTTTCCGATCGTAATTCCGAGGTATATTCTGCTCGCAATCTTTCTTTGAATATTGAGCAAAATCATACCGAAAATCTAAACCCAGAATTGTTGGTCTGAATTCAGAGTGGATTTTAAGGCTAAATATAAAGAATCAGAAGACGTACCTTATATCACTGGAAAGCCCTGGATCTTAGCTTTCTATAGCCGCCGAGTTTGAGCTGATAGGAGGTATGTGCGGAAAGTTATCATCGTTTTCGTAAGACTGGTACGAATTCTGAAATGTCAATTTTAACTGCAGATTTACAACTGATTAGGACAACCCAGATTATGATCCTAGCACCATTAGAAAGATATTTCTCTCATCTTTCCATAGACACCGGTCTTGCGTCGTTAGGAGGTTTGGTTCGCGAGTTATGAGCGTTTGAATAAGAGTGGTCAAAACTGTCAAAAACAGATTTTGCAGAAACTCTAATTCATGTTCGGGTAGTGACTTTGTAGGACTGATTCCCGTCGCGTCTGAAGGAGTTAGAAGACGTTATGTATATGCCCGGATAGATCTTGCTGCAAGGAATCCATAGAAAGTTTCGGATCATCAATCGGAGGTATGATGCTTCTGAAAACTGATCTAAAAGTTGAGCGAAAACCCTTTTTGTCAAACCGCCCGAAACGCTATTTTTGTCAATCGCTGATTCCAAACGCGTTTTCTTCAACCGAAAAAACTCCAGAAGTGTAAACCATAACTTCTAGTCACCAAAACTAGTGTTCCAACCGCAACCGCTCGAAACGCTATTTTCCCAACCGCTTCAACCGCTATTTTTCCGCTGACCCGTAAAGCTAAGGTGCGGGTGGTGTCTAAGTAATTCGATACTAGTTTACCAATAGGTGGTTATGCATGTTAAGTCTTGAAATATGAATTGTTTGATTATGTGTTTGATGCTAAGTAGAAAGTATGGTAAAAGTAAATGATAGTAAACTATGGTAAAAGTAAATGATAGTAAACTATGGTAAAAGTAAATAATGGTAAAGTATGGAAAAAGTGAATGATGTTAAAGTATGGAAAAAGTGAATGATGGTAAAGTATGGTAAAAGTTAATGATGGTAAAGAATGATAAAAGTTAATGATAGTTCTGCGGACGATCGCGTACGTTAGCCCGTTGCAGAACTTTGTTTGTTGGACTACGGACGATCGCGTATGTAAGCCCGTTGTAGTCCATGCCGTGATGTTAGCTATGCGGACGATCGCATCCGTTAGCCCGTTGCAGAGCTTGTTCTATTGGACTGCGGACGATCGCGTACGTAAGCCCGTTGCAGTCCAATAGGGCCGAAAATGGGCCGATGACGGGGAGGTTCCATACCCAAAACGCGTGAAAGGGGTTGGCTCCGCCGTCAGTAAAGAATATGAAAAATAAAGTAAAAAGTAAAGAAGTAAAGTTAAGTAAAGAAGTGAAATGTTAAGTTAATATTGTGAAACGTGTAAGTATTAATAAGTGATTATATGGTGATATGTGTAAAGTATGAATAAGTGATTGTGTTGTGATATGTTAAGTATAATTAATTGAGTGAAGTATGACTTATTTCTTGGTTTAATATGTATAAGTGCTTATTGTTTTTCGAGTATTAGGGTTCCTTAGATATCATCAACACTGGGTAACTTGTTACTCAGCCCCCCCTATTTCACCCCTTTCAGGTGACAGAGAAATTGCAGAGTAGCGGCTCGAGGTGGTATTTGCTCGGATGCTCGTTTTATCGGGATTGAGTGTTATGTTTTCAAAAGACTATTTATATATTTAAAACATCGGTGTGTATTTGAAAGACTGGATTTAAACGAAGTATGTTTTATTAAATGATTTGAGACTTATTTAAATAATTCATTGTTTACGTTAATTATAAAATAATTGTAAAGTTCTAGTTGACTTGCCGTCTCCGCCAAGTAAGCGGGACGTGTTGGGAATGTCCTGAAATCTACCGTACTATCTCTAGAAAGTATGATAAATGTCGAGATGAGACATAAGTCATAAATACTGGGTGATTATGATGACTTGCTAGAGCCCGCTCATGATCTATAAGTTTAGGACTTATTACCAGTATTGTATGATCCCGAAGGGTCACACACCATAGCTAACGGGAAAGTTAAGATGGAATTAATACGTAAGATGCTGAGGCATTTACTGTATTTGTACAGAGAGTTGGGCAGACAACAAATGGGCTTTTGTCTGATTTGTGTCTTGGGCTCAAAAGTCTAATGGACCATTAGTTTAATTAATTAAACTTGGGCCCATTAGTGAGTTAATAAATTGCAACATTTGGGTTATGAAACCCTAATGCTTCTCTGCGATTTTGAGCTGGCAGCCGCGAGTTTGTCCCTCTCTCTAACTCTCTCTCTCTGATCTGATCCATCTCTTTGGTCTAGCAGCCATCCCGGCTTGTAAGAGTGTGGATACCAAAGGAGGAACAGGTATTCATCTGTTCTCGTTGATCTCGACATCACCACAATTCCGCTGCAAAGGTAATGTCCAGGTTTGTTTATGATTCGATTACAAGAACCTAGATCTGTTTAAGATTATGTGCTAGGTTGCAATTTGGGAATTGAACCATGGAAAAACGCATAATCCCTCAGTGGTATCAGAGCCAGGTTATTAGGTTGCTTGTAATTTGGATTATTAATGGTGAATGTCCATTGTTGAATTGATAATCGAATTGGTTCGCTTATGTTTTTGATGATATCGCTTGTGATGATAACAATTGTTTGTTTGATAATTAATGTTGATAACGATTGTTTGTTCGTTTGATAATTATCGAATTGGAATCGCTTGACAAGTTTGACTTTGCTTTAAGTGAATTGTATGAAATCCATAAAACAATTCGCTTGTTGTAAACGATAGTGCGATCGAATTATTAATAAAGGTAAAGTCAATTATATGAATCGCTTAGTTTGAATTGAAAGAGGACAAATAGTGTTTGTCTTTTGTCACGATCGTTTGTTAATTGGCATAAGATTTGTCTTTTAGTTAATGGCATGATTCGATTAAGAAGAGTGAATCCATTATTTAATTTGTATAAGGTTTTGTCTTCTTGTGGATTGTATGAAACGTGTTGTTAGGGTTTGACTAAAGACAAAATCGTGTTTGGTTAGTTGAGTGATTCGATTATTGAATTGTTAATGAGACAAAACGCATGTTCTTTGTTTTGTTTGTATGAAACGTGTTGATTTTGTTGATTCTTGTTAATGGCATAATTGAATCGATTTGTAAATCATAACAAACGATTTTGTTGTTGTTGAATAATTAATTATTTAATTATTTAATTATTTAATTAATTGTGGTTCAAGCGGTTAACCCAAATCGCGGTTTGCTTGAAATTATTTAATACAATTGGTATTATTTAATTTCTGGTTAAACCGGATTGAAATTCAAAATTGAATTTTAACCTAAACCGAAGGCTGGTCTAAGTTTGATTTGGTTGGACCAAATAATTTAGAGTTGGTCTGGTTTAGTAAATAACCGATGGTTTTGATAGTTAATTTGGTCTTGGACCAGAATTAATAAACCGACTCGGTTATGTCAAATTATTGGGCCAACTGGAATTCTATGGTCTTGGGCCAAGAATTGGGCCTATAATTTGTGACCCAACCCGAAAATATTTATAAAATATTAAATTAGAAATTTCTATTTTTAGTATGTTACTAAATTTAGAAAGTTTCTAAAATAAGTAAGTTTCCCAAAATAGTAATCTTCTATTTTTGGAAATAAAACTGAAAAATCCTCAAAACCAATATCAAGCTTGGATGTCTTTCCAATCTTGTCAGCTACTTAACGCTTACTCGATTACAGATATGGCTTACAGTGTGAGGTGTCTGTTTTCGCGTAAGTAAAGTAGTATATAGTCACTAATTTCATTGGGAGTCCCAGACTTTAGTGATTATTTGGTTGTAAGAGATTGTTTTCCTTGACTGGGCCATCGGGAGTCCCGGGCCTTGAGACATCTGGTGTTTTGGGCCTTGGGCCCAATTCACAACCGAGAGTTATATGAGATATAACTAGCTGTGTGTATGCTTACCAAGTAAAGCTAATTCCGGGTGACGGCCAGTGGCCCACTTTGGATTTAGATGAACATGGGTCTCAGAATCATTGCATTCTTATGAGGTTAAACAAAGAAATTTTGAATGCAATGCGAGTTTTCTTATAAGTTATTAAGATTACTCTTTTATGAACTAAATAACTAAAACTCTATTTATCTCTAAATTTCAGCTATGACGAGCACAAACAATCAAAATACTTTCTCGATCCGGTCTGTCCTTGAGATGGACAAACTGAACGGATCAAATTTCTTGACTTGGTCGCGGAACCTGAGGCTAGTCCTCAGGCAGGAGAGAAAGGACTATGTCCTTGAGAAAGCTCTCCCCGTGAGGATCGGGTCCAATGCCTCTCATGCAGTATATGATGCTTGGAATAAGCATTATAATGATGCGGTAGATGTGCGTGGTCTGATATTGGCTACCATGGACTCAGATTTGCTGAAGCAATATGAGAACATGGAGTCGCCAATAGAGATGATCAGCAGCCTGAAATTGAAATTTCAGGAGCAGGTAAGAGTGGAGAGATACCAGTTGGTTAAGTCTCTCACTAGCTGCAAGCTACCAAATGATCATCCAGTAAGTCCTCATGTCAGTAAAATGATGGGTTACGTTGATAACCTGAGGAAACTGGATTATCCAGTTAGCCAAGAATTGGCAACTGAGATCATTCTGCAGTCACTGCCGTCAAGCTATGATAAGTTCAGAAGGAACTATATCAAGAAAGGCTTAACGAAGACGCTGACTGAACTGCATGATATGCTCAAGACAGTTGAGCCAAACGTGAAGAGTACCCTGTACAATCTCATGAAGGAGAAGGGTAGGTTTACTAAACCTAATGCTGACAAGGGTGAAGACAAAGTTGTCCAGATTTTGAATCATGGCAAGCGTGTGTCTTCTGAGCCCGAGTCAGATACCTCTTACGTTGGTAAGTGCTGCTACTGTAATGAGATTGGGCATTGGAAGAGAAATTGCATTAAATTCATGGAAGATTATGAGGACTTGAAGTTGATGTATGAGACTACTTCCTCAGGTATTCATGTTATTACTTCAAGTTATACCTTATAAGTATTGGATACTGGTTGTGGCACTGATATTTGTTAAAATATGCAGAGCCTGAGCAACAGTAGAACGTTGAAGGAAGGGCAAGTGGAACTGCGTGTCTGGAAGGAGCTATGGATGCTGCCTCAGCCGTAGGGTTTTCACTTGTAGATGCCTTTGAGGCTTGGTTTTGTATTAATAATTGCTACAATGTACCTGCTTTAAGCAGAGTTGTCTTTCATTTTCTTGTAAGAATTTGAATGTTTTTCATTTTGATAAAAGACAAGTTTTGTTCTTTTGATCTTAATGAAATATTAATTGTAGCACCCTATTCAAGGAATGGGTTTTATATCTTAAACCAAAAAGTGCCTAAATGTAACATAAATACCGAATTGGTTTAAATCTGATGAATTAAACCTGATTTTTCTTGGCATAAATGTTTTGGTCACATAGAGTAAGTCGGATTCAGAAACCCCATAGTTATGGACTTTTGGGCTCATTTGATCGGATATCTTATGAGACTTGAATTCTGCTTACTGGACCAAAAGACAAAGGGCCCATCTTAGCCGAGCTAGAGAAAAGCCCAAAGGCTTATTGGACCTTGAACATACTCATGTATGTGGTCCGATGAGCAGCAATGCCAGAGAAAATTTCCTGTACTTCATTGTCTCTACTGATTACTTCAGTGAGTAAGACTGTGTTCATTTGATGAGACACAAGTCGGAATTCTTAGACATGGTCGAAAGAGTTCCAGAATGAGGTATAGAATCTGAGTGACAGAAGTATTGAGACTCTTGATTAGATCACGAGTGAGAATACTTAAGTCATTGGTTGTGTGATCATCTGAATGAGTGTGAAATCGTTTCACAGCTCATTTCTCCTGAAAACCTTGAGGTGTTTCTGTGAGAAAGAATCAGATCTTATTAGAAATGATTAAAGATGAGTCACACGAATCTTCCATGATATTCTTTAAGAATAACGCTCTAGAAATATCTGAGTTTACGCTGAAATAGTTCTACCAATATCAGTTGAAAGACACCACGTAAATGTGGATTGGAAATGATCCAAATTCGTCTTTACTGAGTATTTGTAGTTGTGCTACTTCGCTGGTTGTCCTAGGGAAACCAAGGCTTGTTACTTTTACGTCCATTCTGTTTTCTAAGAAGGGAAGTTACTTTCCAAGAAGAACAGTGGGAGTAAAAGTGTAACTCGAAGAAATTCTAGAAATACAGGAGGCTGCTCAACCTGTTGAGGAAGAGCAGCGGATGGATTTACAGATTTCTGTAGAATCTACACCTGTAGAGCCTGAAGTTCGCAGATCTGGTTGAATCCGTCACTAATCCGAGAGTGATTTCTCGTGATTAGTTGCACAACCAGATGATCATTGTTGGTTGCACAACCAGATGATCATTGAAAGTTGCCATGATCTGATGATCATTGATAGTAACGAACCTGCGAAATTCAAAGAAGCGAAAGTTAGCCCGGACTCCGAAAAATTACACTGTGTAAGTTAGCTTTATTGATCCATTCATGGATGGAAGCAAACATATCGGAGTTGGAATCTTCGTTCTGTTAAAGTAGTCAAGGTTTTGACTTGAACAGGAACGAAGTGGAACTGTGCGTTTACTAAAAGATAAGTGGGAGCAATATTGCATTTCTCATAGTGTATGTCGATGACATACTGATTCTCGGAAATAACGTCCCAATACTGCAGTCGGTAAAGGACTGGCTTGGGAGTTGGTTTTGTGATTGACATGGGTAAAGCCACGTAGTTCTTGGATTTTGGATCTAAAGATAGAGATCCAAAAGAGCTGGTAGGACAAAGTCAGGATTCTTAAATTGACAAAGTCCTACACGTTTTCAGCACTCCAAGAAGGGTTTTATGCCAATGTCACATGGCAATATGTTAAGCAAGAAACAGTATCCTACGATATCTGCTGAGCTTGAATGCATGGATGAGATTCCATATGCGTAGGCAATTGGATCTATCATGTATGCCATGACACGCACTTGTTTTGATGTTGCTTTAATGTTAAGCAAGACAAGTATAGACCAGTCAAATCCAGCAAAGAATCACTGGATTGACGTAAAGAATATCCTAAAGTATTTGAGAAATACTAAGGATAAATTCTTGGTTTACGGAGAAAGTGAGGTGCTACAAGTCGATAGAGTCTGAAAGGCAAGTTTCCAATAGACAAAGATAATTCCCGGTCACAGTCTGGCTATATCTTGTGTCTGACTGGCGGTGCAAGGCACTGTTGCTGACTCCATGACTTAAGCTGAACATTTCGCAGCTTGAGAAGCGGCGAAAGAGGTTGTTTGGAAAGAAGAGTTCATCACTGAACTTGATGTGATTCCCAGCATAGATGAGACTAGCTGCACATCAGAGGTCCAAACACCTTGAGGGTAGGTATAACCTATTCCGTGAGATAAATGACAGAGGTGTTAAGTAGATAAGCAAGTTTCATCGAATGAGAACGTTGCTAATCTATTAACGAAGCCACTCCTTATGCCTAAGCACGAGTCACGGACTGTAGCTGTAGGATGAGTGAAATTAAGATGTAGTCTTAATTTCAGTGGGAGTTTGTGAAGGGCTTTACTTAGTTGTTTTGAAAGGTTCATGTAAACATAATATTTTATGTTTATGAAATCTATGATTTCTGGATTATTTTAACTGTGATATAAATAATCGTTCCAAAATGATTCATGTCATTATATATGGGCCATCGAAGTACATGAGTAGACTTGATCCTGAAACCCCATATTTAACGAAATGACATAAATCATAGTGTCCATAGTCGAAGGTTGTTGAAATTGGAACACCAACAACCACTTGAGACTAGATTGTGTTGAGACTTATGACCAAGTTTCGGGGGGTCATAGATGTGCGGCATCAAAGTCGACACATAGGTATATGTAGGGGAGCATATGACCGGACATGGCCCGCTGATGAGAACTCTACAAGATATTAATATCTGTGTCATAAGAGGTTCTCATATACGACTATAGAGTATAGTCCTTAGACCTGAGTTCGCATGCATGTGGCTGCACATGGAATGATGCGCTTTGATCATTGTCTAACGCTGTTTCGTAACTGGGAGCTATAAGGACCTTGGTTGGGTGTATTATAAAGTGTGTAGTTCATAGTGATGGAACAAGATGGGATTTGTCCCTGCCGTTTAACGGAGGTAATATCTCTAGGCCAATCGGAGACTTGATAGCTGGTAAGAGAGTGGCCACTCCCAAACGGACTTGCCCAAGTCGTTTGCATTGTCAGTATCAAATCTGGTCCGATGAACATGGTCTGGCTATATAAGGATGACACGCATCTTGCCTTATGCCAGATCGAGATATTGAGACAAAAGGATTAGGGAATGTAGGATTCCAGTACAATCGGGAGATTGTTGGGAATGTCCTGTGTAGGATTCCAGTACAAGTGGGAGATTGTTGGGAATGTCCTGAAATCTACCGTACTATCTCTAGAAAGTATGATAAATGTCGAGATGAGACATAAGTCATAAATACTGGGTGATCATGATGACTTGCTAGAGCCCGCTCATGATCTATAAGTTTAGGACTTATTACCAGTATTGTATGATCCCGAAGGGTCACACACCATAGCTAACGGGAAAGTTAAGATGGAATTAATACGTAAGATGCTGAGGCATTTACTGTATTTGTACAGAGAGTTGGGCAGACAACAAATGGGCTTTTGTCTGATTTGTGTCTTGGGCCCAAAAGTCTAATGGACCATTAGTTTAATTAATTAAACTTGGGCCCATTAGTGAGTTAATAAATTGCAACATTTTGGTTATGAAACCCTAATGCTTCTCTGCGATTTTGAGCTGGCAGCCGCGAGTTTGTCCCTCTCTCTAACTCTCTCTCTCTGATCTGATCCGTCTCTTTGGTCTAGCAGCCATCCCGGCTTGTAAGAGTGTGGATACCAAAGGAGGAACAGGTATTCATCTGTTCTCGTTGATCTCGACATCACCACAATTCCGCTGCAAAGGTAATGTCCAGGTTTGTTTATGATTCGATTACAAGAACCTAGATCTGTTTAAGATTATGTGCTAGGTTGCAATTTGGGAATTGAACCATGGAAAAACGCATAATCCCTCAGGACGGGTGTCACAAAGTGGTATCAGAGCCTAGGTTAAAGGCCACTCCGATTCTAACACGGAGGGTCACCTTAAAAAAAAAAAGTATATATGTATTTAAAGTATTTTCAATTTTTGGGATAGAGATTTTTTTTATAAAAGTAAAAGAGCACCGGCAGTACCACACTTGAGTAAGTAAGTTTATGAAGTTGTATTTCTTTAAGGATATCCTAATATTTAAGTTATCTTCACAGAATGGCTCGTGGAGGAGCACGTAGGGGAAGAGGACGTGGACTTCAAGGTCCAAATGATGATGAGAGTGTTGAGCGTACATCAAGCACTGAGCAAAGCACCCATAATGGAGATCAGATGCCAGTTCAGGGAGTGGACCCTGCAGTGTTGAGGTCTGTAGTGATGGATTCACTCAGAGAGATGTTTGGACACGGACATTTTCCGATTCCGGTAGTTGGTCACGCACCAGGGATAGCTGCAGCTCAGGCCGCTGCACCACCACCTCCGCCACCTCCGCCACCTCCGCCGCCACCTCATGGTGTCCCAGAGATGCGCATGCCCGCTCATGATCTAAGACAAGACTATTGGAAGATTCTTAAGATGATGAGAGATTTTGGAACTGTATCTTTCCATGGCGGCTCGGACCCGATAGCAGCTGACAATTGGAGGAAGCAGTTGGAAAGAAACTTTGGATCAGTACGTTGTCCGCTTGAGTACCGAGTGACTATAGCATCAAGCTTTTTATTGGATGAGGCCCAGATTTGGTGGGAAGGAATAGAGAGAGAAGCACCTCCAGGCTACACGATTCCATGGGACACTTTCTGTGAGGAGTTTACGAAGAAGTACTTCCCCCAAGAGACCATAAATGAGCTGAAGATGGAATTTCTGACCCTTAGCCAAGGGAATAAGACGGTTAGGGAGTATGAGCGGGAGTTCAGTAGTCTCAGAAGGTTTGCTTTTGGTGACACAGATGAACAGTCACTAATTCAGAAATTTATGATGGGATTGAGATTGGACATCCGCAAGATTTGTCAGATCCACGATTATGGAAACCTCATCGAGTTGGTAGAGAGAGCTTCATTGACAGAGAAAACAAATGAAGCTGAGAACAAGGTGGTCAAGAATGCTCCCCATAGGATCACCAAACCACAAGAACCGCCAAGGCGTCATCAATATGGTAATCACAGTGGTCTACCGGCAAGGATGTGTGGTATGTGTGGAAAGAGTCATAGTGGACTATGCTTGCATAAATCAGGTGCGTGCTACAAATGTGGACGTTTTGGTCACCACCAACGTGATTGTAATGTTTTCTCGGGAACGTGCAACATCTGTGGAAAGTATGGGCATCGTGCAAAAGATTGCAGAGTGAGGACAAGAGGACCAGAGCCAGCTAACCAAGCTAGAGAGCAGTTGCCGCCGCCTCCAAAGAGGCCAACTATTGCGCCTCGTGTTTATGTTGCTGGAGATCACGAGGGTGCAGATCCGATTGCTGGTAAGTAGTTAAAAAAAAAAAATAATACTTCTTAAAATTTTCTTGCGAGAGTCCTGAAGTAAAATAGTGTTTGTGAGTACAAGTTGCTTAGCATAGTAAATCGTGTAGGATCGGTTCTTATTGGAGAGGTAGCAGCTTACACCTTATTTGATTCTGGTGCTTCACATAGTTTCGTGAGCCCATCATTCACGAAGTATTGGGAATTCAAAGGGAAAATCGTGGAAAGGCCTTGGAAGATAGAGACTGCAGGGAAAGAAAAAGTGCAATCCGAGAGATTCTTCAAAGATGTCCCGATTTTGATAGGAGGAGAAAAGTTACTTGGGAACCTTGTGGAATTGGAGTTGCACCGCTACGATGTGATCTTGGGCATGGATTGGCTAAGTCACCATAAAGCACTATTGGATTGCCCGAAGAACCAAGTAACTTTGGCAAGACCCGATGGTAGACTCATATTTCAAGGGGTGAAAGCACAAAACGGAGTTCCCATAATTTCTATGATCCAAGCAGAAGAATTAATAAGGAAAGAAAATGAAGCATACCTTGCGGTCATATCAATGGAAGGAGGGGAATCCATAAAGGAATTGGACACTATTCCCGTAGTGGCAAATTACGCAGACGTATTTGAACCACTTAAAGGACCGCCACCAACACGAGGAGATCCGTTTACCATTGATTTAGAACCGGGGACAGCTCCCATCGCTCGAGCACCGTACCGTTTGGCACCAGCAGAAATGGCTGAGTTAAAGAAGCAATTAAGAGATCTTACTGACAAAGGTTTTATTAGACCTAGTAGCTCGCCATGGGGAGCACCAGTGTTGTTTGTCAAGAAGAAGGACGGAAGTTTCAGGCTTTGCATCGACTACCGAGGGCTAAACAAAGTGACCATTAAGAACAAGTACCCGTTGCCTCGTATTGATGAATTGTTGGATCAGCTACAAGGAGCTTCATGGTTCTCAAAAATTGACCTAGCATCAGGATACCATCAGATTCGGATAGCTGAAGAGGACATAAGAAAAACAGCATTCCGAACCAGATATGGACACTTCGAGTTCGTGGTAATGCCATTTGGATTGACTAATGCCCCAGCAGCGTTTATGAAGTTGATGAACAATGTCTTCCGAGAGTACCTGGATAAGTTTGTGATCGTGTTCATCGATGACATCCTTATATACTCGCACAGTCGTGAAGAGCATGAAGAGCATCTTAAATTTGTGCTAAGCAAGCTTCGAGGGCAGAGATTGTATGCAAAGGAGAGAAAATGTTGTTTCTGGCAGAGAAAAATCGGATTCCTTGGTCATATAGTTTCAGAAGATGGAGTAGCAGTGGACCCAGAAAAGATTACATCCATCACCAACGGGCCTACTCCCACCTGTGCCACGGAAGTTCGCAGTTTTCTTGGGTTGGCAGGTTACTACAGGAAGTTTGTAAGAGGATTCTCCAGTTTGTCTAAACCAATGACCCAACTCACAGGAAAAGGGGTGAAATTTGTGTGGTCAAAAGAATGTGAAGAAAATTTCAGAAAGTTGAAGGAGCATTTGACTCAAACACCGATATTGGTACTTCCAAGGACAGGAGTTCCATATAAAGTGTATACGGATGCATGTGGATCAGGATTGGGATGCGTACTCATGCAAGAGGAGCAAGTAATTGCATACGCATCTAGACAATTACGAAAGCACGAGATGAACTATCCTACTCATGATTTAGAGCTTGCGACAGTGGTCTTCGCACTAAAAATTTGGCGTGCTTATCTGTATGGAGAAAAAGTTCAAGTATTTACTGATCATCAGAGTTTAAAGTATGTGTTCACTCAGAGTGATTTAAACCTGAGACAGCGAAGATGGACAGAGATGATGGCTGATTATGATTTGGATATCATATATCACCCGGGAAAAGCTAACCAAGTAGCACATGCTCTAAGCAGAAGAAAAGATACAGTGTCTAGGGCCAAAGGAATGGAGGAACTCTCAACAACTCTTGCATGCTTAAGTTTGTGTGCCACCACAGTTCAGGAGGATGCAGTTGGTATAGAAGCATTGAACCAAGCAGACCTACTATGGAAAATCAGAGAGGCACAAAAAGAAGATGCAACCTTGAAGAGAACACTGGAAAATGATTTGCCCGGTTACGACGTGATGGCTAATGGAACAGTCTTGTTTAAGAATCGGGTTTGTGTGCCAGACAATAAAGATTTAAAGGCAGAGTTTTTGCAGCACGCCCATCAATCTCGATTTTCGATACATCCTGGTAATAACAAAATGTATCAAGATTTGAAGAGATATTACCATTGGAACGGAATGAAGAGGGATGTTGCTAAGTGGGTATCGGAGTGTCATGTATGCCAATTGGTAAAAGCTGAGCGGAGATTACCGAGTGGGCTATTACAAAGCTTACCGATCCCACAATGGAAATGGGATATGATCACAATGGATTTTGTAAGCGGGCTACCAAGGTCTGAGGGCAACAATGATGCTATTTGGGTGATTGTGGATCGACTAACGAAATCGGCTCATTTCTTACCCATTAAGATGTCAGATAAATTTTGCAAATTGATCGAGAAGTATCAGAACGAGATCGTCAAGTTGCATGGTGTTCCAGTGAGTATTGTTTCCGACAGAGATCCGAGATTTTCATCAGAATTTTGGCAGGCCTTTCAGAAAGCGTTGGGAACCAAAGTACACATGAGTACCGCATATCATCCGCAAACAGATGGTCAGTCAGAAAGGACGATTCAGACGCTAGAAGATATGTTAAGAGCATGTATGCTGGATTGGGAAGGTTCTTGGGTACGTTATTTGCCTTTGGCTGAATTCGCGTATAACAATAGTTATCATGCAAGCATTGGTATGTCGCCATACGAGGCACTATATGGGAGGCCTTGTCGCACACCTTTGTGCTGGACCGAAGTGGGGGAGCGACGCGACATGAACATGGAACTCGTCCAAGAAACAGTAGCTCAGGTAGAGTTGCTCCGAGATAGGCTTAAAGAAGCCCATGATCGTCAAAAAGGGTATGCAGATAAAAGGAGAAAAGATTTAGAGTTTGCGGTGGGTGACGAGGTGTACTTAAAAATGAGGACTTTCCGAGGAGCAGATAAGTGGAGAAAGTTAAAGAAGCTTAAGCCGCGATACATGGGACCTTATGTTATCACCGAGAGGATCGGAGCAGTGGCTTACAGATTAGACTTACCTCCGGAGATGTCAGACTTTCATAATGTCTTCCATATATCGGTTTTGCGAAAAGTCATCCGTGAAGCAGAGTTGATCATTTCGGAACGGCCAGAGGATTTGGATAAAAACTTGTCGATTCCGGCAAAACCAGTAAAAGTTTTGGACCGTAAGCAAGCCCATGATAACGGTGGAAAGGCATGGAGAGTACAAGTATGCTGGGAAAGAGATGGTATTAAGGAAGTAACTTGGGAACCAGAAGAGCGGATGAAAGCGGATCATCCGACTCTTTTCCAGGCCTAATGGAACGGGCTCCAGCCATTCAATTCGAGGACGAATTCGTTTTAAGTGGGGGAGAATTGTAATGGCCCTCACCTCCATTACCACTTCAATAATGCCATTTGCATTATCAAAAAAAAAATGAAAAGAAAAAGAAAAAGGCAATCCCACCTCTATTTAGAATCATGAGCAGAGCATAATTATTCATCCTTCACTTTCAGAAACAGTCTCTTGAGCATCCTTAGAGCCAATTTTTTCTTTTGATCTCCATCTAAAGACTGTTCGAGTCGCCAACTTCGAGGCTGTATAACTAGAGACTCAGGCAGAACCAGATCGCGATTCTTATACCTATTGAAAGCTCACGTTCTCTAGTTTCCGTAGCTTCTTTCCGATCGTAATTCCGAGGTATATTCTGCTCGCAATCTTTCTTTGAATATTGAGCAAAATCATACCGAAAATCTAAACCCAGAATTGTTGGTCTGACTTCAGAGTGGATTTTAAGGCTAAATATAAGGAATCCGAAGACTTAACTTATATCACTGGAAAGCCCTGGATCTTAGCTTTCTATAGCCGCCGAGTTTGAGCTGATAGGAGGTATGTGCGGAAAGTTATCATCGTTTTCGTGAGACTGGTACGAATTCTGATATGTCAACTTTAACTGCAGATTGACAACTGATTAGGACAACCCAGATTATGATCCTAGCACCATTGGAAAGATATTTCTCTCATCTTTCCATAGACACCGGTCTTGCGTCGTTAGGAGGTATGGTTCGCGAGTTATGAGCGTTTGAATAAGAGTGGTCAAAACTGTCAAAAACAGATTTTGCAGAAACTCTAATTCATGTTCGGGTAGTGATTTTGTAGGACTGATTCCCGTCGCGTCTGAAGGAGTTAGAAGACGTTCTGTATATGCCCGGATAGATCTTGCTGCAAGGAATCCATAGCAAGTTTCGGATCATCAATCGGAGGTATGATGCTTCTGAAAACTGATCTAAAAGTTGAGCGAAAACCCTTTTTGTCAAACCGCCCGAAACTCTATTTTTGTCAATCGCAGATTCCAAACGCGTTTTCTTCAACCGAAAAAACTCCAGAAGTGTAAACCATAACTTCTAGTCACCAAAACTAGTGTTCCAACCGCAACCGCTCGAAACGCTATTTTCCCAACCGCTTCAACCGCTATTTTTCCGCTGACCCGTAAAGCTAAGGTGCGGGTGGTGTCTAAGTAATTCGATACTAGTTTACCAATAGGTGGTTATGCATGTTAAGTCTTGAAATAGGAATTGTTTGATTATGTGTTTGATGCTAAGTAGAAAGTATGGTAAAAGTAAATTATAGTAAACTATGGTAAAAGTAAATGATAGTAAACTATGGTAAAAGTAAATAATGGTAAAGTATGGAAAAAGTGAATGATGTTAAAGTATGGAAAAAGTGAATGATGGTAAAGTATGGTAAAAGTTAATGATGGTAAAGGATGATAAAAGTTAATGATAGTTCTGCGGACGATCGCGTACGTTAGCCCGTTGCAGAACTTTGTTTGTTGGACTACGGACGATCGCGTATGTAAGCCCGTTGTAGTCCATGCCGTGATGTTAGCTCTGCGGACGATCGCATCCGTTAGCCCGTTGCAGAGCTTGTTTTATTGGACTGCGGACGATCGCGTACGTAAGCCCGTTGCAGTCCAATAGGGCCGAAAATGGGCCGATGACGGGGAGGTTCCATACCCAAAACGCGTGAAAGGGGTTGGCTCCGCCGTCAGTAAAGAATATGAAAAATAAAGTAAAAAGTAAAGAAGTAAAGTTAAGTAAAGAAGTGAAATGTTAAGTTAATATTGTGAAACGTGTAAGTATTAATAAGTGATTATATGGTGATATGTGTGAAGTATGAATAAGTGATTGTGTTGTGATATGTTAAGTATAGTTAATTGAGTGAAGTATGACTTATTTCTTGGTTTAATATGTATAAGTGTTTATTGTTTTTCGAGTATTAGGGTTCCTTAGATATCATCAACACTGGGTAACTTGTTACTCAGCCCCCCCTATTTCACCCCTTTCAGGTGACAGAGAAATTGCAGAGTAGCGGCTCGAGGTGGTATTTGCTCGGATGCTCGTTTTATCGGGATTGAGTGTTATGTTTTCAAAAGACTATTTATATATTTAAAACATCGGTGTGTATTTGAAAGACTGGATTTAAACGAAGTATGTTTTATTAAATGATTTGAGACTTATTTAAATAATTCATTGTTTACGTTAATTATAAAATAATTGTAAAGTTCTAGTTGACTTGCCGTCTCCGCCAAGTAAGCGGGACGGGTGTCACAAGAAAATCCAGGAGGAAAACAATGTGTTAGCCCTCAGTTAGTTTTACTGGACAGAGCTGATATCTTGCTCTACCTTGAGGATAACTCACGCGACTTGAACAAACTTGGCGTAGGAAAATCAGTGAAGGATTCCTTGGCTCTTTATCTCAGGTGGTACGCGAGGGAGCAGCGCCAAGTTAAGTTACGTAAGCGAAGCGGACAGACCAGTACAATTGATAACAGAGGTCAAATGATCACTCTACAGGTTCAAGATGTTCTTTTGGCGGGCTTACAACATATCAGAGAAGCCACATTCTTTAAGCTCAGTGGGGAAGAGGTTAGCTACCATTTGAATATGATTCTCATGTTTGGAGTTTTTCAATTGCCAAGACCACCTGAAGTGTTTCTCGAGACAAGCGGTCACGGTGGGAACTTCAGCAGCGTTTTGTCAAGTTGCGACGGTGACTCCACATTAAGGACAAGGTGTCTCTTACGGGAGGAGTATCAAGGTCAGTACGAGGAAGTACGGGACACTGTCACCAAGCTGGTTTTCTACAAGGCGGAAGCTCATTGTGGATCCTAAAACCCACACTCAGTTTTTAGAGTATTTAGATGAGCTGATTTGCAAAGTAGATGGGCTAGATTCTTGGTCAAGCACAATCAAGGAGCTAAACAATGATGAAGAATGGATTTATATTGATTCGGAAGAATGAACAACAAGAATTCAAGCTATAGAGCGATTACAAAGTCTTGGTGCTAGGTTAGAATACTAATGAATGATCGGATCCCTTCTCCCGTCGTTAAAGCCTCCTTTTATAGTCCTCTTCTCACGATAGCTTTCCTCGGCTTGCGGAGTCGGCTCCAACAACCCACGGGATTCTCGGGATTATGCGCTCTAACGACTCCTCCTTCTTCGCCGGTTTGTTGCCAACGGACGGATTCGTTACTTGTCGGGCTATACTCCGGAGTCGGAGTCTCCTTTGTTGGATTGGGCTTGATTGTGAATGCTTTCGGGCCCGCTTGTTGAAGACACATGAGGCCTTATCCATCCAATTCTCTTGGGAGTGAATTTGGGCCCAAACATTTGCCCCTCGGCCCTTTAAGCGGAGTCCCGAGCTTGAAGGGCGAGATCTTCTTGGGAAGGCTTACAGTCTTCTTGGATAAGGCTAAATCTTTCAGTTTGAACCGCGCCAGAGATACTTGGACGATTTGGTTTCTCAGATGCACCGTTGGATGGAGCGTAGAAGATAGTCCCGCCAAAATGGGTGGCTAGGATGAGAGCGTGGTGTCGGTCACGCGCGTGTGCAGCGCGTCGGAGGATGCTAGCGTGATTCGACGGTTGCGATACGCGAGATTGGAAAAGATCTTTCGGAGTCCCGAGGTTGCGTCATTATGACGTCTTTATAACTCCACTCCTTGCGAACCCACTCTCCAAGACTCAACCGCCATTCTTAAGGTAACTTCTCCACTCTCTCTCGTTATATCGGTTCCTTTTCTCCTCTCTCTTTTTTTTGTTTTCCTTTTTACGCTTTTCAGTTTTCTCTTTCTTGTTTGCAAAAAGGAGACTGCTTTCTTGAAATCTTTAAACAATGTCGAAATCGAGTCTCGTTATGGTTAAGAAAGAGAAATAGATGGTCGAGGAGGAAGAGTTCGAGTATCCGGTTCCGACTACGAAGGCGGAGGACATTGAGAACCTATACTAGTCGCACGGCGTACCGAGGTCGGTGAAATTGGAGTTCCTCGATCCTGGGGAGACGCCGGAGTCGGTTAAACCAGGCTATTGTTGTGCCTACAAGGCTTACTTCGAGAAGTGTAACCTGATTTTTCCGATCCCTCGGCTCCTGTTGGATGTGATAGGCGAGCTTGGGATTGCACTTTCGCAATTAACGCCGAATTTCATCCGCTACCTCATCGGCCTGCTGGTTAGGGCTCGAGAGGAGGGGATTCCGTTTAACTTGTCCGTTCTTCATGATTTATGTTCGATCAAGCATAACTCGGCGACGGGGCTCTTCTACCTCTCTCCTCGGAGGAGCTTGGCGATCTTGGTGGCGCTGCCGAACCGGGAAGATCGTTGGAGAGAGCGGCCTCTGAAGTTCAAGCTTGACCGTCACTCAATCGGGGATTACGATCCCTCTAAAATCGCGACCGCGTGGTCCGAGTCTGTTGGTTAGAGATAGCGTTTAGCTAGGGTTTCTCCTGTTGCATGTCGGTTTTGGTCTTATCCGAAGAAACCTGAGTGTTTGCTTTTCTTTTGATGTTTGCAGAGATCCCGGAGAGGTCTGGAATAACTCCCGCGATCAGGAGACTAGCTGGCGTTCTCAGCTCCAGAGACGTGCTTTGGACCTCTTTTAATTTTGACAGAGTAAAGCGCGCACTCGGGCTTCCAGAGGCAATAGAGCCATTGGAGATTCGTCCTGCTCCGGCCCTCATCGGTGAGTGTATACTCGTTTTTTTTTATGTAGTCCGGGTGCGGGTCTCAGAGAGTTTTTCTTTGCTTTACAGCTTCCCGAGAACACTCGCCTTCCGAAGCCGCTTCGTCGAGTACGACCCATCCGAAGAAGAAGATGAGGAGACGTCCCACTGTTCGTGAGTCATCCAAGAGGCCTGCTGAGAAGGCGTCGTCTGGTGGTTATGCCCCTATTCGTGCCGGTCAGCTGAGTGACGCTTTAACCGGTGCCATCAATGACGGGAGGTCTGGAGGTGTTCCTCCGCCGCCTCCGCGCCGGGACACGGAGTCTGGGAAGGGACCGGATGTTGCACGCTCCGACCAATTGATTCATCTGAGTTCCAGGGCCACTGGGAGTGATTCCTCGGTGCAGCCCTTGAACAAGAAGCCTCGATATGAAAAGGAGGCAGCTGCTGGGTCGGGCTCGTCGCATGCTCCGGGATCCAAACCGTTTCATTGGAAGTTCGAACACACCAAGGATTATCCGGTTACGGACGATACAGAGGGGCTCGCTCATCTGCTCCGTCATTGTAAGGCTGCTGGGTGCTCTCTGCCTTCGGTGAGGAATCTGATCGGCCGGGAGCTGTTTTTTAAGGCGATGGTTGCCAAGGGAAAGGTATCCTTCCGAGCTCCGCTTTTACTCTTTCAGTCTAGTCTTCTTAACGCTTGTTTCTCCTATCTCAGGCTCTGGAAGCGGACAACCAACTCACGGCTGTTTACGAGCAGAGTCTTAGATCTGTCCCTCGCCAAGAGGAGCTCGAGCAAGCTCAGAGCGTTGTGCACCAGTTGACCGCGAGCCTCAAGAGTTTCCAGGAGGAAGTGAAGCTCATTGACGCTCAGCTTAACGTTGTGAAGTCTGAACGCTCGATTGCCGTAGAGAGGACGGTTACTCTGGAGCAGAAGGTTAAGGAACTTCTTGAGAGGGCGGAGGGTGCGATTCGCTCGGCTAGGCACGACGGTATGAGGATCAGGGACGGTCATTATTATGACATGTTTGAAGCTCACAAGGATAAGTTTGAGAGGAAGAAGAAAGAGACGGACTGCGAGATGAAGGTCCAGGAAGTGGAGGCCAATATCGAACTGATCAATCTCCTGCGGAGTGGGGTGACTACCATCGAGGAGGAGCTTCCCAAGCTGTTGGAGCAGAGAGAGACTTTCGCGAAGGAGTTCGAAGCTGCGCAGGTCTCGGACTTCTCTCTGAGTGCCGAGTTGCGTGCCATTCCTCAGATCTCTGAAGACTCGGTGATGCGCGTAGCCCGATCCGCGGGGTTTAATGAGTTCGGATCGAATGCCGAGATGATGGCGGGAACTGCGAGTACCGGAGTGAATCAGGCGGCGGAGGTCGGAGTCCAGGAGAAGCAAGGCAGCGAAGGTGAGAAGGCTGGCGGTGAGGAGCAAGGCTGATGTCTGCTTCTTTGAAAATTTTAATTTCTGTTTTTGGAATCCCCTAAAGCCCCCTTTTGGGCTAAAGTCGAACTCTTTTTTAATTTTGCTTTCGGTGTTGCCCGGGAGGGCTTTTATCCATAACTCTGTTTGGCTCGGGTGAGCCTTTTTAATGCACGCTTTTATGTTTATGTTTTCGTTTGAGTTTGGATTCTTTAGTTTAGCAAAATATCGAGGTTCGGTTATGCGTTGTAAGTTTGCAAGTTGAACCTTCGAGTCGCTGAGTAGAACTCTTAATTTTTGTTACTTAGTCTGGCCAGACGTTCCTCGTGTTTTGGAGTTCGTTTCGCGACTTTGAGCCCTTTTTGGTTCGCCGTGGTTTGGATACCTGTTTGACCTGTGCGAAGTCGTTTAGGGTTTATTTCCAAATTTGTTTGCGGATTCTGGGCTTTGGAGGATTACTCTGGAAGAGTTCCTTGGAGTTTGAGGTTCGCAAAACACTTAAGGTTTTGAGACTTAGCATATTTGCGATTTTTTGTTCGTAGCCCGCGTCTGCTGTAAAGAGGTTTGGTGTGGACTCAGAGCGGCGCGTAGCGTTGAATTTGTACTAAGTAAAGCTTGCGTAGAGTTTAGACTTTATATGCTTGCCATTGCCAAGGTTTTAAGACTTGGTGAGTTTGCAATAACATGTGTAACGAAAAGAATTTCATTAATGTATGCTTCAGAGTTTACATTGATGTATTGGGTGATAACCCTGTACTCCCCCCGAAAATAAAGGAAAAGGTAGAATGCGAGAATTTCCGTGTTTTATTTCTTTTGGGTGGAGTGGCTGCACTCGAAGTTCGAGCTGCCTACGTACCCCGCCAAGGGATCAAGCCTAACGTAGTTCGATTTTTGTGAGTACTTATGAGTTGTATAGCTTGAGGTTCATGGTATTCCATGGCCTCTTCACAGGCACTCCGTTTTTGATTTTCGTGAGCTTGTAGACGCCGTCGCGGACTATCTCGGTGACTTTGTAGGGTCCTTCCCAGTTTGTCCCGAGTTTCCCGGCGCCTGGCTCTCTTGTGTTCGAGTAGACCTTGCGCAGTACTAAGTCCCCCACGCTAAATTTCCGGAGTCGGACTCTGGAGTTATAGTAGCGGGCGGTTGCTTGCTGGTAGTTTTGTATTCGTATCAGCGCCCGGTCGCGTTGTTCTTCGATCATGTCTAGACGATCTCGGAGCATCTGTTCAATTAGTTCCTCGTTTTCAGGCTCGGATTCCTCCTCCTCAACGGGAGGTTCGGGGATTTTCCGGCCGCTACGGAGGCCGATGTCGTAGACTTCGTGGCATTCCGAGGCCGTTTCTGTTTCACAGGTTTGAAAGTTGGATCGACGTTCAATTCGTGTGAGGTGACCTCGATACCGATCCCTCTCATGTCTTTTGGGGACCATGCGAATGTGTCCACGTTTTCTTTGAGGAATTTGATGAGTTCTTCCCTGGTAGCGTTCAGTAGCTCCGATCCGATGTTTACACACCTTTCCGGGTCTTTGTCGTCAATACAGACTGAGACGACTAAATCTTTTCGCGGGCCTCGGACTGTTGGATCGTTGCTGAGTTTCGCGGTCCGGGAAGCGAGTGAAGAATTGAATCAGGATTAACACTAAACAATCCTTCAGGTTGTGTCATATACACATCCTCTTCCAGAATTCCATTCAGGAAGGCGGTTTTCACGTCCATCTGCCAAATTTCATAATCATGAAAAGCTGCAGTTGCTAGTAGAATCCGAATAGATTTCATCATAGCCACTGGTGAATAGGTTTCATCATAATCCACACCGTGAACTTGTCTGAAACCTTTTGCCACCAACCTGGCTTTATAAATCTGGACATTTCCATCCACGTCAATCTTCTTCTTGAAGATCCATTTGCACTCGATGGCTTTTACACCAGCGGGTAAATCAACCAACGAAAACACTTGGTTGACCGACATGGAGTCCATTCGGAATCTGTGGCCTTACGCCACTTAGAGGAATCTGGGCCCATCATGGCTTGATTGAAGTTCGATGGTTCTTCACCATCAATGATCAGAAGATCATGACAGTTAGTCACGAGGAATCCTTGACTGATTAAACTCACCTAAACATGCCAGATCTAGGTTCTCTTGCTAGAATCATAAAGGATCTCACCTGTTACCTTGTTATGCAGCGGAAAGAGGAGGTACGGGTCAGAGATCAGCAGAACCACCAAGAGATAGCTCCTCCAAAGGCTCACACACGCACACTGCAGGAAAAATTGGCTGCTAGACCAAGAGGAGAGAGGCGCAGAAAGAGAGAGAGGGAGGCGCAGGAATGGCTGAGAAAAGGAGCTAGGGCAAGTTTTATTAATTAAAACCCTTGTCCAGTTCCTATGGGCTTTTGGGCCCAATTCTCAGTCTGATTAAATCTCTTAGATTTAATCAGGCCCTTTAGTCTCTCTAAGTACAGTAAATGCCTAGCACTTTTACCGTACTTCTGCTAAACCGTTCCTTCATGGTTTCCTGTTAGCTTAGGCGTGTGACCCATATGGGATCATATAATAAAGGCAATAAGTCCAAGACTTATAGATCATGAGCGGACTCTAGCAAGCCATCATGACCCCCAGTATTATATGACTTATGTCTGATCATTGACATACTCTTACTTTCTAGAGACAGTACAGAGATTACTGGACATAATTCCAACAATCTCCCACTTGTACTGGAATCTCTGTATTCATATTCCTTTTGTCTCAATATCTCGATTAGTCATAAGGCAAGATGAGTGTCATCCTTATAAAGCCTAATCTTGTACATCGGACTCTGATTTGATACTGACAATCCAAACGACTCGGGAAAGTCCGTTTGAGCATGGCCATGCATTTTCCAGTATTCAAATCTCCGATTGGCCTAGAGATATTCACTCCATTTATATTGGAGGGACAAATCCCGTCTTGTTCCATCACTGTAAACTACTCATTTCATAATACACCCAAACAAGGTCCTTATAACTATCGCTTAACGACAGCATTAGACAATGATCAAAGCGCATTAGTTCATGTGCAGTCACATGCATGCGAACTCAGGTCTAAGGACTATACTCTATAGTCGTTGTAAGAATCTCTTATGACACAGATATAAATATCCTGAAGAGTTCTTATAAGCGGGTCTTGTCCGGTCGTATGTACCCCAACATACACCTATGTACTGACTTTGATGCCGTGCATCTATGACATCCTGAGACTTTGTCATAAGTCACATACCAATCTAGTCTCACGCGGTTGTTGGTGTTCCAATTTCAACAACCTTCGACTAGGGACAGGATGATATAAGCCATCTATCAAATATAGGGTCTCACGATCAAGCTAAATGACTTTGATGACTCAAGATCAAGTCACTTACTTCGATGACCTATAAAATGGTTCATATCATTTTGGAACGATTATTTCATCACAGTTAAAATAATCTTGAAATAATAATTTCATTAAACATCATAAAATGTTTTACAAGAACATATCAATAACTAAATAAAGCCCTCAAACTCCCACTCAAATTTAGATTACATTTCAATGTCTCTAATGCCTACAGCTTCAGTTAGGAACTCGAGCTTAGGTCTTGGGAGTGGCTTTGTCAATGGATCAGCGACGTTATCATCTGTCTGAACTCGGCTGATCTTGACTTCCTTTCTATTAATGATATCACGTATCAAGTGAAATCTTCTAAGCACATGCTTGGATTTCTGGTGTGATCTTGGTTCCTTTGCCTGAGCAATAGCACCATTGTTATCACAAAACAGTGCCAGAGGCTCAGCCGCATTAGGTATCACACCTAGTTCAATAATGAACTTTCGTATCCAAACAGCTTCCTTCGCTGCTTCCGAAGCGGCGATATATTCAGCTTCTGTAGTGGAATCAGCAACGGTGTCTTGCTTGGAGCTTCTCCAACTGATTGCACCGCCATTCAGACAAAAGATATAACCGGACTGTGACCGGAAATCATCTTGGTCTGTCTGGAAACTTGCGTCCGTGAATCCACTGACTTCAAGCACATCACTTCCACCGTATACCAAGAACTTGTCCTTAGTATGTCTTAGATACTTCAGGATATTCTTGACGGCAATCCAATGGTTTTCACCTGGATTTGACTGGTATCTACTCGTCATGCTCAATGCATAAGCAACATCAGGACGAGTACAGATCATGGCATACATGACAGATCCTATTGCAGATGCATAAGGAATATTCTTCATGCGCTCAAGCTCAGCAGCCGTCGTAGGGCTCTGCTTCTTGCTTAGCGTTGTGCCATGTACCATTGGCGTGAAGCCCTTCTTGGAATCTTTCATGCTGAATCTCTGTAGGACTTTGTCAATGTACGAATCTTGACACAAGCCTATCAGCCTTTTAGATCTATCCCGGTAGATCCTGATTCCAAGAACGTATGCGGCTTCACCCATGTCTTTCATGGAAAAACAACTTCCAAGCCAGTCCTTTACCGACTTTAGCATTGGAACGTCGTTTCCGAGAAGCAGTATGTCATCGACATACAGAATAAGAAATACTATCTTGCTCCCACTAGTTTTCTTATACACGCATTGTTCTTCTTCGTTTCTGATGAAGTCAAATTGCTTGATCGCTTCATCAAAACAAAGATTCCAGCTCCTCGATGCTTGCTTCAATCCATAAATGGATTTATGAAGCTTGCATACTTTCCCAGCATTCTTTGGATCTATGTAACCGTCAGGTTGTGTCATATACACATCCTCTTCCAGAATTCCATTCAGGAAGGCGGTTTTCACGTCCATCTGCCAAATTTCATAATCATGAAAAGCTGCAGTTGCTAGTAGAATCCGAATAGATTTCATCATAGCCACTGGTGAATAGGTTTCATCATAATCCACACCGTGAACTTGTCTGAAACCTTTTGCCACCAACCTGGCTTTATAAATCTGGACATTTCCATCCACGTCAATCTTCTTCTTGAAGATCCATTTGCACTCGATGGCTTTTACACCAGCGGGTAAATCAACCAACGAAAACACTTGGTTGACCGACATGGAGTCCATTTCGGAATCTGTGGCCTTACGCCACTTAGAGGAATCTGGGCCCATCATGGCTTGATTGAAGTTCGATGGTTCTTCACCATCAATGATCAGAAGATCATGACAGTTAGTCACGAGGAATCCTTGATATCTCTCGGGTTCGTGACGGATCCTCCCGGATCTTCGAACTTCAGGTACTACAGGTTCAGGCTCTACAATTTCTTGTAGGTCCTCCTGCTGCTCTTCCTCATTAGGTTGAGCAGTATCCTGTTCATCTTGAATTTCTTCAAGCAGTACCTTACTCCCACTGTCTTTCTTAGAGAGAAACTCCCTCTCAAGAAAGTTGCAATCCCGGGCAACAAAGATCTTGTTCTCGGATCGTAGATAGAAGTAATAAGCCTTGGTTTCCTTCGGATAACCAATGAAGTAGCATTTATCAGACTTTGGTGTAAGCTTGTCAGAGATCAATCTCTTGACATAGGCTTCACAACCCAAAATTCTAAGATAAGACAGCACCGGAGCTTCTCCAGTCCATAATTCATATGGTGTCTTTGCTACTGCTTTTGATGGCGCTCTATTTAGAGTGAACACTGCTGTTAGCAGAGCATATCCCCAAAGGGATATTGGAAGGTCTGTGTGACTTATCATAGATCGAACCATATCCAATAAGGTCCGATTTCTCCTCTCAGACACACCATTCCATTGTGGTGTTCCAGGAGGAGTGAGTTGGGATACGATCCCACACTCTCTCAGATGATCACTGAATTCTTGGCTTAAGTATTCTCCTCCTCGGTCGGACCGAAGAGCCTTAATGCTTTTGCCAAGTTGGTTCTGTACTTCATTTTGGAATTCTCTGAATTTCTCAAACGATTCAGACTTATGTTTCATCAAATAAACATATCCATACCTACTGAAATCATCAGTGAAGGTAATGAAGTATTGATAGTTTCCTCTTGCATTTGTGGACATTGGGCCACACACATCAGTGTGTATCAGGCCCAATAAGTCACTGGCCCTCTCGTTAGGTTTATTAAAGGGGGCCCGCGTCATTTTGCCCATCATGCAGGATTCGCATTTCTCACATGACTCAAAGTCAAATGAGCCAAGAAGTCCATTCGAATGGAGCCTCTTGATGCGTTTCTCGCTGATGTGCCCTAAACGACAATGCCATAGAAACGTTCGGTTCTCCTCATTAGGTTTGAACCGTTTGGTATCAATGTTATAAATTGGCGCGGATTGATCAAGTATGTAAAGCCCATTCGTAAGAGGGGCACAACCATAGAACAAATTGTTGCGATTGAAGGAACATAATTTATTCTTAACTGAAAATCATAACCTTCCAAATCCAACAAAGAAATTGAAATAATATTTCTGCTTATCGCAGGTACAAAATAACAATTATTGAGTTCTAAAACCAATCCCGAAGGTAAAGACAACAAGTATGTGCCTACAGCTAGTGCAGGAACTTTCGCTCCATTCCCAACTCGTAGCTCCACTTGTCCTTGCTTCAGCCTTCTACTGTTGCTGAGTGCCTGCATATTAGTACAAATATGAGCCCCACAACCAGTATCCATAACCCATGAGGTATTATCAGAAGTAGTTGTATTAACTTCTATAACAAAAATACCTGATGAAGAAGTCTCGAGAGTCTTCTTCTTCAATTCCTTTAGACCTTCCAGGAATTTCTTACATTCTCTCCTCCAATGCCCTGGTTCTTTACAGAACCTGCAGATGTCAGTAGGCCCAGCCTTGGATTTGGGCTTGGGCTTTGGCGTGTCCTTGTCCGAGACTTGAACAGCCTTAGCCTTTCCCTTGTCCTTGGCAGAGGATTTCTTAAAGCCCTTGCCCTTTTGCACCATAAGCACATTGGGGTCCTTGGCGGTTTTCCTCAAGTTGGGCTCTGCAGTCTTGAGCATTCCGTGAAGCTCAGGCAATGTCTTACTCAAGCCATCCATATTTAAGTTCAGGATGAACTGATCATAGCTTGCAGGTAAAGACTGCAGAACTGAAGGATTATGGTGTTATTCAAGATTCAATTCCCAAATTGCAACCTAGCACATAATCTCAAACAGATCTAGGTTCTTGTAACTGAATCATAAAATCAACCAAACCTGGATCATTAACTTTCAGATTGCAGCGGATAATTGATGGTAATGATGAGATCAGTCTAGAACAGATGAATCACCTGCTCCTCCTTTGGTATCCACACTCTTACAAGCAAGGTACGGCTGCTAGACCAAAGAGATGGATCAGATCAGAAAGAGAGTTAGAGAGAGAGAAGTCACGCCAAAGAAGAAAAATCGCAGGAGCATTAATTCCTTTAGGGCTTTCTGATTCTCTTATATCTCATTAATGGGCCCAAGTCATTAGACTAATGGCTCATTAATCTTTTGGGCCCAAAACACAAATCAGAAAAAAAGCCTGTATTTTGTCTGGCCCAAAACTCTGATCCAATACAGTAAATGCCATTGCATCTTACCGTATTATTTCCATTTAACTTTCCCGTTAGCTATGGTGTGTGACCCTTCGGGATCATACAATACTGGTAATAAGTCCTAAATTTATAGATCATGAGCGGACTCTAGCAAGCCATCATGATCACCCAGTATTTATGACTTATGTCTGATCTCGACACTTATCATACTTTCTAGAGATAGTACGGTAGATTTCAGGACATTCCCAACAATCTCCCACTTGTACTGGAATTCTACAAAGGACATTCCCAACAATCTTCCGATTGTACTGGAATCCTACATTCCCTAGTCCTTTTGTCTTAATATCTCGATCTGGCATAAGGCAAGATGCGTGTCATCCTTATATAGCTAGACCATGTTTATCGGACCAGATTTGATACTGACAATGCAAACGACTTGGGCAAGTCCGTTTGGGAATGGCCATTCTCTTACCAGCTATCAAATCTCCGATTGGCCTAGAGATATTACCTCCGTTAAACGGCAGGGACAAATCCCATCTTGTTCCATCACTATGAACTACATAATTCATAATACACCCAACCAAGGTCCGTATAGCTCCCAGTTACGAAACAGCGTTAGACAATGATCAAAGCGCATTACTCCATGTGCAGCCACATGCATGCGAACTCAGGTCTAAGGACTATACTCTATAGTCGTATATGAGAACCTCTCATGACACAGATATTAATATCTTGTAGAGTTCTCATCAGCGGGCCATGTCCGGTCATATGTTCCCCTACATATACCTATGTGTCGACTTTGATGCCGCGCATCTATGACCCCTCGAAACTTGGTCATAAGTCTCAACACAATCTAGCCTCAACAGGTTGTTGGTGTTCCAATTTCAACAACCTTCGACTATGGACACTATGATTTATGTCACTTCGTTAAATATGGGGTTTCAGGATCAAGTCTACTCATGTACTTCGATGGCCCATATATAGTGACATGAATCATTTTGGAACGATTATTTATATCACAGTTAAAATAATCCAGAAATCATTAGATTTCTTAAACATAAAATATTATGTTTACATGAACCTTTCAAAACAACTAAGTAAAGCCCTTTACAAACTCCCACTGAAATTAAGACTACATCTTAATTTCACTCATCCTACAGCTACAGTCCGCGACTCGTGCTTAGGCATAAGGAGTGGCTTCGTTAATATATTAGCAACGTTTTCATTCGATGAAACTTGCTTATCTACTTAACACCTCTGTCATTTATCTCACGGAATAGGTTATACCTACCCTCAAGGTGTTTGGACCTCTGATGTGCAGCTAGCCTCATCTATGCTGTGAATCACATCAAGTTCAGTGATGAACTCTTCTATCCAAACATCCTCTTTCGCCGCTTCTCAAGCTGCGAAATGTTCAGCTTAAGTCATGGAGTCAGCAACAGTGCCTTGCACCGCCAGTTAGACACAAGATATAGCCGGACTGTGACCAGGAATTATCTTTGTCTATTGGAAAATTGCCTTTCAGACTCTATCGACTTGTAGCACCTCACTTTCTCCGTAAATCAAGAACTTATCCTTAGTATTCCTCAAATACTTTAGGATATTCTTTACGGCAATCCAGTGATTCTTCGCTGGATTTGACTGGTCATTACTTGTCTTGCTTAACTTTAAAGCAACATCAAAACAAGTATGTGTCATGGCATACATGATAGATCCAATTGCCGTCGCATATGGAATCCTATCCATGCATTCAAGCTCAGCAGATATCGTAGGACACTGCTTCTTGCTTAACTTATTGCCATGTGACATTGGCATAAAACCCTTCTTGGATTGCTGATTACGTGTAGGACTTTGTCAATTTAAGAATCCTGACTTTGTCCTACCAGCTCTTTTGGATCTCTATCTTTAGATCCAAAATCCAAGAACATACGTGGCTTTACCCGTGTCAATTACTAAACCAACTCCCAAGCCAGTCCTTTACCGACTGCACTATTGGGACGTTATTTCCGAGAATCAGTATGTCATCGACATACATTATGAGAAATGAAATATCGCTCCCACTAATCTATTAGTAAACGCACAGTTCCGCTTCGTTCCTGTTCAAGTCAAAACCTTGACTACTTCAACAGAACGAAGATTCCAACTCCGATATGTTTGCTTCCATCCATGAATGGATCGATGAAGCCAACTTACACAAAATGTAATTTTTCGGAGTCCGGGCTCACTTTCGCTTCTTTGAATTTCGCAGATTCGTCGCTTTCAATGATCATCAGATCATGCGAACTTTCAATGATCATCAGGTTCAACTAATGACGAGAAATCACTCTCGGATTAGTGACTGATTCATTCATATCTGCGAACTTCAGGCTCTACAGGTGTAGATACTACAGTAATCTGTAAATCCATCTGTTGCTCTCCCTCAACAGGTTGAGCAGCCTCCTGTATTTCTCGAATTTCTTCGAGTTATACTTTTACTCCCACTGTTCTTCTTGGAAAATTACTTCCCCTCTTAGAAAACAGAATGGACGTAAAAGTAACAAGCCTTGGTTTCCCTAGGATAACCAGCGAAGTAGCACAATTACAAATGCTCAGTAAAGACGAATTTGGATCGATTCCAATCCACATTTACGTGGTGTCTTTCAACTGATATTGGTGGAACTATTTCAGCGTAAACTTAGATATTTCTAGAGCGTTATTCTTAGAGAATATCATGGAAGATTCGTGTGACTCATCTTTAATCATTTCTAATAAGATCTGATTCATTCTCTCAGAAACACCTCTAGGTTTTCAGGAGAAGTGAGCTGTGAAACGACTTCACACTCATTCAGATGATCACACAATCAATGACTTAAGTATTCTCACTCGTGATCTAATCCAGAGTCTTAATACTTCTGTCATTCAGATTCTATACTTCATTCTGGAACTCTTTCGACCATGTCAAAGAATTCCGACTTGTGTCTCATCAAATGAACACAGTCACACTCACTGAAGTAATCAGTAGAGACAATGAAGTACAGGAAATTTTCTCTGGCATTACTGCTCATCGGACCACATACATGAGTATGTTCAATCTCCAATAAGCCTTTGGGCCTTTCTCTAGCTCGGCTAAGATGGGCCCTTTGTCTTTTGGTCCAGTAAGCAGAATTCAAGTCTCATAAGATATCCATTCAAATGAGCCCAAAAGTCCATAACTATGGGGTTTCTGAATCCGACTTACTCTTTGACCAAAACATTTATGCCAAGAAAAATCAGGTTTAATTCATCAGATTTAAACCAATTCGGTATTTATGTTACATTTAGGCACTCTTTGGTTTAATATATAAAACCCATTCCTTGAATAGGGTGCTACAATTAATTTTTCATTAATGTCAAAAGAACAAACTTGTCTTTTATCAAAATGAAAAACATTCAAATTCTTACAAGAAATTGAAAGACAACTCTGCTTAAAGCAGGTACATTGTAGCAATTACTTAATAAAACCAAGCCTCAAAGGCATCTACAAGTGAAAACCCTATGGCTGAAGCAGCATCCCAAGCTCCTTCCAGACATGCAGTTCCACTTGCCCTTCCTTCAACGTTCTACTGTTGCTCAGGCTCTGCATATTATAACAAATATCAGTGCCACAACCAGTATCCAATACCTATAAGGTATAACTTGAAGTAATAACATGAATACCTGAGGAAGTAGTCTCATACATCAACTTTAACTCCTCATAATCTTCCATGAATTTAATGCAATCTCTCTTCCAATGCCCAGTCTCTTTACAGTAGCAGCACTTACCAACGTAAGAGGTATCTGACTCGGGCTCAGAAGACACACGCTTGCCATGATTCAAAATCTGGACAACTTTGTCTTCACCCTTGTCAGCATTAGGTTTAGTAAACCTACCCTTCTCGTTCATGAGATTGTACAGGGTACTCTTCACGTTTGGCTCAACTGTCTTGAGCATGTCATGCAGTTCAGTCAACGTCTTCGTTAAGCCTTTCTTGATATAGTCCCTTACGAACTTATCATAGCTTGACGGCAGTGACTGCAGAATGATATCAGTTGCCAATTCTTGGCTAACTGGATAATCCAGTTTCCTCAGGTTATCAACGTAACCCATCATTTTACTGATATGAGGACTTACTGGATGATCATTTGGTAGCTTGCAGCTAGTGAGAGATTTAACCAACTGGTATCTCTCCACTCTAACCTGCTCCTGAAATTTTAATTTCAGGCTGCTGATCATCTCTATTAGCGACTCCATGTTCTCATATTGCTTCCGCAACTCTGAGTCCATGGTAGCCAATATCAGACCACGCACATCTACCGCATCATTATAATGCTTATTCCAAGCATTATATACTGCATGACTGGCTTTGGATCCGATCCTCTCGGGGAGAGCTTTCTCAAGGACATAGTCCTTTCTCTCCTGCCTGAGGACTAGCCTCAGGTTCCGCGACCAAGTCAAGAAATTTGATCCGTTCAGTTTGTCCATCTCAAGGACAGACCGGATCGAGAAAGTGTTTTGATTGTTTGTGCTCGACATAGCTGAAATTTAGAGATAAATAGAGTTTTAGTTATTTAGTTCATAAAAGAGTAATCTTAATAACTTATAAGAAAACTCGCATTGCATTCAAAATTTCTTTGTTTAACCTCATAAGAATGCAATGTTTCCGAGACCCATGTTCAGCTAAATCCAAAGTGGGCCACTGGCCGTCACCCGGAATTAGCTTTACTTGGTAAGCATACACACAGCTAGTTATAACCAATAACTCTCGGTTGTGAATTGGACCCGAGGCCCAAATTCACCAGATGTCTCAAGGCCCGGGACTCCCGATGGCCCAGTCAAGAAAACCAATCTCTTACAGCCAAATAATCACTAAAATCTGGGACTCCCAATGAAATTAGTGACTATATACTACTTTACTTACGCGAAAACAGACACCTCACACTGTAAGCCATATCTGTAATCGAATAAGCGTTAAGTAGCTGACAAGATTGGAAAGACATCCAAGCTTGATATTGGTTTTGAGGATTTTAAGTTTTATTTCCAAAAATAGAAGATTACTATTTTGGGAAACTTTCTTATTTTAGAAACTTTCTAAATTTAGTAACTTACTAAAATAGAAATTTCTAATTTAAATATTTCATTAAATATTTTGGGTTGGGTCACAAATTATAGGCCCAATTCTTGGCCCAAGACCATAGAATTCCAGTTGGCCCAATAATTTGACATAACCGATTCGGTTTATTAATTCTGGTCCAAGACCAAATTAACTATCAAAACCATCGGTTATCTACTAAACCAGACCAGCTCTAAATTATTTGGTCCAACCAAATCAAACTTAGACCAGCCTTCGGTTTAGGTTAAAATTCAATTTTATGAATTTAAATCCGGTTTAACCAGAAATTAAATAATACCAAGTATTAAATTATTTCCAGCAAACCGCGATTTGGGTTAACGCCTTTACCATACATTAATTAAATAATTAATGTTTTATATAATATACCATTATATATTATATATATTCTAATATATAATATACATTATATTATATTTGTATATATTATATATATATACAATATTTGGCAAAGAAACAAAAAAGCGTAAAACCCTAACATTAATTATCGAAACTTTCAATTATTAATATGATCAAATAGCACATTCACATTCGACAAAAAACAAGCGACAGTGACAAGGACTTATTTCAATTCGATGGTGACAAGACAACTTGAACATCACATGATCATAATCGGCTCACATGCCATACGCCTCACACGCTCACTTTGACATTCGATTAGGGTTTATTATAATAATTGAATGAGATCAAAACGCGTCTCCATTCTATTATAAAAAAATTTCATTCGACAATAACAAAACCCAGAAAGCAAGCTTTCGATTATTAATAAGATCACAAACGACAAACAACCGATTTGATTATTCCATTCGATACATGCCATTAATAATCATGCGATTCAATTGATACTTTAAGCAAATCAAAATCGATTCATTCAAAGATCCAAATTACAAGAAACCAAAAGCCTAGGCTCTGATACCACTGAAGGATTATGGTGTTATTCAAGATTCAATTCCCAAATTGCAACCTAGCACATAATCTCAAACAGATCTAGGTTCTTGTAACTGAATCATAAAATCAACCAAACCTGGATCATTAACTTTCAGATTGCAGCGGATAATTGTGTTGGAATTGTTTAGATGATCCTGATTCAATTCACAGATTCATATCACCCTAAACATACAGATCTAGGTTCTCTTGAAATAGAAACATTAGATGATCTCACCTTTTACCTGTTTATGCAGCGGAAGGAGATAGAACAGGTCAGAGATCAGCAGAACCACCAAGGGATGGATCCTCCAAAGGCTCACACACGCACACCGTCAGGAAGAAGGCTGCTAGACCACAAGAGAGGAGGCGCAGAGAGAGAGGAGGCTGGCGCAGGAGGCTGAGAAAAATTAGAGAACTTTTAGGTCAAGTTTTATTCATTAAAACTCCCTTTAGTTCTCATGGGCTTTTGGGCCCAATTCTCAGTTCTAATTAAATCCCATGGATTTAATCAGGCCCTTTAGTCTCTCTTAGTACAGTAAATGCCTAGCACTTTTACCGTACTTCTGCTAAGCCGTTCCTACACATTTTCCTGTTAGCTTAGGCGTCATGGGCTTTGACAGCGTGAGGATGTCTGCTTTTGCGTGGGTAAGACGGTTTGTGATTCATAAATGTCATTGGGAGTCCCAGACATTAATGATTACATGACTGTATAGTCTGGTTTTCTTGACTAGGCCATCGGGAGTCCCGGGCCTTGAGACATCAGAGTGGATTGGGCCTCGGGCCCAGATTCACAACCAAGAATTATATCACGGATATAATTAGCCGATATAGGGCTTACCGATATAAGCTAAGGTTTGGTGACGGCCAGTGGCCCACTTTGATCTTAGTTATATGTGGATCTTGGAATCATTATATTCTATTGAGGGTAACTTATGTTATTGAATATAATGCATGATTAATCATATTATACTTTAATACGAGATTAATCATATTGAACATATTAACTAAAATCCTTTTATCTTAATTTTCAGTTATGACTAGCACAAATAATCAAAACACTTTCTCGATCCGGTCTGTCCTTGAGATGGACAAGCTGATCGGATCAAATTTCTTGACTTGGTCGCGGAACCTGAGGCTAGTCCTCAGACAGGAGAGAAAGGACTATGTCCTTGAGAGAGCTCTCCCCGTAAGGATCGGGTCCAATGCTTCTCATGCAGTATATGATGCTTGGAATAAGCATTATAATGATGCGGTAGATGTGCGTGGTCTGATATTGGCTACCATGGATTCAAACTTGCAGAAGCAATACGAGAACATGGAGTCGCCAATAGAGATGATCAGCAGCCTGAAATTGAAATTTCAGGAGCAGATAAGAGTGGAGAGATACCGGTTGGTTAAGTCTCTCACTAGCTGCAAGCTACCAAATGATAATCCAGTAAGTCCTCATGTCAGTAAAATGATGGGTTACATTGATAACCTGAGGAAACTGGATTATCCAGTTGGCCAAGAATTGGCAACTGAAATCATTCTGCAGTCACTGCCGTCAAGCTATGATAAGTTCAGAAGGAACTATATCAAGAAAGGCTTAACGAAGACGCTGACTGAACTGCATGATATGCTCAAGATGGTTGAGCCAAACGTGAAGGGTAGGTTTATGAAACCTAGTACTGACAAGGGTGAAGACAAAGTTGTCCAGATTTTGAATCATGGCAAGCGTGTGTCTTCTGAGCTCAAGTCAGATACCTCTTACGTTGGTAAGTGCTGCTACTGTAAAGAGATAGGGCATTGGAAGAGAGATTGCATAAAATTCATGGAAGACGATGAGGAGTTAAAGTTAATGTATGAGACTACTTCCTCAGGTATTCATGTTATTACTTCAAGTTCTACCTTGCAGGTATTGGATACTGGTTGTGGCACTGATATTTGTTGTAATATGCAGAGCCTGAGCAACAGTAGAACGTTGAAGGAAGGGCAAGTGGAACTGCATGTCTAGAAGGAGCTATGGAAGCTGCCTCAGTCATAGGGTTTTCACTTGTAGATACCTTCAAGGCTTGGTTTTGTATTAAGTAATTGCTACAATCTACCTGCTGTAAGCAGAGTTGTTTTTCATTTTCTTGTAAGAATTTGAATGTTTTTCATTTTGATAAAAGACAAGGTTTTGTTCTTTTGATCTCAATGAAATATTAATTGTAGCACCCTATTCAAGGAATGGGTTTTATATCTTAAACCAAAGAGTGCCTAAATATAACATAAATACCGAATTGGTTTAAATCTGATGAATTAAACCTGAATTTTCTTGGTATAAAAGTCTTGGTCACATAGAGTAAGACGGATTCAGAAATCCCATAGTTATGGACTGTTGGGCTCATTTGATACGATATCTTATGAGACTTGAATTCTGTTTACTGGACCTAAGGACAAAGGGTCCATCTTAGCCGAGCTAGAGAAAGGCCCAAAGGCTTATTGGAGATTGAACATACTCATGTATGTGGTCCGATGAGCAGAAATGCCAGAGAAAAATTTCTTGTACTTCATTGTCTCGACTGATTAATTCAGTGAGTAAGACTGTGTTCATTTAATGAGACACATGTCGGAATTCTTTGACATGGTCGAAAGAAGTCGGAATTCTTTGACATGGTCGAAAGAGTTCCAGAATGAGGTATAGAATGTGAGTGATAGAAGTATTGAGACTCTGGATAAGACCACGAGTAAGAATACTTAAGTCATTGATAGTGCGATCATCTGAATGAGTGTGAAGTCGTTTCACAGCTCAATTTCTCCTGAAAACCTTGAGGTGTTTCTGTGAGAAAGAATCAGATCTTATCAGAGATGATTAAAGATGAGTCACATGAATCTTCCATGATATTTTATAAGAATAACGCTCTAAAATATCTAAGTTTACGCTAAAATAGTTCCACCAATATCAGTTGAAAGACACCACGTAAATGTGGATTGGAATCGATCCAAATTCGTCTTTACTGAGTATTTGTAATTGTGCTACTTCGCTGGTTGTCCTAGGGAAACCAAGGCTTGTTAGTTTTACGTCCATTCTGTTTTCTAAGAAGGGAAGTCACTTTCCAAGAAGAACAGTGGGAGTAAAAATGTAACTCGAAGAAATTCTTGTTATTTTTACGTCCATTCTGTTTTCTAAGAAAGAAAGTTATTTTCAAGAAGAACAGTGGGAGTAAAAGTGTAACTCGAAGAAATTCGACAAATACAGGTGGCTGCTTAACCTGTTAAGGCGGAGCGGCGGATGGATTTACAGATGACTGTAGAATCTACACCTGTGGAGCCAGAAGTTCGCAGAAATGAAAGAATCAGTCACTGATCCGAGATTGAATCCTCGTCATTAGTTAGACCTGATGATCGTTGAAAGTTCGCATGATCTGATGATCAAAGAAAGCGAATAACCTGCGAAATTCAAAGAAGCGAAAGTAAGCCAAGACTCCGAAAATTACACTATGTGTAAGTTAGTTTCATTGATCCATTCATGGATGGAAGCAAACATATCGGAGTTGGAATCTTCGTTCTGCTGAAGTAGTCAAAGTTTTGACTTAAACAGGAACGAAACGGAAATGTGCGTTTACTAATAGATAAAAGGGAGCGATATTGTATTTCTCGTAATGTATGTCGAAGACATACTGATTCTCGGAAATAACGTCCCAATGCTGCAGTCGGCAAAGGACTAGCTTGGGAGTTGGTTTAATGGTTGACATGGGTAAAGCCATGAAAGTCTTGGATTCTCGATCTAAAGATAGAGATCCAGAAGAGCTGGTAGGACAGAGTCAGGATTCTTATGTGACAAAGTCCTACACGTTTTTCAGCATTCCAAGAAGGGTTTTATGCCAATGTCACATGGCAATACGTTAAGCAAGAAGCAGTGTCCTACGATAACTGCTGAGCTTGAATGCATGTACAGGATTCATATGCGACGGCAATTGGATCTATCATGTATGCCATGACACGTACTTGTTTTGATATTGCTTTAATGTTAAGCAAGACAAGTAAAGACCAGTCAAATCCAGCAAAGAATCACTGGATTGCCATAAAGAATATTCTAAAGTATTTGAAGAATACTAAGGATAAGTTCTTTAGGTAAAGAAGAAAGTGAGGTGCTACAAGTCGATAGAGTCTGAAAGGCAAGTTTCCAACAGACAAAGATGATTTCCGGTCACAGTCCGGTTATGTCTTGTGTTTGTTTGGCGGTGCACGGCACTGTTGCTGACTCCATGACTTAAACTGAATATTTCGCAGCTTGGGAAGCAGCGAAAGAGGTTGTTTGGAAACAAGAGTTCATCACTGAACTTGATGTGAATCCCAGCATAGATGAGACTAGCTGCACATCAGAGGTCCAAACAACTTGAGGATAGGTATAACCTATTCCATAAGATAAATGACAGAGATGTTAAGTAGATCAGCAAGTTTCATCGAATGAGAACGTTGCTAATCTGTTAACGAAGCCACTCCTTAGGCCTAAGCACGAGTCTCGGACTGTAGCTGTAGGATAAGTGAAATTAAGATGTAGTCTTGATTTCAGTGGGAGTTATTAAAGGGCTTTATTTAGTTATTTGATATGTTCTTGTAAAACATATAATGATGTTTAATGAAATTATTATTTCAAGATTATTTTAACTGTGATGAAATAATCGTTCCAAAATGAAATGAACCATTTTATAGGTCATCGAAGTAAATGACTTGATCTTGAGTCATCAAAGTCATTTAGCTTGGTCATAAGACCCTATATTTGATAGATGGTTTATATCATCCTGTCCCTAGTCGAAGGTTGTTGAAATTGGAACACCAACAACCGTGTGAGACTGGATTGGTACGTGACTTATGACAAAGTCTTAGTGTGTCATAGATGCGCGGCATCAAAGTCAGTACATAGGTGTATGTTGGGGAACATACGACCGGACATGACCCGCTTATAAGAACTCTTCAGGATATTTATATCTGTGTCATAAGAGATTCTTACTACGACTATAGAGTATAGTCCTTAGACCTGAGTTCGCATGCATGTGACTGCACATGGACTGATGCACTTTGATCATTGTCTAACGCTATCGTTCTGTGATAGTTATAAGGACCTTGTTTGGGTACATTATGAAATGAGTAGTTTACAGTGATGGAACAAGACGGAATTTGTCCCTCCAATATAAATGGAGTGAATATCTCTAGGCCAATCGGAGATTTGAATACTGGAAAATGCATGGCCATGCTCAAACGGACTGTCCCGAGTCGTTTGGATTGTCAGTATCGAATCAGAGTCCGATGAACAAGATTAGGCTTTATAAGGATGACACTAATCTTGCCTTATGACTAATCGAGATATTGTGACAAAAGGATTATGAATACAGAGATTCCAGTACAAGTGGGAGATTGTTGGAATTGTGTCCAGTAATCTCGGTACTGTCTCTAGAAAGTAAGAGTATGTCAATGATCAGACATAAGTCATACAATGCTGGGGGTCATGATGGCTTGCTAGAGTCCGCTCATGATCTATAAGTCTTGGACTTATTGCCTTTATTGTATGATCCCATATGGGTCACACGCCTAAGCTAACAGGAAAATGTGTAGGAACGGCTTAGCAGAAGTACGGTAAAAGTGCTAGGCATTTACTGTACTAAGAGAGACTAAAGGGCCTGATTAAATCCATGGGATTTAATTAGAACTGAGAATTGGGCCCAAAAGCCCATGAGAACTAAAGGGAGTTTTAATGAATAAAACTTGACCTAAAAGTTCTCTAATTTTTCTCAGCCTCCTGCGCCAGCCTCCTCTCTCTCTGCGCCTCCTCTCTTGTGGTCTAGCAGCCTTCTTCCTGACGGTGTGCGTGTGTGAGCCTTTGGAGGATCCATCCCTTGGTGGTTCTGCTGATCTCTGACCTGTTCTATCTCCTTCCGCTGCATAAACAGGTAAAAGGTGAGATCATCTAATGTTTCTATTTCAAGAGAACCTAGATCTGTATGTTTAGGGTGATATGAATCTGTGAATTGAATCAGGATCATCTAAACAATTCCAACAAATTGATGGTAATGATGAGATCAGTCTAGAACAGATGAATCACCTGCTCCTCCTTTGGTATCCACACTCTTACAAGCAAGGTACGGCTGCTAGACCAAAGAGATGGATCAGATCAGAAAGAGAGTTAGAGAGAGAGAAGTCACGCCAAAGAAGAAAAATCGCAGGAGCATTAATTCCTTTAGGGCTTTCTGATTCTCTTATATCTCATTAATGGGCCCAAGTCATTAGACTAATGGCTCATTAATCTTTTGGGCCCAAAACACAAATCAGAAAAAAGCCTGTATTTTGTCTGGCCCAAAACTCTGATCCAATACAGTAAATGCCATTGCATCTTACCGTATTATTTCCATTTAACTTTCCCGTTAGCTATGGTGTGTGACCCTTCGGGATCATACAATACTGGTAATAAGTCCTAAATTTATAGATCATGAGCGGACTCTAGCAAGCCATCATGATCACCCAGTATTTATGACTTATGTCTGATCTCGACACTTATCATACTTTCTAGAGATAGTACGGTAGATTTCAGGACATTCCCAACAAGAACGATGTCGCAGGCAAGTTCCTGGCTGATAGGGCAGTCGAGTTTCTGAAGATGATCGAGATAACCCATCATCTTCAAGACATGAGGACTCACTGCCGCATTTGCAGCCAACTTACAGTCTAAGAGGTTCTTAACTGTCTGGAACCTCTCAGTCCTTGCCTGCTCCTGAAAAAGCGATTTCAGGCTTGTCATTATCTCGATGGGTGACAACACACTCTCGAACTGCATTTGCAGCTCAGCAGTCATGGTCGCCAACATCAGGCAATAGACATCATTTTCATCTGACGAATGCTTTTCCCAAGCATTATGCAGAGTCCTGGCGGCATTGTTAGGAGGCCTCTCGGGGAGGGGATCACGAAGGACATAATCCTTCTTCTCCTGCTTGAGGACCAGCCTCAAGTTCCTTGACCACGTCAGGAAGTTCGTTCCAGTCAGCTTCTCCTTCTCAAGAACAGACCGGATTGAGAATGTGTTTTGAGCGCTTGTAGTAGTCATATCTGAAATATAAGATAAAAGGATTTTAGTTAATATGTTCAAAATGATTAATCTCGTATTATGTTTAATATGATTAATCTCGCATTATATTCAATAACATCAGTTACCCTCAATAGAATATAATGATTCCAAGATCCACATATAACTAAGATCAAAGTGGGCCACTGGCCGTCACCCAACCTTAGCTTATATCGGTAAGCCCTATCTCGGCTAATTATATCCGTGATATAACTCTTGGTTGTGAATCTGGGCCCGAGGCCCAATCCACTCTGATGTCTCAAGGCCCGGGACTCCCGATGGCCTAGTCAAGAAAACCAGACTATACAGTCATGTAATCACTAATGTCTGGGACTCCCAATGACATTTATGAATCACAAACCGTCTTACCCACGCAAAAGTAGACACCCTCACACTGTAAGGCCATGAGTACAATTGAATGGGCTTCGACAGCTGACATAGACTGGACAAGACATCCAACGCTTGATATTGTTTGAGGTTTGTAGGTTTATTAAAATTTTATCCCAAAATAGAAGATTACTATTTTGGGAAACTTTCCTTTTTGGGAAACCTACTAATTTTGGAAACTTTCTAAAATTGGAAACTTCCTAAAATTGGAGACTTTCTAAAATTGGAAACTTCCTAAAATCCAAAACATGCACATCTAGAAACTTCTATTCTAAGAAACTTTCTAATTTCAGATTTTGGAAACTGATTAATTTTAAAATCAAATTTTAATAATTAAATGAATTTTAAAATAATCTGAAGAATAAGACTCAAATAATTGGCCCAATTGTTTTAACTTCTTGGCCCGAGGCCCAAGAATTGGTCCATGTCCAAGACATAACCCAATTGTCCAATTAAATGACATAACCGGTCTGGTTAATTAAAATTGGTATAACCAAAATTAATTACTACGATGACCACAATTGTCAACCGGTTATTTACTAAACCGGATTTTCTCAATTTATTTGGTCCAACCAAATCAAATTAGAAAACCACTGGTTTAGGCACTAAATCCAATTTTACGACTTTGGATTTCTTATCCCGGTTTAACCAGAACTTAATAAATTTTATTAAGTCTGTTTATTAAACCGTGACCATTAATTTTTAATCAAGTTTTAAACCGAACCGTCAAACAAAACCGAACCGATCGAATGGACGTGAACCGTTCACGATCACGTCAGCCCTAGCTTCACACGATCGAGTGAACGATCGGGACAGCCGCAAGCCACGCGATCGGGACGGCTCGGGCGATCATTCGGGACGTGACGATCGGGACGACTTGGGCCGAGAGAAGGCGGGACGCGATTGCACGTCCGGACCGGTCCATCTCTCGCGCATCAAAGCCGATCGGGACGGGATGGGACGCGATCGATCCATGCGATCGTTTGATCGATCCATGCGATCCAACTGATCGGTCCATCGTTCGTCACTCGATCCGGACATGGTGATCCTTTGGCGATCATCATTCCGACGCATACCGATTCATATAGATCGGATTATGCGATTTCAATTTGTTTAGGTTTTAATTCTTTGTTTCTTAAGTATTTTCTTATCATATATTGATTCAAATACTTCTAAACAACCTAAACATGATTCTAAACAAGAAATCCTAATAGAACCAAAGGCTCTGATACCACTGAAGGATTGTTTAGTGTTAATCCTGATTCAATTCTTCAGATTAAACTCACCTAAACATGCCAGATCTAGGTTCTCTTGCTAGAATCATAAAGGATCTCACCTGTTACCTTGTTATGCAGCGGAAAGAGGAGGTACGGGTCAGAGATCAGCAGAACCACCAAGAGATAGCTCCTCCAAAGGCTCACACACGCACACTGCAGGAAAAATTGGCTGCTAGACCAAGAGGAGAGAGGCGCAGAAAGAGAGAGGGAGGCGCAGGAATGGCTGAGAAAAGGAGCTAGGGCAAGTTTTATTAATTAAAACCCTTGTCCAGTTCCTATGGGCTTACCCTTTAGTCTCTCTAAGTACAGTAAATGCCTAGCACTTTTACCGTACTTCTGCTAAACCGTTCCTTCATGGTTTCCTGTTAGCTTAGGCGTGTGACCCATATGGGATCATATAATAAAGGCAATAAGTCCAAGACTTATAGATCATGAGCGGACTCTAGCAAGCCATCATGACCCCCAGTATTATATGACTTATGTCTGATCATTGACATACTCTTACTTTCTAGAGACAGTACAGAGATTACTGGACATAATTCCAACAGCGAGCTCTTCCTCTTTCTGTAATTGCTATACGTTTAGGGTCTCTAGCTGCTTGAAGAAAGTTAGGTAGCACGATCTTGCAGCTTTTTGATTCCCGTAAATTGTCTTGATCCCCGAAGGGGTCGGGAACTTCACACACTGGTGATAGGTAGAGGGCACTGCCTTCATGGTATAGATCCATGGTCTACCCAATATCGCGTTGTACGGGGCCGGTTTGTTTACTACTACAAACTCCAGGATTTCCTGTTGCCCCCCGGCGATGGATGGGAGTTTTATAGTTCCCATCGAGTAGGTGGTTTCGCCGTCGAATCCGGTTAATGGGGTTGTCCCTCCGGTCAGCATCGAGTCTTTGAAGCCCATCTTTCTGAAGGCGTCGTAGAACAAGAGATCCACCGAGCTCCCGGTGTCAATCATGACTCTGGAGAGTTCGAATCCGGCTACGTCGAGTTGGATTACCAAAGCGTCATCATGCGGTTTGTCGAGTTTGAATGTTTCGCTCTCAGAGAATGTTATATGAGTGTCCGGTCCTTCGATTGGGACCATCTCCCTGAGTTCATTTGCAACTCGTCTCTGGTGAGCTTTTATCGAGTTTACCGAGTTCCGACAAAACCTCGAGCCTCCCGATATGAAGTTGATCGTTTTGGGGAGGTTCGAACTACATAGTCCGAGTTTAGGCAAGCACTGGTTTGCCGATTTCTTAGGAGCTGGAGGCGGCGTGATGACCGATCTCATTGACCCCCCGCAGCGAGCTAAGCTAAAGATTGCATCTATGCGTTTTCGAGAAGGGACTGGGGAGTCCGATCCCTCCTTTTCTGGAGTCCTCTCGCGCTTAGATTGCGAATTCTTTCTGCTTTTCGATTTGCTTTTTCCTTTATCTTTCTTTTCGGGCTCCTTCTCCTCCGGTTCCGGAGCCTCACTACTGTCGTTTTTAGCTACCAGCAGGCGGTCTTTGGACCGGCACTCTTCGGAGGAGTGCCCTTTCTTGTCGTGGTACTTACAATATTTGTTTGCATCGTAAGGCTTGCGCCATTGAGGCTTGCCGTCTACTGTCAGACAGTGATGTCCCTTGCCAGAAGATTCCTTTTTGTTGGTTTTCTTCTGGCCTGATTCTTCCTTTGCCGCAGCTACGGTTTCTTCGTACTTTGCGTAGTAAGTAGCTTTGTGCAGCGCGTCGTCCAAGGATGTGCACGGTCGGACCGCGAGCTCCTTCCTGAACTCCGATGTGTATAGGAGTCCGTTTTCTAGAGCCGCGATCGCTATGATTTCGTTTGGGTCGGCTATACGTGATTTGACTTCCCTGAACCTTGCGATGTAGGCTCTGAGAGTTTCGTCCGGCCCTTGTTTCAGAGCCCAGAGGTCGGCTTCCTAGGTTTTCTCTTCGATGAAGATCGAGTATTGCTTTAGAAAGATCGATACGAGCTGCGTGAAGTTGTCGATCGAGTTTCCTTCTAGACTGGCGAACCATTCTAGTTCGGTACCGGTGAGGTTTTCGGCGAAAAGTCTGCAGTACCCTGCTTCCTTTTCTTCATCGGTAAGGTGTGCTCTGGAGACCGCAAGCCTGAAAGCTCTAACGTGGGCCTTCGGGTCTGTACTTCCCGCATATTCCGGGATTTTGATTTTCCCGGTGTTCTGGATCCTCGCGCTAGCGATTCTATCCGTGAACGGAGTTCGTCGGGTCTCCTCGATAACTTGATCGATGTCTGGAGCCGCGCTTGTTGCCGAGTGGACCGCAGCTTGCAGACGCTGGATCCTGGCATATATGCTTTCGTCATCTATGTCCGTTCGTTGGTCGAACATGGGGAGCTGCGTGCTCCTCGGACGCGTATTGTTTGGTCCCCTAGTTCCGGCTTGTTGGGCTATCTCGCTCGGGGGAGGCCGAGCAGTGTTAGTCCCTGGCTCCGTCACTGGAGGACGCGTGCTGGAGGCGAAGGCTGATGCCCCCAACACCCGATGCCTGTTTGTTTCATAGCTCGTTGGCATGGGCGGGGGCGTCGGCAGTCGCGCTCCCTCAGGGGCCGTAATACCCGTTGAGGTTGAGGCCACGGTGTTTGAGCTGGGAAGTGCGTTTCCCGAGATCAGACTAAACACTGGGTAGCCGCTGTTTCCGGCCACCGAAGTCTGTCTCGGGGCTTCGGGAGTTATATAGTCCTCCTCGAAGTCCAGACGCATGCGAGGTAACGGGCTCCTCGCGGCGGCGTCTGCCGTAGTCCTCGTGACGGGCCGTGGCCTGTTCCCGAGGTTCAGCAGACTCCTGTCGTGCATGTCTAGCCGGGCTAATACAGTCCGTTGTGTGGCTTCTTGATCGTGCGATCTGTTAATTAGGACTGCTAGCATTTTACGGAGCTCTGCCATGCCATCGGTGACGGATCTCGTCAGGCTTGGCGAGTCGGGGCGAGTTTGTGGAACAGTCCGAGGGATTTGCGCGTCCCCTTGGGAGCGATCCTCGGATCGTATCCAGGTTCGAGAGTTCGTTCTCTCGGTTGTCTGTGAAGTTGAGCATGGGGGCGCAACTCCTAGAGGCTGGGAAATAGGGATGCGGTCCCCTGTTCCGGATCCTGCTTGAGTCTGGGTCGACTCTGATCCGGTATTCCCGATTTGAACGCTTGCGTTCGTTTGATCAAGGTCTTGCGACCTTGGCGATCCGACCGGAGCTGTTGCGTTGGGATCCATCTCCACGCTAGTAGGCTGTTGATCGAGTTCGTGTGTAAAGAATATCTATGAATCTTCCCCACAGACGGCGCCAAAATGTGGATCCTAAAACCCACACTCAGTTTTTAGAGTATTTAGATGAGCTGATTTGCAAAGTAGATGGGCTAGATTCTTGGTCAAGCACAATCAAGGAGCTAAACAATGATGAAGAATGGATTTATATTGATTCGGAAGAATGAACAACAAGAATTCAAGCTATAGAGCGATTACAAAGTCTTGGTGCTAGGTTAGAATACTAATGAATGATCGGATCCCTTCTCCCGTCGTTAAAGCCTCCTTTTATAGTCCTCTTCTCACGATAGCTTTCCTCGGCTTGCGGAGTCGGCTCCAACAACCCACGGGATTCTCGGGATTATGCGCTCTAACGACTCCTCCTTCTTCGCCGGTTTGTTGCCAACGGACGGATTCGTTACTTGTCGGGCTATACTCCGGAGTCGGAGTCTCCTTTGTTGGATTGGGCTTGACTGTGAATGCTTTCGGGCCCGCTTGTTGAAGACACATGAGGCCTTATCCAGCCAATTCTCTTGGGAGTGAATTTGGGCCCAAACACTCATGAACAAATCATTGGTACAATTCTCTCACTTGGAACTGATAGTATGACTGCCATATTAGATATAAAGTCTGGAACTCTTTAGAAACTGGTTAAATATGGAGAATGGAAGAGAAGCTGTGAACGTCGTAATGAAGAAGTTGTGAGAATCTCTCAATAAAGAAAAGGCTCCTAAGGTTTATGAAGTATGGGAATGAGACTGTTGCTCGGCAAACACTACAAGGAGTTATGATGCTTATGGATGTTAACCGACTGCACAAAATAAATTCAAATGGAGGTAACCAGGTATGGAAACCAGGAGATGGAGTGTTTGAAAAAGACAAGTGGAAATGGTTCAGAACAGATTCTCGTGAGTACAAGGAGTATGTGATGTGGTTTAGAGATATGGGGTGGACGTTTCACTTTACGAGAAAATTGGAACATATTACTTTATACTCTGTTGTTATTGGAGGCTACGAAGGTAGTGAGACGCTGGAAACTAATAACGTCACTACTGCATATGCTAGGGAGTTTGAAATTGTTGCCAAGGAATGGTCAGAGGCAGCCAAATTGGAATTTGTTGAACCAAAGGTAAGTGTAGAAGAAGAAGAATTGCTGGTGTCTAAAGGTTTTACCGTGGGTTTAGTTGATACATGAGGGGATTCAAAGCTAGCAGCTGAGTCAAAGATCGCAAGGGAGGAATCAAAGAACACTACTGGCTGTGTCACCTATGAATTGTTTCAGTCACCAAGGCCACCCGAGCTACTGCAGATTGAACATTCAGAAAGCAAGTTGGACCAAGGTGTACAACAAAGAGCTGCAGATCATTATTCAACCTTGAGGACAAGGTTGTACTTCACCGGGGAAGTATTGATAAGCACATATTAGACCTCTCTAGCTGTTATTAGGCTTTTACGTTTATAATTCTTATTCACGGTTTAAGCCCATTACAAGGGAAGTATATGTAAGGGAAAGACTTTTTGTAAACACTTATCGAAAACCAGCTGAATACAATTCTGGGTTTCAATCCCATATTTCTCTCATGTATCTTCTTCTTCTGAGGTCACTGGCCTCCCCTTCTCCCATTTCTTATGTTTTCTCCTTCCATTTCTGTCACACAAATAAGCTCAACATCATGAGCTTATCATAATGCCAGAGATCGGCTTATATCTCCAGAGAAATCTAGCATTGCCAATTTTGCTATCGGTCTGCATTCCCCAGATTTTCAACAATACAGTTACATATACAAGCTTTGAAGAAATAGTAACCAAAAGATGAATACGGTATCTTCCGTACATGTGTTTTGACGATTCTATGCAAGCCACTGTAGAGTTTCAGCTCTAAAGCCTGGAACTATACACATCCGGTGCCAAGACAGCGAGAGCAGTGGCATACTCCACTTCATTCACAGCTCCCGCACCCACATATTTTGTCCTTCAAATATTTACATAAATTTTGAGCCGCGGATGAATCGCCATGGATGTGGCGGCAATTAAGATACGGGAAGAAGAAAGGACAGCCGCGCAATGTATAGGGTGAACACGAAATCTAAGGCTACCAAAAATTCAATTAATTGATAAACAATACAACATCAAGGATTGTGGATCAGCAACCCCTAGCGAGATCCATATCCAAAATTCGAAACCTAATGTGTAAAGAAAGAGATGGAATGACTTGAGAAATGATAAGTGTTGGGAAGGTGATGCTATCATCCTCATCGGTCAAATGAAGCCTAGAAATATCAAGAGTACCTTTATGGCCGAGAGATTAACAAAAAGAAGAAAACGAAAGGATAAAAGAAATTTTGAATCCGAAAAGACTAAAGAGATATGATGTATAGAAATGATTTGTATTCTTTGTTTGTTTTAATCTATACTATTAAAACAGGAAGGTTTGCCATGGTACATAAATGTTGTTCCCGGAATTTGCCCTTGATATTATTAAGATTTGTAACCTTCATTAAGGGTAAAACTGTAAAACAATGTATATTAATGATTTAATTAAATTTTATTAAGAGTAATTAGGGAATATAACATTATCTCTACAATCCATGTTTCCAAACAAGACAATTATTAAACATGTAGCCAAACAACCAAATTCTAATGGGTCCCACTTTCCTAATTCATTAAAATCAAAACAAATTAATTGATAAATATAATTAATAATTTATACATCAACTATTATATATAAATTAAGATTCTATAATTTATGATTTAATTCAAAATATATTTATAATATATTTTAATATATTTTTCAAATATATATATATATACATATTACGATTGATGTTTTTACGATTGTACTTTTTAGCAAGTTTTTCCATCAAATTGAAAAATATTTAATTAATTAAACGGGTTGAAAATTAATTAGCCAATCTCGATTATAAATTTTCTATAAAAATTCGCATATAGTAAATAATTTCAGTTGATATATTTTAAACTTAATAAAAATAATAAAATGATTTCATACTTATATTATTCAAATATTTGAAACGTCAAATTATGATTTATGTTTGAATGAAGTTTTTAACGGATAGTTCCATCAAATTTGCAAATTATATATACGACTACAACATGTATTTTATAAAATAATATTTTAGATAAATATAATAACAATTAAACATATACCACATAACTTTTACAATGGTTGTTTTCACATATATATATATATATATATATATATATATATATATTTTCCAAACTATGATCTTACGATACAACACATATTAAAATATATAATGTGAAATCGTTATTTTAATCTCTTAATCCTTACGATATATCTCCTCCAAATAACACATAATTCATTTAAAAAAAAAATTAAATTGCTAACTCACTGTTTATAATGTTGGTTAAACAATTATAATCAAAATTAGATTACATAATTAAAAATCTAAACTATTATTAACAAAATGAATAAAAAGTAAAATTTGTAAAGAAAATAAAACCCGCACTTTCTAAGTGCGGGTCAAAATCTAGTTTTCATTAAAAATGAGACCAAAAAAACTGCTGAGATGAAAGGAGAGAAAGAAAGTGAACTATTATATATATATATATATATATATATATATGATTGTAGTTCTGCAAAGTGGTAGTTAGGCCTGGGTATAAAACCGGAACCGGAAATCCGTACCGTAACCAACCAAAATATATAAAATACCTGATGGATTCAAATTTTCAATATCCAAAAAATTGGAACCGAATTGGTACCGAACCAAAAATCGAATGGATATCCGAGATATCCGAAATAAAATTATATACCTATAAATATTAATAATATTTATACTTGATATAACTCAAATGTCCAAAATTTCAATTATAATTGCAAAGTTATTAATTATTTTCCCGAGTATTTTTAGTGTTTTGGGTATTTTAGATATTTTCTTGGTATTATACTTTTTAATTTTGTGGATTTTCGGGTACGTTTTTGATAATTTTGAGTATAATTTAGATATTTTAGTATTAAATATCCAAAATTGAGATATGGTAAATTCCAGGTATTTAACGGTTTTTAAATTTTAGAATCGATTAGTATCAAACTGGAACCAACCGAATTTTTTTTTGGTATCTATTGAATCCTAAATCTTTTTACCAGAAAAATCTGAAACCGAATGATTCTTACCTGAAATTGAATCGAATACCTGAATGTCCAGACTTAGTGGTAGTGCATAAATTATACTTCTAGCAAATTCTATTATACTTTTCAACAAATTAATATGATATCACTAAAGTAAATTATTACCATATTTATTCTAGTAAGTTACTATTGTCTTTTAGTGTACTAAGTTAATTCTATGACTTGGATCCAATTATCAAATATTTTAGATTCTAATTTTTATAAAAAACTATTTGACTATTACATGTATTTTTGTTTAAATATCATTTTTATATTTTTTTATATGCAAACAGATTTAAAGATTAAGAAAAGTTGTTATTTCAACGGTGAAGCTTTCCATTATCATGATGTTCTGTTTCTTTTAAAAAGTCTGATTCCTTCAATGGTTGTTATTTTATACTATCTTTTAAAAACATTAGGTTTGTCCAGCCCGGACACACACGGAGATTCTTTTTCCCATTTGATAATGTGTGTGGTGCTATATATATATATTTTTAGTGGATAATCTACTGCTTATAATCTACTGCTTTTTCCCTGATTGTCTAGCAAAATCAGATCTCCATTTCCTATCTTCTGCAATCTATTTTGGGTAGATTTTTGTTTTATCTTTTAATAAAATTTAAAGGTTTGACCCAAAAAAAAAATCTACTGCTTGCTTTATGTTCCTGGTTTTTTGTTTTTTGCGCCAAAAAGTCAATGGCTTTGTGTGTAGTATTATAATTCGGAATTTGGCGTTTTCCTTTATATATATTCTTCATTTTGTTTTTAAACACTTCCCTTTCAGATCAAGGTTACCTAATTTTTTTAGGAGAATCCCATGAAAAACTTTCAAAGTGGCACTTCTACTTTAAACTTTGAGATTATTACGTGATCCAATTAAACCTTTAATGTGACAAAACTGCCAGATTAAACTTTCAATGTGGTTTTCTTCTTCATTGTTGCAAAACCCTAACGGACTGTTAACGGTGAACAGTATTTCCGTTAGAAAAACAATTTTTAAAAAAAGATATTCAAAAAATTCTATAATTTTTTTAAAAAAATCCAAAAAGATTGAATAAAATCCAAAACATTTCAAATAAATTTGAAAATTCTAAAAAACTCTTTAAATATTTCAAATTATTCAAAAAATCATAAAATTTTACAAACAATTCAAAAATTCAAGTTTTTTGAAATTTTTTGGATTTTATTCTGATTTTTTGGATTTTTTTAGAAATTTTTGGAATTTTTTTGAATAATTATAGAATTTTTTGAATGTTTAAAAAAAAAAATATTTTTCTAGCGGAATTACTGTTCACCCTGAACAGTTCTGTTAGGGTTTTGCAACAATGAAGAAGAAAACCACATTAAAGGTTTAACATGTCAGTTTTGTCAAATTGAAGATTTAATTGGATCACGTAATAAGTATCGAAGTTTAAAGTAGAAGTGTGTGCCACTTTGAAGATTTTATATGGGATTCTCCCTCATTTTTTTTTGTTATACCTTTGTCGAAAGCGAGGAAATGATTTTTATTGAAGGTGCTTTTTTTTGTTTTCGTCACCGCAAAAGCAACGATTTGAACTAAATGTATGGTGGTCTTATTATCCCCGTAACAAAGGGAAAGAAAAAAAAAAAAGCAATGAGTAAGATCAGGTTTTGTAATTGATTAATTTAAACTATAGAAGTTCAATAGCATTAGGCGAGTTGGCCAGGACTTACGAATCCTTGGGGAGATGAACGGCGAGACGTCCGGTTGATGTTGGTTCCTTCAAGTCAATAATCAGAAATATTTGTCCAAGTGGAAACTTGAGTAAAGCAAGAGAGTAATTGGGTTTTTGTAAAAAAACATTAGCGAACAAAGCCGAACAAAACCAAAAATCAAACAATTATACAATTGTTATTGCAGTAGTCGCACCTCAATGATTAATTTTGTTCAACTGTTTCTCACCCCCCTTCTTCGTGTTGGCGTGCTGTGTTTGGTTATGTCTCGGTGTTCTCCATGGATTAATCTACTGTTTGATGTTTTAAAAAGTTTTTATTATTTAAAGTTACATTGTTTGTCGCCATCTATGATTCTCGCGTAGTATTCAATAATTTTCCGTCTAACTAGCACCTTCAAATTAAAGCTGGCAGTTTTGCAACGACCGAGTTATTTAGGCTACGAATTGGAATCGGTCGATAGTGATCGCCACTGGCGGACCTACGTTCAGAGTAGGGGGTCAGCTAACACCTCTTAAATTTTATAAATTTGATTTGTATCAAGTATTCTCAAAGATTTGACAGCGTATTTGGTAAACTTTCCTTACATTGACCCCCCTAAGCTCGAGTTCGAGTCCAATTGCACCCATCCGTTTTTAATTTTTTTTCTTCTAGTTCGGGCCTAATAAGCCCAATACATATTTTGACCGTTTTTAGTTTAGACCTTAAGAGTTATATTTACATATTTTTATTTATTTGGACTTCTAAAACCCAAATTTAATATAAATTTCTATTCTTTCTTATATAAAATCAAATGATTTAACACTTATATTATAATTTTTTTCTAAAATTTTTAAAATATGCTAAAATCTAATATTCTATATATAGAAATTTTTAACAATATTTAAACCTAAATAATTAATAAAGAATTTAATTAAATAATTAATTTAATTTAAATAAATAATTAAAATAAATAATTAAAATAAATAATTTAATTTATGATCCCGGTAAAAAAAAAAAATGGATCCGCCACTGACCGCATTTGGAAGTGTTCATGGCAGCGTTGTCATAGCAGATGCTTTGGTTTTATGAAAACTTGTATAAACGAAAAGGATAGGTAGGTAAATGAGAAGGGAGAAGTGACTCAATCACCATACTGAAAATCCAGGACTGTAGCCTTTAGTCACAGTTATGGTGTTTGAATAAACATGAAATCCAATAACCGCAATGTATGTGTTTTCAGAACAAAGTGAACATAAAGCTTAAGTGACATCCTTTGATAGCCTTAGGTTCAAAGACCTCCATTGGAACCTGCTAGAAATGAATTTATGTACCTAACCCATATCAAGCTTTTTTATTAACTGAAGGATGATAGGTTTAGAGGATGAACATTAAGAAGAATTATGGTTCTTGAGTGAGAATAGGATGTAGCCGCAAGAGAGAAGAGAGAGTAAGATTCAAAACCCTTAATTGATTAGGTCTCGGTTACAAAGCATATATAGGAGGCTTTTTACACGAGATATTGCTTAACCTAAATAGGAAACAAACCAAAGAATGATCAAAAAGGGAAAGAGGTCTTGTGACAGCCTGGTTGTACCATAATACTATGTGGTCCCAATCCTTCACACGCCTCTTACTCCTTTTTGAATTCTCCAACGGTCATAAGAGTTCCCAACTTTGCACATCTCTTGAATAACCTTTAACCAGACACTTGTGCACACTTAGATAATGCACAGCCTATAGCACATTGTTGTATCATGATCAATACTCCCCCTCAAGTTCAGACTTTGGAATCACCCTAAAGACTGGACTTGGAATGATCATGGCAACACCTCATTAAAAACCTTGATGTGGAAAACCACTTGGGAAAAAACCACATCAAGGGAAAAAGAGTATGTTGCACATGAATCAGGAGAGTTCTAATCATGTATGGTCACCAGCCCTAGTTTGCTAAAGACATGGTTGCAAACCTTAAGACTGGCTGCCTTAGTAAAGATATCTGCAAGTTGATCTTCACTCTTTGTGTAGCAAGGTAGGATGGTTCCATCTTCAATCTTCTCCCTGACTTTGTGACAGTCAATCTCAATGTGTTTGGTCCTCTCATGAAACACTGAATTGGTTGCAATGTGAATAGCAGCCTGGTTATCACAATGAAAGGTGATTGGACTTGATTGCTCTATGCCAAAGTCCTTGAGTAGAGCCTTTAGCCAAGTTAACTCAGTTGCAAGCTTTCTCATGGCCCTATACTCAGCTTCAGCACTTGAACAAGACACCACCTTCTGCTTCTTTGTCTTCCAAGTTACTAAGTTGCCTCCAATGAAGGTACAATAGCCGGTTGTTGATCTCCTATCACTCTTATCATTAGCCCAATCTTCATCACAATAGCCAACATTCTCAGTACTATCATTCTTACCCATCCAAATGCCTTGTTCTGTTGAGCCTTTGAGATATCTAATAATCCTCTCAATCAAACTCCAATGATAAACCGTGGGTGATTGCATATGTTGGCTAACTTGATTCACAGCAAAGCATAGGTCTGGTCTAGTGAGAGTGAGATAGATAAGCTTCCCCACTGATAAGGTCAGGTTTTAATCCTATTCTACTGCAAGTGCACAGTTATGCAATCGTAGTATAAAGGGTATCGAATCCACAGAGACTCTGGTCTCGATAGATAATGAACTGTAGAGATTTAAACTAAGAAGAAAGCAATTTGAAATAAACTAAATAGCAGTGCGAGAAAGTAAACAAGTAGCAGATTATCGGTGGTGAAAGCAGTTAATTAAAGGCGCTAAGTCTAGGGCGTTCTCAGGAAATCAGACAAGCAGACAAATCAATCAGTCATGATCTAATTAAGCACAGTTCTAGAACTCAAATCACGGATATAGAATTAACCAAATTCCTTTGCGAGAATTCTCTAAGTCTAAGTGCAGCAATCCAAATTCCTTTGCAATTACTAACAGATTAAACCAGCATTAATTTCAAGTTCGATATGTTCACAATTAAACTAAACCAAATTCCTTTGCGAATAATTTAATTGCTCAACCTAAATAGCTCAGATTCTAAACCACACTCTCGTGTCGTATTTAGCAACCTAAGATCTAGATTCTAATTGATCAGGTTAGAACTAGCATTAAACACAATTTAGATCGAAGAACATTCTATTCATGTGAATCCTTAACTGATTTAAACAAGTCTAACAAGTCATGAAATCCTTAATGAGAAACCCTAAACCTAACTATGAATCTACTCAGACATGATTAATGAAACAAAAATCATAGAATTAATAGATTGCATATAAGAAATTAAATAGATAAAGGGGTTCGAAATCTTCTCCAAAATAGATGAAGTACAGGATCAGATCAGCCCTAAAAGCTCTAAAAATCCCTTAGCTCTAAGTATGAAAGCGTATCTAAATAAAACACCAAAATCCTAATATATATAGCTAATCTCGGCTGGGGCTTCTGTGTAATATCTGGAACTTTTCTGGGCTTCTGCAATATTTGATAACTTCATAAGCCGCCGAGATTCTGGCCCATTCGCTAGTGTGTCGACCGTTGCAGGTGTGCAACGATCGACGCATGATCCCAAAACTGGACAGTGACTTCATTCTCTCGGACCAAATCTCCAAATCACTCCAATAAGCTCCATAATCACCACATTAGCTCCAAACGTGTGTGTACCTAATAAAACCTGCAAAAGACTCTAAAGAAACACAAATAGACTCTAAAACAGACTTATATCATGGCATAAAACCGGTAAAAACCATGATATATCAACTCCCCCACACTTAGCCTTTGCTTTCCCTCAAGCAAAACATAGAACTAGAATGTAGTGAAGAGGTTTGAAAACTCTTCAGAAACTCTTTTCATCCTAGAAGCATGTAAGATCTCAATTCCGCGTATCCGAAGATAGCAAGAATTTTAGGGTTTGTAAATTAGGGATTCTAAAAGAAGGATTTAAGAACACGGTGAGATTATGGAAATTAGGGTTTGAATGTCGGTTTTTCCGAGATGGAAGTCGGCAAAGAGAAGTTGAAGTCGCCGGAGAGAGATTAGGTCAAAGTCGATTTGCTTAAGTCTCTCAGGTTAAAAGTGTTATGAAAAGCGTGAATGTTATTGATTAGCGAGGTTCCCTTTTATAGGGTTACAAGTCGGTTTAACATAGAAGATAAATATGAGTACTTCTAAAAATCTCGGCTTTATATTTCCGTATTACTGATGTCGCCGTGCGGCGCCTTTGCCTCAACACCTTCTAAACCCTAACATAAGCCGGTCGTCCCTAGTTCGGTTTAACCTAAGTGTTACCGCCTTGGGCCTTTTACCGAATTTCCATTCTGGGCCGACCTAAACTCATGAATAGGCCTTTTGGGAAAGTGCTAATCTTGACTCCAACAATAACACCCCCCCCAGTGTGGCGACTTGAACTTAAGTCGGCATTACGAGGAGTTAACCTACGGTTTAAGAAATGATTTTATAGGCCCATATTTGTCGTCTAGCGAACTCTATTTTTGTTTAGGCCCATATTTTTATTGGGCTGCTCCGGCTTGACTCAGATTGGTGGTAAATTGAGAAAATCGGTTTTGAACCGATGGAGATTTGACGAAACCGGAATTGATTCTCGGTTCAATCATCGGATAGGTGTGAAACACGAAGCGTCGCCTAGGTAATGATGTGCCTCGAGCCCTGCGCCGCTATTTTCATTATAAATAGTCCCTTTCTTACTTCTCACTTCCTCATTTTGCTCAAGTGAAGAAGTTTCGAAAGGTAATCCTCTCTCTGTCGTATTTATTTTCCGACTGTCTCTCCGTCGTTGCTCCGCCTTATGTTCTTAGGATTTTTAGATCAATCATTATTTGTTGTTTGCGTTCTTCATCTGTTCTTCCGCGAATCATGTATTTGATCCGTTGTTCGTTGAGCAAAGACAAAGAAGTTGTTATTGTCTCGTCTGCCGAAGACTCATCAAGTCGCCAATCTACTTCTTCCGCTTCCACATCCTCGAGCACTTCGTCCGACTTGAGGAATCATCCTGTCCATTTTGAGATTGAAGAACTCCGGCGTCGCCGCAAAGCATCACGCCATACCGATGTTGCCGAGAGTTCTGGCTGGGAAGATTTGGTCATTCCGCAGTTACGGGATTCTGACGATGATGAGGACGACATTGATGTTGATCAGGATGGTTCTGAAGATAACGTTCCTCCTGTATCACCGTTGGTCCTAGTGAAATGTTTAGTAACGTTCTCAGGACCAGATCTACCGCGTCGTCGGTAAGATCTATGCTTCAAGACTGCGGAGCGGATCCGAAGATCAAAGTTATCATCCCCTTTCCGCTTGACCGTCCTTGGACTCCTCCGCCGGGATATATGACCCTCTATGAGTCGTATTTTATCAACATCGACACTGGGGGTTGCCGTTGTTGGTTCCCGCTACCTGACTTGTTGGTCTCATATTGCCACCGCCGTGAAATCGCTATTTCCCAGCTCTCAGCCGTTGCGGTTCGCCATATGGTCGGTCTTCTAGTGCTGGGTGCCGAGGCCGGCATTACAATAACCGTGAATATCTTCGAGGAAATTACATCGATCAATCGTATGAAGGCTACTAGTCCAGGGTGTTTCGCGGTTAAACTCAAGAGTGGCAATCGCGTTCTGACAGATGCGCCTAAGAAGATCAACAATTGGCAAAGATCATATTTCTTCGTTGAGCTGTCTTCGTTAGTTGTTTCTGACGAGCATAAGGAACTTATCAGGACGTCTTGGAATACAGACTATGGTAGATGTCGTCCTAAATTTGCTGTCATTTGAACGTGATAATTTACTTAATTCCTTTTTGTTATTGCAGTGCATCACCCTTTTCTGAAGCCATATCCCGACAACTACTTCCCTATCCTCGAGCAGATTCAGGCTCTCGGTTTACGCAAGTGGTCAGACCTTACTCGCGGACGTATCAATAAGTCTCTTCCGCGGATTTCCGAAGGTTCTTTTACCGCTTTATGATAGTCTTTTTCTTGCTGGTTCTGATTTTTTGTCCGTTAATCCAGTTAAGTGGGACATCAAGATGAAGGTTTCTCCTGATCAGCTAGAGAAGCCGAGAAAGATGGGAAAAGTGAAGAAGATCGTATCCGTTGATTATTCTCAGAAGATATCGTCCAATCCTTCCTCCTCGACCGAGCCATCAAAAGGGAAAGATGTGGCTTTACCTTCTCAGGATGACGGTAAAGTGGCGACTGATGCTGTTGAGAAGTCGACCGCTCATGCTGCTGCTCCCACTAAACCGTCCATGGCGGCTCCAACGGCCAAAGTACCAGCCAAATCCCAATCCAAGAAGAGATTAGCTGAAGGAATATCGGATCAGGAAAATCCGATAAAGAAACCTGCCGTTGAAAGCCAAGTCGCTAAAGAGACATTCGAGCAACTCCACAAGGACAATGATTCTGGCAAATCTAAGAACCCTTGGAAGCGTTTTTACGAGGATTCTGGGGATGTCACTGATGCTGCTGGCATATCGAAGCCTTTTCTTACTCGCAAAGAGCTCGTTCTCGCTCGTCCTCGCGGTTCGTCGAAAAGTGGTGCCATTCAGCCTTCCATTCATAATTTTGCTTTTCAATACGAAAGCGAAATCCCTCTCATCGACAATCCTCGAGCGTGTTTTAACATGCTGACTTGTATTCGAGGCAATGAGTTAGATTGGCCTAAACTTGAAGAGCTTCCTCAATTTGATGCTATCGTCAAGCTAAAGCAAGCCGAGGCGGCGGTAAGTCGATCTTTTAGTGTTTTTACCTTCGATTTCCTGTTTGTTTGCTTTTACAAGTTTTGCTTATCTCTTTTTCAGGTAATCGCGGCGTCCAACCGCGTGGCCCTTGAAAGCGCTTGGAATTCCTCAAAATTGACTGAGGCCGTGAAGAAGAGGGAAAACCTTCTTGCCAAGGCGAATAATGAGAAGGAGGTGTTGGGGGCGGATAACTTGGTTCTTGCCAATAAACTTCGTGATGCGGAGGAAAAATTGTGCCTTGTCGAAGAGAAGTCGAGGACTGACCGTCTGAAGTTTGAATCAGACAGGAAGAAGCAGTAGAGGTTCTTGGCCGACTTAGTCCAGAAGGAAAAGAGTCGTGTTGAAGCCGCAGTGCGAGCGAAGGCGCAGACGCATTTCGACCTCTTCCAACACTTCGTGAAGGATCAGGAAGTCGCGACCAAGTTGCAGGTTGAGCAAGGTCAGATTTCCTGTCTTAAGAGATGCTTGGAGAACCTCGTTGAAGGGGGCGTGCCAATACCGAAGCCGGTTCTTGACCAAGTTGCCGCTGATGAAGTTGCTGTTGAGGCCAAGTTTGATAATCTGGAGGTTGTGACGAGTGACGAGCTGAAATTTGTTCTTTCTCCTATTTGTCATCCTCTTCTTAACTTATCCTGTGATTCTCCACCGCCCGTCCCGAGTGATGTTGACGAATTCGGGACCAACCGTGGGATTATTCCGGAGGCCGTTCCTGCTGATCTTGTTCAGTCTGTTAACTCGGAGATCGCGGCTTTGGATGGTGTCTCTAAGACACAGGAGGTGATTACCGAGAAGGTTAACGAGCCCGAGAAGTCGTCAATCGGGGCCGACTAAGATCCTATCCTTCTTTTGTTATCACTTTCTTTTTTGTAAAACTTTTATTCCTCTTATCATGAGGAAATTAAGTTATGTTGTATTATTTGGGCTGCTGACTCTTATATTGCCTTTTCTTGACAATTTCAGTCATTGCGAATATAATTAAGTTGGACTACTGTTTTAGACTTGCTTTTGATGAATTTAAACAAGTAGCGACTTTCATTACACGAATATAATTAAGTCGAGCTACTGTATTAAACTTGTTTTTGACAAATTTAAACAGGTAGCGACTTTTATTAAACATGAGTCGGACTATTCTTGTTTTAAACTCGTTCTTGATGAGTTTAATCAGATAGCGACTTTAAATGAGTCGGACTATTCTTGTTTTAAACTTGTTCTTTGACAAATTTAATCAGATAGCGACTTTCATTAAACATGAGTCGGACTATTCTTGTTTTAAACTCGTTCTTGATGAGTTTAATCAGATAGCGACTTTAAATGAGTCGGACTATTCTTGTTTTAAACTTGTTCTTTGACAAATTTAATCAGATAGCGACTTTCATTAAACATGAGTCGGACTATTCTTGTTTTAAACTTGTTCTTGATGAGTTTAATCAGATAGCGACTTTAAATGAGTCGGACTATTCTTGTTTTAAACTTGTTCTTGAAAAATTTAATCAGATAGCGACTATATTTTGCCGTAAGGCGGTTTGCGAGACTTATGTATGCTCGGATTTACTCTACAGGCGGGCGAATGTGCGAGTCTCGAGTGCTCGACTTATTTGTTATCGCCTACCTTGAAGAGCGTGCGAGACGGATCTCGGCTTTTCCTTACCACGATGTGCACCTCGTGTGCAAGGAAGACCACGCCCCTGGCCAGGAGGCATGATGCTAGTGCGAGTCTTATTGGTTGCTCGGCTTTCTGCGAGTTGCTTAGACTCGGCTTTTGCGAACTAAGGAGTTCGGCTTTCTGCGAGTTGCTTAGACTCGGCTAAGGTTTGCGAGTTAGAACTCGGCTTGGGTTTGCGAGTTTAGAACTCGGCTTAGGTTTGCGAGTTAGAACTCGGCTTTTGTTAGTATTAAGAATATTTAACTTTTAATGAAAAGACTGACCTGTTTTGGCTTTTGATGAGCTTTCAATGCGGTATATGAGCTGTAAATGAAAATTTTATTAGATTTGCGACTGTGCCGATGATGGCTGCCTACGTATCTTCCGAGGAAGAATCAAGTCGCTCGTAGTTCATACATTTTTTTTTGCGCCTTGTCTTGTCGTCTTAGAAGTACTCCTTCAGACTCGCCGAATTCCAGGAATGCGGTAAAGCTTTGCCTTTCATTGACTCAAGCTCGTAAACTCCTGGCCTGACGACTTTCGTGACTTTGTAGGGTCCTTCCCATTTTGACCCGAGTTTGCCTGCTCTCCACTCTTTAGTGTTCTCGTAAACTTTGCGGAGGACGTAGTCACCGACTTGAAAATGTCGCTCCTTGACTTTCTGGTTGTAGTACCGAGTTGCGAGTTGCTGGTAATTCTGGATTCTGAGTAGGGCTCGATCCCGCTCTTCTTCTATGGTGTCGAGAGCTTGGATCAGCATTTTTTCATTGATCTCAGTATGGTGCGGCATAAGAGATCGGCGGAGAGTGTAAATGTTTGCTTCTGCTGGTACCATTGCTTCTACGCCGAAGGCTAAGTAAAATGGGGTAGCGCCGGTTGCGCGGCGGGGGTTGTTCTATGTGACCAAAGGACTCCATCTAGCTCGTCAGCCCAAACTCCCTTTTTGCTCTCAAGGAGTTTTTTGATGCCGGCAATGATAGTTTTGTTTGTAGCTTCGGCCTGTCCGTTTTCCTGAGGATATCTCGGTGTCGACTTGCTAAGACGTATATCCCACTTCTTACATAACCCCTCGAATGTGTTCGAGATGAATTGCGACCCGTTATCTGTGACGATCTCATAAGGCAATCCAAACCGACATATGATGTGTTTCCAAACGAAGTTCTGGACCTGGACGTCGTGGATTGCGACATATGCTTTGGCTTCGACCCACTTTGTAAAGTAGTCGGTCATGATGAGTAGGAAACGCCTTTGGTTGGACAGTGGCAAAGGCCCGACTATGTCCATTGCCCATCTCATGAATGGATAAGCCGCAGTTGAAGTTGTGAGCAGTTCCGTTGGTCGATGTATAAATGGCGCATGACGCTGACACTTTTCACACTTGTTGGAATAGGTCTCGCAATCGGCTATCATAGTCGGCCAAAAGTGACCGTTCAACTTGATTTTGAGAGCGAGGGATCGACCTCCAGAATGATTGCCACATTCTCATGAATGTGTTTCTTCGAGAACCCGACGTACTTCGTCTCCGTGTATGCATTTGAGAAGAATCTTATTGGCCGAATACTTGTAGAGGACGTTGTTGTGTATCGTGTACCGTGCACTTCTGACTTTAAGTCGTCGCGCTGCCCATTTGTCTTCTGGAAGCTTCCCTTCTGTGCGGTATGCTCGTATTTCTTGTCGCCAATCCTCATTTTGGTCTATTAACAGTGTGATAAGGTCATCGGCTTCCACTTGACTCTCAATACACATGTCGTCCTCACCGTCTTGTTGGGTTGAGACATCATTAAATTCTTCATGAGTACCTTCAGGAGGTGGGATACTTGGTTCATGGATTGTCTCCACTGGAATCCGTCGACAGAGATCAGGATTCGACGCCAGAGATGCGAGTGCGTCTGCTGGAGCATTCTCTTTCCTTGGTATCTGGACGATGTCAAAGAATTCGAAGGAGTTGGTAAGCTCTAATGCCGTCTTCCGATAAGCTTCCATTCGTTCGTTTCTTGCTTCATAATCTCCGTTGATTTGGTTGGCGACAAGCATGGAATCGCAATGGGCCAAAAGATGTCGTACTCCGATTTCTCTAGCCTAAGCCCGGCCAATAAAGCTTCATACTCGGCTGTGTTGTTAGACGCCGTGAAACCCAATTTGAATGATTGCTCTAATACTTCTCCGGTTGGTGATATGAGACGTACTCCTACCCCGGCTCCGTTTTTGGACGAAGCGCCATCGACAAATAGTTTCCAATTCCTGTCTTCTATCTCGGTACCGACATCCAATTCAGGTGATAATTCTACAAGGAAATCAGCTATTACCTGCGCCTTGGCGGTTGTCATGTTTCGGTATTCGATGTCGTACTCGCTTAGCTCTATCGTCCATTTAGCCAGGCGACCGGATTGCCCTGGGCTGTGCAAGATTGTCCGAAGGGGCTGGCTGCTTAATACAGCGATAGAATGCGACTGGAAGTAAGGCCGTAATTTTCGTGCCGAAATAACAACTGCAAGGGCCAGTTTTTCCATCGCGGGGTATCTGGTCTCGGCTCCATTCATCGTCTTACTTACATAAAAGATTGGCTTTTGTTCTCCTCGGTCTTCTCGAACTAGTATACCACTGACCGCAGTTGTAGAGACCGCGATGTATAGGAAGAGTGTCTCGCCGTTCTCGGGTTTTGACAATATCGGCGGGTTTGATAAGTAGTCTTTGAGCTGGATGAAAGCTTACTGGCACTTGTCGTCCCATACAAACCTCTTGTTTCCTCGTAGGAGTTCGTAGAAAGGCAAGCATTTGTCCGTTGAACGGGATATGAATCTATTCAAGGCGGCTATGCGACCCGTCAAACGTTGTACTTCTCGCATATTTATGGGAGATGGTAAGTCGATTATGGTCGTGATTTGTTTTGGATTAGCTTCTATTCCTCTTTGGGTTACCACGTATCCGAGGAATTCTCCCGATGTTACTCCAAACGTACATTTGGCCGGATTGAGCTTCATCCCCTATCGGTTGAGGATGTTAAAACATTCCTTCAAATGGCCGACGTGCTGAGAGGCGATCAAAGATTTGACCAGCATGTCGTCAATATAAACCTCCATCGTCGTGCCAAGCTGACCTGCAAACATCCGGTTGACCAACCGCTGGTAGGTGGCACCGGCGTTTTTGAGACCAAAGGGCATAACCTTGTAGCAATAAGTACCTCGTTCAGTGATGAATGCCGTCTTTTCTCGATCGTCTGGGTTCATGAGGATTTGATTATATCCTGAGAACGCATCCATGAATGATAGTAACTCATTTCCAGCAGTTGCTTCAACAAGTCGGTCAATATGTGGCAGGGGGAAGCTATCCTTTGGGCAGGCCTTATTGAGATCCGTGAAGTCGACACATACTCTCCACTTCCCGTTTTTATTTTTGACGACCACCGGGTTAGCCAGCCAGTCGGGATATTTGACTTCCTGTATTGAACCGGCATCAAGTAGTTTTTCTACCTCGTCGTTGACCGCCTTAGCCCTTTCAGGACCGAGCTTTCGCCTCTTCTGTTTAATTGGTTTGTAAGTCGGGTCGACGTTGAACTCGTTGGTCGTGATGGTTGGATTGATGCCCTTCATGTCCTTGACCGACCATGCAAACGTTGCGACATTTTGCTGTAGGAAGGTGATCAATTCATTCTTGATGTCTTCGGGTAATTATACGCAAATTCCTACACACTTGCTCGCGTCAGAGTCGTCGATGACGATTTGTTGGATTAGTTCCTTCTCAGGACCTTTCCTTCCTTGTTCCGCATTGATCATGCACGAAGGTACTCTGATCCTATGCTCCCTTGCAAAACACAACCGGCTTGCGCTTTGGCATCCCTTAACTGTCTAGTTTCCTTTAGGTGTCGGGAATTTCAGACATTGATGATATGTCGAGGACACCGCCTTCATACTGTATAACCACGGAGTGCCGAGAATAACGTTATAGATGGTTGGTTTGTCAATGACTTGAAACCTCACCAATCTGTTAACTCCTCCTGCGTAAACCGGTAACTTAATCGTTCCGATTGTATATGTCGTCTCGCTTGTGAAACCGGTGAGTGGTTTGGCCTTCTGCTTGATATCCTCTTCCTTAATTTCCATCTTTTTGAGTGTATCCAGGAAGATTAGATCTATTGAGCTCCTGGTGTCTACTAGTATCCGAGATACTTGACAGCTTCCGATTAGTAGTTCCATCACTAGCGGATCATTGTGGGGGTAGTGAGTTCCATAGATATCTTGGTCAATAAAGGTGACAGGAGGATCGTCTGACAGGATTGGCTGAGGCGCCTTTTACACGGCTAATGCAAGGCGTTCGTAGACCTTGATTGACCGAACCGAATCGTTTACGGAGATTAGACCGCCCAAGATCATGTTGATTCTTCGGACGGTTTTGGGAGTTTCCTCTTCGTCTTCTCCCTCCTCTTCTTCTTGATTGCGTTTCAAAGCTATGCTTTTGATGCGCCGCTGTTGTTTACCTTGCTTGGGTGCTTGTTCGTCGACCATGCCTTCCTTCTGCTGCCCAGATTCTTCCTTTTTTAACCTTTCGATTGCCGCCTTGATTTCTTCATCCGAAAGTCGCGCATAGAGTGCGTTTCTAAGGTTCCGACATTCAGCAGTGTCATGCGATGTAGCTTGATGGTACTCACAGTACTTTTCTCCCGCGACGGAAGCGGCTTGCTGTGTCTTCCCCTTTCCTTCTTTGTTTCGTTTATTCCAAGGTTTCGACGATCGGGGTTTGTCAGTGCTGTCGACAACCATTGTCGTCTTGGCCCCTTTGTCGTAATGTTGCCTGGGCTCCCTCTCCTCCTTTTTGTCAGACTGTTTAGTGGTGCTGAATTTTCTCGCTAGGGCCACCTTCTTTTCTTCCAGCTCTACAAATTTATTCGCTCGGTGAAGGGCGTCTTCGATGGTTAATGGCGGATTCACGACTAAGTCTTGGTAGAATGGTGACTCATGCCAGACGGCATTTGTTAGTGCCGCGATAGTGAATTTATCCGGGGCATCAACTCGTATCATAGTCGCTTTGAATCGATCTATGAAAGTTTTCAATGTTTCCTTTTTCTCTTGCGTCATGGCCATTAATGCGTTCAGCGACGTATCTTTACTTACGTAGGCAAAGTGATGTCTCACAAATTCTCTTGTCAGATCCGAAAGTTCGTTGATCGATCTAGGTGGTAGTTGGGAAAACCAGGCCAGCGCGTCTCCTTCTAAGGTTTCGGCAAACAATTGACAGAGGCCGATGTCGCGTTCTCTGGACGATGTGAACCGCGCTTTCGCTGCCATAATCTTGAAGATCGTCAAATGGGTAGCGGGATCCTTCGTTCCGTTGTACATAGGAAGTCTGAGCTTCTCTTTCTGACGTATGTACGTTTCCGTAATGCGCGACATGAACGGTGTTCTTCGAGTCTCTTCGATGATTCGATCGATTTCAGGAGCGGATCCTTTAACGTTATGAACTTCGCCTTTCAATTCTTTCAGAGTATCTCTGAGTTCAGTTAGCTGCTTCTCGACATAGTTGCGACTTGTTCCGTGAATAGACGTTTCATGAGCTTTCTCGCGGGATGTACCTCGCTCGTGGCGATGGTTATACCGGTGCGAGTTGTTCTCATGTCGCGAATTCCATTTATGATGCGAGCCTCGTTCGTGTCGTGTCTCATGACCGGTGCGTTCATCTTTGTCGGGTGAGTACCTTTCTTCATACCGGTCGTCCTGCCTCCGACTTCCACTCCGTTTGGGTTCTTCGGAATTTTCTTTCCGATGTGAGCTTCGTTCGTGAGTATCTCTTTCCTTGCGTTCCTCGCGTGAATTTCTCCTGGACTCACTGCTTTGGCTTTGTTCCTGATGGTTCTCCTCAGATGTATCGTAGACCAGTCGTCTGGCGACTTTGTCTTTTACTTTCGGAGGAACCTCTCTCTTGGACTTCCTTGATTGTTGGTCCGAACGGATTCGTGCTTGCTCTCTCTGCAACAAATCATTTTTTCCGAAAACGTTTTGATCAAATCGTTCTGTGAATCGATTTTGGCCATTAAAGTAGCCAGAACTTCGTCTTGTTTGACTTGTTCTGCCGTTTCGCTGAGTGACGGGGCATGTTTATTGTCATCTCGAGCTTTCTTTGATTTAGCGGCATCGCGAGGCTGTTTGCCGCCGTGAGCCGCGTGGTCGTCTTCATGATCACTTTGGTCGTAATCACTTCCTTCGTGATCACTTAGTTCAACCCTGGGGTTTTCCGGATCGATTTCGTTATTGTTTCGCGACATCTCGTTCAGAAATTTCTCTTAGAAATCCCCACAGTCGGCGCCAATTGTAAGATCTCAATTCCGCGTATCCGAAGATAGCAAGAATTTTATGGTTTGTAAATTAGGGATTCTAAAAGAAGGATTTAAGAACACGGTGAGATTATGGAAATTAGGGTTTGAATGCCGGTTTTTCCGAGATGGAAGTCGGCAAAGAGAAGTTGAAGTCGCCGGAGAGAGATTAGGTCAAAGTCGATTTGCTTAAGTCTCTCAGGCTAAAAGTGTTATGAAAAGCGTGAATGTTATTTATTAGCGAGGTTCCCTTTTATAGGGTTACAAGTCGGTTTAACATAGAAGATAAATATGAGTACTTCTAAAAATCTCGGCTTTATCTCGATATGGAATATTTCCGTATTACTGATGTCGCCGCGCGGCGCCTTTGCCTCAACATCTTCTAAACCCTAACGTAAGCAGGTCGTCCCTAGTTCGGTTTAACCTAAGTTTTACCGCCTTGGGCCTTTTACCGAATTTTCATTCTGGGCCGACCTAAACTCATGAATAGGCCTTTTGGGAAAGTGCTAATCTTGACTCCAACAAAGCAGCAACACTCAGATTCCCCTTAGTAAACCACATGAAAGAATCAACCTGCAGACATCAAGACCAACATATACTTCCCCCACACTTAGCAACTGTCCTAAGTAAACTCCACAATCACATTCACGCATTCAAATTCTCCCTACTGACTTCTGCAAGTATTTAAGTGTGGTCTCACCTAAGGATTATCGATAAAAGGCACATGGACTCTTACCTTATCAGCTCTAGACCACCATACTATCTTTCTCTAGTCCCTTTCTTCTCTTTTCCCTTCCTTAGCATTCTAATTTTTCCCCATTGGGTATCATTTTATTTTTTTTATCAGTGCTCTTCCCGTTAAGGGGTGTACTTTGGACACATTCCATGGATGCACAGGATATGAAAGTTGTAGCTACCATTCCCATGACCACTTCGGAGTTACTAACTCATCCTCAGTTTATTATCTCTTTTTTTTTTTATGGAAGGGGAGAAGGGAACTAAATAGGACAGGTTTACAGGCTGTGTCAGAACTAACAAGGGAATCTGACTCAAAGTATTCCAAGCCCTTAGGTGAGAAAATTAAGTCAGTATTAAATTGAAGTCAGTAAAAGGATCCTCTGATACCTGAAGCGATGTGGGTGTTCTCAGTAGGTTGATCCATGTCTGGGTTTTCTAATAGTCAGAGATAATCTGCAGTTTCATCCCAATGGTTACTTAAGTTCCTGCAAGTGCTGCTAATCTTCTCAAAAAATCATTGTTTCTTACTTAAAAGTTTTGACTCAATAAAACAAATTTTGAAAAATTTAACTGACTCTAAGAAAACAGAAAGAGAGAAGTTAGTAGCACCTCCCCCACACTTAAGACACACTGTCCCCAGTAGTGTCAAGCGAAGGATTGGTAAAAAGAAATAAAAATTTGTTTAAAGATTGGTTGGGTTCTGTCGGATTTTTACCTCTGTCGCTCAGGCATTGATCGTTGCACTAGGTGCATCGACCGTTGTTGTGCGATTTTTCATTGTAATGATCGACACAATGGTGTGTCGATCGATGCACTGCGTATATCGGATCAGTCAGCAAGTTAGCAGGTTAGTTCGTTGGTTTTTGTCAAATTTCGAATCCTGCAAGCTGAAAACACTGAAAACAAGGTAAAATCAAAGCAACTGATGCATCAAATCAAGAACAACCATCCAAACATAATAAATCCTAAGAAAATCAAAAAGAAAAAGTGCAAAGAAAAAGAAAAGATAACAGAGTACAGAACCGAATGTCTAGAGATGATAGCTACTCTCACTCGTCCTCAGCTATGCGATCAGTACCACTCGAAGACTCGGGGGTAGGAGAACGTCGTCTGCGCCGAGAAGTACCTGGATGGTGTATCTGTGGCTGTCTCCTGCAAGTGCAGGTACGCATGAAGTTCCAGATGACCCGTAGAATACCATCGGAACGCTCTCTCCACTTTGCCTCAGTCATATCTCCATAAGGAATCGTAGGCTCGGGAAAGGGTCTAACATCGTCAGCAGGGGCAGCAGCAGGCGCAGGAGCAGAGGAAGATGAAGCTCGTTTGAAGGCTCTCCCAGCGGATGAGCCATAGAAGGGACTCTGCGCTGCTCGGTCTCAGGAGGCTGGAATCTCAGGGCCTCCAGCGTATCAATCTGTGTCTCCAAACCACACTTCCCAGAGCTCTGATCATAGTAAACCCAAATGCGCCCCTCCTTGAGCCAGGTAGCGCTCTGCAAGTGGCTGAAATCAAGGAACTCTTTGGCTGTGTTACACTCTGTGCCCTCTAAGGGAATCCTGCAGTGCATGAAGATGGGAGTAAGCAGGCTCCCCACTGTCTCAGTAAGAACACCATCAAATGGCTTCATCTGCAGATCGCATAAGTGTTGAGTGTAAACAGCTCCCAAGTTGAGTCCCTTAGTGGGATCTCTCACACCAGAACCCTCAAATGGCTTCTGTGGCCACTCTCTGGCTGTCGGGATCTGTGTCTCATCTGCTCGGGGCCAAGGCAGTGCTACTGCTGGACCAACTCTCACATAAGGCTCAGGTGGCTGCGATTCTCTATGGAACCACCCTGGTGGTGGAATGTATTGTCGTGTGGCTGTGGCTGATGTTTCTCTGCGCTTGCGGGGTTGTCTGCGAGATGCCATCTGTATTCAAGAAATTAAAATAAATTAGTCTTGGCAATCTCTCTGTGAAATCGCGAAGCAACGACCGTTGCACTAAGGCATCGATCGTTGCAAGGCGATTTCGTATTATCGAACAAATCCCCAAAATCGCAAAGCAACGACCGTTGCATAAATGCAACGACCGTTGCAAGGCGATTTCAGCCGTCAACAAATCCCTAAAATCGTTCTAAATTCGTTCAACATTATCACTAACAGCCTAAAATCATTACCAACCATCCTAGATTTAGTCTAATTCAGCATGTAATCATCAATTTCAATCCAAAAATTCTCAAATTCTAAACCCTAAAAATGAATCCGAAAATCACAAAATCGAGACACATTACCTTGGATTCGTGATAGATGGGTTATAGGAATGGATTAAGAGTGTAAAATCGAGAGAATAGCACTTGGAATCGAAGAAAATGACGAAGAAATGAGAGATTTAGGCGAATGAGGTTTTTGGTTCGTACGGACGGCGAAAATGGAGAAGAAAAGAGAAGAGAAGGGTTTAAGGCAACTTACCTCGATCGTGGGTGCAACGACCGTTGCTAGTGAGCAACGATCGATGCTGGTTGAACCAAATCGATTCCGGTTTAGTGCACGTACCTTAATTTTACAATTGAACCAATTGCAACGACCGTTGCACAGGACCGCAACGATCGTCACAATGCGACCACCTCTCTTCATCGTAATCTCCTTGCAACGACCGGTGCACAAGTGCATCGATCGTCACACATCTCCAGACTCGAGTTCTGTATCTGAAACTTAGCAAAAACAAACAAAAACGTGAAATCCTAAGAAAAACACCAAAAATAAGAAAGAAAAACACTTAAACCTAACAGTGGGTTGCCTCCTACTCAGCGCTTGTTTAAGGTCATTAGCTTGACCGGACGAACAAGATCAGTATGTTGGAGATCCTGACAGAGACTTTGATTGCCTCTGTGCAAGCCTCCTCATCCATGGCGGAGAATAAGCTGTATCAGAATGATCCTGTCCAAGAAAAAAAGGAGTAAACTGCTCTCCATGATCCAGAACCGTAGTGTGACTTGACTGCTCTTCATCTCCATCCATAATGGTGAAGGTCTGCCCATCTATCAGTGGCTTGCGCAGCTTGTCCATCTCAAAGTGCAGCGGCTCATCTCCCAGATGGAGATCTATCAGACTATGTCTCACATCTATTAATGCTCCTGCTGTAGCCAAGAATGGTCTACCCAATATCAACGCATCATCAGGATCACTGTCGTACTTCAGCACTAAGAAGTCTGTTGGAACTAAATAGTTTCCAACTCTCACCGGGATGTCCTCAAGGAGTCCTTCTGGAACTCGTATAGACTGATCAGCTAGGACAAGAGAGGTCCTAGTAGGAGAAAAATCCAGCATACCCAGCTTCTCTGCCACAGAATATGGCATAAGATCACATAGAGAACGCCTAAAACTATCCTCGAAGATAGAACAACTTAGCACAAAAATCCCAGGATCAGGCAGCTTCTTGGGAACCTTGGTTAACAGCACATCACTTATCTGATGAGGGACTACAATCACCCAATCTTTCAGCTCTTCATCCAAAGGCAACATCTTATTCAAGTACCTCTGCACACATGGGTGATAAGGTGGATCATCAGATGATGGAATTTCTTCCAACTCTTCACCAATCTCTTCCTGCTGTTTAAGCTCTTCAATCTCCTGCTTAATTACTTCAGATACTGAGGGATATAGTCTAATGGATTGTGCATAAATCTCCTGCTGAGTAATCTCAGACACTCCAGGGAATAAGCGATCAAGCTCCAAATCTGCATCAATGCCATCAGCATTCGGCGAGTCCGTCTGTTCACGACCTGCATCGACCGACACCAGTGGTGTGTCGATCGATGCAACACTGTTTTCACAGTTTCTACCCGAGAGATTTTCTCCAAAATCCGAAAATTCACCTTCTTCTACCAACTCAGTTGTGCTTAGCTCAAATCCTTCACCTAGGTGAGATCCATCATCAATGTACACAGACCAGGCCTTAATATGGGTGTCTGCTACTCCTTTTCCCTTCATAGAACTGGAAATCTGATTCACCTGAGTATCCAATTGCTTCATATGAGTGTTCAGAGACTCAAACTTTCCATTGAGATCCTCATAGACAACATCCAACTTCTTATTGCAGTCCACAGAAATCTTGGTATGACTCTCCAGCAGCCGTTCCATCATAGCCTCCATCTTACTCTCATGAGCAGTGGCTGCAGGAGGAGTCTGATAAGATGAAGATCCATAGGTTCTCTGAGTACCTTGTCCAAAAGGCTTTTGAAAACCACTAGTCTTTCCAAAGCTAGAGGAGTTCTGATTGCCTGTGAAGGCACTCCTTTGTCCTCCATTGAAGAACATGTTTCCCTGCTGATTACCAAATCTGTTACCTTGGAAACTAGATCCTCCAATGTAATTCACATCTTCTTCCTGAGTGTCCTCCTCAGTCTGAATTACCTCTACATCTTTGGCAAAGTGGACAGCTTTCTTACCAGCTAGAAGATTACAAACTGTGTCCAGCTTAGATTTAATATCAGCAATCTCCGAATTCTCTACACTTCCACCAGATTTATTCCTCCTCTCATCCATAGTCTTGCAACTTTTGCTGCTCACTAAGTTCTCAATCAACTGCTTAGCTTGTGCAGGAGTCCTAGTGTTGAAATTTCCATTGCTGGAGTTATCCAGTGCAGACTGATAAGGAAGATCTATGCCTCTGAAGAAGATACCTAGCAATGTGACCTCAGTGAATCCATGGTGTGGGCAGTCACGCTGGTACTTCTTGAATCTCATCCAGGCAGTCTTAAGAGGCTCAGTAGGACCTTGGGAAAATGTCAGAATGTCCTGTCTGGACTGATCAGAACGAGCGTCATCATAGAAGTGACGCAGGAACTCACTCTTCAGGGCTGCCCAAGTATCAAACTGCCCAGGTGGCAGTTGCTTCAGCCATGCAGAAGCGTCTCCAGCGAGACTGTATGGAAAGAGCTTGAGAAACAGATAATCCTGGCATACTCCATCATACTTCATGCCAGTGATTATATCCTCAAACTGATTAATGTGATCCATAGGTTGCTCCGTGGGATGACCATGGAAGGCATTCTGTCTCATCAGCGAGTAGTAGATGGTCTTGATCTCAAAATCGTTCCTCTCAAAACCAGGAATTATTAAAGCTAACCGGTTTGCATGAAACTCATCCGGTCTGTTGTAGTCAGCTAAAGTCCTCTCATGGACAACCATCCTCCGCTCCTATCTTTGCGCATGCGGCTGTGGTTCAGGTTCCTCAACCTCAGGGATCACACGTCCCTCAGCATCAATCATATGCCCAGCAGCATTGTATGGATTGTTATCTCGGTCCCTCAGGGTACCTTGAGCATCAGGCATTATGATTACCTTCTGTACCACCATCCTTGCTCTTCTTTCTCTTATGTTAGTCCTCTCTAGTCGTCCAAGTTCGTCAAGTCCGAGATTAACGAGGTTCAAGTTCTGATTACTTCTAGTTTCACGCGTCTGCATAAACTGTTTGTAATCGTCAAGCAACGATCGATGCTGTCAGTGCAACGATCGATTCAATCTCAGAATCGCCTAGTGACGATCGACACAAAGGTGCAACGATCGACGCTATGCGAAATCGGTACCTGCGACAGAGAGAAAACAGAGAAAAATTAGTAACTAAAAACAAAAAATAAAAAACAAAACGAAACGAAACAAAAACAATAAAAATCCTAGTAAAAACCCTAAGTTCGATCCTATCGAAGACTCTAAGAGTCCCCGGCAACGGCGCCAAAAACTTGACAGGGTCAGGTTTTAATCCTATTCTACTGCAAGTGCACAGTTATGCAATCGTAGTATAAAGGGTATCGAATCCACAGAGACTCTGGTCTCGATAGATAATGAACTGTAGAGATTTAAACTAAGAAGAAAGCAATTTGAAATAAACTAAATAGCAGTGCGAGAAAGTAAACAAGTAGCAGATTATCGGTGGTGAAAGCATTTAATTAAAGGCGCTAAGTCTAGGGCGTTCTCAGGAAATCAGACAAGCAGACAAATCAATCAGCCAGGATCTAATTAAGCACAGTTCTAGAACTCAAATCACGGATATAGAATTAACCAAATTCTTTTGTGAGAATTCTCTAAGTCTAAGTGCAGCAATCCAAATTCCTTTGCAATTACTAACAGATTAAACCAGCATTAATTTCAAGTTCGATATGTTCACAATTAAACTAAACCAAATTCCTTTGCGAATAATTTAATTGCTCAACCTAAATAGTTCAGATTCTAAACCACACTCTCGTGTCGTATTTAGCAACCTAAGATCTAGATTCTAATTGATCAGGTTAGAACTAGCATTAAACACAATTTAGATCGAAGAACATTCTATTCATGTGAATCCTTAACTGATTTAAACAAGTCTAACAAGTCATGAAATCCTTAATGAGAAACCCTAAACCTAACTATGAATCTACTCAGACATGATTAATGAAACAGAAATCATAAAATTAATAGATTGCATATAAGAAATTAAATAGATAAAGGGGTTCGAAATCTTCTCCAAAATAGATGAAGTACAGGATCAGATCAGCCCCAAAAGCTCTAAAAATCCCTTAGCTCTAAGTATAAAAGCGTATCTAAATAAAACACCAAAATCCTAATATATATAGCTAATCTCGGCTGGGGCTTCTGTGTAATATCTGAAACTTTTCTGGGTTCTTCTGCAATATTTTATAACTTCATAAACCGCCGAGATTCTGGCCCATTCGCTAGTGTGTCGACCGTTGCAGGTGTGCAACGATCGACGCATGATCCCAAAACTGGACAGTGACTTCATTCTCTCGGACCAAATCTCCAAATCACTCCAATAAGCTCCATAATCACCACATTAGCTCCAAACGTGTGTGTACCTAATAAAACCTGCAAAAGACTCTAAATAAACACAAATAGACTCTAAAACAGACTTATATCATGGCATAAAACCGGTAAAAACCATGATATATCACCCACCAGCATCCTATACAAGGAGACATCCTTGAACTTTACTTCATCTGATTTCTCCCCCTTTCTATTGACTTGGTAGCCATCTTCTAGAGGAGTCTTTGCTATCTTGCAGTCATGCATACATGTTTCTGTCAACAAGTCTTTAACATACTTCCTTTGGGACAGAAACAATCCATCATTGAATCTGCATACCTCAATGCCCAAGAAGTACTTCAACTCACCAAGGTCTTTGATATCAAAGGAACTCTTGAGGAATGCCTTTGTGGATTGAATTCCATCATTATCACTTCCTGTGATGATTAAATCATCCACATAGATCAGAACTACCACCACTTCTAGAGCACTTTGAAGTGTGAACAATGTGTGATCTAATTGAGACTTCTTGAAACCATGGTCCATGAGTGTATGACTGAGCTTTTTGTACCAAGCCCTTGGTGATTGCTTCAAACCATAGATCGTCCTTCTTAGCCGCAATACCTCACCATCTTCACATAAGTGTTTCAATCCTGGTAGTGGAGTCATATATACTTCCTCCTCAAGTTCACCTTGTAGAAAGGCATTCTTCACATCCATTTGCCATTGATTCCATGAGAGGTTTGTGGCTAAGCTCAATGTGACTCTTACTGTATGAAGTTTAGCCACTGGTGCAAAGGTATCCGTATATTCTTCTCCATAGGTTTGAGTGAGTCCCCTTGCTACTAGCCTTGCCTTGTACCTCTCTATGTCTCCATTGCTTTTGTACTTGATTGTGAAGACCCATTTGGAGCTAACAGTCTTTTTACCCTTTAGCAACTTCTCAACAATCCAAGTATGGTTCCTCTCCATAGCTTCTTTCTCATCCCTTACTGCATCCATCCATACCTTAATATCCTTAGCCTCTTCATAAGTCTTAGAAACCTGGTTTAGCTCAATCTTTCCAAGAAAGGCCAATAGAACAAGTAGACTGACTAGGATGAACTATTGCCTTGTTGTTGTAGTAGACTCTTGTCTTCATCCATTCAGATGGATCTTTCCTTTCCCTTGTGCTTCTCCTGAGTTGTTGAACCTGTTGATCAGCCACTTCCACTGTACCCTCTTCCTCTTGATAGACCATCTCATCCTCATTCATATCCAAGTTGGTTCTGATCTTGGGGTGGAGTGTCTTCTTGAGCTTGAGCCGGTTCATGTGTGTGAGTGTCTGGTTCAGCATCTTCTTGTGGAGCTTCTTGGGTAGTTGTATTAGGCGCTGTTTTCCTTGGAGGATCATTACCCAAGTGATCCAATAAGTACTTCAAACTTGTGGCCCAATCAGAAGGTGATCTTGAGAGATCCTTCAAACCTTCCCAATCTCTTTTCTCATAGTATCTCTGCTCCTCAATGAACTTAACATCCCTTGACACATAGGTACGATTGTTTCTTGGATCAAAACACTTGTAGCCCTTCTGAGTTGTAGAGTATCCAAGGAACATACACTTTGTGCTCTTAGTTTCTAGTTTATTCCTTTGATCTCCTGTGATATATACAAAACAAACACAACCAAACACACGTAAGTGTTCAATAAATGGTTTGGTTTTGTTCAATACCTCATATGGTGAGATGTCTTGAAGGACTTTAGTTGGGATCTTATTTATAAGATAGCATGATGCCAAGACTGCATCTCCCCAAAATATCTTAGGAACATTGGTATGGAACATCATTGACCTAGAAACTTCCATTAGATGCATGTTCTTTCTTTCAGCCACACCATTTTGTTGAGGTGTATGGGGACATCTTGTTTGATGTAGGATCTCATACTTGTTTAAGTGAGCTTTGAATCTTTGGCTTGTATATTCTCCTCCATTATCTGATCTGAACACTTTAATCTTGGCATTAAATTGATTAGTAACATAGTTTTGAAAGTTCAGAAATGCATCATACACCCTATCTTTAGATGGAAGCAATGTTACCCAAGTGTATTTTGATTTTTCATCTATGAAAGTCACAAAATACTTTTTCCTATCTCTAGAATGACAAGGTGAGGTCCATACATCAGAGTGCACAAGATCAAAACAATGTTCATAAATAGTAGTTGATTTAGGAAAGATAGTTCTACAATGTTTGCCAAGAATACAAGCTTCACAAGATGAATGATCAAAGCTAACATTAGGCAACATTAAGTTCAAAGCACGAGCATGAGAATGTCCTAGTCTATCATGCCATAGGACATTTTTATTAGAAGAAAAACAGGATTTAAAAGCTAAGGTATCCGGGTTGCTTGGAGAAGTGTCTTTAAGAAGGTAGAGCTCATCTTGTGTACCACCTCTGCCAATAACCTTTCCATTCTTAATATCCTGAAAACAAACTTCATTAGTCCCAAAGATAATATTGCAATTCAAGTCCTTAGTGATCCTTTTAATAGACATCAAGTTCGATTTAAACTTAGGAACATAGAATGCATCACTTTCCTTGTCAAACAATCTTAACTTTCATGTACCTATTATAGGAATTCCTTGACCATCAGCAATAGGTAGTCTTCCTAGGGCAGGTTTAATGTCTTTTAACAACTTAGTATTACTAATCATGTGGTGAGAAGCTCATGAATCTACTACCAAGTCTTGATCAGTTTTAGCAAGTAATTTATGAGACAATAAAGTGATACCAGAGAGCTTAGAGGCATAAGCCTTGATGAGGTCCTCCAAGTCACTCTTCCTCACATAGTCAGTGTTGGTGAAGAGTGCTAGCTCTCCTCCTTGAGCTGAAGAAGTAGCCTGCTCATTCACGGCGTCTTGGGAGATGTTTGCATTTGCCCTTGAGTCTTTAAACTTGGCTGGTTTGAGATGGGGATGGAGGATCCAGCATTTATCCTTGGAGTGGCCTTTCTTCTTGCAATGATCACAAGATGCAGCCTTCCTCTCCTCTGGTTTGAAGACGCCTTTGTTGGCAGTAACCAACCCCCCTTTTCCTCCAAACAAACCAATGTTTCCTTGCTCTTTGTGGATCCTTGAACACACCTCTTCGAAATCAGGAAGTGTAGTCTCTCTTAGGATCTTCATTATGACATCATTATAAACCGGGTTCAAGTTGAGTAGAAGGCCAAAGATCTTGTCTTGCTACTTTCTCTCAATGATAACCTTAGGGTCCATTGTACTTGGTCTCAGCATATCAAGCTCAGACCATGCTGAAGAAAACTTCCCAAGATATGTAGTGAACTCATGGTCCTCTTGGTGAAGCTCACTTATGGTTTTCTTCACCTCATAAACTCTGCTGAGATTAGAAACATCACCATAAACCTTCTTGAGTGTATCCCATAGTGACTTGTCTGTCTCACAGTAGGAATAGGCTTCAAGAATGGATGGGTCAAGAGAGTTTTGGAGGAAGCCAATAACAGACTGATCTTCCTTGAACCATCTTGCCTCTTCCTTCTTGGTTTGCTCATCCTTCTTCTTTGCAGCATCTTCTTCACTTGGAGTTTTGTCTTCCAAAATGTGTTCCCAAAGCCCTCTTCCACAAATAGCAGTCTTGGTGGTTCTCTGCCAAGTCATATAGTTGAGACCTTTGAGAATGACAAGGATGACTGTGGGCTTCAAGTTTGAGCTAATCCGGACTGTGTCTTTCATGATGAGAGATGGAGAGAATGGATGAACAAAGAACTGAGAGAAGGCATGAGTCTTAGGGTTTAAGGTTTTAGGAACGAGAGAATGAGAGAAACCGAGAGAATGAGGTTAGGGTTTTTAGGACAGAGAGAATGAGAGAGACTGAGAGAATAAAAATCTAGAACCGTGAGAATGATGAATCAAAGATAGAGAATTAAAAGAATGAAGTTTATTGAACACTAATGCTCTGATACCATGATAGTTTTAGAGGATGAACATTAAGAAGAATTAGGGTTCTTGAGTGAGAATAGGATGTAGCCGCAAGAGAGAAGAGAGAGTAAGATTCAAAACCCTTAATTGATTAGGTCTCGGTTACAAAGCATATATAGGAGGCTTTTTACACGAGATATTGCTTAACCTAAAAAGGAAACAAACCAAAGAATGATCAAAAAGGGAAAGAGGTCTTGTGACAGCCTGGTTGTACCATAATACTATGTGGTCCCAATCCTTCACACGCCTCTTACTCCTTTTTGAATTCTCCAACGGTCATAAGAGTTCCCAACTTTGCACATCTCTTAAATAACCTTTAACCAGACACTTGTGCACACTTAAATAATGCACAGCCTATAGCACATTGTTGTATCATGATCAATAAAGGATCACACAATAACAAATAATTATTTCTCTGAGACTACACAGTTGATCAAAATAATGATAACAAACCTTTAAGCAGGGACAATGTAAGGGTAGGACCTTTAAGCATTTGAATAGGTATATATGTAGCGTTTGCCGTAGCATCTCCATAACTTGTGGTACCTGATTATGAAGTCTCGTTTAGGCATTATTTGTAGTGATATTCTAGCGTCAAATGATTTACTTTCAAAGCGAGTACGTCTCGCCAGGCACGTTTTTTCACCTTTCTTGGTTGCTCTTCTCGTTACGAGCAGTGAGTGGTCTTTGAAAGTTTATGATTAGTTAAGATAAGGATGGAAATGTTTCATATATATAAAAAATTACAGCTGACTTGAATTTAACGAATGTATTTGAATCTTATACCTTTGTTGGTCCATATAACAACCGTCTATGTACTTCTTGTTGATAAGTAAAGATACGTTTACGTTGATAGATAAATTGCGTAACCAATGCTCATCACAATTTTTTATATTACTTACTTTTCATCCTAATCACGTCCAATATCTAGCGAGGGAGAAGTACGTTTCTAATTCTATGAACCGAAATGTAAAAAAATTGTGCCGGCAGCAGCAGAGTCGTTGCTGATGTCCCGTGGTGTGCCTCGAGTGCGGCAAGATCCGATGGAAAACCCCTCCCCTGTTATACATAAACTGTGCGGTATTTATTTAATTATATTTTTGATTTCGTGTTGTCCTCGCTTAGCAAACTATTAGATTAACTAAGTATAAAATGCATATATAGTTCCATGTAATATCTTTAGTTTCTAATGAATAGGGGTGTTTCCTCCGTTTCCCATTGTCCCGTGAGATCTGGTAGAAGGAGTATGCAGAAGTTTGGTAAGCTTTCGATTTAGGTTTGGGAGAGATACGAGCATTTATACGGACGGGAATGGGATAACCTGAAAGTGTTTGGAAGTGGAGAAGTCGGGAAATTGAATGAGGGTGAGGGGAAAGGTTTATCGCAGGAGGGAGCCGAAGTGACGAATCTTTGATTAATTGGCGACAGTTTCAATTCGGCCTGAAGAAGTTTCGCCAGGTTTCAGCCGCTTGGGGTTAGCACGAAGGACTTAGAGTGGAGAAGATCCTTTGGATCTAGGAAAATGACTGGGCTGTAAGTATTTTTTTGTGGAATTTTTAATGCTGATTTTAGGATTTTAGGGACAACCCTGTGATCACTCCCTCATTATATCTTAGATTTCTTTACATTTAATAATTTAATAGAGTGATGATATAGTGGGATTCACCTCATATAGTCTTATGGCTATTAAAAAAATCATGCATACCCTATAATAATCTTCATATTCCTTTTTTCTTTGATGAATTGTGCATAGACGATTTTGTCTTTTCTAATTTGGTTTAATTAAAAATTGGTTTAAGAAATTTCATTGGTTTAAGAATTTTTTTTTTAAAAAGCGGTCATAATATCGAGTGGGGGATACGCCGACATGAACGAAATCCGGATTTGCTCAGTCGTCGGCGCCGTCGCGTCTCCGGCCACTAGTCGTTGCCTCCGTCGTGACTCCGTCAACCCACCGAGGTTTGTGATTCTCCCTCGATCTGCATTCAGCTCCATTTGAATCGGACTGGGATTGGGTTTTGGTAGATTCAATTGATGAGTATGCACATTGTTGTTTAGCCATTGATTCGGGGTCGATTGGAACTACAAATTGAGTAGAAATGCATTTGAGATGTAGAATTGCTTTGTATTGTAAGCATATTGGAATCTGAAATCGATTCAAATTTGTGTTCGTGTTGTATGAGAACTAGGGACAACTAATATAACATGTGAATGTGGTATAACCAGTAAAACTGGTATTTCTGAGAATCGTTATGTATAACTAGTATAACTGGTGCAACTAGTATAACTAGTAAAACTGGTATTTCTGATAATCGTTATGTATAACTAGTATAACTGAGGACAACTTGTGTATAACTGGGAACAACTAAAGTATACCTGAGAACAACTAGTGTAAAACTGTGTACAACTATAAGTATATATTGAGTTTTTTGCTATTGTTTTGGCAGGATAGAATGGGCAACAAAGTCTGCATCCATTATAAATGTCATGGGCGCATGTATAGCCTAGTGTTGAAAGAGGAGATAACTTTGGAGATGGTAGAAGCAAGACTATACAAGAAGCATGTTGTAGATGAAAGTAAGATTATATTGGAATTGAGTTACATTCCTTTGGTGGTTGGATGTGATGAGTATTTGAGTATTTCTGATGATGAAGATCTTTGTGGTTATCTAATGACCATTGATAAAGAGAACCGTATAAGTGTTTTGTATGTGGAAGTCGTGACTAGACTGGAGCTGCCCTCGCAACAGTCGAGAGCGGAGAAAAGCTCTTCTTGGATGAACTATGTGTATGATGAAATCGGAGAAATAAGACCTAATGTTGTGACATTGTTTGTTGACAATGGACAAGCAAGTCAAGAAGAGGAGGTGAAAGAGGATGATGATGATAAATTGGAGGATAACGGTATGGATACATTGGGTATGTGTGATGAATATCATGAGGTACCAACCGTTGTTGAAGCTAGTCAGTTTGTAGCACCATGGGAAGACGGTTTTGGTGTGAGTGCGCGTCAAGAATTCCGAGATAAGAAGGCGGTTATAGAGTTGGTCGATAGATTGGCATTTGTTAACTCTTTTTATTATGTTATAAAACATTCTGATAGAACGCGGTGGGTGGTTAAATGTTCTATACAGGGATGTAATTGGGGTCTACGAGCAGCAAGGATTGATAACACGAATATGTTCTCGATATGAACATATACGAAGATGTGCAACCGTGCCGATCAGAGTCCAAGCACTGATAATATGAGAGGCTCATCACAGCTAGTTGCATCGTTTTTGAATGAGGAATATCCCGGGAAACTCGAAACTTCAAAGCCTAAAATCATCATGGATCTAGTTAAGCGAAAATATGGTGTAGAAATATCATACTCGACGGCGTTAAGAGGGAAAAATCAAGTAGTTTGTGATTTGCGTGGTAGTCCGGAAGATTGTTACAAGATATTGTATCATTATTTGTTTGTGTTAAAAGAGGTCAATCCTGGAACGATAACTAGTGTGGAACTGGATGTGGAAAAAAAATTCAAGTATCTATTCATACCTTTGGGAGCTAGCATTGAAGGGTTTGCATGCATGAGGAAAGTGATAATTGTGGATGCAACTTTCCTCAAGAACAGATATGGTGGTGTACTAGTTTTTGCCGTTGCTCAGGATCTAATCATCACATTTATCCCATAGCGTTCGGTGTACTCGACGGTGAGAACATAGCTAGTTGGAAAAGGTTTTTCGAAATGTTGAAAAGCGTTGCAGGCGAGTCCTCCGAATTGGTATTTGTGAGTGATAGAAATGAAAGTCTCATCAACGCAATAGCAAACATGTTTCCACAAACTCATCATGGGTATTGTTTATGGCATTTGGCCCAAAACGTGAAAGGAAATGCTTGTAATGCAAACAAATCTGTAGTCGCTTATAGATTCTAGGAGTGCGGTTGGGCTCACACAGAGGCTGAGTTCTACAGTCGTTACAAGATGTTTAAGAGGAGATATTCTTCCTCGGCGAAGTATGCGGAGAAAAATACCATAAAGGAAAAATGGGCAAGATGTTTTTTCCAGGTAAACGATACAACATAGACACGAGCAACTTTGCGGAATGTCTGAACAACACTTTTAATGACGCGAGGAAGTACTCCTTAATACCCCTGCTGGATACTATCATTCTCAAATTTTCTGATTGGTTTAACAAGCATAGGAAAGAGGCTGTGCCAGGACATGTTGATAACAAACTGGTGCCTTTGGTCGAGAAATTCGTGCATGATAACTGGACTACTCTAAGCAATTAAATGTGAGGGAGGTAAACAGTTACGAGTTCGAATACGAAGTCGATGATATTGATGGAAAGGTTTATTTGGTGAACTTGGAATCTAAAAGTTGCTCTTGTGGGTTCTTCAATATTCAGAATTATACTTGTCTCCACGCATTAGCAGCATTCAAATCATTCAAAAAAATTGATAGAGCTCGTCGTCGTGATACCCAAATAGAACTCCATGAGTTGAGTTCGAAATATTATTGGACGGAGTTGTGGGCATTGACTTATCACATGTCCATTTATCCTGTCCCAGATATGTCTGCATGAAATATCCCGGATTACATCAAAGAGATAAAAATCCTCCCTCCCTATCTCAGGAAAAAGAAGGGATCAAAGAGATGTAAATCGTAAATAGATTTCCATCAACTAGAGAAGGAGGAAGTCGTTGAAGGACACATAATAAAAGGCGGCCAAGAATATTCACATGAACATTACCTTGGATGTTATTTGGAGAAAACTACGTTTGATTTGTTTCTAAGCTTTGTTTCTGTAAGAACAACTAGGTATAACTCAGTATCACTATATGTTTTCTAATTAGTGCACGTAATTATTGAACCAGATGCAATGTACTGCTGAACCAGGAGATGCTATAACATGATGCATGTACTACTGTGCCAAAATATAACTACTTCAAACTTTGGTAAAACTACTTTGACCTTTGCCATAACTACTTCGAATATCGACAAATATGGGTAACTTTTGGATGCGAAAATTATTTGAAATGATATTTGTTGTAGAATAGAATGAAGAGAATAGAAATAGAAAGGGAAAGTGAGAAATTTACATCTTATTTGAGTTGTTGTGGAAACATTTACACAACATTGTGCTTATAGTTTCAATAAAAATTTCCAAGTAAAAGCCAATTTAGGAAGACCTACTAGCCTAAATACTTAGACTTGACAAATGACTACATAAAACAATCAGTACTATATGATTAAGCAATTATCCAATTTGTAAAACTAGTAAACCATATCTTAAGAGCTAGTAACACTAGATTAACAGAAAAACAGCAAAAGTACAACTATGAAGAACATTCTTACAACTAATATACTTTGTACAACTATCGCCTTTTTTTGGAGGGAACACTAAAAAAATTTTGGTGCCCAACCAATAGTGAAATCTCCAAATTTTAAATTCTCTCCTTTTTTCCCCTTTTTCCTTCTTTCTTACTATCTCTCTCCTCTGTCTTTATCTCTTTCCTCTCTTTCACTCTCCACCGACCCCTAGCTCTATTTCCCTTTAGTTTCTCGATCTCTCTCGACCACACCTTAGTATGGAGAGTTTCGGGTTGGATCCCTACAAACACGAGAAGAGGCACATCAAGGAGATGAAGAGGTTGAAGGCTCATCAAAAGGTTCTGGATGCAATTATCACAGCCTAGTAATGAATCCCCAAGAAATGTCCATGTGGTGGAAGAATCGTCCATGAGGTCAGCAAAACTCCAAAGTATCAGAGGGACTTCGATACTTTACCAGGTAGTGGGTACTTTACCTGCCACCAATTCAATGTAAAGTTTCATCAAGGTCTAAACGGTTTTATGTTTCTGCTCGTATAACTGGTAAAACTAGGTAACACTGTTTTATGTTTCTTCTCGTATAACTGGTAAAACTAGGTAACATTGTTTTATATTTCTGCTCTTATAACTGGTAAAACTAGGTAACACTATTTTATGTTTTAATTCGTATAACTGGTAAAACTAGGTAACACTGTGGTTTATATGTAGGATGATGGACTCCACTTTCGTCAACCATGGGTTTGTGGTGTCGAAGAGGAGATTGGAAAGCTAATGGGCAAGATTGATGACCAGCGCAAGACGATTGGACATGAAAGCTTAGATTAAACGCAATGCCGATGAGATTGCCAAGCTCAAGGAGTTGGTGGCTGGTCTGAGAGGGGCCTTCGGAGTGTAACGATTTGGTGGCTGGTTGCACTTGTCTCGCTTTTTTTCTTTTGTAATGCTTAGCTTATTGAACTATGTTTGCTAAAACTGTATATGTTTGCTATCTCTTGTGTGTTATGAGTTCAAATTCAAAGAAATGTTGTTATAGTTGCTTATTTAAAATGCAAAATCAAAGTTGCACCTCATAACAAAAGACCCAAGGGAACAACAAAAGTTCAACAAACTAATATAAATTATGTCTAAATTCAACAAAAGGTCAACATAACTAAAATCTAAATACGTTCCAAATACTACCAAATACTACCACAAAAGTCCGACAAAACCAACATCTATTCTCCATTCACTTTCTCCTCGCTTTCTCCTCCTCCAAAAATGCTTACACCGCAGCCAATCTTGCATCAAATCCATGAACAATCTTCAAGATCTCGGCCATTTCGGTTGGAGGTAGAACATCAACTTGTGGTGGTGGAGCATCAACTTGTTCCTTCTCCTTTTTTGTTCGTGCAGCAACATCTTGTTCGAACATGTCTTCAAAGAAGACCGTGTGACCACGAAGAAGACGCTTAGTCCACCCATCAACTATGAGATCATCTTCATCACGATCGTCGTCTACTTCGAAGATTTGAACCAAAATCTATTTTTCTTCTTTCTTACTGATTAACAGGATGCTATAAATGTCCTAACAAGGAATAAAATAAATGTTTAAATTACAAAAAACTATAACATAGAAGCACAAAGTTTTACCAAGTTCAGATGCAAGGGATAACTAACCTGAGTTGTACCAAGTTCTTCATTGATTGCATCAATAGGAAACCCGGACATATCTCCTTTCTTGAACTTCGACTTGCACATCCTCGGACACATCATGTACATCCTCTTAGGAAAATTTCCCTGAATCTTCTTCCCAATTGATGAATTACCTCAAACGATAGTAGATACAAAACAATTGTATTTGTTAGACTTAGTTTCAATTAAAGAAACATCAACAATGGCCTATTGTACGTTTTTCTCCACCTCCCCTTTAGCTTGAAAATGTTCCACCATGTGCTTGATCTCCTCCACCATGTAGTCGTAAGAAATTCTCCCCTAAGGAAATGTCCTACAATAGTCGAGATCGGTCACAACTTTTTGAAATAATTCCAAAACGTTGGGTGCACCATTTCCAATCTTCCTTTGTCCGCAAACTATACTCGACAAGAAGAACAACACATCCATCTTCAATATGTCATCATGAGATCCCATTGCTATAAGCTTGTCTTTCACGTCTTCTTGTCTTACCATTCCCTTACCAAAATGACGCTTGATGAAATTCAGATTATCCCTTTCCTTATATCCAAGAGGATAGTTTCGGCAGTTTAAACCAGAGATCAACGCGTGTTCCCTCATGCCATAGCGCACATGAACTCCATTTACAACGAACCAAAGTTCCTTCCTCTTCATATTCTTGGCTGTTCGCAACACGAGCATCCACATGCCCTGAACCTTGTGGTTATGCTCCTTCGGCAAGTGGAACAGGTGTTTAAACTGAGGATGCGACACAAACCATTCCTTGTCAGCATTATTCAGGGGGGGGGGGGGGGGGGGGGGGTTCAGGCTTTCCAGCATTTTGAACACATCTTTGAGAAAGTACCTTGTCTCTATCTTCACTCTCGTCCGATAGCTGCTTGTCGGGAAGGCCAATTTTAATGGCTTGCTACTCTCATCATAGTGCAAATAACATTCAAATGCACTCAGTTATATAAGAAATAAGTCTTACGATGCCATACAGTTTTACCTAGTTTTTCCAAGTTCTATAGATATAGTTTTACCAAGTTATCTAAAGTTGTCCTATTTTTACCAAGTATTACGAATATACAACGTAAGGTTACCTGTTTTTCCCTAGGGCTACTAGTTTTCCCAATTTCTACTAGTTTTTCCTAGATAGTTTTCCCTATTTCTACTAGTTTTCCACTGCACAAAACTAGGTCCATTGACATCAACAGAGGCTTTTGCTTCTTACCTCACTTTCAGAGTCAGTATCGGTTTCGTATTCGGATTCTGATTCTCCACTCGTTTCGTTGGCGATATCCTTGTCCTTGGAGATGTTTGATAATGACGTCGGAGTTGGGATCAGAGCAATGGCGATCTCCTTGTCCTTGGAGATGTTTGAAACTGAAGCCGGAGTTAGGATCGAAGTTTTGGCCGCCACTGCTTCTTCTTTTCCTCCTTCTGCTTCTTCTGATTCTTCTCCGGAACCGGAACCATCCCTGGAACCAGATTCTTCTTCTTCTTCATAATCATTGGCACCACCACTCGGAATCGGAACCGAAGAAGCTTCAACCACCCTCGGAACCACCGTCTCCGGAACCGCATAAGCTTCAACCACCGTCTCTGGAACTGAAGAAGAACCTTCCACCACCGTCGGAACCACCGTCTCCGGCACCTGGGAATCCACCACTTCTTTTGGACCGATCTTCATCTTCTTCGACAGCCTCTCTGCTTCACCGGGATCCTTCGAATTTGTCAATCTCTTGACCGGAGCCTTCCCCTTCTCCGGCGACTCCACCGGCGGGTTCGACTCTTCCTCCGTCGCCGATTCACCCTTGTCTCCTTCCTCGAACGCCTTGTTTCAACACCCATTTCTCCTCAGCAAAGTCTGATTATCAATACCGAAGAGATTTCTAGATTTCTTCAGTTCTCCCGATTATTCGAGAACCGTTACCAAATTTAGGGTTTACGATCGAAGGAATCGAAATGGAGATTTTATCCTCTGATTTTTTGTGATTTGACTCGAGTAAAGTCGGGTCAGCCCGCGTCTCAATCTCAAAATCGGGTCAGTTCCGATCAGCTCCGAGATTCCGGTTGGGTCGGTTATACCCTCTGGTTTTCAGTTGTAATTATCGGAGATTCCTCTGATTTTTCAATAATTTACTTTGTTTTCCATTTGAAAATAATGTTAAACAATATTCTAAATATAACATGGGCATATGAGATTTATTTTCTGTAAAAATGGTACCAGAGACGATTTTCCGATGCTATAGATACAAATTTGGGTGACAAAGAATGATTAATGGACATGAGGTGGTTTGGATAAAGTTGATGTCTGTGCCAAATTCGTAACTTGCCATATGTAGGACACTAGCCACTACGTGCTACCAAGCTACTACATCATCGATTGAAAAGCTCAGCATTTTGTAGTTTGCTGGACTATGAAGGCTCGCTGCATCCATATTGTGGAGAGAGATGAGTTCCAAAAACTTGAAATCAGTTATTATTTTGACAATAAGGGTTTCTTGTATATTTATAGAGGAAACCAAATGGATATTCTTCTCTGGTTTTGTTATCACAGCAAGAAGATACATTCATTCAATCAATCAAATAGGTGCAGTGGCATCCAATCTTTGAAGCCTCAAAACCCATTTTCAACAACTATACAATTTAAAATGTAGGATTCTAAAACTACCTGAATGGTGTTTTTACATCAGAATCAAACCACATTTCCATTTGTTTTTCTATTCTGCTACAAAGAATATGAACTTCTTCAACCAATCTCTCTCCACTGAATTGAAATGGAAACAATTTCTTATTTTGGTGGCACTAATATAACTTCCGGTTTCGTCTATCTTATCTCCGGATCCCAAAAACTTCTGATCTGCTCTTGAAAAGTAAGTCCATCGATAGCCCAAGCGCTGGAGGAGGTTTAAGCCCCCATATGTACTTTCTAGAAGAAGAGTCTTTGTTTGAAATCTTTCTCATTGATGTCCCTTCCCCAGCCCTGTATGATCTGGATGACTCGAAAGAAGCCTCATGCTTTGCACCAAATACTGAGCTTTTCTTTGACTCATCTGCTTCCACTGGGTGCCCAACTGCACCGTCCTGGTGAGGAGGCGGGAACTTGTCGCTCTTGCTCTTTCCATGTGTTTGTGGTACTACTCTCCATTTCTGTAAATCACAGTAGGAAAGTGTTACGTTCACCAATTTTAACAAAATCTTGTACAGAGCTATTTTTCTCACATCTAAGTTTGCTTGAATCTCAGCATTAGCTTCTGGAGCTGGAATAGCTCGCCCTGTGCGATCCCCACGATACCTTATTCTTCTGGCTCCTTCAACACCACTAGATTTTCCAGCAAGACCCTTTTGCCTAGAAGCCAAACGAATGCAGCCAACAAATTACAAAATCAATCTAATCAATCCAAGAAGTAAAAAGAAGTACCTTCTTGCCTCTTCGTCCCTTAGCTTTATATTCAGTTCATTGGAAGGTGGATATTTTGGTAGACTTGATGGATCACACGCTAAAGGTTCACTCCTAAAGAACTGTACACACAAACTCGGAACATCTAATCTCCATATTATCAAACAATAGAAAGATCGGAGAGGAAGGATGACTCACTTCACTACTCAAGGCCGAGGTACAAGTTCCTCGATCATCAGGATCTATAGCAAGAAGTGTCTCGACTAGATGCACAGAAGATGGAGTGAAGCCGTTGAATGCTTCAGCGACACAACGTTTGTATGGATGTTGCGGCTTAAAAAGAGTCGCGTTCGGCAATTTGTACTTCCTCCAGTACAAATCTGAAGGGGAGCCACATAATTTAAATATCTTATGAAGTTGTTCGACCTACAAAGTACATATTCGTTAATTAAAACGGTAAACAATAGTCTTTATTAATTTTCGGTTGTACACACATTTTTACCTGACAGAAACTAAGCGGACTAACTAAAACAAGATAAACATAGTTTAGTCTACCTCGGTTCTTCCTGGCATAACGGGCTTGCCAGCAAGTAACTCTGCCATGATACAACCGGCACTCCACAGATCAACGCCAGTTCCGTAGTAGGTAGCTCCAAGAAGAAGTTCGGGAGGGCGGTACCAGAGCGTGACAACACGACTAGTCATTGTTTGCTTTTGATTTGGGTTATAAAACGTAGCCAACCCGAAATCAGCAATCTTCAGTATTCCATCGTTATTTATCAGCAAATTAGAACCTTTGATATCTCTATGTAAGACTCCTTGGCTATGGCAGTGCTCTAGCCCAGATAGTAGCTGCTTCATAAAACATTTCACCTGAATCAAACAAAATAAAAATGATATAGATATACAAGTTTGTATCTTTGCTTCTGTACTATTCAAATATCCAGAGATAAAATAAAGAACCAAAACCAATGAATGAAAATTCACATAACGCAGAATGGGTCCCCACCCCAGAAATAATTTTAGCATCACCAAAGACACAAGAAACAAAACCAACATTAAAATTACTTATATTTGGAAGCATATCTACATTGCACATGAACATTAACTTCTTCCATGTAATTAAATCATCTTATCTTTCTATAAAACAATACATTCATGGTAAAAATCGAAAACACAAACCTGAGAAAGATCAAACTTGACACCTTGAGTTGCAGCAAGGCCAGTCAGATCATGCTCCATATACTCAAAAACAAGGTAGAGACTACAGGAAACCCTCGAAGTAACTAAACCTTGAAGCTTTATAACATTAGGGTGATTCAGCCGTCGCAGCACAAGAATCTCTCTAGCCATGAACTTAACACTCTCTGCTTCCAAATTATCAAATCGAACTTTCTTCAAAGCTACAATTTTTCCAGTCAATAGATCCTTAGCCTTGTACACATTGCTGTAAGTTCCTTGCCCAATCTATAAAATCAAAGATTGCAACATTCACTACAGCAAAACAAGAAAAGGCAATTTAAAACTTTCTAATTATATTTGAGATTTTTGGTTTACCTTGTCGAGTTTCTCGTATGTGGTGGCTCGTCGAGGAGTCAAGTCTTTGATCGATTCGCCGCAAGCAGAAATTAGCCACGGCGGCCATCCATCCGGCGCACGGAGACTCATCCCCAACGGCCGGCGAGAAGAGCCGGCGGAGAAGTCGCCAGTGTGCCAAGTTCTCGCCGTTTGAATCTGAATCGAACATATATCCTTCTTACTCTCTCCGATTTCGATTGCCTCCGGTATAGATACGGCGGTGGAGGAAGAAGAAGGCAAATGATCCGTCTTAGTTTGGTCGGGATTCCGTTTCTCTCCGGCGGATGTCTTACAGAAAACGCAGCCCATTGGCTAAATAATTTGAATCGCGGAAAGCTCTTTTTTTAGCATATCATATCGCCACCGTGATTTGTCAGCTTTGATGTGTTCGTCGTCTTTCTCACTTGGAAAGATACATTACACAGTGGGAATCGGATCTTGCAAAACGACGGAGTTTTGAATCAGTCCATTCTTTGGCACGTGAAGAATGGTGGTTTCCCGTTAATAGTTAACGGGTGTCAGGTGGTCTTTCACGTGAAAGATGTTTACGATATACTCTTAATTACGCCACATGCCATGGAATTTTGGTATTTCTATAGAAATGCCTGAAGAAAGTTATTTAAAAAAAAAAAAAAAGCTTCTCTCATTTGGAAAAGTTGAAGCTCAAAAGTAATTCTACTTTTTCGTTCAAACGTATTTGACTTTGTGTTTCGAGACTTTTACATTATGGGGCATTTCCTTTCCGTTTATTATTGCAGATTTGCAGTGAATGGAAGCACCTATGCGGCAAGGTTTTGTACAAGTGGGGGATAGTTTTATAATTTGTTACCAATCAAAGTAAATTATAATCAGTAGTGTGTTTTGTTTGAAATACCGCACTAACTTCTTTTTTTGGTTCATCATTACGTAAAACCTCACTTACTCCAATTATGGGGCGGGTCACTGCGTTTTTTTTGTTTTGATAATCAACATGTTAGAAAATCAATTAAATATGTATTATTTTATCTTATATATTTTATTATTTAAGCTATATTTTTATCTAATTTTATAATAATATTTTGTCTAATTTGAAATATATAAAAATAAATTTTATAATAACCTTTCAAATATATACAAAATATACTGGTTTTTGAAAGACAAAATAACTAAATTATCCAAAATAAATAAAATATATGAAAGTACAAACTTTTATTCAAATGTAACTAATTTTACTTTTATTTTATAATTTTTTGGGTATCCGGAACCGAACCGAATCCGAACCAAAATTTAAAATAGATGAATGGTTTTTATATGCTTGGATCCGGAAATCTGTAAACCTGAAAGACATGATCTGAATCTAAACGGATACTCGAACGTCCATCCTAACTATTGCAAAGTAAAACAAAAATGTTTGACTTTGAAAATTTTAATTTATATCTTAAAAATAAATTTTAATTTAGTTAAATCAGAATGATTAATAAAATATATATTTTTTAATTATTAACGCTAAACAAATAATTTAATTTATAAATAGATTAATTATTAATATACTTATTTTTAATATCTTATCTATAATATGAAATCCGCACCACTGGTTACTTTTTTACCAATCAAAATTTAGATTATCGTTTATTATGTACAAACCGTACATATCCCGTAAACCGCATGTACCGTAGTTGAACCATACCACACTTTAAAACCGCTCTTTCCGCACAACCAAATTCGGAGTCACCATTCGAACCCTATAAATTAAAGCATATTAACTGTACACAATTTCAATCATTTTGTTTTCTTTTCTTTTTTTTGCTGCAAAACACAATTTCAACATAAAAGACACAAATTTATCATTGAATCAAGGGGCTGAAACCAAAAGTAACTCCAAATCTTGGTTAAATGCAAAAATAGAACAAAAATTGTTGTCATTCCATTTTGTCATTTATTTTCGATATTGACCTCACATATAACAGTTATTTACGAAGCAGATTTCTCCGAGAAACCTACTAATAATTTTGGGGCATGTTAAATGACTTAAACAACCCTTCTTCTACTTTGTATTTAACAAAATACCATCATCATCATTTCTGCAAACCACTATAAACAACCAATTTTTAAGCTGTAAATATTTCAACCACCAAAAATTAACCATCTAAAGCTCATTAATTGTTCACAAACTTCATATCCCTTTCAATCCTCTCTATTTTCATCCCAAAAACTCTTTAATTTAGTTTTAATTTTTTTTGATCTCCTTGATCTTGACACTTTTCGGTGTTTCTTGCATTCGTAACGGCTGGCTTTCTTTGTTGGTGGATGGACTTGAAGTTTTGAGCGGATGAAGAAGGTAAAAATCGCCTCCGATTAGTTTTTTCCGACTTTCAGATTTGTTTCGCAAACAAAGTCTACTGGTCAACATGGGGTCAAGTTTTGCAATTGACTTTTTTATAAAAAAATCGCCAATAGACTTATTTTCTAGTATTGGGAAGTCTATTGCTTCCCTTTGAAAACAAAAAAAGTATAGTAGACTTCTCGTAATAGTCTTCTGTCAATTTAGGGTCTAGTTTTGCATTTGACTTAGTCAAAGTATTTTTCGTAAAGTTTGATAAGGGGTCTAGTTTTGTATTTGATCAATCTTTGACATTGGAGGTAGACTTCCTCACGAAGTCTACTATAGTTTATTTCTCGGTTGACCGCCCATTGGAGGGTTGACCATTGTAGTAGACTTCGATACTCCCTCCCGAAGTCTACAATTAATTTTGAAACTTTTTTGTTCAACTCCAAAACTAGACCCCAATAGATTTGTGAGGGAAGTCTATCCAGGTCGACTTTGAATAAAAGTCTTTATTTTTATTTTTCAATTGCAAAACTAGACATTTTTGTAGTAGACTTCCCAGGTAGACTCCCTATGAAGTATACTTTTTCCAACGAAGTCTACTCCTAAAAAACAAAGTTTGGTCAAATGCAAACTAGACCCTTCACCTTTTGCAGACTTCTCTACGAAGTCTACAATTTGATTTAATTTCAAAACTAGACCCCTAGCAGAGTTCACGAACAAATCCCCATGATAGTTTGTTACGGAGTCATTTTGACGTCACTAATATATTAAAAATACTTTTTATACAATATATAATGAATTTGAATTTTTTTTTATGTTTTCCTTAGGTAATATACTTGCTTGTGAAAGAGTTTTGCATCTTTATTCCATATAAATATTTATAAATATTTTTCTAGTGAAATTTAGAAATTAGCTCATTTAGGGCAGATTTCTTGCCAAAGGCGACTTTTATATTATTTTTTTGCAAATGCATTTTAGTGCATATTTTGATGATTTTTTTTTTCAGTTTTTGAAACTTTGGTTAGGTATTATTGATATTTATGTATAAGTTTCAAAAAATTATTTGTTATAGTTTTGCTTTAATTGATTTTATGATTTTTTTTGTAGACATGTCATGTTGACATCATTTTTACATCATGATTTTATAAAAAAAGATTTTGTATACAATATATAATGAATTTGGATTATATTTTTTTTGTAGATTTGATTTAGGTAATATACTTGTTTGTGAATGAGTTTGACATGTTTATTCCATATACAATTTCATGAATCATTTTTCATGTAAAATTGAGAAATTAGCTTATTAATAGTAGACTTTGTGGTGAAGTCTACTGTCAACACATCATGCTGGCATCATTTTGACGTCATGAATTTATAGAAAAAGCTTTTGTATACAATAGGTAGAAAAGTTTTAAAATTTTGTTTGTTTGTTTTGTTTAACTAATATACTTCCATATACATTTTCATGAATTATTTTCTTATTTAATTGTAAAATTATTTTATTAATAGTAGACTTCATGACGAAGTCTACTCTAATGTGTAGGTATTGTCCTGTTTTACAGGAAATGACTAAGTTGTCTAAGGAAAATGGATACTGCAAAACTTATTATGACATTTTGATGTGATAATCGTAAATGAGATAGAATTTTCTTCTTTAGAGATGGTTTATGATATTAACATGTTTATGTATATAAATAAATTTTATAAGTTATTAGACTTTTATCTCATATAAATTAGAGTTTAAAAGAAGTCTCACAAACTTCATTTGTTTCACAATATGTATGAGGAAATCACTTGTTTTCTCTTAATTTAACTTATTTAAAATATTTATATGAACAAATCATTTGATATATATGAGCAAATCACTAGTTTTCTAAATGAGAAAATTACAAAATCAATTTTTAGATAGGTATAACAAATTATATTGACAAAGTTAAGATATAAAAACCCACAAGATAGATATAACAAATTCAAATTAATAACTTAAAATGTAATTAAGAAATAGATTTCATATCAAAGAGTTTTCTTAATTCTAATTAAAATTCGATATAAGAGACTTCACTAGAAGACTTCTCTTGGAGACTTCTATAGTAGACTTCTATTTCAAATTTTTCCGCTTAATTTTCCAACCTAATATTTTTAGATCCCGCCATTTTCAATCTAGGTATAGTTGAACTGTTGAAGATTTCTTAAGAGTAGACTTACTCTTCAGAATTCTAAAATAGACTTCTCTTGTAGACTTCCTCTTTTCTTGTCTTTGATAAATTTCATAAGCAAAATCCTTGAAAAAATCACTAAGTTAACATTTAAATAGACAAATTTTGGTAAACATAATCCAAAAAAACATGCTTGAACTCTCCAATTTAAATAGATAAATATTGAATATCCTTAAAATTAAATTACTTACTAACACAACAATAAAAAATAGAAATTCTTCATTACTTTCCGATATTTTTTAGTTTTTAGATATTAAAGATTGAAAATTTTAAAAACAATAAGACTAATCTCATCACGATCGAGTCTTTGAACTAAAAAAATAGCCGAATAAAGCAATATTTTAAAATAAGAAAGTTAACAAAAATCACATCTAACAAAAATTCATCAAAAGACAGAAAAATATGAAGAAGAGTGAAGGTTTACAACAACAATAAAACGCCAGTTACAAAAAGTCTGTTGCAAAACTAACTGAAAGGTTGAACCAACATAAGACATACTTCTCAACGAAGTTTACTATCGCGAGTGAGATCTGAAAATCAAAAGAAAACTAAATAGAGACGATTTTTACCTTCTTCAACCGTTCAGAACTTTAAGTACCATTGATTGTAGGCGATCTTGATAGATTCATGTACTTCAGATATGCATATCTACAAATGAAGATGACTTTAAGAGATGAGAATAGAGAAAAGTAAATAAATAAGAAAAGATAAAGAAAACAGTCAAATCTAATAAAAATTAACCAAAAGAGAAAGAAATGTGAAGAAACATGAAATAAAGCGCCACAACAATGACGACAATGAAAGAAAAAGGTATGGAGGAAGCTCATAGAAAAAGAGGAGAGATGAGAGAGAGACATTTTAGAAAGAGGTTTTAAAAAAAAAACAAAATTAGTGTTTCCAAATTGTCCCTCCTTTATATAGGGAGTAAATTTTTTAGGTTAAACATTCGATGGAGTAAACTTCGCTTGAAGACTTCTCCTACAGACTTCTATGGTAGACTTCTTTTTCAATTTTTTCCCGCCTAATAATCCCGCCAATTTTCATTTTAGGTCTGACTTGAGAAAGTAGACTTCTACCGCATACTTCTACAGAAGACTTCCACCGTAGACTTCTTCTTTATGACCTAGAATTTGCTATTTAGACATGTTTGTAAATATGACTTATTTGTATCAAATTTTATTTTTTATAGGTAACATTTGACTGTGTTTTAATTATTCAAAAATAGTTTGATAAAATATTTTTTTATATAAATTTTATAATTTAAATTTAAGATGTATGTAAAAATGCAGAGGAAGACTTCCAAAGTAGACTTCTTAAGGGTTAATACTGTAATTTAAACTTTTTTTTGTTTGGTCGCAAGGATGATCAAGGTAATTTCCTAACCCCAATGATTTAGTTTTACATTTCTTTTCAAAAATGGTCTCCTTAAATATCTAAAATCAAATAATGGTCTAAAAAGCAATTCCCCCTTGAATCATGTCCATTTAGTTTGCGTAATCATAAGGAAATTCTTTTTCTTTTCTTCTGTTTTATTTTATTTGTTTCTTCTTGTTTCTCTCTCTCCTCTCTCCTCCCTTTTTCTCTATTTCTATTTCTAGTTTATTCAATACAAAAAATTATTATGTTTATACTATAAGTTATAATATTTTTATATATTTTTTACACCTATTTTGATATATTATAATTAATTTTTGATAAAATCTTGTGGATGTTAAAGAGATATGGGCTTTGATTGGTAACCTTGCGGAATGGCGGAATTGCGTTTAAAAATGTGATTCCGCAAGTTTTGCGTTTAAACGCAATTCCGCCATTTCGCATGTTACCAATCAAAATATAAAAAAACTCAATTCCACAAATAATTCACCTAAAGTTCAATTTTTCACTTAATGGAGTTTTCTTTGTATTTTTTTAAGCGAAAACGCAGACTATGCGTTTTCGCGTTTTTTCTTCTATTCCGCCAGTTTTATGATTGGTAAAATTCTTGCGGAATTGCGTTTTTAAACGCAATTCCGCCATTCTGCAGCTTACCAATCAAGGCCATGGTGTGAATGGTATAATGAAAGAGTATCCATATATTAATAAATATATGTACACAAAAACGCGTTGACATAGACGAAGGACTATGCAAACATAAACACCATTTTACAATCTACATGAACACATTTTATAAATCGATGTGGATACCATTTAGCAATAACTCTCGGTACTGTTTAAAAACATATAATATCTCATATATGGTGGACAATATATCATAAAATATATAGTTCATATATGTGAAAAAATAGTACATAAAAACATAAAAATATACACTAAAAGAGTGTCAACATACAACTGTAGACAAAGCGTGTCGATATGGACTGAAAAAATAAACATATGTAGAATGAAAGTAGATTGTGTGAACATGAACACCATGTTATAACTGACGTGAACATCATTTTATGAATAGATGTGAACACCATTTAGCAATAACTCTCGACATTTCTTTGATATATTTTAGGACGTTAAAAACTGTGCGATGAATGGTATATATAATTCAAATTCGGTGAATAAGTATAAAGTAGATGCATAGGTTGAAAACATATTAAAACGTGGACAAAGCATAATGGACAAGTCTTTTAGACAAATGACCGCGTACACCGTACATTTATTCCACAATATAATGTATGAAAGTGTATCCACATACAAATGTACATAAAAACGTGTGGAATGAACAAAGGAAATAAACATATATAAAGTGGATGTACATGAATATGGACTAATGCAATAATAACTTGTATAATTGTGGAAAAATTGTTTATCGTAGTTTAGCTAACATGAATATGTGTGGACATGGACAAAATAAATAAACATCTATTTTACTTATCCACAAGATTTGAATCATATTTACCATTTATGCCATAATTTGTTGACGTACACAAAATCTGATCCAAAAATTAAAAAAAAATATTATAAAATAGGTGTCATAAAGTAGATAAAAGTCTATAATTTATATTATCACAAAAATATATAATATTTATAAAAACCAAAAGAAATGAGAGAAATAAGAGAGACAAGAGAGGTAAATAAAAGAAAGAAAAATGAGGGAGAGAGAGCAAGAGATGTGAAAAAAAATTAGTTAGGTTGGTTAGGAAATAGTTAAAGGATAAAATGATTAATTGGATAAAATAGAGTAGATCAATCTTATTTTAGAAGTTTTCTGAGGGTAAAGTGTCTAAGGATGACAAATTGCCTAATCTTGTAGTTATACTTTGACAAAGTGCCTTACAGAATATAAATTTCTCTTTTATTTAAGTGGAGTCTTTAATCTCATTTTTATTTACCTAAACACTCAAGTCAAAATTATAAAATATATTAAAATGAGTGTCATAATATAGAAAACAAAGGAAAAAAGAAAATTTCCATCATAAATTCTTTTTTATTGGTTACACTATAAAATTTTAATATTTATTAAAACCAAAAGAAATGAGAGAGAAACGAAAGAAAGAAGAAAATGAGGGAGAGAGAGATGTGAAGAAAGAAAATAATTAATTAGGTTGGTTTGACAATAGTTAGAGGGTAAAGTGATTAAGTGGTTTAGTTTTTTTTTGGTTAACTGAATATCATTAAATTTAATCAAAATTGTTTGGATCGGGATATTACCCCTAGTGTAAACCGATCCGATTCTTCATAATTTATATGAAAAGATAGTATCACGTGCTCTCGCACTTTGCTCTCATATGCATTTCCAACCCGTCAGATCTTTGAAAACTCACTCTAAACCACTAGCCGCGTCATGTTCCACCCATGAAGCGTCAATTTAACATGTCGAGAGGGTAAAGGTGGTGATAAAGAAATGATGGTATCATAGCATAAAGCTCTCAACCTCATATTCCTGTTTTGCTCCTTCTTGTTTGCAACCCTCCAGTTTTCATCCTTTATGGTTGCTTGTCGAAGAGTCTCTATGGGGGAGATATCCTTCCCATCAAAGAACTTACTATTCCAGGCTTTCAAAAGATACCACATAATCTAAGGGTAAATATTTTTTTGCGGGTCGGGGGGGGGGATTCATGTCTTTTGTCTTCCAAAAGAGGAAATCCATGTTACAAATAATAGATGTTCTCGGGAAGCAACCCGGAATGGAAAAAAAGTCCGAAAGAGACTATACTTGAATAGCAGGGGGCTTCCAAGAGGAGATGATTAATAATCTCATCCGGAGCTCCACATCTGGGAAAAGTCAGGTTTGTCCCTAGGTGTCTGAACGCTAGACGTTGGCAAATCGCCAAACATCCTGAGAGTGCTTGCCACATGAAATGTCAGATTTCCTTGGTTCTTGGATTTTCCACACCTGACTTTTTAGAAAAGTAATGCTCGGTTCTAGAATTTCTTGGTTCAAAACTGTTGATTTCTTACTCCTTGCGAGTTTGTACCCTGATTTAAATGTATACATTTCATATTTGGTATGATTCCAAGCGAAGCCGTCCTGTTTAACTTCGCTACTAGATTCATCCCTAAAATAAGTGGGTTATCATCATGATGGAAAATATCACGAAGGGTTTCCTCGTTCCAATCCTTCGTATCATGTCTAATCAAGGTGTGGACGAGTAATAACGGGTCTCTATATCTCGTCTTATCCGACCCTCTTGGTGGTCGAGTTTGAATATCAAAAATCCACGATTCCCACCATACTCTGGTGTTATCACTACAAAAAAATGGTTATTCTTAGCTCACGATAAATGCTATTGTATGTGATTGATAGCGTTTTTGAAATGGCTATGTCTGCCCCAGCTATAATAGATCGGCCATATGTGATAGCACTTTGTCCGTGCTATAATATTTTGGATCTATGATAGCGATAGTTTCTCTTGCTATAGTTAAATCCGAGCCGAGCCGAGCCAAGCCATAATAAATTGTTATTATTATATATATATATATATTATTTTGTATCAACTGAATTTATATTAAAAATATTTGAAATAATTTTATTAATAACCAAAAATGTTACACAAAGTATGATATATGAAATATGCACTTGTGGTATATTCAAACAAACAAAATGAAATAGAAGTCGAAATAAAATCCTCTCCACAAACGCTTCTCCGATATGCAGCAAGGACTGCTCACTCTTTCCTTCCCAAGAGCTCCATGAAGTCCACACTGAGATCAAAACAAGACACGAAGTCACTGTTTTGGTTCTATTTATGTTGGGATTAGAAGTCACAGGAAACCCATTAACATCAACAAAGTATAAACATTTGATAATCTCAACTGTTTTTTTAATAAGTAGAGCAAGAGAGAGAGACTTTCAATCACAAAATCTAGTGTTGGAAAATACTAAAGAGAATATGATGAGAGTACCTGGTATATGTTAAGGCTAGCCTTTGTTGAGTCGTAAATCTTGATGTCTTTTCCTTGCTTATCATAGATATGCTTCTGCAGCAACCAAGAAATATAAAAGTCGTTATCAGGAAATGTAACGACAAGTTTTAAGAATTTTAACACGTTCTCTCTATAATGAAATTAACGACAGTATACAAAGTAAGTATGTGACTTGAATTCTTGTCCTTACCGCAAGGCTTTCAGCCACCAACTTGACACCTTGAATGCTAGCATCCTCATTCACAAGTTGCCTGCAGAAAGAGCATCGACGTTATAGTCTGAAGGATAATGTCAATTCTTGAAATAGGAAATATTACATTGAAATAGTTTGTCAAACTGCACAAAATAGATGATTAATATTGTAAAGGCTACCTCGTATCAGATAGACTTCCAGCACTTGCCAATAACTCGGGTGGAGTTGAAAGTTCGGATAGAGTGGCTGCAGTTACTCTTGAGTCTTGAAAACTGTTCATGCTCCCAAGCAACCTAAACAATCAGCTTGTTTATAGCTACTTACCAACGGAGATGGCACAGAGTTTGTCGTAAACAATAAAGGATCAACACTTCTGATATCTCTTGGGTGAAGACCTGATAGAAAAAGAGTAGACTTTTATCTGTGTATAGCTGAAAGCTAACAACATCAATTATTAAAGAACCGATCCGTTATCAGTACATGAGCCTCTAGCTTGTTTGGAATGGTCTCAAATGCTATTATATCAGTACCAGACTCCCCTAGAACTTGCACTCTTCTCCGGTGTAAATCCTTCAGTGTTTCCAGTGTGATCAAATCACCATATATCCCACTGACAAAGCAACAGTTTAAAAGGACGTTTTTAAGGACAAAACTCAAATCTGAACAGTGTGAGTGATGAGAGCTAAACCTGTATTCTGATCCATCAGCCAAGTAAGCACCGTAGCTACCTATTGATGCTGCAACTAGTATAGGACGCATTGTAAGAATCTTATTATCCACGATTTGGATAGCTTTGCATTTGTCATAGTACGTGTCCCGAGCTTCGCAGGCTATTTCTATGCTCTTTATAAGCAAAGATTCGCTTTGCTCTCTCGAAAAGCCTTTTGCTTCAAACCCCTGAATCGTGGCATGTTCAAATTGACCACCACCAATCCACGTTTTAGTAAGACCAACAGAAAAAAGACAGAAAGATGAAGAGAAGGATAGAGAGAAACAAAGAACATGATAAGAGGCGTTGGAGATGATATCAGCACCTGCTTCAAGGTAATCGAGATGCACCTGCTCCATCCAAGAAACAAAGGCAGCTAAGCAAGCTATAATCCATTCAATTCAAACAGAAAAGCACAAAGCTTTGTCCAGCAGCTGGAACTACGAGGCCGCCTGGCGAGCAAAACGTTCGATTAAGATTTCACACTTACAACAGACACAGGCACATCTGTTGGCGAAAGAAAGAAATCTAAGTGTGTCACAAAGCAGAAAGAAAGAAATCGATGGCGAAAGAGCTAAAAATAACAAAAACTTGGATCTTGACAAATCAAGGAAAGAATCAAGACAACAAGAAGTAAAACTAAAATCAGATAGCAAATCTAAGTGTGTTTCTCAGAGGATTAGATTCGTAATCGCCAAGAGCAAATGAGAAGGCACAAAAGAATCAAAACCTCAACACATATTTACCATCTCTAATCTTCGAATTAGGTTGAGAAGGCTTGGTCTGATTTACGACGGCTCAGCGTGAGTCCTAACTACTCCTTTAGATTTTCCTATTTCTTCTTCTCGTTTCTAGTCTCCACAAATTTTAGGGTTTTGAGATTGGGGATTTAGGAATTTCGAAGGATTTAGAGGAGAATCATCTAAATCGATTGAATAAGAGACTATAATAAGAATCAAAGAGGACGAGCAAGGTGGAGGAGCTGTGTATGAACTACGGAGGAGAAAAAGAGAAATCCAGAGAAAGACGAGAGAGAGAGGATTGTATTTTGTGAGGTGAAGGGAGATAAAAATATGAAGGGTGTAACTGGTTTTCTGTTTTAGGAATACATGGGATTAAATGAATAAGATGGAATAGAATTGAAAAAAATGAGATAATTGTTTTATTCCATTCCACTTATCCCTTTTATTCATGAACATTTTTTATCATGAATAGTTTTTAACGTCATTCACAAATTTTCTTCTTTATCCCACAGGAATGTGTGGAATCAAAATCTTTTGTTTTCCTATATAACTGATAGCATATTTATGGAATTATCAGGAATAATCAATCTCACATCATTCCATTCATAAAAATAGCATTCCAGTTACAGCCGAAGTATTTAAGCCCGGTGGGAAGAATAGGGGTTATAATTAGGTAAATGGGAAAGTAGGCTTTTAGCTTACTGTTTACCAATTTTTAAGACCAATTTACCCCTAATGCTATGGAGATCTTATCTCTTTCTCTCTCGAAGGTTGTCGTCTTCATTCTCCAGCTTCTTCCTCTGCTTTTTCTAATTCATCCTCCTAATGAATCAAAAGCTATAACTAAATAAATAATGATATATTATCTTCTATCTCTTCTTCTAATTTATCATCTGCTTCTTTTTCTAATTCATCTTTCTGACGAATCCTCTTAAAACTGAAGAAGACTTGTTCTTACATCTGGAGATTCCCCATGTCACTTCTCCGATGAACAAGACGATGCGTCTCATCTCGGCTCCGGAACCCCCAAAATTGTTGGTTCGCTAAATCCTAAGGTTTCGAGACATCATCCGGTAATGAATTTTTTTTGCTTCGAAAACAACATCCACCAATTCGTCTCTAACATTAACCAGTGGCAAGATATAGTCATGGGATTCCACGATGATGGTGATTTGAAATACCTAAAGCTTAGAGAGACTCCTGAAAGCTTTATTAGGGTTTGAATTAATAATTTGGTTAGTGCGATATGTAGAAACTTAGATATACATTTACATATATATATATATATATATATATATAACAACAAACATGTTAACATGTTTAAAAAAATATGTATTTTTGCTAAATATAAAGTTAGCGGTAATGTTGTTATCATTTGATATGCTAAATATAAAATTAGCGGTAAAACACTAATGTTCGTATTGTTCTAGTTATAAATATTGTTATCAGTTGGTATGCTAAATAAAAAATTAGCATCATATTTAAATACTTATCTAATAATATAAATATTTAACATGTAACAAGATAAAATATATAAAAATGTATAACACTGAAGTATTTTGAACTAAGGGTAAATATGTAAAAAACACTTACCGACAGCAACCATAAAATAGCTCATATGTCCCATCATGTCTGTTTAATTAATTTCATACGTGTTTTGTATTTTCTACCTAAATGACTCTAAAAATATTTAAGAGGATAAAATTTTACCAAAACCAAAAGTGTTTGGCGCTCATCACAAAAATTAGGCTCCAAAGTTAATTTTTATTCCCGCTTAGTAAAATTTCGGTTTAGTGTTATTTAAATGCTATAATACAATAATCAAAATCGAAAAATCATTTTTATAGCATTTATAAAGATCGTGCTATCCTTATGTGCTATCAATTTTTTTTTTGTAGTGTATATCCGGATCCAATAGTTTTCTGTACCCCTTGTCGGAGTGTTGGCCGCACATCCATGATACTATGACACTTAAACGATGGGGAGAAGACCTTACGATATTTTAACGAATTTTATTGATTATAATACCTCCCACGTATGTGCTAATAGGGATGAAGGGTATTGTAGTAGCCTTCATAGTTGTTTCGCGAGTAGTGCAAGATTTTGAACTCTAAGATCTCTGAATCCTAAGTCTCCCTTTTCTTGGGGAATGCAAATTTTATCCCATGCTATCCAGTAGAGGTCTTTGTTGTTCTGTTTAGAGCTCCACCAGAAATTTGAAATAGCACTCCTTAATTTATTTGTCAAATCCTTAGGAATAAGATAGCATGACATCACATAGGTCGATACTGCTTGTGCCACCGATTTTATTGCACCTCTTTTTGCCCTTGGACAGGAGTTTTGAATTCCAATTATTAGCCCTGCCATTTAGGCGATCTCGTACAAATGCAAAGATTATTTTCTTTGGTCCACATATTTGTTCTAAAAGGCCCAAGTACATACCCATTCTACCTTCATTTGTGATATCAATCGTTCTTTTAATGTCGCGCCGTGTGTTTGGAAGATTTTGAGTTACTTATCTTTTGGCTTAATGTGTCCTCATAAGTCTTGATTATTTTTACTATATATGCACATTGCAGGACGTCGACTTTGCAAAAGAAGAGGCTATCATCCGAAAAAGAAGATGAGCGACAATGGGACTAGCTCAAACTATCCTTAGTCTAATGATACGTCTTTCTGCTTCCGCTCTATTCAAGAGGAAGATGAGGGCCTCCGAATATAGTATAAACATGAAGGGGGAAAAGGGATCTCCCCGTCTTAGTCCTCGAGTGGGTCTAATCTTTCTTTTTTCTTCTCTGTTGATTAGGAATTAGTAATAGATCGAAGATACGTAGAACATCAAAAGTTTAACGTATTTTTCCGCAAAGCCCAACTTTAGAAGCATGGCTTTAAGGAAGCTACATTCGATTATGTCGTATGCTTTGCTCATATTAGTTTAATGGCCATAAATTTCGATATGCACATTAAGTTTGTGCAAAGGGCATGAAAGTTTTCTTTTGCTAAAGGTATGATATCAGTAATAAGTTGTATGGCCACGTAAAGCTGATTGTGTCTCCAAAATCAAAGTCGAGAGAACACTCTTTAGTCGTTTGCACAATATTTTAAAGGTTATATTGTAACTGAAATTGCAAAGACTAATTTGTCTAAATTCTGTCATGGCCCTAGGTCATTATTTTTTAGGGATAAGGCAAATGTTGGTCTGGTTTGGCCGCGAGTCAAAACTTCTGGTCGTGAAGAAATCATTAACTAGTATTATAATGTCTTGACCTACAATCGGCCAGAAATGTTGATAAATTTTACTTGTCATGCCATCCGGTCTTGGGATTTTTCTGGATTTATATCGAAAAGGGCCTTAGGAAAAAGTGCCTAAAGATGAAAGCAATTTTATTTTAGAAATTTCCTTAGGCAAATGCCTAAAGATGGCAACGTGCCTAATCTTGTAATTATACTTGCCAAAGTGTCTTAGGGTGTAAATTTCTCTTTTAATTAAGTGAAGTCTTTTAATCTAATTTTTATTTACCTAACCACTCAAGTCATAAAATTCTTTAAAATCTAATAGCATCTGATATTGAATTTACTCAAATATTTAACAGAATATTCTATAAAAAGAGAGATGTAAAATCAGCCTAAGTGGGAGTTCAACAATTGTAGATGGGACTAAAACTTTGCCAAATTTTATATTAGCAAACAACTCTTATAGATTTAGTGCATACACGTTTTAACAACAAAATACACACATCATCTTCTTCTTTAGTTGTTTCAGAAGCTTGGGATACATCATATTGATCAGAATCTAGTTCTTCATCGAAAACATCTTCGAGATTCACAAACTGTTCTTGCTGATCTACTAAATTGTCAACTATTATAAATGGATCAGCCTCAACTACTGCGTCATTCTCATATTGCAATGCACTAGGATCCACTTCTTCACTAGATATAACTTTTCCTCTTGGTTGTATCTTCATTGCAGCATTCCATTCACCTTTCTTTTTGTTTAGACGAGGATATGATACAAAACATACTTGGTCAGCTTGGCTAGCAAGAATAAAAGGATCATACTTTCCGTATCGACTAGTCCGGTTAACATCGATGATCCCTGATTTGTTTATATGTAATCATTTATTCATTGTTGAGTCATACCAATTGCATCTGAAAAGAGTAACTTTAAGACCAACAACTCCAGGGTAATATAACTCAAATATTTGAGTTAAGACTCCATAAAAATCAGGTTCTTCAAGAGAATCACAATCAGAAGTCCCTTTCACACAAATACCATAATTGTGTGTATTTCGATCTTTCCCATGATCTAATGTGTAAAAATTGTACCCTCGACAAAAATAGATCGGCCAAGATGTTACTTTAGTTGCCGGAACGTAAACCAAATCATGCAACCATTATGGATAAACACTACGGTTAGTGTCAAGTTTGATCTGGAAAAAAAAAATAGTAATTAGAAAATACAATAGTCACGTACTTTATTTAGGGATTAAAAAGTTTTAACTTACATCGTTCTTTAACCATGATGCAAAATGCATCTCTTTTAACTCAAATAACTGAACTACATTAGTGTAATAAGTGTGTTTCATGTCCTCTTCAAACAAACTGTATATAAATTTTTATATATATTTAGATCACCAACAAAACAAAACAAAAATCAGAGAATAACATCAAAAGTACGAAATATAATATTAAAATTCTAGTTCATTAAGAACGTCATGAAACACGGAGTACATACCTTTCAAAACGTTGGAGATAATCACAATTCAGCAGAACAAATGAATGTGCACAGTTGTAATCTTTAGAATCTAGCCAAACATCCACTGATTTACCACTACCTTGTCCACCTTGTAGAAATATTTCAGGAATATTTGGAAACAAATAATTGTGTGCGACACCTCCATAATCATTGCGAGAATCATTGCGGTTTTTGGTTTGGATATGAGCTTCAAAATAATAAGAGCTAAAATCTGAAATTTCCTCACTAACATATTGTTCCACAATAGATCCTTCAATTCTAGCTTTATTTTTTTGCCTTTTTTCAAATGGTACATATAGCGTTCGAACGGATACATCCATCGATATTGAACAGGTCCACCGAGCTCAGCTTCGTGAGGAAGATGAACATCTACATGCTCCATCACATCAAAAAATGATGGCGGAAATATTTTTTTCCAAATAACATAAAATAACAACTGTATTTTCATAATTTCCAGTAAATCTTTTTGTAAGGTTCTTGAACATAGATCACGAAAGAATAAACTTATTCCTGTCAAAATAAAATTAAATACTAATAAATATATTTTTATCATAATAATTTATAAAACAAAATTATGTATACAAATCACGTACCCGATAATGTTTGATGGATGTTGCTTGGTAATAACTCGGCAAAAGCAATCGGAAGTAACCTTTTCATAAAGACATGACAATCATGACTCTTCATTCCCAAAAGTTTGTTGGGATAGTGTCCTGAAATCACACTTGTACTCACTCCTGTGATAGTTGTGTGTCGAGATCAGACATTCGTATAATACTGGGTGTTTGCAATGCTTTGCTAGAAGCCTCTTGCAATCTGTAGGTCGTGGACTTACTGCCAGTATTATATGATCCTATAGGGTCACACACCTAAGCGAACTGGAAGCTACGACATGGGAATGATCATTGTGGCAATGATCATATTATGTGTATTGAAATACACATAAGAATCGATATAATGGTGTTGTGTCGATCGACACAGCTTGTGTGTCGGTCGACACAGTTCGGTTTTTTCGAACAGGCTTTTTTGGGTTATGGCTTAATTGAGTCTGGCCCGTTAAGCAAGTTTAGGTCGAATAAACTCAGTTTAGTTCGACCTAAACAGATGAGCCGTCCAGTTTTCTTGAGAGAAACACTAGACACACCAGAGAGAATTGATCCCGTTGATCCGGCACTAGCATCCCGTTTCCAGTGAAGCGTGCGTGTGTATCTGGTAGAGGCAAGGCGTTTGCGTTGCTCCACTGATCTCGTTCACCATCTCAATTCCGCTGCCAGAAAGGTAAGAACGAGGTTGGTTTTCATTCAATATATCAAACCCTAGATCCATAGGGATCCAACAGTGGTATCAGAGCGTGTTAGGGTTTAGCTATTGAATATGATGCAAATTAATTCGAATCCTGATGTTGTTGAATTGATTTTTGCATGTTCAAATCGTGTTTTCATGTTATATTCTCGGTTTTGTTCTGTTTGAAAAGACGAAGAATTGATGAAAACGCACTGTGTCGATCGACACAAAGCGTGTGTCGGTCGACACGCCGCGGCAGAACGCGTTAAAATTTTAGGGTTATCGCAGGGTGTCGATCGACACAAAGCGTGTGTCGGTCGACAAAGAGCGAAAACTCGTAATAAGATTTAGGGTTTGTCGTAAAGTGTCGATCGACACAAAGCGTGTGTCGGTCGACACAAAGCGAAAATCCGTAAATAATTTTAGGGTTTCGATCTGAGATCGAGTACCCGTAATCCTGCTGCGTCGATCGATACACTGGGTGTGTCGGTCGACACAGGCAAAGAAAGTTGATAGACCGGTTCAATTGGATTGAACAGGTTGTATCGCTCGGTTAATTTTGATTAACCAAATTGGTTCTGGTTTGGTCATATCGATCGACACACAGTGTGTGACGATCGACATGGACTATTAAACCGAACTGGTTCAATTGGATTGAATCGGTTATGTAAATTCGATTCGGTTAGACCGGTTATCGAAGAGCGGTTTAAATTTGATTGCATCGATCGATACCAATGGTTGGCGTCGATCGATACAATGCTCGCAGACATGCTAGTTGGACTACATATTTGCATATACCAGAACAATTTAATCCTAAAAGTTGTAGATGAATCTAAACTAAATAAACTGAATGTTTTAAATAAATAAATAAATCCTTGAATGTATATTGGATATGCATCAAGATAAATCGGTTCTTTTCCTCAACTAAATATCAAGTGATCTTGATGTCTTGCCCGATCTTGTCTACTGTCAAGACTCGTTTCGCTGATTGGATAGTCTTGGAGTCCTTGGTATCCACAGCTACATGAGTAAGGCAGGTGATCATTGATAGACTTGCAGTGCGACTGTCAATGATCACAAGACCGAAGAGATTGGTTTACTTGACTGGGCCATCAGAAGTTCTGGGCCCAGAGACATCGGAGTGGATATGACATGGATTGTCTTATCTGCGACCAAGAGTTGTACTGGGTACAATTAGCAATGATTTGCTTACCTGGATGACTAAAGTTTGGGTGATGGCGAGTCGTCCACTCGAATTTTGGTGATCTGAGGATCTTGGTTCATTGTATTCATATGAGGAAACATAGTTATGAATACAATGCGAGTTTTCTTATTAGATAAGATTTCTCATTTCCTTGAGCATTATAACTAAAACCTTTACCTCTTTTAATTGCAGCTATGTCTGTCTCAAATCACATCAACACTTTCTCACTAAGATCCGTCCTTGAGAAGGACAAGTTAAATGGATCTAATTTCTTGGAATGGTATCGGAACCTGAGAATAGTTCTCAGGCAAGAGAACAAGGAATATGTCCTTGAAAGAATTCTCACCGAGAGGCCACGTTCCAATGCTCCGCAGACAGAAAAGAATGCTTGGGATAAGCATTCAGCGGATGTCAAAGATGTTACTTGTCTAATGCTGGTGACCATGAACTCTGAGCTGCAGAAGCAATATGAGAACGTGTTGTCACCCATTGAGATGATTAACAGCCTGAAAGCTTTGTTTCAGGAGCAAGCTCGCACAGAGAGATACCAGACGGTTAAATCTCTCATGGATTGCAAGCTGGCTAAGGACAGTCCAGTAAGTCCTCATGTCCTTAAAATGATGGGTTACATTGATAACCTGGGGAAACTGGACTGTGCCATTAGCCAGGAGCTGGCCACTGACATGATTCTGCAGTCATTGCCGTCGTGTTTTGATCAGTTCATTATGAACTACAACATGCAAAACATGACTAAGACATTGACTGAGTTGCACGGTATGCTGAAGACAGCAGAACCGAATCTCAAGAAGGCTACTCCCAGTGTCCTGATGGTACAAGGGGGTAAAAGGTTTAAGAAACCTAAGAAGGATAAGGGAAAGGCCCAGGTTGTCGAGACTGAAAGTCAAGACAAGCCCAAGCCCAAGCCCAAATCCGGGCCTTCTGCTGAGGATAAGTGCAACTACTGCAAGCAGTTGGGGCATTGGAAAAGAGACTGCAAGAAGTTCAAGGAAGATTACAAGAAGCTGAAGAAGACGTATGATGCGTCTGACTCAGGTATTTATGTTATCGAACTTAATGTTATATCTTCTAGTTCTACTTCGTGGGTATTGGATACCGGCTGCGGTGCTCACATTTGTACTGATGTGCAGGCACTAAGAAACAGTAGAACGCTGAAGAAAGGACAAGTGGAGCTACGAGTCGGGAATGGAGCTAAGGTTGCTGCACTGGCCGTAGGCACCTATGAATTGTCTTTACCTTCGGGCATGATTTTAGCTTTGAATAATTGCTACTTTGTACCTGCGATAAGCAGAAACATAATTTCAGTTTCCGTTTTGGATTTGGAAGGTTTTGATTTTGCTGTTAAGAATAAAGTTTGTTCTTTTAATCGTGATGGTACATTTTATGGTAGCGCCCCATTAGAAAATGGGTTATATGTTTTAAATCAAGAAATGCCTGTCTTTAACATAAATACAAAGCGGTTTAAGTCAAATGACGAAAACCCGACTTTCTTATGGCATTGTCGTTTGGGCCATATCAATGAGAAACGCATCCAAAGGCTCCATCGAAATGGGCTTCTGGGCTCATTTGATTTTGAATCATGTGAGAAATGCGAATCTTGCTTGGTGGGCAAAATGGCTAGAGCCCCTTTCAACAAACCAAATGAAAGGGCCAGTGGCTTGTTGGGCCTTGTTCATACTGATGTATGTGGGCCGATGAGTACTGTTGCCAGAGGAAATTACAAGTACTTCATTACCTTCACTGATGATTTCAGTAGGTATGGCTATGTCTACTTGATGAGACACAAGTCAGAATCCTTTGATAGATTCAAGGAATTCAAGAATGAAGTACAGAACCAACTTGGCAAAAGTATCAAAATTCTGCGATCGGATCGCGGAGGAGAATACTTAAGCCAAGAGTTCAGCGACTATCTGAGCGAGTGTGGAATTGTTTCACAACTCACTCCTCCTGGAACACCTCAATGGAATGGAGTGTCAGAGAGGAGAAATCGAACCTTATTAGATATGGTTCGGTCTATGATGAGTCATACTAATCTTCCATTATCCTTTTGGGGATACGCTCTAGAAACGTCTGCGTTTACACTAAATAGGGTGCCATCTAAATCGGTGGATAAGACACCACATGAATTGTGGACTGGGAAAATTCCTAATCTGTCTTTCCTGAGGATTTGGGGTTGTGAAGCTTATGTCAAACGTTTAATCTCTGACAAGCTTGCACCCAAATCAGATAAATGCTACTTCGTTGGTTATCCTAGGGAAACCAAGGCATACTACTTTTACAACCAATCTGAGAACAAAGTATTTGTTGCTCGGGACTGTTCTTTTCTTGAGAGGGAGTTTCTCTCTAAGAAAAACAGTGGGAGTAAAGTACATCTTGAAGAAATTCAAGATGCACAGGAAACTGCTCAACCTGTTGAGGAAGAGCAGCAGTTGGATCCACAAAGTTCTGTGGAACCGGCGCCTGTGGAGCCTGAAGTTCGCAGATCCGGAAGGATCCGTCACGAACCCGAGAGATACTATGGATTTCTCGTAACCAATTCAAATGATCTGATGATCATTGAAGGTGACGAACCAGCGACCTTTGCGGAAGCAATGATGGGCCCGGACTCCGAAAAGTGGCTTGGAGCCTCTAAATCCGAAATGACATCCATGTCAGAAAACCAAGTATGGTCCTTGGTCGATTTACCTAGTGGTGTAAAAGCCATTGAGTGTAAATGGATCTTCAAGAAGAAGATTGACGTGGATGGCAATGTACAGATTTACAAAGCGAGATTGGTGGCTAAAGGTTTCAAACAAATTCATGGTATTGACTATGATGAAACCTATTCCCCAGTAGCTATGCTTAAATCTATTCGGATTCTTCTAGCGATTGCTGCTCATTACGATTATGAGATTTGGCAGATGGATGTCAAAACCGCATTCCTGAATGGTATTCTGGAAGAGGATGTGTACATGACACAGCCTGAAGGTTTTGTCGATCCTAAAAACGCTGGAAAGGTATGCAAACTTCATAAATCCATTTATGGATTGAAGCAAGCATCACGGAGTTGGAATCTTCGTTTTGATGAAGCAGTAAAACAATTCGGTTTCATCAAGAACGAAGAGGAAGCATGTGTATACAAGAAGACTAGTGGGAGCAAAATTGCGTTTCTTGTACTGTATGTCGATGACATACTCCTCCTCGGTAATGACGTTCCGTTGCTTCAGTCTATCAAGACTTGGCTTGGAAGTTGTTTTTCCATGAAAGACATGGGAGAAGCCGCGTACATTCTTGGAATCAGAATCTACAGAGATAGAACTAACAAGCTGATTGGATTGTGCCAGGACACTTATATTGATAAGGTGTTGCACAGATTCAAGATGCAAGATTCCAAGAAGGGCTTCATTCCAATGTCTCATGGCATGAGTCTCAGCAAGAAGCAGTGTCCGGCGACATCTGCTGAGCGAGAACGCATGAATAGGATTCCTTATGCTTCTGCAATAGGATCTATCATGTATGCCATGCTCTGCACTCGTCCAGATGTAGCTTACGCGTTAAGCATGACAAGCAGATACCAATCTGATCCAGGTGAGGAACACTGGACAGCTGTCAAGAATATTCTCAAGTATTTGAGACATACTAAGGATAAATTCCTTGTGTATGGAGGAAGTGATGAACTTGTGGTGAATGGATTCACTGATGCGAGTTTTCAGACAGACAGAGACGATTTCCGATCACAATCTGGATTTGTCTTCTGTCTAAATGGCGGTGCGGTGAGCTGGAAGAGCTCTAAGCAGAATACCGTAGCTGATTCCACAACGGAAGCTGAATATGTTGCTGCTTCAGAAGCGGCAAAGGAAGCTGTTTGGATCAAGAAGTTCATGACTGAACTTGGTGTGGTTCCTAGTATCTTGGAGCCAGTGGCTTTATTTTGCGATAACAATGGAGCCATTGCTCAGGCGAAAGAACCCAGGTCACACCAGAAGTCCAAACACGTTGAGAGGAAATATCATTTGATTCGTGATATTGTCAATAGAGGTGATGTAAAGATCAGCCGAGTTCCGACAGATGAGAACGTCGCTGATCCTCTGACCAAGTCACTCCCAAGGCCTAAGCATGAGAGTCATACGACTGCTGTAGGCATTAGAGATCTTATGATGTAATCTTGATTCTAGTGGGAGTTTTTGGTTATATTTTAAGTTATAATAAGACGCTCTTGTAAACATTCTTTGGAAGTGTTTCAATGAAATTTGATTTCAGCATTATTTATATTGTGATCTAAATAATGGTCCCAAATAAGTTTATGACATATTATAGGTCATCAAGTTGAGGACTTGATCATGAAACCCTATAAGTTAATGAATTATTTTGTCCCTAGTCGAGGTTGTAGAATTGGGACACTAACAACCGGTAGAGACTAGATTGTGAGGTGACTGTTGGCTAAGTTTCATGGAGCCAATGATATGATTATCGCAGTCAGTCACATAGATATATGTTAGTGAACATATGATCGGACATGACCCGCTAATGAGAAGTCTACAAGATAGTTATATCTGTGTCATAAGAGATTCTCATTACGACTATAGAGTATAGTCCTTAGACCTGAGTTCATCATGCTTTCTTGCATATGAATTGGTACACTTTGACCTTGTCAAACGTCGACCCGTAACTGGCGACTATAACGGCACTGTTCGGGTGTATCATGAAGTACGCGTTGAAACAGGGATGGAACAAGAAGGGATTTGTCCCTCCTGTATAACGGGAGATAAATATCTCAGGGCCTATCGAAGATTGATTACTGAGAAAAATGTGTGGCCGCACTCAAACGAACTGTAGTTCAGTTGTTTGTAATGTTCAGTATGAGATCAGGAGTTCGATAAACACGATGTTGGCTTAATAAGGATGACACAAATCTTGCCTTATGCCAAATCGAGATATAGAGACAAAAGGATTATAGGAATTGATGATTCCAGTACAAGTGGGAGATTGTTGGGATAGTGTCCTGAAATCACACTTGTACTCACTCCTGTGATAGTTGTGTGTCGAGATCAGACATTCGTATAATACTGGGTGTTTGCAATGCTTTGCTAGAAGCCTCTTGCAATCTGTAGGTCGTGGACTTACTGCCAGTATTATATGATCCTATAGGGTCACACACCTAAGCGAACTGGAAGCTACGACATGGGAATGATCATTGTGGCAATGATCATATTATGTGTATTGAAATACACATAAGATTCGATATAATGGTGTTGTGTCGATCGACACAGCTTGTGTGTCGGTCGACACAGTTCGGTTTTTTCGAACAGGCTTTTTCGGGTTATGGCTTAATTGAGTCTGGCCCGTTAAGCAAGTTTAGGTCGAATAAACTCAGTTTTAGTTCGACCTAAACGATGAGCCGTCCAGTTTTCTTGAGAGAAACACTAGACACACCAGAGAGAATCGATCCCGTTGATCCGGCACTAGCATCCCGTTTCCAGTGAAGCGTGCGTGTGTATCTGGTAGAGGCAAGGCGTTTGCGTTGCTCCACTGATCTCGTTCACCATCTCAATTCCGCTGCCAGAAAGGTAAGAACGAGGTTGGTTTTCATTCAATATATCAAACCCTAGATCCATAGGGATCCAACAATAGATTATGGCGTAGCAGATGAGTTTTCCAATAAGGCAACTCCCAGAAAATGCTTTGCTTGTGCCAGTTATGGTTTTCACCATATCCCGTTATTTTTGGATGTGATCCTCCGCAACCTACTGTTTTTGGTAAACCAGATAAATGATCTCTCCGTAAATCTTCCCCTGAATAATCTATTGGCGGATCCAAAGCCACAATTTTATTTATGTTGAAGTTCTTTTTGTTACGCCGTAAACTATGATCCTTTAGAAGAAAACGACGGTGGCAATCAAACCAACATGTTTTTCTTCCATGTTTCAACCAAAAAGCTTCAGTATCACTCATACAATAAGGACATACTAAACGGTCATGAGTTATCCATTCCAAATAACATTGCATAGGCTGGGAAATCCCTGATTGTCCACAAAAGCACAGCTCGTAGTGTAAATTTTTGCTTCGTTGATATATCAAAAGCATGAACTCCATCATTCCACAAACCATTTGGCTCATCTATAAGAGGCTGTAGAAATACATCTTAACTTCTTTTTGGATGGTTTGGACCAGGCACTAAAATTGTGAGAGAAAAAAAAAACTCTCGTTTCATGCACATATCAGATAGTAGATTGTATGGTGTTAGTATAACAGGCCACAGCGAATCATTGTGACCAGACATACCAAACGGATTAAAGACATCCGTGCATAAACCAAGATAAACATTTATAGGCTCATCGGAAAATTCAGAATATGTCTGGTTGAAGTGCTTCCAAGCTTTACCATCTGATGGATGACACATTTTGTCACTACCATGTATTGAATAATGCTCTTTGTGCCACCTCATTAGTGAAGCTGTTTTCTGTGACTTATATAATCTTCTCAATCTATCACCTATCGGTAAATAGAACATCCGCCTAAATGAAACTTGCTTTCTTCCATGTTTTTCTTATTTTTTAATCTATCAGCTTCACAAAATTTACAGCTTTCTCGAGATGCATCACTTTTCCAAAAAAAACATACAGTTATTCTGACACACATTAACCTTCATGTAAGGCAATCCCAAAGACCGCATCAATTTCTTTGTGTCATAATATGAGGCAGTGGCATTGTTATCTATAGGCATATAGTCTTTCATCATTTGGGCAATATATTCATGCATTTCTCTGATAAATTATAATTTGTCTTTAGAGCCATACACCGAGATAGTCCTTCAATACATCCATAATATATTGGATATTGACTTGCATTTAACAGATTACAAAATCTTTTAAATTCCTCGTTCGGTTCTTCTTCCGTACTTTGATTGGATGATACATGTTGATCAAAAGCATCAATTACCATCTCTGCGTAAGGGTTTGGAACAATCGTAGAAAAATTGCTCGGTGTGCTTATATTTTCTTCAATGTCTGGAGGATTCTCAATCTCATAATCTTGTCCGTGAGCAACCCAAAGAAAATAGCGTGCCATAAATCCTCTCACTATAAGAATATTGAGTATTTATAGCAGAACCAGCTACCGTTTTAAATGTTTATGCTATAGTTGACTAAACCATGATTTTTAGATAGCGTTTTCTTAATACTAAACTGATAGGTTGTAAGTTTTACCCTATACTAACTGCAAGTGCACAATATATCAATGTAGTACTTAGGGATCGAATCCACGAGGACTCTAGGCAACGATAGGATTAGAACTAAGCAGTTTAAACTAGGAGAAAGCAAATTGTATTGAATAACTAAAAAGCAAGCAAGAAAGTAAATCAGTAGCAAGTTGTGGTTGTAAGCAATAAACTAAGGGCGCTAAGTCTAGGGCATTCTCAGGAAACCAGACAAGCAGATAAATCATTCAGTCAGGATCTAACTAAGCTCAGTTCTAGAACTCAAACACAAATATAGAATTAACCAACTGTCGTTGCGAGAATTCTCTAAGTCTAAGTGCAGCAATCCAAATTCCTTTGTAATTACTAACAGATTAAACCAGCTTTAATTCCAAGTTTGATATGTTCACAACCTAATTAAACCAAATTCCTTTGCGAGTAATTAAATTGCTCAACCTAAATAGTTCAGATTCTAAACCACACTGTCGTGTCAATTTAGCAACCTAAGATCTAGATTCTAAGTGATCAGGTTAGAACTAGCATTAAACACAATTTAGTTTGAAGAACATCTATTGATGTGAATCCTTAACTGAATTAATTATATCTAGCAAGTCATGAAATCCCTATGAGAAACCCTAAACCTAACTATGAAACTACTCAGACATGGAATATGAAGACATAATCAATGAATTAATAGATATCATAAAAGAGATTAGAATAATAAAAGGGGTTAGGAAACTTCTCCAAAAACAAAGTGTAGTACAGGATCAGATCAGCCCCAAAAGCTCTAAAAACTCTCTGCTCTAAGTTATGATAGCGTATGTAAAACAAAACTAAAAAACCTAATTAAATAGCTAAAACACGTCATGGGGCTTCTGTGTAAATATCTGGAATTTCTGGAAATCTTTGCAATATCAGCATTCTTCATTAAACCGCCGAGATCTGGCCCAACTCGCTGTGCATCGATCGACACACTACTCTGTTTCGGACAGTGAGCATAAACTCTCGGGTCAAAACTCCAAAATGCTCCAAATAGCTCTATAATCTCCAAATCCGCTCCAAACGTGCGTGTACCTAATAACACCTATAAAAGACTCGAAAGAAACTATAAAAGACTCTAAAACACACTTATATCATGGCATAAAACCGGTAAAACCATGATATATCAACTCCCCCACACTTAGCCTTTGCTTGCCCTCAAGCAAAACAGAGAACTAAAACATGGTGAAGAGGTTTGAAAACTTTCAGAAACTCTTTTTGTCCTAGAAGCAACAACACTCAGATTCCACTTGGTAAACCACTGAAAGAATCAACCGCAAGATATCAAGACCAACATGTACTTCCCCCACACTTAGCAACTGTCCTAAGTAAACTCCACAATCAATCCAAGCAATTCAAATTCACCCTACTGACTTCTTTACAATATTAAGTGCGGTCTCACCTAAGGATTATCGATCAAAGGGCACATGGATTCTTACTTAGCCAGCTCTAGACCACCATACTATATGTTTCTGGTTCCTTTTCTTCTCTTTTACCTTCCTTAGCATTCTGATTTTTCCCCATTGGGTATCATTTTTTTTATCAGTGCTCTTCCCGTTAAGGGGTGTACTTGGACACATTCCATGGATGCACAGGAGATGATAGTTGTAGCTACCACTCCCAGAGACCACTTCGGAGTTACTAACTCATCCTCAGTTTATTACTACTTTTTTTTTATGGAAGGGGAGAAGGGAACCATACTCGGACAGGTTTACAAGCTGTGTCAGAACTAACAAAGGAGTCCGACTCAAGGTATACCAAGCCCTTAGGTGAGAAAATTAAAGTCAGGATTAAGGGTGAAGCCAGTAAAAGGATTCTCTGAATACTTGAATTGATATGGGTGTCCTCAGTAGGTTGATCCGTGTTGGGTTTTCTAATAGTCATATATTGATCTTTTAGCTTCATCCCAATGGTTACTTAAGTTCCTGCAAGATATTGTTAACTCCTCCAAAATTCACTGTTTCTTACTTAAACTTGTTTTGACTCAATAAAACAAATTTTTTTTTGAAAAACGGACTGACTCTTAAGAAAACAGAAAGATAAATTCAGTAGCTACCTCCCCCACACTTGAAACACACTGTCCCTAGTAGTGTTAAGCTAAGGGTTGATAAAAGAAAGCAAAAATGTTATGGATGTGTTGAGTTCTGTCTGATTTTTACCTCTGTCGCACATGCATCGATACCGTTGCTAGGCGATTTTTCGTCGTGTGTCGATCGTTGCTCAGGACCGCAACGATCGCTGCAATGCGATTACTCATGTTGTGACGATCGACACAAGACTGTGTCGATCGACGCATTGCGAAATTGTCGAACAGTCAGCAAGTTAGCAGGTTAGTCCGTGAGAAATCATCAAATTTCAAACCTGCAAGCTGAAAACCACTGAAAATATATAAAATCAAAGCAACTAATAGTCTCAAATCAATCACAGCATCCAAACATAAGTATCCTAAGAAACCAAAAGAAAAATGCAAAAGAAAAGTGAAAAAAGAAATACAAAGAACCGCAGTCTAGAGATGCCAATACTCAATCACTCGTCATCCATCCCATCAATACGATCAGTACCACTCGAAGAACCGGGTGTCAGAGATCGTCGTCTGCGTTGAGAAGGTCCTGGATGGTGTATATGCGGCTGTCTCATGCAAGTGCATGTACGCATGAAGTTCCAGATGACCCGTAGAATACCATTCGAACGCTCTCTCCACTCTGCCTCAGACATATCACCATAAGGCATCGTAGGTTCAGGAAAAGGTCCAACATCATCGACATGGGCAGAAGGTGCAGGCGCAGAGGAAGTAGAAGCTCGTGTAGAAGGCTCTCCCAGCGGATGAGCCATAGAAGGAACTCTGCGCTGATCACTCGTAGGGGGCTGGTGTTGGGAATGTCCTGAAATCTACCGTACTATCTCTAGAAAGTATGATAAGTGTCGAGATCAGACATAAGTCATAAATACTGGGTGATCATGATGGCTTGCTAGAGTCCGCTCATGATCTATAAGTTTAGGACTTATTACCAGTATTGTATGATCCCGAAGGGTCACACACCATAGCTAACGGGAAAGTTAAATGGAATTAATACGGTAAGATGCAATGGCATTTACTGTATTGGATCAGAGAATTGGGCAAGACAAAATACAGGCTTTTGTCTGATTTGTGTCTTGGGCCCAAATAACAAATGAGCCATTAGTCATTAGACTTGGGCCCATTAGAGAGTTAATTAGAAGGAAGAAATCGAAACCCTAAGCTCATGCTTTTGCGATTTTGCTCCTCTGTGGCCGCGGGTCTCATTCTCTCTCTAACTCTCTCTTTCTGATCTGATCCATCTCTTTGGTCTAGCAGCCATCCCTTGCTTGTAAGAGTGTGGATACTTGAGGAGGAGCCGATTCTCATCAGCTCTAATCTGATCTTGTCATTACCACCAATCACTCCGCTGCAAAAGGTAAAGATCAGGTTTGTTTTATGATTCGTTTTGCAAGAACCTAGATCTGTTTAAGGATTTGTGTTAGGTTGTAATTGAGAATTAAACCATGGAAAACACCCAATAATCCTACAGTGGTATCAGAGCTAAGGTCATTAGTTTCTTGTAATTTGGATCATAGGGCTGTTTAATAATTTTCTTGTAATTGATTATAGTTATTAAAAACCCTAATCGAGTGTTTAGGTTTCGGCATGTGTTAGAGCCGATTAATTATCGGGTTACACACAAGGATCACGTTTTTTGTCTTTATGTGGAAGTCAAAATCGTTTTGAGTTGTAGATGATCGTGTTGATTTGTTTGATAATTAATGTTCAGAATTGTCATTCGCTTGTTGACTTGTTTCGTTTGATAACAATTATTATATGAATCGATTTGTTAGTTGTAAAAGTCAAATCGTTTTTTGTCCTCAAGTGAGCAATCGATAATTAATTTTGTGGGCCGAGTGATCTTGTTCAACAATCGCATGTGATCATACAATGATATTATGCGTGTGATCATGGATCACTTGATTGGATCGCACAAACGATCGCTTGGCATGGTCTCGAATTGACCGCGTGATCTTGAGGGGTGATCGATCGGATGATCGTTTCATCACGAGTGATCGTGTTGCCATGATGCGTGATGATGCGTTAATGGGCCAAGTGATCGTTTGGCCCGTTAAATTATTACGTCCCGCGAATAGTCAATCGGTTAAACCGAGCTTCGCGGTTCGTTGCCCAAAACCACACCGATTTAACCGGTCCATTTAATTTGCGGTTAATCGTGTGTTTAAAGCCTTAAACCGCAAGTTAAATCAAATTGGCTAAAACACTAGGTGTTTCTTCCCGGTTTTGGATTTAACTGAACCGATCCAATTTAATTGGTGGTTCAAGCGGTTAACCCGAATCGCGGTTTGCTGGAAATTATTTAATACATGGTATTATTTAATTTCTGGTTAAACCGGATTGAAATTCAAAATTGAATTTTAACCTAAACCGAAGGCTGGTCTAAGTTTGATTTGGTTGGACCAAATAATTTAGAGCTGGTCTGGTTTAGTAAATAACCGATGGTTTTGATAGTTAATTTGGTCTTGGACCAGAATTAATAAACCGGATCGGTTATGTCAAATTATTGGGCCAGCTGGAATTCTATGGTCTTGGGCCAAGAATTGGGCCTATAATTTGTGACCCAACCCGAAAATATTTATAAAATATTAAATTAGAAATTTCTATTTTTAGTATGTTACTAAATTTAGAAAGTTTCTAAAATAAGTAAGTTTACCAAAATAGTAATCTTCTATTTTTGGAAATAAAACTGAAAAATCCTCAAAACCAATATCAAGCTTGGATGTCTTTCCAATCTTGTCAGCTACTTAACGCTTACTCGATTACAGATATGGCTTACAGTGTGAGGTGTCTGTTTTCGCGTAAGTAAAGTAGTATATAGTCACTAATTTCATTGGGAGTCCCAGACTTTAGTGATTATTTGGCTGTAAGAGATTGTTTTCCTTGACTGGGCCATCGGGAGTCCCGGGCCTTGAGACATCTGGTGTTTTGGGCCTTGGGCCCAATTCACAACCGAGAGTTATATGAGATATAACTAGCTGTGTGTATGCTTACCAAGTAAAGCTAATTCCGGGTGACGGCCAGTGGCCCACTTTGGATTTAGCTGAACATGGGTCTCGGAATCATTGTATTCTTATGAGGTTAAACAAAGAAATTTTGAATACAATGCGAGTTTTCTTATAAGTTGTTAAGATTACTCTTTTATGAACTAAATAACTAAAACTCTATTTATCTCTAAATTTCAGCTATGACGAGCACAAACAATCAAAACACTTTCTCGATCCGGTATGTTCTTGAGATGGACAAACTGAACGGATCAAATTTCTTGACTTGGTCGCGGAACCTGAGACTAGTTCTCAGGCAGGAGAGAAAGGACTATGTCCTTGAAAGAGCTCTCCCCGTGAGGATCGGGTCCAATGCCTCTCATGCAGTATATAATGCTTGGAATAAGCATTATAATGATGCGGTAGATGTGCTTGGTCTGATATTGGCTACCATGGACTCAGATTTGCGGAAGCAATATGAGAACATGGAGTCGCCAATAGAGATGATCAGCAGCCTGAAATTGAAATTTCAGGAGCAGGTAAGAGTGGAGAGATACCAGTTGGTTAAATCTCTCACTAGCTGCAAGCTACCAAATGATCATCCAGTAAGTCCTCATGTCAGTAAAATGATGGGTTACATTGATAACCTGAGGAAACTGGATTATCCAGTTTGCCAGGAATTGGCAACTGAGATCATTCTGCAGTCACTGCCGTCAAGCTATGATAAGTTCGTAAGGAACTATATCAAGAAAGGCTTAACGAAGACGTAGACTGAACTGCATGATATGCTCAAGATAGTTGAGCCAAACGTGAAGAGTACCCTGTACAATCTCATGAATGAGAAGGGTAGGTTTACTAAACCTAATGCTGACAAGGGTGAAGACAAAGTTGTCCAGATTTTGAATCATGGCAAGCGTGTGTCTTCTGAGCCCGAGTCAGATACCTCTTACGTTGGTAAGTGCTGCTACTGTAAAGAGACTGGGCATTGGAAAAGAGATTGCATTAAATTCATGGAAGATTATGAGGAGTTGAAGTTGATGTATGAGACTACTTCCTCAGGTATTCATGTTATTACTTCAAGTTATACCTTATAGGTATTGGATACTGGTTGTGGCACTGATATTTGTTATAATATGCAGAGCCTGAGCAACAGTAGAACGTTGAAGGAAGGGCAAGTGGAACTGCGTGTCTGGAAGGAGCTTGGGATGCTGCCTCAGCCATAGGGTTTTCACTTGTAGATGCCTTTGAGGCTTGGTTTTGTATTAAGTAATTGCTACAATATACCTGCTTTAAGCAGAGTTGTTTTTCATTTTCTTGTGAAGAATTTGAATGTTTTCATTTTGATAAAGACAAGTTTTGTTCTTTTGATCTTAATGAAATGTTAATTGTAGCACCCTATTCAAGGAATGGGTTTTATATCTTAAACCAAAGAGTGCCTAAATGTAACATAAATACCAAATTGGTTTAAATCTGATGAATTAAAACCTGATTTTTCTTGGCATAAATGTTTTGGTCAAATAGAGTAAATTGGATTCAGAAACCCCATAGTTATGGACTTTTGGGCTCATTTGAATGGATATCTTATGAGACTTGAATTATGCTTACTGGACCAAAAGACAAAGGGCCCATCTTAGCCGAGCTAGAGAAAGGCCCAAAGGCTTATTGGAGATTGAACATACTCATGTATGTGGTCCGATGAGCAGTAATGCCAGAGAAAATTTCCTGTACTTCATTGTCTCTACTGATTACTTCAGTGAGTGTGACTGTGTTCATTTGATGAGACACAAGTCGGAATTCTTTGACATGGTCGAAAGAGTTCCAGAGTGAGGTATAGAATCAAAGTGACAGAAGTATTGAGACTCTGGATTAGATCAAGAGTGAGAATACTTAAGTCATTGATAGTGTGATCATCTGAATGAGTGAGAAGTCGTTTCACAGCTCATTTCTCCTGAAAAACCTGGAGGTGTTTCTGTGAGTAAGAATCAGATCTTATTAGAAATGATTAAAGATGAGTCACACGAATCTTCCATGATATTCTCTAAGAATAACGCTCTATAAATATCTAAGTTTACACTGAAAAAGTTCCACCAATATCAGTTGAAAGACGCCACGTAAATGTGGATTGGAATCGATCCAAATTCGTCTTTACTGAGTATTTGTAGTTGTGCTACTTCGCTGGTTGTTCTAGGGAAACCAAGGCTTGTTACTTTTACGTCCATTCTGTTTTCTAAGAAGGGAAGTTACTTTCCAAGAAGAACAGTGGGAGTAAAAGTATAACTCGAAGAAATTCGAGAATTACAGGAGGCTGCTCAACCTGTTGAGGGAGAGCAACGGATGGATTTACAGATTTCTGTAGAATCTACACCTGTATAGCCTGAAGTTCGTAGATATGAATGAATCAGTCACTAATCCGAGAGTGATTTCTCGTCATTAGTTGAACCTGATGATCATTGAAAGTTAGCATGATCTGATGATCATTGAAAACGACGAATCTGCGAAATTCAAAGAAGCGAAAGTAAGCCAGGACTCCGAAAAAATTACACTATGTGTAAGTTAGCTTCATTGATCCATTCATGGATGGAAGCAAACATATTGGAGTTGGAATCTTCGTTCAGTTAAAGTAGTCAAGGTTTTGACTTGAACAGGAACGAAGTGGAACTGTGCGTTTACTAAAAGATAAGTGGGAGCAATATTGCATTTCTCATAGTGTATGTCGATGACATACTGATTCTCGAAAATAACATTCCAATGCTGCAGTCGGTAAAGGACTGGCTTGGGAGTTGGTTTTATGATTGACATGGGTAAAGCCACGTAGTTCTTGGATTTTGGATCTAAAGATAAAGATCCAAAAGAGCTGGTAGGACAAAGTCAGGATTCTTAAATTGACAAAGTCCTACACGTAATCAGCAATCCAAGAAGGGCTTTATGCCAATGTCACATGGCAATTCATTAAGCAAGATACAGTGTCCTGCGATATCTGCTGAGCCTGAATGCATGGATAGGATTCCATATGCGACGGCAATTGGATCTATCATGTATGCCATGACACATACTTGTTTTGATGTTGCTTTAATGCTAAGCAAGACAAGTAAAGACCAGTCAAATCCAGCAAAGAATCACTGGATTGCCGTAAAGAATATTCTGAAGTATTTGAGGAATACTTAGGATAAGTTCTTGATTTACGGAGAAAGTGAGGTGCTACAAGTCGATAGAGTCTGAAAGGCAAGTTTCCAATAGACAAAGATAATTCCTGGTCACAGTCCGGCTATATCTTGTGTCTAACTGGCGGTGCAAGGCACTGTTGCTGACTCCATGACTTAAGCTGAACATTTCGCAGCTTGAGAAGCGGCGAAAGAGGTTGTTTGGAAAGAAGAGTTCATCACTGAACTTGATGTGATTCCCAGCATAGATGAGACTAGCTGCACATCATAGGTCCAAACACCTTGAGGATAGGTGTAACCTATTCCGTGAGATAAATGACAGAGGTGTTAAGTAGATAAGCAAGTTTCATCGAATGAGAACGTTGCTAATCTATTAACGAAGCCACTCCTTATGCCTAAGCACGAGTCGCGGACTGTAGCTGTAGGATGAGTGAAATTAAGATGTAGTCTTAATTTCAGTGGGAGTTTGTAAAGGGCTTAACTTAGTTGTTTTGAAAGGTTCATGTAAACATTTTAAAATGTTAATGAAATTTTTATTTCTGGATTATTTTAACTGTGATATAAAATAATCGTTCCAAAATGATTCATGTCACTATATATGGGCCATCGAAGTACATGAGTAGACTTGATCCTGAAACCCCATATTTAACGAAGTGACATAAATCATAGTGTCCATAGTCGAAGGTTGTTGAAATTGGAACACCAACAACCTGTTGAGACTAGATTGTGTTGAGACTTATGACCAAGTTTCGAGGGGTCATAGATGCGCGGCATCAAAGTCGACACATAGGTATATGTAGGGGAGCATATGACCGGACATGGCCCGCAAGATGAGAACTCTGCAAGATATTAATATTTGTGTCATAAGAAGTTCTCATATACGACTATAGAGTATAGTCCTTAGACCTGAGTTCGCATGCATGTGGCTGCACATGGAGTAATGCGCTTTGATCATTGTCTAACGCTGTTTCGTAACTGGGAGCTATACGGACCTTGGTTGGGTGTATTATGAATTGTGTAGTTCATAGTGATGGAACAAGATGGGATTTGTCCCTGCCGTTTAACGGAGGTAATATCTCTAGGCCAATCGGAGATTTGATAGCTGGTAAGAGAATGGCCATTCCCAAACGGACTTGCCCAAGTCGTTTGAATTGTCAGTATCAAATCTTGTCCGATAAACATGGTCTGGCTATATAAGGATGACACGCATCTTGCCTTATGCCAGATCGAGATATTAAGACAAAAAGACTAGGGAATGTAGGATTCTAGTACAATCGGGAGATTGTTGGGAATGTCCTTTGTAGAATTCCAGTACAAGTGGGAGATTGTTGGGAATGTCCTGAAATCTACCGTACTATCTCTAGAAAGTATGATAAGTGTCGAGATCAGACATAAGTCATAAATACTGGGTGATCATGATGGCTTGCTAGAGTCCGCTCATGATCTATAAGTTTAGGACTTATTACCAGTATTGTATGATCCCGAAGGGTCACACACCATAGCTAACGGGAAAGTTAAATGGAATTAATACGGTAAGATGCAATGGCATTTACTGTATTGGATCAGAGAATTGGGCAAGACAAAATACAGGCTTTTGTCTGATTTGTGTCTTGGGCCCAAATAACAAATGAGCCATTAGTCATTAGACTTGGGCCCATTAGAGAGTTAATTAGAAGGAAGAAATCGAAACCCTAAGCTCATGATTTTGCGATTTTGCTCCTCTGTGGCCGCGGGTCTCATTCTCTCTCTAACTCTCTCTTTCTGATCTGATCCATCTCTTTGGTCTAGCAGCCATCCCTTGCTTGTAAGAGTGTGGATACTTGAGGAGGAGCCGATTCTCATCAGCTCTAATCTGATCTTGTCATTACCACCAATCACTCCGCTGCAAAAGGTAAAGATCAGGTTTGTTTTATGATTTGTTTTGCAAGAACCTAGATCTGTTTAAGGATTTGTGTTAGGTTGTAATTGAGAATTAAACCATGGAAAACACCCAATAATCCTACAGCTGGAATCTCAAAGCATCCAGCGTATCGATCTGTGTAAGACCAGCAGAAGGAAGATCCACACCACACTTCTCTGTGGCAGAGTCATAATAGACCCATACACGTCCCTCCTTCAGCCATGTAGCACTCTGCAGATGGCTGAAATCAAGGAACTCCATGTTGTCATTACGCTCCGTACCCTCTAAGGGAATCCTGCAATGCCTGGAAATGGGAGTAAGCAGACTCCCTACTCTCTCAGTGCCCACACCATCAAATGGCTTCTTCTGCAGCTCGCATAAATGATGAGCAAAATAGCTCCCAAGTTGAGTCCTCTAGTGGGATCTCTCAAAACAGTATCCTCAAACTGATCCCTCAGTCCAATGAACAGCATCTCCATCTCGTTCTTACGCATCTTGTTGGCTTCAAACTTGCACAACAGAGTAGATCCCAAGATGCGCAAGACGTATCTAAGAATTGGATGCCTAACATGAATCACCGCCGTGGTCCTCGAGTTGTATCGACCATTGCCAATACACTCCCAGAAATACTAAGCTTCCTCCACATCCCACTCAAGAGTCATGCCAATACGTGTCGGCTCAGTGCTGAACCCATAAATCCTGCAGATATCGAGAAGGGGAATCCGATACCTGCAACCTAGGCACATGAAGGTAAAGAAACCTCCTGAAGCTCTCCTGCTCTCTGGGTCAGGGTAAACCACTCTGCAAGTGGCTAGAAGATATCTCACCAGCTCGGGGTACATCTCGTAAGGCTGCATTGGAATTGTCCCCAGACCAATGCCCTTACATAGTGCAAGAACGTGCTCATCAATGCCCAGACTCCTGCAAGTCGAATAATCTGCAAACTTGGTCGGCTTAAGCGTCATGCTACACCAACCATTGTACAGCAATGTGTCAAACTCATCCCAACGGTCAAGTAATGGCCTCTCTGTGAAGGTGTCGGTCTTGAGCAACTCATCTATCTCCATGCCCCAGACCCTATCTGTCGGAATCAGCTGCGCGTCTGCTCTAGGCCATGGTGGCTGTATGGCTTCTTGATCTCTCTGATAATCCTCAGGTGGATCCGAGTCTCGATGGAACCACTCAGCTGGTGGGTGATGGTGAGCTGTAGCTGCTGCTGTGGTGGCTCTACGTTTGCGAGCTTGTCGAGAAGGCATCTGCAAGAAATTAAAACAAGTAAGTCTCGGCAGAAACTCCCTGTGAAATCGCAGAGCAACGACCGTTGCACAAGTGCAACGATCGATGCAGGGCGATTTCACAGCCGACAATGAATCTCAAAAATTGTTTCTAAATCCGTTCTTAGATCACTTAATCAGCCATAATACATCACCAAACAACCTAAATCAAGTCTAATACAGTACATAATCATCAATTTCAAGCCAAAAATCTCTAATTTCTAAACCCTAGAACCGAATCCGAAAATGATGAAAATGAGAGTTCTTACCTTGGATTCACTGCAATTGGGTTAGAGAAATAGATAGGGGATGTTAAAACAAGCAAAATCAAGCTTTGAATCAGAGAAAATGATGGAGAAATGAGAGATTTAGGGTTTGGAACTCTCGGTTGTACGGACGGCGGAATGGGGAAGAAGAGAAGAGAAGAAGGGTTAAGGCACTTACCTGGATCGTGTGAGCAACGATCGATGCATAAGTGCAACGATCGACGCTGTTGAACCGAATTGGTTCCGGTTTAGCACACGTACCTTAATTTTGCAATTAAACCATTTGCAACGACCGTTGCACAGGACCGCAACGATCGTCACAAGGCGATCCCATCTCTTCGTCAAATCTCCCTGCAACGACCGTTGCACATATAGAAACGATCGTCACACATCTCCAAACAGTGTTCTTTATCTAAAACTTAGCAAAAACAAATAAAAACGTTAAATCCTAAGAAAAACACCAAAAATAAGAAAGAAAAACACTAAAACCTAACAATGGGTTGCCTCCCACTCAGCGCTTGTTTAAGGTCATTAGCTTGACCGGACGAACAAGATCAGTTTGCTGGAGATCCTGACAGAGACAGTGATTGCCTCTGTGCAAGTCTCCTCATCCAAGGTGGAGAGTAATCATCATCAGTGTGAACGCGTCCGAGAAAAGAAAGAGTGAAATGATATGGTGGATCTGAAACCAAAGTCTCACTTATCTGCTCTCCATATCCATCCTTAATGGTGAAGGTCTGCCCATCAATTAATGGCTTGCGTAGCATGTCCATTTCAAAGTGCAGTGGCTCATCTCCCAGATGGAGATCAATCAAGTTGTGCCTCACATCTATCACTGCTCCAGCTGTGGCCAAGAATGGTCTACCCAGTATCAAAGCAACATCCTGCTCACTATGGTACTTAAGAACCAAGAAATCTGCTGGAACCAAGTAGTTTCCAACTCTTACTGGGACGTCTTCAAGAACTCCTTCCGGAATTCTTATTGAATGATCAGCTAGGACAAGAGAGGTCCTAGTGGGTGAAAAATCCATCATACCCAGCTTCTCTGCCACAGAGTATGGCATGAGACTTCCAGCAGCTCCTAAATTACACAGAGAGCGCTTGAAACCATCCTCAAATATAGAACAACTCAACACAAAAACTCCACGATCATGTAGCTTCTTAGGAACATTGGTCAAAAGAACATCACTTATATGATGAGGAACAACTATAACCCAATCCTTCACCTCTTCACCCAAAGGCAACATCTTGCCCAAGTATCTCTGCACACAAGGGTGATAAGGTGGATCATCAGATGGTGGAATTTCTTCCAACTCTTCACCAATCTCTTCCAAACGCTTAAGCTCATCAATCTCTTGTTTAATCACCTCAGACACTTTAGGATACATGCTTGTCCTCAAGCAAAACAAAGAACTAAATGTAGTCAAGAGGTTTGAAAACTTTCTGAAACTCTTTTCGTCATAGAAGCAACAACACTCAGATTCCCCTTAGTAAACCACTGCAAGAATCAATCACAGGATATCAAGACCAACATATACTTCCCCCACACTTAGCAAATGTCCTAAGTAAACTCCACAATCACATTCAAGCATTCAAATTCTCCCTACTGACTTCTGCAAGTATTTAAGTGCGGTCTCACCTAAGGAGTATCGATCAAAGGGCACATGGATTCTTACCTTATCAGCTCTAGACCACCATACTATATTTCTCTAGTCCCTTTCTTCTCTTTCCCTTCTTTAACAACTGATTTTTCCCACACTGGGTATCATTTTATTTTTTTTATCAGTGCTCTTCCCGTTATGGGGTGTACTTTGGACACATTCCATGGATGCATAAGAGATAATAGTGTTTGCTACTATTCCCATGACCACTTCGGAGTTACTAACTCATCCTCAGTTTATTATCTTTTTTTTTTTTACTTTATAGAAGGGGAGAAGGGGGCTAAATAGGATAGGTTGACAGGCTGTGTCAGAACTAACAAAGGAATCCGACACAAAGTATACCAAGCCCTTAGGTGAGAAATCTAAGTCAGTATTAAGGTTTGAAGTCGGTAAAAGGATCCTCTGATACCTGAAGTGATGTGGGTGTTCCCAGTAGGTTGATCTGTGTCTGGGTTTTCTAATGGTCAGAGATAGATCATGCAACTTCATCTCAATGGTTACTTAAGTTCCTGCAAGTGCTATAAATCTTCTCAAAAATTCACTGTTCCTTACTTAAACAATTTTGACTCAATAAAACAAATTTTTTTAAAATAACTAAGAAAACAAAAGAAAGAAGTTAGTAGAACCTCCCCCACACTTAAGACACACTGTCCCCAGTAGTGTCAAGCGAAGGATCGGTAAAAATGACTAAAACTTGTTAATGGATGTTTGAGTTCTGTCGTATTTTACCTCTGTCGCTCTAGCACCGATCGTTGCACATAGTGCATCGATAGTTGCTATGCGATTTTTCGTTAAATGTCGATCGTTGCTCATAGCAGCAACGATCGTTGCAATGCGTATATCAGATCAGTCAGCAAGTTAGCAGGTTAGTCCGTTGGAATCTATCAAATTTCGAATCCTGCAAGCTGGAAACACTGAAAACAGAGTAAAATCGAAGCAAATAATGCAGCATATCAAACATAACATCCAAAAACAAAAACATCCTAAAAATCAAAAGGAAAAAGTGCAAAGATAAATAGGAAAAGGATAAAAAAAACAGAACCGAAAGTCTGAAAACGGAGATCACTCTCACTCGCTCACATCATCTATCCCACCATATCGCTCTTCGTCACTGGCTGCCTCAGCTATGCGATCAGTACCGCTCGAAGAAGTAGGAGTCGGAGATCGTCGTCTGCGTCAAGAAGGTCCTGGGACGGGCTGGTGAACCTGTGGCTGTCTCCTGCAAGTGCAGCCTCGCATCCACTCCCAGATGGTCTTCCATATCCCATCACTACGCTCTCTCCACTCAGCCTCAGACATACTACCGTAGGGCACTGTCATCTCAGGACAAGGGCCCATATCAGCAGCAGGCGCAGGTGTAGAGGAGGATGAAGCTCTCGTAGAAGGCTCTCCCAGCGGATGAGCCATAGTAGGCACTGCGCGTCGAGCTCTGGCAGGAGGGCGGAAACTCAGAGCATCAATGGTATCAATCTGAGTCAACCTAGCAGCAGGAAGATCAATACCATACTGTGTATCCTCAGGGTCGAAGTAAACCCACACTCGCCCCTCCTTCAGCCACGTAGCACTCTGCAAGTGACTGAGATCCAAGAACTCTCTCTCAGTAACGCACTCTGTATCCCCCATAGGTATCCTGCAGTGTCTGAAGATAGGAGTAGGAAGACTCCCTACTGTCTCCTTGCGCACACCGTCATAAGGCTTCTTCTACAGCTCGCAAAGATGATGGGCGAATAAAGCTCCCAGGTTGACTTTCCTAGCTGGGTCTCTCACATCGGTACCCCTGAACTGCTCCCTCAGTCCTCTGAATAGAATCTCCAACTCATTCTTGCGCATCTTGTTTGCCTCATGCTTGCACAATAGTGTGCGTCCCAAGATACGCAAGACATACCTGAGGGCCGGATGCCTGACCTGAATCACCGGTGTAGTCCGTGAGTGATACCGTCCACCACCAATGTACTGCCAAAACTGCGCAGCCTTTGCTGGTTCCCATGGAAGGGACATATCTGTGCGTGGCTGCTCGGTGCTAAACCCATAGATCTTACAGATATCGAGAAGGGGCACTCGATACCTGGCGCCTAGGCACATGAAAGTAAAAGTGCCTCCTTGAGCATTCCTGCTCTCCGGGTTCGGGTATACAACCCTGCATGTGGCAAGCAACTGTCTCACCAGCTCTGGGTATAGATCGTAAGGCTGCATCGGCATTGTCCCCAGACCAATGCCTCTGCACAGCTCCATAACCTGCCTGTCTATGCCGAGACCATGAGAGGTCGAGTAGTCCGCAAACTTGGTTGGCGCTATCTCCATGCCACACCAACCGTTATACAGCAGTGTGTCGTACTCGTCCCAGTACTCGTGTAGCAGCCTCTCTGTGAAATCAGTCGTAGTGAGCAGCTTCTTGATACCCTTGCCCCAGTCGCGATCAGTCCGAATCCGAACCTTATCAGCTTTTGGCCATGGTGGCCCAATGGTCGCATGAACCAACTGATATGGCTCTGGAGGATCGGAATCCCTGTGTAGCCACTCTGGTGGTGGAATGTACTGTCGTGATGCACTTGCGGCTGTCGCTCTGCGCTTGCGGGGTTGATTCTGAGTCGCCATCTGCAAAACAGAAAATTAAGCAAATTAGTCACGGCAGACTCTCTGTGAAATCGTCGAGCAACGACCGTTGCACTAAGGCAGCGATCGTTGCAAGGCGATTTCGTGTACTCGAACATTTCCCCAGAATCGCAGAGCAACGACCGTTGCACAAGTGCAACGATCGTTGCTGGGCGATTCTGGCCGCAATCAACAGTCAACAAAATCGTTCCAAAATCGTGAAATCAACCGCAAAATCGACAACAATCCATCACTAAACAACCTAAAGCATAATCATTTCAACATGCATTCATCAATTTTGATCCAAAATTCCCAATTTCTAAAACCCTAAAAGTGGAATCCGAAAATTATCAAATAGAAGTACATTACCTTGATTCCGTGAGAAATGGGTAGGAGAAATAGATTGGGGATGTTAAAATAAGTGAAATAGTGCTTTGAATCAAAGAAATCGATGAAGAAACGATGATTTTTGGTTTTGGCTCTCGGTGTTATCGGCGGCGAGAAATGGAGAAGAAAAAGGAGAGGAAGGGTTTAAGGTAACTTACCTTGGTCGTGGGTGCAACGATCGTTGCATGACAGCAACGATCGATGCTGGTTGAACCAGATCGGTTCCGGTTTAGCGCGACATACCTTAATTTTTGATTTAACCCAAATGCAACGAACGTTGCACATGTGGGAAACGATCGTCACACATCTCCAGACTTTGTGCTCTGTATTAAAAACTAGCAAAAACAAATAAAAACGTGAAATCCTAAGAAAAACATCAAAAATAAAAAGGAAAAACAAATAAACCTAACAGTGGGTTGCCTCCCACTCAGCGCTTGTTTTAAGTCATTAGCTTGACTTTTGGAAAAGAGGTCAGAATCATGGAGGTTTCAACAGAGACTTCGAGTGTCTCTGTGAATGCCTTATCATCCATGGTGGTGTGTAAGCAGTAGCAGCATGATGTCGTCCAAGGAACGTAGGAAGCAATGTAGGGTGGGATCGACATTTGGGTGGCTTAAAGCTTTTTCCCGCATTCAAAACAGTCGAGTCAGGAGGTTTAAACTCAGAGGATTTATGCTTTACCTTTGGTAGAGATTTGATGTTCGGAGCCTTCTGCTTATGAGTAGCTTTAGGCTTTGAAGATGTTAGAGTAGACTCCTGTGGAATCACCATCTTCTTGTCAACCACTACTGAGCATTGAACAACATCTTTAGACCTTACAGGAGCTTTTGGGAATGGTATGGGAGGTTTGTAGATTCTTTCCTTAGAAACTCCACGAGGTATAAGTGAAACTGGTTCTTTACGGGGTGCAACGATCGGTGCATGTGGTGCAACGATCGACGCGGTTGTCTCAGCTCGAGTTTCAACTACAGTCTCGGGTCCATCAGCTTCCTGGTCTAATTCAGCAATCTCAAACTCAAATTTCTCCTCTTGACTTGGTCCAGTATCAGTCTGAACTATCCAAGCCAAAAGATCCATGTCAATCTCTATTGAGTCAGGTCCGTTGAAGCTTTCAAACTCAGGGTATTCAATATCAGACTCCTCTCTGTTTTCCACAAATTCCACAGCCTTAACTGCTAGATATGGTCCGTGATCCATCCTGTGGTCAACCTGAATAGGAATGTCAATGACATGGGCTTCCTTACTATCCTTCCTTGTGGTAGGACTTGAAATCTGATCCATCTGTGTATCGAGCAACTTCATATGAGTGTTCAAGGACTCAAATTTCTCATTCAGATTAGTGTACAAGCTCTCAAGCTTCGAGCTGAAAGACGCTGTGGTTTGTTGTTGTTCCGCAATGGATTGCTCCATCATGATCTCTAATCTGCTCCTCTGTGCAGGTACAGGAGATGCTAGGCAGGGTGTATAACCATAATCTCTTGATCCTTGAGCATGCCTAGAACCTTGTCTCTGCTGATGTCCAAATGTATGTCCATAAAAATCAGCTCCAGCCATATATTTTACCTCTGCAAATCCTTCAGTTTCTGCATCAGCTCGGAACTGTCTCTCCCTCAGTAGGACGTTGTGGATGTCATCTATCTTATTTCTCATCTCAGCTACTTGCCCAACCAATACGTGGTAATCTGGCAAGATGGGGTTTCCTTCCCCATCTAGTTTATGACCTTTTGCGTTGCATATATGACCCTCTTGGTCTCGTAGAACGCCGTTTTCACCGCGAATCAGAATCACAGGTTCCATAGAGTGGAACCTATTGAACGTCTCAGATCTCAGCATTGCTGTTCTCGCCCTGTGTCGATCGATGCAAGAAGGCAACGATCGATGCAGTGCGAATCCCTGCAATCCCAAAAATCAAAAACGTGAGTAAACAAGAAAATTAAAAAGAATGCTTAGTCTAAATCCTAGTACTAAATCTATTGGTGAACTCAAAGAGTCCCCGGCAACGGCGCCAAAAACTTGATAGGTGTAGTTTTATCCCCTATTCTACTGCAAGTGCACAGTTAATGCAATCGTAGTATATAAGGTATCGAATCCCACAAGGACTCTCAGTCACACAATAAATTATTAGTAGTTAAGATTAAATTAAGCGGAGCAGATGTGAAAACAGTAAACGAAATAGCAAGCAAATCAAGCGAGTTTGTAAGCAAGAGGGCGAAGCGTTGGGTTTCAGGAGTTCTCAGGAAATCAGGAACGCAAGCAATCAATCTATCTAGATCTAATCAATAACTATTCTAGAACTCAAACACGGATATAGAATTAACCAAATTCCTTTGCGATAATTCTCTAAGTCTAAGTGCAGCAAACCAAACTTTCGTTTGCGAGAACTAACTGATTAAACCAGCCTTAATTCCAAGTTTGATATGTTCACAATTAACCTAAACCAAACTTCCGTTTGCGAGAAGTTTAATTGCTTATCTAGGTTCTTTCTAGTTAAATTAACCAACTTTCGCTGCATTAATCGACCTAACATCATAATTCTGATTAGCTACTTCAGATTAAGCATTAAGAACAACTTAGATAAAGAACTAGTAGATATGAATCTTTACAGATTAATTAAACTATAATTCTCTGAAATCCCTAATGAGAATCCTTCAGCCTAACAGGTAAATTACTCAGACATATTCATCGAGACAGAAGATATCATAAGTAGAAAACCAAATATCATATAATCAAATAAGAACTGAGGTTCAAAATCAAGTCTCTTTCGAGATCAGGATCAGCCCCTCAACTCTCTCTGAGTAAAACTTAACGTCAGAAAAGCTCCGCCTAACAAGTGGCTGTAAAAACTCTATTTATAACCTAAAACACGAATTGGGGCTTCTTTGTGAATATCAGGAACTTCTGGGCAAAACTGCAATTTCATTATTCTTCATTAAACCGTCGTTTGGCCCATCTCGCTGGTGCAACGATCGATGCCACAAGTGTGTCGATCGTTGCGGCTCTGAAATATTGACAGTGAAGTCTATCTCTCGGCCGAATACTCTAATTAGCTCAAGAAAGTGCCATAATCACCAAATATGCTCCAAATGTGCTTGTACCTAATAAACACCTGAAAAGACTCTAAAACGTAGTAAAAGACTCGATAAATGACACATATACCATGGTTAAAAACCCTAAAATCCATGGTATATCAATACAATCGAATAGATTGTGCATAAATCTCCTGTTGAGGTACCTCAGATACTCTAGGGAATAAACGGTTAAGCTCTGAATCTGCATCAATGTCATAAGAATCCTGTGAATCTGTGTGTCCATGCCATGCAACGATCGACGCTAAGGGTGCATCGATCGATGCAGTCAAATTTTTACAGATTCCACCTGAGAGATTTTCCTCAAAATCAGAAATTTCACCTTCTTCAATCAGTTCAACTGTATTAAGCTCAAATCTTTCACCTAGGTGTGATCCATCATCAATGTACACTGACCAGGCCTTAATATGGGTGTCTACAATACTCTTTCCCTTGATGGAGCTTGAAATTTGGCTCACTTGAGTGTCCCATTGCTTCACATGAGTGTTTAGAGACTCAAACTTCCCATTGAGATCCTCATAGACAGCATCCAACTTCTTGTTGCAGTCCACATCAATCTTAGTATGTCCTTCCAGCAGCTGTTCCATCATAGCCTCCATCTTACTCTCATGAGTAGTAGCCATAGGAGGTGCTTGGTAAGAAGAAGATCCATAAGTCCTCTGATTACCTTGTTGGAAAGGTTTCTGAAAACCAGCATTCTGTCCAAAGCCAGAAGAGTTTTGATTGCTTGTGAAAGCACTCTTCTGACCACTGAAAAACCTATTTCTAGACTGATTACCAAACCTGTTTCCTTGGAAACCAGATCCTCCGATGTAGTTCACATCCTCTTCCTGATCATTTTCTTCAGCATTGATCACCTCAAAATCTTGAGCAAAGTGGACATCTTTCTTCCCAGCTAGAAGATTGCAAACAGTGTCCAACTTAGATCTAATATCAGCTATCTTAGAATTCTCCATCTTCCCACCGGACTTCTTCCTTCTCTCATCAGTAGTCTTGCAGCTATTACTGCTTACTAAATTATCTATCAGCTGTTTAGCTTGAGCAGGAGTCCTAGTGTTAAATTTGGCATTGCTAGAATTGTCCAACGCAGTCTGATATGGAAGATCTATACCTCTAAAGAAGATGCCTAATAGAGTTACCTCAGTGAATCCATGATGCGGGCAGTCACGTTGGTACTTCTTAAACCTCATCCAGGCTGTCTTAAGAGGCTCTGTCGGACCTTGGGTGAAGGTGAAAATGTCCTGCCTGGACTGATCGGAGCGAGCATCATCATAGAAATGTCGCAGAAACTCTCTCTTCAGAGCGGTCCAAGTAACAAACGTCTCAGATGGAAGTTGTTTCAGCCAGGCTGCAGCATCTCCAGCAAGAGAGTAGGGGAAAAGCTTGAGGAACATATAGTCCTGGCTCACTCCATCGTACTTTATTCCGGTGACTATATCCTCAAACTCATCTATGTGATCCATCGACTGCTCACTTGGAGAGCCACGAAAGGCTTTCTGCCTTAGGAGAGAGTAGTAGATGGTCTTGATCTCAAAATCATTCCTCTCAAAATCAGGAGGTACAAGAGCTGACCGGTTAGCATGAAACTCATCCGGACGGTTATAGTCAGCTAAAGTCCTCTCATGAACAACCATCTGTCTACCTTGGCCCTGTCCTTGGCCTTGGTTCTGCTCCTGTTGCGGCTGCTCAGGAGGATCAGGGATAACATTCCCTTCAGCATCAACCGGTTCTCCAGATACAACTCCAATCGCCTAGTAACGATCGACACAAGAAGTGCAACGGTCGATGCTATGCGATTATGAAACCTGCGACAAAGAGAAAACAGAGAAAAAAAATCAGTAAACAAAAATAAAAAATAAAAATACTAGTAAAAACCCTAAGTTCGAAGCTATCAAAGACTCTAAGAGTCCCCGGCAACGGCGCCAAAAACTTGATAGGTTGTAAGTTTTACCCTATACTAACTGCAAGTGCACAGTATATCAATGTAGTACTTAGGGATCGAATCCACGAGGACTCTAGGCAACGATAGGATTAGAACTAAACAGGTTAAACTAGGAGAAAGCAAATTGTATTGAATAACTAAAAAGCAAGCAATAAAGTAAATCAGTAGAAAGTTGTGGTTGTAAGCAATAAACTAAGGGCGCTAAGTCTAGGGCGTTCTCAGGAAATCAGACAAGCAGATAAATCATTCAGTCAGGATCTAACTAAGCTCAATTCTAGAACTCAAACACAAATATAGAATTAACCAACTGTCGTTGCGAGAATTCTCTAAGTCTAAGTGCATCAATCCAAATTCCTTTGTAATTACTAACAGATTAAACCAGCTTTAATTCCAAGTTTGATATGTTCACAACCTAATTAAACCAAATTCCTTTGCGAGTAATTAAATTGCTCAACCTAAATAGTTCAGATTCTAAACCACACTGTCGTGTCAATTTAGCAACCTAAGATCTAGATTCTAAGTGATCAGGTTAGAACTAGCATTAAACACAATTTAGTTTGAAGAACATCTATTGATGTGAGTCCTTAACTGAATTAATTATATCTAGCAAGTCATGAAATCCCTATGAGAAACCCTAAACCTAACTATGAAACTACTCATACATGGAATATGAAGACATAATCAATGAATTAATAGATATCATAAAAGAGATTAGAATAATAAAAGGGGTTCGAAAACTTCTCCAAAAACAAAGTGTAGTACATGATCAGATCAGCCCCAAAAGCTCTAAAAACTCTCTGCTCTAAGTTATGATAGCGTATGTAAAACGAAACTCAAAAAACCTAATTAAATAGCTAAAACACGTCTTAGGGCTTCTGTGTAAATATCTGGAATTTCTGGGCATCTTTGCAATATCAGCATTCTTCATTAAACCGCCGAGATCTGGCCCAACTCGCTGTGCATCGATCGATGCTGATGTGCGTCGATCGACACACTACTCTGTTTCGGACAGTGAGTATAAACTCTCGGGTCAAAACTCCAAAATGCTCCAAATAGCTCCATAATCTCCAAATCCGCTTCAAACGTGCGTGTACCTAATAACACCTATAAAAGACTCGAAAGAAACTATAAAAGACTCTAAAACACACTTATATCATTGCATAAAACGGGTAAAAACCATAATATATCATAAACGCTATCTATGTATTAAGCGGGAAAGAAAAAATCACGCAGCCAATTTTTAAGTGTTTGGCGCCTATGAAATTACATTAAACCGCTATCAATTGGTTAAGCCGGTCTAAAAATTTTAAGTCCACCTTGACTTAAAAAATATTTCATTTTCCTTTTGTTTCTAGGTTTTCTTCTTTACTCTTTACCCTTTTTTTTTCCCAGAGCCACCTCCATCTTTTCCATCTTCCTCTCTTCTCTCCCTTCCGATCTCTCCATTCTTCTCCTTTCGACTGGATTTGACTCCATCCCACTCCTCCATCGTCACATCTCCTTCTCGTCATCGTCTCTTTTCGGTAGGAGATTCATAAGGGTTTCATGGGTAATTTATCTTCCATGAGTAATTTATTTTTGTTTCAATCTATCTAGGAAATAGATCTATCTTTGATTTCGCGATTTTAAGGGTTTCAGTCTTTGGTTTCTCTGCTACATTCCGCTTATAGGATAACCTTTCTGGTTTCTCTACTACATTCTCACCAACGGATTGAATCCTCCGATCCGGCGAGATTTGATTTCCGAGAAGTCAGTTTCCTTGCTAAAGATCAGCTAAGAAGGTAAGCGTTTTTTGTTACCATGGCCTGAAAAAATCGAACCCAATTCCGGTTTTCATTTGTCATAAGTGTCTGAACAGAGTTTTTTCAGGTGTAGAGGTGAAAAATTGGCGGCTTTGCGCTTACAGATGGAAGGAGATGACTCTGTACTTCTACATGTTACTCACTCCAACCTCAAGACCTTCTCTGCGGATGTTCGTTTCTCGCCGCAAGTGAGTCTCGTTAAGACACAAACACCAGTACTGATTCAACTGTTTCGTATATGTGTTGCTTACTAACTCTAAAATCATCTTTTTGATTTGGCTTTTTATTCTGAAGATGAATGTCAAAGCTGTTAAACAAAAGCTATGGAAAAATGTTGCACATCTGTTAATGCTTTGGCTTTAGAGCTCTATCATGAAAGTGACTCAAAAGTTTCACACAATGATGAACATCTGTCAATGATATGGCCTTAGAGCTCTGATGTCAGTTTTTTTTTTTCAGCATGGCACTCATCTTGATCAAAAGCAATAAATAATAATTATTATTTATGCAGAGTGTCGGGCCGTACAATGACGATAGGTCTGTGGATTTTGAGAGTGAAGAGAATATGGTGATGGCTCGGAAAGAGGGTTTTTTGAAATTACTCAAACTTACCACGAGGTCCACGACATGGTAAACTTGAGATCCAAAACTGTTCAGTAGTCTATTTTTCTTCTCCATAAGATATTCTAATTTTTAATCCCACCTTGCAGTCCTTGAAGAGTTCTTCGAACTCAGGCTCCAATACTATGAGAAGATTTAGTCTTTTAGGGTTTTCAGCTATTAAGGCAATGTCTAACGTTCACCATTTTATCCAGGTAATAGTGATTGTGCATTTTTCTTATAACTATTGTTATCATTTTGTTATCTTTTCTCTGACCATTGTCAACTCCTTTATTGATGAAGAAGAAGTCAGGTAGTATTCATATTTTGTAAACTTGTTTGTCTAAATTAACTCTGATGTTTTCTATGGTTCATTTTTTAGTTTCATTGTGCTTACTGCTTTACACATTCTAGAGGAACAAAGGTGTAGTGCCACAGAGCTAATAGAGAAGATGGAGGTAACATAAAAGTATTACGCATTTTGTATTACGATCCAGATATAGGAGGTGAGCCATTAAACTTCTGTAATGTTTTTCTCAAAAGTATTTAGTTGTTTCATACTTGGTAACTTCTCTTAGTGTGATATGTTTTTACTTGGTAGGAAGTGCTCATTGAAACTTGTTTCATCTTCTTAAACAGGCAAGGAAGTGAGCAAAGCACCTAAGATCCAGAGGCTTGTGACTCCATTGAACCATTGTATTATGTTGGATTGATTTGGGTAGTAGAACTTGTTTGTCTAGTAGAATCTTCTGTATCAGGTTTGGTTGTGTAAGACTTGATATATGGTTTGGCTATTAGAACCTTTCTGTTCCATTATTGATGGGTTGACTACTTACATTTTGTTTATATAATGATCAAAATATTAGCAAATAGCTACAAATAAAACAACTCAAACAGTAACAAAAATCAATTGCTATCTTACAACTATTGGACGTACAAGAATGGCTTTGTATTAATAAATCATAAAAATCATTATGTGCTATTATAAACTATACAATTGCAAATCTTATATATAATAACAAACCATTTTCTCCATGCCACATGTTCATGTTGGCAAAATGGGTAAAATGGGCCTAGACCGATGGTTTCTTAGTTACTAACTTGAATAAAAAACATAGCCATTGAAAGTTCTAATTCAGTGGGATTAAATTCTCTAGAGCTCTTTGATTTTGAGTCAAACTCTCAAATACTCCCCTCATAATAATCAATTTATTTAAAATTTATTTTAATTCAAAAATATTGTAAAAGACATACTACCCCTTAATGAATCTAACTATTTACAAAGACATGCCACCGCCTCATTTAATCTAATATATTTCTCATAACTTTTATTTCTTGTGCATCCTCCTTCTCTCACGATTCCTTTATTCTTTCTCTTTGTTCTTCACTCATTTTCTCTCTTTCTTAGATCTTCTTCTCTTCTTCTTCCATTTTCCCCTTTTCCTAATTGATCTTCTCCTTCGATTTCCTCTTCTTCTCATTCGATTACTTCACTGGGCATCGACTTCTCCTTCGATTTTGGATCTGTTTTCTTCTCTTTCGAGTTCTCTCACGAGAAAACCCAGAAAATCCATTATTTGTTCTTCTTCTTTTTCGATTTGGTATTTCTTATCCTTTTCCTCTTTTCTCATATTTAGATTCAATTTTTCGTTTCTTCAGTTTCGAATTCTCTGATTTTTTAATTGCTTTGATTTTTTATGTTATATGGCGCTTTTCTTTTATTTTCTTTTTTCATCTGTAGATCTGACGATTATCTCTGTATTTTTTGTTATTGCTTCGATTTTCTCTATGTTATTTACAGATCTGGACGAAAAGATGAGAAAACCATAAGTGCAGATTTGAAAGAGAAGCTGAAAAAACCCAGAAGTATAGATCTAAACGAAAATATATAGAGAAATCGCAGAATTATAACTACGCAATATTTATACTAAGTTGTACTGAGTTAAACCAAGTTGTACCAATATATTGTGCAACTTACTATAACTCAATATAACTATCCATTTGTACTCAGTTTAACCAAGTTTTACCATTATGAATTTGTAGTGAGTTGAACCAAGTTGTACTATTACGAATTTATACTAATTTTTACCATTACGAATTTATACTAAGTTGTACCAAGTTATACAATTACGAATTTGTTTTAAATTAAAAAAAAAAGAATCCAAAATTCAAAATTAAAAATTAAAAAATTGAAATCTGAAATTTGAGCTCCAAAATTTGAATTTTGAAATTTGAGCTCCAAAATTTGAATTTTAAATTTTGAAATATAAATTTTAAAATAAAATTAATAAAAAATCACGTAAGGGCAAAATTGGGATTACATTATTTTATTAAGAGTAGAGAGTATGAGAGATTAGGGGAGAGTATGACATATTTTGACTTTGAATCAAAGAGCATCTAAGAATTTTTCCCAATTCAGTGAGCCCACCCATTCTCTCACCTTTTCGCAGACCCTTCCGCTTCTTCCGTAACGAATCTTCTGCATCTCCCCCCATTTTCTTCTACATGGCTTTGAATGTATTCATTGTTTATAGGCGAGGTATGGGTAGAAATTCACCATGAGAGGAGACTCGGTTCACTGCAGAAACCTCACGAGTGGTTTCAAGACCCATTCAACAATCGATTCTTGGAAAATCGCGGCTGAGGGAGGGAATCTCCGGGATATAATCGCGAGGGAATGCGTGGTTGATACTTTGATCTTCTTCTGCAATTGGTACCTCTTGATTGCTTGATGAACGTTCACCATAGCCGACACGAGGTGGCTGGAAAATTCATGCAGTAGCGAGACATCATTCCCGACAGCGATTGATCTGATGGTCGTGATCTTGTGGTAAGGTATGATGACGTCTCTGATGATTGTTTCGGCTTCGGAGAGATTGGAGGCTAGAATTGAAATCTTGTTGTTTGGGATACAGAGGGAGAGGGAGATTCCAGTGTTGGCGAGGGATTTGATGACTCTTGGATCCATGTCGAAGGTATTGACATTTTGATGGAGAGAGAGTTGACCAGCGATGGTATGGCTTCAGGTGGAGGAAGATTTGAGCCGTAACGACCATAGTTGATTCCAATCTCTGGAACTGGATAAAATAAACGAGAGAAAGTGAACCAAACACATTGGGATAAATCCTTATCGAAAATCCAACAAGTTGCTTAGATCTCAACTCTCAAGTGTGTTTACCGGCACTATAACTTTGGTTGTTTATTGACTTTCTCTGGCTACAGGACAAGGAAGCAAACGATTAGTAACAAAGCAGAGCTTTCCGAGGGAAGAGCCAGCACAGATCAATAAAAAGATTTCAGAGCATCGCCTCTCGTGAGTCTTTCCTACCGAAGAGTAAGATCTGCTAGGCGGTAGCAGTTACAGAGTTGAGTTCTGACAAGAGCCTCATCTATTTGTTGTTAATAGCAGTTTCAGGTTTAACTTAGAAGAGGTTGACTCTGCAACACAATGCTTCTCAGAAGCTAACTTATTGAGCAGAAACAGCCTTAACTTTGTGTTCAAAGGAGTCCTCAAAGATGGTTCTCCGGTAGCTATTACAAGTATCAACATAAGCAGTTGCAAGAACGATGAATACAAATGTATTAAAGACAACTGTATGCCTACATATCTCACTCATATGAGCAGGTTACCTATCTGAAACAACCCCTTTCTCCTACTGTTTTGTAAGGCTAATCTGCCACACACTGACCATTTTTTGAAAGGGAAAGAAATCTCCGTCCGAGAAGTCTGCAACTGAGGAGCAAGCAACAGAATGGGTGGTAGGTTACTTTGAAGTTGTAGCTTTATATTCTCTGAGTCATATGTCTATTTCGTTTAATTCATATGTGTTTTGGCAGGAATCTCCAGAAGGCCAGAAAATGGTAGAGTATCCCAAAACACTTCCTCCATACAAAGAGAAAGAAGCACTATTGAGAGCCATTTCAGCAAATCAGGTGAAGCGGAATTCTTCAATTTATTTTAACGTAATCATATCAACTAATCAAGGAAGTCATTTTTCTAATGCATATTATGTGCATCTTACATGTCATAGTGGTTTCTGGAGAAACTGGTTGTGGTAAAACAACGCATCTACCCACTACATATCAGAATCTGAGATCGAGACTGCCCATGGAGCTTTTTGCAGCATCATATGTACCCATCCTAGAAGAATATCTGCTATTTCTGTTTCTGAACGAATTGCTGCAGAAAGTGGAGAGCAAATAGGAGAATCCGTAAGTTCTCTATGCTCTTTTGCCTTGATAGGTTGGCTTTGTAAGTAATTTGACCGATGTGAGAATATTTACTAGGAGAAACAAATCTGATTTCAAAACTATGGCCTGCGAGGAAATGATTTTATATATTGATAAGACTATGTTGAGTTTGACATGCGCTAGCTTCTTTTAGTTGCATGAATACAAATGTATTAAAGACAAAACCTTTTGTCCAGGTATTTCGTACTTACATGGAAGTGCTCAGCAGAAGAAGCCTACAATTGTTCATCGAAAAACATTTCTGTCGAGAAATCCTACTCGATGAGCAACTTAACCCATTGATCGCTAATTGGTGTCTTAACAACCTTCTAGCAGACGATTTGGTCTTCTCCGCACTCAAAACAAGTGCAGCAATGGGATATTTAGCTCCGGAGTACGTCAAGACCACAAAATTCACTGAGGAATCCGAAATTTGTGCCTTTGGAATCGTCATTCTCCAGGAAACTCTCAGGCAAGGTAAGGCTACTGAGGATTGCAGCTGAAAAAGAAGAACATTGTGGATTCATTGATGAATATCTCTGCGAAGAGTTTGATAAACCAGAGGTGATCGCAATGGCGAGGATTGGGACAAGCTGTACACATGAGATTCCAAACAACATGCCTAATATAGAGACACTGCTTCTGGAGATGAACTGTATGAAGATTGAAGTGTGAATGAGTCTGCTTTTGTAGTTAGTAACTTCGTTCGCATGAATACAAATGTATTAAAGAAAAAACCTTTTGTCCAGGTATTGCGTACTTACATGGAAGTGCTCAGCAGAAGAAGCCTACAATTGTTCATCGAAAAACATTTCTGTGGAGAAATCCTACACGATGAGCAACTCAACCCGTTGATCGCTAATTGGTGTCTTAATAACCTTCTAGTAGACGAGTTGGTCTTCTCTGCACTCAAAACAAGTGCATCAATGGGATATTTAGCTCCGGAGTACGTCAAGACCAGAAAATTCACTGAGGAATCCGAAATTTGTGCCTTTGGAATCGTCATTCTCCAGGAAACTCTCAGGCAAGGTCAGGCTACTGAGGATTGCAGCTGAAAATGAAGAACATTGTGGATTCATTGATGAATATCTCCGCGAAGAGTTTGATAAACCAGAGGCGATCGCAATGGCGAGGATTGGGACAAGCTGTACACAGGAGATTCCAAACAACATGCCTAATATAGAGACACTGCTTCTGGAGATAAACTGTATGAAGATTGAAGTGTGAATGAGTCTGCTTTTGTAGTTAGTAACTTCGTTCGCAGAAAAGGTATCAACTTATGTGCTAAGTATGTTAAGCAGTATCACAATAAGAACAGGTTCGCTTATATTCTTTCCAAGCTATAAGTTGATGGAAAAATTTGCACTCGGTGGCGTGAAACTAGCCAATAGTCTTGGCTCTGCTTGAAGAAAGACCTTTTCGTTGGTAAATTAATTTTATACTGATTATGCGAACAAAGTTTTTTTAGTTGTCTTTGCAAATTTTTATGATTTTCTCATCAAAATACATTTTTCATTCATCTATATCTTAACATGTCAGTCCAAACTGCGAAATTAGCATAGACTTTTTGTCCCGACAATTTCTAGAAACACATCTTTCACAACTTGCAGGGCTTCAATCGAAAATGCACGTGTTTCTTCATTTATAAGACCTAATCATAACATAAAGCAAACAAAATGCTTGAAACCATTTGACAGCCCAAATAATTAAAAAGGTAAGCTAAAAATTTCAAACCAAATGACCTGCGTACGGGGGTGAAAAGATCCCTAGTTCCATAAATATAAATCTCTCCAAATCCTCCAAATCCCTAGTCTAATAAACGCCATAGAAAAAATAATTAACGTAACATAAGAAAAAAAAACGCCACGTAAAGTGTCAGACCTACAATGACAGGGCAGACAGAGCGCTTACCAAAACGCCATGGTATCCTATAATAGCGTTTTACGGACGCTCTCTATACGACATAATCTTGTAGTGTCTGTTATATAAATGAGCAGAAACTATCTCTTCAGTTTCAAACTTTCTATTCTCACACTTAATGCATGGACAAAACATTATTTGCTTCTCAATGAATAAATTATGGTTTTTAGCAAAACCAATAAAACCTTTCAGCCCTTCAACGTATGCGTCTGATACATCATTGGTTGAAGGATCAATTCTTGTATACATCCATTGCCTTGAAGCATAATCTTCATTAATGGTAGACATTAATGAATCTGAAACACTAAAAATAAAAATACATAACTAATGACATTACTCGGTCGTTAACGTCGATCGGATAAACACGTTTCACCAAATCCAAATATTTTTTTTGAACTAATATTGTTAATATGATCAAGGCCCAATATATTGGCAAATCATATGACAAATCATATAAGCAGGGCCCATTATATTAAACCATTTCAAGGTCCACTTTAATTAATTATTAATGTCATACAAAACTAAGTCATTTTCCAAACCGTCTTCCACACCGACGTTACGGTATAACTCACGTTACAAAAAAATTTCATGATGTAGTGATACCACAAAATCAATATCAAAACCATGAAAAACAAATAGTTTGAAGATAACTGCTCCTAGATTATATAAAGCTTAGAAAAATCAAATTCACAACAGAAATATCTGTCAAAAAGGAAAATATCGAGCGGTTGAGGTAGTCCAACTGGTTGAGGGGCTCGTGGTGGCTAGAAACCACCCGGGTTCGAGTCCAGGTGGAAACAAAATTGCCTCCTCTGCTCACCACATGGATATTGACCTATTGCTTACGGCCCATTTGAATACCCGGAGAGAGGGTCTATCCATGGGCTGCACCTCCCCTTGGGGATTAGTCTGGGCCCTTCCATAGGCCCGGGATACCCCCAGGTTAAACAAAAAAAAAAAAAAAAAAAAGAGGAAAATATCTATTAATTTAAAAAACAGGTTTCAGTTTGAATGATAAGCAAACTAACAGCAGAGGCGGACCTATATTGGAGGAAGGGGTGTCGCCTGACACCCCCATTAAACTATAAAAAATGTTTTTGCAGGCGTAAGTTAATGATCTTTTTTTAGCTCAGTTGGTTTAAATTGGTATGTTTAACACCTCTATCTTGGGTTCAAGTCCTACCTAATAGACATTTTTATTAATTTTAGTTTTACTATGACACCCCTAAAATAATGGGCTGGGTCCGCCACTGCCTAACAGACAGAAAATAGAAACACAGGTTATTATTGTTTCATATCTGGAGAACCAGAAATTACTTTATTGATTCCAAAAGTCACAAAAATACAGAATTTTAGAGTTTTAGAGGCTAAGAACAGAGTTTTACCTAATTAAAAAGGGATATAAAAAACATTATATTACGTATACGTAGTAAGAAAAAAGTGATCTAATAACTATACTATGTAAAAGGATCATACTTCTGTATCTTACTTTATTGACGTTTTCTTTTTCTATTAGGATAAAAAAATTATCTAGTATTAAGTAGTTTTTGTTGTTATTATGAACTCCACTACTCATTGTTTTTTTGGTGATGATATATGTGCCGAGAACAACATAGAAAATTTGATTTACACAAAATCATAACAATATGAGAAGCCCAAGATTAAGAAAAAAAAGTGATGAAAAGAGTGGAAAAACATACCAATAGGATCAACTTGAAGCTATGTTGATCTTGTTTTGAATCTAACTTTTTATTTGTGTGAGAATTATAGAGATGTGATAGTTGTTTATATAGAGATGGTTTAGTTAAAATCCTTTTAGTGATAGGATTACTAATCCTTTTAGTGATAGAATTACTAATCGTTGTATATATCACATTGATTTTTTAATATCAAACTTTCTTAATGGGTTAACCATGGTATATATCACATTGGTTTTTTTTTAATAGTAATCTTTTTAAGTGATAAGATTTATCTTACAATATGTTTAAATTTTAATTAATTTATAGGATAAACATCACACTAATTTTTTAAAGGATTAAGATATATAACAAATTTTAATTATCATAGTTTTTGGATGAGAACATTACATATTTATCTTACAATAAATTTAAATTTTAACTAATTTAGAGAGCAGACATCAAATTTTAAGGATTAAGATATATACTAAATTTTAATTATCATAATATTTAGAAAATATATAGTTACAAATCTATCTTACAATAATTTTAAATTTTAACTAATTTAGAGAATAAACATCAAATAATTTTTTTAAACATTAACATATATACTAAATCAATTGAAATAAAATACAAATTTAGACCATTGTAAACCTTAGTCCCCTTTTAAAAGTTTTGGTATTTTTCTAAATATGCAAATTTTGCATATGATATTATATGTTGCAAAAAAGTTATTAAAATGTTGCAAATACCGTGACCAAAATATGACATGTTTTGTTACATATTTTGACTATATTTTTCTTGCAAAAAAACAACGATTAACAATCGTTAACTATTTCTTGCAAAAAGCAACGATTAACAATCGTTAAATATTTCTTGCAAATTAGTAATTAATTTGCAACTAAAAATATTTGTTTTGGATTAGCAAGAAAATTTTAAGAAAATTACAACAATTATTTATTCTAGCTAAAAATATTGCAAAATTTGTAGTAAAATTATAACAAAAGTTTACGTTGCAAAAAATGTTGCAATATCCCTTTTTCTTGTAGTGATTGAAACAAACAGAGAATATAAATGATAAGTTTCGAAACTATAAATTGATTTTTTTTCCTCTGGATCAAAATACAAACAATGAATCCAAGGAAAAAAACATTAAAGAACAAAACAAAGAACCTAGAGGTGAATTCTAGAGAACCTTCTCAAAATACATATACCACATGAGTTCAGACTAAAGTTTAGTGTAACATAACATTTACTAAGTAAAGCCTGCAACTGGCAAAATCCACTGATAGTTAAAAAGAAGGCAAAAACACTAGATTTTTCTACAAAAGTTGAATCAAGTCTTTCAGAACTGTGTTACAATCATTAGTTCTACGAGGCAGAAACATATTCAAGATTTGAGGAACCACGAGAAAATGTAGAAAGAATAAAGATATAAACTTACAGGATTCTCAAGGTGTGTGTTATCAGAACCTAGCAGACTTGCTCTCATTGCCTAACCAAAGACTTGTTGTTATCGGAAAATTCTCTTTGAAGAACTCTAACACATGAGTCTGAAGATGTTCCACAATGTATGAGTGGAGCAAGCTCAGTGCAATTAAAGTGTGTTCAATCTCCACATCACGGCAATTTGTCTTCCAAATACACAAAATGTATAAACACCAATTAGAATTTGCCATTCCGATTCAAGAAATAAAACAATTTTTAAGTGGGTATTGGATAATTTGATACATTCTTCGTCTATAAAGTCCTCTTAAATCTTATATTCTCTTTGAATCTATTTGTACATCTCGTCATCGTTCTTTTCTTCTTCAGTGCGTTAACATCATTCTTTGCTTTTCGCCTCAGCACTATCGATCTCTCCAAGCAGCAGATAAGGAGCTTAATATTTCTCCAGTTTTCTTTTGCCAACAATTTTTATTCTGGGTCTCTCCAAATAACACACATAGAGGTGTGATTTGTATTAAGACTAGTTTTGACTAAAAATGAATACAAAATCTCCTAAAATCGTTTTCACGACATTTTCTTTATAAAATTATTTATATTTGAATAACAGTGGATTTGATTTACTCTTTATGAATTTTTAATTGAATAACAAGGGATTTCAAGTGATATTTAATCAATTTATATAAATTCTATGTTCAATAACACATGATTTGAGAAAATTTTCAGAAATCATTAGTTGAATAACATATGATTTTAAAACAAAACCAAAACAAAATACCTAATCCAATACACCCTTCATAAAATACTCGATAACAAAGATTTATATCATGTGTAAAAACCCATAAAAACCATGAATATCAACTCCCCTCACATTTAGCCTTTGTTTGCCCTCAAGCAAACAGAAAACCAAGACCAGGAGAAGAAGTTAAAAAACTTCAGAAACTCATTTTATCGTCGGAGCACCACACTCACATTCCCTTTAGTGATCCACATGAAAACAAGCTTGCAGAAATCAAAACCACAATGTACTTCTCACACACTTAGCAACACTCCCAAGTAAACTCCACAATCAAATTTAGAGCATTCAAATTCACAATACTGACTTCTATAATCAATTAAGCACGGTCACACTAAGGGAGTATCGATCAAAGAACACGGGGAATCTTACTCACTCAGTGTCTGAATACAAGAATGCCAACTTTTGGTTCATTTCTTCTCCCTTTTCTCACTTCAGCAGCTCATTTTTCCCCTTTGGGTATCATTTTTTTTATCAGCTGCTCTTCCCTTTTATTGGGGTATTACTTTGGACACATTCCATGAAGCACAAGAGGTAGTAGGGGTCTCTACCAGTCACGTGATCACTTCGAAGCTACTAGCTTATCCGCAATTTATTACTCTCTTTTTTTGCTTGAAGAGAAGGGAGAAGAGAACCATACTCAGACAGATTTACAAGACTTTCAAGACCAATAGAGGAATCCGATTCAAAGTATATCAAGACTTTGGGTGAGAAAAAGTAAGTCAAGTTAGGGCTGAAGTCAGTAATTGGTCCTCTGAATACCTGAAGGATATGGGTTTCTTTGGTAAGTTGATATGTGTGTGGTTTTCTAATTGTCATAGATCCGCTGCAAGTCTGTCCAATGGTCACTTAAGTTCCTGCAAATGTGGTGATTTTCTTAATAAGTCCTAGTTTCCTACTTAAAGTTTGACTCAATAAAACGAGTCAACTGACTATAAGAAAACAGAAAACAGTGTGTTAGTAACTACCTCCTACACATTTAAACAACATTGTCCTCAGTGTTAAAGAAGCTTGGGCTCGAGAGAGAAATAATCAAAATGAACCGAGACTGAAAATACAGAACATTTACCTGTCGCGGAATGTGTGTCGAATTATTCATGTGTTCGATAAGTGCGTTGATCTATGCATGTCGTTTGTGACTTGTTCTCACGGCCTTAACACACAAAAAATAAAAAAAATCAAAGCACCCAAAACCAAAACAAAAAATTAAGTAAAAACAGACTCGCCAGTGTGTTGCCTCCCACGAAGCACTTGTTTTTAGTCATTAGCTTGACTATGGGTAGGATATCAGACTCATCAAGGTTTCAAAAGAGGCATAGAGTACCTTTGTGAAGGTCTTCTCATCCATGGTGGTGTATAAGCAGTAGTAGCATGAGATCTACCAAGGAATGAAGGAATAGAACCCGGGTGGGAGAGAAGCGTGGGTGGGATATTGTGTTTCCCTGCAGTCACATCAATGTGGTTAGGAGGTTTAAGTAGAGAGGGTGCGTACCTTTGATTTGGTCAAGATGAGATGTCTAAAGCTTTCTGCTTATGAACAGTTGCAGATTCTGAACAAAGCCATCATATTATCAACTGCTCATTTGGTGGAGGAGGAGTTTGGTATGATGAAGAACCATAGTCTCTGGAAAATGAGTTGTTTTATTGAAAGGGTCTCTCGAATGCAGGCTTTGGAGTGTATCCAGAGGTCTGTCCTTGCTGATTTCCATATCTCTGACCTTGATAACCAGTTCCAGCTATGACTCATCAACTGGTAGAAAAGTCTCTACCTCTGCAGCAAATTAGACTTGCTTCTTTCCAACCAGAATGCTGTCAACAAAATCTATATGTTTCTTTATTTGGGCGATTTGAGTTCCATCCACATTTTCACCTGATCTCTTCCTCTCTAGATCAACATTTTTGGTGCTATTGCTAGTAACCGAGTTCTCAATCAGCTCCTTAGATTTCTTTGTGGACTTTGTGTTGAAATTTCCATTGTTGGATGCATCTAACGCCATTTGATACCACCAATCCACACCTCTGAAGAAAATGCCCAACAACTGAATTTCAGAGAACCCATGATGTGGAAAATCACGCTGATACATCTTAAAACGTATCCAAGCAGCCTTTAGAGCTTATGTGGAACCCTGTTTGAACTGGAGAATGTTCTCCCTCAACTGATCAGATCTAGCATCATCATTGGAATTTTGAAGTAACTTCTTCTTAGTAGCATCCCAAGTAGTAAGAGAACCTGGTGGAATCTGCTTCAGCCAGTTCGCAACTTCCCCACCAAGAGAGTGTGGGAAAAGATTGCAATGCATGAAGTCATAGCTCACTCCCTGATGCTTCTTTCTTGTAACTAGATCCTCGAACCTTTCAATATGGTTCATAGGATGCCATGTGGATGCTCATAGAATAGATGTTGTCCCACAAGAGTGTAGTAGGAATTCTTCAGCTTGAATTCATTCCTCTAAATAGGAGGACGTCTGATCGCAGACCTGTTAGCATAGAACTCGTCAGGTTTGCTGTAATTAGCAAGAGTCCTCCTAGTTTGTGTGTTCCCTTGCACATTTTCAGAAACTGCGCCAGCAACTTGTTGAACACCTCCAGCTTGTTCTGCGTCCGCAACAACAACAAGTGCAACAATGGGATTTGCATCCCAATAATATCTTTGACTCTGATTGTTCTAAGCATTACCATCAATGTCTCTCATAACACCAGTTTCATCCCGTTCAAGTACCACATCATTGGGATTCAACATCTTAACTGGTCTTTGAGCTTCGTTTGCTCTAGCCTTGCAATCTTCTGGTTTTGAAGAAACAAGAGCTCTTTGTCCGGATTCCTTAGTGCATGATTAGGTATGCACTAGCTGACTACGCGAAGTGTGTCGGCCGATGCAAGAGATGCAACGATCGATGCTGAGTCGTGAGCTATGTCGGTCGATGTGAGTGTTCTTCGTTGAACCTGAGATGCAAAGAACGAGACAAAACAAGAAAATAGTTAGTAAAATAAAAAACGAAAAAACCTAGTATAAACTCTAAACTTAAATCTATCAAAGACTCAAAATTTTCTCCAGCAGTGGCGACAAAAACTTGATATGCTCAAAGTTTTAATCCCTAGAGCTACACTGCAAGTGCACATATATGCAATTGTAGTATATAGGGGTCGAATCCAAAGAGACTCAAGAATCTTATGATAGACAATAAAGCATCGAATAAAACTAAGCAGAGCAGTGAATAAGCAAATAAAGTAATGCAGAAAGTAAATAGAACGGTTGTAAGTAAGCAGGAAAAGCGTCAGGTCAAGGGAGTTCTCAGAAAATTAGGATATAAGCAAATCAATCAATCGAGATCAAATTAATAACGATATAGGACTAGAATCACAAAAGTATAACGGACCAACTTTCATTGCGAATATTAATTATGTCTAACAACCTAGCAAACCACTTTCATTGGAGTTCTAGAGTTCTAAACATGCATTAATCTCAAGTTCGTTCACAGTTTACCCAAACCAATTTTTTTGTGAATACATAAATTTCTCATCTAAGTTATGTCTAGCTAATTAACCAAATGTCATTGCGAGAATCAACCTAACATCAATAATCTAAGTAGCTAATTCAGATTAAACATTAAGATCAACCTAGACAAAGAACTAGAAAGTATGAATCCCTATAAATCAATTAACCTAATATTCCATGAAATCACCAGGAAGAATACTTATCTAACTGGAGAATTACTCATATATGATCAATGAAACAATAATCATATTTGAATTAGAAAGCATAAATATATCAATAGAAGAAATAAATGGGTTCAAAATCTTCTCTATTCCGAGTATCTGATCAGCCTCAAAAAGCTCAAAATCTCTCTCTCTAAACTCCATGAATGTAAAATAAAGTGTAGCCTAAACAATGTCTTAAAAAACCTAATATAAAAATTAAAACACGATTTGGGCCTTTTTGCAAATATAAAAAATTCTGGGCAAAAGTACAGATTTCCAAAAAATTCAAGATTTTCACGTGCAGAATTCTGGAACAAGAGGTGCATCGACCGACGCACTTCTTGCGGAGGTCGACGCACTAGATAGACGCAGACAGTGAACTCTGTGAAATCTCTATATAGTGCATAATTGCTCCAAATGCTTCTAAAACCTCAAATTAAGCTCCAAGTGTATATAAACATGTAAAACACCTGAAAAGACTCCAAAAAACATAAAAAAACTCGATAAAAAGACTTATATATGGGTAAGAACCCATAAAACCATGATATATCAGTGGCCGGCACTGATGCTTCCTTGGCGGTGGTGACTAAATTTAAAGGAAGAAATCAGAGGAAAAAGTTGATAAATTGGATTCTTTGTTTGGCGGATTGAGTCTTGAATATTTTCGGTTGAGGATTTCTGATTCAATAAGGAGAAGCTCTGGTACAGCCTTATGGTTGATGTGATCCAGTTTGGTTAGCCTAAAGACTTACACTTGTTGGACACGCAACTTCATCAAGTTTTCTGTAACCCCCGTCTCCTCCATTCTCGAGACAATGTGTCACCAACCCTAACCTACGATTAAAGTATCTTTAGTAAACTCCAATAACCAACATAATGACTAATCCAACAATTTCCCATAAATGTAACTAAACATAATGCAACATCTAAAATAAAAATGCGGAAACGAGATAAAACCCAAAGCACCCGATTTAGTTAGCCGTTCATTTACTTTACAGACTCACCTGAAAGGGGGAAAGAAGGAGGAGTGAGCAACATGGAAGTCACTCAATGGTGTATGAAATGCTAAAACGCAAGCCCACATAGTCGGTTGAAGCACTCCAAATAAAGTAGTATAGCCAAAACATGTACAATCACAGTACCTAATGTGCCCAAACAACAAACAAGGTTCCTAGTGAATCAACTGATGCCCACACCCCTCCACTGAGGCTTCGTGTTGGATGTCATGTCCATCGCACCGCCCAGAGGACACTTTATCGATTTTAGGACCCCGAAAACAAATTGACTTAAACTATCGTGTCCCCGCACACAATACAACCCAGATACAGAACTTTGTCTCTATACCCGTATTCGAACCTACTTTCATCACTACGAATCTATATATATATGTATACCAAGCAATAACATTTAAACGGCAACGCAATCAATGGGTTGAATCATTTATGACAATATCTCCAACTGAACGTACAACCTAATTAGACTTAGCAAACAAACGAAACACATTTATATATTAAACTACATATATGAAGGCTTAAAACGGAAAAGAAGAGTTGCAAAATAGCATTCAACCATTCACCTTAAAAATGATAAAAATATAATTTGGAGACTCTTAGTGCTAAAAAAGGATCCAAATATGAAATGAGGGCGAAAAATCAAGTGAGATTATCTTTCGTTTGATTCAAAATGGATAAGGGATAAGTTAGTTAAGGTCAACTAAAAAAGTCAACTAAAAAGTCAACAGTCAACTCAGTCATGGTTAAATCAAACTTAGACACATACCCGACCCGAACCGATCAAACTAAATCAACCTAGATTAAATCAGATCCAATTGATTAAACCAATTAAACCGAACCAAATTGAATTGAACCGAATTGAACCAAAGTAAACCAGACTAAACAAGATTACTTTTATTAAAACAAATTAAATAAATGATCCAAAAAACAAATTAAATAAATAAGAATAACTAAAAAAGAAATAAATAAATAAAGAGAAGAAGAAGTTATGACCATGGAAGGATCAGACGACCTTGATGTGCGTTCACGTATGCGAGCGACGACGGCTTTGTCTTCAACGACACTGGCAGATCATTACGACGGAGGATCACGAGCCGATCAACAGTGGAGTGGTGGAGATACGATCGAACAGCGGTAGAGGTGGAGAGGTGGAGATAGAGCTGTGCTCACCATTGTAAAAAAAGGGCATGAGCCCCAGGCCCCCTATTTTGTAACAATATTTGGGGCTCCATCTATACAATAATATAATAGTTCATGTTGTAGTATAAAAAGTGTATACACATGTTTATAAACAAAATCGACTTAAATATAACATGGGTCATTGGGCAAAAAAAATTTTAGATGGTTTTTTCAATAGAAATAAACAAACAAATAAATCTGGGCCCTTATTTTATATATTTATTTTTAAAACATGCCCTATTATAATGATATTTTAAATTAAAAAATTTTGGGCCCTGGGGCCCACGCCCTTCTGCCCCACCCTCTAAACCGGCACTGTTTATAAAGAGTTTGGATTGTTGATATATTTTGTTCTTTACATTTTAGCTTGGTCTCTTTTTAATAGATTCTTATACTGTATCTAAAATTTCAATTGTTTATAAAGAACATCACAAAAAAACCAAGTTTTTTTTTTTTTTTAAATTAGCCCTAAGCCTGCAAAAGTATAGGCACATAACTGGGTGGAGAAGAGGATTGCAGAGCAAGCAACATTAAGTTATGGGTTATGGTGCTCGAGCTGATTTTAATATCCGGTACAACGGCACGTCTCTCTGGTGGTCTGTGGTTGCTGTGGACGTCACTGGTGGCGAGAAACGACAAAGAAAGTGGCTCGTCTTCATATGCGCAAATTTGTACAAGATCGTGAGGAGAGGAAGCAAGCGCATGAAGGTGCTGGTGGCTTGAGAAGATCCAGGCGATGATGGTATGGATCTCCAGTGAGAAATGACGGCTGCAACTAGGTTTAATCGAGGTGGAGAGGAAAATGTATATGAACATATTCACATACATGGTTAGTTAATAAAAAGAAATTGGGCTTTAGCTGGACCACAACAAATAAAATGCACATGGACCACAAGTTGGATCGTTACAATTATCCCCTTTAAAATAAGCTATGTTTCAATAAAATTCCTCAATAATGACACGTGAAACACTTCATGGTATCCTATCAACTCTAATGATAAATTCACTCGATATGCTCATGCGCCCATCCACTCAACAAAGGGTATGGTCTCATGTACCTCATCTTAAACTACTTATCTTTCAAGTCGAGCACCTCTTTGAAATGTCCTAATTTTTCAGTTTTACTAAGTCGCCCATCTAAAACTTCAATCGCTCATGCATTTAACTGCTTAACTCTTCTAACGGTCGTGTGATTCATTTTCTGTTTTTTTTTTTTTTATCATTTCCTTTGGCTTTTCCGTTCCGTTGCGGGTTCTATGACTCATCGCACCTCCACTTTTGAAAAACATTGTATTTTACGCCACAACCTGCAATAAGAGTCTCATACGGTGCCACCTTAATCCTCGAATGATAACTAATCTCTAAACTTTAGTATGCCAACAATTTAATCCATCATCGCTCTCTCAAATTCAAGTCCCACTAAGTACAACTAGTACCTCTCAATGAATGAATGTAGTTTCCAACTTTCATGTGCCGACTATCTGAATCTGCTTGACTATGCTCGAACAAACTTTAAAATGTTTAACTCTCGACGAAACCCAGACTCACGAATATGCGTAGCTCCAATATCAAATAGGACGTAAACTGCCCCCACTTTCATCTGAAACCTATCTCACACAAGTTTACTAACTAGTATTAGGTTTCACAAAAGACAACATACACATAAACCAAAATGAGTATATCCAAAAGACGCATACCGACTATCGTCTCAGCTCCCTCACAGTCTCATGTATCAAGCACTCGTGGAGAAATGAATTGACATTTGGATTGTGGCAGAAGTAATCTTTACGCCCTCCATGGACTGTCCCTGACAAAATGACCTTAATGCCCAAAATTGTAGTAACCTCATTCGTACTAGTAGTAAAGATATTGTGTATAACTTCTAGAGTAGCCGATGCGGCTGATTCTTATGACGATGCAATTTGTTTGATAATTGATGATATGTGATAATCAGAGCCATCTCTCCATATAAATAACCTCTCAAAATTTCCATGGCAAAAACTATTGATGCCAACTCCAAATCATGAGTGGGGAAGTTGACATCGTGAAGTCTCAACAAACGTGATGAATATAAATATGACTTACTCATCTTGCACAAAGATCATTTACCACCGTCCATTTTTATTAAGGTCGGTTACACACTTAAATGGTTTAAATTTCTAGTGTCAATTGTTTAAAAAACTAATAAATCCAGATTAAAATCGGATCCAATTGATTAAACCAGTTAAACCGAACCAAACTAAATTAAATTGAATTGAAGTAAACCAGATTAAACCAGATTACAATTATTAAAACAAATTGAATAAATAAGAATAATTTAAAGAGAAATAATAAATAAAAGGAAGAAGAAGTTACAACCATGGAAGGATCGGGCGACCTTGGTGTGCGTTCACGTAAGCGAGCGACGACGGCTTTGTCTTCAACGGCACCACCGGCAGATCATTACGGCGGAGGAGCACGAGCGGATCAATGACAGTGGAGTGGTGGAGATACAATCTGTAACGCCCGTCTCCCGGCGAACCGGAAACGCGGCATTAGGACGCCCGTTGAACCGGATTCGGTCCAACCGGGACGCCAACTAAACTTGTCCCAGGTCCCAGGCGCCTCCTTCTTATTGAAATCCACCAATAATGTCACACGATCGCTCAATCCCGCATCCGGACCTGCAAGAAAAGGGGACAGGGAAAGGAAAGAGGACTGCGTAATTGTTTCAAACACAATTACCCAGTGAGGGTGGATTTAAAGAACCCGCAATCCCGGCTTACACCGCACAACTACGAATCACAAGTCCTAAGCTAATATCACCTTGCAAACAGGCCCGAAGGCTTCACCACACAATACTATCTTCCACTCGTGCCTTCACACTCGCGGAAGAGGGAGAGAGGGGGGGAGAGAGAAAGAGAGAGAGAGAACACCTATCCTTCATCCCGTAGGCCCATACAATCCCGGCACCAGGGACACGCACCCCGTACGTGCCCCTGTCCAACTTCTGGCCCGTCGGCCTTCCTTCTTGGGGGGCTCGCCAAAACCCCCTAACGACGATACAAGGGTTGCGTACCAAACTCGTTATACGCAAGCCGTCACCAAACACCCTTTCGGGGGCCCTACCACAGTTCTAATTCAATCATATCCATCAAGCACAAACAACGTTTTCAGTTTAAGCGATAACCTAGCATTCTACGTTCCACAATCAATCACATGGAGCTCTCTACTGCCCTAGACTACCTAGGAAAGACGACATTAACTAAGGACTATCGTCCGAAACTGGATAGAGTAAGGGAGATCACCACCAGTCCTCACCTTAGCCAAAAAGAGGGCAAAACGGTAATCTATAAGCTTCCTCAGCCTGAACGGACATCAGATATGGAAAGAGGACGAGAAATCGAGTGAGATGGGCTTTTGATTCGCTTAAATCGGGCTTAAAATGAGTTAGATATGATCGATTGAAAATACCCAGCTCAAACCAGCTTAACCGACCTAAACCGGAAACTGAAATTGAAATTAAAATCGAAATTGGGAAACCAGACCAAACCGGATTAAACCGAACCAGAATTGGATTGAACCGGATTGAACCGAGTCAACCGAACCGGTCAACGACCCGACCCGGTCAACCTAACCGACCCGACCCGGTCAACTCGAGTTGACTCGGTCGCCGGTCGAGTTGACTCGGAGGCGGTCCGGCGGTGGCTCCGGTGGTCGGCGGCGGCGTAGCTCCGGCGACGGGCGGCGGCTCCGGCGGCGGCGGCGACGGCGGCGCGTGGCTCCGGCAACAACGGCGCGTGGGCGGCGCGTGGAGAATCGACCGATCTTCCTTTGGCGATTGCGGGTGCGTCCGGACGGCTATGGAGGTGCGGTTTGCGGCTACGGCTTCGTCTCGATGAGACGAACACGATGGTGGTCTCGTATTTTCCAGATTCCTCACGGATAAAAAGTTACGGAGGTTTTAGATCTAGGGTTGAGGAAAATCTGATCTAAAAATGAGCTTACCGGATTGCTTTAGTCTCTAATCGATGGAGGAGCATCAGATCTACCTTCTGGAGGCTGAGGCTGCGGCGGTGGAGAGGTAGGGCTTCGCCGAGATCTCTTTCTTCTTGGTTTCTCCAAAGGAGGTGGCTCCTATTTATAAGGGAAATGCTAGGGTTTTGGGAAGGAAAAGGGCTTTTGGGCTTGGGCTAATGGGCTTTCCTCTTCTTTTCTCAAATTTCTTATTGCCTCTATTATATGATCCCATATGGGTCACACGCCTAAGCTAACAGGAAAGGTATAGGAACGGCTTAGCAGAAGTACGGTAAAAGTGCTAGGCATTTACTGTACTTAGAGAGAATAAAAGGGTTTGGCCACTGTGTGTCGATCGATGCACAAGGTGTGTCGATCGACACAGTGCGCGAACGCCTTCGAGTTATTTGGTATTTGGGCCAAATGGCCCAAGAGGAACCGGACGAGTTTTATAAATAAAACTCGAGTCTGTTTTCCTCTGTAACCCTAACCCAGCCGCAAACTCTCTCTCTCCTGCGACGCCTCCCTCCTCGTGGTCTAGCAGCCAGATTCCTTTGCGTGCGTGTGTGAACCTTTGGAGGATCCATCCCTTGGTGGCTCTCTGATCTCTGACCATACCATCCCTTTCCGCTGCATAAACAGGTATAAGGTGAGATCATCAATTGTTTCTATTCAAGAGAACCTAGATCAGCATGTTTAGGACTGTTGAATCTGAGAATTGAATCAGGATTCATCTAAACATTCCTTCAGTGGTATCAGAGCTATTGGTTCTGGTTTTTCTTGTTTAGATTCAAGTTTAGGATTGTTTTCTTGTTTAAGAAGTGTTTTGAATCAACTACTGATAAGAGAAATCACTTAAGCAACAAGGAATTGAAACCTAAACACACTTGAAATCGCAAATCCAAGCTATATTGATTTGGAATGCGATTTTCATAAAGTAGTATCGGCTGTGATCGCATGGATCGATCGATACGATCGCATGGATCGGTCGATACAACCGCGAGAGATCGACTGCAATCGCATGGATCGATCGAACGATCGCATGGATTTCGCATATCTCGGCCAAGCCTGCTCAACGCGTGAACGCATCGATCGATGCTGAGAGCATCGACCGATGCGATTGATGAATCGATCGATGATGGATCGATCGATGCGGTTGGTTCATCGATCGATACGGTTGGGTTTAAGGCTCGGTTTAAAATTTTGATTAAAAATCAAACGTCTCGGTTTAATAAACAGATTTAATAATTTTATTAAATTCTGGTTAAACCGGGATAAGAAATCCAAAGTCGAAATATTGGATTTTGTGCCTAAACCAGGATTTTCTAATTTGATTTGGTTGGACCAAATAAATTGAGAAAATCCGGTTTAGTAAATAACCGGTTGACAATTGTGGTCATCGTAGTAATTAAAATTTGGTTAGACCAATTTTAATGAACCAGACCGGTTATGTCATTTAATTGGACAATTGGGTCATGTCTTGGACATGGACCAATTCTTGGGCCTCGGGCCAAGAAGTTAAAACAATTGGGCCAATTATTTGAGTCTTTCTTCAGATTAATTTAAAATTTATTTTATAAAATTATAAAGTCGATTTTAAATTAAAGTTTCCGAAATTTTGAAATTAGAAAGTTTCTTAAAATAGAAGTTTCTAGATTTGCGGGTTTTGGATTTTAAAGAAATTTCTAAAGTTAGAAAGTTTCCGGTTTTAGAAAGTTTCCAATTTTAGAAAGTTTCCTAAAATAGTAGGTTTCCAAAAATAGAAAGTTTCCCGAAATAGTAATCTTCTATTTTGGGAATGAAATTTTAATAAACCTACGAACCTCAAATAATATCAAGCGTTGGATGTCTTGCCCAGTCTATGTCAGCTGTCGAAGCCCATTCAATTGTATTCATGGCCTTACAGTGTGAGGGTGTCTACTTTTGCGTGGATAAGACGGTTTGTGATTCATAAATGTCATTGGGAGTCCCAGACATTAATGATTACATGACTGTATAGTCTGGTTTTCTTGACTAGGCCATCGGGAGTCCCGGGCCTTGAGACATCAGAGTGGATTGGGCCTCGGGCCCAGATTCACAACCAAGAGTTATATCACGGATATAATTAGCCGACATAGGGCTTACCGATATAAGCTGAGTTTTGGTGACGGCCAGTGGCCCACTTTAATCTTAGTTATATGTGGATCTTGGAATCATTATATTCTATTGAGGGTAACTTATGTTATTGAATATAATGCGTGATTAATCATATTAAATTTAATACGAGATTAATCATATTGAACATATTAACTAAAATCCTTTTATCTTAATTTTCAGTTATGACTAGCACAAACAATCAAAACACTTTCTCGATCCGGTCTGTCCTTAAGATGGACAAGCTGAACGGATCAAATTTCTTGACTTGGTCGCGGAACCTGAGGCTAGTCCTCAGACAGGAGAGAAATGACTATGTTCTTGAGAGAGCTCTCCCCGTGAGGATCGGGTCCAATGCCTCTCATGCAGTATATGATGCTTGGAATAAGCATTATAATGATGCGGTAGATGTGCGTGGTCTGATGTTGGCTACCATGGACTCAGATTTGCGGAAGCAATATGAGAACATGGAGTCGCCAATAGAGATGATCAGCAGCCTGAAATTGAAATTTCAGGAGCAGGTAAGAGTGGAGAGATACCAGTTGGTTAAGTCTCTCACTAGCTGCAAGCTACCAAATGATCATCCAGTGAGTCCTCATGTCAGTAAAATGATGGGTTACATTGATAACCTGAGGAAACTGGATTATCCAGTTAGCCAAGAATTGGCAACTGAGATCATTCTGCAGTCACTGCCGTCAAGCTATGATAAGTTCAGAAGGAACTATATCAAGAAAGGCTTAACAAAGACGCTGACTGAACTGCATGATATGCTCAAGACAGTTGAGCCAAACGTGAAGAGTACCCTGTACAATCTCATGAATGAGAAGGGTAGGTTTACTAAACCTAATGCTGACAAGGGTGAAGACAAAGTTGTCCAGATTTTGAATCATGGCAAGCGTGTGTCTTCTGAGCCCGAGTCAGATACCTCTTACGTTGGTAAGTGCTGCTACTGTAAGGAGACAGGGCATTGGAAGAGAGATTGCATTAAATTCATGGAAGATGATGAGGAGTTGAAGTTGATGTATGCGACTACTTCCTCAGGTATTCATGTTATTACTTCAAGTTCTACCTTATAGGTATTGGATACTGGTTGTGGCACTGATATTTGTTATAATATGCAGAGCCTGGGCAACAGTAGAACTTTGAAGGAAGGGCAAGTGAAACTACATGTCTGGAAGGAGCTTGGGATGCTGCCTCAGCCGTAGGGTTTTTCACTTATAGATCCCTTTGAGGCTTGGTTTTGTATTAAGTAATTGCTACAATGTACCTGCTTTAAGCAGAGTTGTCTTTCATTTTCTTGTAAGAATTTGAATGTTTTTCATTTTGATAAAAGACAAGTTTTGTTCTTTTGATCTTAATGAAATATTAATTGTAGCACCCTATTCATGGAATGGGTTTTATATCTTAAACCAAAGAGTGCCTAAATGTAACATAAGTACCGAATTGGTTTAAATCTGATGAATTAAACCTGATTTTTCTTGGCATAAAGTCTTGGTCACATAGAGTAAGTCGGATTCAGAAATCCCATAGTCATGGACTGTTGGGCTCATTTGATAAAATATCTTATGAGACTTGAATTCTGTTTACTAGACCAAAAGGTAAAGGGCCTATCTTAGCCGAGCTAGAGAAAGGCCCAAAGGCTTATTGGACCTGGAACATACTCATGTATGTGGCCCAATGAGCAGTAATGCCAGAGAAAATCTCCTGTACTTCATTGTCTCTACTGATTACTTCAGTGAGTGTGACTGTGTTCATTTGATGAGACACAAGTCGGAATTCTTTGACATGGTCGAAAGAGTTCCAGAATGAAGTATAGGATCTAAATGACAAAAGTATTAAGACTCTGGATTAAATCACGAGTGAGAATACTTAAGTCATTGATTGTGTGATCATCTGAATGAGTGTGAAATCGTTTCACAGCTCATTTCTCCTGAAAACCTGAAGGTTTTTCTGTGAGAAAGAATCAGATCTTATAAGAAATGATTAAAGATGAGTCACACGAATCTTCCATGATATTATTTAAGAATAACGCTCTAAAATATCTAAGTTTACGCTGAAATAGTTCCACAAATATCAGTTGAAAGACACCACGTAAATGTGGATTGGAATCGATCCAAATTCGTCTTTACTGAGTATTTGTAGTTGTACTACTTCGCTGGTTGTCCGAAGGAAACCAAGGCTTGTTACTTTTACGTCCATTCTGTTTTCTAAGAAGGGAAGTTATTTTCCAAGAAGAACAGTGGGAGTAAAAGTATAACTCGAAGAAATTCGAGAAATACAGGAGGCTGCTCAACCTGTTGAGGGAGAGCAACGGATGGATTTACAGATTTCTGTAGAATCTACACCTGTGAAGCCTTGTCCGAAGGAAACCAAGGCTTGTTACTTTTACGTCCATTCTGTTTTCTAAGAAGGGAAGTTATTTTCCAAGAAGAACAGTGGGAGTAAAAGTATAACTCGAAGAAATTCGAGAAATACAGGAGGCTGCTTTACCTATTGAGGGAGAGCAGCGGAAGGATTTACAGATTTCTGTAGAATCTACACCTGTGGAGCCTGAAGTTCGCAGATATGAATGAATCAGTTACTAATCCGAGAGTGATTTCTCGTCATTAGTTGAACCTGATAATCATTGAAAGTTCGCATGATCTGATGATCATTGAAAGCGACGAATCTGCGAAATTCAAAGAAGCGAAAGTGAGCCCGGACTCCGAAAAATTACATTTTATGTAAGTTAGCTTCATCGATCCATTCATGGATGGAAGCAAACATATCGGAGTTGGAATCTTCGTTCTGTTGAAGTAGTCAAGGTTTTGACTTGAACAGGAACGAAGCGGAACTGTGTGTTTACTAATAGATTAGTGGGAGCGATATTGCATTTCTCATATTGTATGTCGATGACATACTGATTCTCGAAAATGACGTCCCAATGCTGCAGTCTGTAAAGGACTGGCTTGGGAGTTGGTTCTAATGATTGACATGAGTAAAGCCACGTATGTTCTTGGATTTTGGATCTAAAGATAGAGATCCGAAAGAGCTGGTAAGACAAAGTCAGGATTCTTATCCCGACAAAGTCCTACAGGTTTTCAGCATTCCAAGAAGGGTTTTATGCAAATGTCACATGGCATTACGTTAAGCAAGACACAGTGTCCTACGATAACTGCTGAGCTTAAATGCATGGATAAGATTCCATATGCGTCGGCAATTGGATCTATCATGTATGCCATGAAACGTACTTGTTCGATGTTGCTTTAATGTTAAGCAAGACAAGTAAAGACCAGTCAAATCCAGCAAAGAATCACTGGATTGCCGTAAAGAATATCCTAAAGTATTTGAGGAATACTAAGGATAAATTCTTGAGTTACGGAGAAAGTGAGGTGCTACGAGTCGGTAGAGTCTGAAAGGCAAGTTTCCAATAGACAAAGATGATTTCCGATCACAGTCCGGTTATATCTTGTGTCTATCTGGCGGTGCAAGGCACTGTTGCTGACTCCATGACTTAAGCTGAACATTTCGCAACTTGGGAAGTGGCGAAAGAGGTTGTTTGGAAAGAAGAGTTCGTCACTGAACTTGATGTGATTTCCAGCATAGATGAGACTAGCTGCACATCAGAGGTCCAAACACCTTGAGGATAGGTATAACCTATTCCGTGAGATAAATGACAGAGATGTTAAGTAGATCAGCAAGTTTCAACGAATGAGAACGTTGCTAATCTATTAACGAAGCCACTCCTTAGGCCTAAGCACGAGTCGCGGACTGTTGCTGTAGGATAAGTGAAATTAAGATATAGTCTTAATTTCAGTGGGAGTTATTAAAGGGCTTTATTTAGTTATTGGATATGTTCTTGAAATAACATTTAAGATGTTTAATGAAATTATTATTTCAAGATTATTTTAACTGTGATGAAATAATCGTTCCAAAGTGATATAAACCATTTTATAGGTCATCGAAGTAAATGACTTGATCTTGAGTTATCAAAGTCATTTAGCTTGATCATGAGACCCTATATTTGATAAATGACTTATATCATTATGTCCCTAGTCGAAGGTTGTTGAAATTGGAACACCAACAACCGTGTGAGACTGGATTGGTACGTGACTTATGACAAAGTCTCAGTGTGTCATAGATGCGCGGCATCAAAGTCAGTACATAGGTGTATGTTGGGGAACATACGACCGGACAAGACCCGCTTATAAGAACTCTTCAGGATATTTATATCTGTGTCATAAGAGATTCTTACTACGACTATAGAGTATAGTCCTTAGACCTGAGTTCGCATGCATGTGACTGCACATGGACTGATGCACTTTGATCATTGTCTAACGCTGTCGTTCTGCGATAGTTATAAGGACCTTGTTTGGGTACATTATGAAATGAGTAGTTTACAGTGATGGAACAAGACGGGATTTGTCCCTCCAATATAAATGGAGTGAATATCTCTAGGCCAATCGGAGATTTGAATACTGGAAAATGCATGGCCATGCTCAAACGGACTGTCCCGAGTCGTTTGGATTGTCAGTATCAAATCAGAGTCCGATGAACAAGATTAGGCTTTATAAGGATGACACCAATCTTGCCTTATGACTAATCGAGATATTGTGACAAAAGGATTATGAATACAGAGATTCCAGTACAAGTGGGAGATTGTTGGAATTGTGTCCAGTAATCTCGGTACTGTCTCTAGAAAGTAAGAGTATGTCAATGATCAGACATAAGTCATATAATACTGGGGGTCATGATGGCTTGCTAGAGTCCGCTCATGATCTATAAGTCTTGGACTTATTGCCTCTATTATATGATCCCATATGGGTCACACGCCTAAGCTAACAGGAAAGGTATAGGAACGGCTTAGCAGAAGTACGGTAAAAGTGCTAGGCATTTACTGTACTTAGAGAGAATAAAAGGGTTTGGCCACTGTGTGTCGATCGATGCACAAGGTGTGTCGATCGACACAGTGCGCGAACGCCTTCGAGTTATTTGGTATTTGGGCCAAATGGCCCAAGAGGAACCGGACGAGTTTTATAAATAAAACTCGAGTCTGTTTTCCTCTGTAACCCTAACCCAGCCGCAAACTCTCTCTCTCCTGCGACGCCTCCCTCCTCGTGGTCTAGCAGCCAGATTCCTTTGCGTGCGTGTGTGAACCTTTGGAGGAGATTCCATCCCTTGGTGGCTCTCTGATCTCTGACCATACCATCCCTTTCCGCTGCATAAACAGGTATAAGGTGAGATCATCAATTCATTGACCTCTTGCAGCTTCCCAACGCCTCTTGCAACTCTTCTAGCACTTCCTGTGACTCTTGCAACTCTTTGATACACTCCCGCAGTAGTCTCTCCGGTGAACGTCTCCACATCCTGATCACCCTCACACGCTTGGTTCAACAACACTCTGAACAAGCGATGACCCAACACACACCTCATTAGTACTGACTGCCCTGTAGACGCACACCACAACATACACCCCAACATACATCCCAACAGCACACACCACGACATACATCTCGGCGCACTTCTTAAGGGTAGTAGCACCACTAAGGTTTGAAGACACTGATCCCAACCTGCAAGGAGAAACTCTATAAAGACTAGGACCGGCGTGAAGAACAATCTATGATATAGTTGGTGCTTGAAAAAGCCTTTCGCAAAGTATCCATTTTATAAAATTTCGCAAACGCTTTTGAAAAAGATTTGAAAACAAGGTTTTTGGGAAAACAACGAAAGCTGATCTCCCAGGGCAGGACTGGGAGACCTTAACCTAGGCTCTGATACCAAATTGTAACGCCCGTCTCCCGGCGAACCGGAGACGCGGCATTAGGACGCCCGTTGAACCGGATTCGGTCCAACCGGGACGCCAACTCAACTTGTCCCAGGTCCCAGGCGCCTCCTTCTTATTGAAATCCACCAATAATGTCACACGATCGCTCAATCCCGCATCCGGACCTGCAAGAAAAGGGGACAGGGAAAGGAAAGAGGACTGAGTAATTGTTTCAAACACAATTACCCAGTGAGGGCGGATTTAAAGAACCCGCGATCCCGGCTTACACCGCACAACTACGAATCACAAGTCCTAAGCTAATATCACCTTGCAAACAGGCCCGAAGGCTTCACCACACAATACTATCGTCCACTCGTGCCTTCACACTTGCGGAAGAGGGAGAGAGGGGGAGGGGGAGAGAAAGAGAGAGAGAGAGAACACATATCCTTCAGCCCGTAGGTCCACACAATCCCGGCACCAGGGACACGCACCCCGTACGTGCCCCTGTCTAACTTCTGGCCCGTCGGCCTTCCTTCTTGGGGGGCTCGCCAAAACCCCCTAACGACGATACAAGGGTTGCGTACCAAACTCATTATACGCAAGCCATCACCAAATACCCTTTCGGGGGCCCTACCACAGTTCTAATTAAATCATATCCATCAAGCACAAACAACGTTTTCAGTTTAAGCGATAACCTAGCATTCTACGTTTCACAATCAATCACATGGAGCTCTCTACTGCCCTAGACTACCTAGGAAAGACGACATTAACTAAGGACTATCGTCCGAAACTGGATAGAGTAAGGGAGATCACCACCAGTCCTCACCTTAGCCAAAAAGAGGGCAAAACGTTAATCTAGAAGCTTCCTCAGCCCAAACGGACATCAGATCGGGAAAGAGGACAAGAAATCGAGTGAGATGGGCTTTTGATTCGCTTAAATCGGGCTTAGAATGAGCTAGATATGATCGATTGAAAATACCCAGCTCAAACCAGCTTAACCGACCTAAACCGGAAACTGAAATTGAAATTTAAATCGAAATTGGGAAACCAGACCAAACCGGATTAAACCGAACCAGAATTGGATTGAACCAGATTGAACCGAGTCAACCGAACTGGTCAACGACCCGACCCGGTCAACCCGAGTTGACTCGGTCGCCTGCCGAGTTGACTCGGCGGCGGTCCGGTGGTGGCTCCGGTGGTCAGCGGCGGCTCCGGGCGGACGGCGGCGGCGCGTGGCTCCGGCAACGGCGGCGCGTGGGCGGCTCGTGGAGAATCGGCCGATCTTCCTTTGCCGATTGCGGGCGCGTCCGGATGGCTATGGAGGTGCGGTTTGCGGCTACGGCTTCGTCTCGACGAGAGGAATGCGATGGTGGTCTCGCAAACGCTTTTGAAAAAGATTTGAAAACAAGGTTTTTGGGAAAAAAACGAAAGCTGATCTCCCAGGGCAGGACTGGGAGACCTTAACCTAGGCTCTGATACCAAATTGTAACATCCGTCTCCCGGCGAACCGGAGACGCGGCATTAGGACGCCCGTTGAACCGGATTCGGTCCAACCGGGACGCCAACTCAACTTGTCCCAGGTCCCAGGCACCTCCTTCTTATTGAAATCCACCAATAATGTCACACGATCGCTCAATCCCGCATCCGGACCTGCAAGAAAAGGGGACATGGAAAGGAAAGAGGACTGAGTAATTGTTTCAAACACAATTACCCAGTGAGGGCGGATTTAAAGAACCCGCGATCCCGCACAACTACGAATCACAAGTCCTAAGCTAATATCACCTTGCAAATAGGCCCGAAGGCTTCACCACACAATACTATCGTCCACTCGTGCCTTCACACTCGCGGAAGAGGGAGAGAGGGGGGGAGAGACAAAGAGAGAGAGAGAACACCTATCCTTCAGCCCGTAGGCCCACACAATCCCGGCACCAGGGACACGCACCCCGTACGTGCCCCTGTCCAACTTCTGGCCCGTCGACCTTCCTTCTTGGGGGGGGGCTCGCCAAAACCCCCTAACGACAATACAAGGGTTGCGTACCAAACTCGTTATACGCAAGCCGTCACCAAACACTCTTTCGGGGGCCCTACCACAGTTCTAATTCAATCATATCCATCAAGCACAAACAACATTTTCAGTTTAAGCGATAACCTAGCATTCTACGTTCCACAATCAATCACATGGAGCTCTCTACTGCCCTAGACTACCTAGGAAAGACGACATTAACTAAGGACTATCGTCCGAAACTGGATATAGTAAGGGAGATCACCACCAGTCCTCACCTTAGCCAAAAAGAGGGCAAAACGGTAATCTAGAAGCTTCCTCAGCCCGAACGGACATCAGATCGGGAAAGAGGACAAGAAATCGAGTGAGATGGGCTTTTGATTCGCTTAAATCGGGCTTAGAATGAGCTAGATATGATCGATTGAAAATACCCAGCTCAAACCAGCTTAACCGACCAAAACCGGAAACTGAAATTGAAATTAAAATCGAAATTGGGAAACCAGACCAAACCGGATTAAACCGAACCAGAATTGGATTGAACCAGATTGAACCGAGTCAACCGAACTGGTCAAGGACCCGACCCGGTCAACCGAATCGACCCGACCCGGTCAACCCGAGTTGACTCGGTCCCCGGCCGAGTTGACTCAGCGGCGGTCCGGCGGTGACTCCGGTGGTAAGCGGAGACGGAGCTTCGGCGACAGGCGGCGGCTCCGGGCGGCGGCTCCGGGCGGCGGCGGACGGCGGCGGCTCCCGGTGGACGGCTGCGGCGCGTGGCTCCGGCAACGGCGGCGCGTGGAGAATCGGCCGATCTTCCTTTGCCGATTGCGGGCGCGTCCGGACGGCTATGGAGGTGCGGTTTGCGGCTACGGCTTCGTCTCGACGAGAGGAACGCGATGGTGGTCTCGCAAACGCTTTTGAAAAAGATTTGAAAACAAGGTTTTTGGGAAAACAACGAAAGCTGATCTCCCAGGGCAGGACTGGGAGACCTTAACCTAGGCTCTGATACCAAATTGTAACGCCCGTCTCCCGGCGAACCGGAGACGCGACATTAGGACGCCCGTTGAACCGGATTCGGTCCAACCGGGACGCCAACTCAACTTGTCCCAGGTCCCAGGCGCCTCCTTTTTATTGAAATCCACCAATAATGTCACACGATCGCTCAATCCCGCATCCGGACCTGCAAGAAAAGGGGACAGGGAAAGGAAAGAGGACTGAGTAATTGTTTCAAACATAATTACCAAGTGAGGGCGGATTTAAAGAACCTGCGATCCCGGCTTACACTGCACAACTACGAATGACAAGTCCTAAGCTAATATCACCTTGCAAACAGGCACGAAGGCTTCACCACACAATACTATCGTCCACTCGTGCCTTCACACTCGCGGAAGAGGGAGAGAAGGGGGAGAGAGAAAGAGAGAGAGAGAGAGAGAGAACACCTATCCTTCAGCCCGTAGGCCCACACAATCACGGCACCAGGGACACGCACTCCGTATGTGCCCCTGTCCAACTTCTGGCCCGTCGGCCTTCCTTCTTGGGGGGCTCGCCAAAACCCCTAACGAAGATACAAGGGTTGCGTACCAAACTCGTTATACGCAAGCCGTCACCAAACACCCTTTCGGGGGCCCTACCACAGTTCTAATTCAATCATATCCATCAAGCACAAACAACGTTTTCAGTTTAAGCGATAACCTAGCATTCTACGTTCCACAATCAATCACATGGAGCTCTCTACTGTCCTAGACTACCTAGGAAAGACGACATTAACTAAGGACTATCGTCCGAACTGGATAGAGTAAGGGAGATCACCACCAGTCCTCACCTTAGCCAAAAAGAGGGCAAACCGGTAATCTAGAAGCTTCCTCAGCCCGAACGGACATCAGATCGGGAAAGAGGATGAGAAATCGAGTGAGATGGGCTTTTGATTCGCTTAAATCGGGCTTAGAATGAGCTAGATATGATCGATTGAAAATACCCAGCTCAAACCAGCTTAACCGACCTAAACCGGAAACTGAAATTGAAATTAAAATCGAAATTGGGAAACCAGACCAAACCGGATTAAACCGAACCAGAATTGGATTGAACCAGATTGAACCGAGTCAACCGAACCGGTCAACGACCCAACCCGGTCAACCGAACCGACCCGACCCGGTCAACCCGAGTTGACTCGGCGGCGGTCCGGCGGTGGCTCCGGTGGTCGGCGGCGGCGGAGCTCCGGCGACGGGCGGCGGACGGCGGCGGAGCGTGGCTCCGGCAACGACGGCGCGTGGGCGGCGCGTGGAGAATCGGCCGATCTTCCTTTGGCGATTGCGGGCGCGTCCGGACGGCTATGGAGGTGCGGTTTGCGGCTACGGCTTCGTCTCGACGAGAGGAACGCGATGGTGGTCACGCAAACGCTTTTGAAAAAGATTTGAAAACAAGGTTTTTGGGAAAACAACAAAAGCTTATTTTCTTAGGGCAGGACTGGGAGACCTTAACCTAGACTCTGATACCAAATTGTAACGCCCGTCCCCCGGCGAACCGGAGATGCGGCATTAGGATGCCCGTTGAACCGGATTCGATCCAACCGGGATGCCAACTCAACTTGTCCCAGGTCCCAGGCGCCTCCTTCTTATTGAAATCCACCAATAATGTCACACGATCGCTCAATCCCGCATCCGGACCTGCAAGAAAAGGGGACAGGGAAAGGAAAGAGGACTGAGTAATTGTTTCAAACACAATTACCCAGTGAGGGCGGATTTAAAGAACCCGCGATCCCGTCTTACACCGCACAACTACGAATCACAAGTTCTAAACTAATATCACCTTGCAAACAGGCCCGAAGGCTTCACCACACAATACTATCGTCCACTCGTGCCTTCACACTCGCAGAAGAGGGAGAGAGGGGGGGAGAGAGAAAGAGAGAGAGAGAGAACACCTATCCTTCAGCCCGTAGGCCCACACAATCCCGGCACCAGGGACACGCACCCCGTACGTGCCCCTGTCCAACTTATGGCCCGTCGGCCTTCCTTCTTGGGGGGCTCGCCAAAACCCCCTAACGACGATACAAGGGTTGCGTACCAAACTCGTTATACGCAAGCCGTCACCAAACACCCTTTCGGGGGCCCTACCACAGTTCTAATTCAATCACATCCATCAAACACAAACAACGTTTTCAGTTTAAGCGATAACCTAGCATTCTACGTTCCACAATCAATCACATGGAGCTCTCTACTGCCTTAGACTACCTAGGAAAGACGACATTAACTAAGGACTATCGTCCGAAACTGGATAGAGTAAGGGAGATCACCACGAGTCCTCACCTTAGCCAAAAGAGGGCAAAAAGGTAATCTAGAAGCTTCCTTAGCCCAAACGGACATCAGATCTGGAAATAGGACGAGAAATCGAGTGAGATGGGCTTTTGATTCGCTTAAATCGGGCTTAGAATGAGCTAGATATGATCGATTGAAAATACCCAGCTCAAACCAGCTTAACCGACCTAAACCGGAAACTGAAATTGAAATTAAAATCGAAATTGGGAAACCAGACCAAACCGGATTAAACCGAACCAGAATTGGATTGAACCGGATTGAACCGAATCAACCGAGCCTGTCAACGACCCGACCCGGTCAACCGAACCGACCCGACCCGGTCAACCCGAGTTGACTCGGTCGCCGGCCGAGTTGACTCGGCGGCGGTCCAGCGGTGGCTCCGGTGGTCGGCGGCGGCGGAGCTCCAGCGACATGCGGCGGCTCCGGGCGGCGGCGGACGGCGATGGCGCGTGGGCGGAGCGTGGGCGGCGCGTGGAGAATCGGCCGATCTTCCTTTGGCGATTGCGGGCGCGTCCGGACGGCTATGGAGGTGCGGTTTGTGGCTACGGTTTCGTCTCGACGAGAGGAACGCGATGGTGGTCTCGCAAACGCTTTTGAAAAAGATTTGAAAACAAGGTTTTTGGGAAAACAGCGAAAGCTGATCTCCCAGGGCAGGACTGGGAGACCTTAACCTAGGCTCTGATACCAAATTGTAACGCCCGTCTCCCGGCGAACCGGAGACGCGGCATTAGGACGCCCGTTGAACCGGATTCGGTCCAAACGGGATGCCAACTCAACTTGTCCCAGGTCCCAGGCGCCTCCTTTTTATTGAAATCCACCAATAATGTCACACGATCGTTCAATCCCGCATCCGGACCTGCAAGAAAAGGGGACAGGGAAAGGAAAGAGGACTGAGTAATTGTTTCAAACACAATTACCCAGTGAGGGCGGATTTAAAGAACCCGCGATCCCGGCTTACACCGCACAACTACGAATCACAAGTCCTAAGCTAATATCACCTTGCAAACAGGCCTGAAGGCTTCACCACACAATACTATTGTTCACTCGTGCCTTCACACTCGCGGAAGAGGGAGAGAGGGGGGGGAGAGAGAAAGAGAGAGAGAGAGAACACCTATCCTTCAGGCCGTAGGCCCACACAATCCCGACACCAGGGACACGCACCCCGTACGTGCCCCTGTCCAACTTCTGGCCCGTCGGCCTTCCTTCTTGGGGGGGCTCACCAAAACCCCCTAACGACGATACAAGGGTTGCGTACCAAACTCGTTATACGCAAGCCGTCACCAAACACCCTTTCGGGGGCCCTACCACAGTTCTAATTCAATCATATCCATCAAGCACAAACAACGTTTTTAGTTTAAGCGATAACCTAGCATTCTACGTTCCACAATCAATCACATGGAGCTCTCTACTGCCCTAGACTACCTAGGAAAGACGACATTAACTAAGGACTATCGTCCGAAACTGGATAGAGTAAGGGAGATCACCACCAATCCTCACCTTAGCCAAAAGAGGGCAAAATGGTAATCTAGAAGCTTCCTCAGCCCGAACGGATATCAGATCTGGAAAGAGGACGAGAAATCGAGTGAGATGGGCTTTTGATTCGCTTAAATCAGGCTTATAATGAGCTAGATATGATCGATTGAAAATACCCAGCTCAAACCAGCTTAACCGACCTAAACCGGAAACTGAAATTGAAATTAAAATCGAAATTAGGAAACCAGACCAAACCGGATTAAACCGAACCAGAATTTGATTGAACCAGATTGAACCGAGTCAACTGAACCGGTCAACGACCCGACCCGGTCAACCGAACCGACCCGACCCGGTCAACCGAACCGACCCGACCCGGTCAACCCGAGTTGACTCGGTCGCCGGCTGAATTGACTCGGCGGCGGTCCGGCGGTGGCTCCGGTGGTCAGCGGCGGCGGAGCTCCGGCGACGGGCGGCGGCTCCGGGCGGCCGCGGACGGCGGCGGCTCCCGGCAGACGGCGGCGGCGCGTGGCTCCGGCAACGGCGGCTCGTGGGCGGCGCGTGGAGAATCGGCCGATCTTCCTTTGACGATTGCGGGCGCGTCCGGACGGCTATGTAGGTGCGGTTTGCGGCTACGGCTTCGTCTCGACGAGAGGAACGCGATGTTGGTCTCGTAAACGCTTTTGAAAAAGATTTGAATAAAAGGTTTTTGGGAAAACAACGAAAGCTGATCTCCCAGGGCAGGACTGGGAGACCTTAACCTAGGCTCTGATACCAAATTGTAACGCCCGTCTCCCGGCGAACCGGAGACGCGGCATTAGGACGCCCGTTGAACCGGATTCGGTCCAACCGGGACGCCTACTCAACTTGTCCCAGGTCCCAGGCGCCTCCTTTTTATTGAAATCCACCAATAATGTCACACGATCGTTCAATCCCGCATCCGGACCTGCAAGAAAAGGGGACAGGGAAAGGAAAGAGGACTGAGTAATTGTTTCAAACACAATTACCCAGTGAGGGCGGATTTAAAGAACCCGCGATCCCGGCTTACACCGCACAACTACTAATCACAAGTCCTAAGCTAATATCACCTTGCAAACAGGCCCGAAGGCTTCACCACACAAGACTATTGTTCACTCGTGCCTTCACACTCGCGGAAGAGGGAGAGAGGGGGGGAGAGAGAAAGAGAGAGAGAGAGAACACCTATCCTTCAGCCCGTAGGCCCACACAATCCCGGCACCAGGGACACGCACCCCGTACGTGCCCCTGTCCAACTTCTGGCCCGTCGGCCTTCCTTCTTGGGGGGCTCACCAAAACCCCTAACGACGATACAAGGGTTGCGTACCAAACTCGTTATACGCAAGCCGTCACCAAACACCCTTTCGGGGGCCCTACCACAGTTCTAATTCAATCATATCCATCAAGCACAAACAATGTTTTTAGTTTAAGCGATAACCTAGCATTCTACGTTCCACAATCAATCACATGGAGCTCTCTACTGCCCTAGACTACCTAGGAAAGACGACATTAACTAAGGACTATCGTCCGAAACTGGATAGAGTAAGGGAGATCACCACCAATCCTCACCTTAGCCAAAAGAGGGCAAAATGGTAATCTAGAAGCTTCCTCAGCCCGAACGGACATCAGATCTGGAAAGAGGACGAGAAATCGAGTGAGATGGGCTTTTGATTCGCTTAAATCAGGCTTATAATGATCTAGATATGATCGATTGAAAATACCCAGCTCAAACCAGCTTAACCGACCTAAACCGGAAACTGAAATTGAAATTAAAATCGAAATTAGGAAACCAGACCAAACCGGATTAAACCGAACCAGAATTTGATTGAACCGGATTGAACCGAGTCAACTGAACCGGTCAACGACCCGACCCGGTCAACCGAACCGACCCGACCCGGTCAACCGAACCGACCCGACCCGGTCAACCCGAGTTGACTCGGTCGCCGGCTGAATTGACTCGGCGGCGGTCCGGCGGTGGCTCCGGTGGTCAGCGACGGCGGAGCTCCGGCGACGGGCGGCGGCTCCGGGCGGCGGCGGACGGCGGCGGCTCCCGGCGGACGGCGGCGGCGCGTGGCTCCGGCAACGGCGGCTCGTGGGCGGCGCGTGGAGAATCGGCCGATCTTCCTTTGACGATTGCGGGCGCGTCCGGACGGCTATGGAGGTGCGGTTTGCGGCTACGGCTTCGTCTCGACGAGAGGAACGCGATGTTGGTCTCGTAAACGCTTTTGAAAAAGATTTGAATAAAAGGTTTTTGGGAAAACAGCGAAAGCTGATCTCCCAGGGCATGACTGAGAGACCTTAACCTAGGCTCTGATACCAAATTGTAACGCCCGTCTCCCGGTGAACCGGAGACGCGGCATTAGGACGCCCGTTGAACCGGATTCGGTCCAACCGGGATGCCTACTCAACTTGTCCCAGGTCCCAGGCGCCTCCTTCTTATTGAAATCCACCAATAATGTCACACGATCGCTCAATCCCGCATCCGGACCTGCAAGAAAAGGGGAAAGGGAAAGGAAAGAGGACTGAGTAATTGTTTCAAACACAATTACCCAGTGAGGGCGGATTTAAAGAACCCGCGATCCCGGCTTACACCGCACAATTACGAATCACAAGTCCTAAGCTAATATCATCTTGCAAATAGGCCCGAAGGCTTCACCACACAATACTATCGTCCACTCGTGCCTTCACACTCGCAGAAGAGGGAGAGAGGGGGGGAGAGAGAAAGAGAGAGAGAGAGAACACCTATCCTTCAGCCCGTAGGCCCACACAATCCCGGCACCAGGGACACGCACCCCGTACGTGCCCCTGTCCAACTTCTGGCCCGTCGGCCTTCCTTCTTGGGGGGCTCGCCAAAACCCCCTAACGACGATACAAGGGTTGCGTACCAAACTCGTTATACGCAAGCCGTCACCAAACACCCTTTCGGGAGCCCTACCACAGTTCTAATTCAATCATATCCATCAAGCACAAACAACATTTTTAGTTTAAGCGATAACCTAGCATTCTACGTTCCACAATCAATCACATGGAGCTCTCTACTGCCCTAAACTACCTAGGAAAGACGACATTAACTAAGGAATATCGTCCGAAACTGGATAGAGTAAGGGAGATCACCACCAATCCTCACCTTAGCAAAAAAGAGGGCAAAACGGTAATCTAGAAGCTTCCTCAGCCCGAACGGACATCAGATCTGGAAAGAGGACGAGAAATCGAGTGAGATGGGCTTTTGATTCGCTTAAATCGGGCTTAGAATGAGCTAGATATGATCGATTGAAAATACCCAGCTCAAACCAGCTTAACCGACCTAAACCGGAAACTGAAATTGAAATTGGAAGACTAGACCAAATCGGATTAAACCGAACCAGAATTGGATTGAACCGGATTGAACCGAGTCAACCGAACCGGTCAAAGACCCGACCCGGTCAACCGAACCGACCCGACCCGGTCAACCCGAGTTGACTCGGTCGCCGGCCGAGTTAACTCGGCGGCGGTCCGACGGTGGCTCCGGTGGTCAGCGGCGGCGGAGCTCCGGCGACGGGCGGCGGCGGCGGTGGCTGCTCAAGGCGGACGGCGGCGGCGCGTGGCTCCGGCAACGGCGGCGCGTGGGCGGCGCGTGGAGAATTGGCTGATCTTCCTTTGGCGATTGCGGGCGCGTCCGGACGGCTATGGAGGTGCGGTTTGCGGCTACGGCTTCGTCTCGACGAGAGGAACGCGATGGTGGTCTCGTAAATGCTTTTGAAAAAGATTTGAAAACAAGGTTTTTGGGAAAACAACGAAAGCTGATCTCCCAGGGCAGGACTGGGAGACCTTAACCTAGGCTATGATACCAAATTGTAATGCCCGTCTCCCAGCGAACCGGAGACGCGGCATTAGGACGCCCGTTGAACCGGATTCGGTCCAACCGGGATGCCAACTCAACTTGTCCCAGGTCCCAAGCGCCTCCTTTTTATTGAAATCCACCAATAATGTCACACGATCGCTCAATCCTGCATCCGGACCTGCAAGAAAAGGGGACAGGGAAAGGAAAGAGGACTGAGTAATTGTTTCAAACACAATTACCCAGTGAGGGCGGATTTAAAGAACCCGCGATCCCGGCTTACACCGCACAACTACGAATCACAAGTCCTAAGCTAATATCACCTTGCAAACAGGCCCGAAGGCTTCACCACACAATACTATCGTCCACTCGTGCCTTCACACTCGCGGAAGAGGGAGAGAGGGGGGGGAGAGAGAAAGAGAGAGAGAGAACACCTATCCTTCAGCCCGTAGGCCCACACAATCCCGACACCAGGGACACGCACCCCGTACGTGCCCTTGTCCAACTTCTGGCCCGTCGGCCTTCCTTCTTGGGGGGCTCGCCAAAACCCCCTAACGACGATACAAGGGTTGCGTACCAAACTCGTTATACGCAAGCCGTCACCAAACACCCTTTCGGGGGCCCTACCACAGTTCTAATTCAATCATATCCATCAAGCACAAACAACGTTTTCAGTTTAAGTGATAACCTAGCATTATACGTTCCACAATTAATCACATAGAGCTCTCTACTGCCCTAGACTACCTAGGAAATACGACATTAACTAAGGACTATCGTCCGAAACTGGATAGAGTAAGGGAGATCACCACCAGTCCTCACCTTAGCCAAAAAGAGGGCAAAACGGTAATCTAGAAGCTTCCTCAGCCCGAACGGACATCAGATCTGGAAAGAGGACGAGAAATCGAGTGAGATGGGCTTTTGATTCGCTTAAATCGGGCTTAGAATGAGCTAGATATGATCGATTGAAAATACCCAGCTCAAACCAGCTTAACCGACCTAAACCGGAAACTGAAATTGAAATTAAAATCGAAATTGTGAAACCAGACCAAACCGGATTAAACCAAACCAGAATTGGATTGAAACGGATTGAACCGAGTCAACCGAGCCGGTCAACGACCCGACCCGGTCAACCGAACCGACCCGACCCGGTCAACCCGAGTTGACTCAGTCGCCGGCCGAGTTGACTCGGTGGCGGTCCGGCGGTGGCTCCAGTGGTCGGCGGCGGCGGAGCTCTGGCGACGGGCGGCTCCTGGCGGACGGCGGCGGCGCGTGGCTCCGGCAACGGCGGCGCGTGGAGAATCGGCCGATCTTCCTTTGGCGATTGCGGGCTTGTCCGGACGGCTATGGAGGTGCGGATTGCGGCTACGGCTTCGTCTCGACGAGAGGAACGCGATGGTGGTCTTGCAAACGCTTTTGAAAAAGATTTGAAAACAAGGTTTTTGGGAAAACAACGAAAGCTGATCTCCCAGGGCAGAACTGGGAGACCTTAACCTAGGCTCTGATACCAAATTGTAACGCCCGTCTCCCGGCGAACCGGAGACGCGGCATTAGGACGCCCGTTGAACCGGATTCGGTCCAACCAGGACGCCAACTCAACTTGTCCAAGGTCCCAGGCACCTCCTTCTTATTGAAATCCACCAATAATGTCACACGATCGCTCAATCCCGCATCCGGACCTGCAAGAAAAGGGGACAGGGAAAGGAAAGAGGACTGAGTAATTGTTTCAAACACAATTACCCAGTGAGGGCGGATTTAAAGAACCCGCGATCCCGGCTTACACCGCACAATTACGAATCACAAGTCCTAAGCTAATATCACCTTCCAAACAGGCCTGAAGGCTTCACCACACAATACTATCGTCCACTCGTGCCTTCACACTCGCGGAATAGGGAGAGGGGGGGAGAGAGAAAGAGAGAGAGAGAGAACACCTATCCTTCAGCCCGTAGGCCCACACATTCCCGGCACCAGGGACACGCACCCCGTACGTGCCCCTGTCCAACTTCTGGCCCGTCGGACTTCCTTCTTGGGGGGCTCACCAAAACCCCCTAACGACGATACAAGGGTTGCGTACCAAACTCGTTATACGCAAGCCGTCACCAAACACCCTTTCGGGGGCCCTACCACAGTTCTAATTCAATCATATCCATCAAGCACAAACAACGTTTTTAGTTTAAGCGATAACCTAGCATTCTACGTTCCACAATCAATCACATGGAGCTCTCTACTGCCCTAGACTAACTAGGAAAGACGACATTAACTAAGGACTATCGTCCGAAACTGGATAGAGTAAGGGAGATCACCACCAATCCTCACCTTAGCCAAAAGAGGGCAAAATGGTAATCTAGAAGCTTCCTCAGCCCGAACGGACATCAGATCTGGAAAGAGGACGAGAAATCGAGTGAGATGGGCTTTTGATTCGCTTAAATCAGGCTTATAATGAGCTAGATATGATCGATTGAAAATACCCAACTCAAACCAGCTTAACCGACCTAAACCGGAAACTGAAATTGAAATTAAAATCGAAATTAGGAAACCAGACCAAACCGGATTAAACCGAACCAGAATTTGATTGAACCGGATTGAACCGAGTCAACCGAACCGGTCAACGACCCGACCCGGTCAACCGAACCGACCCGACCCGGTCAACCGAACCGACCCGACCCGGTCAACCCGAGTTGACTCGGTCGCCGGCTGAGTTGACTCGGCGGCGGTCCGGCGGTGGCTCCGGTGGTCAGCGGCGGCGGAGCTCCGGCGACGGGCGGCGGCGGACGGCGGCTCGTGGGCGGCGCGTGGAGAATCGGACGATCTTCCTTTGACGATTGTGGGCGCGTCTGGACGGCTATGGAGGTGCGGTTTGCGGCTACGGCTTCGTCTCGACGAGAGGAACACGATGTTGGTCTCGTAAACGCTTTTGAAAAAGATTTGGATAAAAGGTTTTTGGGAAAACAACGAAAGCTGATCTCCCAGGGCAGGACTGGGAGACCTTAACCTAGGCTCTGATACCAAATTGTAATGCCCGTCTCCCGGCGAACCGGAGACGCGGCATTAGGACGCCCGTTGAACCGGATTCGGTCCAACCGGGACGCCTACTCAACTTGTCCCAGGTCCCAGGCGCCTCCTTCTTATTGAAATCCACCAATAATGTCACACGATCGCTCAATCTCGCATCCGGACCTGCAAGAAAAGGGGAAAGGGAAAGGAAAGAGGACTGAGTAATTGTTTCAAACACAATTACCCAGTGAGGGCGGATTTAAAGAACCCGCGATCCCGGCTTACACCGCACAATTACGAATCACAAGTCCTAAGCTAATATCACCTTGCAAACAGGCCCGAAGGCTTCACCACACAATACTATCGTCCACTCGTGCCTTCACACTCGCAGAAGAGGGAGAGAGGGGGGGAGAGAGAAAGAGAGAGAGAGAGAACACCTATCCTTCAGCCCGTAGGCCCACACAATCCCGGCACCAGGGACACGCACCCCGTACGTGCCCCTGTCCAACTTCTGGCCCGTCGGCCTTCCTTCTTGGGGGGCTCGCCAAAACCCCCTAACGAAGATACAAGGGTTGCGTACCAAACTCGTTATACGCAAGCCGTCACCAAACACCCTTTCGGGGGCCCTACCACAGTTCTAATTCAATCATATCCATCAAGCACAAACAACGTTTTTAGTTTAAGCGATAACCTAGAATTCTACATTCCACAATCAATCACATGGAGCTCTCTACTGCCCTAGACTACCTAGGAAAGACGACATTAACTAAGGACTATCGTCCGAAACTGGATAGAGTAAGGGAGATCACCACCAATCCTCACCTTAGCCAAAAGAGGGCAAAACGGTAATCTATAAGCTTCCTCAGCCCGAACGGACATCAGATCTGGAAAGAGGACGAGAAATCGAGTGAGATGGGCTTTTGATTCGCTTAAATCGGGCTTAGAATGAGCTAGATATGATCGATTGAAAATACCCAGCTCAAACCAGCTTAACCGACCTAAACCGGAAACTGAAAATGAAATTAAAATCGAAATTGGAAGACTAGACCAAATCGGATTAAACCGAACCAGAATTGGATTGAACCGGATTGAACCGAGTCAACCGAACCGGTCAAAGACCCGACCCGGTCAACCGAACCGACCCGACCCGGTCAACCCGAGTTGACTCGGTCGCCGGTCCGGCGGTGGCTCCGGTGGTCAGCGGCGGCGGAGCTCCGGCGACGGGCGGCGGCTCCGGGCGGCGGCGAACGGCGGCGACGGCGGCTTCTCCCGGCGGACGGCGGCGGCGGCGGCGCGTGGCTCCGGCAACGGCGGCGCGTGGGGGGCGCGTGGAGAATCGGCTGATCTTCCTTTGGCGATGGCGGGCGCGTCCGGACGGCTATGGAGGTGCGGTTTGCGGCTACGGCTTCGTCTCGACGAGAGGAACGCGATGGTGGTCTCGTAAATGCTTTTGAAAAAGATTTGAAAACAAGGTTTTTGGGAAAACAACGAAAGCTGATCTCCCAGGGCAGGACTGGGAGACCTTAACCTAGGCTATGATACCAAATTGTAATGCCCGTCTCCCAGCGAACCGGAGACGCGGCATTAGGACGCCCGTTGAACCGGATTCGGTCCAACCGGGATGCCAACTCAACTTGTCCCAGGCCCCAAGCGCCTCCTTTTTATTGAAATCCACCAATAATGTCAAACGATCGCTCAATCCTGCATCCGGACCTGCAAGAAAAGGGGACAGGGAAAGGAAAGAGGCTTGAGTAATTGTTTCAAACACAATTACCCAGTGAGGGCGGATTTAAAGAACCCGCGATCCCGGCTTACACCGCACAACTACGAATCACAAGTCCTAAGCTAATATCACCTTGCAAACAAGCCCGAAGGCTTCACCACACAATACTATCGTCCAGTCGTGCCTTCACACTCGCGGAAGAGGGAGAGAGGGGGGGAGAGAGAAAGAGAGAGAGAGAACACCTATCCTTCAGCCCGTAGGCCCACACAATCCCGGCACCAGGGACACGCACCCCGTACGTGCCCTTGTCCAACTTCTGGCCCGTCGGCCTTCCTTCTTGGGGGGCTCGCCAAAACCCCCTAACGACGATACAAGGGTTGCGTACCAAACTCGTTATACGCAAGCCGTCACCAAACACCCTTTCGGGGGCCCTACCACAGTTCTAATTCAATCATATCCATCAAGCACAAACAACGTTTTCAGTTTAAGTGATAACCTAGCATTATACGTTCCAAAATCAATCACATAGAGCTCTCTACTGCCCTAGACTACCTAGGAAATACGACATTAACTAAGGACTATCGTCCGAAACTGGATAGAGTAAGGGAGATCACCACCAGTCCTCACCTTAGCCAAAAAGAGGGCAAAACGGTAATCTAGAAGCTTCCTCAGCCCGAACGGACATCAGATCTGGAAAGAGGACGAGAAATCGAGTGAGATGGGCTTTTGATTCGCTTAAATCGGGCTTAGAATGAGCTAGATATGATCGATTGAAAATACCCAGCTCAAACCAGCTTAACCGACCTAAACCGGAAACTGAAATTGAAATTAAAATCGAAATTGTGAAACCAGACCAAACCGGATTAAACCGAACCAGAATTGGATTGAACCGGATTGAACCGAGTCAACCGAGCCGGTCAACGACCCGACCCGGTCAACCGAACCGACCCGACCCGGTCAACCGAACCGACCCGACCCGGTCAACCCGAGTTGACTCAGTCGCCGGCCGAGTGGACTCGGTGGCGGTCCGGCGGTGGCTCCAGTGGTCGGCGGCGGCGGAGCTCCGGCGACGGGCGGCGGCTCCGGGCGTCGGCGGACGGCGGCGGCTCCCGGCGGACGGCGGCGGCGCGTGGCTCCAGCAACGGCGGCGCGTGGGCGGCGCGTGGAGAATCGGCCGATCCTCTTTTGGCGATTGCGGGCTTGTCCGGACGGCTATGGAGGTGTGGATTGCGGCTACGGCTTCGTCTCGACGAGAGGAACGCGATGGTGGTCTTGCAAACGCTTTTGAAAAAGATTTGAAAACAAGGTTTTTGGGAAAACAACGAAAGCTGATCTCCCAGGGCAGGACTGGGAGACCTTAACCTAGGCTCTGATACCAAATTGTAACGCCCGTCTCCCGGCGAACCGGAGACGCGGCATTAGGACGCCCGTTGAACCGGATTCGGTCCAACCAGGACGCCAACTCAACTTGTCCAAGGTCCCAGGCGCCTCCTTCTTATTGAAATCCACCAATAATGTCACACGATCGCTCAATCCCGCATCCGGACCTGCAAGAAAAGGGGACAGGGAAAGGAAAGAGGACTGAGTAATTGTTTCAAACACAATTACCCAGTGAGGGCGGATTTAAAGAACCCGCGATCCCGGCTTACACCGCACAATTACGAATCACAAGTCCTAAGCTAATATCACCTTCCAAACAGGCCCGAAGGCTTCACCACACAATACTATCGTCCACTCGTGCCTTCACACTCGCGGAATAGGGAGAGAGGGGGGAGAGAGAAAGAGAGAGAGAGAGAACACCTATCCTTCAGCCCGTAGGCCCACACAATCCCGGCACCAGGGACACGCACCCCGTACGTGCCCCTGTCCAACTTCTGGCCCGTCGGCCTTCCTTCTTGGGGGGCTCGCCAAAACCCCCTAACGACGATACAAGGGTTGCGTACCAAACTCGTTATACGCAAGCCGTCACCAAACACCCTTTCGGGGGCCCTACCACAGTTCTAATTCAATCATATCCATCAAGCACAAATAACGTTTTTAGTTTAAGCGATAACCTAGCATTCTACGTTCCACAATCAATCACATGGAGCTCTCTACTGCCCTAGACTACCTAGGAAAGACGACATTAACTAAGGACTATCGTACGAAACTGGATAGAGTAAGGGAGATCACCACCAATCCTCACCTTATCCAAAAGAGGGCAAAATGGTAATCTAGAAGCTTCCTCAGCCCGAACGGACATCAGATCTGGAAAGAGGACGAGAAATCGAGTGAGATGGGCTTTTGATTCGCTTAAATCAGGCTTAGAATGAGCTAGATATGATTGATTGAAAATACCCAGCTCAAACCAGCTTAACCGACCTAAACCGGAAACTGAAATTGAAATTAAAATCGAAATTGGGAAACCAGACCATGTTGGGATTATGTCCTGAAATCACATTGTACTTACTCTAAAGATAGTTGTATTGTCGAGATCGGACAATTCATGTGATACTGGGTAGTCATAATGTTTTGCTAGAAACCGCTTATGACAAATGAGTTGTAACTCATTTCTAATATCGTGTGAACCTAAAGGGTCACACACCTAAGCAAGTTGGATACACTTCTGTAGGGAATTGATCATTGGCATATGGTCCAATCAATGTGTATTGGATACACATTGAATTCGTGTGTTAAGAGGTGTGTCGATCGATGCCATTGGTGCAACGATCGACACAAGGTCGATACAGTAACTAATGTTACGGTTTGTAAACCATGGGCCTATTTATAGGAGCCAGGTTACACGACCTAAATAGAGAGCCGTCGCAGACAGTTTTTCTTGAAAGAAATACAGACCCTCTTCCTCGAGAAACACGCAGAGAATCCCAGGAGATCCGATCACCGGTACTAGCATCCCGGCGGATTCCAGCTTGTGTGCGTGTGGACTACGATAGAGGCGCAGCGATTGAGGCGCTCTAGATCTCGTTTACCTGCTCCAAATTCCGCTGCCAATCTCCAGGTAATCACGAGGTCAGTTCTTGGATTCAATCACCTAGACACAGGATCCCAGGGATTCCAACAGTGGTATCAGAGCCATAGGGTTTAATAGATTGAATCAGTTGCCTGGAATTCGATTAGAATGGTTTTTGATTGAATTGATGCTAGGTAGGATTCGTTTTGATAATAAGAATCTCGGATTTGTTAATATCGAAAACGAAGAACTGTATTTTCGCACAGCATCGATCGATGCACTGGGTGTGTCGATCGATGCAGCGCGAAAACGACAAAACTGATTTAGGGTTTTCGCACAGCATCGATCGCAGCACTGGGTGCATCGATCGATGCAGCGCGAAAATGCAAAAGTTGTGTTTTCGCATAGCGTCGATCGACATAAGTTTGTGTCGATCGATGCACCGCGAATTCGCCTAATTAAAACAATGGGTTTCGATTTAGAAATCGCACTGTGTCGATCGACACACTGGGTGCATCGATCGACACAGGCTGTGCGAAAGGATAGATCGGTTCAATTGGATTGAACCGGTTATCTCGCATGGTTATATCAGTTTAATTCGATTAAAAATTCCCTGATACCCTACTGTATCGATCGACACAGGTTAAGTGTCGGTCGACACAGGCCTTGCGATTGGTTGAATCGGTTCAATTGGATTGAACTGGTTGTCATGCTTGGTTAAGGTAGATTTGATCGGTTTAAATTGGATGAATTGGTTCAACTGAATTGAACTGGTTATCTCAATTAGAATAAACCAATTTAATTGGTTAAGATCAGTTTGAATGGATAAGTCGGTTCAATTAGATTGGACCGGTTATCGCAATTGGTCTAAGACCGGTTATGGGGTTGGTAAAGGTTGCATATCAAATGTCGACCAAGTGTGTCAGTCAATGCACGTGGTGACGATGCGAACCGTAATCGTTTGGTTTTGAACCAGATGATTGAAAAACCGAACCAAATGACCTAACCCACTTAAATTAGAACAAGTAAAACTTAATTGAAATTAAAAGTTAAAAATGTTCTAAACCTATTTAATACACATTGGATGTGTGTTAGACCGAAGCTTAGTTTTTCAATATGGTCAACTGTCAAGACTCGTTTCGTTGTTGGATACTCTTGCCAAGAGCTTGGTGTCCACAATTACGTGAGTAGGGCAGGAAGTAGTGTTGATGGTCTTGCAGTGCTTGACATCAACAATTACATGACCTAAGAGATTGAATTACTAACTTTTGAGTTCCGTTTCCTCAACTAAATATCAAGTGATCTTGATGTCTTGCCCGATCTTGTCTACTGTCAAGACTCGTTTCGTTGTTGGATAGTCTTGGAGTCCTTGGTATCCACAATTACATGAGTAAGGCATGTGATCATTGATAGACTTGCAGTGCGACTGTCAATGATCACAAGACTGAAGAGATTGGTTCACTTGACTGGGCTATCAGAAGTTCTGGGCACAGAGATATCAGAGTGGATGAGACATGGATTGTCTTATCTGCGACCAAGAGTTGTACTGGGTACAATTAGCAATGATTTGCTTACCTAGATAACTAAACTTTGGGTGATGACGAGTCGTCCACTCAGATTTTAGTGATGTATGGGTCTTGGATCATTATATTCATAGAGGAAACATTGTTTGAATATAATGCGAGTTTTCTTATTAGATAAGATTTCTCATTCCCGGAACTTCATAACTAAATTTTTTTTTGATTAAAATTTTCAGCCTAATGTCTAAAACTACCTTCTCGTTACGACCCGTCCTTGAGAAGGACAAGTTAAATGGGTCAAATTTCCTGGATTGGTATCGCAATTTGAGATTAATCCTCAAGCAGGAGAGTAAGGACTATGTCCTTGAGAAAGCTCTTCCAGAAAGGCTTGGGGCCAATCGCTCGATTGCAGTATATAATGCTTGGAATAAGCATTATATTGATGTGGTAGATGTGCGTGGTCTGATGTTGGCTACCATGAACTCGGACTTGAAGAGTCAATACGAGAACATGGAGTCGCCAATAGAGATGATCACCAGCCTGAAACAGAAGTTTCAGGATATGGCACGAGTTGAGAGATTCCAGATGGTGAAGTCTCTCACTGGGTGCAAGCTACCAGAGGATGCTCCAGTAAGTCCTCATGTCATTAAACTGATGGGTTACATTGATAACCTGGGGAAACTGGAATGTCCTGTCAGCTTAGAGTTGGCCACTGACATCATCCTGCAGTCACTGCCGTCAAGCTATGATAAGTTCATTAAGAACTATATCAAGAAAAGCTTAACGAAGACGTTGACTGAGCTGCATGGAATGCTCAAAACAGCAGAGCAAGACATCAAGAAGGGTAAAAGATTTGAGAAATCTTGTGTTGGCAAGGGTAGAGGCAGGGCCGTCCAGATTTGGAATCATGATAAGCCTGTGTCATCTTTTAAGCCCAAGTCAGGCCCATCTGGTGTTAGAAAATGCTTCTACTGCAATGAGCCAGGGCATTGGAAGAGAGATTGCATTAAATTCTTGGAAGATTCACAAGAGATGAAGGAGATGTATGGTACTTCTTCTTCAGGTATTGTGTTCTTAATTCAAGTTCTACGTAAGTATTGGATACTAGTTATGGTACTGATATTTTTGAAATATGCAGGACCTAAGCGACAGTAGAACGTTGAAGAAAGGACAAGTGGAACTGCGTGTCTGGTATGAAGCAATGGTTGCTGCATGAGCCGTAGAGATTCTCCACTTGTAGGAGCCTTTCATACTTGGTTTTAGAAATTAAGTAATTGCTACTATGTATCTGCATTGTGCAGAAATGTCTTTCATCTTCTTGTAAAGAATTTGGATGTTTTTCATTTTGATAAAAGACAAGTTTTGTTCTTTAGATCTTAATGAAATATCATATGGTAGCACCCCATTTGGAATGGGTTTTATGTCTTAAACCAGCGAAAGTTAGAATATAACACAAATACTAACGGTTTAAGTCTGATGACTCGAACTCGACTTTTCTTTGGCATAGTCATTTAACCACACAGAGTTAAGCGGATTCAGTAGTTCCATAGTTTTGGACTCATTTGATTGTAAATCATTTGAGATATGAATTCTGTTCACTGGACCAAATGACTAAGGCCCTTTTAGCAGAGCTAAAGGAAACGGGCCAGAGGCTTATTGGGCCTTACACATACTGATGTATGCGGCCCAACGAGCATTAATGCCAAAAGAGATCTTCAGTACTTCATTAACTTATTGATGACCTCAGTAAGCATGACTGTGTTCATTTGATGAGACACGAGTCAGAATCCTTTGGAATGATCAAAGGAGTTTCAGAATGAAGTATAGAACCGATTTGACAGAAATATTGAGATCCTCGATTAGATCGCGGAGGAAAATACTTGAGTCAAGAATTGGGTGATCATCTAAGTGAGTGTGAAGTCATTTCACAGCTCATCTCTCCTGAAAGCCTTGAATGGTGTTTCTGAGAGAATGAATCGGATCTTATTGGATATGCTCCGATTAATGATGAGTCACATGAATCTTCCATTATCCTTTTAAAATACGCTCTAAAATGAACATGTTTACGCTAAATAAGTTTTCTATCAGAATCAGTGAAAAACACCACATTAGATGTGGACTGGGTGATTTCCAAATATGTTTTTCTGATTAATTGGGGTTGCGAGGTTTGTGTAAGGCAGTTGTCAACAAACAAACTTGAACCCAAATCTGATAAGTGCTGCTTCGCTGGTTGCCCTAAGGAAACCGAGGCTTAGTACTTTTGCAACCAATCCGAGAACAAAGTTTTGTTGTTCGGAACTCTGTTTTTCCAAGAAGAACAGTGGGAGTAAAAGTACAGCTCGAAGAAATTCGAGAAACACAGGAGGCTGCTCAACCTGGTAAGGAGAGCAGCGGTTGGATCTACAGAGGGCTGTAGGATCGACACCTGTGGAGCCTGCAGTTCGCTGATCCTAATGGATCCGTCACTAAACCGAGGGTGATTCCTCGTGACCGATTGCCGTGATCTGTTGATCATTGAAAAGTGACGAGCATGCGAAATTCAAAGTAGCGAAGGTGAGCCCCAACTCCGAAAATTAGCTAGTTATGCATGTTAGCTTCATCGGTTGAAGCAAGCATCTTGGAGCTGGAATCTATGTTCTGTTAAAACGGTCAAAGGCTTTGACTCGATCAGGAACGAATAGAAACAGTGCGTTTACAAGTAAACTAGTGGGAGCGTAATTGCAATTCTCAAACTGTATGTTAAGAACGTACTTAATCTCATAAACGACGTTCCGACGCTAAAGTCTTGTCAAGATTTGGGTCGGAAGTCAAATTTAACGATGGACATGGGAGAAGTCGCGTGAGTTCTTGGAATATGGATCCATTGAGATGGATTAGAAGAGCTAATTGGGTCGTGTCAGAATCCTTATGATTATAAGGTGCTGGACAGTTCCAATATGCATGATTCCAAGAATGGCTTCACACCAAAGGTCTTATGGCAATGATCTTAGCAAGATGAAGTGTCTTGGACACTGGCTGAGCTAGTGTCTATGAGTGTGATTTCTTTTGCTTATGCAATAGAATCCATCATGAATGCCATATTTGCGCTCGTCTAAATGCAACTGACGCATAAGAGCATGACAAGAAGATACCAAATTTGTTCCAGTAAGAGTCATTGGACAGTTGTAAAGGAATATCCCTAAGTGTTTGAGAAACACTAAGGATAGGTTCTTGTACAACTGAGGAAATGACGAAAATGTTAAGAGTAGTTAGACAGAGAAAGATGATTCACGGTTCCCACCTGTTTATGTCTCTTTGTCTGTGTAGCGGGGCTATCTATTGGAAAGGTTTCCAAGCAGTAGACCGCAGAATAGTGCTTATTAAAGATCAGCAGTGTGGTTTGTTGGAATGGCTCCAAGCAAGAACACCGCAGCATCTCTCACAACCTAAGCATGAGTTTCATGCTGTTGCTGTAGGTACTAGATATCTGAAGACGTGGTCTAGATTCTAGTGGGAGTTATGTTAGTTGTGATGTTCAGATAGACATGATGTAGTCATGATTATGAAAAACTGACATCAGCATTATTTGATCATTGGATGATTAAATAATGGTCCCAAGTATTTTATGTTCATGTTATAGGACATCAAGTTGAGGACTTGATCATGAAACCCTATAAGTAAAAAGATGACATAAATTATGATTGTCCCTAGTCGAGATTCTCAAAGTAGGACACTGATAATCGCGAGAGACTAGCTTGTGAGGTGACTGTTGACTAAGTTTCATGGAGTCAATGATATGAGTATCACAGTCAGTCACATAGATATATGTTGGTGAACATATGATCGGACATGACCCGCTAATGAGAACTCTACAGGATAGTTATATCTGTGTCATGAGAGGTTCTCATTACGACTATAGAGTATAGTCCTTAGACCTGAGTTCATCATGCTTTCTAGCATATGAATTGGTACACTTTGACCTTGTCAAACGTCGATCCGTAAATGGCGGCTATAAAGGCATTGCTTAGGTGTATCATGAAGTATGTGTAGAAACAGGGATGGAACAAGAAGGGATTTGTCACTCCTATATAACATGAGATAAATATCTCAGGGCCCATCGAAGATTTGATACTGAGAAAATGCATGGCCGTGCTCAAACGAGGTGATTGTCAGTCGTTTGTTTTATCAGTATAGATCAGAAGTTCGATGAACATGATGTTGGATATAATAAGGATGACACAGTTTTTTGCCTTATGCCATATCGAGATATAGCGACAAAGGGATTATGGGAATAGATGATTCCAGTACAAGTGGAAGATTGTTGGGATTATGTCCTGAAATCACATTGTACTTACTCTAAAGATAGTTGTATTGTCGAGATCGGACAATTCATGTGATACTGGGTAGTCATAATGTTTTGCTAGAAACCGCTTATGACAAATGAGTTGTAACTCATTTCTATTATCGTGTGAACCTAAAGGGTCACACACCTAAGCAAGTTGGATACGCTTCTGTAGGGAATTGATCATTGGCATATGGTCCGATCAATGTGTATTGGATACACATTGAATTCGTGTGTTAAGAGGCGTGTCGATCGATGCCATTGGTGCAACGATCGACACAAGGTCGATACCGTAACTGATGTTACGGTTTGTAAACCATGGGCCTATTTATAGGGGCCAGGTTACACGACCTAAATAGAGAGCCGTCGCAGACAGTTTTTCTTGAAAGAAATACAGACCCTCTTCCTCGAGAAACACGCAGAGAATCCCAGGAGATCCGATCACCGGTACTAGCATCCCGGCGGATTCCAGCTTGTGTGCGTGTGGACTACGATAGAGGCGCAGCGATTGAGGAGCTCTAGATCTCGTTTACCTGCTCCAATTTCCGCTGCCAATCTCCAGGTAATCACGAGGTCAGTTCTTGGATTCAATCACCTAGACCCAGGATCCTAGGGATTCCAACAGACCAAACCGGATTAAACCGAACCAGAATTGGATTGAACCGAGTCAACCGAACCGGTCAACGACCCGACCCGGTCAACCGAACCGACCCGACCCGGTCAACCCGAGTTGACTCGATCGCCGGCCGAGTTGACTCGGCGGCGGTCCGGCGGTGGCTCCGGTGGTCAGCGGCGGCGGAGCTCCGGCGACGGGCGGCGGCTCCGGGCGGCGGCGGACGGCGGCGGCTCCCGGCGGACGGCGGCGGCGCGTGGCTCCGGCGGCTCGTGGGCGGCGCGTGGAGAATCGGCCGATCTTTCTTTGGCGATTGCGGGCGCGTCCGGACGGCTATGGAGGTGCGGTTTGCGGCTACGGATTCGTCTCGACGAGAGGAACGCGATGTTGGTCTCGCAAACGCTTTTGAAAAAGATTTGAATACAAGGTTTTTGGGAAAACAACGAAAGCTGATCTCCCAGGGCAGGACTGGGAGACCTTAACCTAGGCTCTGATACCAAATTGTAATGCCCGTCTCCCGGCAAACCGGAGACGCGGCATTAGGACGCCCGTTGAACCGGATTCGGTCCAACCGGGACGCCAACTAAACTTTTCCCAGTTCCCAGGCGCCTCCTTCTTATTGAAATCCACCAATAATGTCACACGATCGCTCAATCCCGCATCCGGACCTGCAAGAAAAGGGGACAAGGAAAGGAAAGAGTACTGAGTAATTGTTTCACACACAATTACCCAGTGAGGGCGGGTTTAAAGAACCCGCGATCCCGGCTTACACCACACAACTACGAATCACAAGTCCTAAGCTAATATCACCTTGCAAACAGGCCCGAAGGCTTTACCACACAATACTATCGTCCACTCGTACCTTCACACTCGCGGAAGAGGGAGAGAGGGGGGAGAGATAAAGAGAGAGAGAGAGAACACCTATCCTTCAGCCCGTAGGCCTACACAATCCCGACACCACGGACACGCACCCCGTACGTGCCACTGTCCAACTTCTGGCCCGTCGGCCTTCCTTCTTGGGGGGCTCGCCAAAACCCCCTAACGACGATACAAGGGTTGCGTACCAAACTCGTTATACGCAAGCCGTCACCAAACACCCTTTCGGGGCCCTACCACAGTTCTAATTCAATCATATCCATCAAGCACAAACAACGTTTTTAGTTTAAGCGATAACCTAGCATTCTACGTTCCACAATCAATCACATGGAGCTCTCTACTGCCCTAGACTACCTAGGAAAGACGACATTAACTAAGGACTATCGTCCGAAACTGGATAGTGTAAGGGAGATCACCACCAGTCCTCACCTTAGCCAAAAGAGGGCAAAACGGTAATCTAGAAGCTTCCTCAGCCCGAACGGACATCAGATCTGGAAAGAGGACGAGAAATCGAGTGAGATGGGCTTTTGATTCGCTTAAATCGGGCTTAGAATGAGCTAGATATGATCGATTGAAAATACCCAGCTCAAACCAGCTTAACCGACCTAAACCGGAAACTGAAATTGAAATTAAAATCGAAATTGGGAAACCAGACCAAATCGGATTAAACCGAACCAGAATTGGATTGAACCGGATTGAACCGAGTCAACCGAACCGGTCAACGACCCAACCCGGTCAACCGACCCGACCCGGTCAACCCGAGTTGACTCGGTCGCCGGCCGAGTTGACTCGGCGGCGGTCCGGCGGTGGCTCCGGTGGTCAGCGGCGGTGGAGCTCCGGCGATGGGCGGCGGCTCCGGGCGGCGGCGGAGCTCCGGCGATGGGCGGCGGCTCCGGGTGGCGGCGGAGCTCCAGCGATGGGCGGCGGCTCCGGGCGGCGGCGGATGGCGGCGACGGTGGCGGCTCCCGGCGGACGGCGGCGGCGCGTGGCTCCGGCAACGGCGGCGCGTGGGCGGCGCCTGGAGAATCGGCCGATCTTCGTATGGCAATTGCGGGCGCGTCCGGACGGCTATGGAGGTGCGGTTTGCGGCTACGGATTCATCTCGACGAGAGGAACGCGATGGTGGTCTCGCAAACGCTTTTGAAAAAGATTTGAAAACAAGGTTTTTGGGAAAACAACGAAAGCTGATCTCCCAGGGCAGGACTGGGAGACCTTAACCTAGACTCTGATACCAAATTGTAACGCCCGTCTCCCGGCGAACCGGAGACGCGGCATTAGGACGTCCGTTGAACCGGATTCGGTCCAACCGGGACGCCAACTCAACTTGTCCCAGGTCCCAGGCGCCTCCTTCTTATTGAAATCTACCAATAATGTCACACGATCGCTCAATCCCGCATCCGGACCTGCAAGAAAAGGGGACAGGGAAAGGAAAGAGGACTGAGTAATTGTTTCAAACACAATTACCCAGTGAGGGCGAATTTAAAGAACCCGCGATCCCGGTTTACACCGCACAACTACGAATCACAAGTCCTAAGGTAATATCACCTTGCAAACAGGTCTGAGGGCTTCACCACACAATACTATCGTACACTCGTGCCTTCACACTCGCGGAAGAGGGAGAGAGGGGGGGGAGAGAGAAAGAGAGAGAGAGAACACCTATCCTTCAGCCCGTAGGCCCACACATTCCCGGCACCAGGGACACGCACCCCGTACGTGCCCCTGTCCAACTTCTGGCCCATCGGCCTTCCTTCTTGGGGGGCTCGCCAAAACCCCCTAACGACGATACAAGGGTTGCGTACCAAACTCGTTATACGCAAGCCGTCACCAAACACCCTTTCGGGGGCCCTACCACAGTTCTAATTCAATCATATCCATCAAGCACAAACAACGTTTTCAGTTTAAGCGATAACCTAGCATTCTACGTTCCACAATCAATCACATGGAGCTCTCTACTGCCCTAGACTAACTAGGAAAGACGACATTAACTAAGGACTATCGTCCGAAAATGGATAGAGTAAGGGAGATCACCACCAGTCCTCACCTTAGCCAAAAGAGGGCAAAACGGTAATCTAGAAGCTTCCTCAGCCCGAACGGACATCAGATCTGGAAAGAGGACGATAAATCGAGTGAGATGGGCTTTTTATTCGCTTAAATCGGGCTTAGAATGAGCTAGATATGATCGATTGAAAATACCCAGCTCAAACCAGCTTAACCGACCTAAAACGGAAACTAAAATTGAAATTAAAATCGAAATTGGGAAACCAGACCAAACCGGATTAAACCGAACCAGAATTGGATTGAACCGGATTGAACCGACTCAACCGAACCAGTCAACGACCCGACCCGGTCAACCGAACCGACCCGACTCGGTCAACCCGAGTTATTGTACTTACTCCAAGTGAAAGTCGTATTGTCGAGATGAGACAATCATATGACACTAGGTAGTCATAATGCTTTGCTAGAAGCCACTTATGATCAATGAGTTTAGAACTCATTGCTAGTGTTATATGATCCTACAGGGTCACACACCTAAGCAAACTGGACGTTAAAGACGAGGTTGATCATTAATGTAATGATCTAGTGAATGCATATTTGATATGCATTCGATATCAATATTCTGGGGCAGTGTCGATCGACACAAAGAGTGTGTCGATCGATGCAACTCGCGGATTACCAGATTAATTCGGTTTAATCGTTGGTTAATTCCGTTATGGTTTAAGTCGACATATATAAGATATATGGTCGACCTAAACTGTTTTCTAACCTAATAGACAGCCACCAGAACTTGAATAGAAACCTCTGAAGAGATTGGATCTCTATAGGCACTAGCATCCCTCCTGTTCAGTTTGTGTGCGTGTGGATACCAGTAGAGGCGCAGCATTTGAGGCGCTCTAGATCTCGATTATCTGCAAATCTTCCGCTGCTAATCACCAGGTAATTCTGAGATCCCAATGATTCAATTACATGAACCCTAGATCCTAGGCTTGGAATTCAGACCAGGATTGCCTAATTGGATTAGGATCTGCTAGAAATTCCTTCAGTGGTATCAGAGCTTTAGGGTTCCATTGAATCTGTAGCATGTTGATTAGATTGGTTGAATCTGGATCTCTGTATGATTGATACAAGCATGCTAAAACTCGTTTTGATCAAAGTAACCTAGTTTAGGGTTTTGTTCGAAAAACGTTTTAGGGTTTTTCGCATGGTGTCGATCGATGCCAATCCGGCATCGATCGACACAGGGCGAAAACCCGAATAAAATTTAGGGTTTTTCGCATGGTGTCGATCGATGCCAATCCGGCATCGATCGACACAGGGCGAAAACCCGAATAAAACTTATGTTTCGCCTAGTGTCGATCGACACAAGAGTTGTGTCGGTCGACACAAACCTCGCGAGATTGATGAATCGGTTCAATTGGATTGGACCGGTTATCGAGCTTGGTTAATGATGGTTAAACGCTAAGAATGGTTTATTGCGATTGGGTTGGTATCGACCGATGCTAATGTAGCATCGATCGACACTGACCGGTACTCAAACCCGGATCAATTGGATTGATCGGTTATCGCAGATTGGTTTTGGTTAATCAGCATCGATCGACACTAAAGTAGTGTCGGTCGACACAAGATTCGATGGTTTAGGTTATGGAACCTGAAATCACAGAACCAAAGCAAGATAAATCAATTAATTAGAAGAATTAAAACATAATAAAACTGAACGTTTTAAATGGTTCCGTTCCTCAACCAAATATCAAGTGATACTTGATGTCTTTCCAATCTTGTCAACTGTCAAGACCCATCTAATTGTGCGATAGACTTGCAGTGCAAGATGTCCACAATTTCATGAGTAAGACAGAAGGTAATCGTGTTGATGGACTTGCAGTGCAAGACATCAACAATTACATGACTGAAGAGATTGGTTTACTTGACTGGGCCATCAAAATCGTTTTGGGCTCAGAGACATCAGGTGGATTGGACATGAGATGTCAATCCACAACCAAGAGTTATATTGGATATAACTAGCAAAGAGTTGCTTACCTAGATAGCTAAAATTTGGGTGATAGCCAGTGGCTCACTCAAGTTTAGTGAAGTATGGGTCTTGGATCATTATATTCATCTGAGGAAACATTGTTTGAATATAATGCGAGTTTTCTTAATTGTTAAGACTTCTCATTTCTTGAACATCATAACTAAAACCTCCCTTGTTTTTCAGCTATGTCTAGCACAAACCATCGTAACAATTTCTCCCTGCGATCCGTCCTTGAGAAGGACAAGTTAAATGGATCCAACTTTCTTGAATGGTATCGGAACTTGAGAATTGTTCTCAAACAGGAGAAAAAGGACTATGTCCTTGAGAAAGTTCTCCCCAAGAAGTACCGAGCCAATGCCTGGCAGTCAGATAAGGATGCTTGGGATAAGCATTCTAATGATGCGGTGGATGTGAGTTGTCTCATGTTGGCTACCATGAACTCGGAATTGCAGAAGCAATATGAGTACGTGGAGTCGCCAATACAGATGATCACTGGCCTGAAAAGTATGTTTCAGGAGCAGGCACGAACTCAGAGATACCAGACGGTTAGATCTCTGATTGAGTGCAAGCTACCAAAGGGCGAACCAGTTAGTCCTCATGTCATTAAGATGATGGGTTATATTGATAACCTGGGGAAACTGGATTGTCCCATTAGCCAAGAGTTGGCTACTGACATCATTCTACAGTCACTGCCGTCAAGCTATGATCAATTTGTTATGAACTATAACATGAACAACTTGACGAAGACGTTGACTGAATTGCATGGGATGCTTAAGACTGCTGAACCTAACATCAAGAAGGACACCCCAAATGTCCTTATGGTACAAAAGGGTAAAAAGTTTAAGAAACTTGGTAAGAACAAAGGTGATGGCAAGACGAGCTCGATTGTGAATCCAAGCGAGTCTGGCCATGTTCCTAAGGTTAAAACCAGTCCTTCTGAAGATGTTAAGTGCCGTTATTGTAATGGTTATGGGCATTTGAAAAGAAACTGCAATAAATTCTTGGAAGATTATGAGAAGCTGAAGAAGACGTACGAGACTTCTTCTTCAGGTATTATGTTATAGAAGTAAATGTTACTTCTTATAGTCCTACTTATTGGGTATTGGATACCAGCTGTGGTACTCATATTTTGTGAAAATGTGCAGGGCCTGAGCAAAAGTAGGACTATGGAGAAAGGACAAGTGGACCTATGCGTGGGAATGGAGCAAGAGTTGCTGCATTAACCGTAGGAGTATTTCATTTGTTTTTCCTTTTATGGCATGTTTTGAACTTAAAACTGCTACTATGTACCTGCTATGAGCAGAAAGATTATTTCTATTCCTTGTTTGGATATGGAAGGATATCAGTTTTCAAGTTAAGAATAAGTGTTATTCATTTGATTACAGTGATATATTTTATAGTAGCAATCCATTAGAGAATGGACTTTATGTTCTAAACCAGAATGTGCCTAACTATAACATTAATACCAAGAGATTCAAGTCAAATGATACGAGTCAAACTTCTCTCTGGCATTGTCGTTTTGGGCTACATAAATGAGAAATAGATTCAGAAGCTCCATAGTGATGGGCTTTTGGGCTCATCTGATTGAGAATCATAATGAGTAAAGTGGATCTTGTTTATTAAGTAAAACGACAAAGGCTCCTTTCAACAGAGGTAGTGTCGATCGACACAAACGGTGCGTCGGTCGATACAGGTTGCGAACGATCAAAATGAAAGGGCCAGAAGCTTATTGGGCTTTATACATACGGATGTATATGGACCGATGAGCACTAGTGCTAGAGGAAAATTTCAGTACTTCATTACCTTTACTGATATTTTCAGAAGGTACGGTTATGCCTTATTTATAAGGCATAAGTCAGAATCTTTGAAAAGTTCAAAGAGTTCCAAAATGAAGTACATAATCAATTTGGCAAAGGTATTAAACCTCTACGATGAGATCATGGAGGTGAATACTTAGGTCAAGAATTTAGTGATCATCTGAGAGATTGTGAAAGTGTTTCACAATTCACTCCTCCTGTATCGGACTTTATTAGATATGGTTCGATCAATGATGAGTCACTTAGATCTTCCATTATCCTTCTAAGAATACGCTCTAGAAATGTCTGAGTTTACTTTAAATAGAGTTCCATCAAAATCAGTTACAGAGATACCACATGAGATGTGGAATGTAAATGTTTCTGATTTATCCATCATGGAGATTTGGAGTTGCGAGACTTATATAAAACGTTTAATCTCTGATAAGCTCACACCCAAATCTGATAAGTGCTACTTCATTGGTTGTCCTAACAAAACCAAGGCATGTTACTTTTACAACCAGTTCGAGAACAAATTGTTTGTTGCTCGGAACTATGTTTTCTTGAGAAAGACTTTCTTTCCAAGAAGAACAGTGGGAGTAAAAGTACAACTCGAAGAAATTCGAAAATCACAGGAGACTGCTCAACCTGATGAGGAAGAGCAGCAGTTGGATCTACAAAGAGTTGTAGAACCTGCACCTGTGGTGCCTAGAGTTTATAAAGGATCTGGTGAATGTATATTCGATATACATTTAAATGGCGAGTTTCTGAAGAAGTGTCGATCGACACAAAAGTTGCATCGATCGACACAGATCGCGAACCAAATATTGATTTTGGTTTATGACTTAATTAACTACGGTTTAAATCTTGGTTAATTAGGTCGTGGTAAAAGTATACATATGAGATATGTGTGCGCGACTTTTACAGAAAACTGAAGCTCGCAGATCCGAAAGGATCCGTCACGAACCCGAGAAATATGGATTTCTCGTAACCAATTGCCGTGATCTACTGATCATTGAAAGTGACGGGCCTGCGAATTTTGAAGAAGCAATGATGGGCCTTGACTCCGAAAATGGCTGAAAGCCGCTGAATCCGAAATGGGATCCATGTCACAGAACCAAGTATGACTTGGGTTGATTTACCCGATGGTGTAGAAGCCATTGTGAGTAAATGGATTTTCAAGAAGAAAAGATGACATGGATGGTTATATTCAGATGTACAAAGCTAGGTTGGTGGCAAAAAGGTTTCAAGTAAATTCATGGTATTGACTGTGAAGAAACCTAATCCCAGACACCGTGCTAATGTCCATTCGGATTCTCCTAGCAACCGCCACTCATAATGGTTATGAGATCTGGCAGATGGATGTGAAAACAGTTTTCCTTAATGGAATTCTGGAAAAGGATGTGTACATGACACAACCTGAAGTTTTTCATTGATCCTAATGAAGCTAGGAAGATATGCAAGCTTCATCAAACCATTTATGGATTGAAGCAAGCATCTCGGAGTTGAAATCTTCGTTTTGATAAAGCAGTCAAAAGGTTTGACTTCGTCATGAATGAAGAGGAACCGTGTGTTTACAAGATGACTAGTGGGAGCGCAATTGCATTTCTAGTATTGTATGTTGATAACATACCACTTCTCGGAAATGAAGTTCCATTGTTTCAGTCTGTTAAGACTTGATTCGAAAGTTGTTTTTCGATAAAATTATGGGAGAAACCGTATACATTCTTGGAATAAGAATCTATAGAGATAGATTGGATAAGCTAATTGGATTGTGTCAAGATACTTATAGTGATAAGGCCTTGCACATGTCCAATATGCAGGATTCCAAGAAGGGCTTCGTGCAAATGACTCTTGGTATTACTCTTAGCAAGACGCAGTGTCTTTCGACACACGCTGAGCAAGGGCGAATGAGGATCAGGCTACTGCTAAAGGCATTAGATGTCTTAAGATGTGATCTTAATTTTAGTGGGAGTCATTGTTATTAATTTTAGTTATGATATGATGTTCGTATAAACATAATTTGATTATGTTATTGAAATCTGACATCTGTATTATTTAATAATGGTTATTAAATAATAGTCCCAAAGTAATTTATGACATTTTATAGGTCATCAAGTATGTGACTTGATCATGAAACCCTATAGATAATAAATGACATAAATTATGATTGGTCCCTGGTCAAGGTTGTTAAAATGGGACATTAACAACCGCGTGAGACTAGTATGTGAGGTGACTGATGACTAAGTTTCATGGAGTCATTAATAAGAGTATTAAAGTCAATCACATAGATATGTGTTAGAGAACACATGATCGGACATGACCCACTGATGAGAACTCTACGGGATAGTTATATAAGTGTCATGAGAGTTTTCATTACGACTATAGAGTATAGTCCTTAGACCTGAGTTCATCATGTTTTCTTACATGTGAATTGGTCCGCTTTAACCTTGTCAAACGTCAGCCGTAACTGGTGACTATAAAGGCATTGATTGGGCGTATCATGAAGCGTGTGAAGAGACAGGGATGGAACAAGATGGGATTTGTCCCTCCTATATAACAGGAGATAAATATCTCAGGGCCCATCGAAGATTTGATACTGAGAAATGTGTGGCCACACTCAAACGAGGTGATTGTCAGTCGTTTGTCTTGTCAGTATAAATCGGAGTTCGATGAACATGATCTTGGCTAAATAAGGGTGACATAGATCTTGCCTTATGCCAGATCGAGATATAGTGACGAAGGGATTGAAGGAATAGATGATTCCAGTACAAGTGGGAGATTGTTGGGAATGTCCTGAAATCTATTGTACTTACTCCAAGTGAAAGTCGTATTGTCGAGATGAGACAATCATATGACACTAGGTAGTCATAATGCTTTGCTAGAAGCCACTTATGATCAATGAGTTTAGAACTCATTGCTAGTGTTATATGATCCTACAGGGTCACACACCTAAGCAAACTGGACGTTAAAGACGAGGTTGATCATTAATGTAATGATCTAGTGAATGCATATTTGATATGCATTCGATATCAATATTCTGGGGCAGTGTCGATCGACACAAAGAGTGTGTCGATCGATGCAACTCGCGGATTACCAGATTAATTCGGTTTAATCGTTGGTTAATTCCGTTATGGTTTAAGTCGACATATATAAGATATATGGTCGACCTAAATTGTTTTTTAACCCAATAGACAGCCACCAGAACTTGAACAAAAACCTCTGAAGAGATTGGATCTCTATAGGCACTAGCATCCCTCCTGTTCAGTTTGTGTGCGTGTGGATACCAGTAGAGGCGCAGCATTTGAGGCGCTCTAGATCTCGATTATCTGCAAATCTTTCGCTGCTAATCACCAGGTAATACTGAGATCCCAATGGTTCAATTACATGAACCCTAGATCCTAGGCTTGGAATTCAGACCAGGATTGCCTAATTGGATTAGGATCTGCTAGAAATTCCTTCAGCTATGACGTAGGTGTTCACGAGAAAGGAAGATCGAATGCACAGGGCGTGCGAGGCCCGTGTGTGTGTGTGTGTGTGTGTGTGTGGTTATCATGATATCATCTTTTATTTTCCTGGATACTATGTTTTGATTGATTTATGAGTGTTGCATTCATGCATTTTTGGGAATTTTGGGTGGGAAAATAAACTGTTGTATAGAGGGCCTAGACTCACTGGGTAATCCATATGGTTGCTCATTAAACAAATTTTTTCTTACAGGTAACCCTAGTAAGAGTGAAGTAGGACGTGACGGACGTGAAGTTCCAGAAGTAGTTTTTGGTATGCTTTTGTAATCGCTTTTCTCTTTTGTAAATCTCATGTATGATTTTGGGTTGTACGGATTGACTCGTAAGGAATTCCGCTTGTAATATTCTAAGATGTAAGGACTTTGTAAGATTTTACATATATGTAATAAAAGGCTTTTGTGTGTGTAAAACTCTTGTATCCCTCCCTGATATTAGCTAGTCCAAGCTAACACAACTCTTGCCTGGAGTACGGGTTGGCAAGCCTTAGGCTCTTGGCGAGAGGGTCAGATATCGTCAATGGATCGGCCAAGACTATGGGCACGGCTGGACCGTTGGCGGTATTTGACAAACTGTGGCATCTTTGGTTCACCTTGTTATGGATCGAACCGAGGGTGTTACACTTCCGACCCAACTGGATCCTCGGGTAGTTGCCTGATTGGTTCATGTGGTGAATCTGGTTATGGTGTGAACCCACTGACTGACGTTGGTAGGTGTGTGGTCCGGAGAATACGGGATCATGTCCTAGGGCCGGACTGCATGGAAACTTAGGCTATCGTGGGGTAGCCCGAGTCGCTGTGTATCGATGGACTGAGAACAGTGTCCTAGGTCGTAGGACTTCGTGTTTACGTCTAGGAGTCGTGGGTAGTTTTAGTTACCATGGCGGTAGCTAAGTGTACCCGTGGAAGTTACTGTGAGATCGGAGATTCACACCAAGGATTTGTAATCGTGGATTTGGACTTTTGGATATAAAGATGATATAGATTTCCTATGAATCAAAGACTTTATTGAGATTGATCGTCGAGATAGAACAAACAAAATCGAATAGAGATTACAAAGTATGATAATCGAGCTATCTAGTCGAAGTGTTCTTAGATTAGGGTTAGAGTTGTCTTGAATGAATCGTCACTTCTTCTTCTTAAATAGTCCTCGACTTCTGTTCTCCTTCGTTCCGATCTTTCGTCCTCGTCCATGATAACGATCTCCGAGATTTATGCGGGAATCAGTTGAACTGACGAAGACCAGAGTTTTTCTACCTCTACATCGTCTTCTATCGAGCTCGAGCTCGATCGTCTCTTACTTCGGCGTTGTCTGGGCTTTGTCCAAGATGTTTGCTTCGCTATTGGCCCAACAATGAGATGATGGACGATCTCCCGTTTGTCTTCGATTATGGAACGGGCTCATGTAATTACGGGCCTTTGTTTTGTTTGTTAATGGGCCAGATTTCTTAGGGGGAAATCCAGCACCAACAATAGCCCTCCAGCCCATTAATTTGATGAGTCGAGGTTAATGGGCGGTGGGCAGCCGCTTGATCCTGGCCATAGATCTCGTATCGACGGTTGAGATTGTACACGGGACCGAAGGATCACAACTACCTCGATTTTTTTTTTTTGTGATTATTTACAAATTTCGAATCGAGCGGTTGAGATTATGGGATACCGAAAGATCCCACGGATCTCGAGGCACGAGGAGTACGAGTTGGCTAAAAAGGGGAAGTTACCTAGCACGATTCCCATTACTGCTCACGCTGCGAATCATCAAGGTAACTTCTTCTCCTCCATTATATCCTCTTCTTGCCTCTCGCTCATATTCTCTTTTTCGTCGTTTCGAGATTTTCTTTCTCTGGAGATTTCGTTTTCCCTCTTTCCTTGAAAGAAATTATCGATATTCCGAGCTATCATGGTTCGAAAGAGTACAGCCAGGGCTAATCCTACTGTGGTGGCTGGTCCGATTGGTCCTCATCCACCGTACAGTTTGACTGTTGACCAAGTACGAAAGTTGCGGGCTAAGTGCCAGATTCCGCCGGAGGTGGAGATACTTATCCCATCGCCGGACATGTCTCCGGAAACTGTCGTCGAAGGCCATTGTTGCGCTTCTTATACCTATTTCGATAAATGCGGATTGTTTTTTCCAATCTCTCGCATTATCTCATGGGTTTTAGCTCAGCTCCAACTGGCCTTTCACCAGATGACTTCCGAATTTCGTTCGGTATGTCGTCGGGCTCGGGGTCAGAGCCGTCGAGGAAGACATCGATTTTAGAGTCGAGGAGTTGATGAGGGTTTGTTCGGTAAAACACAACACCCATTTTCCCGGAACCTACTACCTCTCTCCTTGCCATGGGAAGATCCTTGATGAGATCCCGACAAGGGATGTGTGGAAGAGTAAATACTTCTACTTCAGGATCAATCGTCACTCGGTCGAGGATTTTGATTACTCGGTTATCCCGACGAGATGGGCGGCTAACGTTGGTTAGCTTATAGGGTTTACTAGTTTCCCTAGTTGCTGCGGTGTCCTTTATTGATATCGAGCTGTTTGCTAATGACCTTTTTGGTTTTATTGCAGAGGCTCCTGAGTCATTACCTTTGGACCCGACCACATCGAGTTTGATAGCTCGCCTACGGAGAGGGGATATTCGTTGGTGCAACTTCACGGATCAGCGAATCCGAGCTGCTTTAGGTCTTGCTGCTCGACAACCTTCTCTATACCAACCTCGCCTTTTGCGAGACGAATCACGCCTCCTTCACCAGCCCGCTTCGACTCGAATCGTTCAGGCTCCGCTTCGGATTATCGAGCGGACCGGAGAAAGTAAGTGTTCCGGTTAGTCTTTCTGGGGGTTGTCGCGCGATATGCCTTTCGTTTGCTGGGCTGACCCGAATCTGTTTCGTTTGCAGGTCGATCTGTTTTGGACGATAGTTCTACCGCAAGCACCCCTTCTCTCGGAAAGATGTCGCGAAGATCCAGCAGTCGTCGGAACGGGAAGGTTCCGTTGATCTGGCGAAGAAAATGAAGGCTGGCGACTTGAGCCACGCCCTTCTTTTTGCCATGGACGAGGGGCCTCCTCCTCCTCCCTCAATCCCTCCTCCAAATCCTGTTCGGGTTTCTCTCCCTGAGGTCGCAGGGTCCGGAGAGGCAAATGTGGGGGTGGAGGATCTACCTCCTATTTCGACCGGTGAGGAACCGGTTCGGGTCTCGCCTGAAGAGCCTGCCTTGCGCAACTCTCGGTCGAATGGTTCGAGAGGGTCGAACGGCCGGAGCCGAGGCGGCCCTCCTCCGGCGGCGAAGCGTCGAAGGACTGACACGGAGGTGAGCTCGAGAAGATCGGGCCCGAGTGTTGAGGCGAGGCCTGCTTCTTCTGGGTCCTCGGGGTCTTTCAACTGGCGCTTCAGGCACCAGAAGGAATGCCCGATTGCGGATGACCCGACGGGTGTTGCTTATCTGCTAAGGCATTTTAAGCCCGCAGGCGTTCAGCTCCCGGCTGTCGGGGATATGGCTCTCGGTGATACTTACACCGAGCTGATTGCGGCTTATGGGAAGGTAATAATTTTCTTCCCTTCGTTTTTTTTTTGCTTCGTGCTTAATTTTCATCACACACATATTCTTTATTTGGTAGGCCTTGGAGGCTGCGAACAGGTTTGTGGCTAAGGCCGAGCGCGAGCTGCGAGAGATACCGCAGGTGAGCGAACTCGACACCGTCAAGACAACGGTCAGCGACCTGAAAGCGCAGTTGCAGGGGGCCTTGGCTCGGGAAGAGGAGCTAAGGAGGAAGGCGGGCGACCTGGATAAGCAATTGCAGGGTGCCTTGGCTCGGGTTTCGGTTGCGGAGGAAGCGAGCCAAACGGCCATTGAGACAGGTCGGGTTGCGGACGTGCGGGCTGCGCAATGCCAGGCTGATCTGGACAAGGTTCTCGCCGACCGGGAGTTTGATGTCAAGGTAGCAGCCCATGAGGCGAGGAAAGGGCTAAACGGTGAATATCTCAAGATTCTCGAGGGGATCGCGGCGAAGGAGAGCCAGAGGAAGGTCACCGTGAGCGCTGAGATGAGGCTCCAGGAGGCCTTGGCTAATATCGCGCTTATTGCCTAGTTCGCCTCTGGCGAATTAGACCTGACCAAGGAGGTGATGGACTTGGCCGAGAAGAAGAGATTGGCCACGGAGGAGATGAATGCTGCGGCGGTGTCGGACTTCAGTATCAGCAAGCTTAATTTGTCGGTGATGTCGGACGATTCCGTGATCCTTGCGCGCCCCCCAAATCAGGCGGCTACTCCTCTTGATCAATAAGGGTCGAACCTCCCGACCGAAGTTAGATCGCGAGTTAGCGATGAGGTCGAGGGTCAACTCGAGGAGGACAAGGCGACCGATGGTCAGACGGAGAATCAAGACGAGGCTTCCTCTCCTTCCAAGCAGTTCTAGTCCTTTTATTTGTTGCCGCCCGAGAGGGCTTTTAATTCAGACTTTTCGTTGCCCGAGGGGGCTTTTAATTTCTTTTCAGACTTTTGTTGCCCAAGGGGGCTTTTTGTTCGATCTTGAGGACATTATGTCCCCCTTTTTTTATGAACTGCTTTTTAAATCTTTCATGCCTTAGCATAGATTTTTTATGTTTTTATGCCTTAACATAAAATTCGAGCCGTTGCGGCGATTCAAACTTCTCCAGGGGAATCGAGCAGATAACTTATTTTGGGTTGCCTTAGGTAGTTCTTTGTGAACTTTAAGTCAATCGCATTTGAGCTCGAGCTCTCTGCTAGGAATAGTCTGGAGCGCGACTACTTCGTAATGTAAGATTCAGGCTTAATCGCTGAATTAAAAAGAGAAGTATTAAGTATGAAAACGAGTCGAAGTAAACTTACAAAGATCCGATTTGGAGTATGTAGAGGTTGCATGCTTGAATAGCTGTCTTGACCTCGTTATTTTGCTTAAGGGGTGGGGCGGCCCCCCGATTCTTTTAATCCGTATAAGGTTTAGAAGAATATTTTTTTTTTGGAAAGATCGTTCTGGATCTCTTTCTTTGGAGCGATCATTTCAGTTCGTTCGCAGTGGGAGGACCGTTCTAGGTCGCTTTGTTCAAAGGGATAATTTTATATCGCTTGGATTTTGGGGGAGACCGTCTGAGATCTCGTTGGAAGGACAATTTCATATTGCTTTGACTTTGGGAGAGGCCGTTTCAGGTCGCTCGGAAGGGATATTTTCATATCGCTTTGAATTTGGGAGAGGCCATTTCGGGTCGCTCGAAAAAGGATTTCATATCGTTTGATTTGCGGGAGGCCGTTTGAGGTCTCTTGGAAGGGATAATTTCATATCGCTTGCTTTAGGAGAGGCCATTTCAGGTTGCTCGGAAGGGATACTTTCATATCGCTTTGATTTAGAAGAGATAATTTCATATCTTTCGTTTTTGGAGGAGATAATTTCATATCTTTTGTTTTGAAAAATGCTGTGATGAGATATTTCGCAATGATTCAAACTTTCACGACAGAAAGAAGCATTGGATTAAGAGACTTATTTTGATTTCACAAAGATAAGTTGGGGTAACTTCCTCGGAAGCTGCTTAGCTCGGCGTGAGCTTTGTTTTTTGGGGGGCGGCTGCGCTCGAAGTCGAGCTGCCTACGTACCGTTTTTAAGGGAATCAAGCCATTTCGTAGTTCGATTATGTTGATGTACTCCTAGTGGAAATACTTTTTGAGGTTGATGATGTTCCAAGGTCGTAATTCGGGCTTCTGGGTTTCCACCGACTTGAGTCGGTAGACCCCGTCCTTTACGACGTCGGTGACCTGGTAAGGACCTTCCCACTTTGCCCCTAATTTTCCAGCGTTTTCTTTCTTTTTATGGTCGAACACTTTCCGCAAGACGAGCTCTCCTACTTGAAACCTTCGAGTTTTGATTCGGGAATCATAGTAGAGAGCTGCGGCTTGTTGGTGAAGGATTGTTTAGTGTTCATCCTGGTTCAATTCATTCAGATTAAACCTACTAAACAGATTGGATCTAGGTTCTCTTGCAGAATCATAAAGGATCTCACCTAATACCTTGTTTATGCAGCGGATTAGAGAGGTATTGTCAGAGATCAGCAGAACCACCAAGAGACAGCTCCTCCAAAGGTTCACACACGCACACTTCAGGAAATTGGCTGCTAGACCAGAAGGGAGGGAGGCGCAGAGAGAGAGAGAGAGAGGCGCAGACTGCTGAGAAAAATTAGAGAGCTAGGTCAAGTTTTATTCATTAAAACCCCTTTTAGTTCTCATGGGCTTTTGGGACCAAGTCTCAGTCTGATTAAATCCCTTAGATTTAATCAGGCCCTTTAATCTCTCTAAGTACAGTAAATGCCAAACACTTTTACCGTACTCCTGCTGCACCGTTCCTCCATATTTTCCTGTTAGCTTAGGCGTGTGACCCATATGGGATCATATAATAAAGGCAATAAGTCCAAGACTTATAGATCATGAGCGGACTCTAGCAAGCCATCATGACCCCCAGTATTATATGACTTATGTCTGATCATTGACATACTCTTACTTTCTAGAGACAGTACAGAGATTACTGGACATAATTCCAATAATCTCCCACTTGTACTGGAATCTCTGTATTCATATTCCTTTTGTCTCAATATCTCGATTAGTCATAAGGCAAGATGAGTGTCATCCTTATAAAGCCTAATCTTGTTCATCGGACTCTGATTTGATACTGACAATCCAAACGACTCGGGACAGTCCGTTTGAGCATGGCCATGCATTTTCCAGTATTCAAATCTCCGATTGGCCTAGAGATATTCACTCCATTTATATTGGAGGGACAAATCCCGTCTTGTTCCATCACTGTAAACTACTCATTTCATAATACACCCAAACAGGGTCCTTATAACTATCGCTTAACGACAGTGTTAGACAATGATCAAAGCGCATCAGTTGATGTGCAGTCACATGCATGCGAACTCAGGTCTAAGGACTATACTCTATAGTCGTAGTAAGAATCTCTTATGACACAGATATAAATATCCTGAAGAGTTCTTATAAGTGGGTCTTGTCCGGTCGTATGTACCCCAACATACACCTATGTACTGACTTTGATGCCGTGCATCTATGACATCCTGAGACTTTGTCATAAGTCACATACCAATCTAGTCTCACGCGGTTGTTGGTGTTCCAATTTCAACAACCTTCGACTAGGGACAGGATGATATAAGCCATCTATCAAATATAGGGTCTCATGATCAAGCTAAATGACTTTGATGACTCAAGATCAAGTCACTTACTTCGATGACCTATAAAATGGTTCATATCATTTTGGAACGATTATTTCATCACAGTTAAAATAATCTTGAAAGATAATTTTATTATTAAACATCTCAAATGTTTTACAAGAACATATCAATAACTAAATAAAGCCCTCAAACTCCCACTCAAATTTAGATTACATTTCAATGTCTCTAATGCCTACAGCTTCAGTCAGGAACTCGAGCTTAGGTCTTGGGAGTGGCTTTGTCAATGGATCAGCGACGTTATCATCTGTCTGAACTCGGCTGATCTTGACTTCCTTTCTATTAATGATGTCACGTATCAAGTGAAATCTTCTTAGTACATGCTTGGATTTCTGGTGTGATCTTGGTTCCTTTGCCTGAGCAATAGCACCATTGTTATCACAAAACAGTGCCAGAGGCTCAGCCGCATTTGGTATCACACCTAGTTCAATAATGAACTTTCGTATCCAAACAGCTTCCTTCGCTGCTTCTGAAGCGGCGATATATTCAGCTTCTGTAGTGGAATCAGCAACGGTGTCTTGCTTGGAGCTTCTCCAACTGATTGCACCGCCATTCAGACAAAAGATATAACCGTACTGTGACCGGAAATCATCTTGGTCTGTCTGGAAACTTGCGTCCGTGAATCCACTGACTTCAAGCACATTACTTCCGCCGTACACCAAGAACTTATCCTTAGTATGTCTTAGATACTTCAGGATATTCTTGACGGTAATCCAGTGGTTTTCACCTGGATTTGACTGGTATCTACTCGTCATGCTCAATGCATAAGCAACATCAGGACGAGTACAGATCATGGCATACATGATAGATCCTATTGCAGATGCATAAGGAATATTCTTCATGCGCTCAAGCTCAACAGCCGTCGTAGGGCTCTGCTTCTTGCTTAGCGTTGTGCCATGTACCATTGGCGTGAAGCCTTTCTTGGAATCTGCCATGCTGAATCTATGCAGGACTTTGTCAATGTATGAATCTTGACACAAGCCTATCAGCCTTTTAGATCTATCCCTGTAGATCCGGATTCCAAGAACGTATGCGGCTTCACCCATGTCTTTCATGGAAAAACAACTTCCAAGCCAGTCCTTTACCGACCTAAGCATTGGTACGTCGTTTCCGAGAAGCAGTATGTCATCGACATACAGAATAAGAAATACTATCTTGCTCCCACTAGTCTTCTTATACACGCATTGTTCTTCTTCGTTTCTGATGAAGTCAAATTGCTTGATCGCTTCATCAAAACGAAGATTCCAGCTCCTCGATGCTTGCTTCAATCCATAAATGGATTTATGAAGCTTGCATACTTTCCCAGCATTCTTTGGATCTATGTAACCGTCAGGTTGTGTCATATACACATCCTCTTCCAGAATTCCATTCAGGAAGGCGGTTTTCACGTCCATCTGCCAAATTTCATAATCATGAAAAGCTGCAGTTGCTAGTAGAATCCGAATAGATTTCATCATAGCCACTGGGGAATAGGTTTCATCATAATCCACTCCGTGAACTTGTCTGAAACCTTTTGCCACTAACCTGGCTTTATAAATCTGGACATTTCCATCCACGTCAATCTTCTTCTTGAAGATCCATTTGCACTCGATGGCTTTTACACCAGCGGGTAAGTCAACCAACGAAAACACTTGGTTGACCGACATGGAGTCCATTTCGGAATCAGTGGCCTTACGCCACTTAGAGGAATCTGGGCCCATCATGGCTTGATTGAAATTCGATGGTTCATCACCATCAATGATCAGAAGATCATGACAGTTAGTCACGAGGAATCCTTGATATCTCTCGGGTTCGTGACGGATCCTCCCGGATCTTCGAACTTCAGGTACTACAGGTTCAGGCTCTACAATTTCTTGTAGGTCCTCCTGCTGCTCTTCCTCATTAGGTTGAGCAGTATCCTGTTCATCTTGAATTTCTTCAAGCAGTACCTTACTCCCACTGTTTTTCTTAGAGAGAAACTCCCTCTCAAGAAAATTACAATCCCGGGCAACAAAGATCTTGTTCTCGGATCGTAGGTAGAAGTAATAAGCCTTGGTCTCCTTCGGATAACCAATGAAGTAGCATTTTTCAGACTTTGGTGTAAGCTTGTCAGAGATCAATCTCTTGACATAGGCTTCACAACCCCAAATTCTAAGATAAGACAGCACTGGAGCTTCTCCAGTCCATAATTCATATGGTGTCTTAGCTACTGCTTTTGATGGCGCTCTATTTAGAGTGAACACTGCTGTTAGCAGAGCATATCCCCAAAGGGATATTGGAAGGTCTGTGTGACTCATCATAGACCGAACCATATCCAATAAGGTCCGATTTCTCCTCTCAGACACACCATTCCATTGAGGTGTTCCAGGAGGAGTGAGTTGGGAAACTATCCCACACTCTCTTAGATGATCACTGAACTCTTGGCTCAAGTATTCTCCTCCTCGGTCGGACCGAAGAGCTTTAATGCTTTTGCCAAGTTGGTTCTGTACTTCATTTTGGAATTCTCTGAATTTCTCAAACGATTCAGACTTATGTTTCATTAAATAAACATATCCATACCTACTGAAGTCATCAGTGAAGGTAATGAAGTACTGATAGTTTCCTCTTGCATTTGTGGACATTGGGCCACACACATCTGTGTGTATCAGGCCCAATAAGTCACTGGCCCTCTCGTTAGGTTTATTAAAGGGGGCCCGCGTCATTTTGCCCATCAGACAGGATTCGCATTTCTCACATGACTCAAAGTCAAATGAGCCAAGAAGTCCATTCGAATGGAGCCTCTTAATGCGTTTCTCACTGATGTGCCCTAAACGACAATGCCATAGAAACGTTCGGTTCTCCTCATTAGGTTTGAACCGTTTGGTATTAATGTTATAAATTGGCGCGGATTGATCAAGTATGTAAAGCCCATTCGTAAGAGGGGCACAACCATAGAACAAATTGTTGCGATTGAAGGAACATAATTTATTCTTAACTGAAAAATCATAACCTTCCAAATCCAACAATGAAATTGAAATAATATTTCTGCTTATCGCAGGTACAAAATAACAATTATTGAGTTCTAAAACCAATCCCGAAGGTAAAGACAACAAGTATGTGCCTACAGCTAGTGCAGGAACTTTCGCTCCATTCCCAACTCGTAGCTCCACTTGTCCTTGCTTCAGCCTCCTACTGTTGCTGAGTGCCTGCATATTAGTACAAATATGAGCCCCACAACCAGTATCCATAACCCATGAGGTATTATCAGAAGTAGTTGTATTAACTTCTATAACAAAAATACCTGATGAAGAAGTCTCCAGAGTCTTCTTCTTCAATTCCTTTAGACCTTCCAGGAATTTCTTACATTCTCTCCTCCAATGCCCTGGTTCTTTACAGAACCTGCAGATGTCAGTAGGCCCAGCCTTGGACTTGGGCTTGGGCTTTGGCGTGTCCTTGTCCGAGACTTGAACAGCCTTAGCCTTTCCCTTGTCCTTGGCAGAGGATTTCTTAAAGCCCTTGCCCTTTTGCACCATAAGCACATTGGGGTCCTTGGCTTTCCTCAAGTTGGGCTCTGCAGTCTTGAGCATTCCGTGAAGCTCAGGCAATGTCTTACTCAAGCCATGCATATTGAAGTTCAGGATGAACTGATCATAGCTTGCAGGTAAAGACTGCAGAACGATGTCGCATGCAAGTTCTTGGCTGATAGGGCAGTCGAGTTTCTGAAGATGATCGAGATAACCCATCATCTTCAAGACATGAGGACTCACTGCCGCATTTGCAGCCATCTTACAGTCCAAGAGGTTCTTAACTATCTGGAACCTCTCAGTCCTTGCCTGCTCCTGAAAAAGCGATTTCAGGCTTGCCATTATCTCGATGGGCGACAGCACACTCTCGAACTGCATTTGCAGCTCAGGAGTCATGGTCGCCAACATCAGGCAATAGACATCATTTTCATCTGACGAATGCTTTTCCCAAGCATTATGCAGATTCCTGGCGGTATTGTTAGGAGGCCTCTCGGGGAGGGGATCACGAAGGACATATTCCTTCTTCTCCTGCTTGAGGACCAGCCTCAAGTTCCTTGACCACGTCAGGAAGTTCGTTCCAGTCAGCTTCTCCTTGTCGAGAACAGACCGGATTGAGAATGTGTTTTGTGTGCTTGTTGTAGTCATTGCTGAAATTTAAGATAAAAAGGATTTTAGTTTATATGTTCAATATGAGTAAACTCGCATTATATTCAATAACATTAGTTATCCTCAAAAGAATATAATGATTCCAAGATCCACATATAACTAAGATCAAAGTGGGCCACTGGCCGTCACCCAACCTTAGCTTATATCGGTAAGCCCTATTTCGGCTAATTATATCCGTGATATAACTCTTGGTTGTGAATCTGGGCCCGAGGCCCAATCCACTCTGATGTCTCAAGGCCCGGGACTCCCGATGGCCTAGTCAAGAAAACCAGACTATACAGTCATGTAATCACTAATGTCTGGGACTCCCAATGACATTAATGAATCACAAACTGTCTTACCCACGCAAAAGATAGACACCCTCACACTGTAAGGCCATGTGTACGATTGAATGGGTTTCAACAGCTGACATAGACTGGACAAGACATCCAACGCTTGATATTATTTGAGGTTTATAGGTTTTCTTAAAATTTCATTCCAAAATAGAAGATTACTATTTTTGGAAACTTTCCATTTTTGGATACCTACTGTTTTGGAAACTTTTATAATTGGAAACTTCCTAAAAATGGAAACATTCTAACTATAGAAATTTCCTAAATATCCAAAACATGCAAATCTAGAAACTTCTATTCTAAGAAACTTTCTAATTTGAAATTTTGGAAACAGATTAATTTTAAAATCAAATTTTAATTATTAAATGAATTTTAAAATAAATCTGAAGAAAAGACTCAAATAACTGGCCCAATTGTTTTAACTTCTTGGCCCATGGCCCAAGAATTGGTCTATGTCCAAGACATAACCCAATTGTCCAATTAAATGACATAACCGGTCTGGTTCATTAAAATTGGTCTAACCAAAATTAATTACTACGATGACCACAATTGTCAACCGGTTATTTACTAAACCGGATTTTCTCAATTTATTTGGTCCAACCAAATCAAATTAGAAAACCACTGGTTTAGGCACTAAATCCAATTTTACGACTTTGGATTTCTTATCACGGTTTAACCAGATCTAATAAATTTTATTAAGTCTGTAATTATTAAACCGTGACGATTAAGATTTTAATTATTTTTAAACCGAACCATAAACCAAACCGAACCGATTTGACACGTTACATATATATTTTGGTTACTCACTTAATATAGGAACTGCATTATGTTTCTATATTAAGAGAATCAATGACCTAGGCGGGACGGGACACGATCCGCGATCGGTCCATCTCTCGATCACGACAGCGGTGTGGGACGGGACAGCCTTCTCTCGATCACGAAAGCGATGCGGGACGAGATGGCGGGACGGCTCGGGTCGAGCGATCGGACGAGAGGCGACGGGACGGGACGCGATCGGTCAAGCTCGGGTCGATCCATGCGATCGTTCGATCGATCCATGCAATCCACTCGGCTGATCGGTCCACCGTGCCTCACACGATCCGGACATGGTGATCCTTTGGCGATCATCATTCCGACGCATACCGATTCATATAGATCGGATCATGCGATTTCTAGTTTAGGTTTTTAACTTAGTTTCTTAAGTGTTTTCTTATCATAGATTGATTCAAACACTTCTAAACAAACTAAACATGATTCTAAACAAGAAATCCTAATAGAACCAATGGCTCTGATACAACTGAAGGATTGTTTAGTGTTCATCCTGGTTCAATTCATTCAGATTAAACATACTAAACAGATTGGATCTAGGTTCTCTTGCAGAATCATAAAGGATCTCACCTAATACCTTGTTTATGCAGCGGATTAGAGAGGTATTGTCAGAGATCAGCAGAACCACCAAGAGACAGCTCCTCCAAAGGTTCACACACGCACATTTCAGGAAATTGGCTGCTAGACCAGAAGGGAGGGAGGCGCAGAGAGAGAGAGAGGCGCAGACTGCTGAGAAAAATTAGAGAGCTAGGTCAAGTTTTATTCATTAAAACCCCTTTTAGTTCTCATGGGCTTTTGGGCCCAAGTCTCAGTCTGATTAAATCCCTTAGATTTAATCAGGCCCTTTAATCTCTCTAAGTACAGTAAATGCCTAGCACTTTTACCGTACTCCTGCTGCACCGTTCCTCCATATTTTCCTGTTAGCTTAGGCGTGTGACCCATATGGGATCATATAATAAAGGCAATAAGTCCAGGACTTATAGATCATGAGCGGACTCTAGCAAGCCATCATGACCCCCAGTATTATATGACTTATGTCTGATCATTGACATACTCTTACTTTCTAGAGACAGTACAGAGATTACTGGACATAATTCCAACAGTTGGTAATTCTGGAGTCGAGCTAATGCGAGGTTCCTCCTTTCGTCGACGAGGTCGAGCTCGTCAGTTATCATATTGTTATTAAGTTCCTCTTGTTGTTGGCATTCTTCTTTGCGAATGCTTGACACGAGAATTTTAGCTGGTACTACCGCCTCGATTCCGTAAGCCAGCGAGAAGGGGGTCTCGCCAGTGGATTTGCGGGGGGTAGTCCGGTAGGCCCAGAGTACGGCTGGGAGTTCGTCACTCCAGGTTGTTTTGTACTCATTGAGCCTTTTCTTGAGGCCGTTCATAATCGCTTTGTTAGCTGCTTCTGCTAGCCCGTTCCCTTGGGGGTAGCGTGGCGTTGAGTAAGTCAGCTTTATGTTCCAAGTTCTGCAGAACTCTTTGAACGTGTTTGATATGAACTGAGACCCGTTATCGGTGACGATCTCGTGGGGTAGTCCATGTCGGCAAACGATGTTTCGCCAGACGAACTCCTTAACGTGAACGTCCTTGATTTTCTGGTATGACTCTGCTTCAATCCATTTGGTGAAGTAGTCCGTCATCACCAACAGGTGTGTGGCTTTCTTTTTGCCAGATGCGACTAGCGGTCCAACGATGTCCATTCCCCACAGCATGAATGGGTATGGTGATGAGATAGAGGAGAGTTTCTCCGATGCTTGGTGGATAATTGGGGCATGCTTTTGGCATTTATCGCACTTGTTGGAGAAAGATTCGCATTCGGCGGCCATTGTAGGCCAATAGTAGCCTTGCCTTTTGATTCGCACGGCCAATGCTCGTCCTCCGGAATGGCTTCCGCAGGATCCGTCATGTGTTTGTGTAATCACGGCCAGGGCTTGCTTTTTGTCAAGGCATTTAAGGTAAGGTCCAGAGAGGCTCCTTTTAAAGAGATCTCCTTGTGTGACACAGTACCTCGCACTCTGCGTTTTAAGTTTCCGCGCCTCCCATTTGCCGTCGGGAACTTCGCCGTTTGTGATGTATCGAATGATCGGAGTTCTCCAATCTTCGTCGTTATTAGGCTCAGGTCCCTGACTGGTGGATGCGGTCTGAATTGGTCCGTCGGGGACGTTCGCGACATAAACGGTGCTTCTAGGATCAAGATCATCATCAATCTCGATGACGTCGCTATTAGTGTCTCCGGGACACTCTTTGCGTTTGACATCGTCCTTCACAGCGGGCTCGTCCTCTTTCAAGGATAGAGCTTTGAGAGCTATGTCGATGCTTGGTTTTTCTATCCCTTCGACTGGTATGATCCGTTTGAGGTTAGGATCTGATGTCGATGCTAATGCGGCTAACGCATCGGCTGCGGTATTTTCACCTCGTGGGATTCGTGTTAGATCGAAGGATTCGATCTGTTCGGCCAATGTATGGACTACCCGCAGGTATGCTTCCATTCGTTCGTCTTTGGCCTCATAGTCGCCATGATATTGGCTCGTGATTAGTTGGGAATCACTGAAGGAGTTTACTTCCCGGGCTCCTATGGCTATCGCGAGTCTGAGCCCGGCTATTAACGCTTCATATTCAGCCTCGTTATTCGATGCGGCGAAGCCCAATCTGAACGATTGTTCTAGTACTTCACCCGTTGGGGAGACTAATTTCACTCCGACTCCGGACCCTTGTCTTGAGGAAGCTCCATCGACGTAGAGCTTCCACCTTTGGGCCGAAGTCGGGTCGAGTTCTATAGTCGGAGGGAGCTCGATTATGAAATCTGCCAGTACTTGTGCTTTTAGGCATGTTCGAGCTTTGTATTCAATGTCGTACTCGCTAAGTTCGATAGCCCATTTGACCAATCGACCTGATTGGCTCGGACTGTGAAGAATGGTTCTCAGTGGTTGAGAGGTCATCACTATGATCGAGTGCGATTGAAAGTACGGTCGGAGTTTCCGAGCCGACGTTACTAGCGCTAAGGCGAGTTTTTCCATGGCGGGGTATCTGTTTTCAGCGTCGATCAAGGTCTTACTGATGTAATACACCGGTCGTTGTTCGTTCTGTTCCTCGCGAACCAGGACTCCACTTACTGCTGCCGTCGAGACAGCTAGGTAGAGGTAAAGGGGTTCTCCTTCTACTGGTTTCGCCAGTATGGGTGGTTCGCTTAAGTAGGCTTTGAGCTGAGTGAATGCCTCTTCGCACTTTTCGTCCCAGAGGAACTTTTTGTTTGCTTTTAACGAGTGATAGAAGGGTAGACATTTACCAGTCGACCTTGAGATGAAGCGATTCAGAGCAGCTATTTTGCCGGTTAGGCGCTGGACTTCTCGCGTCGTTCTGGGAGATTTCATCTCTATGAACATTGCGATCTGTTTGGGGTTCGCTTCGATCCCTCTTTCGGTCACCAAGTAACCGAGGAATTCTCCTGAAGGGACCCCGAATGTACATTTAGCTGGGTTGAGTTTCATCCCATACTTATTAAGAATGGTAAAGCATTCTTTTAGTTGGGGGATGTGATCCTCGTACCAGGAAGATTTTACCAGCATATCATCGATGTAAACTTCCATGGTTTTGCCTAGGAGTCCTGAAAACATCTTGTTGACGAGGCGCTGGTAAGTTGCTCCTGCGTTTTTCAGTCCGAAGGGCATGACTTTGTAGCAGTACATGCCTCGATCCGTTATGAACGAAGTCTTTTCTTGGTCTTCAGGGTTCATCAATATTTGATTGTACCCTGAGAACGCGTCCATAAAGGATAGCAGCTGATGTCCAGCGGTGGCCTCGACTAGTTGGTCGATGTGCGAGAGTGGGAAGCTGTCCTTTGGACATGCTTTGTTGAGATCCGTGAAGTCTACACAGACCCTCCACTTTCCGTTCTTTTTCTTAACCACCACGGGGTTCGCGAGCCAGTCGGGGTACTTGACCTCTCTGATCGATCCGATTTTTAATAACCGATCGACCTCGTCATTGGCGGCTTTGGCCCGCTCAGGGCCTAGTTTTCGACGTTTCTGTCTTATCGGTTTGTAGGTTGGGTCGACATTCAGCTCGTGGCTGGTTACATCGATGTTTATCCCTTTCATGTCTGCTGAAGACCAGGCGAAGGAGTCGACGTTCTGTTTGAGAAAAGAGACCAGTTCGTTCTTAACCGGCTCTGATAGGTCGATTCCGATGCCAACGAGTCTTTCAGGATGAGCCTCGTCTATGCAGACCTGAGTCGTGAGGTCCTTTGGAGGTCCTATTTGACTGGGATCGTTCGACCTTTTGGCCTGCATGGTGGCGAGCTCCTCCTCTTTCTGTAATTGCTACGCAGGGGATTTCTCGATTTGCGTGTATCCGTTCATGTAGCAATGACGGGAAATCTTTTGACTTCCGTAAATGGTTTTGATCCCTTTGGGAGTTGGGAACTTTACGCATTGGTGGTAGGTCGATGGTACCGCTTTCATGTCATATATCCATGGTCGACCTAGGATTGCGTTATAGGGAGCTGGCCGATCTACTATGACGAAATCCGTCATTCTCCGAACTCCTCCAGCAATTACTGGGGCGAAGACAGAGCCCATCGAGTATGTCGTTTCGCCAGCAAAACCTACTAGTGGTGTCTTCTCTTCCACAATCTCGGAATCGTTGAAGTCCATCTTTTTGAATGCGTCGTAAAAGAGGACATCTACCGAAATTCCTGTGTCAATCATTATCCTTGAGAGTTCGACATCTCCCACTACTAGACAAACGAGGAGGGCGTCGTCGTGTGGTTTGTCGAGATTACTTGTCTCGCTCTCGTAGAAAATGATTTCATGGTCTGGACCCAACATTGGGGGTTTTCCCCCTCTGTCGGTCTCGACTCTTCTTTGAAGAGCTTTGATCGAATTGACCGAGTCACGGCAAAGCTTGGAGCCACCGAAGATGAAGTCGATTCGTTTAGGGGGTATAGCCCGTACACCCCCCCCCCCCTCCCCCCCCCTCCCCCCCCCCCCACAGAGACGAGGGAGATTGATTCTTGAGCGTAAACTCTTGGCAGGAGCCGGAGGCGGGGATAGCGCCGAACCTCCCGGAGTGCCGCTTAGGTTAAGCTCGCCAAGGATGAACTCAACTCGCTTCCGCGACCCATGAGGGAGAGTTTCGGGGGATTCCGGCTCTTTTGACCGTTCCCGTTTGTTTTGGGAGTGCTTTTTGGAGTTCGACTCCTTGGTCTGTTTGTTTTCCTTTTTGTCGGACAGAGTTTCCTCTTCGACTTCGGAGTCTTTTTAGCTTTCGGACTCCTGTTTTTGAGCCTCTGCTTTAGCTCGAGTATAACAATCCTCGGTCAAGTGCCCTCTCTTATTGTGGAAATCACAGAATTTTTCCTTGTCGAATTCGAATTTCTTCGAGCTCTTTGGGCTCTCGACCGCATTGACGTTTCCTGATTTACGGGAATCCTTTTTCGAGTTCGGATTTTGCGAGCCCGACGGGTTCCTTTCTTTCCGGTGTTTTTCCCTGAGGGCCGTGGTTTCGTCCTCGAGGCGAGCAAAGGCCGATGCGCGATGGAGGGCGTCATCGAGCGTTTGAGGTTCGCGGACTGTTATTTCCTCGCGGAATCTGGTCGAGAACCATAGTCCCCGTCTTAACGCTTCTATAGCTACCTCATCTCGTGGGTTCGCGATTTTGGATTTTATTTCCTTAAATCGGTCGATGTACGAGCGAAGTGTTTCGTCGGGTTTTTGAGAGACGCCAAATAAGGCTGCCTCGGTAGTCTTTTCCTCGATGAAAACGGAGTATTGTTTGAGGAAAGCCGTCATGAACTGGGTGAAGTTGTCAATGGACCTTTCTTCCAGTCCGGCAAACCATTCTAGGGCAGAACCTGATAGGTTTTCTGCGAAGAGCCTGCAGAAGGCTGGCTCTCTCTCCTCATCGGTAAGGTACACCCTTGCCATTGCTAGTCGGAATGCCCTGATGTGGGCTTTCGGGTCTGATTTCCCAGAGAATTCTGGAAACTTAGTTTTCTTGATCTCTCGGATCCTTGCAAGCGCAATCCGATCTGTGAACGGCGTTTGTTGTGTTTCTTCGATCACTCGATCGATGTCAGGAGCCGCGCTCGTTGCCATGTGAACTTTCGAGCTCAGACTGTTAAACTGGGCTTTAGCCTGTTCAATGTATTGTCTAAGCATATCGTGTTCATCGCCCTCTGCGGGTGCGAACTGGACTTGTGCCTGACCTGACGTTTGTTCTGGAAGAATGGGGTCGAGGATATCGATCGTTGGGATCGACCTCATCTGGTCGACCTGGGGTGTTCGGAACTGAACAAAGTTTGATCCGTTAAGGAGTCCCGAGCTCGAGGCGAAGGCTGAACCTCCTAGTTGCCTCGGTCGGATGTTAGAGTTACTCGGGAAAGGTGGTGGCCCGGGTAATGGTCAGTTTCTTGATCCGGTCGGGTCTGTGACCATTGAACTCGAACCAAATGGGGTCGGTATCGTGATAGGGGCCATTGTAGGGTGGAAGCCGCTATTTGACGTATTAACGAAATTTCCCGACGTTCCCGGAGGAGTTATTACCTGGGAGAAGTCCAAGCGGGTACACGGTGGAGGACTTATGGGAGTTCGCGTTGGTATGCCCCCTTGGCTTTGACTGGCGAGCTCTTCAAGGCGAGCGTTTAGACGCCGCTCTTGTTCGTCGAGCTGCGCTGCCAGAGAACGGTTTGCGATCTCTTGGGCCCTTGCGCTTGCCTCGTTGTTTCTCGTTCGATCTACCAACAGGCTTAACATCGAACGGATCTCGGCAAGATTGCTTGGCCCTTGTCTCTGTGGAGCAGAAGGTAGTGGTGAATTGGGTCTGGTTACTCCAAATCCTCCTCCTGGGGTGGGTATTGAGTCATTTCTCATCCACACCCAGTTTCTGCTCGGATCATTAGTTCCTGACAAAACATTTGTCGGAGTCTGGCTTGTCGCGATTGTTTGAGCGACGGAGCCGGCTGGTGCCGAGGTCGTGGAGACTGAGGCGGAGCTCGTCAACACGCCGTCGGTCTGACCCATGTTTCTTACCCCGGTAGTGTTCTGAGGAACGTTGTCGACCGTCTGAGGGCGGTCAACCGGCGGTGTGGCGCTGGGAGAGCCAGTTTGGTCGGGATTCATCTCGATCTATCGGATCTAGGATCTGATTCTTAAGATAGGAAAGGCTATAGAATGTCCCCACAGTCGGCGCCAAATGTGAGATCCGGGATTCACACTAAGAATTTGTATTCGTGGATTTGGACTTTTGGATATAGAAATGGTATAGTTTCCTATGAATCAAAGACTTTATTGAGATTGATCGTCGAGATAGAACAAACACAGTCGAGAAGAGAGTACAAAGTATAAATCGAGCTATATAATCGAAGTGTTCTTAGCCTAGGTTGAAGTTGTCTTTAATGAGCCGCCACTTCTCGTCTTAAATAGCCTCGATTCTGATCTTTTCGTCCCGATCTTTCGGCCTCGTCGTTGTAACGATCTCCGAGATTTATGCGGATCAGTTGAACTGGCGAAGACCGAGTTGCTCTATCTCCACGTCATCCTCTACCGAGCTCGAGCTCGATTGTCTCCGGCTTCGGCATCGTCTGGGCCTCTCCAAGGCGTTTGCTTCGCTTGGGCCCAACAAGAGAGTTGGCTCTCCCGTCTGTCTTTGATTCTGGAATGGGCTCGTAATTACGGGCCTTTGTCTTGTCTGTTAATGGGCCGGATTTCCTAGGGGGAAATCCAGTACCAACAGATATGATCGATTGAAAATACCCAGCTCAAACCAGCTTAACCGACCTAAACCGGAAACTGAAATTGAAATTAAAATCGAAATTGGGAAACCAGACCAAACCGGATTAAACCGAACCAGAATTGGATTGAACCGGATTGAACCGAGTCAACCGAACCGGTCAACGACCCGACCCGGTCAACCGAACCGACCCGACCCGGTAAACCCGAGTTGACTTGGTCGCCGGCCGAGTTGACTTGGCGGCGGTCCGGCGGTGGCTCCGGTGGTCGGCGGCGGCGGAGCTCCGGCGACGGGCGGCGGCGCGTGGCTCCGGCAACGACGGCGCGTGGGCGGCGCGTGGAAAACCAGCCGATCTTACTTTGGCGATTGCGGGTGCGTCCGGATGGCTATGGAGGTGCGGTTTGCGGCTACGGCTTCGTCTCGACGAGAGGAACGCGATGTTGGTCTCGGATTTTCCAGATTCCTCACGGATAAAAAGTTACGGAGGTTTTAGATCTCGGGTTGAGGAAAATCAGATCTAAAAATGAGCTTACCGGATTGCTTTAGTCTCTAATCGATGGAGGAGCATCAGATCTACCTTCTGGAGGCTGAGGCTGCGGCGGTGGAGAGGTAGGGCTTCGCCGAGATCTCTTTCTTCTTGGTTTCTCCAAAGGAGGTGGCTCTTATTTATAAGGGAAATGTTAGGGTTTTGGGAAGGAAGAGGGCTTTTGGGCTTGGGCTAATGGGTTTTCCTCTTCTTTTCTCAAAATTTTTTAAATGGCTGGGCCAGGGCCCTTACACAATCGAACAGAGGTAGAGATGAAGAAGAGGATTGCAGCGCAAGCAACAAAAAGTTATGTGTTATGGTGCTCGAGCTGACGTGATTGTGATACCCGGTATACCGGCATGACTCTCCGGTGGTCTGTGGTTGCTGCAGACGTTAATGGTTATGAGAAACGACAGATGCAGTGGCTCCTCTTCATGTGCGAAAGTTCGTACGAGATCGTGAGGAGAGGAAGCAAGCGCATGACTGTGTTGGTAGCTTGAGAAGATTCCAACGACGATGGTGTGGATCTCCGGTGAGAAATGGCGACGACTGTTACAATGACGGCTGCAAGCCTGTAACTAGGTTTAATCGAGGTGGATAGGGAGATGCGTACGAACATACACATACACGATTAGTTAAGAAAAGACAATTGGGTTTTAGCTGGGTCACACAAAATAAATAGTTTTTGAGCTTAATAACACTCGTTGAGTTGCTATTATCAATAGTAACACTTTTTACCTGTGTCATGAAAGAAATAACACTTCTAGCTAGTACTGGGAATCGGGTCAATCCGTGACCCGCGATCCGTCCCGCGGCGGGTTAAGTAAAATTTTGATCCGCTGAAACCCAATCCGCCAAACCTGCAGACTAAAAACACTTAACCCGTACCCGTCCCGTTTAATTTTGCGGGTACCCGCAAATATTAGAAATATTATTTTTTAATTATATATATATTTTTAAATAAAAACAAAATTTATTAATAAAATTTTAATATTAAAAACGTAAATTTATAATTTTTATTTTAGAAAACAAATATTTTAAATAATTTTTATATATTTTATTTTATTTTTAAATTTAAACACTAAAATTCATAAAATATTAATAAAATATTAAATTTAAATAAAAAATTTAAATATGCGGGTACCCGCGAATCCGCATTTCAAAATTTCCCGATCCGCAACTTCTCCGCCAAAAAAAATTCAACCCGCATCCGTCCCGCAAAGTAAAAAAAAAATCGATCCGCATCCGTCCCGCGACGGGTCTAGTGGGGGCGGGACCCACGGATTTTGAATCAAATTCACGTGCGTGTGAGTTAACATGTATTTTAGATTTTTTTAAAATGATTTCGATTAGTCACAATTAAAAATAAAAATAATTAATTAGAAAAAGTAAAAGTAAATCTAAGTTAACATAGTATCGTTTTGAAAACAAAAAAAAAACGTATGGCGAAGGCGACGAAGAAGGCTATTTAGGGTTTCATATGGGATTACGATGGGGTGATTTTTTGGCTTATTTGGGTATCGATTCAGTTGGAAAGACCGATCTGGCTTTGGTGGAGAGGTTCGTGTGGGTATCAGATCAAGATTTGGTCATGAACGATTGGGAATCAAGGCGAGATATTGAAAAGATACTCGATTTGGTGAAGATTGGGGTTCTCGATTTGGGTTTGTTATATGAGTTGATTTGGGTTTGTTATATGAAGGATATTTTAATTGATTCGAATCATCTTCCACAAAATTTTCTTAAGGACAGTAAGATCTTTACGGGTGATGTCAATTGGCGGAGCATTAAGGGATCACTATGGCTTTCTGGTGCAGGGATACAAAGGTTTATTCAATTACAAAGTCAGGAACAACTTCTGGGGGTATAAAGGTTCAAAGCCAAGGGGACATGAAAGGGAGTCTGCTTGTACGATATGGAGTTTTTGGAATCCGTTTACAGTATCTGACTAAAAGGTACACGATAGAAAGTTTATTCAATTTCTGGTTAGATATCTGGTGTTGGATTTGGGCCCTCTTGTTTTGGAAATGGATAGGGATTATGGTCAATTGGATAACATGTTTTTATTGCCTTTATGCTATGTGTCTGGTTGAGATCGTTAGGGGCATTAGTACTCTAATAAGGCTCTGGCTCTGGTTTTTGTGTTCACACAATTATCAAGAAGTATTTAGGGTGCAACGAAATTTGTTTTACTTCGGTTGGAGGATTATGACTAGGAATGGTCTGGAAAAGTTGTGGGATTGGTATGATTATGGAATTCTGGATCACAATATTTTTAGAATCACGGTGTACTATTCTGGATCACATTTGTGATTCATGCTAAATGGTAAGGGACTTCATACATATTGTTCAAGATTGGAAAACATAGAGGTAGATCATGGGTCCGGTGGTTTACAGGTTACACTTTTACTAATTTTGGGTTTGACGACGCTTCCCATCGATATGTTAGATCCTTGGCAGTTAGAATGGTCTTTACTCTTGATAATGATGATGCAGCTAGGTTATTAGCCTGGACCAGTACTGCTAGTTCAATGCATAAACATCTTTCCGGCCTTATGTATAACTAGGTTTACGGCCCGTATAGTTATTAAAAAATTTGGTTTAAAAAATGTCATAATTTTATAAGCCCCCTTTAAATTAAAGTATAATATTCAATAAATAAATTTGATCTAAGATAAGCGATTAAAAACCAAATGTGATTGTGTGGAATTAGGTGGCACAAATAAATAAAAAGGAGACTTAAATTTTTTATTAAAAAAATAACATAATCAGCTCATTTCACGTTTCATAGAAACTATCGATGATCTTAGAAAATCCAAAGCTTTCATCAAATTCGAGTTAGATAAACACAACAAATCTGGAATCTTAAGCATCTTATTGAATCATATTCATAGAATGATTAAAGGTCAATGTTTTTAGAATATTTATCCGGTTAGTTGATCACCTTGATGTTCCATCTATCTCTGTTGAAATTATGTCTACTGTGATTGTTTAGAAAAAAAAGAAGTTAACACAATTATTTAAGAGGAGTCTCTTCTTCTTAATATTATTTTGGTTTAGATCCGTTCTAGAAAGACATACATGCTTACATACTCGAACTTATTAATCATCCAAAAAATGACTGGAATAGAATTTAGAATTTGTCGTGATTTCATTTCTTCAATTAAACGTTCACATCGATAATTTAGATAGTCAACGTCTTAAAAGAATATCCTTAATTTTTAAAGTTAACATGTATTAACATTACATTTTTGATATTGTATTAACACCACTATCATATTTAAATCAACATTTATATTCAAAACTATAGCTATCTGTGAATATATAGAAAATAAAATAAATTAACATTAGAATGAAAAAAATAATCTATTAGGTCAAGAAACATCGTTCTATAGAACAGTCTCAAACATTTATTTATTAGGATTTGTTTTGATAAATAAAAAATATTTGGTTTAAAGATATTTTGCGGTAAAAATAACAGTGTTACTGATATTTTATAACTACGACTCACCAAGTCACTATTTTCAGAAAAAGAAAGATATTAATCATAAATCCTCAAATCATTGTAAACAACTCTATTTTTAGAAAGAAAAAGAAAATATAGCTGAGGTTGTGCTTGAATCAGCAGCTTGGTTAGGCCGGGGTCTTTCATGTGTTTGTGCTCAGCGAAGAGATAATGACACAAATTCTACATTTGATCTAACACTTGCTCATGTACTCCTTTTCCACTGTTTTTTAAGTTTGACATTTGGGTTTTCGTTATTCATTACACTAAAATAACGTGTTTGTACTTGACATATTAGTTGACTGCTTGTAAATGTATCCAAGTTACTAATAATTTCTACAATGTTGTTGGAACTTGCAGGAGTAGTGCTTGCAGAGTTTAGAGAACCGTATTGATGTAGCTTATGATAGCACAAGATTACATGTTATATGTTAGAGGGAAACTTTCAGACTCTTCTGGACATGACTTTTGTTATGTCTTTTTTTTTCAATTTGTCGCCTTTTTCTCCGGCTACATTTTATATTGATTTATAAATGGTAGAACCCATGTGTTATAATAAACCACATTTAAAAAAAGAAACTAAACAAAAGATATTTCATATTTATATGTGTTAATGCATGAGCTATAACAGGTTGTACCTTTCTCTTTCTTGGATATGATGCGTTCCAGTAACTGCATATTGAATAAAAGAAAGGTCACGTTGTATAGAATACATCTATAATTTAATTAGTCATACTCCCTACACACTCAATATTGAACAAATATCAGGCAAAGCACACAACATACATTTTGTGTCCGTGTGGTATCACATTCTATGTTGTTCCAATTGATGTCTCTCCCGTTGATCTTTTAATATATCATATTCTGACTGTGGAAAATATAAATGGACAATAATCAGATATACTAAAGCATGCAGAGATATAGGAAATAATCTCCTAGTCATTGGATTCTCGGAAATCTATACATACCTCTGAGCCTCTTCCTGGGATACCCTTCCCATAACGCGACTATCGTCTTCTCTAACATCCATCTGCATTGTTAAGGAAACGCATTTGTCAGTATTCTATCCTCAGAATTATAGAATATGTGAAAGAAAAAAATTCCACAAAACTTATATACGTGTAATTTGTCGACGGTTGTTGTTGTGGACGAACAATGGTCCTGTGTGGTCATCCTGCTTGAGTTGTTGTTGGATTCGCTTTGGCTTCTGCGTTTGTATTGGAGGAGAGGCAATGTAGCTTCTTTGTTGAGAACACATACATGAGGAGGATGCTCATCTTCTGCTTGCTCACGTTTGAGTCAATAAAATTATGAGGAATGCAGCAGCTGCTCTCCAAAAAAAGAAACATATCACTGAATAGTCTCTCAATCAATAGCAAAAGCTTTCAATGCTTAAAACTGTAAACCCAATACCTTCTTAAAAAAATCTTATACAACTTAATTACAAAACCGTTGCAAGTAAGTAAAAAAATGTGTAGAAAAAACATTACCTTCAGTTTTGGGCTTGGTTGCATGAGGCACCAAAGCAGCTGCTTCTGATGCTTTCTGAGATGAAGCAATTTCCGCGTTTTCCATGGGATCATTATAAGATATAGCTGCAAAACCAAAATACACAAAATGAAGCCTGTCAAAACCATTTCATTCTGTTGAAAGATTTAACATGATGTGGACGAAAAAAAACTAACCTGAAGTTGGAAGATGAATGAATTTGTTTGAGATTTTGGAATCTCGCTCTGAGTGGAAGAGAATATGGTGTACAATCAAGTGGCATAATGATTCGAATCTGCTCTACGAACCTGCAAAATCGGAATGTGAGGAAAAAATGTACTCATTAAACTGAAATTGATTGGAACCACAATAAGGAGATTGTAAAAACTAATCAGTTTAGAAACCAAACATCAAAGAGATACAATAGCAGATACTTGTCGATTTAGGGATTACAAACAACTAAGGGATTTATAAAATTAAAAGAGAAAAGGAAACTTGTTATAATAACCAATGATTAATGATACACGATCTGTTCTTAAAACCCAACAGTAATTTACGAATTTAAACTACTTCTCTTATAGATTTGTGAAGTTCACCCTCGAATTTCTTATTCCCACCTCAAAGCTACAACTCAACTACTGTTTTCTTGGGTTTGAGATTTAAATTTAAAAGGAGTGATTATTAATAAGAAATAAGAAAACCTGGGTGGCGGATCTAAGATCGGAGTTTGAAGAACTGAGATGAAGATTGATAATTTCCTAATTAATCTCCGCCATTAGAGAGCAAGGTGGAAGGTTGGGTATAGGATTTGGAGACGAAAGAGAAGTAATTTACAAAACTGGATGGATTTCCTAATTTTTGGGTTTTGTTTTCATAATCTCAATTTTGCAGAGAAAGGAAGATGAATAAAACCAGAATATGAAATCGATTTAGATTATATGTGCTCTGTGAATAGATTAGTGATAACCGAAATGGGATCGTGGGAGGTGGTGATGATAAACTATAGAGCAGTTGCAATGAAAAAAAAAATCTCTCAATTTTCGACAAATTTCTTTCTGAAGCATATTTTTTTTTATTTTTGTAAAAAAAAGAAACAATATATAAGGATCCTAAACTGGGAAAGAGAATCGGACGAAGGGTTCAAGGATTTCATAGCTGAGATAAGAGGAGATTGATGAAGGAGTGGTGGTCGTGTTAGTGGTGGAAGAAACCGCTGCAATTTTTTGTTTTAATATATTTTAGAAAACAAAAATTTAATTAAACACAGATTAACCGATATTTATTTATTCAGAAAAGTTAAAAGGAAAAAAATAGACGAAAAAGACGGGGAGAAAGACACTTAGGAAAAGTACAGTCAGTTAGTAGTAAATTTGCTAGTGACTTATTGTTATAAAGATTATGGGTTTGTTTCTGAATGGGGAATGCTGGATAAGGTCTGGCGTTGGATAGTGAATATAGTAAGAAGGCTTACTGAACTTCTGGAACCATAATGTATATTTTCAGGAAATGAAAGTACTTTTAACTATTCTCCGGAGCCAACACCAAATCCAAGCAAAATCCGTGCAGAGATGAGCATGGGGATGTTGGCAGCCAAGCCATTGATAACAGCACCAAAGAAGAAAGTCAAACCGCCAAGAATCATGGTTGTGCGGCGACCGTAAGCCACCGTGAAACAGCTAGCCACTAAGAAAGCGACTAAACCAGCAACATAGAGGCTTGATGTAAAAGCGGTTAGAAGTTGGCTGTCATAGGCGCAGTACATATTTTTCTTAGATAATCAGTACTCGGTAAGATAACGGTTATTTGAATTTAGATTTAGTGCACTATTTGCTATATAATTCACCTAGTAATAGATAGGAGACTTTTGTGGCCATTGATTATCTGAATTGAATTCTGATTTTCGTGAAACCAGTCATTTCTTGTTTTAGCTATGGAAAAGCTGAAGGAGTTGGTTGAGTCAGAAGCACCAAGGAAAAGAAGACAAGCACAATTCAAGAACCGGAAACTCCGAAACAAAACGTAGCAAAACAATATCAGAAACAGTGTTCTTCTCGAAGCTTCACTCAAAATGCGGTTTGAATGAACTGAGATATCAAATGGCGTAGACGTAGGTCTGATCTGGAGGCAAAGAATCAAAATATATTCATATAATTATTGTAGTATACAGTTAGCAAATTTTGAATTATTTTTTTGCTAATTCGTTTTATAAGTACGAATTAGATAATTTAGCATTATCTTCTGTAATTCGTTTATGAGTTTCTCTGAGAACATGTTTAAAAGAGGGCATCGTTGGAGATATTGACAAAGCTTTTTTACCTCGTGATCTCAACTCCCAATCGAAAAGGCTTTCCAAGAATAGTAATTTGATATGATAGCACTTGTTGAGTTGTTACTTACGCTACTAACACTTCGACATGTATAATGTCTCCAATAATGTTTACAATCTTATTGTAATTTATTTTAAAATCTTATAACCTATGTTACTATGTCGAAAATATTTATTTTATATGTAAGATTATTCATCTCAAATGCCTTAAGATAAGAAAACGTATGTGGAGAAAGTTATTTTTACTCCGTGAACGTATATTTTTTATATGAACGTATATATGATAATATGAACATAATATGTTTTCTGTGAACGTATATAAGTTTGATATGAACGTTATACATTCATATAAGTTTGATATGAACATAAGTTAGTCCGAAGATAAAGCATCTAGTCAACCCTTTAGGGTTTAGGGATTAAGATTTAAGCTCTTTAGGGTCTTTTTTAAGTTTACATATTAGGGTTTAGGAAATAGGGTTTAGTTTTTATTTTAAATTTTTAAATTATGCTTTAAGGGTTTAGGGATTAGGGTTTAAGTTTTTATGTTTTTAAGTATATATGATGACATGTACGTAATATATCTTCTATCAATGTATATACGTTTGATATGAACCTATATATGATGATATGAGGTTTAGGGTTTTAGGGTTTAGGGTTTAATTTTAATTTTTATTTTTTAAGTTTTAAAATTAGGCTTTAGGGGCTCATTGGTGTGCTGCATTGAGAGTTATGCATTTTTTGAAACGTTGTCCCAGACAAATAATGAGCTTACCGGATTGCTTTAGTCTCTAATCGATGGAGGAAAATCAGATCTAAAAATGAGCTTACCGGATTGCTTTAGTCTCTAATCGATGGAGGAGCATCAGATCTACCTTCTGGAGGCTGAGGCTGCGGCGGTGGAGAGGTAGGGCTTCGCCGAGATCTCTTTCTTCTTGGTTTCTCCAAAGGAGGTGGCTCCTATTTATAAGGGAAATGTTAGGGTTTTGGGAAGGAAGAGGGCTTTTGGGCTTGGGCTAATGGGCTTTCCTCTTCTTTTCTCAAATTTTTTTAAATGGCTGGGCCAGGGCCCTTACACAATCGAACAGAGGTAGAGATAAAGAAGAGGATTGCAGCGCAATCAACATAAAGTTATGTGTTATGGTGCACGAGCTGACGTGATTGTGATACCCGGTATACCGGCATGACTCTCCGGTGGTCTGTGGTTGCTGCAGACGTTAATGGTTATGAGAAACGACAGATGCAGTGGCTCCTCTTCATGTGCGAATGTTTGTACGAGATCGTGAGGAGAGGAAGCAAGCGCATGACTGTGTTGGTAGCTTGAGAAGATTCCAATGACGATGGTTTGGATCTCCGGTGAGAAATGGCGACGACTGTTACAATGACGGCTGCAAGCCTGTAACTAGGTTTAATCGAGGTGGATAGGGAGATGCGTACGAACATACACATACACGATTAGTTAAGAAAAGACAATTGGGTTTTAGCTGGGTCACACAAAATAAATAGTTTTTGAGCTTAATAACACTCGTTGAGTTGCTATTATCAATAGTAACACTTTTTACCTGTGTCATGAAAGAAATAACACTTCTAGCTAGTACTGGGAATCGGGTCAATCCGTGACCCGCGATCCGTCCCGCGGCGGGTTAAGTAAAATTTTGATCCGCTGAAACCCAATATATATATATATATATGATAATATGGGGTTTAGGGTTTAGAATTTATTTTAATTTTTTTTTAATTTTTAAAATTAGGGTTTAGTGGTTTAGAGATTATGGTTTAAGTTTTTTATTTTTTAAGATTTACATATTGCCTTTCGAGAATAGGGATTAATTTCTTTTTTTTTTAGGTTTTCAAATTATGGTTTAGGGTTTAGAATTTAGTATTTAGAAATTAAGATTTAGATTTTAGTTTTTTTTTAATAATTTTTTTTCTATTTTTTTGTCTAAAAGAAAACATAATTTTCTTTTGTTTTAAAGGTTTTCAAATTATGGTTTAGGGTTTAGAATTTAGGATCTAGAAATTAAGATTTAGATTTTAGTTTTTTTTAATAATTTGTTTTTTTTATTTTTTTGTCTAAAAGAAAACATAATTTTCTTTTCTTTTTGTTATTTTTAATAAAATTTTTATTTATTTTTAATACTAGATTATGTGTAATCATTTGTTTGGTTAAAAAATAGGGTTGAAAAAATGGTAGGGTGAACACAGGAATTTTTTTTATGAACGTATATATGATGATATAAACGTAATATGTCTTTTATGAACGCAATATGTCTTCTATAAACGTATATACGTTTGATATGAACGTACACGTTTAATATGAACGTATAATTGGCTACACTGTTCAAATAATAAACCTCCCATTAAGCTAAACTGTTCAAAGACCTCGTTAGTATTTGACTATTTGTACATTCCAAATATAAAACACCCAAATATAGTTCCTTTGACTTAGCCATATTGTCAAGAGAGCAAGATCAGTTGTTATATTATGATACCATTCAAAGGAAAAACTAGACCACAGCCGCAGTATAACTCCATATCGTAAGGATACGGAAAGATAGATTGTTGACACCGTAATCGTCTTAATTGTAAATTTTTAATCAAAAACAAAATAATATTTAAAAAAAAATTAATATTAATGAATCTCATACCAGTATCAGTCTACCCAAATCCAGAAAATTAAGACAGAGATTACACATCCTTGTAAAAATTGACCAAGATTGATCTATATGAGCCCGTATATACGTCTGATATGAACGTTTATACATTCACATTCATGTTAACGTTTATACTTTTATACTTCCACAAACATATTTATACTAATTTTTTTTTCTTTTTTCACGACAAAATAAATATCTTCCTTATCATACGTTTGATATGAACGTATATCATTTATATTAACATATTTATATTTTTATACTTCCACAATCATATTTAGCTATGTTGAAATTAATCATATTTAGGGATTAGGGTTTAAGTTTTTATTTTTTAAGACATCAGTAAAACCAAGATGAAACCAAATGTCAAAGGTAGAAGCCGATCCAATCAAATAGAGAAGGATTTGCTATCGCATGAAACACCACTATCAAAATAGATAGACCAGAAAGGTGGAAATCAATAAAAAAAAAAAAACTTATGGCTTATGGTGTTCATGACCAGAGCCGTATAATCCACATGTCTATGAGTACACCAAAAAGTCACTTGCCCAAAACATGACACCCTTTTATTCTGATAAAATAAGACCAACATGATAGATCCAGTGGTAGTGAGAGGATCAATAATTGGTTTAAATCTTATGGAGTCTAGGATTTAGGGATTAGAGTTTAAATCCTTTAAGGTTTATATTTATTTTTTATTTTTTAAGGTATAGATATTAAGATTTAGGGATTAGGGTAGTTATACCTTTACATATGAATGAATAATAAATATACATATATAATATCCCAAACCTCCACATCTCATATATTAAAAATATGTATATCTTTATATATAAAGCTATATATCCCTTAACCTCCATAGCTTTATTATTTGTGGATTGATTTGTACGGGAATATTTTTTTTTTTTTCAAATTTACATATTAGGGCATAAGAATTAGGGTTTAATTTTTTTTTTTTTTTTTAAGTTTTAAATTAGGGTTTAGGGGTATATGTCTGATATGAACATATATACGTCTTCTGTAAACGTATATATGAACGTACAAACGTATATACGTTAGGGATATAACGTGTGAAAGCATGAAAGAAACCAAAACCTTGTATGTCTTATTCTGAACTCTAATTTTTATTTTACTTGTCTTATTTTTTTGTTTCTTGTATAGCAAGAACCCGACCATGCAGACTTTTCTTTCTTTTTTATTTTATTTTACAACTTGGTTTTATTTGAGAGGGAAAAGATGGTAAACTGAAACAACTGCATAGCTTACATCTATAATGTATTCCTTCAAACCATCAGTTTCCAATATCTACCTTTACCCTATGCACGTCTTTGAAATGAAACATTCTCTTTAGCCAGTGTCTTGTCCCTAGATTTACATATAAATATGCACTTTACGGACACTAACAATTTCAACACGAAAACTTGGAAACAACACAATCCAAAAGTACTTCTAAGTTTTCACAGGAGAGGCAAGGAAAATGAAGGCAATCACAGCTTTGTTTTTACTTTTCTGTTTCCTTGTTCCCTCTGCTTTGGCCCAACTCCGGTTTGGGTTCTACGACCAGTCTTGCCACCGCGCTGGATCTATCATTTCTAATGTCGTTGCCAACAGTTTCCGTCGTGACAATAGCATTACTGCAGCATTGCTTCGTATGCAGTTTCTGTAAATGATATATGTAAATAGTTTAGGACTTCTCTGTAATTACTAAACCCTTCTCTCCCTCTTGTATCTTCTATATATTCATTGTACTCATACTCAATAATATTCATTCAGTTTCTTACCTTATATGGTATCAAAAGCCTTACGATACGCTAGCAAAAAAAATTTTTTCCGCTGCTCTCTTCTCCTAGCCGTCAACAATGGCAGCCACCAACAACGCCAATCCTTTCACAGCTAATGGTGAAACCATCATTGCTCTCAATCAATCGTTGTACAACATCAACATGTCCAACGTTACCAAGCTCAACTCCACCAACTATTTAATGTGGAGTCTTCAAGTCCACGCTCTCTTAGATGGCTACAACTTGGCTAGACATCTTGATGGCTCTGTCGAGATTCCATCTGCTACTCTGACTGCAAACAATGTCATCAGTGAAACCCCAGCATTCATACTCTGGAAACGCCAAGATCGTCTCATACATAGCGCCTTACTTGGTGCGATATCAACCACGATCCAACCGGTGCTTTCTCGGGCTGCAACATCCCAAGAAATCTGGCGTACTCTGGCCTCCACCTATGCCAAGCCCAGCCGCGGTCACATCCTGCAGATCCGCACTCAACTCAGGCACTAAACTAAGAGAACTAAGTCCATAGATGAATACATTCAAGGCTTCTCAACACGCTTTGATCAAATTGCTATCTTGGGGAGACCTATAGATACAAAAGATCAGATTGAGGTGGTCTTAGATGGCTTGCCAGAAGAATACAAGATCATCTCTGATCAGATAGCGGGCCGCGAGACCACCCCAACTCTCACGGAATTACATGAGAGGCTTCTCAGTCATGAAGCGAAGCTTCTCTCTGCAACACCAACTGCGACGCTTCCTGCCTCGGCAAACATAACTCAGCATCGCAACAATAACCGCAATAATCATAAGTCGTGGTCTCAGCAAAATCAAACTCGCAACCAGGCTAACAATCAGTCATGGCAAGCATCGAACATGACGTACTCTAGATCCCGACCAGACCTGAAGCAATCACGTCCATACCTTGTGAAGTGTCAACTCTGCAACGTTCAAGGCCACAGTGCTCGTAGGTGTCCTCAGTTGCAGACAATGAGCCAACATCAACAAGCTAGCTCTCTGTTCACTCCGTGGCAGCCTCGTGCGAACTTTGCTGCATCAACACCATACAACGCAAACAATTGGTTGATGGACAGCGGAGCTACACATCACATCACCAATGATCTCTCTAACCTCTCGATGCATCAACCATATTCTGGAGGCGAAGATGTCATCATTGGAGATGGTTATGGCTTGAGCATCACTCACACTGGACTGGTTCCACCTTAATACCCTCGTTATCTCGCAATCTTACTCTTAACAAAGTTCTTTATGTTCCCAACATTCATAAGAACTTAATCTCTATGTATCGATTGTGCAACTCTAATAAAGTCTCTGTGCAATTCTTTCCTGCTCATTTTCAGGTGAATGACCTCAGCACAGGGGATCTTCTTCTTCAAGGTAGAACAAAAGACAAACTCTATGAATGGCCAGTGACAGAGAACGCAAAAGCTTTGCTGGCGTCTGTGACTCCAAAGACGACAGTAGCTTCGTGGCACTCTCGACTAGGCCATCCATCACCACCTATCTTGCATTCTGTTCTTTCAAAATTTTCTTTATCTGTTCTAAACACTACCCAAAAAAATTTCTTTTGTTCGGATTGTCATATCAATAAGAGTCATAAGCTTTCATTTTCTCAAAACACAATTGTGTCTGATCGTCCACTTGCTTATCTTTTTAGTGATGTCTGGACATCTCCCATTCTATCCACCGAAAACTTTAAATATTATTTGATCTTTGTTGATCACTTCACCCGATACACTTGGTTTTATCCTCTCAAACCGAAATCCCAAGTTAAAGAACACTTCATCTTCTTCAAAGCCTTAGTCGAGAACCACTTTCGAGTTAAGATTGGCACATTATATACTGATAATGGAGGTGAATATGTGACGTTACGAGCTCTGCTTGCTGAACACGGTATTTCTCACCTAACAACACCGCCGCATACTCCGGAACATAACGGTATTTCTGAAAGGAAGCATCGTCACATAGTTGAGACAGGAATGTCGCTTCTCTCAACTGCATCAGTGCCGAAAGAGCATTGGCCATCAACTTTTTAGACGGCTGTATATCTCATCAATCGTCTCCCAACACCACTTCTAGAGCATCAATCACCATATCAGAAGCTATTCGGTATGACTCCCAACTATGCGAAATTGAGGATTTTTGGCTGTCTATGCTTTCCGTGGTTACGGCCCTACACACAACATAAGCTCGATGATCGTTCCAAACCATGTGTGTTTATTGGTTACTCGTTAACTCAAAGTTCATATTTATGTTTGGACAAAGATACTGGCCGGCTCTATGTATCTCGGCATGTTCAATTTGATGAGACACAGTTCCCATTCAAGAGTCAACAAGTACATACTCCACAGTCGTCGATAAATCCAGTGGAAACAGAGAGTTCGTCAACGTCTTTTGTTCTAACTCTCACTCCCCCCGGCTCAGGTCTTCACCGTGAAACATCTGCCACAATAACAGCACCGCTCACACCTGCTCCACCTGTGACGTCACCGGCACCACTGCCGGCTCAGGTATTACCTTCTCACTCACTATCTCTTCCTTCTACTTCTGCTACTCGGCCCACTGGCCAAACCCAAACACAGTCGACCACCCATACACCCAACCCCACCCTCGAAAGGTCCACTGACCGATCCCTTGAACAACCTGCAGCAGCCACTGATATTGCTCCAATGGTCCCTGCTGTCGAACAACCAATTGCTGCAGCTGTTGAGCCACCCATATCCCAACACAACACTACTACTTCATCACCAATAACCACCATAATACCCACACAAACCACCAAAACACTACCACCAAACACCCACAAAATGACCACCCGAGCCCAAAATAACATCATAAAACCAAAGAAAAAATTCAACCTCACAGCCATCCTCTCTTCCATCATTGAACCTGAACAACAGACGTATACGCAAGCGTTGAAGAATGCAAATTGGAGACACTCGATGTCTGTTGAGTATAATGCTCAAATGAAAAATCACAAATGGGATCTAGTTCCATCGGAACATCGTCAAAACGTCATTGGCTGCAAATGGGTGTTTAAAACAAATCTTCTTTCTACAGGAGACCTCGACAAATATAAATCCATACTTGTTGCAAAAGGATATCATCAAGAGTATGTCTTGGATTACAAAGAAACGGTCAGCTCAGTTATTAAACCGACAACAATTTGGTTAGTTCTTGGACATGCGACGAGCAACAACTGGCCACTTCGCCAAGTAGATGTGAACCACGCTTTTCTCCAAGGAACACTCACAGAAGAAGTATTCATGTCTCAACCCCCTGTTTTTGTTGATCGCGATCGCCCACACCATGTTTGTCGCCTCAACAAAGCTATATACGGGCTCAAACAAGCACCTCGTGCATGGTTTATGGAGCTGCGAAACTACTTACTTGGTGCTGGATTTGAAAACAGTCTCTCGGATGCCTCTCTGTTTGTGTTCTGTCATGGATCATGCCTTATCTACATGCTGATTTACGTAGACGACATCATCGTTACAAGTAACAATACGAATGTTGTCTCACGTGTGTTGACTTCGCTTGCAGACAGATTCTCCATTAAAGATTTAGGCGATGTCAACTATTTCCTCGGAATCGAAGTCACACGTACAACTCAGGGGATTCACCTAATGCAGAGGAAGTACATCCTTGATCTACTTGCCAAGACGATTATGCAGGACGCTAAAACAGTTTCCACTCCTCTACCGTCGTCTCCAAAGCTCACTCTTACCGCATGATCTGCAATTGAAGTTGCTTCTCACTATAGAATGATTGTGGGCAGCCTCCAGTACCTTTCTTTCACCAGACCAGACATCTCCATTTCGGTGAATCGTCTATCACAATTTATGCACAGACCAACAACGGACCACCTGCAGGCTGCTAAAAGAGTGCTTCGCTATCTCGCTGGTACGACAACACATGGTGTTCTTCTGCCGAAGCAGAACGCGATCTCCTTGCATGGTTTTTCAGATGGTGATTGGGCTGGAGATTTGGATGATTTTGTCTCCACAAACGCTTACATCATCTACATAGGTAAACAACATGTCTCTTGGTCCTCAAAGAAACAGAAAGGTGTCGCTCGCTCATCAACGGAAGCCGAATACAAAGCTATCGGGAACACAGCTCAGGAACTTCGATGGATTTGTAACCTCATGTCTGAACTGCGGATCTCCATTCCCTGATCTCCTGTGGTCTATTGCGACAACATCAGTGCAACTTACTTGAGCGCAAATCCTGTTTTCCACTCCCGCATGAAGCACATAGCTTTCGATTATCACTTTGTACGCAACCAAATCCAGTCGGGTGGACTACGAGTATCCCACATCCCCACTAAGGACCAGCTGGCAGATGCTTTGACCAAGGCACTACCACGCACCAACTTCAATATTGCAAGGTCCAAGATTGGAGTCACACAGGTTCCTCCATCTTGAGGGGGCGTGTAAATGATATATGTAAATAGTGTAGGACTTCTCTGTAATTACTAAACCCTTCTCTCCCTCTTGTATCTTCTATATATTCATTGTACTCATACTCAATAATAATCATTCAGTTTCTTACCTTATAGTTTCATGATTGCTTTGTTACGGTTCGTAAGATTCTCCTTGTATATATGATGGACTCACTTAAAATATATCTAGACATAATTATCATTGATCAAGAAATGTTTTGAATGATTGTGTATATGCTTCCCTCTTGATTGACCCAAGACCCGGAAGGCCATCAGAGAAAAGCACATGACCAAATGCAAGCGTGAGAGGATATGAGATCATTGATGAGGCTAAGAGACAGCTCGAGGCTGTGTGTCCCGGAGTTGTCTCATGCGCAGACATTGTAGCTCTAGCCACCAGAGACTCGATCGCATTTGCTGGTGGTCGAAGCTTCTTGATACGAACAAGAAGACGTTATGGATTAAGGTCAAACCCCGGTGATGTGAACTTGCCCGGAATAACAATTTCCGTGTCCGCATCCATCCAATTATTTGCAGCTCAGGGTATGAACACGAACGACATCGTTACACTTATTGGAGGTGGCCACAACATTGGTGTTGCGCATTGCAGTCTTTTACAGGATATGCTTAATGACCCTGCTATGGAGCGCTCACTGAACGCTCAGTACGTATCAAATGCTTGGTTCATCTGAAAATATAATCTTATCAAATGAACATCAGTTTTATGTATATCTGACCCATTACTACATCTCTTTTAAGGTTGAGGAACACATGTCGTGCCCCAAATGACCCATCAATGTTCTTGGAACAAAGGACTCCATTCATCGTGGATAACGCAATCTATGGAGAGATCCAAAGACAAAGAGGAATCTTAAGAACTGATTAAAACTTGGGTCTCGATGGAGCAACCCGTGGAATTGTGTCGAGTTTTTGCACAAAGCAATATGGTTAATCGAAGAACCCCACTGTAATTCCTCTGAGGATTTGAGTTCCTGCTTTGGATTAAGGAAGAGAACAGCAAAAATCACAAGGAGAAACCAAAGATTACTCAGACCAACGCCGAGCTACAACCGTAGCCCCAGTCGCAACAGCGGAGCCTGCTCAGCCGCAGACGCAGACCCTAGATCTACCTCGCCTTTATCGCTCTACAATCCACCGCCTGAAAGCCTCCACCTCCGCCGCAGCCCTGTTGGATATGGGTTTAGCACCCATCCAAAGCCCATTGGAAATCTTGTCTAAATCACTTATACTCGATGTCGGCCCAAGAAGAAGCCCGCGAAGGAGTCGACGGCCCAAAGAGAAGTCAGCATCCAAGCGCTATAAATAGGACCCTTTGTTCTTCATTTCAGACACATTGTAACTTGCGAGAGGCCGAGCTACTTCTATAAAGCTCCGACCTCAAGCATTGCTTAGTGAGCACGTCATCCGACGGACTCACACCTCGTAGCATCCTGTTCATAGCTCGGCTCCGGCCTTAAGATCAATAAAGAATCATCTCGAACTCACTCTATATTTGCATTTCACCTCGTAGTTCGGACATTTCAGATCGTAGCCCGTAATATTGACTAGGTCGAATTTCCGTAACAACAATTGGCGCCGTCTGAGGGGACCGATAAACTTCTTTATCTAGGACGAAGGCGAGATGACAGGACCCCTTTCAGCTAGAGACAGCTCCGGAAAGGTAGCAGGCCAGCCGCCGAACCCAAAACCCCTGAATCCAAGCAAAGGGACGGACATACCGCACACACCGATCAGCTCATCAAACCCAAACCCCCTCACTCCCCTAGAACTCTCGAAAACCACCGGACCCAAAACCGCATTAGCCCGCACGAAGATGTCAACGGTCAACAACCTAATAAATCAAATCGGGAACGCGAGCACGCCCAGAAACGACGAACCAGCGACAACCGTCGTACAAGTCCCGACCAGGGCCGACAAGACACCGTTTCTCTCATAAGAACTTTGATGGCACAGATTGACGAGCTAAGACAATGCAACAACGACCGCTTCCAAAACTCGCAGACACCCAGAACATATGCCACGAACAGATCGACAACCTACGGACGATTGAACAACATACACCCCGAAACACGGAAGCATTCGTGGATGCCTTCCCACACACAACCGTCAGGCCAAGCGAACGACCAACCATACCCCGGCTAACATCGGCACACGAGCCCAAGGTACACGAAGAAGAGCCAGACAGTGGCAGCAAAATTGAGCATTTGAAGGCACATCTGGATAGCATGACATCGAGGGTCCACAAGGCGACCAGCTCGGCTCCCGAGATCGACAAAGTCCTAAAATAAACGCAGAACACGCCGTTCACGAGCAAAATATTAGGAACGCCAGTTCGGCATCAAGGAAAAATCAAACTGCCTACCTACGATGGCAGCTCAGACCCACGACAATACCTCACAGCTTTTAGCATCGCGATGGGGCGAACTCAATTTCTTCCAGAAGAACGCGACACCGGTTTCTGCCAGATCTTCGTCGAAAAACTCTGCGGCGCCGCCCTCAGCTGGTTCTCGTGGCTGGAAGCGATTCCATCGAAAGCTATCAGCAACTAACGACCACATTCCTCAAGCACTACTCAATGTTCATTCAGGAGAGAACATCGAGCGCCGACCTCTGGTCGATCAACCAGGAGAAACTCCAATTCTTAAGGTCGTACATCGATAGGTTCAAAACCGCCGTCTCGAAAATCTCAGTAACCGACAGCGAAGGTCTACCCGCGTTACGGAGCGGGCTCTGGTACGAATCACCATTTTGCAGCGAGCTGGCCCTGAACAAACGACAAAGTCTCGAAGACGCCCTCCATCGAGCCGCCATCTTCATTAAGATAGAAGAGGAAAGAGAACTACTCGCCAAAAAGTTCGAATAGTAAAGCCTACGAAGGAAAAGGAGTCGACACAAGAATACGTCGAACCACACCAACACTACGATCAAGAATACAAAAATTCAAAGAAGGAAGGCACGAAAACGGCGGCCCACCTCGCTGGCGAGCACGACCCGCAAGGCAACCCAAGAAACCACGCTAAGAACAAAGGAGAAAGCACGGGAGATAGGGACAGACCTTTCTGCACATACCACCAAAGATCGGGACACGACACCGACGAGTGTCGCCACATGCAGAACCTCCTCCTCGGGGAATACCAAAGGGGGGACACAAACATAACGAACCAGAACGCGCAAATGGCACCAGCTGACAAACAAGCGACGAACGACAGCGAGCGAGTTCGGATTATCAGAGGAAAGAACAGAAGATCGGGAAATGCACATCGAACCGAGCAAGACAACGCCGACGCGGAGTCACACAAACAAGCTCAAGGTAGCAACAAAGTTGGAAAGCCTTCGCCAAGAAGGCCTATCAACATGATATTGGGAGGGTTCCCCAGCCATGACGACTTGGCGGATCTCTCAAAAACCTTAGATCGGGATGAAAACACGGAACTAGAAAGAAACCACATCAACGAGGCAAGAGGCAAAGACAATATTTCCTTCACCACCAAGAGAGGAGGATAACCGGACAAGACCAGCTGCGATCTACTTGTTATCAAACTCCAATTAAACAAACAAAGAATCGTCAGAGCCCTGGTCGACACCGGAAGCTCGATTAACATTATTTTCAAAGAGAATTTGCAGAAAATGAAGCTCGATAGGTGCATAGCAAGAAGACCAAAAATAATGCTCACCAGCTTCAGCAGCGAGACGACAACAGTGATTGGAACAATCCTGCTTCCAGTGCACGCCGGACAAATCGCTCATACCACCACTTTCCTTGTCATAGACCGACCAGCGACATACGACGCAATACTAGGAACCCCGTGGATCCACGCGATGAAAGCGGTCGTCTCGACCTACCACCAATGTGTAAAATTCCCAACCTCACAAGGAATCCACACACTCTGGGGAGAACAGGAAAAATCAAGAGCCGACCTCACAAGAAAGAACGAGGCACTGTCAACACGAATCGAAACGCAAGAACTGACACAGCCAAGCAAGGAAACGTCCTAAGTGGAAATGGCAACTCAGGATCCGAGCTCATAGATAAGATCCCTTATCACTCTTTCATACATATATCTATATTCCGCAAAATCCTTTGTAACAACGAAAGAACTACGCTTGACTTGATCTCTTATTTGAGAGTACGTATGCAGCCTTTATGAAGCCCAATCACCCCCTTTTTTTACTTCAAAATTACAAGCACGTCTTCTATTGGAAACGTACTCGGATTGCCCGAAATGTTAACATCGACATTCTGGCCAAATGATCGATAAAACTAAAAATGCGCCCTAAGGCGCAGTGGCATCGCGCCACGTTGTCGGTTTCGACAACACCTAAACCGGGGCCAAACCCGCACAAGTCATCAGAATATATTGAATAAGCCGAACCTCCTTCACACAATCCAATCCGGAGACTTCACAGGATAAGCCGTGCACGTACACGCACCTAAAACCTAGCAAATGACAGGATAAGCCAAGCTCAAGCTTGCACCTATAAACATTTGCATATAAGGCGAAGGCAGCTTCGTACTTAAAAACCATAAAGAAGGCAAGTCAAAGACTGAATTTTCCCTCGCTAATTTTCGGAAAAAATCGAACAAAACAATCACATCAAAACGAAGTAACAACATCAAAAAATGATGAATCCGAGCTAACATCGAGCTCGGATCAGCCCGCACCTAAAAAAAACGAGGTAACACCTCATGAAATCACACGGGGCCAACACGAATCTCGGACAGAAGAACACTATGCAAAGTAACGAAAGCATGAAAACAAAATAATACACATCATGCTCAAAATCTTTTCTTCTTGTTACAAAACAAGCCAAAAGACAATCCAAAAGAAACGACAAAAACCAAAAGTATTTACAAAAATAAACAGCGTCCACAAAAATATTAAATCACTTTGAAACCCCCAGAGCTCGCAAACCAGCAGCCACCTCGGGAGTAATAAGCACGGTGTTCGACCCATAAGGAAGATCAAACAATGCTTCTGAATACACATCTTCATACCCAGGATCGCCAAGAGGAGTCATAAAGAAGTCATCTCTCCCAAGATCCGGAACCGGTAAGGTGAGAAGGTCAGCTCACAACTTAGAATCGTGCTCCTTAAGCTTCTCAAGATGGACAGGAGGGACTTCAATCCCTTCATCCACGAGAAGCTGAAGAGCACCCAGTACAGAAACAGTCTGATGCATCTCCAATAAAATACCCGTCGCCAGGGCACATCTTTCTTCTCAGCCCTGATCTTGCAGAGACGCTCAGAAGCCTTCTCATACGTCCTCCGCCTCTCAAGCAGAATAGCCTCCTCGCTCGATAAGCGCAGCCGATCACACTAGGACTTAAGTCCCTTAACTTCATCCCTCAGGGAGAATATAACCTCCTCATTCCGGTCCTCGGATTCCCGCTGCTCTTTCTGAAGATTAAGAACCAGAGCCTTGAGCTCGACATTCGCGAACTCAGCCTCAACAATCTTCTTCCGAGCACCTTCATGCCCATTCAAGGACAGCCGCAGGCTCATAACCTCCTTCTTAAGCTCCTCCTCCCTGGCCTTGGACGCCTCGAGCTCCGCAGCAACAGAATCATTAAGCTGATTAAGATTGGCAAAAGCCTGCCAGAACCAACAGAAACACAACAACATAAGCAGAAGCCTCTTTCCTCACACATCATTAAAAAAAAGGGAAAACCAGAGAAGACGCTCACCATTGCGAAATGATAATTCGCGTCCTGTTGAATCTTGGCCTCGAACAACTGGTCGACAGGAACCAAGTTGGGACGGGGTTTCTGTGATAAATGGCGAAAGAGATTCATGCAGGAAGTCCTATCACGGATGATCAAGTCAGGACCACTATGATGAAAGTTGAACAAACCATATAAAGCCTTCAGGCCCTCCGATACCTTCGAGCTATCAATCACCAATGAGCCGTCCCCAGTCGGCGATTTTCTCGCCCGACGCTTCTCGGTACGAGCAAGAACCCTACGGACATCCGGATCAACGTAGTCTCCCAAGCGGTCCAACTCCGCGGCAGACACATCTTCAATTTGCGATATGCGCCGCTTCCCGCTCAAACGATCATCGCTACCACCAGCACCAAGATCATCTCTCACCTCCTCGAGAGAACCAGCGTGACCAAGAGCCAGTTCCTCTTCAATGATTACGTCGTCCTCAACAGCATAAAACGACTCTCCATCAACATCAACAGAAACCCTATCATTAAGAGATAACTCCCTCATATTGTCAATATCACCCCCCATATCAAGGGATAAATCTCCCTCGGTAACTGCGTTGCCTCCTCCAGCAAGGGACGATTCTTTTTCGCCATCAGCATCCTTTCCGACAGCACCTGCACCATCTTCGTCAACGCCATTCCCGCCTCCATCATCACCAAGTACGGCGGTGCTAGTAATTGGACCCTCCGTATGGATCGCCATTTCTCCTTCAGGTGAGTTCAGAAGCACCAACGACTCCTCGTCCATCTGAACGACCGACTGTGATGTAGGCACGGATAAGATGATGGATTCAAGGCTGTTGGTTGTGTAACTCTCCCAGAAATGAACAGAAGATGGATTGGGATGGATAGGGGATGGAGCCTGATCAGTTAGTTGTGTAACTCTCCTTGATGAAGCTGATTGATAAGAGGGTGATTGAAGGTGGAGTGATGGTCGCCACAAAGCTTATGGAGGGAGCTTTGATAAGACAGAAATAAGAGATTGCTTCTCACAAACTCTCAATGAACTCAGAATGGAATTCACACATACACATATTTCTCTGAAGGAAGATTTTCGTTTTATTGATAGGTGAAAAACAATACACACATGTAATGGGACTTTATAGGATAGTCCAAGCAGGTTTGCCCTTCTAGGGGTCTTTGAAGCAAATTACAAAGAATTAAATTAACTATGGGACTCTAATGGCAAATAAGCTAAAATACAGACCCTGATTCAAACAAAAACACACAAAACAAAAGAAAGAGCCGTTAGCACATATAATTTGAATCAACTATGTAAACACTTACCTTTTTATGTTTTCTGAACGAGTTTAAAAGAGTTGAAGACCGTTGGCTGATGTGATGCATTTTGTATGCTGCTCTTGTTTAATGAAATGGTGAGCATTGGACAAGAGTAATGTTGAATAAGGTAAGATCCTTCTCCTTTGTTTATTGAACCGTATGCAAGCTCATATTAATGCATGGACCATCCTGTATATTATACGCTTCTTCTAAAGCAGAATAGTTTAGGCTTGGTGTGATCTCTATTGGTATGTTGAGTAAATGCTCCACAGTCTTGTTGAACTCTTCTCGTAACACCCTTGTTCCTGATCTTGTTCTTGGTCCAGCTCTAACGTATGGTACTTGTGGTGGTTCTGGTTCTATGGCCTCATCATTCCCTCCCCCTTGGAAAGGTTCTGTCCTCAGAACTTCTTCACCTGCATTGTAATGAGACAAATCAGTAACATTGAAAGTGGGAGATATTTGAAACTCACATGGAAATTCCATCTTGTAGGCATTGTCATTGATCTTTTCTAGGACTTTGAATGGTCCATCTCCTCTTGGTGCAAGCTTGGACTTTCTCTGGTTTGGAAACCTCTCATGCCTCATGTGCAACCAAACCCAATCTCCTGGTTGGAACGTCACTTCTTTTCTGTTCTTGTCAGCTTGTTGTTTGTACTTCTCAGTCTTCTTCTCCAGGTTCTCCTTAACCTTCTCATGGAGCTTCTTAACAAACTCAGCTTTGGCTTCTCCTTCTGGACTTGAGTATATAGCATGTGGCAGAGAGATAAGATCTAGAGGGGTATTTGGTTTAAACCCATAGACAACTTCAAAAGGAGAATGGTTAGTAGCAGAGTGTGTGGCACGGTTATAAGCAAACTCAATGTAGGGTAAGCATGATAACCAAGTCTTTAAATTCTTACCAACCTGGCTCTCAATAAGGTTGAGAGTGTACGGTTTACTACCTCTGTTTGTCCATCAGTTTGAGGATGGCAAGTGGTTGAAAACAACAACTTTGTTCCCAACTTCCGCCATAGTGTCTTCCAAATATGGCTGAGAAATTTGGTATCACAATCAGACACAATGGTTCTTGGTATCCCATGTAGCCTCACTACTTGTTTAAAGAACAAATCAGCTATTTGCACAACATCATTGGTCTTGTTGCATGGAATGAAGTGAGCCATCTTTGAGAACATGTCTACAACTACAAAGATAAAATCCTTGTGGTTGATCTTTGGCAGACCTAAAACAAAATCCATAGAGATATCCACCCATGGTGCACAAGGAATAGGCAATGGTAAGTATAAACCGTTTGGATGTAACCTGGATTTAGCTTTTAGGCAGGTGATGCATTTGGCACAATGTCTCTCCACATCTCGCCTCATATGTGGCCATAAGAAGTGCTCTTTAAGAACACTCAATGTTTTGTCCCTGCCAAAATGACCCATTAAACCACCTCCATGAGCTTCCTTGGTCAGTAGCTCTCTCATGGACCCTTTTGGAATGCATAGCCTTCTTTCCTTGAAGAGAAACCCATCTTGCTGATAGAATGCTCTAAAGGCTGCCTTTTTTGTTTCTTTGTAGGCTTCTAGAAAGTCTGGATCAGCTTCATACACACTCTTGATGTGTTCAAATCCCATGAGCTTAGCCTCCATTGTATATATAAGTGTGTGCCTCCTTGATAATGCATCAGCTACAATGTTCTCTTTGCCTTTCTTGTATTTGATCACATATGGGAATGTCTCCACAAACTCCAGCCACCTTGCGTGTCTTTTCTTTAGATTGGTTTGTCCTCTTAGGTGCTTTAGAGTCTCATGGTCTGTATGAATCACAAACTCTTTAGATAGTAAGTAGTGTTGCCAAGTTTCAAGTGACCTTACCAGAGCATATAGCTCCTTATCATAGGTAGGATAATTGAGTGTGGCGCCACTGAGCTTTTCACTAAAGAATGCTACTGGTCTTCCTCCTTGAGTTAGAACAGCTCCTATTCCTGTTCCAGAAGCATCACATTCAATTTCAAATGTAATTTCAAAGTTAGGAAGTACCAAAACCGGTGCATGGGTCAGGCATTGTTTGAGCTTGTTGAAAGATTCTTCATGAGGTTGTCCCCACACAAAGGTTGTATTATTCTTGATCACGGAGGTTAATGGTGCTGCTATTGTGCTGAAATCCTTGACAAATCTTCTGTAAAAACTAGCCAGCCCATGAATACTCCTCACATGACCAATCGTAGATGGTGTAGGCCATTCCTGAATGGCTTTGATCTTCTCCTCATCTACCTTTAACCCCTGTGAACTCACAACAAATCCTAAAAACACCAATTGATCAGTGCAGAAAATACATTTCTATAACTTTGCATATAAGCCTTCTAGCCTAAGTGTGTCTAGAACCTGTTCTAGATGCTGGATATGATCATATAAACATTGGCTATATATCAGTATGTCATCAAAATAAACAACAACAAACTTACAAATGTACTGCCTTAGGACATGATTCATGAGTCTCATGAAGGTACTTGGAGCATTTGTAAGCCCAAATGGCATGACAAGCCATTCATAAAGCCTCTGCTTTGTTTTGAATGCTGTCTTCCATTCATCTCCTTCTTTCATCCTCACTTGGTGATAACCACTCTTAAGGTCTATTTTTGAGAAGATAGTGGCTCCACTTAGCTCATCTAGCATGTCATCCAGCCTTGGTATTGGATGCCTGTACTTGATTGTGATGTTTTTTATAGCCCTGCAATCAACACACATTCTCCAAGTTCCATCTTTCTTAGGCACCAACAAAACAGGCACGGCACATGGGCTAAGACTCTCCCTGATGTACCCCTTTGACATGAGCTCCTGAACTTATTTTTCCAACTCCTTAGCTTCTTCAAGATTAACTCTGTAGGCTGGTCTATTTGGTAGAGGTGCTCCCGGTACCAAATTTTCTGATGCTCAATGCCCCTTAGAGGTGGAAGACCTGAAGGTATATCTTCTGGAAAAACATCCTTATACTTGTCCAAGATAGTGTGCACTTCACTTGGTAGCTCCTAATCTTATGTTCCTGAAAACAAGCTTTCTCTAAAGATCATGGATAACACCTGTTCTTTATGATCTAAAGTCTTCAGAACACTCATTGGAGAAATGTATAAGTTGGTTTTACTTGCCTTAGCTCCTTTGTCCATGGCTATTTGCATGGCATGAACTTCTTGTGGTGTGAGAGGAGCTAAATTGTGCTTCTTATTCTGATGTGTAAAGCTGTAGATGTTGGTACGTCCATTTTGTATGGTCTCTTTATCAAATTTCCATGGTCTTCCTAAGAGGATATGACCTGCTTGCATTGGCACAACACCACATTTTACTTCATTAGTGTACTTACCTATGATGAATGGCACCACGACTTGCTCATTGATCCTTAGCTCAGTCTCATCATTCAGCCACTTGAGTCGGTATGGCTTTGGGTGTTTGGTCTTCTTGAAACCTAGCTTATCAACAAGACACTTGCTAGCCACGTTAGTACAAGACCCACCATCAATAATCAAGCTACATACCTTTGATTCAATGCTGCATCTTGTATGGAAGATGTTTTCTCTCTGGATTGTATCTGGTTCAAACATGACACTAAGAGCTCTCCTGGTCACTAAGACTTCTCCAACTTCTGGATAATTAGTGACTTCTTCTTCATATTCAGCTTGCTCTCCCTCTGCCTCGTCTTGTGACTCATATTCCCCATTGTCCTTGAGGATCATCACCCTCTTGTTTGGACAATCTCTTGCATAATGTCCCTTGCCCTGCCATTTGAAACAGGTTATGTCACCGCTTCTTTGGGTCTTGTTTTGCTTTGCTTGAGGTGTCTTGGATGAGCTTGGAGCAGTCTTCTTGAACTGGTGTTCTACTACAACAGACTTGCCCTTATCAAAACTCTTTGATGGCTGAGGATTCCAGTTAGACTTGTTTCTGTTGGTGGCAGTAGTCTTCCTCTTGATATGTTACTCAGCTTGTATGGCACACTGCAACAATTCTTCTATGTTCTTATAGTTCTGCCTCTCAACTTTCCTTGCAATTCTATCTTGTAAACCATCCAGAAACTGTGCCATGAGTGTTTCTTCTGAATCTTGAACCTCCAGACAGTTCTTAAGTGTCTCATACTCTTCAAAGTACTCTTCCACAGTCTTGCTGCCTTGTGAAAGCTTCCTGAAACGTTTTTGCAAGTCTCTGTAATAGTAGGATGGTACATATCTCTTCTTGAGCTGAAACTTCATGTCATCCCAAGTATTGATCATCCCACGCCTAAGCCTTCTTCTTTCAGACACTTCTCTGTCCCACCAAGTCAGTGCATTGTCTGTTAATTGAGCAGCAGCTAAAGACACCTTCCTTGCTTATGAATGTTGGTAGTAGTCAAAGATGTAGTCCATTCTTCTTTCCCAATCAAGGTAGGCTTCTAGATTGACCTTTCCAGCAAAGGTAGGAGATTTAAGCTTAAGATCTTTGCCATAATTTCTATCCTCTTCTTGTTCTCTCTCTCTGCTCAAGCTGTGTTAGGCGTTCACTGATGCCTCTCATGGCCTCTAGTAATTGGTTCATGGTTATCTGAGCATGTGCAGCCCCTTCTTCCATGTTTAATTCAGTTCCTGCATGATCACAACTCAGAAAGTATCACTGTGTTCTTGTGATTCTAATTCCAAAAATAAATCAAGTTCAAGTAAGATGATAAGTTTTGAGCTTGAATCAAGGTTCTAAATCAATATGCTTGAAACACTAGTTAATCATGGTTTTAGAAAACCGAATATCAAAGAAAAACACTTGGTTAATAAAGTACTTGTAAGCTTAGGGAACTGGTTTAAAACCTTTTAAAAAAAACAATATGGTTTGTGTTTTTTTTTTAAAAATCTCAAAAACGGTTTAAAAATTGGTTTAGGAAGAAAAGTTGGTTTTGGTTTGCAAGAGCCTTTTCGAAAGTAAGCACAAGTTGTTGATTTTGTTTGAAACAAGATAACACGATTCTTTACTAAAAAATTGGAAAGGAAACTTTAATCAAGTGGGGAGCCTCTTTTTCTTTTACGAAAGTTTTGAAACTAATCAATAATGTCACAAAATTCTTTTATGATTTTTGTAGTAGGAAAATCAGACTAAACACTAAAAAAATGTTCTCTTTTCTTTGAAGGTTTATGAAGATTAAAAAAAAACTTATGTAAAAACAAAACTGGATAGAATTAAAAACTTGGACAATCCTTTTCTTTTGATCTTTGGTTTATGAAACAAAATATGGATGCAAAGCTAAAGGAGCTAATAAGATGATATAAAACATAATCCCTTTTGAATCTTTTTTTGATTTTGAATGAAAATGAAGAACAATAACAAAACTAGATGCAATGATATGAACTTTGTTTTGGCTTTTCTTTTAAGTATGCAAGTGAATCAGAAAGATAATCTAAGTAGAATGATAAACAGACAATTTTATGGTTTTTTTTGTAAGATGCAGTGAAAAACAGAAGCTAGATGAATGAACTATGGATCTATTGCTATGAAACCGAAAGCATAAAGAGTAGATACCCCTGATCTAGGAACTTTTCGGCTCTTATACCAGATGATGTAGGCACGGATAAGATGATGGATTCAAGGTTGTTGGTTGTATAACTCTCCCAGCAATGAACAGAAGATGGATTGGGATGGATAGGGGATGGAGCCTGATAAGTTGGTTGTGTAACTCTCCCTGATGAAGCTGATTAATGAGATGGTGATTGAAGGTGGAGTGATGGTCACCACAAAGCTTATGGAGGGAGCTTTGATAAGACAGAAACAAGATATTGTTCTCACAAACTCTCAATGAACTCATAATGGAATTCACACATACACAAATTTCTCTGAAGGAAGATTTTCGTTTTATTGATAGGTGAGAAACAATACACACCTGTAATGGGACTTTATAGGATAGTCCAAGCAGGTTTGCCCTTCTAGGGGTCTTTGAAGCAAATTACAAAGAATTAAATTAACTATGGGACTCTAATGACAAATAAACTAAAATACACTCTGATTCAAACAAAAACACACAAAACAAAAGAAAGAGCCGTTAGCACATATAATTTGAATCAACTATTTAAACACTTACCTTTTTATGTTTTCTGAACGAGTTTAAAAGAGTTGAAGACCGTTGGCTGATGTGCTGCATTTTGTATGCTTCTCTTGTTTAATGAAATGGTGAGCATTGGACAAGAGTAATGTTGAATAAGGTAAGATCCTTCTCCTTTGTTGTTTGAACCGTGTGCAAGCTCAGATTAATGCATGGACCATCCTGTATATTATACGCTTCTTCTAAAGCAGAATAGTTTAGGCTTGGTGTGATCTCTATTGGTATGTTGAGTAAATGCTCCACAACCTTGTTAAACTCTTCTTGTAACAACCTTGTTCCTGATCTTGTTCTTGGTCCAGCTCTAACATATGGTACTTGTGGTGGTTCTGGTTCTATGGCCTCATCAGACTGAGTATTGCAAACATTCTCGATTGATTCCCGAGCCGGAGAAACACTCACAACGGAAGCAAGGACTCTTTGGATATAATCCGGTAATACGGCCTCCCTCCAACTCATCTCTTGAAGACCCCAAAGCAGAAGAAAGCAAAATCGAGGTAAAAGAGAAATTCCAAGCGAAAGGCTCCGAGAAAGCACACTCCTCGAACAAAGAAGAAAAGGGAATCCAAACGAAACGACATATTCGAAAAAACAAATGCAAAGTCCAAAACTCGAGATAACCCATCATTTTCAGAACATGTGGACTCACTGCTGCATCCTTAGCCATTTTACAGTCCAAGAGATTCTTAACAGTTTGGAATCTCTCTGTACGAGCCTGCTCCTGAAACAACGCTTTCAGGTTTGCCATCAGTTCCATGGGACAATTCAGGCCTTCCCACTGCATCTGCAGTTCGGGAGCCATTGTCGCCAACATTAGGAAAACCACGTCATTTGCATCTGAAGAATGCGTATCATATGCATTCTTCACAGATTGCGCGGCATTAGTCGCAGGTCTAGGGGGGAGAACTCTTTCAAGGACATAAGCCTTCTTCTCCTGCCTGAGCACAAGTCTCAGGTTCCTGGACCAGTTCAGGAAGTTTGATCCGTTCAGTTTGTCCTTCTCAAGGGCAGACCGGATCGAGAAAGTGTTTTGTGTTATTGTGCTTGACATAGCTGAAAATATGAGACAATAGAGTTTTAGTTATTTAGTTCATAAAAGAGTAATCTTAACAACTTGACTAGACTCGACTGTCCTATAAGCCAAGAGCTTGCTTGTGATATCGTTCTGCAGTCTCTTACTCCTGCATATGACCAGTTCATCTTGAACTATAATATGCATGGGTTGATAAAGACTTTGCCTGAGCTACATGGTATGCTCAAGACTGCAGAACCTAATCTGAAGAAGGCCAAGGAGCCATCTGTACTCATGGTACAGAAGGGCAAGGGTTTCAAGAAATCCGCTGCAGACAAGGGAAAGGGCAAGGCAGTCAACAATGAAAAGGCCAAGCCCAAGCCCGTGTCTAAAGCTGGGCCTTCCGATATCTGCCACTTTTGCAAAGAGGCAGGGCATTATCGCAGGGACTGTAAGAAATACCAGGAAAGTCTGAAGGAGAAGAAGAAGTCCTTGGCGACTAAATCTTCAGGTATTTTTGTTATTGAAGTAAATACTACTACTTCTGATAATACCACTTGGGTATTAGATACTAGATGTGGGGCTCATATTTGTACTAATATGCAGGCGCTCAGCAACAGTAGAAGGTTGAAGCAAGGGCAAGTAGAGTTGCGGGTTGGCAATGGAGCGAAGGTTCCAGCACTGGCCGTTGGCACTTACTTGTTGTCTTTACCTTCTGGATTGATTTTAGGACTTGAGAATTGTTATTTTGTACCTGCTATAAGCAGAAATATCATTTCAGTTTCATTATTGGATTTGCAAGGATTTGATTTTTCTATTAAGAATAAATTGTGTTCCTTTAATCTCAATAATATGTTCTATGGTTGTGCCCCTCTTATAAATGGGCTGTACATGCTGGATCAATCTGCTCCAGTATATAACATTAATACAAAACGGTTCAAATCTAACGAAGAAAATGAAACGTTTCTCTGGCATTGTCGTTTGGGGCACATTAGTGAGAAACGCGTCAAGAGGCTCCATTCAAATGGACTCTTGGGCTCATTTGACTTTGAGTCTTGTGAGCAATGCGAATCTTGCCTAATGGGCAAAATGACACGGGCCCCTTTCAACAAACCCACAGAAAGGGCCAGTGAACTATTGGGCCTGATACATACTGACGTGTGTGGCCCAATGTCCACAAATGCTAGAGGAAACTATCAGTACTTCATTACATTCACTGATGATTTCAGTAGATATGGATATGTCTACTTGATGAAACATAAGTCGGAAACCTTTGAAAAGTTCAAAGAATTCCAGAATGAAGTACAGAACCAGCTTGGTAAAAGTATTAAGGCTCTTCGGTCGGACCGAGGAGGAGAATACTTGAGCCAGGAATTCCGTGATCATCTGAGTGAGTGTGGGATAATCTCCCAACTCACACCTCCTGGAACACCTCAGTGGAATGGTGTGTCTGAGAGAAGGAATCGGACATTGTTAGATATGGTCCGATCCATGATGAGTCACACAGACCTTCCTATATCCCTTTGGGGATATGCTTTACTGACCGCAACGTTCACACTGAACAGAGTGCCATCAAAAGCAGTAGCAAAGACACCATATGAGTTATGGACTGGAAAAGCTCCAGCAATGTCTTTTCTCAGAATTTGGGGTTGTGAAGCCTATGTCAAAAGATTAATCTCAGACAAGCTTACACCAAAATCTGACAAATGCTACTTCATTGGTTATCCTAGGGATACCAAGGCTTATTACTTCTATCTGCGATCCGAGAACAAGATCTTTGTTTCTCGGGATTGCACTTTTCTTGAGAGGGAATTTCTCTCTAAGAAAGATAGTGGGAGTAAGGTACAACTTGATGAAATTCAAGAAGGACAGGAACCTGTTCAACCTAATGAGGAAGAACAGCAGGATGAATTACATGAAGCTGTAATAGAACCTGAACCTGCAGTACCTGAAGTTCGAAGATCCGGAAGGATCCGTCACGAACCCGATAGATATCAGGGATTCCTCGTGACTAATTGCCATGATCTTTTGATCATTGACGGTGATGAACCCTCGAACTTTGCAGAAGCCATGATGGGCCCTGACTCCTTAAAGTGGCGTGAAGCCACTGAATCCGAGATGGACTCCATGTCTGTCAACCGAGTGTTTTCACTGGTTGATTTACCCGCTGGTGCAAAAGCCATCGAGTGTAAATGGATCTTCAAGAAGAAGATTGACATGGATGGGAATGTCCAGATTTACAAGGCCAAGTTGGTGGCAAAAGGTTTCAAGCAAATTCATGGTATAGACTATGATGAAACCTATTCACCAGTGGCCATGATGAAATCAATTCGGATTCTCCTAGCAACTGCCGCTTATTATGATTATGAGATTTGGCAGATGGATGTGAAAACCGCCTTCCTGAATGGAATCTTGGAGGAGGATGTGTACATGACACAACCTGACGGTTACATTGATCCTAAGAATGCTGGGAAAGTATGCAAGCTTCACAAATCCATTTATGGATTGAAGCAAGCATCGAGGAGTTGGAATCTTCGTTTTGATGAAGCAATAAAGAACTTTGACTTCATCAGAAACAAGGAAGAACAATGTGTGTATAAGAAAACTAGTGGGAGCAAAGTGGCATTTCTTATCCTATATGTCGATGACATATTGCTTCTTGGAAATGATATTCCAATGCTGAAGTCTGTTAAAGACTGGCTGGGAAGTTGTTTTTCCATGAAGGACATGGGTGAAGCCGCGTATGTTCTTGGAATCCGAATCTTTAGAGACAGATCTAAAAAGATGATTGGACTTTGTCAAGATGCTTATATAGAAAAAATTCTGCATCGATTCGGAATGGATAAATCCAAGAAAGGATTCACGCCAATGATACATGGTGCTACACTAAGCAAGGATCAGTGTCCTAAAACACCTGATGAGCTTAAGTGCATGAGTAGGATTCCTTATGCTTCGGCTATAGGATCTATCATGTATGCCATGATCTGTACTCGTCCTGATGTTGCTTATGCACTAAGCATGACGAGTAGGTACCAGTCTAATCCAGGTGAGAGTCACTGGATTGCCGTAAAGAATATCCTGAAGTATTTAAGGAATACTAAGGATAAGTTCTTGGTTTACGGAGGAAGTGAAGTGCTTGAAATGAGTGGATTCACGGATGCAAGTTTTCAGACAGATAAAGATGATTTCCGGTCACAGTCTGGTTACATCTTCTGTCTGAATGGCGGTGCAGTAAGTTGGAAGAGCTCCAAGCAGAGCACCGTGGCAGATTCCACAACTGAAGCTGAATACATCGCTGCTTCAGAAGCTGCGAAGGAAGGAGTTTGGATAAGGAACTTCTTGATTGAACTCGGTGTATTCCCAAATGCCACTGAGCCTCTAGCACTGTATTGTGACAACAATGGTGCAATTGCTCAAGCCAAGGAACCGAGACATCATCAGAAATCCAAACATATTATGAGAAGGTATCACTTGATTCGTGATATAGTGAATAGAGGTGAAGTGATGGTCAGCAGAGTTCCCACTGATGAGAACGTGGCTGACCCGTTGACAAAGCCACTCCCGAGACCTAAGCACGAGTTGCATACTGCTGCTGTAGGAATTAGAGATATTCAAATGTAATCTCTTTTTGAGTGGGAGTTGTGAGGGCTTTATTTTAGTTATTTTGATTGGTTCATGTAAACATTTTTTAAATGTTAATGAAATTTATTTCTGGATTATTTTTAACTGTGATATAAAATAATCGTTCCAAAATGATTCATGTCATTATATATGGGCCATCGAAGTACATGAGTAGACTTGATCCTGAAACCCCATATTTAACGAAATGACATAAATTATAGTGTCCATAGTCGAAGGTTGTTGAAATTGGAACACCAACAACCACTTGAGACTAGATTGTGTTGAGACTTATGACCAAGTTTCGAGGGGTCATAGATGCGCGGCATCAAAGTCGACACATAGGTATATGTAGGGGAGCATATGACCGGACATGGCCCGCTGATGAGAACTCTACAAGATATTAATATCTGTGTCATAAGAGGTTCTCATATACGACTATAGAGTATAGTCCTTAGACCTGAGTTCGCATGCATGTGGCTGCACATGGAGTGATGCGCTTTGATCATTGTCTAACGCTGTTTCGTAACTGGGAGCTATAAGGACCTTGGTTGGGTGTATTATAAAGTGTGTAGTTCATAGTGATGGAACAAGATGGGATTTGTCCCTGCCGTTTAACGGAGGTAATATCTCTAGGCCAATCGGAGACTTGATAGCTGGTAAGAGAGTGGCCACTCCCAAACGGACTTGCCCAAGTCGTTTGCATTGTCAGTATCAAATCTATTCCGATAAACATGGTCTGGCTATATAAGGATGACACGCATCTTGCCTTATGCCAGATTGAGATATTGAGACAAAAGGATTAGGGAATGTAGGATTCCAGTACAAGTGGGAGATTGTTGGGAATGTCCTGAAATCTACCGTACTATCTCTAGAAAGTATGATAAGTGTCGAGATCAGACATAAGTCATAAATGCTGGGTGATCATGATGACTTGCTAGAGCCCGCTCATGATCTATAAGTTTAGGACTTATTACCAGTATTGTATGATCCCAAAGGGTCACACACCATAGCTAACGGGAAAGTTAAAAAGGGAATTAATACAGTAAGATGCAAGGCATTTACTGTATTTGTACAGAGAATTGGGCCAGACAAAAGACAGTCTTTTGTCTGATTTGGGCCTTGGGCCCAAAAGCCTAATGAGCCATTAGTTTAATTACTTGGGCCCATATAAAGGAAGAGGAGGCGCAGGAAGCCCTAAGGCTTCTCACTTCTGCGATTTTTCACAGCCAGATGTCCTCTCTTTTCTTCTCTCTCTTTGTGATTTCCAGCTTGGTCTAGCAGCCTGATCCGTAGCTTGTAAGCGTGTGGATACCTAGGAGGAGCCGGTGATAATCAGCTCTTGCAGATCTCGATATTCCATTGATTAATCCGCTGCAATCATAAGGTAATGATCCTGATCTGTTTATGATTCAATTGCTAATCACCTAGATCCGAGTTATGTATGTTAGGTTGTAATCTGATAATTACACCAATGAACACTCATAATCCTTCACAAGCAACTTTTTCAGTTCAAATGATAACCTAATGTCTAGGTTCCGTTTTCGGTTTAAGCGACAACTTATATTCTAGGTTCTTATCAATCACATCAACGCAAATCATCCGCTAGAACTACACTATCTAGGAAAGACACTATTAAACGAGGATTCTATTCTCAACACTGTAGTAGAATAAATGAAAGATCACGTTCGGTCCTCACCGTAGTCACAACAACGAACGATTGTCTATTTGGACAGAATTGCTGCTACAACTTCGACGACACGCTTCCCTATGCTCCCGAGACCGAAATCGGTTCTCCTTCAACAGAGATCTAGATATATAAGTCCAAAATGCCCCTGCCAAGTTTCGGGTCAAGAGGACCTCGTTTGCTCATCCAAAATATAGATCCAATAAACCATTACAGATTCGCAACAACAGAGACATGTTTTGGGAAAACAGTCATAACTATCAAACGGTAAATTTGATCGGAGCGATTCTTACCTTTATGGAAAGAGGAGACCGATATCTTTCTAATAATTTATTGTACACTCTGTGTATCCTTACGGTTCAATGGGAAAACACTTTTAAAGATGACGGCCAGATTGATGACGGAAATCGGAGAAATCTTCTCCGAAAAGCTTCTTCTTTGTGTCTCCAACACGATGGGGCTTCTCTCCGACAGATCTACAGTCGCAGGAGGTCGACGGCTGATGGCTCTACATTTTCGCAGAGCTTCGCCGAAGATTTCCTCTCATGCCTCTTTCTCTTGTGCCTCCTCCTTTTATAGAGAAAAGAGGTGGAAGCCCTAGGTTTAGCTAATGGGCTAGAGGGCTTTTGGGCTTTTCTTTCTTCTTTTTTCAAAAATTTAAAACGGGCCGAGCCAGGGCCATTAAAAATTCTCCCCCCCTTAAAATAATTCGTCCCGAATTCTGTGGCGAGGGATCTCCACTGCAACTCCTTACCAGCAGCACTCCACAAATTTTGCTGAACCGAAACTGAACTTGATCGCTTGCCCGCTTGAAAGGATCTTGTCCTTGAATCCTGAAGATTGCTTCTCCCCCCCCCCCTTATTTCAAACCATGCTCTGGAGTGTCCTTCTCCTTGGTGCCAATCCATTACCAGCTCCCAGAATGCAACGCAAAACACCATATGTTACCATCCATGTCCATTAGGGTCGGTCTCCAACATTTAGAAACAACACTCATCCCTCGAGTGGTTCTAATACCTGAATGAGATGCTCCGCTTCAAACCAGTTCTCCTCAACGGTTTCCATTACCATGCCATAGTTGATATATCATGGGTTTTACCGGTTTTATGCCATGATATAAGTGTGTTTTAGAGTCTTTTATAGTTTCTTTCGAGTCTTTTATAGGTGTTATTAGGTACAGGCACGTTTGGAGCGGATTTGGAGATTATGGAGCTATTTGGAGCATTTTGGAGTTTTGACCCGAGAGTTTATACTCACTGTCCGAAACAGAGGAGTGTGTCGATCGATGCACCTCTGCATCGATCGTTGCACAGCGAGTTGGGCTAGATCTCGGCGGTTTAATGAAGAATGATGATATTGCAAAGATGCCCAGAAGTTCCAGATAATTACACAAAAGCCCCAAGACGTGTTTTAGCTATTTAATTAGGTTTTTGAGTTTTGTTTTAGATACGCTATCATAACTTAGAGCAGAGAGTTTTTAGAAATTTTGGGGCTGATCTGATCCTGTACTACACTTTGTTTTTGGAGAAGTTTTCGAACCCCTTTTATTATTCTAATCTCTTTTATGATATCTATTATTTCATTGATTATGTCTTCATATTCTATGTCTGAGTAGTTTCATAGTTAGGTTTAGGGTTTCTCATAGGGATTTCATGACTTGCTAAATATAATTAATTCAGTTAAGGATTCACATCAATAGAATGTTCTTCGATCTAAATTGTGTTTAATACTAGTTCTAACCTGATCACTTAGAATCTAGATCTTAGGTTGCTAAATTGACACGACAGTGTGGTTTAGAATCTGAACTATTTATGTTGAGCAATTTAATTACTCGCAAAGGAATTTGGTTTAGTTAGATTGTGAACATATCGAACTTGGAATTAAAGCTGGTTTAATCTGTTAGTAATTACAAAGGAATTTGGATTGCTGCACTTAGATTTAGAGAATTCTCGCAACGACAGTTGGTTAATTCTATATTTGTGTTTTAGTTCTAGAACTGAGCTTAGTTAGATCCTGACTGAATGATTTATCTGCTTGTCTGATTTCCTGAGAACGCCCTAGACTTAGCGCCCTTAGTTAATTGCTTACAACCACAACTTGCTACTGATTTACTTTCTTGCCTGCTTTTTAGTTATTCAATACAATTTGATTTTTCCTAGTTTAATCTGTTTAGTTCTAATCCTATCGTTGCCTAGAGTCATCGTGGATTCGATCCCTAAGTACTACATTGATATACTGTGCACTTGCAGTTAGTATAGGGTAAAACTTACAACCTATCAAGTTTTTGGCGCCATTGCCGGGGACTCTTTGGAGTCTTCGATAGATTCGAACTTAGAGTTTTTACTAGGATTTTTATTTTTATTTTTATTTTTATTTTTATTTTTATTTTTATTTTTGTTTACTGATTTTTCTCTGTTTTCTCTCTGTCGCAGGTTTCATAATCGCATAGCATCGACCGTTGCACCTTCTGTGTCGATCATTATAAGGCGATTGGAGTTGAATCGATCGTTGCACTGTTAGCATCGATCGTTGCATGGTGATTACAGACGGTTTATGCAGACGCGTGATGCCAGAAGTAATCCAAACACTAATCTCGTAAACCTCCAACTTGAAGAACTTGCTAGACTAAAGAGGACCAACAGAAGAGTTCAAAGAGCAAGGATGGTTGTTGAACGTGTGATCATAAAGCCTGATGCTCAAGGTACCCTGAGGGACCGACACAACAATCCGTACAATGCTGCTGGAGAACCGATTGATGCTGAAGGGAATGTTATCCCTGATCCTCCTGAGCAACCGCAACAGGAGCAGAACCAAGGCCAAGGACATGGCCAAGGTAGACAGATGGTTGTTCATGAGAGGACTTTAGCTGACTATAACCGTCCGGATGAGTTTCATGCTAACCGGTCAGCTCTTGTACCTCCTGATTTTGAGAGGAATGATTTTGAGATCAAGACCATATACTACTCTCTCCTAAGGCAGAAAGCCTTCCATGGCTCTCCAAGTGAGAAGCCGATGGATCACATAGATGAGTTTGAGGACATAGTCACCGGAATAAAGTATGATGGAGTGTGCCAGGACTATTTGTTCCTCAAGCTTTTCCCCTACTCTCTCGCTGGAGATGCTGCAGCCTGGCTGAAACAACTTCCATCTGGAACGTTTGTTACTTGGGCCGCTCTGAAGAGAGAATTTCTGCGACACTTCTACGATGATGCTCGCTCCGATCAGTCCAGACAGGACATTCTCACCTTCACCCAAGGTCCGACAGAGCCTCTTAAGACAGCCTGGATGAGGTTTAAGAAGTACCAACGTGACTGCCCGCATCATGGATTCACCGAGGTAACGCTATTACGCATCTTCTTTAGAGGTATAGATCTTCCATATCAGACTGCATTGGATAATTCCAGCAATGCCAACTTTAACACTAGGACTCCTGCTCAAGCTAAGCAGTTGATAGATAATTTAGTAAGCAGTAATAGCTGCAAGAATACTGATGAGAGAAGGAAGAAGTCCGGTGGGAAGATGGAGAATTCGAAGATAGCTGATATTAGATCTAAGTTGGACACTGTTTGCAATCTTCTAGCTGGGAAGAAAGCTGTCCACTTTGCTCAAGATGTTGAGGTGATCAATGCTGAAGAAGATGATCAGGAAGAGGATGTGAAATACATCGGGGGATCTGGATTCCAAGGTAATAGGTTTGGTAATCAGCAGGGTAATAGATTTTTTAGTGGTCAGAAGAGTACTTTCACAAGCAATCAAAACTCTTCTGGCTTTGGACAGAATGCTGGTTTTCAGAAACCGTTCCAACAAGGTAATCAGAGCACTTATGGATCCTCCTCTTATCAAACACCTCCTGTAGCTAGTATTCATGGGAGTAAGATGGAGGCAATGATGGAGCAGCTGCTAAAGGGACAAACCAAAATTGTTGTGGATGTCAACAAGAAACTGGATTGGGTGTATGATGATTTGAATGGGAAATTCGAATCCTTGAACTAACATGTGAAAAGGCTTGATGCTCAAGTTTCACAGACTACTGGACACGTTAAGAGGGAAGATGGATATCTCCCAGGGCGAACTGATGCTAATCCCAAGTATCAATGCAATGCAGTAACATTAAGAAGTGGTAAGGAGCTGTCTCCTGGCCAGAAACGGCAGTTAAGTGTTGAAGAACTCGGGGAAATTGAAGAATTGGAAGATGGGATCCGTGATATTCGCAATGCATCGATCGACGCTACTAAGAAACGATCGATGCAAAGCGAAAACGAAGAACCTATCGTAACAAAGTCGCCCAGCAACGATCGACGCAACACCATCGACGATCGACGCAAGGCGACTGCAGAGAGTTCAAAACCAGAGAAGCCAAAGCAGTCGAGTGAAAGGGTTTACAAACCTAAAGTACCTTATCCCAAAAATCCCAGGAAAGCTAAGAATGATAGACAGTATACCAAATGCAAGGAGATCATCAAAAAGGTGAAGGTCGAAGTGCCTTTGATTGACTCTATGGAGACTTCTCCTGTGATGAGGAGATGTTTTAAGGACTTACTTGTTGGTAAGTGGTCTGATGAGGAGAGTGTAATGATGATCACGGAGGTATGTAGTGCGGTAGTTCAGGGCAGAATTCCTGAGAAGCTGAAAGATCCAGGGAGCTTTGTATTGGATTGTGCTATCTACAGGGAAAGATTTGAAAGATCCCTATGTGATCTTGGTTCTAGTGTAAATCTTATGCCCTTCTCTGTTGCTAAGAGACTTGGAATGACTGACTTCTTACCAACTAGGATCTCACTAGTCTTAGCAGACAGAACAATCAGAATCCCTGAAGGAGTATTAGAAGATGTGCCTATAATGATTGGTAAATGTGTGATACCTACTGATTTTGTGGTTCTGCAGTATGGAGAGGAACCAAAGGATCCACTAATTTTTGGTAGGCCTTTCTTAGCTACTGCTGGTGCGATGATTGACTGCCAAGGAGGTAAAATAATTCTAAATGTGGGTGATCTGAAGATGAGTTTTGATATGGAAAAACTGGTGAAGAGACCAACCATCGACGGACAGACCTTCTATGTGGACACACTGGGTGATTTGGCTGCAGAGTACTTTCACAAGTCACATGCGGAAGATCCACTAGAAAGAGCTTTACTGAGCTCCATAATGGAGCTGGAACACCTGCAAGACGAGCCCGCAATCTGCTATGTGAGACTGATGGATTCTGCTGAGCAAGTGATGAAGTTAGATGTGTCTGGCGCGACTTTCAATCAATCGACACAGACTAAGCATCGATCGTTGCAAGTCGACAGAGACTGGGCAGAGGAAAAAGCTCCGAAAATTGAGCTGAAACAACTTCCATCCGGGCTAAGGTACACATTTCTTGGACCTAATTCAACTTATCCAGTGATTGTTAATGCTAGTCTGAACAACGCAGAGCTCACTTTACTGCTAAGCAAGCTGCGCAAGCATCGCAAAGCTCTTGGCTATTCTCTTGATGACATTTCAGGTATCTCTCTGGAGCTATGCATGCATCGGATACATCTTGAGGACGAGTCTAAGACATCTGTTGAGCATCAGAGAAGGCTTAATCCTAATCTACAAGAAGTGGTTAAGAAGGAGATTATGAAACTCCTAGATGCTGGGATCATCTATCCTATTTCAGACAGTGATTGGGTGAGTCCGGTCCATGTAGTGCCTAAGAAAGGAGGAGTTACAGTTGTGAAAAATGAGAAGAATGAGATGATCCCTACTAGGACTGTGACTGGACACAGGATGTGCATAGATTAAAGGAAACTCAATGTTGCAACAAGGAAGGATCATTTCCTTTTACCCTTCATTGATCAGATGCTGGAGAGGTTAGCAAATCACTCTTACTATTGCTTCCTCGATGGATATTCAGGTTTCTTTCAGATTCCTATCCATCCAGAGGATCAGGGAAAGACCACCTTCACTTGTTCATATGGCACATTTGCTTACCGTAGGATGCCTTTTGGACTCTGCAATGCACCGGCTACATTCCAGAGATGCATGATGTCCATATTCACTGATATGATCGAGGATTTTATAGAGGTATTTATGGATGACTTTTCAGTCTACGGATCATCTTATAATGAGTGTTTAGATAATCTATGCAAGGTATTAGCTAGATGCGAGGAGAAGCACTTGGTTCTTAATTGGGAGAAATGCCACTTCATGGTCAGAGATGGCATTGTACTTGGACATAAAGTGTCTGAAGCAGGGATTGAAGTAGACCACGCTAAGATTGAGGTAATGACCTACCTTCAAGCACCTGATTCTGTAAAGTCTATAAGAAGCTTTCTTGGACATGCTGGCTTCGATAGACGGTTCATCAAAGAATTCAGTAAGATTGCTAGGCCACTAACTGTTGAGATTTCACAATCATGACCATGGAATCATGTTGAGAAACCTTGAGATTGCTCTAAACCCTAGTTTAGAGAGAGAGAGAGCTTAAGTGAATCCGCAACCAAGTTTGTCTTGGAAGTAACCGGTTCTACTTAGCTTTGACAAGAACACCACTCTATTTGAGACTTATCCAGGAGCTTAACATCACTTATAGAGTGTGTTTACTCATGAGGATTAAGAGAATCAGTAAGTAGAAGTGTTTGTTCTTGTATATGTTCATGAAGAGCCGGTTTGTGTTAGCTATTGATTTAGCTATGGAAGAGATAATCAAGAGCATAACCAGGAGCATTAAAGCATCCTTAGGACCGAGACTCTTCATGTGTTCATTGTGTTTAGAAGAGAGACACAATGAGAGAGAAAGAGAAACGCATGAGAGAAAGAATTGGAGAGAACTCTCTTTGTTTCTTATTATTTCAACTTATTGAATGTGTTACAAGTATGGTCCTTATATAGACTCTTTACAAAGCTTAACACATGCTAAAAATGAGTCTAAACCTAATGAGACTCTGTTACAACAAGAAGAGGAGATGCTCCAACGGTTTGATTCAAGAACATGTGAAGAGAGAGGATTGGCACTTCTATGTTCAGACTTGTGATAGTGACATGTCTGAACCGTGGACCACTTCTTTTGTTTGATTCCCTTGTGCTGCAGAAGATAGAGACTGGTCTGATTTGTGTCTCAAGGAGAGAGAGAGAGAGAGAGGACACGCTTGATAGTGACCTGACCTAAACGGTCCACAGCTCACTTCTCTCTCATGGTTCATTTGATAGCTTATCACTTCCTTAAACTTATGATAAGCTGAACCACTTCTCCTCCTTTGTCCCACACTCTCTTGGGCGTGATAAGAACACTCCCAAGCATAGCCATCTCCTCTTATCCGCATCATTAACACCTTTGGCTCTTCTTGCTTCTTTACCAAGTCTCGGTTGTATACTTTCACAAGTCATTGCTTTGTGCTTCTTCTTACTTCTAGTGTGGACTTCATAGCTCCTTGATGCCTTCATCCTTTGCTTTGCTAAGTGTTGATCCCATCTTAGGTCTTCTTTGTCACACACCAAAGTGCATCCAAGGATAGACTTCTAGGCCTTGTCATTGTGACTTCTGTTGGAATTGTGTCCAGTAATCTCGGTACTGTCTCTAGAAAGTAAGAGTATGTCAATGATCAGACATAAGTCATATAATACTGGGGGTCATGATGGCTTGCTAGAGTCCGCTCATGATCTATAAGTCTTGGACTTATTGCCTTTATTATATGATCCCATATGGGTCACACGCCTAAGCTAACAGGAAAATGTGTAGGAACGGTTTAGCAGAAGTACGGTAAAAGTGCTAGGCATTTACTGTACTTAGAGAGAATAAAACGGTTTAGCTACTCTGTGTCGATCGATACACAAGGTGTGTCGGTCGACACAGTGTGCGAATGCCGTCTAGTTAATTGGTGTTTGGGCCAAATGGCCCAAACGGAATCAGACAAGTTTTATAAGCTAAAACTCGAGTTTCTGATGAATTAACCCTAACACTCCAGCCGTAAACTCTCTCTCTCTGCGCCGAATTCCTCTAGTGGTCTAGCAGCCGTTTCCTGTGATCGCGTGTGTGAACCTTTGGAGGATTCATCCCTCGGTGTTTCTCTGATCTCAGACATACCATCTATTTCCGCTGCAAACAGGTATAAGGTGAGATCATCATTTGTTTCTATTCTGAGAAGAACCTAGATCGCATGTTTAGGTTGATATGAATTTAAGAATTGAATCAGGATCAACTAAACGTTCCTTCAGTGGTATCAGAGCCAATGGTTCTGGTTTTTCTTGTTTAGATTCAATGTTTAGGATTGTTTTCTTGTTTAAAAGTGTTTTGAATCAACTACTGATAAGAGAAACCATTTAAGCAACAAGAATTGAAATCTAAACACACCTAAAATCGCAGAAACCAAGCTATATTGACTTGGTAGAATGTGATTTTCAAAAGTCAGTATCGGCCAGAATCGCATGGATCGATCGATACGATCGCATGGATCGGTCGATACAGTCTATCGGCTAACCCTGTTAACGCGTGAAAGCATCGATCGATGCAGGATCGATGCAGGTTCGATATTGGTGCATCGACCGATGCGGTTGGTGCACATCGATCGACACGGTTAGGGTTTTGGCTCGGTTCAGTGCATGCGTGAGAGCATCGATCGATACAGGATCGATGCACGATCGATGCAGGATCGATGCTGAGAGCATCGACCGATGTGGTTGATGGATCGATCGACACGGTTGGTCCATCGATCGACATGGTTGGTTTAAGGCTCGGTTTAATTTTGATTAAAATTAATTCGTCCTGGTTTAATAAACAGATTTAATAATTTTATTAAGTCTGGTTAAACCGGGACAAGAAATCCAATGTCGAAAGAATTATTGGATTTAGTGCCTAAACCAGGATTTTCTAATTTGATTTGGTTGGACCAAATAAATTGAGAAAATCCGGTTTAGTAAATAACCGGTTGACAATTGTGGTCATCGTAGTAATTAAAATTTGGTTAGACCAATTTTAATGAACCAGACCGGTTATGTCATTTAATTGGACAATTGGGTCATGTCTTGGACATGGACCAGTTCTTGGGCCTCGGGCCAAGAAGTTAAAACAATTGGGCCAGTTATTTGAGTCTTTCTTCAGATTAATTTAAAATTTATTTTATAAAATTATAAAGTCGATTTTAAATTAAAGTTTCCGAAATTTTGAAATTAGAAAGTTTCTTAAATTAGAAGTTTCTGGATTTGCGGGTTTTGGATTTCAAAGAAATTTCTAAAGTTAGAAAGTTTCCGTTTTTAGAAAGTTTCCAATTTTAGAAAGTTTCCAAAATGGAAAGTTTCCCGAAATAGTAATCTTCTATTTTGGGAATGATTTTTTAAATAAACCTACGAACCTCAAATAATATCAAGCGTTGGATGTCTTGTCCATTCTATGTCAGCTGTCGAAGCCCATTCAATTGTATTCATGGCCTTACAGTGTGAGGGTGTCTGCTTTTGCGTGGATAAGACGGTTTGTGATTCATAAATGTCATTGGGAGTCCCAGACATTAATGATTACATGACTGTATAGTCTGGTTTTCTTGACTGGGCCATCGGGAGTCCCGGGCCTTGAGACATCAGAGTGGATTGGGCCTCGGGCCCAGATTCACAACCAAGAGTTATATCACGGATATAATTAGCCGATATAGGGCTTACCGATATAAGCTAAGGTTTGGTGACGGCCAGTGGCCCACTTTAATCTTAGTTATATGTGGATCTTGGAATCATTATATTCTATTGAGGGTAACTTATGTTATTGAATATAATGCGTGATTAATCATATTAAATTTAATACGAGATTAATCATATTGAACATTTTAACTAATAACCTTTTTATCTATATATTTCAGCTATGACTACTACAAGCACACAAAACACATTCTCGATCCGGTCTGTTCTCGAAAAGGAGAAGCTGACTGGAACGAACTTCCTGACGTGGTCAAGGAACTTGAGGCTAGTCCTCAAGCAGGAGAAGAAGGATTATGTCCTTCGTGATCCTCTCCCCGAGAGGCCTCCTGCCAATGTCGCCAGGACTCTGCATAATGCTTGGGAAAAGCATTCGTCAGATGAAAATGATGCCTATTGCCTGATGTTGGTAACAATGACTCCGGAGCTGCAAAAACAGTTCGAGAGTGTATTGTCACCCATCGAGATAATGGCAAGCCTGAAATCACTTTTTCAGGAGCAGGCTAGGACTGAGAGGTTTCAAACAGTTAAGAACCTCTTGGACTGCAAGTTGGCTGCGAATGCGGCAGTGAGTCCTCATGTCTTGAAGATGATGGGTTATCTCGATCATCTTCAGAAACTCGACTGCCCAATCAGCCAGGAACTTGCCTGCGACATCATTCTGCAGTCATTACCTGCAAGCTATGATCAGTTCATTCTGAACTTTAACATGCATGGCTTGAGTAAGACATTGCCTGAGCTTCACGGAATGCTCAAGACTGCGGAGCCCAATTTGAGGAAAACCGCCAAGGACCCCAATGTGCTTATGGTGCAGAAGGGCAAGGGGTTTAAGAAATCCTCTGCTAAGGATAAGGGAAAGGCCAAGGCTGTCCAAGTCGCGGACAAGGACACGCCAAAGCCCAAGCCCAAGTCCAAGGCTGGGCCAACTGACATATGCAGGTTCTGTAAAGAACCAGGGCATTGGAGGAGAGAATGTAAGAAATTCCAGGAAGGTCTAAAGGAATTGAAGAAGAAGACTTATGAGACTTCTTCAACAGGTATTTTTGTTATAGAAGTTAATACAACTACTTCTGATAATACCTCATGGGTTATGGATACTGGTTGTGGGGCTCATATTTGTACTAATATGCAGGCACTCAGCAACAGTAGAAGGCTGAAGCAAGGACAAGTGGAGCTACGAGTTGGGAATGGAGCGAAAGTTCCAGCGCTAGCTGTAGGCACTTACTTGTTGTCTTTACCTTCGGGATTGATTTTAGAACTCAATAATTGTTATTTTGTACCTGCTATAAGCAGAAATATTATTTCAATTTCTTTGTTGGATTTGGAAGGTTATGATTTTTCAGTTAAGAATAAATTATGTTCCTTCAATCGCAACAATTTGTTCTATGGTTCTGCCCCTCTTATGAATGGGCTTTACATACTCGATCAATCCGCGCCAATGTATAACATTAATACCAAACGGTTCAAACCTAATGAGGAGAACCGAACGTTTCTATGGCATTGTCGTTTAGGGCACATCAGCGAGAAACGCATCAAGAGGCTCCATTCGAATGGACTTCTTGGCTCATTTGACTTTGAGTCATGTGAGAAATGCGAATCCTGCATGATGGGCAAAATGACACGGGCCCCCTTTAATAAACCTAACGAGAGGGCCAGTGACTTATTGGGCCTGATACACACTGATGTGTGTGGCCCAATGTCCACAAATGCAAGAGGAAACTATCAGTACTTCATTACCTTTACTGATGATTTCAGTAGGTATGGATATGTTTATTTAATGAAACATAAGTCTGAATCTTTTGAGAAGTTCAGAGAATTCCAAAATGAAGTACAGAACCAACTTGGCAAAAGCATTAAGGCTCTTCGGTCCGACCGAGGAGGAGAATACTTAAGCCAAGAATTCAGTGATCATCTGAGAGAGTGTGGGATCGTATCCCAACTCACTCCTCCTGGAACACCTCAATGGAATGGTGTGTCTGAAAGGAGAAATCGGACCTTATTGGATATGGTTCGATCTATGATGAGTCACACAGACCTTCCAATATCCCTTTGGGGATATGCTCTGCTAACAGCAGTGTTCACTCTAAATAGAGCGCCATCGAAAGCAGTAGCAAAGACACCATATGAATTATGGACTGGAGAAGCTCCAGTGCTGTCTTATCTCAGAATTTGGGGTTGTGAAGCCTATGTCAAGAGATTGATCTCAGACAAGCTTACACCAAAATCTGACAAATGCTACTTCATTGGTTATCCACGGGAAACCAAGGCTTATTACTTCTATCTACGTTCCGAGAACAAGATCTTTGTTGCCCGGGATTGTAACTTTCTTGAGAGGGAGTTTCTCTCTAAGAAAGACAGTGGGAGTAAGGTACTGCTTGAAGAAATTCAAGATGAACAGGATACTGCTCAACCTAATGAGGAAGAGCAGCAGGAGGACCTACAAGAAATTGTAGAGCCTGAACCTGTAGTACCTGAAGTTCGAAGATCCGGGAGGATCCGTCACGAACCCGAGAGATATCAAGGATTCCTCGTGACTGACTGTCATGATCTTTTGATCATTGATGGTGATGAACCATCGAACTTCAATCAAGCCATGATGGGCCCAGATTCCTCTAAGTGGCGCAAGGCCACTGATTCCGAAATGGACTCCATGTCGGTCAACCAAGTGTTTTCGTTGGTTGACTTACCCGCTGGTGTAAAAGCCATCGAGTGCAAATGGATCTTCAAGAAGAAGATTGACGTGGATGGAAATGTCCAGATTTATAAAGCCAGGTTGGTGGTAAAAGGTTTCAGACAAGTTCACGGTGTGGATTACGATGAAACCTATTCACCAGTGGCTATGATGAAATCTATTCGGATTCTACTAGCAACTGCAGCTTTTCATGATTATGAAATTTGGCAGATGGACGTGAAAACCGCCTTCCTGAATGGAATTCTGGAAGAGGATGTGTATATGACGCAACCTGACGGTTATGTCGATCCAAAGAATGCTGGGAAAGTATGCAAGCTTCATAAATCCATTTATGGATTGAAGCAAGCATCGAGGAGCTGGAATCTTCGTTTTGATGAAGCGATCAAGCAATTTGACTTCATCAGAAACGAAGAAGAACAATGCGTGTATAAGAAATCTAGTGGGAGCAAGATTGTATTTCTTATTCTGTATGTCGATGACATACTGCTTCTCGGAAACGACGTTCCAATGCTGAAGTCGGTAAAGGACTGGCTTGGAAGTTGTTTTTCCATGAAAGACATGGGTGAAGCCGCATACGTTCTTGGAATCAGGATCTACCGGGATAGATCTAGAAGGCTGATAGGCTTGTGTCAAGATTCATACATTGACAAAGTCCTACAAAGATTCAGCATGAAGGATTCCAAGAAGGGCTTCACGCCGATGGTACATGGCACAACGCTAAGCAAGAAGCAGAGCCCTACGACGGCTGCTGAGCTTGAGCGCATGAAGAATATTCCTTATGCATCTGCAATAGGATCTGTCATGTATGCCATGATCTGTACTCGTCCTGATGTTGCTTATGCATTGAGCATGACGAGTAGATACCAGTCAAATCCAGGTGAAAACCATTGGATTGCCGTAAAGAATATCTTGAAGTATCTAAGACATACTAAGGATAAGTTCTTAGTGTACGGTGGAAGTGATGTGCTTAAAGTCAGTGGATTCACGGACGCAAGTTTCCAGACAGACCAAGATGATTTCCGGTCACAGTCCGGTTATATCTTTTGTCTGAATGGCGGTGCAATCAGTTGGAGAAGCTCCAAGCAAGACACCGTTGCAGATTCCACCACAGAAGCTGAATATATCGCCGCCTCAGAAGCTGCGAAGGAAGCTGTTTGGATACGGAAGTTCATTATTGAACTAGGTGTGATACCATATGCGGCTGAGCCTCTGGCACTGTTTTGTGACAACAATGGTGCTATAGCTCAGGCAAAGGAACCAAGATCACACCAGAAATCCAAGCATGTTCTAAGAAGATTTCACTTGATACGTGACATCATTAATAGAAAGGAAGTCAAGATCAGCCGAGTTCAGACAGATGATAATGTCGCTGATCCGTTGACAAAGCCACTCCCAAGGCCTAAGCTCGAGTTTCTGACTGAAGCTGTAGGCATTAGAGACATAGAAATGTAATCTAAATTTGAGTGGGAGTTTGAGGGCTTTTATTTAGTTATTTGATATGTTCTTGTAAAACATTCTTATGTTTAATGAAATTATTATTTCAAGATTATTTTAACTGTGATGAAATAATCGTTCCAAAGTGATATGAACCATTTTATAGGTCATCGAAGTAAATGACTTGATCTTGAGTCATCGAAGTCATTTAGCTTGATCATGAGACCCTATATTTGATAGATGTTTTATATCATCCCGTCCCTAGTCGAAGGTTGTTGAAATTGGAACACCAACAACCGTGTGAGACTGGATTGGTACGTGACTTATGACAAAGTCTCAGTGTGTCATAGATGCGCGGCATCAAAGTCAGTACATAGGTGTATGTTTGGGAACATACGACCGGACAAGACCCGCTTATAAGAACTCTTCAGGATATTTATATCTGTGTCATAAGAGATTCTTACTACGACTATAGAGTATAGTCCTTAGACCTGAGTTCGCATGCATGTGACTGCACATGGACTGATGCACTTTGATCATTGTCTAACGCTATCGTTCTGCGATAGTTATAAGGACCTTGTTTGGGTACATTATGAAATGAATAGTTTACAGTGATGGAACAAGACGGAATTTGTCCCTCCAATATAAATGGAGTGAATATCTCTAGGCCAATCGGAGATTTGAATACTGGAAAATGCATGGCCATGCTCAAACGGACTTTCCCGAGTCGTTTGGATTGTCAGTATCAAATCAGAGTCCGATGAACAAGATTAGGCTTTATAAGGATGACACCAATCTTGCCTTATGACTAATCGAGATATTGTGACAAAAGGATTATGAATACAGAGATTCCAGTACAAGTGGGAGATTGTTGGAATTGTGTCCAGTAATCTCGGTACTGTCTCTAGAAAGTAAGAGTATGTCAATGATCAGACATAAGTCATATAATACTGGGGGTCATGATGGCTTGCTAGAGTCCGCTCATGATCTATAAGTCTTGGACTTATTGCCTTTATTATATGATCCCATATGGGTCACACGCCTAAGCTAACAGGAAAATGTGTAGGAACGGTTTAGCAGAAGTACGGTAAAAGTGCTAGGCATTTACTGTACTTAGAGAGAATAAAACGGTTTAGCTACTCTGTGTCGATCGATACACAAGGTGTGTCGGTCGACACAGTGTGCGAATGCCGTCTAGTTAATTGGTGTTTGGGCCAAATGGCCCAAACGGAATCAGACAAGTTTTATAAGCTAAAACTCGAGTTTCTGATGAATTAACCCTAACACTCCAGCCGTAAACTCTCTCTCTCTGCGCCGAATTCCTCTAGTGGTCTAGCAGCCGTTTCCTGTGATCGCGTGTGTGAACCTTTGGAGGATTCATCCCTCGGTGTTTCTCTGATCTCAGACATACCATCTATTTCCGCTGCAAACAGGTATAAGGTGAGATCATCATTTGTTTCTATTCTGAGAAGAACCTAGATCGCATGTTTAGGTTGATATGAATCTAAGAATTGAATCAGGATCAACTAAACGTTCCTTCAGGCCTTTCCTCCTCCTTGGTTGCTTCCTCTCTAATACTAACTGCTTTGCTGTGTAAGGATACCAAATTTGAGTTCAATGCAGATTGTCAGACTGCATTTGAACAGATTAAACAAGCATTAGTAAGCGCTCCAATAGTTCAGCCGCCGGATTGGGATCTAACTTTTGAGGTTATGTGTGATGCAAGTGACTATGCTGTAGGAGCTGTTCTGGGGCAGAAAAGGACATAAAGCTTCATGCTATCTATTATGCTAGTAGGACACTAGATGATGCGCAGAGAAACTATGCCACTACAGAGAAGGAGCTGTTGGCTGTTGTCTTTGCATTTGAGAAGTTCTGCCCCTATCTTTTTGGCTCCAAGGTGATTGTGCACACTGATCATTCAGCCCTGAAGTATCTGATGCAGAAGAAGGATGCTAAGCCAAGATTGTTGAGATGGATTCTGTTACTTCAGGAGTTTGACATTGAAGTGAGGGACAAGAAGGTGGTTGAGAATGGAGTTGCTGATCATCTTTCAAGCATGCTGGTTGAGGAAGACGTGTCCATTAATGATTACTTGCCTGAGGAAAACGTCAATATGGTTGGGACAGTGTTTCAAACGGATTTGGGCAAAAATTTACAAAACTGTCGGATAAATCGCATTGCGTCGATCGATGCCACATCTGTGACGATCGATGCAAGTGTCGAGGATGCGACGATCGATGCAACCTTACGCGACGATCGTTGCAATGCGGATACAGAACCAGAACCTTTCACGGTTCAAATTGGAGACTATGTCTTCGAGGTAGATGCTGTCGCAACCACTGATCGACCCTGGTACGCGGATATAGCTAATTACCTGGCCGCAGAGACTGAACCAGATGATTTGAAAGGGTTTGAAAAGAAGAAGTTCTTCAGGGAGCTCAGACGATACTACTGGGATGAGCCTTATCTCTACAAACACTGTTCAGATGATTTTTACAGGAGATGCGTTGCTGAATCAGAGGTTCCAGACATCCTATTCCACTGTCATGGATCAGATTATGCTGGACATTTTGCTACTTTCAAGAATGTGTCTAAGGTTCTGCAAGCAGGTTTCTGGTGGCCTACGATGTTTAAAGACACTCATTCTTTTGTCTCTCAATGTGATGTCTGTCAAAGGAGAGAGAAAATCAGTAAGAGGTATGAGATGCCTCAGAATTTCATTCTTGAGGTTGAGGTTTTTGATTGCTGGGGCATATAATTTATGGGTCCTTTTCCCTCATCCTATGAGAATAAGTTTATCTTGGTTGTTGTGGACTATGTATCTAAGTGGGTAGAAGCAATAGCTAGTCCAACCAATGATTCTTCGGTGGTCATTAAGCTGTTTAAGACCATCATATTCCCTAGATTTGGAGTACCTCGGATTGTGATTAGTGATGGAGGATCCCACTTTATTAATAAGGTCTTCGAGAAGCTCCTAAGAAAGCATGGAGTTCATCACCGAGTTGCTACTCCTTATCACCCTCAGACTAGTGGATAAATCGAGGTCTCTAATAGACAGATCAAGGAGATCTTAGAAAAGACAGTTGGGAAGACAAGGAAGGATTCGGCAGCAAAGCTAGATGATGCACTATGGGCTTACCGAACTGCATTTAAGGCACCTCTTGGGATCACTCCATTCCATCTTCTGTATGGAAAAGCATGTCATCTGCCAGTGGAGCTTGAGCACAAAGCAGCATGGGCTGTAAAGCAGATGAACTTTGATCTTAAATCTGCTGCATTAAGGAGATTGGTACAACTTAATGAGTTGGATGAGATTAGACATTTTGCCTATGAGAACTCAAAGTTGTACAAGGAGAGGACTAAAGCCTATCACGACAAAAAGATTGTCTCTAGACAGTTTGCACCCAACGATCATGTACTTTTGTATAACTCACGTTTGCATTTGTTTCCAGGTAAGCTGAAATCAAGGTGGTCTGGTCCTTTCAAGATCAAAGAGGTGCGTCCCTACGGAGGTATTGTTCTAATCAGCAAAGAAGGTAATGAATTCACTGTGAATGGATAGAGGGTGAAATACTATTGGGCTAAGGCCGAGATTCCAGTAGGTCAGATTCTGCCTCTGGATAATGCACCCTCTGCCTAGATCAGCTGAAACGTCAAGCTATTGACGATAAAAGAGCGCTGAGTGGGAGGCAACCCACTGTTTTATTTTTGCTATTCATTTTTGGTGTTTTTGTTAGGATTTTACGTTTGCTTTTGGTTTTGGTGAGTTTTTGTCTGCAGGTCTCGGATTTCGCAATGCATCGATCGACACAACTTTGTGTCGATCGTCACAACACGAGTAATCGCATTGCAGCGATCGTTGCGGTCCTGAGCAACGATCGACACACGACAAAATATCGCCTAGCAACGGTCGTTACATTTATGTAACGATCGATGCATGTGCGGCAGAGGTAAAAATCAGAGAGAACTCAACACATCCATAACATTTTTGCTTTCTTTTACCAACCCTTAGCTTAACACTACTAGGGACAGTGTGTTTCAAGTGTGGGGGAGGTAGCTACTGACTTTATCTTTCTGTTTTCTTAAGAGTCAGTCAGTTTTTCAAAAAAAAATTATTTTATTGAGTCAAAACAAGTTTAAGTAAGAAACAATGAATTTTGGAGAAGTTAACAATATCTTGCAGGAACTTAAGTAACCATTGGGATGTAGCTGAAAGATCAATCTATGACTATTAGAAAACCCAACACGGATCAACCTACTGAGGACACCCATATCAATTCAGGTATTCAGAGAATCCTTTTACTGGCTTCACCCTTAATCCTGACTTTAATTTTCTCACCTAAGGGCTTGGTATACCTTGAGTCGGACTCCTTTGTTAGTTCTGACACAGCTTGTAAACCTGTCCGAGTATGGTTCCCTTCTCCCCTTCCATAAAAAAAAAGAGTAATAAACTGAGGATGAGTTAGTAACTCCGAAGTGGTCTCTGGGAGTGGTAGCTACAACTATCATCTCCTGTACATCCATGGAATGTGTCCAAAGTACACCTCTTAACGGGAAGAGCACTGATAAAAAAAAAAATGATACCCAATGGGAAAAAATCAGAATGCTAAGGAAGGGAGAAGAGAAGAAAAGGAACCAGAAACAGATAGTATGGTGGTCTAGAGCTGGCAAAGTGAGAATCCATGTGCCCTTTGATCGATAATCCTTAGGTGAGACCGCACTTAATATTATAAAGAAGTCAGTAGGGTGAATTTGAATTGCTTGGATTGATTGTAGAGTTTACTTAGGACAGTTTCTAAGTGTGGGGGAAGTACATGTTGGTCTTGATATCATGCGATTGATTCTTTCAGTGGTTTACTAAGGGGAGTCTGAGCGTTGTTGCTTCTAGGACAAAAAGAGTTTCTGAAAGTTTTCAAACCTCTTCACCATGTTTTAGTTCTCTGTTTTGCTTGAGGGCAAGCAAAGGCTAAGTGTGGGGGAGTTGATATATCATGGTTTTTACCGATTTTATGCCATGATATAAGTGTGTTTTAGAGTCTTTTATAGTTTCTTTCGAGTCTTTTATAGGTGTTATTAGGTACACGCACGTTTGGAGCGGATTTGGAGATTATGGAGCTATTTGGAGCATTTTCGAGTTTTGACCCGAGAGTTTATGCTCACTGTCCGAAACAGAGGAGTGTGTCGATCGATGCACCTCTGCATCGATCGTTGCACAGCGAGTTGGGCCAGATCTCGGCGGTTTAATGAAGAATGATGATATTACAAAGATGCCCAGAAGTTCCAGATAATTACACAGAAGCTCCAAGACGTGTTTTAGCTATTTAATTAGGTTTTTGAGTTTTGTTTTAGATACGCTATCATAACTTAGAGCAGAGAGTTTTTAGAACTTTTGGAGCTTATCTGATCTTGTACTACACTTTGTTTTTGGAGAAGTTTTCGAACCCCTTTTATTATTCTGATCTCTTTTATGATATCTATTATTTCATTGATTATGTCTTCATATTCTATGTTTGAGTAGTTTCATAGTTAGGTTTAGGGTTTTTCATAGGGATTTCATGACTTGCTAGATATAATTAATTCAGTTAAGGATTCACATCAATAGAATGTTCTTCGATCTAAATTGTGTTTAATGCTAGTTCTAACCTGATCACTTAGAATCTAGATCTTAGGTTGCTAAATTGACACGACAGTGTGGTTTAGAATCTGAACTATTTAGGTTGAGCAATTTAATTACTCGCAAAGGAATTTGGTTTAGTTAGATTGTGAACATATCGAACTTGGAATTAAAGCTGGTTTAATCTGTTAGTAATTACAAAGGAATTTGGATTGCTGCACTTAGACTTAGAGAATTCTCGCAACGACAGTTGGTTAATTCTATATTTGTGTTTGAGTTCTAGAACTGAGCTTAGTCAGATCTTGACTGAATGATTTATCTGCTTGTCTGATTTCCTGAGAACGCCCTAGACTTAGCGCCCTTAGTTAATTGCTTACAACCACAACTTGCTACTGATTTACTTTCTTGCCTGCTTTTTAGTTATTCAATACAATTTGCTTTCTCCTAGTTTAATCTGTTTAGTTCTAATCCTATCGTTGCCTAGAGTCCTCATGGATTCGATCCCTAAGTACTACATTGATATACTGTGCACTTGCAGTTAGTATAGGGTAAAACTTACAACCTATCAATAGTGCATCGTCCATTTCCAAATGGATTCTCTTCGACGGTTTTCCATTACAGTGCACTATGGTATTGACTGTCGCACAAACCATAATCCTTGCTTTTCCTTGGTGAACGATGAGGTTAACCCTGTCCATTATTACTACCTGACTTGTGGGGAACGGCCCACCATGCTTCCGCTGCGCACTCTGATTCTCAGACCGGTTTTCAATCTAACTTTCAGCTCAAGGTTTCCTACCTTGTGATCCAGATGTGGTGCTCTCCAAACACAATCCTTTGGGTTTTCTTCCTCATTAAGCTTGCCCTCCTTTGCTCTCCCTTGCAGCTTTTTGTCAATCCGCCATAGTGTTTTTCTAACACTCTTCCATTGGATTTCCATTTCCAATAACCAGCTCTGTCCACTTAGCTTGCAATTACAGAAGTCCAGCTGAGTAGGCAATTCCAAATGCCCTAGATCTGCCTTCCTAAATGCTTTTGCGATCTCCTTCCTCTCTTGAAGAGTTCCATTAGCTGCTCCAGTAATCCACAAAGAACTCCAAGGCAGACCGTTTTCCTTCCGGTTCAACCATTGGGTCCCGAGCCCGCCGTACCACGAATATCTTCTCCATCTTCCAGCTTGATCAGACTTCAAACGAGCCACCCATAACTCATTGAAGTTGATATCACAAACCGATTCCAAGGTTCCCTACTTGGAATAGATTTGGATAGTTTCCAAATGTTCCTTGTGCACCAAATACCACGAAAAACTCTTGCCGCTTACTCCAATTCGAACTCCGCCCCTTCCTATGGTTCCTGGAAATCCGGTCTTTCCATCGACCTCTTGCTCTTGCTCCACAGCTTATTTGGTTCAACTGATTGCTGCCTCCCAAGCTCCAACATCTTTCCTGACGGTGATTTCCTTACACCAGTCTTATTCACATTCTAGAAGTCCATACCAAGTTTGAAACCCTTGTCACACTTCTTTACTACATGACATGTGCTCACACGGTGATCTGCTTGACCCGATTGATCCCTTCTTCACCAGCCCCCCCCCCCCCCCCCCCCCCCCGCTGCTTTTTTTTAAACTCATCCATATCTGCTTGTAGACCACGCTCGCTAGCAACAACAACACATCCCTGCAGCACTCTCTTCTGAAGCTCTTTTTCAACATGAAGGACATCTGAAAGGGTTAGAGAAGAACCTACTAACTAAAGAACCAGGAGAGTGCAGAAGCTTCGGTCTGGGTGGTGCTCTAGAATCTAGCTTTTAGAAATCTCCATTTAGAAAAGAGTTGAAAATACTTTGAAAACAACTTTGAAAACGATGTTGAAATCCGAATATAAATACACTACTCTACCCTACCTAGCCAGGACAGCACTAGCTAGGTCTAAATCGGCTTTGATACCAAAATTGTAACACCCGTCCCTTCGGATCCAAGTCAACAACTCTTTGACTCCACGAGTCATAGTCCACAAACGCGAACCAAGTCATAAACCGGGAACCAACAGTTAAATAACTGAAAAGGGTTTACTTTATTGAAAAATAAAACCAAGTCTTACATGAAAACCGAACCAACTGAAATAGCTTAATCATGAAATGGAAGAAAATGCATAAGTCTTAGTGAATAAAAAGACGATAAGAAAAGAAGGAAATCTCGCTTTCCAAACAAAGCACCACACCGTCCGTCTACCCCTGCAACGCTTCAAGGTTACCTACAAAACAATCAACAAGGGAGGCCTGAGTAATTGGTTCAACACCAATACCCAGTGAGGGCGGATTCTAGGAATACCGCTATTTATACTTTAAACTAGCACAATGATACGATCAGAGTTTTAATCCCTAGATCTACACTGCAAGTGCACAGACGTGACAGTAGTATATAGGGTATCGAAATCCACAGGGACTCTAGACGTTACGATAGATTGTAGAATGGTCAAGTTAAGCTAGGAGAGATTAATTAGAAACTAAATAGCAAACAGAAAAGTAAATCAAATAGCAGGAGTGGTTTGTAAGCAATCAACTAAAAACGCTAAGTCTAGGGAGTTCTCGGGAAATCAAACAAGTAAATTAACTATCAGTCAAGATCAAATTAAGTCCGGTTCTAGAACTCAAACACAGATATAGAATTAACCAACTTTCGTTGCGATAATTCTCTAAGTCTAATAGCAGAAACCCAAATTTCTTTGCAATTCCTAACAGATTAAACTAGCCTTAAGTGCAAGTTCGATATGTTCACAATTCAATTAAACCAAATTTCTTTGTGGATAATTCAATTGCTCAACCTAAATAGTTCAGATTCTAAATCACACTTTCGTGTCAATTTAATAACCTAAAGTCTAGATTCTAAGTGATCAAGTTAAAAACTAGTATTACTCTGTTAGCTCTAGACCACCATACTATCTTTTTATGGTTCCTTTCTTCTCTTTTCCCTTCCTTAGCAACTGATTTTTCCCATTGGGTATCATTTTTTTTTAATCAGTGCTCTTCCCGTTATGGGGTGTACTTTGGATAAAGTCCATGGATGCACAGGAGGTAATAGGGGTCTCTACCACTCCTGTGACCACTTCGGAGCTACTAGCTCATCCTCAGTTTAATATTCTCTTTTTTTTTTACTTTAAGAGAAGGGGAGAAGGGAACCTTACTTGGACAGGTTTACAAGCTGTGTCAGAACTAACAGTGGAATCCGACTCAAGGTATACCAAGCCCTTAGGTGAGAAAATTAAGTCAAAATTAAGGGTGAAGTCAGTGAAGGATCCTCTGAATACCTGAATTGATATGGGTGTCCTCAGTAGGCTGATCCGCATTGGGTTTTCTAACAGTCATAGATTGATCCTGCAAGCTCATCCCAATGGTTACTTAAGTTCCTGCAAGTGCTGTTAACTTCTCAAAAATTCATTGTTTCTTACTTAGACTGTTTTGACTCGATAAAACAAATTTGGACTGACTCTAAGAAAACAAAAGCGTGCGTCAGTAGCTACCTCCCCCACACTTGAAACACACTTTCCCCAGTGTTGTCAAGCCTAGGTTTGGTGAGAAAAGAAATCGGAATGAAAACAAACCGAAAAAGGGTCAGAACTGTTGGGAATGTCCTGAAATCTACTGTACTATCTATAGAAAGTATGATAAGTGTCGAGATCAGACATAAGTCATAAATACTGGGTGATCATGATGACTTGCTAGAGCCCGCTCTTGATCTATAAGTTTAGGACTTATTACCAGTATTGTATGATCCCAAAGGGTCACACACCATAGCTAACGGGAAAGTTAAATGGAATTAATACGGTAAGATGCAAGGAATTTACTGTATTTGTACAAAGAATTGGGCCAGACAAAATACAGTCTTTTGTCTGATTTGGGTCTTGGCCCAAAAGCCTAATAGGTCATTAGTTTAATTACTTGGGCCCATATAAGGAAGAGGGAGGCGCCACTTAGCCTAGTGGTCTGCGATTTTCAGGTCTGGCCGTCCTCTCTCTCTCTGTTGTTCCAGCTTTGGTCTAGCAGCCTGATCCAGTAGCTTGTAAGCGTGTGGATACCTAGGAGGAGCCGGTTATCATCAGCTCTTGCAGATCTCGATATTCCCTTGATCAATCCGCTGCAATCATAAGGTAATGATCCTGATCTGTTTATGATTCATCTGCAAATCACCTAGATCCTAGTTGATTATGTTAGGTTGTAATCTGATAATTACACCAATGAACACATATAATATAACAGTGGTATCAGAGCCCAGGTTGTTAGGTTTTTGCTTTTTGGATCATATTTAGGTTGTTTTAATGTTTAGAATCGAATTTGAGTTAAGAAATTTGATTAGAAAACATTAAAACCTAAAAAGTGAATCGCATGATCCGATTGAAACCCATCGGTATGCGATGTGATCGCCCGTATCGATCGACGAGGGAGCGAGATATCGATCGATATCATATCGGATCGATTGCTTCTCGCTGTCCCGATGACCCGATCGCAACGAGCTGATGGACTCGAGTATCGATCGACGCAGGAGCGTGATATCGATCGATATGAAGGCGAGGCATACGGTCCGCGAGTAGCCAATCGGTTCAGCCGAGCTTCGCGGTTCGTTCTTCCCAAACCCGCGACAATGAACCGATCAAACCGATTGTGGTTCATTGTCAGCTTTAGCTAAAACCGCAAGTTAGGTCAAAATTGGCTAAAACACAAGGTGTTTTTTCCCGGTTTTGGACTTAACCGAACCGATCCAATTTAATTGGTGGTTCAAGCGGTTAACCCAAATCGCGGTTTGCTGGAAATTATTTAATACATTTGGTATTATTTAATTTCTAGTTAAACCGGATTTAAATTCAAAAATTGAATTTTAACCTAAACCGAAGGCTGGTCTAAGTTTGATTTGGTTGGACCAAATAATTTAGAGCTGGTCTGGTTTAGTAAATAACCAGTTGGATTTAGTAGTTAATTTGGTCTTGGACCAGAATTAATGAACCGACTCGGTTATATCAAATTATTGGGCCAATTGGAATTCTGTGGTCTTGGGCCAAGAATTGGGCCTATAATTTGTGACCCAACCGAAAACTTTAATAAAATATTAAATTAGAAATTTCTATTTTTAGCATGTTTCTAGATTTAGAAAGTTTCCAAATTTAGTAAGTTTCCTGAAATGGAAAGTTTCCCAAAATAGTAATCTTCTATTTTTAGAAAGAAAACCTAAAATCCTCAAAACCAATATCAAGCTTGGATGTCTTGCCCAATCTTGTCAGCTACTTAACGCTTATTCAATTACAGATATGGCTTACAGTGTGAGGTGTCTGTTTTTGCGTAAGTAAAGTAGTATATAGTCACTAATTTCATTGGGAGTCCCAGACTTTAGTGATTATTTGGCTGTAAGAGATTGGTTTCCTTGACTGGGCCATCGGGAGTCCCGGGCCTTGAGACATCTGGTGAATTGGGCCTTGGGCCCAATCCACAACCGAGAGTTATATGGTTATAACTAGCTGTGTGTATGCTTACCAAGTAAAGCTAATTCCGGGTGACGGCCAGTGGTCCACCTTGTTTTTAGTTGAACATGGGTCTCGGAATCATTGCATTCATATGAGGTTAAACAAAGAAATTTTGAATGCAATGCGAGTCTTCTTATAGGTTTTAAGATTACTCTTTTATGAACTAAATAACTAAAACTCTATTGTCTCATAATTTCAGCTATGTCAAGCACAACAACACAAAACACTTTCTCGATCCGGTCTGCCCTTGAGAAGGACAAACTGAACGGATCAAACTTCCTGAACTGGTCCAGGAACCTGAGACTTGTGCTCAGGCAGGAACTGATGGCAAACCTGAAAGCGTTGTTTCAGGAGCAGGCCCGTACAGAGAGATTCCAAACTGTAAAGAATCTCTTGGACTGTAAAATGGCTAAGGATGCAGCAGTGAGTCCACATGTTCTGAAAATGATGGGTTATCTCGATCATTTGACAAGACTCGACTGTCCTATAAGCCAAGAGCTTGCTTGTGATATCGTTTTGCAGTCTCTTACTCCTGCATATGACCAGTTCACCTTGAACTATAATATGCATGGGTTGACAAAGACTTTGCCTGAGCTACATGGTATGCTCAAGACTGCAGAACCTAATCTGAAGAAGGCCAAGGACCCGTCTGTACTCATGGTGCAGAAGGGCAAGGGTTTTAAGAAATCTGCTGCAGACAAGGGAAAGGGCAAGGCTGTCAACAAAGAAAAAGACAAGCCCAAGCCCGTGCCTAAAGCTGGGCCTTCTGATATCTGCCACTTTTGCAAAGAGGCAGGGCATTATCGCAGGGACTGTAAGAAATACCAGGAAAGTCTGAAGGAGAAGAAGAAGTCCTTCGCGACTACATCTTCAGGTATTTTTGTTATTGAAGTAAATACTACTACTTCTGATAATACCACTTGGGTATTAGATACTGGATGTGGGGCTCATATTTGTACAAATGTGCAGGCGCTCAGCAACAGTAGAAGGTTGAAGCAAGGGCAAGTAGAGTTGCGGGTTGGCAATGGAGCGAAGGTTCCAGCACTGGCCGTTGGCACTTACTTGTTGTCTTTACCTTCTTGATTGATTTTAGAACTTGAGAATTGTTATTTTGTACCTGCTATAAGCAGAAATATCATTTCAGTTTCATTATTGGATTTACAAGGATTTGATTTTTCTATTAAGAATAAATTGTGTTCCTTTAATCTCAATGATATGTTCTATGGCTGTGCCCCTCTTATCAATGGGCTGTACATGCTGGATCAATCTACTCCAGTATATAACATTAATACAAAACGGTTCAAATCTAACGAAGAAAATGAAACGTTTCTCTGGCATTGTCGTTTGGGGCACATTAGTGAGAAACGCGTCAAGAGGCTCCATTCAAATGGACTCTTGGGCTCATTTGACTTTGAGTCTTGTGAGCAATGCGAATCTTGCCTAATGGGCAAAATGACACGGGCCCCTTTTAATAAACCTACAGAAAGGGCCAGTGAACTATTGGGCCTAATACATACTGACGTGTGTGGCCCAATGTCCACAAATGCTAGAGGAAACTATCAGTACTTCATTACATTCACTGATGATTTCAGTAGATATGGATATGTCTACTTGATGAAACATAAGTCGGAAACCTTTGAGAAGTTCAAAGAATTCCAGAATGAAGTACAGAACCAGCTTGGTAAGAGTATTAAGGCTCTTCGGTCGGACCGAGGAGGAGAATACTTGAGCCAGGAATTCCGTGATCATCAGAGTGAGTGTGGGATCATCTCCCAACTCACACCTCCTGGAACACCTCAGTGGAATGGTGTATCTGAGAGAAGGAATCGGACATTGTTAGATATGGTCCGATCCATGATGAGTCACACAGACCTTCCTATATCCCTTTGGGGATATGCTTTGCTGACCGCAACGTTCACACTGAACAGAGTGCCATCAAAAGCAGTAGCAAAGACACCATACGAGTTATGGACTGGAAAAGCTCCAGCAATGTCTTTTCTCAGAATTTGGGGTTGTGAAGCCTATGTCAAAAGATTAATCTCAGACAAGCTTACACCAAAATCTGACAAATGCTACTTCATTGGTTATCCTAGGGATACCAAGGCTTATTACTTCTATCTGCGATCCGAGAACAAGATCTTTGTTGCTCGGGATTGTACTTTTCTTGAGAGGGAATTTCTCTCTAAGAAAGATAGTGGGAGTAAGGTACAACTTGATGAAATTCAAGAAGGACAGGAACCTGTTCAACCTAATGAGGAAGAACAGCAGGATGAATTACATGAAGTTGTAATAGAACCTGAACCTGAAGTACCTGAAGTTCGAAGATCCGGAAGGATCCGTCACGAACCCGATAGATATCAGGGATTCCTCGTGACTAATTGCCATGATCTTTTGATCATTGACGGTGATGAACCCTCGAACTTTGCAGAAGCCATGATAGGCCCTGACTCCTCAAAGTGGCGTGAAGCCACTGAATCCGAGATGGACTCCATGTCTGTCAACCGAGTGTTTTCACTGGTTGACTTACCCGCTGGTGCTAAAGCCATCGAGTGTAAATGGATCTTCAAGAAGAAGATTGACATGGATGGAAATGTCCAGATTTACAAGGCCAGGTTGGTGGCAAAAGGTTTCAAACAAATTCATGGTATAGACTATGATGAAACCTATTCACCAGTGGCAATGATGAAATCAATTCGGATTCTCCTAGCAACTGCCGCTTATTATGATTATGAGATTTGGCAGATGGATGTGAAAACCGCCTTCCTGAATGGAATCTTGGAGGAGGATGTGTATATGACACAGCCTGACGGTTACATTGATCCTAAGAATGCTGGGAAAGTATGCAAACTTCATAAATCCATTTATGGATTGAAGCAAGCATCCAGGAGTTGGAATCTTCGTTTTGATGAGGCAATAAAGAATTTTGACTTCATCAGAAACAAGGAAGAACAATGTGTGTATAAGAAAACTAGTGGGAGCAAAGTGGCGTTTCTTATCCTATATGTCGATGACATATTGCTTCTTGGAAATGATATTCCAATGCTGAAGTCTGTTAAAGACTGGCTGGGAAGTTGTTTTTCCATGAAGGACATGGGTGAAGCCGCGTATGTTCTTGGAATCCGAATCTTTAGAGACAGATCTAAAAGGCTGGTTGGACTTTGTCAAGATTCTTATATAGACAAAGTCCTGCATCGATTCGGAATGGATAAATCCAAGAAGGGATTCACGCCAATGATACATGGTGCTACACTAAGTAAGGATCAGTGTCCTAAAACACCTGATGAGCTTAAGCGCATGAGTAGGATTCCTTATGCTTCGGCTATAGGATCTATCATGTATGCCATGATCTGTACTCGTCCTGATGTTGCTTATGCACTAAGCATGACGAGTAGGTACCAGTCTAATCCAGGTGAGAGTCACTGGATTGCCGTAAAGAATATCCTGAAATATTTGAGGAATACTAAGGATAAGTTCTTGATTTACGGAGGAAGTGAAGTGCTTGAAATGAGTGGATTCACGGATGCAAGTTTTCAGACAGATAAAGATGACTTCCGGTCACAGTCTGGTTACATCTTCTGTTTGAATGGCGGTGCAGTAAGTTGGAAGAGCTCCAAGCAGAGCACCGTGGCAGATTCCACAACTGAAGCTGAATACATCGCTGCTTCAGAAGCTGCGAAGGAAGGAGTTTGGATAAGGAACTTCTTGATTGAACTCGGTGTATTCCCAAATGCCACTGAGCCTCTAACACTGTATTGTGACAACAATGGTGCAATTGCTCAAGCTAAGGAACCGAGACATCATCAGAAATCCAAACATATTATGAGAAGGTATCACCTGATTCGTGATATAGTGAATAGAGGTGAAGTGATGGTCAGCAGAGTTCCCACTGATGAGAACGTGGCTGATCCGTTGACAAAGCCACTCCCGAGACCTAAGCACGAGTTGCATACTGCTGCTGTAGGAATTAGAGATATTCAAATGTAATCTCTTTTTGAGTGGGAGTTGTGAGGGCTTTATTTTAGTTATTTTGATTGGTTCATGTAAACATTTTAATGTTAATGAAATTTTATTTCTGGATTATTTTTAACTGTGATATAAAATAATCGTTCCAAAATGATTCATGTCATTATATATGGGCCATCGAAGTACATGAGTAGACTTGATCCTGAAACCCCATGTTTAACGAAATGACATAAATCATAGTGTCCATAGTCGAAGGTTGTTGAAATTTGAACACCAACAACCATTTGAGACTAGAGTGTGTTGAGACTTATGACCAAGTTTCGAGGGGTCATAGATGCGCGGCATCAAAGTCGACACATAGGTATATGCAGGGGAGCATATGACCGGACATGGCCCGCTGATGAGAACTCTACAAGATATTAATATATGTGTCATGAGAGGTTCTCATTTACGACTATAGAGTATAGTCCTTAGACCTGAGTTCGCATGCATGTGGCTGCACATGGATTGATGCGCTTTGATCATTGTCTAACGCTGTTTCGTAACTGGGAGCTATAAGGACCTTGGTTGGGTGTATTATGAAGTGTGTGGTTCATAGTGATGGAACAAGATGGGATTTGTCCCTGCCGTTTAACGGAGGTAATATCTCTAGGCCAATCGGAGACTTGATAGCTGGTAAGAGAGTGGCCACTCCCAAACGGACTTGCCCAAGTCGTTTGAATTGTCAGTATCAAATCTGGTCCGATGAACATGGTCTGGCTATATAAGGATGACACGCATCTTGCCTTATGCCAGATCGAGATATTGAGACAAAAGGATTAGGGAATGTAGGATTCCAGTACAAGTGGGAGATTGTTGGGAATGTCCTGAAATCTACTGTACTATCTATAGAAAGTATGATAAGTGTCGAGATCAGACATAAGTCATAAATACTGGGTGATCATGATGACTTGCTAGAGCCCGCTCTTGATCTATAAGTTTAGGACTTATTACCAGTATTGTATGATCCCAAAGGGTCACACACCATAGCTAACGGAAAGTTAAATGGAATTAATACGGTAAGATGCAAGGCATTTACTGTATTTGTACAGAGAATTGGGCCAGACAAAATACAGTCTTTTGTCTGATTTGGGTCTTGGGCCCAAAAGCCTAATAGGCCATTAGTTTAATTACTTGGGCCCATATAAGGAAGAGGGAGGCGCCACTTAGCCTAGTGGTCTGCGATTTTCAGGTCTGGCCGTCCTCTCTCTCTCTGTTGTTCCAGCTTTGGTCTAGCAGCCTGATCCAGTAGCTTGTAAGCGTGTGGATACCTAGGAGGAGCCGGTTATCATCAGCTCTTGCAGATCTCGATATTCCCTTGATCAATCCGCTGCAATCATAAGGTAATGATCCTGATCTGTTTATGATTCATCTGCAAATCACCTAGATCCTAGTTGATTATGTTAGGTTGTAATCTGATAATTACACCAATGAACACATATAATCTAACAAGAACACTTACCTGTCGTCGGCCTGCGTCGATCGATTCCACAAAGGTGTCGATCGATGCAAGGCGATTATGCCCACGGTTAAGTAGATAAAAAGTGTCTGATCCGCAATTGAACCGGCAAACCGTAAATCGTAACTGCATCGACCGATGCACAATGTGTGTCGATCGATGCAAAGCGATTCTGTCTGTTTCTCATGCCTCTGAACACACTTAAACAGAAAAATCAAATCACCAAAATCAAAACAAAAAATGAAAACAAAAACGAACCTAACAGTGGGTTGCCTCCCACTCAGCGCTCTTTTAAGGTCATTAGCTTGACCTTTCAGCTGAATCAGGCAGAAGGTGCGTTATCCATAGGCAGAATCTGACCTCTCGGAATCTCGGCCTTAGCCCAATAATGCTTCACCCTCTGTCCATTGACAGTAAATTCCTTACCTTCCTTGCTGATTAGAACGACAGCTCCATAAGGACGTACCTCCTTGATCGTGAAAGGACCAGACCACCTCGATCTCAGCTTACCTGGAAACAATTGCAAACGAGAGTTATACAAAAGTACATGATCATTAGGATCAAATTGTCTAGAGACAATCTTCTTGTCATGATAAGCTTTGGTCCTCTCCTTGTACAGCTTTGAGTTCTCATAAGCAAAATACCTAATCTCATCCAACTCATTAAGATGCACCAATCTTCTCTCTGCAGCAGAGTTAAGATCGAAATTCATCTGCTTCACAGCCCATGCTGCTTTGTGCTCAACCTCTACAGGCAGATGACATGCTTTTCCATACAGCAAATGGAATGGAGTAGTCCCAAGTGGTGTCTTGAATGCAGTCCGGTAAGCCCATAGTGCATCATCCAGCTTTGCTGTCAAATCCTTTCTTGTCTTCCCAACTGTCTTCTCTAAGATCTCCTTGATCTGTCTGTTAGAGACCTCGACTTGTCCACTAGTCTGAGGGTGATATGGAGTAGCAACTCGGTGATGAACTCCATGCTTCTGTAGCAGCTTCTCGAAGACCTTATTAATGAAATGTGATCCTCCATCACTAATTACTATCTGAGGTACTCCAAATCTAGGGAATATGATGGTTTTAAACAGCTTAATAACCACCGAAGAATCATTGGTTGGACTAGCTATTGCTTCCACCCACTTAGACACATAGTCCACAGCAACCAAGATAAACTTATTCCCATAGGATGAGGGAAAAGGACCCATAAAATCTATGCCCCAGCAATCGAAAACCTCAACCTCAAGAATGAAATTCTGAGGCATCTCATGCTTCTTACTGATTTTCCCTCTCCTCTGACAGGCATCACACTGAGAGACAAAAGAATGAGCGTCTCTAAACATCGTAGGCCACCAGAAACCTGCTTGCAGAACCTTAGACACAGTCTTGAAAGTAGCAAAATGTCCAGCATAATCTAATCCATGACAGTGGAATAGGATATCTGGAACCTCTGATTCAGCAATGCATCTCCTGTAAAGACCATCCGAACAGTGCTTGTAGAGATAAGGCTCATCCCAATAGTATCGTCTGAGCTCTCTGAAGAACTTCTTCTTTGCATACCACTTCAACTCATCTGGTTCAGTCTCTGCAGCCAGGTAATTAGCTATATCTGCATACCAGGGTGGAGTAGTCGTCGCGACAACATCAACTTCGAAGTCGTATTATCCAATTCGAACCTTAAAAGGTTTTGGGCTCGTATCCGCACTGCAACGATCGTCACACAGGGTAGCATCGATCGTTTCGTACTCGTCACATGCATCCATCGTCACAGATGTTGCATCGATCGATGCAATGCGATTAATCCGACAGTTCTGCAAATTCCTGTCCAAATCCATCTGGAATACTATCCTGATCATATTGACGTTCTCCTCAGGCAAAAAATCATTAATGGGGACGTCTTCTTCAACCAGAATCCTTGACATATGGTCAGGAACTCCGTTCTCAACTCCCTTCTTGTCTCTCACTTCAATATCAAACTCCTGAAGCAACAGAATCCATCTCAAAAATCTTGGCTTAGCATCCTTCTTCTGCATCAGATACTTCAGAGCTGAATGATCAGTGTGTACAATCACTTTAAAACCAAAAAGATAGGGCCGAAACTTCTCAAATGCAAAGACAACAACCAATAATTCCTTCTCTGTAGTGGCATAGTTCCTTTGCGCATTATCTAGTATCCTGCTGGCATAGTAAATAGCATGAAGTTTTATGTTCTTCTTCTGCCCCAGAACAGCTCCTACAGCATGAAGGAATGTTTAGTGTTAATCCAGATTCAATTCTTAGATTCAACAGTCCTAAACATGCAGATCTAGGTTCTCTTGAATAGAAACTTAATGGATCTCACCTTATACCTGTTTTATGCAGCGGAATGAAGGTACAGGTCAGAGATCAGCAGAACCACCAAGGGATGGATCCTCCAAAGGCTCACACACGCACACCGAAGGAAACTGGCTGCTAGACCGAGAGGAGGGAGGCCGCGCAGGGAGAGAGAGTTGGCGCAGGGGATTAGGGTTATTGGGATTCAGACTTAAGTTTTATTTATAAAACTTGTCTAGTTCCTTTTGGGCTTTTGGGCCCAAATACCAATCTGATTAAATCCCTTAGATTTAATCAGACCCATTATTCTCTCTCTAAGTACGACAAATGCCTGGCACTTTTACCGTACTTCTGCTAAGCCGTTCCAACACATTTTCCTGTTAGCTTAGGCGTGTGACCCATATGGTATCATATAATAAAGGCAATAAGTCCAAGACTTATAGATCATGAGCGGACTCTAGCAAGCCATCATGACCCCCAGTATTATATGACTTATGTCTGATCATTGACATACTCTTACTTTCTAGAGACAGTACCGAGATTACTGGACACAATTCCAACAATCTCCCACTTGTACTGGAATCTCTGTATTCATAATCCTTTTGTCTCAATATCTCGATTAGTCATAAGGCAAGATTAGTGTCATCCTTATAAAGCCTAATCTTGTTCATCGGACTCTGATTCGATACTGACAATCCAAACGACTCGGGAAAGTTCGTTTGAGCATGGCCATGCATTTTCCAGTATTCAAATCTCCGATTGGCCTAGAGATATTCACTCCATTTATATTGGAGGGACAAATTCCGTCTTGTTCCATCACTGTAAACTACTCATTTCATAATGTACCCAAACAAGGTCCTTATAACTATCGCAGAACGACAGCGTTAGACAATGATCAAAGTGCATCAGTCCATGTGCGGTCACATGCATGCGAACTCAGGTCTAAGGACTATACTCTATAGTCGTAGTAAGAATCTCTTATGACACAGATATAAATATCCTGAAGAGTTCTTATAATCGGGTCTTGTCCGGTCGTATGTACCCTACATACACCTATGTACTGACTTTGATGCCGTGCATCTATGACACACTGAGACTTTGTCATAAGTCACATACCAATCTAGTCTCACACGGTTGTTGGTGTTCCAATTTCAACAACCTTCGACTAGGGACATGATGATATAAGCCATCTATCAAATATAGGGTCTCATGATCAAGCTAAAATGACTTTGATAACTCAAGATCAAGTCACTTACTTCGATGACCTATAAAATGGTTCATATCACTTTGGAACGATTATTTCATCACAGTTAAAATAATCTTGAAATAATAATTTCATTAAACATAAGAAAATGTTTTACAAGAGCATATCAATAACTAAATAAAGCCCTCAAACTCCCACTCAAATTTAGATTACATTTCAATGTCTCTAATGCCTACAGCTTCAGTCAGATACTCGAGCTTAGGCCTTGGGAGTGGCTTTGTCAACGGATCAGCGACATTATCATCTGTCGGGACTCGGCTGATCTTGACTTCCTTTCTATTAACGATGTCACGTATCAAGTGAAATCTTCTTTGAACATGCTTGGATTTCTGATGTGATCTTGGTTCCTTTGCCTGAGCTATAGCACCATTGTTATCACAAAACAGTGCCAGAGGCTCAGCCGCATCTGGTATCACACCTAGTTCAATAATGAACTTTCGTATCCAAACAGCTTCCTTCGCTGCTTCTGAGGCGGCGATATATTCAGCTTCTGTAGTGGAATCAGCAACGGTGTCTTGCTTGGAGCTTCTCCAACTGATTGCACCGCCATTCAGACAAAAGATATAACCGGACTGTGACCGGAAATCATCTTGGTCTGTCTGGAAACTTGCGTCCGTGAATCCACTGACTTTAAGCACATCACTTCCACCGTATACCAAGAACTTGTCCTTTGTATGTCTTAGATACTTCAGGATGTTCTTGACGGCAATCCAATGGTTTTCACCTGGATTTGACTGGTATCTACTCGTCATGCTCAATGCATAAGCAACATCAGGACGAGTACAGATCATGGCATACATGATAGATCCTATTGCAGATGCATAAGGAATATTCTTCATGCGCTCAAGCTCAGCAGCCGTCGTAGGGCTCTGCTTCTTGCTTAGCGTTGTGCCATGTACCATTGGCGTGAAGCCCTTCTTGGAATCTTTCATGCTGAATCTTTGTAGGACTTTGTCAATGTATGAATCTTGACACAAGCCTATCAGCCTTCTAGATCTATCCCGGTAGATCCTGATTCCAAGAACGTATGCGGCTTCACCCATGTCTTTCATGGAAAAACAACTTCCAAGCCAGTCCTTTACAGACTTCAGCATTGGAACGTCGTTTCCGAGAAGCAGTATGTCATCGACATACAGAATAAGAAATACTATCTTGCTCCCACTAGTTTTCTTATACACGCATTGTTCTTCTTCGTTTCTGATGAAGTCAAATTGCTTGATCGCTTCATCAAAACGAAGATTCCAGCTCCTCGATGCTTGCTTCAATCCATAAATGGATTTATGAAGCTTGCATACTTTCCCAGCATTCTTTGGATCTATGTAACCGTCAGGTTGTGTCATATACACATCCTCTTCCAGAATTCCATTCAGGAAGGCGGTTTTTACGTCCATCTGCCAAATTTCATAATCATGAAAAGCTGCAGTTGCTAGTAGAATCCGAATAGATTTCATCATAGCCACTGGTGAATAGGTTTCATCGTAATCCACACCGTGAACTTGTCTGAAACCTTTTGCCACCAACCTGGCTTTATAAATCTGGACATTTCCATCCACGTCAATCTTCTTCTTGAAGATCCATTTGCACTCGATGACTTTTACACCAGCGGGTAAGTCAACCAACGAAAACACTTGGTTGACCGACATGGAGTCCATTTCGGAATCAGTGGCCTTACTCCACTTTGAGGAATCTGGGCCCATCATGGCTTGATTGAAGTTCGATGGTTCATCACCATCAATGATCAGAAGATCATGACAGTTAGTCACGAGGAATCCTTGATATCTCTCGGGTTCGTGACGGATCCTCCCGGATCTTCGAACTTCAGGTACTACAGGTTCAGGCTCTACAATTTCTTGTAGGTCCTCCTGCTGCTCTTCCTCATTAGGTTGAGCAGTATCCTGTTCATCTTGAATTTCTTCAAGCAGTACCTTACTCCCACTGTCTTTCTTAGAGAGAAACTCCCTCTCAAGAAAGTTACAATCCCGGGCAACAAAAATCTTGTTCTCGGAACGTAGATAGAAGTAATAAGCCTTGGTTTCTTTCGGATAACCAATGAAGTAGCATTTATCAGACTTTGGTGTAAGCTTGTCTGAGATTAATCTCTTGACATAGGCTTCACAACCCCAAATTCTAAGATAAGACAACACTGGAGCCACTCCAGTCCATAATTCATATGGTGTCTTTGCTACTGCTTTCGATGGCGCTCTATTTAGAGTGAACACTGCTGTTAGCAGAGCATATCCCCAAAGGGATATTGGAAGGTCTGTGTGACTCATCATAGATCGAACCATATCCAATAAGGTCCGATTTCTCCTCTCAGACACACCATTCCATTGAGGTGTTCCGGGAGGAGTGAGTTGGGATACGATCCCACACTCTCTTAGATGATCACTGAATTCTTGGCTTAAGTATTCTCCTCCTCGGTCGGACCGAAGAGCCTTAATGCTTTTGCCAAGTTGGTTCTGTACTTCATTTTGGAATTCTCTGAACTTCTCAAAAGATTCAGACTTATGTTTCATTAAATAAACATATCCATACCTACTGAAATCATCAGTGAAGGTAATGAAGTACTGATAGTTTCCTCTTGCATTTGTGGACATTGGGCCACACACATCTGTGTGTATCAGGCCCAATAAGTCACTGGCCCTCTCGTTAGGTTTATTAAAGGGGGCCCGTGTCATTTTGCCCATAATGCAGGATTCGCATTTCTCACATGACTCAAAGTCAAATGAGCCAAGAAGTCCATTCGAATGGAGCCTCTTGATGCGTTTCTCGCTGATGTGCCCTAAACGACAATGCCATAGAAACGTTCGGTTCTCCTCATTAGGTTTGAACCGTTTGGTATCAATGTTATAAATTGGCGCGGATTGATCGAGTATGTAAAGCTCATTCGTAAGAGGGGCACAACCATAGAACAAATTGTTGCGATTGAAGGAACATAATTTATTCTTAACTGAAAAATCATAACCTTCCAAATCCAACAAAGAAATTGAAATAATATTTCTGCTTATCGCAGGTATAAAATAACAATTATTGAGTTCTAAAATCAATCCCGAAGGTAAAGACAACAAGTATGTGCCTACAGCTAGTGCAGGAACTTTCGCTCCATTCCCAACTCGTAGCTCCACTTGTCCTTGCTTCAGCCTTCTACTGTTGCTGAGTGCCTGCATATTAGTACAAATATGAGCCCCACAACCAGTATCCATAACCCATGAGGTATTATCAGAAGTAGTTGTATTAACTTCTATAACAAAAATACCTGATGAAGAAGTCTCGAGAGTCTTCTTCTTCAATTCCTTTAGACCTTCTTGGAATTTCTTACATTCTCTCCTCCAATGCCCTGGTTCTTTACAGAACCTGCAGATGTCAGTAGGCCCAGCCTTAGACTTGGGCTTGGGCTTTGGCGTGTCCTTGTCCGAGACTTGGACGGCCTTAGCCTTTCCCTTATCCTTAGCAGAGGATTTCTTAAAGCCCTTGCCCTTCTGTACCAAAAGCACATTGGGGTCCTTGGCGGTTTTCCTCAAGTTGGGCTCTGCAGTCTTGAGCATTCCGTGAAGCTCAGGCAATGTCTTACTCAAGCCATGCATATTAAAGTTCAGAATGAACTGATCATAGCTTGCAGGTAAAGACTGCAGAACGATGTCGCAGGCAAGTTCCTGGCTGATAGGGCAGTCGAGTTTCTGAAGATGATCGAGATAACCCATCATCTTCAAGACATGAGGACTCACTGCCGCATTTGCAGCCAACTTGCAGTCTAAGAGGTTCTTAACTGTTTGAAACCTCTCAGTCCTTGCTTGCTCCTGAAAAAGCGATTTCAGGCTTGCCATTATCTCGATGGGTGACAACACACTCTCGAACTGCATTTGCAGCTCAGCAGTCATTGTCGCCAACATCAGGCAATAGACATCATTTTCATCTGACGAATGCTTTTCCCAAGCATTATGCAGAGTCCTGGCGGCATTGTTAGGAGGCCTCTCGGGGAGGGGATCACGAAGGACATAATCCTTCTTCTCCTGCTTGAGGACCAGCCTCAAGTTCCTTGACCACGTCAGGAAGTTCGTTCCAGTCAGCTTCTCCTTCTCGAGAACAGACCGGATTGAGAATGTGTTTTGTGTGCTTGTAGTAGTCATAGCTGAAATATATAGATAAAAAGGTTATTAGTTAATATGTTCAATATGATTAATCTTATATTATACTTAATATGATTAATCACGCATTATATTCAATAACATAAGTTACCCTCAATAGAATATAATGATTCCAAGATCCACATATAACTAAGATCTAAGTGGGCCACTGGCCATCACCCAACCTTAGCTTATATCGGTAAGCCCTATGTCGGCTAATTATATCCGTGATATAACTCTTGGTTGTGAATCTGGGCCCGAGGCCCAATCCACTCTGATGTCTCAAGGCCCGGGACTCCCGATGGCCTAGTCAAGAAAACCAGACTATACAGTCATGTAATCATTAATGTCTGGGACTCCCAATGACATTTATGAATCACAAACCGTCTTATCCACGCAAAAGTAGACACCCTCACACTGTAAGGCCATGAATACAATTGAATGGGCTTCGACAGCTGACATAGACTGGACAAGACATCCAACGCTTGATATTATTTGAGGTTTGTAGGTTTATTAAGATTTTATCCCAAAATAGAAGATTACTATTTTGGGAAACTTTCCTTTTTGGGAAACCTACTAATTTTGGAAACTTTCTAATTTTGGAAACTTTCTAAAATTGGAAACTTTCTAAAATCCAAAACATGCAAATCTAGAAACTTCTATTTTAAGAAACTTTCTAATTTCAAAATTTTGGAAACTTATTAATTCAAAATCGATTTTAATAATTATTTTATAAAAATAAATTTTAAATTAATCTGAAGAAAAGACTCAAATAATTGGCCCAATTGTTTTAACTTCTTGGCCCGAGGCCCAAGAATTGGTCCATGTCCAAGACATAACCCAATTGTCCAATTAAATGACATAACCGGTCTGGTTCATTAAAATTTGTCTAACCAAAATTAATTACTACGATGACCACAATTGTCAACCGGTTATTTACTAAACCGGATTTTCTCAATTTATTTGGTCCAACCAAATCAAATTAGAAAACCACTGGTTTAGGCACTAAATCCAATAATTATTTCGACATTGGATTTCTTATCCCGATTTAACCAGAACTTAATAAATTTTATTAAGTCTGTTTATTAAACCGTGACGGTTAAAATTTTTAATTGACTTAAACCGAACCATCACAAAAACCAAAATGAACCGACCATTAGGTCATGGCCGCAAGCATACCGCGATCGTGCATGATCCGGACAGCCGCAAGCCTTGTGATCGGGACGAGCTCGGCTTGTGATCGGGACGGGAGCGTGATCGTCGAGTCGGGTCGCTGGCTTCACACGATCGCCGAGCGATCGGGACAGCAACACACGCGAGCGGGACGACGAGGCAACGGGACGCGATCCTTGCGATCGATCCAATCGATCCGATCGGTCCATCCTCGCACGCAAGCGATCGATCGGCCATGATCACGCGATCGATCCATGATCGATCCGTGCATCAAAACGATCGGCCGACGCATACCAAACCTTGTTTGGTCCATGCGATTTCATAGTTAGGGTTTTAGGTTTTTAATTTGTTTCTTAAGTGTTTTACAAATCAGATTCAAGCAATACTCAGATTCAAAACACTTCTTAAACAATCCTAAAACTTGATTCTAAACAAGAAAAACCACAGAACCAATGGCTCTGATACCACTGAAGGAATGTTTAGTGTTAATCCAGATTCAATTCTTAGATTCAACAGTCCTAAACATGCAGATCTAGGTTCTCTTGAATAGAAACTTAATGGATCTCACCTTATACCTGTTTTATGCAGCGGAATGAAGGTACAGGTCAGAGATCAGCAGAACCACCAAGGGATGGATCCTCCAAAGGCTCACACACGCACACCGAAGGAAACTGGCTGCTAGACCGAGAGGAGGGAGGCCGCGCAGGGAGAGAGAGTTGGCGCAGGGGATTAGGGTTATTGGGATTCAGACTTAAGTTTTATTTATAAAACTTGTCTAGTTCCTTTTGGGCTTTTGGGCCCAAATACCAATCTGATTAAATCCCTTAGATTTAATCAGACCCATTAATCTCTCTCTAAGTACGACAAATGCCTGGCACTTTTACCGTACTTCTGCTAAGCCGTTCCAACACATTTTCCTGTTAGCTTAGGCGTGCGACCCATATGGGATCATATAATAAAGGCAATAAGTCCAAGACTTATAGATCATGAGCGGACTCTAGCAAGCCATCATGACCCCCAGTATTATATGACTTATGTCTGATCATTGACATACTCTTACTTTCTAGAGACAGTACCGAGATTACTGGACACAATTCCAACACAGCATAGTCGCTCGCATCACACATAACCTCAAAAGGTAAATCCCAATCTGGTGGCTGAACTATAGGAGCACTCACTAATGCTTGCTTGATCTGTTCAAATGCAGTCTGATAGTCTGCATTGAACTCAAACTTGGTATCCTTACACAGCAAAGCAGTTAGTGGTCTAGCAATCTTACTGAAATCCTTGATGAACCGTCTATAGAAACCAGCATGTCCAAGAAAGCTGCTCACAGGCTTCACAGAATCAGGCGCTTGAAGGCTGGTCATTACCTCAATCTTAGTTTGGTCTACTTCGATCCCCGCTTCAGACACTTTATGTCCAAGTACAATGCCATCTCTGACCATGAAATGGCACTTCTCCCAATTAAGAACCAAGTGCTTCTCCTCGCATCTAGCTAGCACTTTGCACAGATTATCCAAGCACTCATTATAAGATGACCCGTAGACTGAAAAGTCATCCATAAAAACCTCCATGAAATCCTCAATCATATCAATAAATATGGACATCATGCATCTCTGGAAAGTGGTTGGTGCATTACAAAGTCCAAAAGGCATCCTGCGGTATGCAAATGTGCCATATGGACAAGTAAAAGTAGTTTTTCCCTGATCCTCTGGATGGATGGGAATCTGGAAGAAGCCTAAATACCCATCGAGGCAGCAATAGTAAGGGTGATTTGCTAACTTCTCCAGCATCTGATCAATGAAAGGTAAAGGGAAATGATATTTCCTTGTCGCAGCATTGAGCTTCCTGTAATCTATGCACATCCGGTGTCCAGTCACAGTCCTTGTAGGAATCAGCTCGTTCTTCTCAGTCTTCACTACTGTAACTCCACCTTTCTTAGGCACTACATGGACTAGACTAACCCAATCGCTGTCTGAAATCGGATAGATGATCCCAGCATCTAGGAGCTTCATGATCTCCTTCTTTACCACATCCTTAAGATTAGGATTAAGTCTCCTCTGATGCTCAACTGATGCCTTAGACTCGTCCTCAAGATGTATTCGATGCATGCACAGCTCCGGAGAGATACTTGAAATGTCGTCAAGAGAATAGCCAAGAGCTTTGCGATGCGTGCGCAGCTTGCTTAGCAGTAAAGTGAGCTCTGCGTTGTTCAAACTAGCATTAACAATCACTGGATATGTCAAATTAGGTCCAGGAAATGCGTACCTTAGCCCGGATGGAAGTGGTTTCAGCTCAATTTTTGGGGCTTTTTCCTCTGCCCTGTTTCTGTCGACCTGCAATGATCGATGCGTTAGCTGTGTCGATCGATGCAACGTCGCGTCAGACACATCCAACTGCATCACTTGCTCAGCAGAATCCATTAGCCTCGCATAGCAGATTGCGGGCTCGTCCGGCAGGTATTCCAGCTCCATTATAGACCTCAGTAAAGCTCTCTCCAGTGGGTCCTCAGCATGTGTCTTATGAAAGTAATCTGCAGCCAAATCACTGAGTGTGTCCACATAAAAGGTCTGTCCGTCGATGGTTGGTCTCTTCACCAGTTTGTCCATATCAAAGCTCATCTTCAGATCACCTACATTCAGAATTATCTTACCTATCTGGCAGTCAATCATCGCACCAGCAGTAGCCAAGAAAGGCCTACCCAAAATCAGTGGATCCTTTGGTTCCTCTCCATACTGTAGAACCACAAAATCGGTAGGAATCACACATTGGCCAATCATAATAGGCACATCTTCCAATATTCCTTCAGGAATTCTGATTGTTCTGTCTGCTAAGACTAGTGAGATCCTAGTGGGCAGGAAGTCAGTCATCCCAAGTCTCTTGGCAATAGAGAAGGGCATAAGGTTCACACTCGAACCAAGATCACATAGAGATCTCTCAAATCTCTCCCTGTAGATACCACAATCCAACACAAAGCTTCCTGGATCTTTCAACTTCTCAGGAATTCTGTCATGAATCACTGCACTACACACCTCTGTGATCATCATTACACTCTCCTCATCAGACCATTTACCAGCTAGTAAGTCCTTAAGACATCTCTTCATCACAGGAGTAGTCTGCATAGAGTCAATCAAAGGCACTTCAATCTTCACCTTTTTGATGATCTCTTGGCACTTAGCATATTGCCTATCGTTCTTAGCTTTCCTGGGGTTCTTAGGAAAAGGGACCTTAGGCTTATAAACCCTTTCGTTCGACTTCTTCAGCTTTTCTGCATTTGAACTCTCAGCAGTCACCTTGCGTCGATCGTTGCTGGGTGACTCTGTTACGACCTCTGCGTCGAGCTTGGGTTCAGCATCTCTATTTTTGCCTTGCATCGACCGTTGCTTGGGTGCGTCGATCGATGCATTGCTAATTCCGCGGATCTCATCTTCCATCTCTTCAATTTCCACGATTTCCTCTAAACTCAACTGCTTTTTCTGGGCAGGAAACAGCTTCTTACCACTTCTTAATGTCACTGCATTGCACTGATACTTAGGATTAGCATCAGTCCGTCCCGGAAGAGATCCATCTGGCCTTTGAACATATCCAGCAGTCCTCACAACCTTAGCATCAAGCTCCTTCACATGTGTGCTCAAGGATTCAAACTTCCCATTAAGATCCTCATACACAACATCCAGCTTCTTGTTGAAGTCCACAGCAGTCTTAGTTTGTCCTTTCAGCAACTGTTCCATCATTGCTTCCATCTTGCTTTCATGAGCATTAGCAGCAGGAGGTGCTTGATATGAGGAAGATCCATAAGTCCTCTGATTACCTTGCTGAAAAGGTTTCTGAAAACCAGCATTCTGTCCATATCCATAAGAGTTCCGGTTGCTTGTGAAAGCACTCTTATATCCACCATTGAAGAACCTATTACCTTGCTGATTACCAAACATGTTTCCTTGGAATCCAGAGTTATTGATGTAGTTCACATCCTCTTCCTGGTGATCTTCTTCAGCTCCAAACACCTCAACATCCTGAGCAAAGTGGACAGCCTTCTTTGCAGTCAACAAACTGTGAACAGTGTCCAGCTAGTTCCTAATATCAGCTATCTCCAGATTATCAATCTTGCCACCAGACTCCTTCCTTCTCTTATCAGCAGTCTTGGTGCTATTACTGCTCACCAAGTTATCTATCAATGTCTTAGCCTGCTCAGGAGTCCTAGTATTGAAATTACCATTGCTGGCATTATCCAATGCAGACTGATAATGTAAATCAATGCCTCTGAAGAATATGCCCAGCAGTGTCACTTCAGAGAATCCATGGTGCGGACAGTCTCGTTGGTACTTCTTAAACATCATCCAGGCAGTCTTAAGAGGCTCTGTAGGACCTTGGGTGAAGGTGAGAATATCCTGTCTCGACTGATCAGAGTGAGCATCATCATAAAAGTGCCTCAAGAACTCTCTCTTCACAGCATCCCAAGTAGTAAACTTTCCAGGTGCAAGTTGCTTCAGCCAAGCTAAAGCCTCTCCAGCGAGAGAATAGGGGAAAAGCTTAAGGTAGAGAAAATCATAGTTCACCCCATTGTACTTCATCCCAGTGACGAAGTCCTCAAAGTCATCAATGTGATCCATCGGCTGCTCATGTGGGAGACCCTGGAACGGATTCTGTCTCAGCAGAGTGTAGTAAACAGTCTTGATCTCAAAATCATTCCTCTCAAATCCAGGAGGTACAATTGCTGACCGGTTAGCATAGAACTCATTTGGTCGGTTATAGTCAGCAAGAGTCCTCTCATTAGCAGCAACCATCTGCCTCTGACCTTCAGGTTCAGGTTGAGGTTCAGGTTCAGGGATCACTCGTCCCTCAGCATCAATCCTTTGCCCAGCATCATTGTACGGATTGTTCTGTCGGTCTCTTAGGACACCTTCAGCATCAGGTATCAGAATCAAGCGATTGTTGTTCATCCTTGCTCGCTGACCCTTTCTGTTTGTTCTCTCTAATCTAGCAAGTTCCTCAAGCCTGAGATTCACGAGATTAGAGTTTGGATTACTTCTGGTCTCACACGTCTGCATAAACCGTCGGTAATCGCAGTGCAACGATCGATGCTAAGATGCAACGATCGATTCAACTCAAATTCGCCCTGCAACGATCGATCCAGAGGATGCGTCGATCGATGCTAAGCGAATATCAGACCTGCGACAGAGAAAAACAGAAAATTAGTAACCAAAAACTAAAACGAAAAACCTAGTCTAAACCCTAAGTTCAAATCTATCGGAGACTCAAAAGAGTCCCCGGCAACGGCGCCAAAAACTTGATACGATCAGAGTTTTAATCCCTAGATCTACACTGCAAATGCACAGACGTGACAGTGGTATATAGGGTATCGAAATCCATAGGGACTCTAGACCTTACGATAGATTGTAGAACGGTCAAGTTAAGCTAGGAGAGATTAATTAGAAACTAAATAGCAAGCAGGAAATTAAATCAAATAGCAGGAGTGGTTTGTAAGCAATCAACTAAAAGCGCTAAGTCTAGGGATTTCTAGGAAAATCAGACAAGTAAATTAACTATCAGTCAGGATCAAATTAAGTCCGGTTCTAGAACTCAAACATATATATAGAATTAACCAACTTTCGTTGCGAAAATTCTCTAAGTCTAATAGCAGAAACCCAAATTTCTTTGCAGTTTCTAACAGATTAAACTAGCCTTAAGTGCAAGTTCGATATGTTCACAATTCAATTAAACCAAATTTCTTTGCGGATAATTCAATTGCTCAACCTAAATAGTTCAGATTCTAAATCACACTTTCATGCACTACAAGAAAAAGCTCTATTCTTAGCACACGAAAAACGCCATCGTATGTATATGATGGCGTTTGTGATAATGCTATGTCTGCCCCAGCTATAATAGGTCGGCAATATATAATAGCACTTCGTCCGTGCTATAATATCTTGTATATATAATAGCGATAGTTTCCCTTGCTATAATTAGATCCGAGCCGAGCCAAGCCGAGCCAAATTTTTTTTTTTTTATTATTATTATTATTATATATATATATATATATATATATATATATATATATATATATTTGTATCAATCGAATTTATATAAAAAAATATTTAAAACAATTTTATTAATAAACCAAAAATGTTTACACAAAGAATTATATATGAAATCTACACTTGTTTCATCAGTATACTCAAACCAACAAAATGAAACATAAGTCGAAATAAAAGCAGCAGCAACTGCTCAACCACAAACGCTCTCTGAAAAGCAGCAACGCAGACTTGTTATGTTCCATCCTTCAATGATCTTCTCATCATACCTTTGCCTTTGCTTCACCAACTAGTTTCTTAAGAAGACCATGTCCAGGATCCTGCCAACACCAGAACAAGATCCACTGTTAACAACATATAGATACAGTGTCTGTTCAATGATAGACATTAATAGCTGGCAGGAGCTGAAGAATGAAGAATGAATCAAACACCCGGGACAAAGAACTAAAAGAAGAGGGTTTGCTGTTATTCAAAGGAAGTAGAAGAAATTGGGAGATATAAATAAGTTTCTTCAGATTCATTTCGGGTCATGCTTTGTTGTTGTTGTAATTCTGTAATCAAACTACAAAGCTATTCATTTACATCAATAATATTCAGTTCATCTCAATTACAGAGAATTACAGAGAGATTCTAGAGGTCAAGATAGCTAAACTCTATCATTCAAACATGCACAAAATTACAAAGGAAAGTTAATCACCTTTTGTGCTCGCCATGTCAGGTATTTGTGCTGTGCTTCAAGATTAGCTCTCACCTGAGATGGCTCCATCTCCTTCTTCACTTGGATTGTCATCTCAAGTCATGCATGTAGGGTAAGAGAAGTGATATAATCACTCATGTTAAACTGTTAAACCTTAGCTTTTGGCCAGCACACAAATATGAGTATACCTGATAGTATTCAAGGAACGCAGAGAACAAAGCCTTATGTTTTTCTTGGCTAGACGAAAATCTAGTCCACATCACCAAAGGCGAAAAGAACTTTATGGATTCAGCAGTCAGTTTTCCTCCCCATGGGAAAATCTGCAAGAAACCTCAGATCAGTCATCTATATGATGATGATTACTTCATACACACATGGAGTTAGTGTTCCTAAACATTTCTTGTTCTCACCTCAGCATATTTGTGATATATGGACATGATGTTTTTGTAATACTTGTCTTGGTAATCTGTTTGGGAGAGAAGGATGTTGACAACATTTTCTAAATAAGAGAGGTTTATAGAAAGAGAAAGAGAAGCTTACCTTGCTTTTCTTTTACATGAAGCTTATGCTCTGCAAGATTGAAGGGATTGCTCTTAGAAGTCTTTACTCGTATCTGCACATAAGAATAGATTCATCAATTACAGTGCCATGTAGAGCCATCAGCTCTTGCATTCTCCTCTGTTTTATAGCTTCTAGTTATGGATCCGCCTAAACAAAAGGACGTAGAAGGAGCAGATATATTAACATAAAATTGCAATACTTTTAACTTTTGAAAGAAGAATTATCATCGGCTAACAAGATTCAGTGTCATGAATAATGTAAAACTAATCTAACAACTGAAATAAAAACAAAAAAAGACAATCGGCTGCTCACTCTGATACAAAACAACACTCATTTTTCCTAGTAGATACTAGATAGAAGCACATATAATTCATAGTATGCCAAGTGAGATGAAAGTAGCCAGATAGAGATGAATTCATCATCAAATAAGATCTAAGCAAAAGAGCAATGACTAACGAAGTAAAGATTAGTTCGAAAGTAGCATAATCCAATGGCATTGAATGAAGAAAATATGGAGTCACAACTATTAGACAGGACAGATCCACCCCAATGGAATTTATTAATTCAAATACTAAGTAACAATCATAAATATCAAGTGTCTAAAGCTATCTAACTAAAAACTGATACTTTCATCTGTTACACATGAAAAAAAAACACTTCTTTTTCGAGATCTCATTCAAAGGAACATAGTTTCAATCAAGAACAGAAATTAATCATACACAATCCGTTCAAATTCACGTTCCGTTCCAGAAAGGAGGAAGTAAAATTCGTTGCTAAGAAGGAACGAAATCATTGCATAATCTCGAGGATAAATTGCCCATAAACCCTAACAAAATTCGAGTTCAAGAGAGTTAAAAAAAAAAAAAAAACTGAAACAAGCGTAAGAATTTACGACATGGAAATAGTTGAAGAACTCAAAAGAAGAATGAAAAGGAAAAAACACACTTGCCCAACACTTTCGCAAGAACCCCCACATAATAATCTAGGACATCGGATATGGAAGAAACCCATTGCTGGAGTTTATCCAAAATCACCGTCCAATACGTGTTTTGGGCGAGATCAGTAGAAGAAGAGGGTTCGAAAATTGAAGAAGAAAAGGAAGAGAAGGAAGATATAATTCTTCCGTAAGTTCCGAAATTGATGGTTAACGAAGAAGACGAAGGGAATAATTGGCTATTGATAATGTCTTCGTCGAGACTGAGTCGCTCAGTGCTAGGGTCAGAGAGAAGGAAATAGTTAGATCTAGGGTTGAAGAAGAAGAGAAAGAAATTTTAGACGGCAAAAAAAAAGTTGGGACTATTTTGTTTTTGGTCAGAGCTTTTTGTGCTTTTGATAAAAGAGAAATTTTTAAGTGTTTGGCGGTTTAAGAAAATTTGGCTAAATTTTGGCGGATTACGTGGTTTTTGTTTCCCGCTTACTAAATTACTGTCGTAGCGTTATTTAAGTGTTATTATAAGTAACAAAAATTAAAAATTTAGATTCGATAGCAGTTTGAAAAACCGTGCTATTATATTATGCTATCAATGTCCACAATTTTTGTAGTGATGTCAATTTAATAACCTAAAGTATAGATTCTAAGTGATCAAGTTAAAAACTAGTATTAAGCACAATTCAGGTTGAAGAACAATTAAGTTATAAATCCTAAACTGATAAATTAATCTAACAAGTCATGAAAACCTTTATGAGAATCCCTAAACCTAACTATGAATCTACTCAGATATGATTAATGAAACACAAATCATAGAATAAATAGATTGCATAAATAAGGAGTAAGAATAAAAGGGGTTCGAAATCTTCTCCAAAAGCTGGAAGCAGTACAGTATTAGATCAGCCCCAAAAGCTCCAAAATCTCTATGCTCAAATTATGAAAGCGTATCCAGAATTAAACACCAAAAACCTAATTATAAAGCTCTAATTACGGCTGGGGCTTCTTTGTAATTATTGGAAACTTCTGGTCCAAAGTGCAATTTCCAAACTCTTCATTAAACCGCCGAGAATAAGTCTGACTCGCATGTGTGTCGATCGATGCACGAGGTGTGTCGATCGATGCAATCCTCTGTTTTGGACAGTGAACTCTATCTCTCGGGCTAATGCTCCAAAATGCTCCAGAAAGCGCCATAATCACCAAATCCGCTCCAAACGTGCATATACCTAATAACACCTGTAAAAGACTCTAAAGAAACACCAAAAGATTCTAAAACATACTTGTATCATGGTCTAAAACCGGTGAAAACCATGATATATCACACAACATCAAGAAGGAGTCCAAGGTTAATAACACCTTGCACCCATGCCCGAAGGCACAAACAATACTATGCCCACTTGTGCATACATATCATGAACCCCTCCCAGCCCGAAGGCCCACACAACCGGCTCACCCGGTATTTCCTCGTCGGCCCGTCGGCCAATACACTTGGGGGGGGGGGGGGGGGGCACGCCAAAACCCCCTTTCGACGATACAAGGGTCGCGTACCAAAACTCGATATACGCGAGCCGCCAAGAAACACCCTTTCGGGGGATCTAAACAGTTCCATCAAACATAGTCTTCACACACAAGCAACATTTTCAGTTCAAATGATAACCTAATGTCTAGGTTTCGTTTTCAGTTTAAGCGACAACCTATATTCTAGGTTCTTATCAATCACATCAACGCAAATCATCCGCTAGAACTACACTATCTAGGAAAAACACTATTAAACGAGGATTCTATTCTCAACACTGTAGTAGAATAAAGGAAAGATCAAGTTCGGTCCTCACCGTAGTCACAACAACGAACGATTGCCTATTTGGACAGAATTGCTGCTACAACGTCGACGAATCGCTTCCCTATGCTCCCAAGACCGAAATCGGTTTTCCTTCAACCGAGATCTAGATATATAAGTCCACAATGCCCCTGCCAAGTATCGGGTCAAGCGGACCTCGTTTGCCCATCCCAAACATAGATCCAATAAACCATCATAGATTCGCAACAACACAGACGCGTTTTGAAAAAATGGTCATAACTCTAAAACGGTAAATCTGATCGGAGCGATTCCTACCTTTCTATAAAGAGCAGACCGATATATTTCTAATGCTATATTGTGCATTCTGTGGATCCTTACGGTTCAACGGAAAAATGCTTTTAAAGATGACAACCAGATTGATGACGGAAATCCGAGAAATCTTTTCCGGAAAGCTTCTTCTTTATGTCTCTAACACGATGGGGCTTCTCTCCGACAGGTCTACAGTCGCAGGAGATCGACGGCTGATGGCTCTAATTTCCGCAGAGATTCGCCGAAGATTTCCTCTCATGCCTCTTTCTCTTGTGCCTCCTCCTTTTATAGAAAAAAGGTGGAAACCCTAGGTTTAGCTAATGGGCTAGAGGACTTTTGGGCTTTTCTTTCTTTTTTTTCAAAAATTTAAAACGGGCCGGACCAGGGCCATTACACTTCTCCTCAAAGACATGAACGTAGCCGTAAATCTACTAACCTTTACATTTGTTTGCATTTCTTATTATGTTCGAGCTCTGAAAGCTAATGTTTTTACATATGTTTCCAGCTTCCAAATGTTTTGGGTTTCGTCTTTGGGGTGCTTCAGATGATACTTTACATGGTATACAAGAAACCTGGGGCGATGGTTTTGGAGCCACCAGGGATTAAGCTCCAGGACATATCTGAACATGTTGTCGATGTCGTGAGGCTTAGTTCGATGGTTTGTTCCTCACAGATGAGACCTTTGGTGCCACAGGACAGTACCGACATGGAAGATACCATTTCCATTGATGAGAAGATCAAAGGAGACATTGAGAAAATTAAGGATAACAAAGAAATGCTTCATTTTTTGATATGATCATGACTAGCAAGGAGAATATAGAGCTTGAACTAAAGCTTGAACCTGTGGATGCTAAGCTTGAACCAGAGGATATACATGGAGATAAGGATGTCCTAACTGCACCAAGTGGACCAATGACCCGAGCAAGAGCTAAGCTGTTCAACAAAGCCATTGGAGGAATGCTTAATCACTTAAGCATGGAGCATGAAGAATACAAACAAACCATTCTGGTTTTGATTCAGGCCCAAAGAGATCACTAATTGGGTATGTGAATCAATTGTACTCTTTTTCCCTTATCCAAGTTTTGTCCCAATGGGTTTTTTTGGAAAGGTTTTTAATGAGCCAATTGTTTCACATTGTTTTGGCCCATTAGTTGATTTTCCTCAAGCCCAGAAGCTCAATTTCGTGTATGACCATTTAAAATTCGAAATCAGACTTGTAATAAGTGTTTTAGCTAGTTCCTAGGTCATTTAATGCTCGCTCTTCATGCAAGCCTTCTTCTGAACTTTACTTATTTCCCTGTACTTGTTTCATTTCGAATTTATCCAATCTTTTTTATCAAAATCTTTATGAGTTTGGATCAAACAAATCTGTTGGTGTTTCATATCAACAAACCCTTGATTTCTTTTGGTGTGATTCTGAAAGAGACTAAGTTGTGGTGTTTAGAGATTCATTCCGCAAATCTCTGATCTAACCAATCGATCATCTTATTCCTTCCATCATCACGGCTTCTCAGCCACAATCTATCCAAGTCTCAACCTCACAAGTGCCGATGTAGATCTCATCAAGTGGTATCAGAGCACACTTGAGAAGTTGAGTTTTCTATCTATCATTTTCGTTTTTATTGTTCATGTTCTGTTTTCTGTGTTCATCATAGATTTACAGATTTGTTGTGTTTGTTTTGTCTATCATTATGTCTATCACTTTCGCTTGATCATTTGCAGTATTTTATCATCAAAATCATCATTTCAGTCACTGATTTGTTCATCACCATATACCAGTACGAAAATAACTCTTCATCTTCTGATCTGATTTGTTCATCACTGTTTGAAGTTGTTGTTGTGTTGATTTGTTTCTAGTCATTTATAAATCGTCATCTTGTGTTTCTGTTTTAAGTTCGGCATCAACTTTCTATAAAAACAGTTACTGCTGAGTTTGTGTGAATTGTTTCAGGATGTCTGAAGAAGAAGAAGAAACCAGTATCAACAGAAGTCAGAAACTCTTGGCTGAAGCTATTACAGCCCAAATTACTGCTCAATTGAATAAGGTAATGGATGACAAGTTTGAGGCTATGAGAGAAGAGCTGAATGTCAAGTCATCAAACAAGGATAAGCAGTTAACAGGAAGAGGTAGTCATGCTTCTGAAAGAGAAAGAAAACAAGAAACCAGAGAAGAAAGAAGGCGAATAAGAGATGAAGGTGCACATGGTTATTATAGTCATTCATCTCAGAGAAGCCATAGAAGATCTAGCCGTACAAGGGAAGTCAGAGACTTAATGCAAGAGAACCTCAAAGGATTGAAAATCAAAATCCCATCCTTTCATGGAACCAACAATCCAGATGCTTACTTGGATTGGGAGAAGAAGATTGAGCTGGTCTTTAACTGTCAAAATTATGCAGAAGTAAACAGAGTTAAAGTGGCTGCTACTGGATTCTATGATTATGCTTTGAGCTGGTGGGATCAGATTGTCACTTCTAGGAGACGCAATGGAGAGTATCCTCTCGAAACTTGGTCAGAATTGAAGCTCCTTGTGAGAAGAAGGTTTGTGCCAAGTCATTATCACCGTGAGCTTCACTCCAAGCTAAGGAAGCTGTCCCAAGGCAACCGATCAGTAGAGGATTATTATCAAGAGATGGAAACCCTGATGCTGAGAGCACATATTTCTGAAGATAAAGAAGCTACTATGTCTCGGTTTCTAGGAGGATTAAATAGAGAAGTGCAAGATAGAGTGGAGATGCAGCACTATGAGGATATTGAAGAAATGTTACATAAAGCAATTCTGGTTGAGCAGCAAGTTAAGAGGAAAGGAACCTCAAGGCCTAGTTATGATTCAAGCAAGCTGAGCTATCAAAGAGAGGGAAAGCAAATCATGACTCCAAAACCAGAAGCTAAGCCATTCACAGCCAATCAAGAGAAGGACAAAGGAAAATCAGAAGCTACTGCAACTAGGACAAGTGATCTTAAGTGTTATAAGTGCCAAGGCAGAGGACATTATGCAAATGAGTGCACTAACCGCAGAATCATGGTTATTAGAGACAATGGGGAGTTTGAGTCCGAGGATGAACCTGAGCAAGGAGATCAATCATCTTATGAAGATTGTAAAAGAGTAGACAAAGTACTGTCTCTTGTTGCGAGAAGGTCTTTGAGCATCCAAAGCCAAACTGAAGAGCAAGAGCAGAGGGAGAATCTGTTTCACACTAGATGTCATGTCAAAGAAAAAGTCTGTAGCTTAATCATTGATGGAGGTAGCTGTACCAATGTGGCAAGTGAAACAATGGTTAAGAAGCTCTGTTTGGAGGAAAAGAAGCATCCTAAACCATATAAGATTCAGTGGCTTAACGACGAAGGGGAAATGAAGGTCAAGAACCAAGTGCTTGTGCCATTCTCTATTGGAAAGTATGAGGATGAAGTTCTGTGTGATGTTCTACCTATGAAAGCTGGACATATTCTTCTTGGACGTCCATGGCAATCTGATAAGAGAGTGATTCATGATGGCTTCACCAACAAGCACACTATTATGTTCAAGGGCAGAAAGACCACTCTCATTCCTATGACACCACAAAAGGTTTATGAGGATCAACTCTATCTCCAACGCAAGGAAACCAGGTTAAGCAAACAACCAAATCTTTTTATAAAGGCTAATGAAGTTAAGAAATCTATTTGTTCAGATAAGCCTATCTTGTTGTTTGTATTTAAAGAAGCTCGTCTGAGCTTGACTAACCAAGCACCGGCCTTGCCGAGTGAACTAAGTGAGCTTTTACAGGATTATAAGGATGTGTTTCCAGAGGAGAATCCAAGTGGTTTACCACCAATTCGTGGCATTGAACATCATATTGACTTCATACCAGGAGCCACCTTACCAAACAGACCAGCATACCGCACCAATCATGTGGAAACAAAAGAGCTGCAAAGACAAGTTGATGAGCTCATGGCCAAAGGACATATCAGAGAAAGCATGAGTCCATGTGTTGTACCAGTCTTACTTGTGCCTAAAAAGGATGGGAGTTGGCGCATGTGTGTTGATTGTAGAGCAATCAACAATATCACTGTAAAGTATCGACACCCTATTCCTAGATTAGATGATATGCTTGATGAATTGCATGGTTCTAGCATATTTTCTAAAATTGATCTTAAAAGTGGTTATCATCAGATTAGGATGAAGGAGGGTGATGAATGGAAAACTGCATTTAAAACTAAGCATGGTTTATATGAATGGTTAGTTATGCCATTTGGTTTGACAAATGCACCTAGTACATTCATGAGGTTAATGAATCATGTTCTTAGAGCTTTCATTGGACATTTTGTTGTAGTGTATTTTGATGATATTCTGATTTACAGCAAAATTTTAGAAGAGCATGTTCAGCATCTTAATTCTGTCTTAAGTGTTCTTAGACATGAGGAACTCTATGCTAACTTCAGCAAATGCACATTTTGCACAGATAACCTTGTCTTTCTAGGTTTTGTTGTAAGTGCAGATGGAGTTAAGGTAGATGAGGAAAAAGTCAAGGCTATTAAAGAGTGGTCAAGTCCTAAGACAGTAGGAGAAGTGAGAAGCTTTCACGGTCTTGATGGGTTCTATAGACGTTTTGTCAAGGACTTTAGCACCATTGCTGCACCACTCACTGAAGTTATCAAAAAAGAAGTCGGTTGGAAATGGGAACAAGCGCAGGAAGAAGCATTCCGGACCCTTAAAGAGAAGCTTACTAATGCTCCTGTCTTGGTCTTACATGATTTTCTTAAAACATTTGAAATTGAGTGTGATGCCTCAGGTATAGGAATTGGAGCTGTTCTAATGCAAGAAAAGAAGCCCATTGCCTATTTCAGTGAAAAGCTTGGAGGAGCTACCTTGAACTACCCAACTTATGATAAGGAGCTATATGCCTTCACTACAAGAAAACAAGCTTTTTGCGACTGCGTATATAGTCGCAAATCAGTCGCTATATTACTTTTTGCGACTATTTAGCGACTAACTGCATTAGTCGCGAATCTGTGGTCGCTAAATTTATTAGTCGCTATATTAGTCGCTAAATTACGACTATTTAGCGACTATATATATTTTGTGAATATTAGTCGCTATATAAGTCGCTAAATTAGCGACTAATATAGCGACTCGGTAGCGACGAATATAGCGACTATATATATTTTGTTAAAATTAATCGTTATTGAGTCGCTAAAAATAGCGACTCAGTAGCGACTGATTTGCGACTGATTAGCGACTAATAATAATAATAAAAATTAATATTAATTTGATATATACTAATTAGATCATAATTAATATATTAATTATATGCTAATCCACAAACAAAATTTATATTAAATATTAAATAATATACTAATTATATGCTAATCCACAAACAAAATTAACTAAATAAAATTTATATTAAACATATTATGTTTACAATTCATACAATTCATACAAAAGAAGATAACAAAAATCAGACCAACTCATATCACTAACATCACTAACATGATATGCTACAACTTATATCACTAACATCACTAAATCAGACCAATTCATACTCCTTTTTCTACTGCCTTTGAAAACCAGTGCAATGCCTTGGTGTGACCATGTCTTAATCCTCGCAGACCAAAGTAGTAGAACAATCCAATTTTATACATCGCCGCAGCATTGCCTTTCTATGCCTGATACTCCAATATCTGCTAGTTCAGCATATAATTTGACAGCTTTATCATGCATCTGTAACAGAAGGGTGAATCAATAACAATTCAAAAGATAGAAAGTACGTTTGATAAGAAACTCGTAAGCTTAAAGATGTCATCTTTGCAGAATTCAGGTGGACAACAATATGCAACTTTGTCTAATCATAAAGAGCAAACAAATGAAACCTCCATAAGTTTCATGTTAAAAGTTCAAATTGCTTACATATCGTCGCAGATACGTGAACGCAAGTGCCATCTTCGACTGCGTATTCCCACCGCCAGCTGCAAAGTTATGGTGAAGAAACGACTTGCTTTTGCTCTTCTCTTCGCTGCTCCTGCTCCAATCAAAGTGTGCATCAACTCCTTAGCTCCTCTTCCCTTAGCCATGTATATGGTGCAACAACTGATGATATACAGAAACACAACAGAAGAATAAGAAGACGAGCCAATTCAAAAGTCCAAGTCACCAGAAGAAATAAACTAAATGATGCTAATATCAGAAGCATCAAAGTTTCACAAGAGAAATCTAAGTACCTGAGGATGAGCTTGAGCACCCTTGATGTCTTTTGCAACATGAAGAGGAAGATCAAAAGTGGCGCAGCCAAGAGAGTACACTATGACATATTGTAGAGGAGAAAGAACACGGTGGTTTTAGGCAGAGAGTACCGTCGCCACAAAATCTAACACACATATGTCTGTGCAGACACCTACAACCACAATCTTAGACCCCATAAACACACATGGATGTTTCGAGTAAGTTAAAGATAAGCCTAAAAAGCACTGAACTTGTTTAACATAACTCATCATATTATCAGAAAACTTAAGACTTTGATCAGTTTTCCTTAACCCAATCCACAAACACATTAGAACCATCAAAGACTGTATTTTACGTGTTAACCATAAAAACTTTGTAGAACATGAATCAGAGTGAAAGATACCTTTCTTTCTCTCGCGGCTGGAGGAAGAGCCAGCAACAAAATTTTCAGAAGCGTAACCATCTATATGTAACATCGAGTTGAGAAGAGGAAGCAGCAGCAGATGAAGCAGAGATCTTCTACAAAGCTTTATTCGCTGCTTAGGGATTCGAAGAGAGATGGATGATTAGGGATTTGATTTGGGTGATTAAGGATTCGATTTGGGTTTCTATCTGGAGAATCTGAGACTGAGAATCTCTACTTAGTCATTCGATTTTTTCTGCAACGCCTCTCAATTCCTAATCATCCATATCTTTCTACAAAGCTTCTACAAAGCGATTGAGGGTAAAATCAACTGAGAATCGCTTTGTAGGATCGACTGAGAATCGCTTTCTATAGAGAAAATATGACTGAGAAAGCTTCGAGTGAGAACGAGAAACGAATAGATATGGATGATTAGGGATTCGATTTGGGTTTCAATCTGGAAATCTGGGACTAAGAATCCAAGAGAGATGAGGAGATGAAGAACTATGGTGGGTAAGGGTTTTCCAATTAGGAATTCGTATTGAATTGTTCTCATAATTTTTCTAAGTGTTGAAAAGTATTTTCGAAGTGCGGGAAATCAATTTTGGGCCAAAAATTGGAAATTGGGTTCGAGCGGGATTCCAAAAAATTTCGATCAAAAATTTTAGAGTTAATTAGGCGGATTAATTAATACGAAATTCGCTACATTTTGATATTTAATCGCTAATTAATGTCACAATTTAGTTAGGTTTAGTTTACATTATTAATAGCTTGAGGTTTAAAGTTTATAATTTAAGATTTGGAGTTTAGGGTATATAGTTAATTCATTATGTTTAGATTCTTTCTTTAGGGTCCAAGATAAACTAATATAAAAGAGGACATAAACCCTAAACTATATTTTTCCTTACCTAAACCATATTTTCTTAACTTAAATCTTAAACATTCCTTCATCCAAAACCGAACCAAATCTAAACCCTAAACATTTGTTCTTTATTTTCTCTAAACCCTAAATCATACCCTAAACCATACACCCAAAACCCTATATTCATTAGCAAAGTATAATAATAACAATATATAGATCATGATTAATGGCTACATTTAGATTTTACAGATTATAATTACTAGTTTAAGTCTTGAGATTTAAAGTATGATTTATAGTTTGTGGTATAGAATTTGAGAGTTTATGTTTATTAAGGTTTTAAAATATTAGAAATAGAAAATAAAAATTGTTTCTACGAGTGCTGAATCTTTGTTTAGTTTTAGATATAATAAAGTAATCAAAGTTTTTTATTTATTAGATTTTGTTTATAATTTAGAGTTTTATGATTTATTTAGGATTTAGGGTAAAGGTTTGAAAGGTAATGTTTAAGATTTTAAGTGTTGTACTTAATTTTATATGTTATATAGTAATTGGGGTTTTAGTTATTAAATTTATGTTTATAATTTAGAGTTTTAAGGTTTGTTTAAGGTTTAGGGTATATGGTTTGAAGGATAATGTTTAAAGTTTCAAGTGTTGTACTTAATTTTATATGTTATATTGTAACTGGGGTTTTATTTATGAGATTCTGTTTATAATTTATAATTATAGGATGTATTTAGGGTTTAGGGTATAAGGTTTGAAAGGAAATGTTTAAGGTTTCAAATGTTTTACTTAATTGTATATGTTATATAGTAATTGGGGTTTTAGTTATTAAATTTTTGTTTATAATTTAGAGTTTTAGGGTTAGTTTTAGAGTTTTAGGGTATAGGGTTTGAAGGGTAATGTGTAAGATTTTTAGTGTTGTACTTAATTTTGTATATTATATAGTAGTTAGAAAACGTTCCTCTCTGTTTTTTTTTTTAATTTTGTCTGAACATTATCGCAAAATAAGTGTGTGGCTGAAGAGAAATCGTGTTGATCCATGTTTGTATATATATAAATTTTTGCGACTATTTTGCGACTAATATAGCGACTGATTCGCAAAATTAGTTACAAGTTAGGTACACCCGGTTCAGAACATTAAAAACGTGTTTTATACCGACTTTTAGCGACTAAAAAAATACGGTTTAGCGACCTGCCGAATTTAGTCGCTAAATAGTCGCTATTTAGCGACTATTTAGCGACGTATTACTTGTGGTCGCAATTTAGCTACTAAAGAGCGACTATTCTCTATTAGTCGCAATATCAGTCGCAACTGAGTCGCTAAGTAGTCGCAAAATTTAGCGACTATACAATCAGTCGCAACTTAGAGTCGCAAAATGCCTGTTTTCTTGTAGTGCTTGGTCCGGGCCTTGCAAACATGACAACATTATATGTGGCCTAAGGAGTTCATCATCCATACTGACCATGAATCTCTCAAGCACATGAAAGGTCAGCAAAAACTTAATAAGAGACATGCTCGGTGGGTTGAATTCATTGAAACATTCCCTTATGTCATCAAGTATAAGAAAGGTAAAGATAATGTAGTTGCTGATGCATTATCCAGAAGGTACACTCTACTCTCTACTCTTGATGCAAAGCTTTTGGGATTTGAACAGATTAAAGAGCTTTATGAAACTGATTCTGATTTTCAAGATATATATAAAGCTTGTGATAAATTTGCTTCTGGACATTACCATAGACAAGATGGGTTCCTGTTTTATGAGAACCGCTTGTGTGTGCCTAATTGTTCTCTTCGAGACTTGTTTGTTAGGGAAGCTCATGGTGGAGGTCTCATGGGACACTTTGGCATTGCCAAAACACTTGAGGTGATGAAAGACCACTTCCGTTGGCCCAATATGAAGAGAGATGCTGAGAGAGTCTGTGGTAGATGTGTCACTTGTAAGCAAGCCAAATCAAAAGTTCAGCCAAACGGTTTGTATACTCCTCTTCCTATTCCTTTGCATCCTTGGAATGATATTTCTATGGATTTTGTTCTTGGATTTCCTAGGACCAGGACTGGTAAAGATTCTATATTTGTTGTGGTTGATAGATTTTCGAAAATGGCACATTTCATTGCATGTAACAAGTCTGATGATGCATCTCATGTAGCAAATCTGTTCTTTAGAGAAATTGTTAGGTTGCATGGAATGCCTAGGACTATAGTTTCTGATAGAGATACTAAGTTCCTTAGCTACTTTTGGAAAACCTTGTGGTCTAAGTTAGGGACTAAGCTGTTATTTTCTACTACATGTCACCCTCAAACTGATGGCCAAACTGAAGTTGTTAATAGGACTTTAGGAACTCTCCTGCGTGCATTAATCAAAAAGAATCTTAGAACATGGGAGGATTGTTTGCCTCATATAGTATTTGCATACAATCATGTTGTGCATTCTGCTTCTAAGTATTCACCATTTCAGATTGTTTATGGCTTTAATCCTATGTCACCTTTGGATCTAATTCCTTTACCTTTGAGTGAAAGAGCTAGCATTGATGGAAAGAAAAAGGCAGAGTTGGTTAAGCAGATCCATGAACAAGCTAGAAAGAACATAGAAGAAAAGACCAAGCATTATGTTCAACAAGCTAACAAAGGCAGGCACCAACTGATCTTTGAAGAAGGAGACCTTGTGTGGGTGCATCTGAGGAAAGAAAGATTTCCAGTTGAAAGGAAATCAAAGCTCATGCCAAAGACCGACGGACCTTTCAAAATAATCAGGAGGATTGGTGACAATGCCTACCAGCTGGATCTCCAAGGTAAGTATAATGTAAGTTCTAGTTTCAATGTTTCTGATCTTGTTCCTTTTATTGCAGATGAAGCAGATTTGAGGTCAAATCTTTCTCAAGTGGGAGAGGATGATATGATCATGACTAGCAAGGAGAATATGGAGCTTGAACCAGAGCTTGAACCTGAGGATGCTAAGCTTGAACCAGAGGATATACATGGAGATAAGGATGTCCTAACTGCACCAAGTGGACCAATGACCCGAGCAAGAGCTAAGCTGTTCAACAAAGCCATTGGAGGAATGCTTAATCACTTAAGCATGGAGCATAAAGAATACAATCAAACCATTCTGGTTTTGATTCAGGCCCAAAGAGATCACTAATTGGGTATGTGAATCAATTGTACTCTCTTTCCCTTATCCAAGTTTTGTCCCAATGGGTTTTCTTGGAAAGGTTTTTAATGAGGCAATTGTTTCACATTGTTTTGGCCCATTAGTTGATTTTCCTCAAGCCCAGAAGCTCAATTTCGTGTATGACCATTTAAAATTCGAAATCAGACTTGTAATAAGTGTTTTAGCTAGTTCCTAGGTAATTTAATGCTTGCTCTTCATGCAAGCCTTCTTCTGAACTCTACTTATTTCCATGTACTTGTTTCATTTCGAATTTATCCAATCTTTTTATCAAAAATCTTTCTGAGTTTGGATCAAACAAATATGTTGGTGTTTCATATCAACAAACCCTTGATTTCTTTTGGTGTGATTCTGAAAGAGACTAAGTTGTGGTGTTTAGAGATTCATTCCGCAAATCTCTGCTCTAACCAATCGATCATCTTATTCCTTCCATCATCACGGCTTCTCAGCCACAATCTATCCAAGTCTCAATCTCACAAGTGCCGATCTAGGGAAGATCTCATCATTTTCTAAGAGTTAATCAGCTCTTAAGTATCAAGTGTCGATGTGTATGTCTTAGTTTCTTGCGTGTTAAGTTAAGGTTTAATGTTAAATCACGGTCTGCATATCTCTCTATCTCTCTCTCGATCTATAATGTAAACTAAGTCTTATTAAGTAATTGAATATCTCGTTATCTTTTATGTATGGGTTCCTTTGTACAAATAAAAAGATATGTTTGTCTATTGTCTTTATTGAAGCAGGAAAAGCCAACATATTTGGTTAATTAATGGAACTAGGTGAAGCAGGAAGCGGAAGAAGAGGAAGACGAAGACGAAGACGAAGAAGAAGAAAGCAGGAAGCGGATTATCCCTGGTTTGGATAGACCGAGTTTACCAAAACTTTTAGTGGTTTGTCCGTAATTGGCAGAAACAATGACCCATCTATCTTAATGTTGTCTTCCTCACCAAAATTATCCTTGCAAGTTGCTATCTTCGGGGCTTCTCCATCTCCAAATTTGAGAATCAAATCGTCGAAGTTGATTTTCTCTGGGTATACCTCATGTTTTGTGATAGGGAATATTTATCGAAAGAATCCCAGATATAAGAACGATTGAGTGCCGCTCTAAAGGTGTCTTGCCTTGTCCTTTGTGGTATAACCGGCAAAATTGCTTGAAATCTCTGCCTAGAAATATTGTTTTCCCACCAAAAGGCTTCGATCTGCCGCTTCGTCAACCTGTGATAGAATTTCTCGCAAAGACCAATCAACGACCTTGAATGTGTGATGGTGTGCCATAGGCGCTTCGTCTATTACTGATTTATTTTGCTGGGGCATGTCTAAATTCAGCCAAAGATCTATCATGGAGCGGTAACTCTTTCTCAACTTCAATTAAGGTATATCCTTTAAGCTCTTCCGGAGAGAGTTCTAGGCTTGGGAAATCTATGATCTTTCTCTGTTTCCGTAGTTGGTCTTCTGCCATGTATTCCCAGCAATGGTTCCAAAGCTTACATGGCTTGGATACCTCACAATAGATCAATAACATGACAAACAGGCCGCGTAGCAAATAGGGTGAAGCCCACTGTGCTGCTTCGTCCATCACGTCATGCCATTATTTGTTGTCTTCTAACAACTCTTGTGCGTAGCAAGCTGCTTTGTAACAGTCATGTAGGACTCCGCCGATAGTTTTTAAATCATTGAAACTCCGCGACCCTCTTGCTATGTTGAACAATATTCGTAGGTAATACAAATCTTCAGAGTTCGGGTGTATGTTCACGATTTTACCGATACTTACGTACCCTTTTTGATTTCTCCTCGAATAAATCTTTTGTGTGTTATCCAAGGTGAAGTATTTGGGGAGATCAACATAACATAGTTTTTTGACATCTTCAAACATATTGCATAGCTCGAACCACTTAATGAGCATTGTCATACTATGTCTGTAACGGTACTCCACATTTTCTATGTCCTCATATTCCCCAAAAACCATTGGGTTCTCTCCTGGCAGATGCACCAGTAGTTTTTGTACTGCTGGATTGTGATGGTGTATACCAAATTTTAAGATCCTCCACATTGACTCGCATACGGATAAATATCGGCAATCAAGATATTCCGAAATCTCATCCCTATTTCTCTGCACATCTATTGTGTCCTTGCTATGACCTATACCAGGTTGACCCTTCTGAAAAATCATGGTTGCCTTGTCTACTCCTTTTGTGATATACTTGAAGAGATATTTTATCGCGGTAGACTTGTTGCACCATTCCACATTTATATGTGATTTGAACCTTTTTAGAATGGTCAAATTGTGAGGGACTACGAACCGGTTATCCAGCTTGGTTGTTCCTTTCAAAATAAATTTGCCATTAGCACACCTCCTATATTGGAAAAATCTTGCATCGTCCATTGCGGTGTTTTGTATAAAAGCCTTTGGGTACTTTTTGAAGCATTTGCCCTTTTCCATGCACGGTGATGAAGGACGATTCGTTCTGCATGGACCGTGGATCATGAAATGCTCCACAAGAGCGTAACCTTATCCGTTAGTTTCTTTGTGAGGTATCTCTACAGTTATTATATTGCCAATCTCCTTCAGTGTAGGCTTGGAGTCACCGCTAGGCAGCCAAAGGAGTATATGTGCATGTGGGAGGCCTCTTTTCTGGAATTCGATTGTGTATACAAATGGTGCAGGAAATAGTATAAATTATATTAGGAGATTTCAATACATAAATGTTGAAGTTGTTAGTTCGTTTCAGAGTAAGTACTTGCAACTGGTTTTTTTGAAAAATCTGCCCTTGTTTATCTTTGTTAACAGCTCGTCCAGCTTCATCTTAAATACTCAGCATTCTAGTTCGGGTCTTTTGTTTGCATTGTCGTTGCCGTACATGGCTAAGTGTTCAGTAATTTCTTTCCACTTTGGGTTAGCCGTCATTGTTATAAACAAATCTGGGTTACCAAACCATCTACAAATGGCCACTGCATCATGGTATTTCTCGACCATGTATCTAGGGCTTCAAGTGTAAGTTGCAGGGAGTATGACCCTTCACCCAACCAAATTAGCGTCTGAGTCCCTCTTGCTAACAACATATCTAACGTTGTTGTATAGCTATGCTCTTAGTTTTTTCTGGTTGTTCTAATGCCACCATAATGTTCTTGTTCGATTGACGTGTATGCGTCAACGATATACTGGTGGAGAAAACGTTTGGAGCGCACTATTGTCATTCCCTCGGTGAGCCGTGTCTGGATTTGGTAAGCGTAGAATTACCGTTTTGTAACAAATTTCCTTTGTCTGCTCGGACCTACAAATTGCCGCACTGAAATTCCTTCATGGTATCCAATTTCTATGTATGGGAAAGCAGGGGTTATTGTAACGCCATGAAAAGGGGGTTGATGTCGCTTAATTTCTGAGTCCCGTTTGATTTGTGGCTAACAATTATATCGCTGTCCCCTTTAGTGGTATCAAAGTTCCTGACAATCACCTAACAATCTCCTTTATGGACGTCATATCATACTGCCGTCCTCTTTTCCTTTGGCCGATCAGCCTTATCTTGAATTATGTATCGTCACCCTCTTCATGCATGTCCATGGCATTTCTAAACACTTTGGCCAGCGTATTTTATGTGTCTACCATTGTAAGTAACTCCTTTACCATTTCCTGGTCCAGGTCCCCCTTGTTTGTTGTCCGGTTAACTGTTGAGAGCTTGTTGGCCAACTCATTCACCGTGTGAAATATGTAAAGTTGAAAGTATTCGGGTGTTTCCCTTTTAGGGGTGCCATATAACCTATTCTATGGTAGTTTTGTCCATGAATCCAATAAGTGAATGGCCCGCCGCTTCTACTCATCACTCACAGTATGGTCTAATTTCGCGTCCATTGATGTGAAACCGAATAGTGAGTTCTAGATTCTGATATTAATTTGGTAGTACCGGGAATCAGTCAATATCCTTTTCAAAGGTAGTGGTGGCTGCGACTCTGGTAGTAGTCTGCACGTCCTTGTTGGCAGCATATCGTAAAAACGGGGACATTGTTGGGTCCTCTAGTGCCAATATTCTCTTGGATCCAAACCAAAGCATGCACCGGCAATTTATAATCGCTTTTTTTTCTCTTTACATGTTTTTACAGTTCCTCTTCAATTTTTTCCCTATCATTAAAGTGTATTTTTAGTATCTTTGAGACTGGTACCCTCAATTTTATTATTAAAATTGCTAATTGAAGATGTATTTTTCAGAGGCCTTAGGAGTAGACAACGAAGACATCAATTATTGGAAACATTTTTGAAATTGGTGATATTATCACTACTCAACCGTATGGACGATACATTTCTGGAACAATTTCAAACTATTTTATATAAATTCAGACATTTTAATCGGTTCAGAAGCTAACCATGTCCTCTATCTACACAGTTTATAGTATGCACCAAACATATTATTTCAACACTTACTCACCAAACTAAACATTATTCGGTTTTGTTTTGTTATTTTGTGGGTTCGGAAGGGAAAAGCATAGTGTTTAGGGCTACCTTTTGACTTGCGACGCACTCTTTTGGCAAGTAGTATTTGCATTCGTAGTTGTCTGACTGTCTTTTGCGCATCTCTTCCGACCGTTACAACATCTCCTCCTCCATGTATTTGTTTATCTTTGGTCCCTATTTTAATGTTGTATGGTATTGATTTTGTAAGACGGTGGTATGCATTGATGTAGGTATACATACGTAGAGTAAGAGTCATGCCGAATTACCGTGGACGTTTGTAACTGAGAAACTATCTTCAAGCACGGCAATCATTTCACCTACCAGACATTAATGTAAGTAGAGTTGCAAGTGGTTTTTAAATCCAGGAAAGGGAGAGGTATGATTTGCCTATATATCAGAGTTGGAACGGTGGTTTCACATACCGAAGCCGTCGTTCCCAGCAGTTTCTTCAGCCGGGAAGTCACGCTTAATTCTTTTCGTATCTGAACTGCCGGAGCCGCACTCGGGTTTCCTTTTTCCTGGTGTCTTTACCCGCATGTTGGTGGAATTTTTTGTTGATGTGGACGCCCATTAAATTATTGATTGACAATTGCTTTTCTGTTCATGGTGGGCAATCATTACGCCAGTTGTACATTTAAGCAGAAGCATTTATTTTCGTGTCCGTTTTTTTTTTTTTGCATATCATATCCAGCTATTCACACTCTTAAGCGCTAATCTGAAGCCCATAATACGATCGAAAAAATTTCACATCTATTACTTAGGCTTCCATCGGTGGGGCCCAACCTCTCCTGTTTTGTATTGGGATATTAGGCAAAACTAACACTTTTTGGCGTAGCATTTAGGAAAGTAACACTTCTGTGTTTGTAATTAATCGGATGACACTTTATTACTGTTATAAAAAGTGAAACTCGGTTTTGCCCCTAGCACTGTGAGACACGGCCAGCTAGAGCGCGTGTGAGGTATTGTCGAAGGGCAGACACGTGACTGTCACCTTATCAGCGTGGCGCGTGAGTGTTTAGCAACTGACATGATGCTGATTTTATCTATATTATTATTTCCCGCCAATGTCTTGCATTTAATGCTAATTAGGCTTACTGAGCCTATTTAATTAATAGAATCTTTAGTTAAATTCCAGAATTTACCTCCCTTCCTCACAGATCTAGGTTATCAATCCGTTTGGTGGTTGTCGAGGATAGTTGTTTGGAATTAAATTCAGTGGTTTTGTGGTTAATTTTCGCTCCAGAACTGCATTAATGGCAGCGGTAAGAATTCATCCCTTCTAATTATACCGTTTGTAAATCTGTAAAAAAAATTCCTGTGTGAATCTGTCGGAGTGGAAGTATGAACGTGCACTAGTGGTTTACTGTTCATATGAACGTCGTCAACGGCGTGAACCTGAAATTTTTCCTTTTTCGTGAGTTTTGGATCTCTTTCTTACTCTATATTCGCTATTTTGGAAGTATGAAGTATCTGCATCTTAGTTTTGCTTTGTTCTTATGAACATATGTGACGTCTGAAACAGAGGTCTGTTCAGATTCCGTTTTTACTGTGACGCTGAATTTCAATGAGGTTCACAAATTTTTGTGTTTAATGAACGTTCATTAGTGTGAAGACATGTGTTTTTGCTAACAAATCATGTTTGCATATCCCTATTTTGATCAGGTTCACCTCGATCCTGTCTACGTCGTGGCTGGGAAATGGAATCGTTCCAACAACGGAGAATGGGAATTCAGCATTGATTACCAGGCGTACGGGAGGTGCATAAACTTGCGCAGCGATGACACACCTGAATCATACAAGTCCCGGGTGTTGAAGGAGTTCGATGCTGAACATGGAACAATCTGTAAGCTGACGTATGTGGCACCGGCGACGATGTGTTCAATTGCAGCGTCGAAGATGCCGCCAATATGTATTGGGAGCGGAGATGGACTGGAGACTTTCAAAGTGATTAGAAGAAAGAACGAGGGTGTTAGTTTATATGCTGAGTTTGAAGAGTGTGGTAGAAGCAGTATGTTTAAAGAAGCAAGACAATGTGGTTTGGACATACCTCCGAAGCTTAGTCAAAGTGGTGGTAGCGTGTCGTTGAATATGAGTAAAAAGGCAAAAGAAAGAGTTTATGATGTCGCGGCAAAAGCTGGCCAACGTTCTGGCGGGAGTTCTTTCCAGGACTTGCTTTTAAGCCAAAGCGCTAGTAGTGTGTTTGGAGCAGATTGCTCATACGGTGGTGGAACAACTTCAGGAAGCATTGGGGCATTTGTTGCTAGAGGGGCAAAGTCGATTGTTGAAGCATTGGAAGCCTCGGAGGAGGTTGTCTTTCCTACAGTCGATACATTTGTGACTGAAACGCAAAACTTTGATGGCCTTGATTCTGTCGACGAGGAGGAAGAAAACGATGCCATTCTGCCAGCGGTAAGCGAGGAGTCGTCGGGCAGCGAAGATGGGTCAGACAATGATGATGATCATGAAGAGACATCTGGTGAACAGAGACCTATTGGACAGACATCTGCTGGACAGACACCTACCGGACAGACATCTGCTCAACTGAAACCTAGTGGACAGACAAACACTGTGCAGAGATCCTCTGAACAGACGACTGCTGATGCAGATACTGGAGGAGAGTATGATTGTTTCGATCTAACTCAGTGGACACAACAGCTTAACAGGGCGTTTGAAGATGCTGATGGACCGGGTAATGAGCAACAGGAATTGGTGTCTTCTTTAACTCAGAACACAATGGAGCCTACACCTTCAGGTGGTATGCTGTTGAGCCTGCAAAACATATATGAGGATATCCGCGATCAAGCAGATATGTTTGCGCAAGATGCTCAACCTATGTTTGACGACGAGATAAAAGGTGGGAAAGAACTAGGTGATATTGATATAATAGCAGAAGATGATGGTGTATATGTTGGGCGGTTGTTCAAAAGCAAGAAGGATTTACAGGTAACGATGTGTGTTTATGCTATAAAGAGGCTGTTTCACTTCCGTACTCCGCGGTCCAATCCGGATAAGATAGTAATGGAATGTGTGGACCCTAAATGTGATTGGAGGGTTTTTGCTAAAGTTGTGCCATTTTCTTCTTATTTTGAGATAAGGAAAGTAGAATTGCACCACTCTTGCGACATTAACTCTAGAACCGAGAACAGCAAGCATGCCACTGCAAGGGTTATAGCAGAGCTGATGAAGAAAAAGTATGGGAATGGAAAATCTGGTCCTAGGCCGAGAGACTTGCCTCTGATGTTGATGGAGGAGCTGTCAGTGACTGTGTCGTACTGGAAAGCGTGGAGAGCCAGAGAGTTGGCTATTGAGGAAATCCACGGATCAGCAGAGGGCAGCTACAGGTTACTTCCGGCGTATTTGTATTTGATGCGCAAAGCAAATCCATGAACTGTTTACAATCTGCATTGCATTGATTACTTAGAAGAGGGTAAGATCGTGAAGCGGTTTGAAAGCCTATTTTTCTCGTTTGGTGCCTCCATTGAAGGTATTCCATGGCTACGGAACGTATTAGTTGTAGACGCGACACAACTGTGGGGTAAATACAGAGGGTGCATGATAACTGCGAGTTTCCAGGACGGGAACTTTCAGATTTTCCCCATTGCATTTGCCGTTGTTGACGGTGAGAACCATGACTCTTGAGAGTGGTTCATGCGAAACTTGGTAGAGGTTGTCCCTGACTCCACCGATCTGGTCATTGTCTCTGACCGTCATTCAGGAATCTACAAAGCAATTAGTCTGGTCTACCCCTTGGCCAACCACGGAGCTTGCGTTGTACACTTGGAACGCAATGTAGGGAGAAAGTTCAAGGTAGAGGGTTTAGGGGATCTAGTGTCGAATGCTGCTCGGGCATATAGGAACGGCCACTTCCTCGGTGCTATGAATGAGATAGGCTTACGCAGTGCTGCCTGTGTGAAATGGTTAGAAGATATTGGGTTTGAGCACTGGACACGGGTTCATGGAAAGGGAGAACGGTATAATTTGATGAGTAGCAACATTGCCGAGTCCTTGAACGCTGCGCTCGCGAAAGGTAAATATTTTCCAATTACTTCCACCGTTGAGTTCATACGGACAATGCTGATGCGGTGGTTTTGTCTGAGACAAAAAGTGGCTGCGAAGAGCCAGTCGATAGTGACCCCAGAGGTGGACAAGTTGCTTCTTACGTTGGCGGAAGATTCAATAAAATTGGTAGTCACGCAAGCGTCACCGTGGAGTGTGCAAGTTACGTCCCTCACCGATAAGCGGTATCATGTTGCCTTAAACACTGGTGAATGCACATGCAAGGTTTACGACAGGCTAAAGCTACCTTGTTGCCACGCAATTGCCGCAGCGAAATTTATGGGAATAAACCCCCTGACTTTGTGCTCCAAATGGTATGGTTTAGAGACATGGAAGCGCGCTTATGCGGGCAGCGTATTACCCGTACCTAACTCAGCTGAAGACGATGAGTATGTCCCGGCGGAGCTTAAAAATATGGATCTTCATCCCCCGCATACGAGGAGACCCTCTGGAAGGCCGCCAAATAAGAGAAAGAAATCGATGTTTGAAATCTTTGTAAGTTGTGAAGTTTTCTCCACTGCGGTCGAACAAGAACCTTTGGCTATGACTGTTGTCGTGTATCTTTCTTTTGCAGGGTAGTGCGGGCCCCACCAAAAAAAAGACGCCAAATAAGTGTGGAAGATGTCGCCAGCCTGGACATAACCGGACAAATTGCAAGAACCCGATCTGATACGGCCCGGGAACAATATGAATGAACGTTCATTATTTTAGCATGTACGTACATTAATCGGTTATGCACGTTCACCATTTTTGGGATGTACGTACGTAAGTCTGTTATAACTATGTTTGTATTTTGGGGGTTTTTTGGAATGGTCGTGCATTTTTTTGATACGCTGCATTTGACCTTAAAGGATGTATTATAGTATCGCCATGCATGGGAAAATGAAGTATTGTATCGCCGGAAAATTTTGGAATGAACGTGCATGTTGGATCTATGTATGGTCATTTTGTTACTAACGTTCATATGTCTCGTATGTACGTTCATGGTTAATATATGAACGTTCATATATTACTTACGTTTACTTTTCCTTGTCTTATCCCCCTAAACTATAAACAATTGAACACATAGCCCTTGATGACTTAACAGGATATGTGTTAAATTTTGAGTAGACCTACCACCCAATGCTACTTAATGGTTTGTGTAATTACTGGATCACCGTCAATATTTTAGTTAAATCAATTTATAAATTATTTCATAAACATTTGGCAATAAGGTTTGAATACAAAGTGTTTTGAATTGATGAGAAACGGGACAAACGTTCTTAAAACATAAATATCATTACAACAATATAAAGAGAGTTGTGGTTTAGGCTTAAATAACAAAGATGGCAAAACATAAATATTCATAATAAAATGCAATTTCAGATAGTAGCATGCTCCATAGTCCACGCCTCAGCAAGGGATTTGAACACAACATTGTCCGATATGTAGACGTCGGCAATTTCATCAACAACCTGATCATCTTCTCCAACTTTTGGTTCTTTCAGCAAAGAATGAATTGATTCCAGAAGTTTTGGAATGGTGTCCAGAATTGTCCACTCCCTCAAGACCATCAACTTAGGAATTAAAACGTACCCATTCTTATCAATGTTCGGATGATAGACCTTTGTTTTAAAGAAGAACCTTGGTGGTTTGAAAGGATATTCAACAGGAAACCAAAGAGAAAATTTGAACACGCCTCCTTCGTATGGAGAATTTTCAGGTCCAATCATCATGCCTTCCCACTTGTAAAAGTCATCTTCAACCGGACCAATGCTAACAAATGGAAGTGGATTCTTCTCCAAACTTTTCAGAGCCTTCTTAACATGTATTTGTAGGAGCGACATGATTTCCTGAATGAAACGCAAGTAACATATTTAGATATATATATATATATATATATATATATATATATATATATATATATATATATTTCTGAATTACAACAACATATGGAAACGCATGCAACATGTTTAGTAAAAACACATGTAAAAACTCTTCAACCTTTCTCTTATAAGGCGAAAGGAAAGCATTAAAAATTGAAAGTGTATTTAGAAACTGGGCAAATGAAAGATGAAAGAGATACATAATTGTAAATGAGAAAGAGACAGAGATACCTAAACTCGAACAATGAAAGGAAGAAATAAGTGTAACTAATCGATATATTTGTATATGTAAATCTGACTCTTTATATAGACAAAGGAAATGGGTGTGCAGTTAAATTTGGAAATAGTGAACCGATGCAACTTTTAAATCACTGACAAGTTACATCTTTCCAATTCATTCATGTTTGACCAAGCACACACTTTCCAACATGTGACTTTTCATACAAAAAGAAATCTTTATCTCAAATGTAACTACACCGTTCAATAAATATATTCTACCCAATTAATACTGTCGCCGAATGAGTTTAGGTTGGATAAGGAATGGTTTAAAAATGTCTAGTCAATTATATATAGGCCTTTAAGTTGCAACAATTGGACCGGTATAACGAAGAGGCGCATATAGGGAAAGGATCCAACCATCTCGTATAACGTGTAAACATTAATGACACGTTTATCGGGTTTGTGAAGCGTGGCTTGTAGAACACATAACCGTCACGTCGTGGGAAAAGCGAATCGTCGCGAATCTAAAAAAGCAAAGTTAATGATTAGCAGTTACATATGTGACTCTCTATATATATCTACTTACAAAGCATCGTCAGTTCACATCTTCCCAGATTACTCAACAAATCACCCTTGGCCCAATTGCCCTCTCCAAATTCTCTTAATCTAAAATGCCTAATCCTCATGTATATTGGCCCTGGAAACGTTTCAATGATCCGCCATACGAAACGCGCTCGGTGACAAAGAGGCGGAGGGAGGCATCAGGTACACCATTCAACTTGCTTGGGCTCCCGGAAGATCTAATAAGGAAGATCCTAGTTCTAGTCTGCGAAAATGACATGCAGGATCTCCGGCACTCGAGGATTACATGCACCAATTTGAATAACTTGTCTCTGACTGATGAGTTCTATGCCGCCATTAATCTGAAGAAGATGCATCGCTGGGTTTGGGCTCCACGTTTTGACTGGGAAAAGTTCCATGAGAAGTGCTATGACGCGGGCAACATACACGCAATAAGACTTAAAGGAGTCTCAAACATGCTCTTCGAGAACAAGAGGGCTGAAGGGATCGGTCAGATCATTGTCGCCGCTGGGAGAGGATGCATCATCTCCGAGTATATACACGGCTTGATTAGCAGTTTGTTCAAAGACGAATGGGGAGAAGCAGTACTCGGTAAGTATGTCCTCACACGAGGACGCGCCAATGAACTTCGCAGCCAGATGCCTAACATAAATGGGAATGGGTGGGAAAGGGTGCTTCCCGATTGGTTAATTGCCAAACGTGATTTAAACGATCCCCAGTTGATCACGTTGTGCAGCTGTTCGGAATTCGATTCGAGTCAACCATGGTGGGGGAAGCCGAAGGGTGATGACATGTGCGATCGGTGCTTTTGGATTTTGCAGGTTGCTTATCTTTGCAAGATGTTGGCTGAGGGTTTTCTTCTTTTTAAGTGTAATCGTTGAATATCGCAGTCGTCTTTGTAATGAACTTATTTCCTAGGTAAATGTTCGAGTTTAGATTCACTCCTTTATTAGTCTGTTCAAAATCTACTTTGTATTGATTTATGTGAACTACCGACGGATATAAATGAACGTTCATGTTTAATTTTCTGAATCTTCATACTTAACATAATTTACTTCGAAAGGTCCTACACGGACGTGTTTTTTAGTAGTGACTATTCGAACGGCGTAAGAGTGAACGTTCACTGGGCCCGACTAATGAGAAAATACACTGATCACGAAAATTAGACAGAGCGTACCGGTGTCATTTCAAATGCATATTACAATGACATGACAGATGTTAAGTGTTCGCGTTTAGATTATTTCCTTCATTAGTTTGTTCAAAGTCTACTTTGTATTGATTTATGTGAACCACCGACGGATATAAATGAACGTTCATGTTTAATTTTCTGAACCTTACATACTTTATTTCGAAAGGTACCACACGGACGGGTTTTTTAGTAGTGACTATTTGAACGGCGTAAAAGTGAACGTTCACTGGGCCCGACTAATGAGAAAATACAGGGACACAATCCTCTCGCCAGCACGTTATAGGGGCAGGTAGTGTGCCCCATTTCCAAAATGCTAATGGCCGTCTCGCAGTCTCGCTCAACGAAGGCCACACGTATGCCTTCCATCAGTAAAGCCGTTGAATTGCTCGCGTTAAGGCACCTGCCAATTTCATACAGGTATAGCCACATTTATAGAAAGTAAACCTAAATACAACTAAATACTCATTAGTTCCATCATCTTATGCTACCTTTCAAAAAAAGCCCTGCCCGTGCTTCCAATGCGGACATACCTCGCTCTGAACTTATAGTGGTCGATATTGGCCACCTTCAGTACTTCAGACAAGTTAGCCAGCCCATACAGATTTTTGCAAACGGAACGAACGGCTAGTAGGTCAACTATGTCATTTGATTGAGCGAGCCGGTTGATGACGTCAATCTGGAGGGGTTCTGGTAGTTCAAGCATTTTATTACAGTACATCAACACACCTGGAATTTAGAAAGGCCAGAGAGTTTCTTAAAATGTGAACTGATATGACCATATTAATACCGACTAGGGCAGGTTTAAAACGCAGAGTCATTAATGCCCTCTTATGGGAAATGATGAAAGTAATAAATAATGACGTGACCTAAATCTTAAACACTGTATTCAACAGCCACACATTCGCTATTAACTATATGAACGTTCGACTAAGCAGATGAACGTTCACATTCAAATATCACCGTCTTCACATTCAATGTTTGAAACGAAATTGCAATTCGGAACGAGAAGTCCAGATATAGGTTATGAAAGAAAGTCATTCGACGGAGTGAAACTAAAAGGGACATATGTTGCAAAAAAAAAAAACACTAACGTGTCACGCGCTACACATGTAAACTGGACATCTAAACGAGATCGTTGATCACATCACTGGCGAATTTGGCCCGAATTACAGCTACACTTGCTTCACTAATCGAGCGAACCTCGTTCTTGCTGCAGTTGGTGCTAAGCATCTCGAGCAACTTCACAATTACCGGCCCACTGTCAGCAAGATCTATGTTTTGGACCACGTTAGCACGCAACCTATACTTCCAAGGACCAATGGGTTTGGTGATTTTCTTCCTTCTCCCTATCTGGTTCAATATATATGGTAGCATCGTCGTGAATGGTAGCATTGCATTTGCGACCTCTTCGCGGTTGCTGTCACCGAGCCCGGTGTCCAACAACTCCACCTTTCTGGACTGTACGTTTATAATCAGGCCAACCCACCTATCATCATGCCACCGCATCGGCATGTAAATGGTTTTCGCATCTGTACCCCAACGGAGCTGGGGCAACCCATTATCTTGACAACCCGATACGTATTCAACCAAGAGAGAAGGCCACTTGAACAAGAACTCATTTTTCCCATATCCAGATTCAAAGTACCCACTTTCGAATTCTCCATATGTCCTCAACAACGTATCCGCGAACAGAGAATCCGCAATGGTTATTTGGGCTGTACGATACGCCATTTCATGCCTATTCCAAACCAGCGACAACATAACCCGCATTTGCTGTGCATATACATATGTTAAGTTATAGATACAGTACAACTTTATTACTTAATGTCACTGAACATTTCTAGAAAAATTAGTAAAACTAACCACATAATCCAGATTGGCACCCGAATCCCCGATTCCGTGGATCGCAGAGGAGTCAAAACTTGGCCAGTACGTAATGTGATTTGTCTGCCATGAATAATGTTAGCTTTGTGTTAGTCACAAGAAAAATAGTTAGTCAACAATTAATTAGCTGAATGGGTTTTGATAACTTACTCTTCGCCTACAAATCTCAAGGCGGCCTCGGTAGAAGCCTGCGTATCATCGGATGTTACATCGTAGAGGGGTGTTATATTTGGTTCACCTAATCTCTTCTGTCTAAACGGATTGACAAATGGGGAGTCAAAAAAGGGTTCCGGGCTTTTGGTCTGCCTCCCCTACGAGGGTATTCCCTGTCGCATGACTCCCCGCCTTCCAAGTCGATTACCGGAAATACATTCAGGGGTTGCACGTCAAGGGGACAGGCAGGATTATTGGCATCCTCGTGTGGATCCTGCATAGTTGCGCGAACAGATTCCTACAGTATGAACGTTCATATTCAGCCGAGTGAACGATCACGGTGTCATTATTATCGTGCACACTAATATCTAGACACGTACAGTCTCCTCCGGAGGGGATTTTTTGTTTTCTCGGTTCGTTGATGTGTAGCCCGAGTCATGCACATTTAGTGAATCTGCCATACACTCTGGCCCAACCGGCTTACGGGCCATTGTGGCATCTGCAGCCTGCAAAACAAATGTTTTGACTTCATAAGTGTACACTCATAGTTACTTCTGCTTGTTCGCAGATATATGTTAACTCTATACCAATTCCATCATGGCTTCCTGGGCGATTTGCTCGTTCGTGTTTGCGGCACCAGGAGCCTCGACAGTTGGACAAGCTGGATTCTGCAAAACAGTGTTAGTATAATGGCTTTATTGTACGTTCGAAGATATGCTTCATACCGAGGCTATGGAAGGAACCGGCGGATTTAGGGTGTCCTCATACGATGCGGTCAACGGGTCTGCGGCAAGCGGCTCTTTAGTGGTCTCTTTCTTCTTAGACACATCTTCAGTAGTGGAGCCAGCTTCGTCAGCAACCGCTGTGGATCCTGCTTCCTGACGGGTGCGTGATCATACATTCGTTAATGAACGGTCACAAATATTCCGGGCCGTTCGCATAGTGGACGCTCCGATATAGATACGTTTGTGGTGTTTATAATCATTTGATAAAAAATACCTTATCAAGAGCCTCCTTTGACAACTTCCTCTTCTTTGACGATCTTGCATGGATATGCTTTTTGCGTTTTCCATATTTCTCCTTAGGCATCGGAATTTCAACGTTCCCAACACCTTCCTGTCGGGTGAGCGTTCATATGTCCATTAATGCAGGTTCACATAAAATGCATGATCGTTCACAAATTAGACTAAGCCCATACCGTCTCCATCGCGCGAGGAAACTTCGCCTGATCTCCATCTCCATCATAAGGGAGCTTTTCTACCGCCTCGTTCCTCCCATCCGACTGTCCGTCATCCAAGCCAAGAGCCTTCGACCTTCCATCCCCCTCAACATCTTCCTGTGGCATGAATGTTCATGTGTATATCAGTGCACGTTCACAAATAAGAAGATATGGACGTTCACAACTTCATACTATGTACGTACCTGCTCCGTCCCGCTTATGAGGTTCTCGGCCGCTTGATTTCCAACGAGCTCAGCATTTTCCTGTCGAATGAACATTCACAAGTCTATTAATGAACGTTCACAAAAATATATGATCGTTCACAATTGTAGCTTAAATACGTACAGTCTCGATCCCGCTATGGAGGTTATCGGCAGCCTGATTTCCAACTGCGTCAGCGGTGGGCTTCTCTGCCGCCTCGTTCAACTCATCTCTCGTCTCCTGCTCCATGCCCGAAGATTGGGATGCTCGAACGAGCTCAGCATCTTCCTGTCGAATGAACATTCACAAGTCTATTAATGAACGTTCACAAAAATATATGATCGTTCACAATTGTAGCTTAAATACGTACAGTCTCGATCCCGCTATGGAGGTTATCAGCCCTGCCCGTGTTTCCAACTGCATCAGCGGTGGGCTTCTCTGCCGCCTCGTTCAACTCATCTCTCGTCTCGTGCTCCATGCCCGAAGATTGGGATGCTCCCCCGAGCTCAGCATCTTCCTGTCGAATGAACATTCACAAGTTTATTAGTGCACGTTCACAAAATTATATGATCGTTCACAATTGTAGCTTAAATACGTACAGTCTCGATCCCGCTATGGAGGTTATCGGCCGCCTGATTTCCAACTGCATCAGCGGTGGGCTTCTCTGCGGCCTCGTTCAAACCATCTCTCGTCTCGTGCTCCATGCCCGAAGATTGGGATGCTCCCCCGAGCTCAGCATCTTCCTGTCGAATGAACCTTCACAAGTCTATTAGTGCACGTTCACAAAATTATATGATCGTTCACAATTGTAGCTTAAATACGTACAGTCTCGATCCCGCTATGGAGGTTATCGGCCGCCTGATTTACAACTGCATCAGCGGTGGGCTTCTCTGCCGCCTCGTTCAACTCATCTCTCGTCTCGTGCTCCATGCCCGAAGATTGGGATGCTCCCCCGAGCTCAGCATCTTCCTGTCGAATGAACATTCACAAGTCTATTAGTGCACGTTCACAAAATTATATGATCGTTCACAATTGTAGCTTAAATACGTACAGTCTCGACCCCTCTGTGGAGGTTCTCGGCCCTGCCCGTGTTTCCAACTGCATCAGCGGTGGGCTTCTCTGCCGCCTCGTTCAACTCATCTCTCGTCTCGTGCTCCATGCCCGAAAATTGGGATGCTCCCCCGAGCTCAGCATCTTCCTGTCGAATGAACATTCACAAGTTTATTAGTGCACGTTCACAAAATTATATGATCGTTCACAATTGTAGCTTAAATACGTACAGTCTCGATCCCGCTATGGAGGTTATCGGCCGCTTGATTTCCAACTGCATCAGCGGTGGGCTTCTCTGCGGCCTCGTTCAAACCATCTCTCGTCTCGTGCTCCATGCCCGAAGATTGGGATGCTCCCCCGAGCTCAGCATCTTCCTGTCGAATGAACATTCACAAGTTTATTAGTGCACGTTCACAAAATTATATGATCGTTCACAATTGTAGCTTAAATACGTACAGTCTCGATCCCGCTATGGAGGTTATCGGCCGCCTGATTTCCAACTGCATCAGCGGTGGGCTTCTCTGCGGCCTCGTTCAAACCATCTCTCGTCTCGTGCTCCATGCCCGAAGATTGGGATGCTCCCCCGAGCTCAGCATCTTCCTGTCGAATGAACATTCACAAGTTTATTAGTGCACGTTCACAAAATTATATGATCGTTCACAATTGTAGCTTAAATACGTACAGTCTCGATCCCGCTATGGAGGTTATCGGCCGCCTGATTTCCAACTGCATCAGCGGTGGGCTTCTCTGCCGCCTCGTTCAACTCATCTCTCGTCTCGTGCTCCATGCCCGAAGATTGGTATGCTCCCCCGAGCTCAGCATCTTCCTGTCGAATGAACATTCACAAGTCTATTAGTGCACGTTCACAAAATTATATGATCGTTCACAATTGTAGCTTAAATACGTACAGTCTCGACCCCTCTGTGGAGGTTCTCGGCCGCCTGATTTCCATCTGCATCCGAGGGGAGCTTCTCTCCCGCCTCGTTCAACTCATCCGATGGGACGTTATCCGGAACGCCTTCGTCAGCAGGGAGCTGTACTGGCGATTCAGACAGAGTAGCATGCTCTCCAGAACGCTTTTTCTTGCTTATCAGAGAATTGGCCTTACGATTCTTCTTCTTGCGAGCCGCCTTAGCGGAGGTTCCTCTAGCAGCATTCCCATCACGTGTTTTGGGACTTTGATCAACAAAATCATCCGACAAAACATCTCTCATACCGGGGCTAAGAGAAGTCTCCTGTACAAACCAAAGGTCAGATCAATAAATAACAACCAATGTACGTTCATAAAGATTTATACGGGTTCACAAAACATTACCGCCTGCTTCTTCCCCTTCTGCTTTTTACTCGTGCTTCCGACTGAGTCAGATATTCTCGAGGAACGCCTAGACCGGGCTCTAGAGTCAACGCTAACACTGCCATGACCCGTTTGGGCCCCCTCCATAATTGGACTATCGACCCCATTCAGCACCTCAGGTTCAAAATGCACCCGTTTTTTTTTCTTCTTTTTCACAATAGGATCAGGGATAGCCATTCCATCGTCTGGAATCACGTGGTCCTGTCTACTTTCCATGACCCGCTTCTTATCCACCCTAACTAAGTGGTAATTTTTTATAAGCGTATCAAGGGCATTCTTGAGCATGCCTTCCACCTCCGGACGCCACTGATGCACCCATGAAGATTTGCTACATCCTACTGATTCTGCTACGGCTTCCCTAATCACCGCCTCCCGCTCATTCACCCACCAACCTTCATCCATTCTCGATAAGCTCCTCTTGGCAGAAGGACCTGCGACACCACCGACATCAGCGCTGCTCCTTGCTCTCTTCTTTCCCTTTCCCTTGGGTTCACTCTTCTTACGTTCTTTCTCTTCTTTGTTCTTCGCATACACTTCCATCTCATCTCGTGTCAGCAACCTAGGCCACGATCTGTCTCCTCCTGGCCAAGACCTCCGATTCAGCTGTATAGCCGCATTCCCCTCTTTCAGGATTGCCTCCAAGTAAGCTATGCTCTCATCCTCCTCCTCGTCATCATCACTCCATTCCCACGTTTTAGGATCAACTTCTTCACCGGAAGCATGAAGAATTGAATCTATAGTAAGCTGTAAAAGTAGCATAGCTTTGTCAATTAACATCGCGTACAGCAACAAAAGTAGATATATACGTTCACAGATGTATATTTACGTGTTCTTATATACGTTCATATTCATTATGTAATAAATGTATACGTTCACGCAGCATACTATAACATGTCTAAATGATCATGTATCATACCTCGGGAAGGCTCTCGACGTTGATGAGATCTTTGTAGTCGATAGTCTTCTTTTTGTACAAGCCACTGCATGAACGAGGAGTAAAGTCTAACTCAGCAGATGCACTTGGAAGCTTAGCCTGTAGCTCCAGTATTGCTTCGAGGGCAAGCAGCTGAATTGCTATCGGGAATCCCCGCATGCTTATCGAGGGCATTGTCAACCTATCCTTCATTCCCTTATTCCTAACCATATCCGTGAAATTGAGCATGGTTAGCTCAAACGCCTTACGACCCCATGAGTACGATAAAAACTTGTCCACATCTTTGACAAGCTCAACAGTTTTACGGGAAACCTTTCCGTTCTGATTCTCAACTGCAACCACGAACAGATATAGTACGATACGCCATTTCATGCCTATTCCAAACCAGCGACAACATAACCCGCATTTGCTGTGCATATACATATGTTAAGTTATAGATACAGTACAACTTTATTACTTAATGTCACTGAACATTTCTAGAAAAATTAGTAAAACTAACCACATAATCCAGATTGGCACCCGAATCCCCGATTCCGTGGATCGCAGAGGCAGTCAAAACTTGGCCAGTACGTAATGTGATTTGTCTGCCATGAATAATGTTAGCTTTGTGTTAGTCACAAGAAAAATAGTTAGTCAACAATTAATTAGCTGAATGGGTTTTGATAACTTACTCTTCGCCTACAAATCTCAAGGCGGCCTCGGTAGAAGCCTGCGTATCATCGGATGTTACATCGTAGAGGGGTGTTATATTTGGTTCACCTAATCTCTTCTGTCTAAACGGATTGACAAATGGGGAGTCAAAAAAAGGGTTCCGGGCTTTTGGTCTGCCTCCCCTACGAGGGTATTCCCTGTCGCATGACTCCCCGCCTTCCAAGTCGATTACCGGAAATACATTCAGGGGTTGCACGTCAAGGGGACAGGCAGGATTATTGGCATCCTCGTGTGGATCCTGCATAGTTGCGCGAACAGATTCCTACAGTATGAACGTTCATATTCAGCCGAGTGAACGATCACGGTGTCATTATTATCGTGCACACTAATATCTAGACACGTACAGTCTCCTCCGGAGGGGCTTTTTTTTTTCTCGGTTTGTTGATGTGTAGCCCGAGTCATGCACATTTAGTGAATCTGCCATACACTCTGGCCCAACCGGCTTACGGGCCATTGTGGCATCTGCAGCCTGCAAAACAAATGTTTCGACTTCATAAGTGTACGCTCATAGTTACTTCTGCTTGTTCGCAGATATATGTTAACTCTATACCAATTCCATCATACCAATTCCATCATGGCTTCCTGGGCGATTTGCTCGTTCGTGTTTGCGGCATCAGGAGCCTCGACAGTTGGACAAGCTGGATTCTGCAAAACAGTGTTAGTATAATGGCTTTATTGTACGTTCGAAGATATGCTTCATACCGGGGCTATGGAAGGAACCGGCGGATTTAGGGTGTCCTCATACGATGCGGTCAACGGGTCTGCGGCAAGCGGCTCTTTAGTGGTCTCTTTCTTCTTAGACACATCTTCAGTAGTGGAGCCAGCTTCGTCAGCAACCGCTGTGGATCCTGCTTCCTGACGGGTGCGTGATCATACATTCGTTAATGAACGGTCACAAATATTCCGGGCCGTTCGCATAGTGGACGCTCCGATATAGATACGTTTGTGGTGTTTATAATCATTTGATAAAAAAATACCTTATCAAGAGCCTCCTTTGACAACTTCCTCTTCTTTGACGATCTTGCATGGATATGCTTTTTGCGTTTTCCATATTTCTCCTTAGGCATCGGAATTTCAACGTTCCCAACACCTTCCTGTCGGGTGAGCGTTCATATGTCCATTAATGCAGGTTCACATAAAATGCATGATCGTTCACAAATTAGACTAAGCCCATACCGTCTCCATCGCGCGAGGAAACTTCGCCTGATCTCCATCTCCATCATAAGGGAGCTTTTCTACCGCCTCGTTCCTCCCATCCGACTGTCCGTCATCCAAGCCAAGAGCCTTCGACCTTCCATCCCCCTCAACATCTTCCTGTGGCATGAATGATCATGTGTATATCAGTGCACGTTCACAAATAAGAAGATATGGACGTTCACAATTTCATACTATGTACGTACCTGCTCCGTCCCGCTTATGAGGTTCTCGGCCGCTTGATTTCCAACGAGCTCAGCATCTTCCTGTCGAATGAACATTCACAAGTCTATTAATGAACGTTCACAAAAATATATGATCGTTCACAATTGTAGCTTAAATACGTACAGTCTCGATCCCGCTATGGAGATAATCGGCAGCCTGATTTCCAACTGCGTCAGCGGTGGGCTTCTCTGCCGCCTCGTTCAACTCATCTCTCGTCTCCTGCTCCATGCCCGAAGATTGGGATGCTCGAACGAGCTCAGCATCTTCCTGTCGAATGAACATTCACAAGTCTATTAATGAACGTTCACAAAAATATATGATCGTTCACAATTGTAGCTTAAATACGTACAGTCTCGATCCCGCTATGGAGGTTATCGGCCCTGCCCGTGTTTCCAACTGCATCAGCGGTGGGCTTCTCTGCCGCCTCGTTCAACTCATCTCTCGTCTCGTGCTCCATGCCCGAAGATTGGGATGCTCCCCCGAGCTCAGCATCTTCCTGTCGAATGAACATTCACAAGTTTATTAGTGCACGTTCACAAAATTATATGATCGTTCACAATTGTAGCTTAAATACGTACAGTCTCGATCCCGCTATGGAGGTTATCGGCCGCCTGATTTCCAACTGCATCAGCGGTGGGCTTCTCTGCCGCCTCGTTCAACTCATCTCTCGTCTCGTGCTCCATGCCCGAAGATTGGTATGCTCCCCCGAGCTCAGCATCTTCCTGTCGAATGAACATTCACAAGTTTATTAGTGCACGTTCAAAATTATATGATCGTTCACAATTGTAGCTTAAATACGTACAGTCTCGATCCCGCTATGGAGGTTATCGGCCGCCTGATTTCCAACTGCATCAGCGGTGGGCTTCTCTGCGGCCTCGTTCAAACCATCTCTCGTCTCGTGCTCCATGCCCGAAGATTGGGATGCTCCCCCGAGCTCAGCATCTTCCTGTCGAATGAACATTCACAAGTCTATTAGTGCACGTTCACAAAATTATATGATCGTTCACAATTGTAGCTTAAATACGTACAGTCTCGATCCCGCTATGGAGGTTATCGGCCGCCTGATTTACAACTGCATCAGCGGTGGGCTTCTCTGCCGCCTCGTTCAACTCATCTCTCGTCTCGTGCTCCATGCCCGAAGATTGGGATGCTCCCCCGAGCTCAGCATCTTCCTGTCGAATGAACATTCACAAGTTTATTAGTGCACGTTCACAAAATTATATGATCGTTCACAATTGTAGCTTAAATACGTACAGTCTCGATCCCGCTATGGAGGTTATCGGCCGCCTGATTTCCAACTGCATCAGCGGTGGGCTTCTCTGCCGCCTCGTTCAACTCATCTCTCGTCTCGTGCTCCATGCCCGAAGATTGGGATGCTCCCCCGAGCTCAGCATCTTCCTGTCGAATGAACATTCACAAGTCTATTAGTGCACGTTCACAAAATTATATGATCGTTCACAATTGTAGCTTAAATACGTTCAGTCTCGACCCCTCTGTGGAGGTTCTCGGCCGCCTGATTTCCATCTGCATCCGAGGGGAGCTTCTCTCCCGCCTCGTTCAACTCATCCGATGGGACGTTATCCGGAACGCCTTCGTCAGCAGGGAGCTGTACTGGCGATTCAGACAGAGTAGCATGCTCTCCAGAACGCTTTTTCTTGCTTATCAGAGAATTGGCCTTACGATTCTTCTTCTTGCGAGCCGCCTTAGCGGAGGTTCCTCTAGCAGCATTCCCATCACGTGTTTTGGGACTTTGATCAACAAAATCATCCGACAAAACATCTTTCATATCGGGGCTAAGAGAAGTCTCCTGTACAAACCAAAGGTCAGATCAATAAATAACAACCAATGTACGTTCATAAAGATTTATACGGGTTCACAAAACATTACCGCCTGCTTCTTCCCCTTCTGCTTTTTACTCGTGCTTCCGACTGAGTCAGATATTCTCTAGGAACGCCTAGACCGGGCTCTAGAGTCAACGCTAACACTGCCACGACCCGTTTGGGCCCCCTCCATAATTGGACTATCGACCCCATTCAGCACCTCAGGTTCAAAATGCACCCGTTTTTTTTTCTTCTTTTTCACAATAGGATCAGGGATAGCCATTCCATCGTCTGGAATCACGTGGTCCTGTCTACTTTCCATGACCCGCTTCTTATCCACCTTAACTAAGTGGTAATTTTTTATAAGCGTATCAAGGGCATTCTTGAGCATGCCTTCCACCTCCGGACGCCACTGATGCACCCATGAAGATTTGCTACATCCTACTGATTCTGCTACGGCTTCCCTAATCACCGCCTCCCGCTCATTCACCCACCAACCTTCATCCATTCTCGATAAGCTCCTCTTGGCAGAAGGACCTGCGACACCACCGACATCAGCGCTGCTCCTTGCTCTCTTCTTTCCCTTTCCCTTGGGTTCACTCTTCTTACGTTCTTTCTCTTCTTTGTTCTTCGCATACACTTCCATCTCATCTCGTGTCAGCAACCTAGGCCACGATCTGTCTCCTCCTGGCCAAGACCTCCGATTTAGCTGTATAGACGCATTCCCCTCTTTCAGGATTGCCTCCAAGTAAGCTATGCTCTCATCCTCCTCCTCGTCATCATCACTCCATTCCCACGTTTTAGGATCAACTTCTTCACCGGAAGCATGAAGAATTGAATCTATAGTAAGCTGTAAAAGTAGCATAGCTTTGTCAATTAACATCGCGTACAGCAACAAAAGTAGATATATACGTTCACAGATGTATATTTACGTGTTCTTATATACGTTCATATCCATTATGTAATAAATGTATACGTTCACGCAGCATACTATAACATGTCTAAATGATCATGTATCATACCTCGGGAAGGCTCTCGACGTTGATGAGATCTTTGTAGTCGATAGTCTTCTTTTTGTACAAGCCACTGCATGAACGAGGAGTAAAGTCTAACTCAGCAGATGCACTTGGAAGCTTAGCCTGTAGCTCCAGTATTGCTTCGAGGGCAAGCAGCTGAATTGCTATCGGGAATCCCCGCATGCTTATCGAGGGCATTGTCAACCTATCCTTCATTCCCTTATTCCTTACCATATCCGTGAAATTGAGCATGGTTAGCTCAAACGCCTTACGACCCCATGAGTACGATAAAAACTTGTCCACATCTTTGACAAGCTCAACAGTTTTACGGGAAACCTTTCCGTTCTGATTCTCAACTGCAACCACACCGTCAGCAAGTATGACAAGGGCTAGCTGCAACCTCGTGTCTCCTTCCATTTGTTCCCCTGACTTCAGACGGTTGATGAGCTGATCGATACTCCCGTCTTTGCCCATCTGCCCCGCCGCAATCAATGTGTCCCAATGACTTGCAGCAACTGTTTCAAAGCAGAAAATACAGTTTATTAAATCATCTTACACAACTTACAAGCCAACTTACATATGTATCAAACCAACTGTCAACAAAATAAGGTTGGTGATGTATCAGATTGACTCTCCACTACTAAATAAGGTTGGTCCCTAATTTACCTTGCGGTGGATCAACTGGCTGCTCCTCAGAAAGGTTCAATGCATCCCCCTCCTGTTCTTCTGATACGCTTCCTGCTGCTTCCGGAGAGCTTTTATCGTAGGGGTCACATTTCAATCCAGTAACTAGGTAAAACTCCCTTAAAGAGAACTTTATCGGCTTAGGGCCGAAGATAAACCAACGCTCGTGACGTCTATAACATTGCAGCTGACGTGTAAGGAGACCATGTACCAATTGGCCCGAAAAAGCCAGTCGCCTCAAAGGCACATCGAATAACTTCCCGAACTGCGAATTCAGGATTTTGTCCATCTCCTCCTTGTGATCTTTCAGGGCAAGAGATAATTCCACTAAATAGTCCGTCTTAGAATAGGAATGAAGTTTCCTCCCTGTTGGATAGTGATTCCGACAAAACCACCTCTCGGGTAGCCGAGTGTCGCAAACATCGTCATCATACTCAAACGGTGGTATGCAATCTTTATCAAGGATATCTGTACATACGAACCATAAAGAAAAAAGTTTCAGTTTTTATGAACGACCATATAGGAAAAGAACGTTCATATCTGATTCGAATCAGATCCGACAAACAATAGTTCCCTTAAAATACATACAACCAAGCGGGAAACCTAAAACCTGCCCAACAATAACATAGAACCCTAATTCCGAATAGAATCATTCACATCAAATTCAAAATTGAACGAATTATCACTTCTCTCAAATTCCTCCAATTGAAAAACCTAAACCCAGAACACAAACGGACACTCCAAGTCGCTACAGAAAAACTTTTTGACTATACATGCACCGAAAATCGATTAAAATTCAAATCAAATTCTAACCGGAATCAGCGAATGCGTCACTGTTGTCTCTGCGGCTCGCCATTGCTTCTCTACCTCTGTTCCCGAAGCTCTCCCCACGAAGAATAATGGAAGGTTGATGAACGGTTTTTGCTTTTCCATTTAAAATTTAAAATTCTAGAGTTAAATTTTAAACGGAATTAATATAAAATATAAAATATAAAACAAAATTCACTATCCCACGCGCAGTCTAATCACCAATAAAATAAAAAGAAATTAATCGGCTGAATAAGGCAACTCCCACTCGCATAAGAAGGATGACGTGTCTCTCTTCAGGGGCATATGAGACAAATCCATGCTGGAAGTGTCAAGTGCTTTATGACACCGAAATAAAGTGTTATGCGCCAAATAACAGAGCCAAAAAGTGTCACCGAGCCCAATTGCTCTTTTGGTATTTCGGCCTTAGGCATAGAGGTGACATGGACGTCTTAGTGGGCTTTCTCCCTTGACTCTGAACAACCAAATCAATGTAGATTGTGCAAAACAACCCCATATGCGAGCTCGGATATATTGGATTTTTTAGTGTGGTAGTTAATGTTCCACTAAACGTGATTATAGTTGAAGTATTTTCGTGAAACCTTATCGAGGTATAGATTTTTGGGGCCCGATATGCATTTGAGAAAGATCTGCAGACAAGGAGTGTTGGACCATGCTCTGTTAGTACTGGATCGGACATTTTATGTTCACTTTAAAAATGGTATACTTAGTCCGGCTATTGTGTCTGAGCATATGGCAGACTAATTGGGTTGTTGATGCTTAGAGAAGGCACATTAGATTTTTTTTTTAATAAGTTTACCAAATAGGGAAATCCGCATTCGTTTGGATGTAAGGTAACAGTACGTCGCCCCAAGCAGGGAATAAAAAGCCAAAAACAACATACGACTACGTGCAATTAAAAAAAGAAAAGAAAAGGAAAGCAAATTTGGAATGATAGGCTAGAAGTTGTCAGTCTTCACTTTCTTGAGTATCTTGTAGTGCACGCATAGGTCATAGGTGTTATCGAGGTCCTTCGCATGACAGCTGTGCGGTGGCTTCAAGTTCATGAGGGAGACAATGTATATCGGCCGCCTTGCGATAGGTATTCCATGCAAAATCCGCTCCGCTTCATCCTCGTCCAACACGAATCCATGGATGCCGATACATCAGCCCAATCGTGACTACGCATGATTGATTTTCCTTCATCGATGTGAGCGTTGGCCATCAACATAATTCCTAAGAAGTAGATGGCGTCGATGTTGCCGGCGTAAGCAGCTAGGCAGAAATGTCTAAGCCTTTTCACCATGTCTTCCTCAACAAAATAGGCGAGAATAGCTTCGACAAGATGTGCGTCCATGTTGTTGTTCTCGAGGCAGATCTTTAGTATCTTCATATTGTCGTATGCAAGGATCGGCTTGTTCACCAGCGGGCTGAGACTTAATTTTTGGAAGACTTTTGGGTTGAACGCCGAGTCGTGGAGGTGCTTGCACATCTGCACCACGTTTGCAAAATCTTCTGCGGAACTTTCTTCTACCTTCGCTAGGATGTCACCGAGTACACATTCCGAGAGTCCTTGGATGCGGCTATCTTCGATCTTTCTTCTAGCCATGTTTCTGGTGGTATCCGGTAAACAAAGAGTTTTTAGTTCTTTCGTTGAAGTGAATTATGTGAAATATAAGTTGTAGCTTTTTATAGGCGGTGTTGTACCAGTTCGTTTTCTTGCATGCGTTTTTAAATTCCATCTACTTTTGGGCTCGACTGGTTCAAACGCGGCGGTTGCGGATGCGGTTGCGAGAGTTTGCTGAAGTGGGTGGTTGTGGTTAGTAGCGTTTGTAAACGTTTTGTACGACTGGTTTAACAATTGGAAGCGGCTGTGTTTGCGGAATATTCTTGACTGGTTGACAAGTGGTTGCGGTTAATAGCGGTTGAATGAAAATACTAAAGTAAAAATAATGTGTTAAATCAAATAAGGCTTGGGATGCTTCTCGAAAAAAAAATGAATCAATTCCATTTCTCAAGAAAGTTTTATCTAAGATTCTACGTTGCCACTACGATAGAGCTGAAGTTGGGCGAGGAGTTGCAGGACAACTGTAGAGGACAATCATATTATTTCGACCAAAAGGAGCCACATGAATTAACTTTCCCAAAGACTTGTTATTGTATCAAGCATCCTCTAAACGTGTTGGAGAACAAGAAACAGAGATCGAAAAAGTAAAATTAAAATTGATTCTCAAAGAAAAATCCAAAATAGATTTTCAAAGAACGAAATGAAAAATTCCAAAACACTAACATAGCTTCTTGTTAGAAAAACACCAAAAGAAAAACGTGAGAAAAAGATCCAGCCTTGTCTTCATATATGTTTCTTCTTTAACGAGCATCCCATATCTCTCGCGCTATACCATCTCTAACGATTCTTTCTTTTTAAAGTTTCAAGCTTGTTCTTAATTTTATTCCAATTTAGAGTCAACTCATATTGTTTGTTTAATTCCGTGAGAACGTTTTGTTTTCCTTGTTCTGACAAATTTTTGCCTTTACATTGTCCAACTTGTTTTTCTAGCGTTATTAGTTCTAGTAAGAAACTGGTCATCTCGTTTAACCAATTGATTTTCTGTTCAAAAAATAAGTAAACACACAGGTACTAAACATAATTAAGCATGAAACATAAATTGTATAATTCACGCAGAAAAGCATAAAAAAAAATCAACATCAAAAGAAAATAATAATTTAACTACTAATAGAACAAAAAAAACTTATGTTTGATTCTTGACCATCTTCTGGTTGTGTAGAGGCCATAATTTCACTGCTTTAACGTCGTATGTGGCCGTAGAAATCTTAAGGCTATTCTTTTGTGGCTGCAAAAATCTTAGGGTTTATTATATAGAGAATAGGTAGGATATAATGATATATATATATATATATATATAATTAGATATTACGGGATGTGATAGTTATAGATAATGATATTAGTATTTATATATACGTGATATGATGATAATAGTTATAGATAATAATTTAAATAGAAAATTTTAGATTTATACGTATTTAAAAAAAAAAAAATTTGTAAACGCAACCGCCCGCAACCGCAAACGCTTGCGAGAAGGAGCTTTTGATTTCTAGCGGTAAGGAGCGATTCCAAGCGATACAAAGCGGTTGTAATAATTGTTTCTAAACGCTATCAACCGCAACCGCCTGCAAACATAGCGTTTGCGGGTGGCAGCGGGTGAACCAATCAAGCTCTAAGTGTGAGGCTGTGTGCATATATTTGTAATCATGAAGTGTCAAGAAATTACGGTACCAAATCACACGTTACGAAAACGTAATACGGTAATTATTAGAGCTCATTTGGCGTGTGGGTGAAATTAAATGACTGTATTAGTAAGGTTTTAGATGAAATACCTTTAACTATACTTAAGAAAAACGGGCTTTGATTTATAAGAGTTGGGCCATGATGATAATAATCCTGATATTTTTTGTATGTTTTGATTTTTTTGATCAAATAATAATCCTTAATTAATTTTGGCTATTTGAGAGGTAGGAACTAGGAAGAGTAGGCATTTTTTTTTAACCCTTGGTAGAAAATGTCATGATTAATTGGAAAGCATGATGATGAACCGTGAAAGTTGTATACGAATTTTAATTAAATTGTTTTTTTTTTAAATTGTTTCTCTCTCTGTTTATCACCTTCTCGAGCCTGTATTTTCTTCTGTTGAGTACTAAATATTATAGATCACTCGAACACAAAACAGTACTATAATATGAAGTCGAGTATGTGTTATTGCTCCAAAGGCGGTTTAAGTCGTGCGAAGAGTTGATTTTCTACTTCTTTTAACTGTGTGAAATTTACGATAAGTATTGGTTGCCACAAAGCTTAGTTTAATTGTACAATTTTACCATTTTACGATAAAACGGAATGATGAAAGTATTGAATAAATTTCATTGTAACATATTTCTTCTTCTCCTTCTTCTTTAATTCGTTAAGAACCCGGATGTGTTATTGCATCTCTATAGCAAATTAAAAAGACAAAACGGAACAATGAATTGATTTAACTCTAAAATGGTACAATGTTTTCTTTTGGAACCTTTTCTTTCTACTAAACGGAAGACCTGAACTGAAAACCAAAACCTTAACCTCGGTTAGCCTTATTCTCACTATCAATAGAGTTGATAATTAAACCACAGAGGCAAATCTGTTTCCTAACATTTTTTAAATTGTTTTGTGAATTTTTATTTTTTATTTTTGGTGAGGCTTCGCATGGGCCTACTATTCCATGGATGCAGATATAATGACTTACGGTTTGGAATTTTTTCCCCCAACGGGTCCAAATTAGTACTTACACTCATACGCTTTAATTTAAAAACTGCATTTTCCCCGTTATATAACTTCTCTTAAAAACAAATTGAAAATTGGGCCACATGATGGCCCACTTTTAAACGGAAAATTTAACAGAAAATGGAAATGCATGAGAGACGGGTTGCCGTAGTACGCTCGACTACTAGGTGATTTCAATACATAAATGTTGAAGTTGTTAATTCGTTTCAGAGTAAGCACTTGCAACTGGTTTTTTTGAAAAATATGCCCTTCTTTATTTATGTTAACAGCTCGTCCAGCTTCATCTTCTAGTTCGGGTATGTCGTTTGCATTGTCGTTGCCGTACATGGCTAAGTGTTCAGTAATTTCTTTCTATTTTGGATTAGCCGTCATTGTTATGAACAAATCTGGGTTACCAAACCATATACAAATGGCCACTACATCATGGTATTTCTCGACCCTGTATCTAGGGCTTCAAGTGTAAGTTGCAGGGATTATGACCCTTCACCCAACTCACAACGTCTAAGTCCCCTCTGCTAACAACATATATAATGTTGTTGTATAGCTATGTTCTTAGTTTTTTCTGGTTGTTCCGATGCCACCATAACTTTCTTGTTCGATTGACATGTATGCGTCAACGATATACTGGTGGAGCAAAAGTGTGGAGCGCACTATTGTCATTCCCTCGGTGAGCCGTGTCTGGATTTGGTAAGCGTAGAATTTCCGTTTTGTAACAAATTTCCTTTGTCTGCTCGGACCTACAAATTCCCGCACTAAAATTCCTTTATGGTATCCAATTTCTCCATATGGGAAAGCATGGGTTATTGTAACGCAATGAAAAGGGCGTTGATGTCGCTTAATTGCTGAATCCCGTTTGATTTGTGGCTAACAATTATATCCCTCTTCCTTGTAGTGGTATCAAAGTCTCCAACAATCAACCTAACAATCTCCTCTGTGGGCGGCATATCATACTGCGTCCTCTTTTCCTTTGGCCGATCAGCCGTATCTTGAATTATGTATCGTCATCCTCTTCATGCATGTCCCTGGCTTTTCTAAACACTCTGGCCAGCGTATTGTATGTGTCAACCATTGTAAGTAACTCCTTTACCATTTCCTGGTCCAGGTCCCCCTCATTTGTTGTCCGGTTAACAGCTGAGAGCTTTTTGGCCAACTCATTCGCTGTGTCAAATATGTAAAGCTGAAGATATTTGGGTGTTTTCCCTTCTAGGGGCACCATAGAACCTATACTATGGTACTTTTGTCCATGAATCCAATAAGTGAATGGCCCGCCGCTTCTACTCATCACTCACAGTATGGTCTTCTTTCGCGCCCATTGAAGTGAAAGCAAATAGTGAGTTCAAGATTCTGATATTAATCTGGTAGTGCCGGGAAGTAATCAAAGGTAGTGGTGGTTGCGGCTCTGGTGGTAGTCTGCACGTCCTTGTTGGCAGCAAATCGTAAAAGTCGGGACCTTGTTGGGTCCTCTAGTGCCAATCTTCTCTTGGATCCAAACCAAAGCATCGCACGAAGGGCAATTTTTAATCCATTTTTTTCTCTTTACATGTTTTCCTAGTTCCTCTTCATTTTTGCCCTATCATTAAATGTTATTTTTTTTGTATCTTTGAGATTGATGCACTCAATTTTATTATTAAAATTGCTAATTGAAGATGTATATTTCAGAGGCCTTAGGAGTAGACAATGAAGACACCAATTAGTGGAAATATTTTTGAAATTGGAGATATTATCATTACTCAACTGTATGGACGAAACATTGCCGGAACAGCTTCAAACTATTTTATATAAATTCAGACATTTAAATGGTTCAGAAGCTAACCATGTCCTCTATCTACACGGTTTCTAGTCTGCACAAACCTATTATTTCAACACCTACTCTCCAGACTAAACATTATTCGGTTTTGATTTTTTTATTTTGTGAGTTCCGAAGGGAAAAACATAGTGTTTAGGGTTACCTTTTGACTTGTGACGCACTCTTTTGGCAAGTAGGATTTGCATTCGTAGTTGTCTGACTGTCTTTTGCGCATCTCTTCCGGCTGTTACAACATCTCCTCCTCCATGTATTTGTTTATCCTTGGTCCCTGTTTTAATGTCATATGGTATTGATTTTGTAAGACGGTGGTATGCATTGATGTAGGTATACATACGTAGAGTAAGATTCATGCCGAATTACCGTGGCGTTTGTAACTGAGAAATTGTCTTCAGACACGGCAGCCATTTCACCTGCCAGACATTAATGTAAGTAGAGCTGCAAGTGGTTTTTAAATCCAGGAACGAGAGAGGTATGATTTGCTTATATATCAGAGTTGGAACGGTGGTTTCACATACCGCAGCCGTCGTTCCAGCGGTTTCTTCAGCTGGGGAGTCATGCTTAATTCTCTTCGTATCTGAACTGCCGGAGCTGAACTCGGGTTTCCTTTTTCCTCGTGTCTTTACCCGCATGTTGGTGGAATCTTGTTTTTTATGTGGACGTTTCAAATGTTTGGGCGTTCTTGTTATTTGTTTTTTGCGATTATTTTGCATAGTTTCCGCTTGTCTTCTATGTTGTGTCTTAATATTACAGTAGCATTATCTACGCCCGTTAAATTATTGATTGGCAATTGCTTTTCTGATCATGGTGGGCAATCATTACGCCAATTACACATTTAAGCGAAAGCATTTATTTTCGTGTCCATTTTTTTGGGGGGAAATTGCTAAAAATGCCCCTTAAATTGATTTTAAATAAAAGTGTACCCCTGAAATTGAATCAAATGTAAAACAGATTTTTCTCCCTAAAGAAATTACCGCGGAGCCTTTATGACCAAACAAAAAAAATAGAAACCGCAATTACTATTATAACCTTCGCCCGTGTCAGACTTCTATAGAAGTCTGATTAGTTAGACTCTAATAAAAGTCTGATACGGAATAAATTAGTAAATTTAAATTATAAAATTATAAAAAAATATTTTTTCAAAAGATTTATATACAAAAATTAAATATTGATCATTTAACAGTATATAAATTAAAATTTGATAAAATTGAGTCAAACTAAACAATATGTAAGGTAGAGTAAGTTCTAAATCTCAAAACATGCTTTGTAATGAAACATTTACATATAACTTACATATAACTTTAAGGTTAGATTCATGGTTTACCAAATTTATATTTGAAATATTAAATTTGTATATATATGTTATAATGTGCATATATTTAGCGAATTGATGTTTTCTAGTTGTTTTGTTTAAATATTTTCACTGATAAGTGATAAATATTAGGTTTAGGGTTTCTCAGACTTCACGACGAAGTCTGAATTTTGTGGTTGAAAATTTAAATATATGCACATTAAACAAAACAACTAGAAAACATCAAATTCACTAAATATATGCACATTATAACATATATATTTTCAACTTCATATTTAAGTTGAAAATTTAAACTTTAAAAATATGAAAAAATAATTTGACATAAATTTTGATACATAAATTAAGCATGAGCATTTTTTATGTATATAAATTAAAATAACATAAACTTTGATCAAACTTAAGCATTTAAGATATATTTGGTTCAAAACACCATGTAGTTTGATCTATGTTTCACATATGAAGTTGAATTTCATGTTTTATCTGTAGGGTTAGATTGAGAGTTTGTGAATTTCCATTCATATTGTTCCATAGTAGTTAGTTTGTGACTATTTTAAACGAGTTTGATGTTTATTATAAGTTTTCTATATAATATGATGGTATTTAAGTAGTAATTATTAGATTTAGGGTTTCTCAGACTTCCAGGAAAATCTGGTTCAAGTATTTAAACTTGTCATGAAGTCTTATTTCAGACTGCATATGTAGTCTGAAATTTCCCGCCTTTTCGAAAATTTTCACACAAAATTTTTTCAAAAAGACCGTAAATTTTTGCCTGAAAATTTCAGAATTCCCGCTCAATTCAGAAATTCTTTCGCAGACTGCATATGAAGTCTGATACCGGATATTTTACAATTTTCAATTGTTAAAAATCTGCAGCAAAGTTTCCCTCCAATTTCCCTCCTCTTATCTAAACCTAATCATTTACACACATATAACAGCCAGAAAAAAAAATCTTCACATTCTTCCTTCTTTTACAACCTCTCTCTTCTCTCTCTTTTGTAAAACCTCTCTCAAATTTCTCATCAAAAAAAGTTCTCAAGCTTATTCTCTCATATGAGTTCTTATGTATATGATTCATAGTTGATTCTCTTTGAGCTGCGAAATAGGTGAGTGAATATGTTCTGATTTAGTGTTTTCAAAGGTTTTTTAATTGTACTAATTGAGAATTTTGACATAGACTTTTGGTTATACAATTTGATTTGCTCAAACAATCATTTATTATCCATTTCTTGGAGACTTGTTCGCTAACTAATGCAAGAGCTCTGTGTTTTTGCTTTTTCAGGTGCTTGGTTTAAGGTTGATCCAGATGACTCTCCAAAGAAGCTGGAGTTGGAGCTTATTTTGTGCTAATGGCTTATAAAATTTCACTATAGTACGAGGAACACGAAGTCTGAGAGTCTAATACCAGCCTACAATCGAAGTCTGAGAGTTTTTCAGACTTCCAGGTAAATTTGGTTAGAGTATTTAGACTTCTCGAAGTCTTATTTCAGACTGCATATGAAGTCTGAAATTTCCCGCCTTTTCGAAAATTTTCACACGAAATTTTTCAAAAAGGCGGAAAATTTTTGCCTGAAATTTTCAGAATTCCCGCTCAATTCAGAAGTTCCTTCTCAGACTGCATATGAAGTCTGATATAGTATATTTTACAATTTTTAACTGTTAAAAATCTGGCTGCAAAGTTTTCCTCCAATTTCCCTCCTCTTATCTTTTTTTCAGGTGCTTGGTTTAAGGTTGATCCAGATGACTCTCCAAAGAAGCTGAAGTTGGGGCTTATTATGTGCTAATGGCTCATAAGAAGTGTAATCTCAGACTGAAATTGAAGCCTGAGAGTGAAAATTCAACATGAAGTCTTATATTAGACTACTTTTGAAGTCTGAAGTCTGATACTAAATTAGGTGTTTTCTCATTTTTGTAGTTTTTTTTACTGATTATTAGTCTTCTTATTGAACACATTGTATTGTATTAGATTATTGGATGATCAAATCAAAGAAAGGAAGTTCTCCTTGTGTACTATGCTTGTAGAAAAATACAAAGTTGTATAAATTTACTTTTGTCTACTCAAATCAACAAGGAATTTTATTCATTGAAAGTATACAATATCAGAAAATGGGTCACCTTAACCTTGGAAGAAAGCATTACTCCTTAGATTACATACACTAACATATGACAAACTAAAATAACCTTAAGTGGTGGTGAATTGGTCGTCAGACCTCTACTGCTGTCTGATTCTTATGAGCTAAAAGTTTATAAAATTAACAAGTCCAAATGTCAAGTTCGTTCTCTCATCATCACATTAGCGATCTTATTGGAAAAATCTGCTTGTAAACGCTCTGCTTGTGGTTGTGTAGCTCATCTTAATCCCAATATGCTTCTTCATTGATACTTTGATATGCTTTGGTGTAATCAGTTCAATTATATCAAATCATTCAATAAACAACCAACATATATAATGTGGAGTATGACGTTTACGCATAGACATTCGTTCCACCAGCTCGATTTTCTTGTCCAGCATATAATCATCTTGTACTATCTCAACAAGTTCTTAATGTGTAGAACCATCACGCAATGTGGTAAACCGTTCCAAAGATGCTATTAGCTACATTGCCAATATTATTCAAAAATTGATTTAAAAATAATTACCATATATAAGAATGTAAATCTCACACATAAGAAACATAGAAAACTAACACACATTTATAAAAATTAAAATCAACCAAATTAATCACAAATATACAATAAAATGCATTTTAAAAGTTTTAACATTTCAGACGTCTATAGACGTCTGAATGTAGTGAAACCAGACTTCTATGGTAGTCTGAAAAAGAGGGTATTTTTGCAATTGATTTTGAAATGTCAGACAACAGATGCAGTCTGAAATCAATCAGACAACGTACGCAGTCTGCTTTGAAATTTTTTGAACTTTTTGTCAGACAGCTTATGAAGTCTGAGAAAAAGGGTAGTTTTGCAATTGAATTTCAATTGTCAGACTTCGGGAGAAGTCTGAAAAAAACTAGAGGGTAGTTTTGCAATTGATTTTGAAATGTCAGACTTCTCCAAGAAGTCTGATAATTTTCAGACTTCTTATGATGTCTGACAAGAATTTCAGGCAGCGAGGGAAGTCTGATAAAAAAACATCGCATTTTCGGTTTTTATCTAGCGTTGACCAAAATTCGATTTTTCAGATGTATATAGTCGTCTGGCAAAAGTTTGAAATTTCAGATGTCTATAGCCGTCTGATATTTTTTTCCTTATTTTCAGACAGATTTAGAAGTCTGACGATTTTTTCGCTTATTCTGGTCAACATCTGAAAATTTGGGTCAATTGCAGTTTCTACCCCCCATTATTTTCAGACATCGGATTCCGTCTGACAAAAAGTCAAGAATCGGTCAATTTCTTATCAGACTACATCAGAAGTTTGACTAAAAAATCAAATTTGAATCAATTGCAAAACTACCATTTTCTTATTTAGGCTTCTTGGTGACGTCTGATAATTTTTGTTTTTTCAAAAGAATTTCACAGACTTCTATAGAGGTCTGACAATTGAAAGTCAATTGCAAAACTACCCTCTCGTTGACCATAATTTTTTATCAGACTTCATGGGAAGTCTGAAATCGCGAAACAGATCTGAAAATCGGGGGATCTTGTGAAAAATCACATTAATCTGATTTTGAGCTCGTTTTTACCTTCCCCAAATACTCAAAACTTTTAGTTACACCAATACCCAACAAACCCAACCATTTTTATGCAAGAATAACCACTATCACAAGAGATCCAAATTTTAATTTTTTTTTAAACGTGAATTAAAGAGCTTTTGGATGAAATTTGAGAGAAAATAAGAGAATAGAAGGTTGTGAGTTCTAATATGGAGTTTTGATGGCTCGAAATTGGTTGTGTGAGGCATTAGGAGCTCAAAATTGGTTGTTAATGGTGGTTGGGTGAATTGGAGAAGATGACAGTTTCGTAATTAAGTTAAATCTGAAAGGTTTTTTGTCTTTTGGTAAAAATATCAGACTTCATATGAAGTCTGGCGATGGTATTATCGTGAATACACAGATTATTAGGGGGATATATTAGCGAAAAAGAGGAAGAAGAAGGAAGAGGATACTTTCAGGGTTGACTTCAATTTTAGGGGTATTTTTGCAAACAGCCCACAAATCAACCCAATAACATACAAAGAAAAAACTGTAATATCCATATTAGAACAATTACCATCGAAAACCAGATGAGGCAAAATTGTTTACAGACATATTAAGGCAAAAAATGGCACTAGAAGATTTGTGAAATGGGAAAACTGATTTTTAATTGCTAAACATATCAAAAATGGCCAAAAAGTCTTAGACTTTCCGAGAGACGTTTTAAATATCTAACTTTTGTTGAATTTCAAATTAAAATCCCAAACTATCATTGACCCAGCCAAATTAGACCTAATGTTAAATTGATTAACGACCGTCATTAATACCGATTAAAACAGTTTAATTAACATGTTTGCCAAAAACGACGTTGTTTTCGAATTAGATTACAATTTTTATAAAAATCTTTCTTCCCCAATTCGACAATTCTAACCCTAATTTCCTAGTTTCTTCCCCAAATTGTGATAGCTTTCAAAATAATGAGAAAGAAGAGTCTTGATGCTCGTCGGGCTAATACAAGCCATGAATTTCCTTCGATTGGGTCTCAAATGTCAGATGCTTCGAAGGGAGACGAAGGAAGTATCGCAGGCGTGGAAGGAAATTCGCCGGTATTTGTTGAAACTCACGGAGCTGAAGGAAGGTCGCGGCCAACTGTTATAGCTCACGAAGGCAAAGAAGCTGGTAATTTCGGAGGCGAACAAGCTGCTAATTACAAAGGCGAAGAAGCTGATCTTACATCTCATGTCTATTTTCCTGGAGGTAATGAAATTTTCATTACATCTATGGTGGATTCTCCTAGAGGCGAGGATAGTAGAGTTGATGGTTATGGAAGCGACAATGGTGGTGATAGAGATGTAAGTGGAGATTACTGCTCGGTTACTGTAGACGATGATTTTGTCGATGCCGTGGATGATGAAGGTGGTGAAGCTTCAGCTGGTGAGAATGAGGAGAACCATTTAGGTGTCGAAGAGGAAGTGGGTCTGGATATAGGAGCAAACTTTGGAGATGATGTGATGAACGAAAACCACGAGAGTGAAGCAGAGAGTGGAGATGACATATGGAATGATGATATAATTCCAGATCCTTTATCATCTGACGAAGAAGAAGAAGATGTTGAGCCAAGACCGAATGAAGATCCATAAGAGTTGATTACTTTAGTAAAAAAATGTATGGGACAGCAGATGATTTCAAGCTCGCGCTTCTTAGATATTCATTGAAGACGAAACGCGACATTACGATGTACAAGTCGTCATCGGTGAGAGTTGGTGCGAAGTGTTCAGACACCAAGAAAGATTCTCCATGGAGAGTCTAATGTTCTTATGAGAAGAGCAAACATAAGATATAGGTAAAGGTGTACGTGAATGAGCTTATTTGTGTGAGATCAGGGTACTCGAAAATGTTGAAGAGATCAAACATAGCTTGGTTATATGCTGAAAGGATGAGAGTGAATCCGAAGATTAATAATAAGGATATGGTTGCTGAGATAAAGCGAGAGTACAATCTGATTGTTGTTGAAGATCATTCTGGGAAGGCGAAAACAAAGCTTGCACGTGAAAGAAAGGCAAGTCACAAAGCCCATTTTCGAGAGTGTGGGACTATCAAGTATAAATCTTTCGTTCAAACAAGGATTCCATTATGGAGATTGAGACAATTCATGGGCCACGATTTGGGGGCAAGAAAATATTATATCATTTGTTTATATGCTTTAAGTCTCAACATGACACTTGGAAATAGACTTGTAGGCCGATTATAAGACTAGATGGTGCGTTCCTCAAGGACAAGGATCTGAAGGCTCACAACCTCAAGGCTCTCAACCAAAAAGCTATCAACCGCAACCACAACAACCACTAGCAGCTATACCAGATTCTTTCCAAGCACACGGATGAGTTTAATGGTTTATGTGATAGTTATGTCTAGTTGTTTGCAACTTATCTTATTTCTACTAATGGTGTGTTTTACTTGTGTTGTTGTTGGTAAGATGGTACTTTTGTTAGTGTGTCAATGATGGTACTTATGGTGTTGCACGATGGTACTGGTGGTGTGTCAAGATGGTTATTGATGCTTATGCTTTTATGACAATATAATATGTTTTGTTATTGTGTTGCGATTATGATCTAGCGCTTTGTTGACAACAAAGAACATATTCTTTTATTGAAAAAAATAGATGATGACTTACAAACTAGTGCTCAAATACAAGATGATTCTCTCGCAATTTAGAAACAATAACAAACACAATGACAATTATGATTAAGACAACGAACACAAGAGACAATGTGTTATTCTTCTTACACTTCCTCACTTCAGCTTGATTTTTTAGTATCTCTTCCTTCATTTCCACAACCATTTCGTTCAAAGCTGTAACCTCATTTTCAAGCTCTTTTTGATGTACAACTTCTTCAACCACCTCCAACACAGCTTCCTCAACCCACTTGAACAGATGGTCTTTTAGTAAAGGAAAAATAAAATGTAAGAGAAGGAACTTTCGACCGAGAACCACGATTTACAGACACATAAAGATGCAATTTTATATACTTACATCCTTTTTGGTTATACAAGCGTAGAAAAGACGCCCTGGATTTTTAATAGTCTTAGATGTGTAGATTCCTACACGAGATCCACACACACACTTCGAAGGAAACCCACGAACTCCATAAGAACTTTCAATTGATTTTTCAGAACTACAACTCATTTCAGGATATGAAAAGAACGATGATTTGGGTGTTAATTAGAGAGAGAGAGAGAGGCTTGTGAAAGAGTGATTGGGAGAGAGAGATCCGATTTTTTGGGAAATTAGGGTTAGAATTGCCGAAATGGGGAAGAAGGGTAATCTAATTCGAAAACGACGGCGTTTTGGTAAACATGTTTAATTAAACGGTGTTAATTGGTGTTAATGAAGGTCGTTAATCAATTTAACGTTAGGTCTAATTTGGCTGAGTCAATGATAGTTTGATATTTTAATTTGAAAGTCAACAAAAGTTAGATGTTTAAAACGTTTCCTGAAAAGTCTAAGACTTTTTTTTGTGCCAATTTTGATAAGTTCAAAAATTAAAAAGCAGTTTTCCCTTTGTAAATTTTAGGAATTTAACCAAATTTCAACAATTCACATTTTCTCCACTACTATTTGTAGAATGACTAGATACTCTAGTCCTTTTAATATTCTTATGTTTATAATATTTTTTAATAATTCATATCATTTATGATATAACTAGTTAAAAATAGAATATTAAAATAATAACTTATAAGTGATTTGGTTAGTCCGCTAATTAATAAAACTTTATGTTTCTACTAATTTCTATAAGATTTTCTATAATTTGATCAACAATAATAAAAGATTTTCTATAATTATTACGTTAGATAGCTTACAACCAATTAAGTTTAGGTACTTTCTTAGAAATTAATTAAAACTAGGTAATTCGCCCGCATAAGGTAAAATCAGATAGAAGAAAATTTATTCATCTCATCCACAGAAACTAAAATTTAACTACAATTAGATTTTAATATGCGCTTAAAAAAGAGGTTTATTTTCTCTAAAAATATAAATGATTTTAAGTATTCACATCGTAATTTTGGATGTACAATGATAAAGTTTCTATGAATTAAGGATTTATCTAAGAATGAATATCGAAATGAAAATCAAAATGAATTTATACAACGATAGGATCGAAAGTATATAAAAGAGATCGAGTATTTCTGCTAGTGTCGTTATCGGATATGTTTTAGATGATCTTCTTTGAATGAGCTTAATCCTTTTATACTTCGAGCTCTCTGGTTTCTACTCCTCTTTTCTCCAACAACTTAGCTTACGTCATATGATTCCGAGATACACGAGAATAGTGCACTTTTAACCTGTTCTTCATAGAGATCTTCGGATTAATAGCACCCAGTGTATTTTGTAAAGTTTATAATAGCATACATGTATCTTTAGATGTTAAGGTGCAATTTTATATCTTTTTCAATGTTTTGTATTAAAAAACCCACACAAAAAGCAATCTATGGATATGGATGGTGGACCCCATGCTATGTATCCTCATATCTTTTGTATATATATATTTTTATATACAGATGAACAGTAAAAATATATTTTTTAATGGGTTATGTTCTCTTGTAAGACTTAAATATGTGGACAAGATTAATTAGTGATTTCTATCCACACAATAAATATCACATGCTAAATGCTTCCGATGGATAGCAAGTTTCCAAACGTCCACATTATCAAGAATCCTTGTATAGAAAACACATGAACAAGAGACTAAGTGTTCACATATGATCGTGGTAGTGTCCACCTGAGCTCTGGTAAAAACAGTTTTAAGAGATCTAGTGGACAGTATCGACTATTCGTGGATACTACAACGATCTTATCACATGTTAGACGCTTCTGATAGACATATAGTGGCCAAGAGTTCACATGATCGTGAAAAAATACCTAGTAAATACAATTTAAGAGCTCATGTGGACTATTCATAGACACTACCACGATCATATCACATGCTAGATGCTTCTGATGGACATAAGGTGACAAGAGCTAATATGATCGTGAATTTGTGGATAGATAGTACGTCGGGCCCTACTATCCACCCAAAATCAACATTCACTTGGTCATCTTCTATCCATTGGAAGCGTCTAGCATGTGATATGATCGTGTTAGTGTCCACGAATAGTCGATACTGTGGACACCTAGTCTAGATTGTCAACTCGAAACTTCCGTATTAAGTCCATTTTTTTCAATTCAGGTACATCGACCGATTATATCTCCATTCCGATGGTCTCTGTGACTGGAAACCTCATCTCCACAGTCCTATCCACCGTCAAAAGAATGAGGGATGAAATAATAGATAACCTAAGAAAGAAAATGAGTAGAAAAAAATAGGATAAATGCATTTTCGTCAAAAGAGAAAAAAATATGTTGTAAAAAGATACAAAATTGCTTGCAAACATAAAAAGTACCGAAATACACAAAAGAGTAAAAGATACCGTCAGTGCAATTCACCTGGAGATCATCTCATTCAGTTCGCAAATCGAACTGAACACCCATCAAACTAAAGCTGTTTAAACGAATTACTTTTCATAGTTCATTGAAACATTTGGTCTAATCGTCAACTTATGAGTCATGCTTTTTTTATATGGGCCGGATTTTGCTGTGCGAAGTCCAACACTAACAATGTTCAATATAGGAATGCATTAAGTAAAATTATTTGAAATAAAATAATAATTATAAAATTTATGTAATATAGGTTTAATATGTATTGTTGTGATTTTAAATATTTATTTTTATAGAACATCATATGCTCATATATGAAATTAATTTGTGTTTTTAATATTTTAATATTTAAATTTATAATTTTATATAAATATAGTTATAGATTTATAAAAGTTAAAATATGGTAATATGTTTATTTAACATTTTTATTGGTTTAAGTTTATTTTAATGTTTCCATGACAAAATTGGTTTGTTCATCTTTTTAATTGGATTTCCAATGAACAAAAATTAGACCACGACTAATCCTAAAAGGAATGAATGGAAAAAGCATGTCGTACCAAGGGAGAATTCATATAACATTTGTTTTTTTCTTTTCTGATTTGTAAAACCCTTAAATATTTTATAACCGAAACAAATTAATTTTTTTTAACATATTTTATAATAATCTAAATATTTTGAAATTTTGATAAAATAATTCGTCAAAAACTATGATCGTAAAAACATCCACTGTAGTTTAACCCATCATATATTCAAATAATATAAATATTACATAGTTTAATATATTATCAAATTAAGAATTTATCAGTTAAAATTGGTTAATCCATATTTTTAATTTATGAGTTAAAATTGGTTCCAGCAATAGAGTTAATGAAATCCTGATTTTCAAGCCATTCTTTTGCATCATGTTGAGCCATTTCCATGGTTGTTTCCCAGGTAATATGCTTCCGTTGGTAGGAGAGTATGTTCCTGGTTTTCCACAATCTCCATAGTATCCAAAGAGCAGTTTGTTGGATATGGATTGGCATTGCAGATGTTCGACTAAGAATAGCATGGAGTTTACTGGTTTTAATGATTAAAAGTTATTCTGTCTCTGCGAAAATGGCGAAAACATGGCGATTTGGAATTAAAGTTCGATGGTGATCGATCTAATCAAATGGTGGATATATCCGGGGGTTTCTAGCTGTGGATTATCAACTGACGGTCGCGATTGGATAATTCAATACGGTGTTTTGATTTTGAGGATAATATCAAAGGGGGATTTTGGGGATTTGAGAGATATCTCAAAACAATCTAGGTTATTTACGGCGAAGGATTATGAAGATCTTTGGGAAAGGAAAGAGATCATTTGGTGTTACCGTAAGATGGGTAGAAGGGGAAAGAGGACTAAAGATGATCAGAAAGGTAGAGGAAGATCACCTTAAACCCGTTAGAAGAGAGAGAGAGAGAGAGAGAGAGAGAGAGAGAGAGAGAGAGAGAGAGAGAGAGAGAGATGACAGAAGAAGACAAGAGAATGAGAAAAAAGAGAAAGGAGGAAGATGATAGAATATTTGCTTTTCGATTAATGATCTGAAATGCCCAAGAAGGCTTACTAATACTGTTGCATCAATACTAAACCGTACTAATGAATAACCGAAATAAGAAAGTTGCATCGGTTTGGAAGACAAACCGGAATTGATTGAAAATACAAATAACATAAGCTTAATATAAGATTGTCCTATGACAATACTCCCTTCTTCAGTACATACTTGTCCTCAAGTATGATAAAATTCAGGGTACTTGTTGATGAAATCCTGATAGAATTCCCAGGTAGCCTGTTCTGGAGTTTCGCCATGCCACTGCACTCTGACTTTAGTCACTTCCTGATTCTGTCGCCTAACCATTTTCTTCTCAATGATGGCTGCAGGAGTTTTGTTGCTACCAATGACCAGTAAGTACTGAGGCAGAACAGTGCCCGTAGAAGGAGGGTTTGGTCATAACTTCAGTTGGCTTACATGGAAAACGTTATGTATGGAAGCAGCAGGAGGAAGCTCTAACTTATAGGAAGTGGTTCCGACACGATCAATAACCAGGAAAGGAACATATAAACGAGGTGGAAGTTTGTGAGGTACCTTCCTGTTTTTCAGCGAATGTTGCTTGTAAGGTTGAAGCTTGAGATAAACATAGTCGCCTATCTTGAACTCTCGGCTGGAGCGGGGTTGATCAGCATACTGTTTCATACGGTTTTGAGCCCGTTGAATATGAAAATTCAGCATGGAGATCAGCTCTTCTCTTTTCTGCATACTTCGATCAACCAGTGTAGAGGGACTTTCATTGGGCAGGTAGGGGAGATAAATGGGAGGAGGCTGCCCATATACTATCTCAAACGGGGTGCTCTTAATTGTAGAGTGGAAGGTTGTGTTATACCACCACTCGGCTATAGGCAACCACTTGAACCAGGTATGTGGTGATTTAGAAGTCATACATCAGAGGTAGGTCTCGAGGGTCTTGTTAGTAGCTTTGGTCTGCCTGTCTGTTTGAGGGTGGTAGGGAGTGGAAAACTTTAGCTCGACTCCGTGAACCTTAAAAAACTCTCACCATACTTCGCTGAGGAATGTAGGATTACGATCACTTACTATATCCTTTGGCATTCCATGAAGTTTGAACACATTGTCCAGATACAATTGTGCCACTTCAATTGCAATGTAGGGGTGAGAGAGAGCCAAAAAATGTGCTTGCTTGCTCAACCTGTCGACAACGACCAGTATACAATGCTTGCCAAAAGAGGGGGGAAAACCTTCAATGAGGAATAGGCAGTGGCTGGAGTAGACCCGGTTTGGCAGCTACGTCGTTCTTGTTCTTCTGACACACAGCGCAGTTAAGAACGTATTCCTGAACATCCACACTCATCCGGGGCCAATAGAAGAGAGATTTCACTCGTTGCAGAGTCGCATCTCGGCCAGAGTGTCCACCAACCATAGAATCATGGAACCATTTCAAAATTAACAGCTTCACATTCACATCATTACCAACAACCATTTTACCTTTTCTGCGTAGCTCATCATTGATAAAGGATTAGTGTGGATGAGATGTCGTGTTCGTAGACAGGTCAGCGATGATCTTTTGCAGGTGTTTGTCGGACTGACAGAGGAGTCGAAGAGAATCATAGAATTCAAGATGAACATTTGAGAGTGCCATCTGTAGGAGTTGAGAACCTGATACCCTTGATAAAGCATCCACAACATGATTTTCTTTTCCCTGTTTGTACTGTATTTCATAGTTATAACCCATGAGCTTAGATAACCACAAGTACTGAAAAGGTGTCAAAACCTTCTGCTCCACCAGGTACTTTAGGCTTTTTTGGCGAGTCTTGATGTGAAAGGGACGATGAGCCAAGTAAGCGTTCCATGTATGTACAGCGTGCACAACAGCCATAAGCTCTTTCTCATATACGGACAGAGACTGATGTTTGGGACCCAAAGCTCTACTTATGTAACATATGGGGTGGTTGTCTTGCATCAAGACTGCGCCAATACCGGTGTTTGAAGCATCAGTTTCCACCACGAATGTCTTCTCAAAATCTGGTAGTGCTAGGACAGGTGAAGTTGCGAGAGATTCCTTTAGTCGATTGAAAGCTTCAGCAGCATCACTGTTCCAGAAAAAGCTCTCTTTTTTTAGTGGGTTCGTAAGGGGCCGAGCAATAATGCTGTAGCCCAGAATGAACCTTCGGTAGTAGTTAGCAAGACCGAGGAAACTGCGGAGTTGCTTCACATTGAGTCGTGTTGAAAGACCATTTGAGGATCCAGCTGGTGGTGTTTCTGGTGGTGTTTTGTCCAGCTGGAAAAATTGCTCATTTTGAAAGATCCAGTCTCATATCATCGTGCCATCAAACACTGGGAACCCAATCTTAGTGAGTCGTATTGAAAGACCATTTGAGGATGTTTCCTTGTTCACTGTTTGGTCGGATCTATTAGGATCTGGTGGCTCCGGTAAGCGCGATGAAGTGGGTGTGCGTAAAATCGCAGCCGATGTGGGGATACCCTCTGGGTGGAAGGATCCTGACTCGGGTGATCGATATAAATCTGCTCCATAGGAGAAACACTTCAAGATCGTCGCCTCAAGCTTGTCAAACTTCTCATCGGATTTTTCTTCGAGTCCGCCAAGTCGAGCTTCAAGACCGTTGAACCGATTATCGATCTCGTTTTGCCGAAAATCCGTTCGATTGGTCTGCTCTTCGACCTGCTTTGCATGTGCCATTCTCAGCTCCCGAGCTGTTTTCCGAACTCGTTTAGCGTTTGCTGTCTCGTCTCCATGGTCACTAGAGCTCTGATACCAATGTTACCGTAAGATTGGTAGAAGGGGAAAGGGACTAAAGATGATCAGAAAGGTAAAGGAAGATCACCTGAAACCCGTTAGAAGAGAGAGAGATGACAGAAGAAGACAAGAGAATGAGAAGAAAGAGAAAGGAGAAAGATGATAGAATATTTGCTTTTCGATTAATGACCTGAAATGCCCAAAAAGGCTTACAAATACTGTTGCATCAGTACTAAACCGTACTAATGAATAACCGAAATAAGAAAGTTGCATCGGTTTGGAAGACAAACTGGAAAATACAAATAACATAAGCTTAATATAAGATCGTCCTATGACAATACTCCCTTCTTCAGTACATACTTGTCCTCAAGTATGATAAAATTCACAGTACTTGTTGATGAAATCCTGATAGATTAGTTAAATTTTTAAAGCATAGTCAATAAAAAAATGAATATATTACGACTACGTTACGCCTACAAGGATAGAAATTCAAAAAATTGTCAAATTAATCAGGCCTAAACCCAATTTTATAGCCCAAAATATTTCAATTACCCGCCTATACCCAAGAATTTTCGACAAAGTGCCGAGAAATCATCAAATACGTCAAAACCTGATTTTTTTTGTTCTTCCCCTTTTCAGAAATCTCCTTCGAATCATCTCTCTAATCTCTCTCCGAATCCTCTTTTATGCCCACCCATCTCAAACTGATATCTCTTCTTCGAATCTCTTATTCGAGGTTTTCAATTTCATCGCTAACTTTGGCCGAAACCCTCTCGACTCTCTCAAATTCTTCCTTGAATATCTCAATCACGAAACACTCCGTGATTCGATGCCTACAAGTATAGGTAGCTATATCGTTGATTTGCTTCCACTTTGCTTTGCTTTTTAAACGGGACAGGCTCTGAATTTGATTATTTGATTACAATTAATTTTGGTTCTACAGGTTGTAAACGACTCTTGTATTCCTCTATGAGCTTCAATATGGTCTCCACAGTCTGGGTAAATTGGTTGTTTTTTTAATAAGTGTTTGATGAGTTAGAGTCTGATGGTTAGGATGTTAATCTTATTGTTAGCACGCAATTGAAGACACCAATCTCTGCTTAACTCATTAATTTGTTCTGTTAAGTTCGAGTATTTGAGCGCTTACAAGATAGTTTTTGTATCATTTGAGACATGACTAAACCATTCATAACTTTCTTCTAAAACATTTTTTAAGGAGATCTATCAACGATGTATGAAAGACATGGTTAGCATCACAAAGGACTGCAGAAGCACTGCAAAGAACTGCGACCTCATGAGATCTCAACAGTTGAATATAAAAACATATTTCCTCAGGTAAAGTAACATTTTTCACAATCCATGTTTATAAAGTCATGTCACGTTCTTTATTTAAATGTTTTTTACTGTCTGTAATTGTCACAGGCCACTGAGAAGGATGGATGATTAAATCCTTATGAAGTCGAAAGCCTGACAGCTAATCTTTTAATGGGCAAGCGTAAGCAGCCCGTACACTTTTCATTGTTGTCTCCCACCAAGAGAAACTGAAGGAAGCTCAACGTAAAACAACAACACCATCTGATTCGTAGGTTACTTATCACTGTCTCTTGCACTTGTTAATTTATTGGTATATGATTTGGCCACTCCTAAATGCTGGAGTTTGCGTATGTAGGTCGTTTGTATTTACATTCTACACACAAGTATACATGTTACCAATGTTATTTTTGATGCAAATGTCTGTTACGTTTCTTGTACCATTCAAATTACATTATCACCGATTACCAAATCGAAAATGAAATTAATCCAAATTCTTAATTTTACGAATAAAAGTCACTAAACAGTTGTCAATTATTCGCAATACACACACAAAGTAGTCGCTAAATATTTACCATCAGCGAATCTGGATTTTCTAAATAGTTGCTTAATAATCGTTATTTAGTCATTAAACTGTCACCAAGTAGTCACCATTTCTTACGACAATGTTGTGACTATATTAGACAGTTAAATAGTAGTCGGCAAACAATACCATAATCGAATCTGGATGTTTCGATTAGACGTTGCATAGTTGTTTAACAGTCACTAATTAATAGCAAGATGTTTACCATAATCATATTTGGATTTTCCAATTAGTCATCTTATAATCGGTAAATTAGTCAATAAACAGTCGCCAAATAGTCCCCATATATTACGAATACGTTGTGACTATATATGACGGTCATGTAACAGTCGCCACATAGTGGGGAGATCATTACCATAATCGTATATGGATGTTCAGATTAGTCATGAGATAATAGTTAAAATGGTCGTTACCCAATCGCTACATAGTGGCTAATATTTACGACTACTTTCTGATTATACTATACAGTCACATATTAATCGCCCAGTAGTCATCTAGTTTAACGACTATTTGATGACAACATTTTCCGACCGCATCTGGACTCTCTCTATAGTCGCACAATTATCGCTTTCGTAGTGGGAAATTAGTCCATATATCTTCCGACAACGCTACGTCTATTTTACGATTACCTATGTTAGTCGTATAAATAGTCGTAACTCACCAACCAATAATACGACTATGCGATTTATTGACTATGGATTTACAACTACCATATTTAGTCGTAATATAGTCGTAAAATGGCGATTAACGACTATTCTGCGATTAAAAGTGCAGTCGTAAAAATGATGTTTTCTTGTAGTGTATGGATCCTGACCTTGCGTTAAGGATGAAACAACCTACTTCTCCTACAGATACCATCACTACTGAGTAATATGGTTTATGAGAAGAGGAAACGTTCTAATCCCATTGGTTTAATGATCATTAAGGAAACAATTCCAGAAACCTTCAGAGGTGATGATGAGACCAATTATCTCAAACAGTTCTTTGGGGAGATGGACTTGCGTTTTACAAAAGTGATAAAGCAGAAATAAGCAAGCTTCTTTATCGCTTTAGTACCATGAGATATCACGAAAAATGAAACATAAATGAGTACATTTTGGAAATGTCCAACATTGTTTCAAAACTCAAGACCCTCAAGATTGAGCTTCCAGAAGAATTTCTCATATTTGTTTTTCTTGAATTATCTTCCTCCTCAATTCAATCAATTGAAATCATGTTACAACACACATAAGGAGAAATGGTCTCTTAATAGCTCATTTCATATTGTGTGCAAGAGGAGGATATGATGAAACAAGAAAGGTCTGAGAGTGCCCATATGGTTAACACCTATAAGGTTCAGAGTAAAAGAAGGAAAATTGGGGCTGTTAAGAATGAGGTTGCTAAAGGCCCAACTGAAAGGAAGCAAACTAACGCTGAAATACCTATTTATTTTGAAATAAAGTTGGACTCATGAAGAAGGATTTCCAAAAGTATCATGCATGGCGTGGAAAGAGAGATATGTTCCATGTTATGGTATGTTATGAAGTGAACTTAGTTGAAGTACCAAGAAACACTTGGCGGTTAGATTCAGGTACAACTACTAACATCAATGTTTCGCTGCAGGTTTTCCTGACATACCGAAACCAAATAATGATGAAAGACACATTCATGTGGCTAATGGAATTCTGGTGGATGTGGAGGCAATTTCGTATTTCAGATTGTTATTTAGTACTGGTCGTTATTTTAATTTGAAAGACACTTTTGTTGCACTGTCATTTAGACGAAATTTGGTTTTTGTTCCTTATTTATACAAATCTGGTTATTCTTGTTTAACTGAGAATGAAAAAGTTATTTTGTCTTTAAATTCAGTTATAATTGGAACCGGTGCACTTTTGAAAAATCACACTCTTAAATGCTTGACACTATAGCTTCTCATGATGAGAGTTTAAGTGTTGAATCAAGTGGTACTAAAAACGAAAATGCAAATTTAGGAACTATGTGGCACAAACGCTTAGGTCACATTTCTAGAAATAGAATTGAACGACTTGTGTCAAATGGTATATTTGGATCTGTTGATTTTCACAAATTTTGATGTTTGTGTGGATTACATTAAAGGAAAACATACTAAAGATAAGAAATTAGGTTCATATTGAGCTAAAGAAGTCATTGAGTTGATACATACATACATTTGTGGACCTTTCCCTACGGCATCTTAGAATGGTCAACAATACTTTGTATCTTTCATAGACGACTATTCTCGATATGCATACTTGTTTCTTATTTATGAAAAGTCAGAGTCTCTAGACGTGTTCAAAAAGTTTAAGGATGAGGTTGAGAACCAACTTGAGCAAAAAATAAATTCTATTAGATCGGATCGTGGTGCTGACTATAAATGTCAATATGATGGTTCATGTGAACAACGTCCATTACCATTTCCCAGAATACCCGATGGAGTGTGAAATTATCCCACAATATGCTATGCATGGATCTCCCAGTATGAATGGCATATCTGAAAGACGTAACTGCACTCTTAAAGACATGGTAAGGAGTATGATTTGTCATTTCATCTTACCAAAATTACTCTGGGGAGAGGCACTAAAGACTGCAACTTAGATTCTTAATAGAGTACCAACTAAAGCAATTACAAAAACCCGTTAAGAGCTTTGGACTGGCAAAAAAATAGTCTAAACCATTTTCACATTTGGGGAAGTCCAGCTGAGGCTAGACATTATAGGAAATCTAATTATATAATTGAGAAGTAAGAATGCACCAGATTCATTCTCACGAGGTTAATTACCAGCATACCCTTAATGAAATTTTAATGAAAAGTAAGTCCCACATCGGTAGTTGGAGAAATAATTAACTAATATATATAGGGTAAGGGCCAATCCACTCATTACCAATTGGTTTTATGTTGGAAGCCCATCCAACTTAATAGAGAAAGAAGAAGAGGAAGAAGCGGAAGAAGAAGAGAGAAGTGAGAGCGCACCAGATTCATTCTCACGAGGTTAATTACCAGACTACCCTTAATGAATTTTAATGAAAAGTAAGTCCCACATTGGTAGTTGGAAAAATAATTAACTAATATATAATAGGGTAAGGGCCAATCCACTCATTACCAATTGGTTTTAGGTTGGAAGCCCATATAACTTAATAGAGGAAGAAGAAGAAGAAGAAGAAGAAGATGAAGCGAAAGAAGCGGAAGAAGAAGCAGAAGAGGGAGAAGAAGAGGAAGAAGCGGAAGAAGAAGAGGAAGAAGCAGAAGAAGAAGCGGGGGTTTTGGAATTACGATGGTCTACGAAAAAAGCATAAATCGCTTTGAAAAGTCAATCAACCATACATTTCATCCGGGTCTAAATCTCTTGAATTTAAAATATTTCATAATGAAAATAACTTCCCATTTTTTTAACTCTAACAAAATACCCTGTGCGGGCACCCCGCCTCGTATGATAAAAAAATTGGATTCGAGAACCATGATCAGTTACTTTATTGGTTATTCTAAGCAATATCAGGGGTATAAATTTTATGATCCCACACAAAAGATTGAGACGGAAACAACTACGTTCTTTGAGCATATTGAATTTGGGGGGGGGGGGGGGTGAAAACCCCTTTCCCGTTATCCGCTGACCGACGAGCTGACTGATCAACCCAAACAAGAACATGACTGATCGAACCCGTGCAGGCCAAACAAGAAAAGTTCATCACAATACAAAGTCAGAGACAGTCCGGCTTTAGTCAATGGCTCGAACCAAACCATCCTTGACTCCGTTTCCCTTGTTTCCACGATACAAGGCGTTTCAACCCATATAGCTTCCATGAGTTGTGTTCGGTTCTGACTAAACCGTATATCAAAGAATCATTCCATTTTTAGTATTTTAAGTGTAATACTCTGTCTCACAAAATTGGTCAATGGGCAGTCAAGAAGTCAACAGAGGCATTTTCGTAATTTTGGGAAGTGAAGAGGTATTTTGATAATTTTACCAAAATGTAAGACGGAAGCTTAGCTGGACCAAATGATTCTCTTTTTAATTAAAGAAATCATTTAGAAAACGGAAAATGGTGGAATCGGACTTTAAATGCAGTTTTATGGACTATCGGGAAGGAAACCTATAAAACCGATAAAACTTGTAAAATTTGGTATGTGAGCTACGAGAAACCGAATTAGACGAAACGACTTGAAAATTGCTTCTGAAAAAATCTAGTAATTTTTAAAAGGAGTTTGAGGGGTTTATTTCAGAAGCTATGAATAAAAAGGATACATTGTACATGAATGAACATATGTGTATCATGTGTTATTTAATGAGAGGATGAGATGAATACAACGAACTTTGGAAGCATAACATGTCATGAATGGAAAAGAATAAGATTAGCTGAATTTGAGCTTGGGAGACGTGTCATAAAAAGAGCAAAGGAACATGTGCTTAAAAGAATCTTGCCCACTTTTCATTTTTTCACGTGAGAGAGAAGGAGAAGTGAAGGAAAGTGCAATGAATTTGTCTTGGTTTTGCTAAATGGCGTGGCAGTATTTTAGGGGAAGGGAGAGACATGTGTAACCCAATGATGTGCTTTGAGATTCTATAAAAGGGAGCAACACTTGTTCTCTTCATCACTCACTCACGGCAAAGAGAAGAGAAGAGAGAGAGAGAGAGGGGGAGAGAGAGAGAGAGAGAGAGAGAGGAAAATTACTATGCCAGAATATTCTCAATAATATTCTTCGAAAAAGAAAATTTTCCGACGTAATAATTTTCTCGATAAACCGGATTTTTTATTTAGAAAAAGGATAGACGGAGTTAGGTTCATTAGTAGCGGCAAAGTTCAAGATCAGTTAAGCTCTGGTCAAGGCGGTTTCAATTGGATCGGTTCGGCAAAGAGTTGGGGAATCTTTGGTTCGGTCTCGGGGATTCGGAATTTCCGTCAGTCCATCCATCCGTCATATATAGCACTGTGAGTCGGCTAAACTTTGTGTGATGCATTTAGTTTAGGATCATATAAACCCGAAATAATAAACCGTAGCATTAGGACTGCATATTTGATCGATTGAATTGATTAGAACGGTTAGGTTGATTAAATATCTCAAGAAGTAACCAAAATGGATAGAACATAAATATTTCATACAGTTATCACTCATTGGTTGATTGATTGATAGTATCGTGATTGCTTGATTGGGTGTTTCATACATATAGAACAACATGCTAGAAAATATTTATATAAGGAAATTATGAATTGATTAAAATACGGTTAAAACACATAACACACTTAGAATATAATAACATGATGGATTAGTTAGTCAATAGTCGGAGTTAGCTGGTTAAATGAATTAATTAAAAAATAATGTGAAGTCAGGAGATTAGTAAGTTTACTAATCTCAAGCTGACAGATCGAGAAGATTAAGAATAAGAATTAAAGGAATAAGAATTCATAATAAAAATTTGGATTAAGCCGTCTACGAGATTAGTAAGTTTACTAATCGCAGTGTAGCGGATTGAATGAGTTAGGTTAACATAATATTAAAAGACTAATGAACCTAAATAATTGTTTGAGTGGTGTTGTGATTATTGTTGTGTGTTGTTTGTCTACTCCGGTGTTGGGCCGGGTAGACCATTGTTTGTGTGATTGTTTGTCTACTCCGATGTTGGGGCGAGTAGATCGTTGTTTGTGTGTATATTCTGGTGTTGGGTCGAATATACCGTGTTGTTAATACTTACCTTGGTACGGGACCGGGTAAGTTTGGATTGGTGCCTAATCTGGTATGGAACCGGATAAGATCGGGTGATATGGAGGTTGTTGATAGGACTTGCGGGATAGATTGGGGATAAAGATAGTGTATATTCAACCTTGTCGGTCTTGCGTTATAGAGTCCCAATGAGTTTGCTTGTTTACATTACTGTTATTAGGACTTTATAGGGTGTGTTAGATCCTTGGGAGTTGTGTTCCTGGTCAGTTCACGTACCTTCGGTAGTGGTTCTGGCATGTGTTATCCTATGGAGTGACTTCTGTAGGTGTGTAGTACGGAGAACACGGGGTCGCGTCCTAGGGTCGGACTGCATGGAAGCTTAGGTTATCTAGGGGTAGCCCGAATCACCGCGTATCGATGGACAGAGAATGGTATCCTAGGTCGTAGGACTTTTTGTTTACGTCTAGGAGTCGTGGGAGGTTTTAGTAACCATGGGGGTATCTAAGTGTTCCCGTGGAAGTTATTGAGTTCGCATATTGTGCCCAGTTGGTGTGGAGTTGTGTAAGAGCCGCAATAGATAGATCAAGTCTAATCGAGAGCATGTGCCACAGTGTTCTCGATTTCTGTGGTTACATTTTATTGTTGTGTGTTCTTAATTGATTGCTTGTGTGTTGTGGAGCTCATCACGTCTTGGTAGCACGTGATTGATATACCATGGATTTTAGGGCTTTTAACCATGGTATATGTCTTTGTTATCGAGTCTTTCTATGTGTTTTGGAGTCTTTTCAGGTGTTTTACAGGTTTAAGGACATTTGGAGACTAATTGAACGTTCTGGAAGCATTTGGGTCAATTCTGCACTGTTTAGAGATCTCACAGAGTTCACTGGCTGCGTTTTCGCACTGCATCGATCGATGTAGTTCTGCAGTGGTCGACGCAGTTCTGCGCCCAAAAATCTGCATTTTGGAGAAATTACAGTTTTTGCCCAGAAACTTCCCAGACTTGCAAAAAGGCCCAAAAACGTGTTTAGACTTATATATTAGGGTTTTAAGCCATTGTTTAGGCTTTATTTTACATTAAGAGAGTTTTAGGGGCTGATCTTGTACCGAGAGAGAAGAGATTTCGAACTCCAGTTCTTTATTTTATTATATGCTATTTGGTTTTCTATTCATGATGTCTTCTGTTTCGATGATCATGTCTGAGTAGTTTACCAGTTAGGTTTAGGGATTCTCACAAGGGATTTCATGGAATTATAGGTTAATCGATATGTAGGGATTAATAGCTGTTAGTTCTTCATCTAGGGTTGTTCTTAATGCTTAATCTGAAGTAGCTACCCAGATTTAATGATGTTAGGTTGATTTCCACAACGACAGTTGGTTAATTAGCTAGAAAGAGTCTAGATGAGCAATTTGATCTACTCGCAAAGAAATTCGGTTTAGAGGAATTGTGAACGAAAGAACTTGAGATTAATGCTTGTTTAGAACTCTAGGATTCGCAACCAAAGTTGGCTTGCTAGGTTGTTAGACATAGATAGGATTCACAACGAAAGTTGGCTTCTCATACTTCCGTGATTCTAGTTCTAGAACAGTTCTTAATTAGATCTCGATTGATTGATTGCATGTGTTCCTGATTTCCTAAGAATTCCCTTGACCTGACGCTCTTCCATGATTGCTTACAAACCTCTTTATTTACTTTTCTGTTGCTCTGATTTACTGCTTACTTACTGTTTACTGTTTACCTAGCTTAACCTGAAATTCTATAATCTATCCCAAGAGTCTAGAGTCCTTGTGGATTCGATACCCTATATACTACTGGTTCACGTCTGTGCACTTGCACTGTAAATCTAGGGATTAAAACTCTGATCCTATCAGTGATCAACTAACTTTACTTGATTGTTATTTTGGGTTTTGGCGGGACTATAAGACTGTTTAGCAGTATGTTTAGTGGGGAGCCGAATCGCTGGTAATCTTAGATTACTCATTAGACTCTTTTTGTGTTTTTCAGGTTTGGCATAGGTCGACAGACGCGTAGGGTGCCCGGAGTAGTCTTGGGTTTGCATTTGGCTTCGGTTTGTTAACCATTTTTACTTATTTTCTGTTTCAGATTTTTTTGGGATCCCACTAAATGATTTTTATTAAATCGTATATTGTTATGAATAAGATTTATAATTTTAAAGTAATAAAAACGGAATAGTTCTCTGATATACGGTTTAGTCCGAACCGAACACAACTCGTGGAAGCGGCACGGCTTGAAAAGCCTTCTATCGTGGAAACGAGGTAAACGGAGTTAAGGATGGTTTGGTTAGAGGCTTTGACTAAAACTTGATTGTCCCTGGCTTTGTATTGTGACAAACTCTTCTTGTATGGCCTGCTCGGATTCGATCGGTCATGTTGGCTGGTCAGCTCATCGGTCAGCGGAAAACGGGAAGAGGGCGTTACAAAAGGTGGTATCAGAGCATGGTTTGTCAGGGATTCGAAAATTCTGGTTTTTCAAATTTTCAATGTTTTATCGAGTCAAATGTGTCGCCAATGCAACCATTAGGAATCCGAGCCGCGTTCGTCAAACCGGAGAATTGGGTAAGTTAGGAAATTTGCTAGGATTGTACTAACCGTTTTGTTTTTTGATGCAGTCTTACAACAGTGTTGTCCTAGGAGGATCGGTGTGTGGGTGTGGTTGTGACGATAGTATGGGCGACATTAGTATGGACGATCGTGAGTCCGTTGTTTCTACCCCCAGCTAGTCCACGCCCATACTACCAGCATGCAGAGTGTTCATGTATTTTGCGGCCTATCCCAGATCAGCAATAGGCAGACATGATGGTTAACTATTTGCTTAAGTTATCCTAGCCTCAGGAGTTCGAGGTCACTTAGCCGCTATCGACTACACCAGATGTTTGTCAATCACTACCACCGGTCCGACTTGTTCCTCCTATATTGGATCCTCCTTGCCTTGCATGCTGTGCCTTGGGTTTCCATTCTATTTAGTGCCAGTCTTACCAGTCCAATAAGGCGCCAGTCCCAGCAGATCAGCAGCCGCCACTGATGCAGCTCCCGCCTTGTCTCAATGTGGCCGAGTAGGACACTACGCACCTTCTTCCCTGCTGGACCCTTCCATCAAGACCGCGTAGCACCGCCACCACCACACTCATTCCATCCTCCTGGCGCACCTATCAGTCGTGATCCACATGAGCTGTACTGTACTCAGTGCGGAGCGTACCGCTCATATTGGAAATATTAGGTAGTAGATTAGGCCCAGGTAAGTAAGGCCCCTAACCTTTTCTTGTGTATATCGGCTTATATTCGTCTCTGACAATTCAGTTGTGTAGCAGTGTTTCTTTTTGAGACGGATGGGTAACCAGTAGTATGTAGACTCCGACAAACCTATGTATTTAAAACTCTATGTGGTGTATGGATGTTTTACTTATGTGGTGGATGTGGAGTATTTCGGTATGTCATTTTGAGTAACGGAGTAATTATATTGCATGCATGTGGTGCAAATGCAATATAGTTACGATGTGAAAACAAATGATGGTCCGAATAGACGATTTCCATCAGAACCCTGAGAGACAACTGCAATCGCCGATTTTCTTGATTGATTGATTGTGTGTCTGATTGCCTTGCTAGGGTGTTATAATGTTGATGTGATTAATTCATTGGTTGGTCGTTAAGTTGTTAGATGTTAATTTGAATCGTTGCATTTGAATGATCATTAAGTTGCTAGAGTGTTTTGATTGGTATCATTGCATTGCTTGTTGGTTAGATTGATTTGTTAGAAAATTATTGCATTTATTTGCTCGCTAGGTTGCTAGCCATTGATTGTAGAGCGCTGCATCTGATTGATCGCTAGGTTGTTATAGTGTTATCTTTGCTATTTTTGCATCGCTCGATGGTTATAACCATTGCTAAGTACAGATAGCACTGCATTCATTTGATTGCTAAGATGCTAGCATTGAATGAGTTTGATCGTTAGGTTAATTTGGTTTGGTTTGGTTAATAGCATTTACATTGTCTGATCGCTAAGTTGCTAGTATTGCATATTTGCATGATCATTAAGTTGGTAGATTTTTCATTTAAGGATCAATGCATTAGTCATCTCGTTAAGTTATTAATTGGGATAATGAGCATTTCCGCGCTGTTTGATTCGCTAGGTTACTAAAAAGTAATTCTTGAGTTTTGGTTAGCTAATCGTTTGGATTGATCGGTTAGGGTGTTAGACGCTTGGGTAGGTGTTAGACCATTAGTGTTGTGTAGACAAAACGATAAGTTATCGGATAGATTTTTGGGTAGTTGGGAAGGTAGAGAACCTCTTAGATAGAACTAAACTCGGAATTGATAAACGCTTTTTATAAGAAGCTTATTTGAGATTGATCGGAATAATAAGATATTGTTTATTAGCCACGTGTGACCGTTGGATACGTAACTAAATACCAATCTCTATAAGGAAGTGACACTACAAGAAATTTGAACATTGATAGCACATGAGGATAGCACGGTTCTGCAAAGTGCTGTTATAGAGGATGTGCTGGAGGGGATACTCTATAATAGCATTATATCAATGCTATACCGTTTTTTTATTAAGCGGGAAACAAAAATTATGTTTGGAGCCTAATTTATACGATAAGCGCCACCAACATATATATTGGGTTTTGGGGGAATTTTTTTTTTTGCTTCTCTTAAATTTTTTCTCTATTAACTTTTGTTTTCTCTTCCTCCTAAAAATACTCCACAGCAGCCTCTTCCTCCGACATCATCTTCCATCCTATATTCCATTCCTTCCAATTTCTATCTCTTAATCTTCAACATCTTTTCTAATCCTGCAAAATCTATAAAATCCCCAAAACTCCCAAATTTCAAATCCCTATTCTTCTCATACTCCACCTTCTGAAATGTCGGTTGCTGCTACTGATCGACATTTGGAGGCAGCACTCACTCAGGAAACTCAAATCCCACAAAAGGGAAGAACACCAAAACCTCAAGTCAATGAAAAAAAATCAAACGATGCTTCTCCGAATTTCTCTCCAGCCAGGTGAATTCTTCTGGATTCTCTTTTTGTTTCGAAAATCTGTAAGACTTTACGATCGATGTTAGTTTCTGGTGTTTGCAGGGAAGAACAATCTAAGACCTTTCAAAATCTCAGTTTCTCCATCTTCGAAGCTGTTTGTTGTGAGTATCTCTCTCTTTCTCTCTCGGTGCGAGTTTCGCTTACCTTTATTTTCTGTTTCTGCTTGTATATGTTTATGAATTTTGTATCAATATCTTACTGGAGTATTTGGTTGTATAGTGTTTCAGTCATGTGGATCTTCTTGTTGCTACTTGCTACATCATGTTTGATGAAGCAATCGAAATTAATATACATATTGTAGTCCTGCTTCTTCTTACATCTATAGGTTTGAGTAAATTGAAAGAAACATCATTTTGTTACTGTGAGTGTGCAGGTTCGAACACATGGGAGGTCTTTACTTTGATGCTCTGGCTGAGATTCATGAGATTTGGTGTGTTTTGACATCTCCGTGGCTGCACAGCGGATTCATAAATCTTGGGAGTTTGATTTTCGTTGGGATATTCATGGAGCTTAAACTTGCCTCTGTGACAATTTCACTTGTGTTCTGCTTAAACTATTCCTCACAATTGATTTCTTCTTTACTTTGTGCTGAATTTCTTCCTTTCCCTTGTTTCATTATTTTACATATCAACTAACTTTTAAGTTTTCTTTTCTCTGCAATAGATTCTTAGACTTGGTTTGTGTTAAATCACTGTCTTCAAGCTCCCTCTTACTTGAATCGTTCTCAACATTCTTTTGAGGTACTCCTTGTGAATCTTCTTAGCTGTTTTTCTCCTAGATTCCCGTTTCTTTGTTTGAATCAAAGCCTTTAATAATATTCCAACAAATATTCTGATACTGAGTCGTCGAAACTGGAACTTTTATTATTTAGTTTTAATGACAATTATCAAAATGCTTTTCAATGATTTTGGGGTAGCTTTGTTTCACAATTGGTGAGTTGTTGTTGCTAGGAGACTCTTGTTTTGATCATCTTTTCAATGAGAGACACTGTGGGAGATCAAAAGCTTGAGAAATCATTTGCTAGTAAACGAATTTTAAAGAGGCTCCATATTAGACATCAAAGTTGACTCTTCGGATCAGGACTATCAATTTTGAAAAAAGCAGACAACTTTATCTTCTGTTATGCTCACAAGAGATCCTTTGAGTGGTTGTTTGCATATTGTTGTTCCTATGGGCGTTAATTCACTGAATAATGTTTCTTCTAATTCATTCCTTTCAGGTTGGTGTTAAAGCTCGATTTGTTTTCCGTTACTTCTTTATGGCTGAGGTGGGAAACGTTTTGGCTGGTGACGTGGAACTAGCCAATTCAAAGGAGACTAAAGCAGCTTCCACTGATATAATGGAGGTTACACCAGTGACTACTGTAACTAGAACTTAAACCTTTGTTGAAGGTTGTGAATCTGAGCAGTGTTCAAGCGACAGCAAAAAGCTACTACAACTCGTTCCCTATACCACAACTTCAGTGTCAGAAGAAGTAGATGTTGCTTCCCCAAAGATTCCTGTCTTCTCTTTGCAGTCTGGTTCGGAAGAGAGTAGCCCGTATATCCGCGAGAAAGTAATGGAAGACGGATACAACTGGAGGAAATACAGACAAAAACTTGTTAAAGGGAATGAGTTTGTTAGGAGCTATTACAGATGCACGCGAGTAGCCCGTACCCTTCATAGTATATACATGTTGAGAATTTAACTCATGTGTATTGTAATTGCATCTGTGTAACTGTAAAATACTATCTCTTAATATTATAAGTTTTGGTAATTTTTAGTAATATAATCTAAAAAATAAAATTTCTAATTATATTGATAATTATTTGGAGGGCTAGGGTTTAGGGTTACACAAACTGTTAATTCAGGACCATATTAGCAGTCGCATATTAGTCGCTAAAAACATATTTGCGACTAATATGCGACTAAAATAAGTGGTTGTAAAAGCTTCGTTGCCAATTGTATCAGTAGCATATCAGTCGCAATATTGCGACTGATATGCGACTGATATTTGTGTCATAAGCTTCGTCATATTTAAGTCGCATATTAGTCGCAATATTGCGACTGATATGCGACCGATATATGACTAATGTACGACTAATATGCGACTGATTTAGTGACTAATTTGTGACTGTTGGGCGACTATTATTACGACTACAATGCGACTGATATTACAACTACTAAGCCAAATATGCTAATGAAATGATTATGAATGCTTGGATACCAAACATACCTATATATAACAAACACTGATAATACGAATCTGAAAGTAAAATAGTATTCCAAAACATAACAAACATGTTTCATATATATTGAAACCAAAACATTCATCCAAAATACAAAACACATAACCATTTCATTACAAAATTCCTAACAATGGAGTTATCATTATGTACCAAAAAACACTTACTACACTAACATTAGTTATCTTAACATAAAGGTTCAGAAATTTAGCTTGTAGGCTGAGAATCCATGAAGTCCAGAAATTCCGGGTTTGTTTCACGCAGAAACTTCTCCACCAATTAAAATTGATCGATCTTCTTTTGCTATTGAGTCACCACTAGAGAATGATCTGCTTCACGCTGCATATCATAAGCATATTGTTCTTCTATCCGGCGTTGAGCTTCACGTAGTTGTTGTTGCAATCCCACAAAAGATGCAAAATCATAGCCTTGGCGCTTACGCTTGCCGTTTACAAGTGTGTTTTCGAGACTTCCAACACCGTACGGACGGCCTCTATCATCTGTTACAGTGGACTGCAAACAAAAAAATAGATTAAAATTTTGAATAATGTATGGAAAATGAAACATGTTAGGGAAGACTGTCATTACCTGAAGAAATATCTCGTTGTAGCCATCTTCCGTGAGCTCCCGAGGTCCCGAATCACTGTCTGAAGTGTCTGGAATCTCTGCCGCGAGCTCGGACTTCTTAGCTTCCAAATTCTTTTGATATGTGTCAGCTATTTGCTTCGCCTTTAGATCGACAAACGAGCCATCGGGTTTTGTATGCGTCCTAACAAAGACCTCACCAATACTGACTGGTCTTCCCATCTCTTCTTCCTGAAATGTTAAATTAAGAACACTTTAAAGCTGTAGAGGTAAATACTCCGGAAAAATGTACAAGTCACTTACTATTTCCTGTTGTATTTGCTCATATGACTTCTGGCCTGATAAGTGTATGGCCATACCAAGACCTTGACGATCAGATTTACGGGCATTAGAAGTGGTCAGGCTCTTTTCTTGAGCGTCCTCTGTGTCCCAGTAGGCGACCATCTCTGTCCATAGGGTGAGGTTAATCCAACGAGGTCGCTTTCGAGAAGTGTGTGCGGTGCTAATCATTCCTTTCATCCTCCTTCTCTCGAAATGCACTTGAACTGTCCCCGAGATTAAGGGATCCCATGTGTGAGTTTTCTGCATTTCAAAGAGAAAACATGTTACTGAAAACAATACAAGAATCATAAAAATGAAGAACTAATCTGTCAACAGATTATCAAGAAGTTATTACCGCGAACTCAATGAAGTATCGCTCTTGTCGTTCCCGGGGCACAACTGTCCAGCTATAATAGGGGCCATCAAATTTATTGACAAACACCCTATTAATCTTCTGGACCAATGCTCCCTTGTCGCGACCAAACCTACAAGCAAAGAAACACTCTGTCAACAAAAGCAAGCACTTGGAATTAGCTTCAGAAGAAACATATATGTTCTAAACTAAGAAACAAATATTGCACAATTCGATTCTGTTCTTAAGCAGATATGTTCTTAACTCAATAAACAGATAGTACATAACTCATAAACAGATATGTTCTTAACACAGAAAAGAAGCAAAACTTAATTCGATACTGTTCTTAACTCGGAATAGAACCAGACAATAAGAATCACACACGATTATTAAATTAGTGTTACTAGTTTATTACTAACAAGCTTCTTCAGTTTCATGCAAGTATAGAGATGAGATTATTAAACTAAAACGAACAAAAACCATACAGCAACTAATCAAGAACAAATAAACTCAGAAACAATCAAAGAGCAACTAGTTTATTGCTTAGTTAGTTTATGTGGTTCTTGTTGGAAAGACTAGGATCTAGGGTTATGGTATTGAATCTATGGATCTCGTGTTTACCTCAGAGATGGCAGCGGAATGAATGGTAATCGAGATCTGCAGCGACTCAGATGTTTCGCCTCTACCAGATACACACGCACACAAAGCTGGAAAGCCGGGATGCTAGTGCCGGATCTTGGGAACACTGAGTTTTTGGTGATTCTGCTTTTTCTGCAACAGAAAAGTGAACGGCTAGGGTTCCAGGTCGACCATATAAGCCTTTATATATGACCTGGAATGACTAAACCGAAATCAGAATTAATTCCAATTCGTTTAAGTCATTTAATTGAAACGTCAGTTTCGAAACCCGATCTGCGTCGATCGACACACTCACTGTGTCGATCGACACACCACTATAAAACTTAATATCAATGTGTATCCAATACACATCAACATGATCATTACCATAATGATCATTCCCATGTTTATGCTTCCAGTTTGCTTAGGTGTGTGACCCTATAGGATCATATAATACTGGCAGTAAGTCTACAACTTACAGACTGCAAGAGGCTTCTAGCAAAACATTGCAACCACCCAGTATTATACAAATATCTGATCTCGACACACAACTATCATCAGGAGTGAGTACAAGTGTGATTTCAGGACACAATCCCAACAATCTCCCACTTGGACTGGAATCATCAATTCCTATAATCCTTTTGTCTCTATATCTCGATTTGGCATAAGGCAAGATTAGTGTCATCCTTATTAAGCCAATATCGTGTTTATCGAACTCCTGATCTATACTGAACAATACAAACAACTGAACTACAGTTCGTTTGAGTGCGGCCACACATTTTCTCAGTATCAAAAATTCGATAGGCCCTGAGATATTTATCTCCCGTTATTCAGGAGGGACAAATCCCATCTTGTTCCATCCCTGTTTCTACACATACTTCATGATACACCGAAGCAATGCCGTTATAGCCGCCAGTTACGGGTCGACGTTTGACAAGGTCAAAGTGTACCAATTCATATGCAAGAAAGCATGATGAACTCAGGTCTAAGGACTATACTCTATAGTCGTAATGAGAATCTCTCATGACACAGATATAACTATCTTGGAGACTTCTCATTAGCGGGTCAGGTCCGATCATATGTTCATCAACATATATCTATGTGACTGACTGTGATACTCATATCACTGACTCCATGAAACTTAGTCAACAGTCACCTCACAAGCTAGTCTCTCGCGTTTGTCAGTGTCCCACTTTGACAACCTCGACTAGGGACACATCATAATTTATGTCATCTATAACTTATAGGGTTTCATGATCAAGTCCTCAACTTGATGACCTATAATATGGCATAAACTTATTTTGGGACCATTATTTAGATCACAGTAAATAATGCTGAAATCAAATTTCATTAAACATATCCAAAAGTATGTTTACAAGTGATAGGTCAAGAATTAATCCCTATACTAAACTGCAAGTGTACAGCAATGTCAAAGTAGTATATAGGGTTATCGAATCCACAGGGACACTTGGTCTCAAGAGAATCAAACCGTAGGGAATGAATACTAGAAATAAGCAATGTGATTGTATTGAAAATAGTGCAAGAAAGTAAATCAGTAGCAGAGATTATTGGTTGTGAAAGCAAGTAATTAAAAGCGTCAAACCTAGGGTATTCTCAGGAAATCAGACTAGCAGACAGTTCATTCAGCAAGGATCTAATTAAGCACAGTTCTAGAACTCAAAACACAGATATAGAATTAACCAAATTCCTTTGCGATAATTCTCTAAGTCTAAGTGCAGCAAACCAAACTTCCGTTTGCGAGAACTAACAGATTAAACTAGCATTAATCCCAAGTTTGATATGTTCACAATTATCCTAAACCAAACTTTCGTTTGCGCAAAGTTTAATTGCCCAATTTAATTAGTTCAGATTCCTAAACCCCACTTCCGTGACGTATTTAGCAACCTAAGATCTAGATTCTAATTGATCAGGTTAGAACTAGCTTTAAGCACAATTAAATTGAAGAACAGATATAGTTTGAATCCTTAACTGAAATTGAACAAGTCTAGCAAGTCATGAAATCCTATGTGAGAAACCCTAAGTCTAACTAGGAATCTACTCAGACATAGATAATGAAAACATGATCATATGATAAGTAAATTGCATAAAAGAATAAGAGTAAAAGGGGTTCGAAATCTTCTCCAAATACAGATGATGAATTAGGTTCAGATCAGCCCCAAAAGCTCTAAAAATCCTCTGCTCTTAATTATGAAAAGTATCTAATAAAAACTCTAAAAACTCTATTATATAGGCATAATCTCGGCCAGGGGCTTCTTTGTAAATATCAGGAACTTCTGGATCAAAGTGCAATATCTTGATTCTTCTAAACCGCCGAGCTTTTGGCCCATCTCGCTGGTGCAACGATCGTTGCTAGAGTGCAACGATCGACACCTTTCTCTGTTTCGGACAGTGAACTCTATCTCTCGGCCAATCACTCCAAAAATCTCCAAAATGCTCCATAATCTCCAATTTAGCTCCCAACCTGATTATACCTGTAAAAGACTCTAAACAAAGACAAAAGACACTAAAACACATCTATATCATGGCCTAAAACTAGTAAAAACCATGATATATCAACTCCCCCACACTTAGCCTTTGCTTGCCCTCAAGCAAAACATAGAACTAAAACATGGTGAAGAGGTTTGAAAACTCTTCAGAAACTCATTTCATCTTAGAAGCTACAATACTCAGATTCCCCTTAGTAAACCACTGAAAGAATCAATCACAGGATATCAAGACCAACATGTACTTCCCCCACACTTAGCAACTGTCCTAGGTAAACTCCACAATCACATTCAAGCATTCAAATTCTCCCTACTGACTTCTGCAAGTATTTAAGTGCGGTCTCACCTAAGGAGTATCGATCTAAAGGCACATGGATTCTTACCTAATCAGCTCTAGACCACCATACTATCTTTCTCTAGTCCCTTTCTTCTCTTTCCCTTCTTTAACAACTGATTTTTCCCCACTGGGTATCATTTTTTTTTTTTTTATCAGTGTTCTTCCCGTTATGGGGTGTACTTTGGACACATTCCATGGATGCACCGGAGGTAATAGTTTTAGCTACCACTCCCATGACCACTTCGGAGTTACTAACTCATCCTCAGTTTATTATCTTTTTTTTTTTTTACTTTATAGAAGGGGAGAAGGGGACTAAATAGGACAGGTTTACAGGCTGTGTCAGAACTAACAGGGAATCCGACATAAAGTATACCAAGCCCTTAGGTGAGAAAATCTAAGTCAGTATTAGGGGTGAAGTCAGTAAAAGATCCTCTGATACCTGAAGTGATGTGGGTGTTCCCAGTAGGTTGATCTGTGATGGGGTTTTCTAATAGTCAGAGATAGATCCTGCAACTTCATCCCAATGGTTACTTAAGTTCCTGCAAGTCTTGTAAATCTCCTCAGAAAATCATAGTTTCTTACTTAAACAATTTTGACTCAATAAAACAAAAAATTTTGAAAAACGGACTGACTCTTAAGAAAACAGAAAGATAAACGTCAGTAGCACCTCCCCCACACTTAAGACACACTGTCCCCAGTAGTGTCCAGCGAAGGATCGGTAAAAAGAAAATAAAATAAATTGAAAAGGTGAAATTATGTCTGTCGGGTTACCTCTGTCGCACAGCATCGATCGGTGCATTAGATGCATCGACCGTTACTTGGCGACTTTCGTGTATAGTCGATCGTTGCTCAGGACCGCAACGATCGCTGCAATGCGATTCATTTCGTGTTGTGACGATCGATGCAGAAATGCATCGATCGCTGCACTGCGATTTAATCCGAGACCTGCAAACATGACTGCACCAGAAACAAAAACAAACGTAAAATCCTAACAAAAACACCAAAAATTAAAAAGAAAAACACCAGTACCTAATGGTGGGTTGCCTCCCACCCAGCGCTTGTTTAAGGTCAATAGCTTGACCGGACGCGCAAGATCTTTCAAGTTGAGGGTGCAGCATCCAGAGGCAAAATCTGTCCTCTGGGAATCTCGGCCTTAGCCCAATAGTGTTTTACCCTCTGCCCATTCACAGCAAACTCATTACCTTCCTTGCCTATTAGTATGACAGCTCCATATGGACGCACTTCTTTTATTGTGTAAGGACCGGACCATCTTGATTTCAGCTTTCCTGGAAACAAATGCAAGCGAGAATTGTATAGAAGTACCTGATCATTAGGCTCAAACCGTCTAGAAACAATCTTTTTATCATGATAAGCCTTTGTCCTCTCCTTGTACAGCTTTGAGTTCTCATAGGCAAGATGTCTAATCTCATCCAACTCATTAAGCTGTATCAGCCTTCTTTCTGCAGCTGATTTAAGGTCAAAGTTCATCTGCTTCACAGCCCATGCTGCTTTGTGCTCAAGTTCCACAGGCAGATGGCATGCTTTTCCATACAACAAGTGAAATGGAGTAGTCCCCAATGGTGTTTTGAATGCAGTCCTGTAAGCCCATAAAGCATCATCAAGCTTAGCTGCCCAATCTTTTCTTGTCTTCCCAACTGTTTTCTCCAAGATCTCCTTGATTTGTCTGTTGGAAACTTCTACCTGTCCACTAGTCTGTGGGTGATAAGGAGTAGCAACTCGGTGATGCACCCCATGCTTCTTCAAGAGCTTCTCAAATACCTTATTAATAAAGTGAGACCCTCCATCACTAATTACTATCCTGGGTACTCCAAATCTAGGGAATATAATGGATTTGAACAGCTTAATGACTACTGAAGAATCATTGGTTGGACTAGCTATTGCTTCTACCCACTTAGATACATAATCCACAGCAACCAATATGAACTTATTCCCAAAAGATGAGGGAAAGGGACCCATAAAATCTATGCCCCAGCAATCAAAAACCTCAACCTCAAGAATGAAATTCTGAGGCATCTCATGCTTTCTGCTGATTTTCCCTCTCCTTTGGCAGGCATCACAATGAGAAATAAAAGAGTGAGTATCAGCGAACATTGTAGGCCACCAGAAACCTGCCTGCAAAACCTTAGATACAGTCTTAAAAGTAGCAAAATGTCCTGCGTAATCTGATCCGTGACAATGGAATAGGATGTCTGGAACCTCTGATTCAGCAACACATCTCCTATAAAGGCCATCCGAACAGTGCTTATAGAGGTAAGGTTCATCCCAATAGTACCTCCTGAGTTCTCTGAAAAACCTCTTCTTCTCATATCCTTTTAGATTATCTGGTTCAGCCTCTGCAGCTAGATAATTGGCTATGTCTGCATACCATGGTTGATCATTTGTTGAGACAGCATAAATCTCAAACTCATGTTTTCCAATCCGTACCGTAAAAGTCTCTGGGTCTGTGTTCGCGCTGCAACGATCGTCACAGCCAGATGTATCGATCGCTACCGCCCTGATAGATGCATCGATCGATGCTGATGTTGCATCGATCGACGCAATGCGATTAATCCGACAGTTTTGCAGATCTCTGTCCAAATCTGTCTCACAGATTGTCCCAACCATATTGACGTTTTCCTCAGGCAAATAGTCATTGATTGGCACGTCATCTTCTATCAGCATCCTAGAAAGATGATCAGCAACTCCATTCTCAACTCCTTTCTTATCTCTTACTTCAATATCAAATTCCTGGAGCAACAAGATCCATCTCAACAGTCTTGGCTTAGCATCCTTCTTCTGCATCAGATACTTCAGGGCTGAATGATCAGTGTGTACAATCACCTTGGAGCCAACAAGATAAGAGCGAAATTTCTCAAATGCAAAGACAACTGCTAACAGCTCCTTCTCTGTAGTGGCATAGTTCCTTTGTGCATCATCCAGTGTCCTACTGGCATAATAGATAGCATGAAGCTTTCTATTTTTCCTTTGTCCAAGAACAGCTCCTACAGCATAGTCACTTGCATCACACATTACTTCGAAAGGCAAATCCCAATCCGGTGGCTGAACTATGGGAGCACTTACTAAGGCCTGCTTGATCTGTTCAAATGCGGTTTGACAATCTGCAGTGAACTCAAACTTGGTGTCTTTACACAGCAAAGCAGTTAATGGCCTAGCAATCTTACTGAAATCCTTGATGAACCGTCTATAGAAACCAGCATGTCCAAGAAAGCTTCTAATAGACTTAACAGAATCAGGTGCCTGCAGGTTCGTCATTACCTCGATTTTGGCGCGGTCCACCTCTATTCCTGCTTCGGACACCTTATGTCCAAGCACAATGCCATCTCTGACCATAAAATGACACTTCTCCCAGTTAAGAACTAAGTGCTTTTCTTCACATCTTTTCAAAACCTTACACAGATTATCTAAGCATTCATTATAGGATGATCCATATACTGAGAAATCATCCATGAATACTTCCATAAAATCCTCAATCATATCTGTGAATATGGACATCATGCATCTCTGGAAAGTGGCTGGTGCATTGCAGAGTCCAAAGGGCATCCTACGGTAGGCGAATGTCCCATATGGACAAGTGAAAGTGGTCTTTCCTTGATCCTCTGGATGGATGGGGATCTGAAAGAAACCTGAGTATCCATCTAAAAAGCAGTAGTAAGGATGATTTGCTAACCTTTCGAGCATCTGATCAATAAAAGGTAGGGGGAAGTGATCTTTTCTAGTCGCAGCATTCAGTTTCCTGTAATCTATGCACATCCTGTGTCCCGTCACAGTCCTAGTAGGTATCAGCTCGTTCTTCTCATTCTTAACAACTGTAACTCCACCTTTCTTAGGTACTACATGGACTGGACTTACCCAATCACTGTCTGAAATAGGATAGATGATCCCAGCATCCAGGAGTTTCATAATCTCCTTTTTGACTACTTCCTGCAGATTAGGATTAAGTCTCCTCTGATGTTCGATTGATGTCTTGGACTCATCCTCGAGATGTATCCGATGCATGCACAGCTCTGGTGAGATACCTGAAATGTCATTAAGGGAATAGCCAAGAGCTTTGCGATGCTTGCGCAGCTTGCTTAGCAGTAAAGTGAGCTCTGCGTTGTTCAAACTAGCGTTGACAATCACTGGATAAGTTGAATTTGGTCCAAGAAATGCGTACCTTAACCCGGATGGAAGTTGTTTCAGATCTATTTTCGGAGCCTTTTCTTCTGCCCAGTCGAGGTCGTCTTGCAACGATCGTTGCTCAGTTGGTATCGATCGTTGCAGTTCCGCGTCAGATACTTCGACCTGCATTGCAACCTCGATAGAATCCATCAATCTTGTATAGCACATTGCAGGCTCGTCCTGTAGGTACTCCAACTCCAAAATAGAACTCAGTAAGGCTCTTTCTAGTGGGTCCTCAGCATGTGATTGATGGAAGTACTCTGCAGCCAAATCACCCAATGTGTCCACATAGAAGGTCTGCCCGTCAATGGTTGGTCTCTTTACCAGCTTGTTCATGTCAAAACTCATCTTCAGATCACCCACATTCAGAATTATCTTACCCCCTTGACAGTCAATCATTGCACCAGCTGTTGCTAAGAAAGACCTGCCTAGAATTAATGGGTCTTTTGGCTCCTGTCCATATTGTAGAACCACAAAGTCAGTTGGGATCACACACTTGCCAACAGTTATAGGCACATCCTCTATTACTCCTTCAGGAATCCTGACTGATCGGTCTGCCAAAACTAGTGATATCCTAGTTGGTATAAAGTCTGTCATCCCTAGTCTTTTAGCAACCGAGAGGGGCATCAGATTTACGCTGGAACCAAGATCACATAGGGACCTTTCGAACCTCTCCTTGTAGATAGCACAATCTAATACGAAGCTGCCTGGATCCTTCAATTTCTCTGGAATTCTACCTTGAATCACTGCACTACATACTTCATTGAGCATCATTATACTTTCTTCGTCAGACCATTTACCAGAAATTGCATCCTTAAGGCATCTCTTCATCATGGGGGAGGTTTCAATAGAATCCAACAAAGGTACTTCAACCTTCACCTTTTTTATGAACTCCTTCCATTTTGCATATTGCCTATCATTCCTAGCTTTTCTGGGATTCTTGGGATAAGGTACCTTAGGCTTGTATACCCTTTCAGCCGGCTGTTTTGGGTTTTCAGCACCTGAACTTTCTGTAGTTACCTTGTGTCGATCGTTGCTCTTGTTGCACCGATCGATGCTAGGCGACTTCGTTACGATCTCCGGTTCCTTGGTTTCGCTTGGCAACGATCGTTGCTTGGATGCATCGATCGATGCGCGGCGAATATCGCGTATCTCATCTTCCAACTCTTCAATTTCTACGAGTTCCTCAACGCTTAACTGCTTTCCCTGGCCAGATGACAGCTCCTTACCACTTCTTAATGTCACGGCATTGCATTGGTACTTAGGATTGGCATCAGTCCTTCCCGGGAGATATCCCTCTTCCCTTTGAGCATGCCCAGCAGTTCTTGCAACTCTTGCATCAAGCTCTTTTATGTGCGTGTTCAAACCTTCAAACTTCCCATTCAGCTCCCTGTAGATGGTATCCATCTTTGCGTCAGAATCTGCTGCGTACTTAGTCTGATTCTCCATCAGCTGTCTTAGCATCATCTCTATCTTACTATCAGGCTCATTGGCTTTCTTAAAACCACTTTGCTGAACTCCATTTGAAAATCTGTTTCCCTGCTGATTTCTAAATCTATTGCCTTGGAAACCAGAACCTCCCATGTAATTCACTTCTTCTTCCTGAGTGTCCTCCTCAGTCTGAATTACATCTACATTTTGGGCAAGGTGGACATCTTTCTTACTTGTCAAGAGATTGTAAACTGTGTCCAGCCTAGATCTAATCTCAGTCATGTTAGGGTCCTCTGTACTTACACCAGATTTCTTCCTCATCTCATCCATAGACTTGCAACTGTAGCTGCCAACCAGGTTCTCTATCAACTGCTTAGCTTGTGTAGGAGTCCTGGTATTGAAATTAGCATTACTGGAATTATCCAGCGCAGTCTGATAAGGGAGATCTATGCCTCTGAAGAAAATACCTATCAGCTGTACTTCTGTGAATCCATGGTGTGGACAATCACGCTGATATTTCTTAAATCTCATCCATGCGGTTGTCAAAGGCTCCACAGCTCTTTGGGAAAAAGTAAGTATGTCCTGTCTGGACTGATCTGAGCGCGCAGCATCGTAGAAGTGGCGCAGGAACTCACTCTTTAAGGCTGTCCAAGTAGTATACTGACCAGGTGCCAGTTGTCTCAGCCATGCACTAGCGTCTCCAGCAAGACTGTGCGGAAATAGCTTAAGGAACAGATAGTCCGGGCATACTCCTTCATACTTCATGCCAGTGACTATGTCCTCAAACTTGTCAATGTGATCCATAGGCTGCTCTGATTGAAGACCATGAAAAGCAATCTGCCTCATCAGTTGGTAGTAGATAGTTTTTACCTCAAAATCATTCCTCTCGAAGGCAGGAAGCACTAGAGCTGCTCGGTTTGCATGAAACTCATCAGGTCTATTGTAATCAGCTAGTGTCCTCTCTTGAACTACCATCTCTCTACCTTGAGCTTGATCTTGCGGTTGTTGCTCGGGTTCAGGGGGGTCAGGGATTACATTTCCCTCAGCATCAACCCGATGCCCAGCAGCATTGTACGGGTTGTTATCTTGGTCCCTCAGGGTACCTTCAGCATCTGGTATCAAGATCAGACGTTCTCGAACCATTCTCTCTCTCTTTTCTCTTCTAATAGTCCTCTCTAGACGTCCAAGTTCCTCTAGGTTGAGATTAACTAAGCTCGAGTTCGGATTACTTCGAGTGTTCTGCGTTGGCATAAACTGTCTGTAATCGTCCAGCAACGATCGATGCTATCAGTGCAACGATCGATTCAATCTCAAATCGCTTAGCAACGATCGATGCAAGGGTGCAACGATCGATGCAAGGCGAAATTCGTACCTGCGACAGAGAGAAACAGAGAAAAAGTTAGCAAAATAAATAAATAAAAAAAAACGAAAAACAAAAACGAAAAACGAAAAATTTCTAGTAAAACCCTAAGTTCGGTCCTATCGAAGACTCTAAGAGTCCCCGGCAACGGCGCCAAAAACTTGATAGGTCAAGAATTAATCCCTATACTAAACTGCAAGTGTACAGCAATGTCAAAGTAGTATATAGGGTTATCGAATCCACAGGGACACTTGGTCTCAAGAGAATCAAACCGTAGGGAATGAATACTAGAAATAAGCAATGTGATTGTATTGAAAATAGTGCAAGAAAGTAAATCAGTAGCAGAGATTATTGGTTGTGAAAGCAAGTAATTAAAAGCGTCAAACCTAGGGTATTCTCAGGAAATCAGACTAGCAGACAGTTCATTCAGCAAGGATCTAATTAAGCACAGTTCTAGAACTCAAAACACAGATATAGAATTAACCAAATTCCTTTGCGATAATTCTCTAAGTCTAAGTGCAGCAAACCAAACTTCCGTTTGCGAGAACTAACAGATTAAACTAGCATTAATCCCAAGTTTGATATGTTCACAATTATCCTAAACCAAACTTTCGTTTGCGCAAAGTTTAATTGCCCAATTTAATTAGTTCAGATTCCTAAACCCCACTTCCGTGACGTATTTAGCAACCTAAGATCTAGATTCTAATTGATCAGGTTAGAACTAGCTTTAAGCACAATTAAATTGAAGAACAGATATAGTTTGAATCCTTAACTGAAATTGAACAAGTCTAGCAAGTCATGAAATCCTATGTGAGAAACCCTAAGTCTAACTAGGAATCTACTCAGACATAGATAATGAAAACATGATCATATGATAAGTAAATTGCATAAAAGAATAAGAGTAAAAGGGGTTCGAAATCTTCTCCAAATACAGATGATGAATTAGGTTCAGATCAGCCCCAAAAGCTCTAAAAATCCTCTGCTCTTAATTATGAAAAGTATCTAATAAAAACTCTAAAAACTCTATTATATAGGCATAATCTCGGCCAGGGGCTTCTTTGTAAATATCAGGAACTTCTGGATCAAAGTGCAATATCTTGATTCTTCTAAACCGCCGAGCTTTTGGCCCATCTCGCTGGTGCAACGATCGTTGCTAGAGTGCAACGATCGACACCTTTCTCTGTTTCGGACAGTGAACTCTATCTCTCGGCCAATCACTCCAAAAATCTCCAAAATGCTCCATAATCTCCAATTTAGCTCCCAACCTGATTATACCTGTAAAAGACTCTAAACAAAGACAAAAGACACTAAAACACATCTATATCATGGCCTAAAACTAGTAAAAACCATGATATATCAACAAGAACATCTTAATATAACTAAAATAAAACCACAAGAACTCCCACTAGAATCAAGATTACATCTTAAGATCTCTAATGCCTACAGCAGTAGTATGACTCTCATGCTTAGGCCTTGGGAGTGGTTTAGTCAGAGGATCAGCGACATTCTCGTCCGTCGGAACTCGGCTGATCTTCACTTCACCTCTATTTACGATATCACAAATCAGGTGATATCTCCTCTCTATGTGTTTGGACTTCTGGTGTGACTTAGGTTCTTTCGCCTGAGCAATGGCTCCATTGTTGTCACAAAACAAAGCCACTGGCTCCAAGATACTAGGAACCACACCAAGTTCAGTCATGAACTTCTTGATCCAAACAGCTTCCTTTGCCGCTTCTGAAACATCAACATATTCAGCTTCCGTCGTGGAATCAGCTACGGTATTCTGCTTAGAGCTCTTCCAGCTCACTGCACCGCCATTTAGACAGAAGATGTATCCAGACTGTGATCGGAAATCGTCTATGTCCGTCTGAAAACTCGCATCTGTGAATCCATTCACCACAAGTTCTTCACTTCCTCCGTATACCAAGAACTTATCCTTGGTATGTCTCAAATATTTGAGAATATTCTTGACAGCTGTCCAGTGATCTTCACCTGGATCAGATTGGTATCTGCTCGTCATGCTTAACGCGTAAGCTACATCTGGACGAGTGCAGAGCATGGCATACATGATAGATCCTATTGCAGAAGCATAAGGAATCCTATCCATGCGTTCTCGCTCAGCATGTGTCGCCGGACACTGCTTCTTGCTGAGACTAATGCCATGGGACATTGGTATGAAGCCCTTCTTGGAATCATGCATCTTGAATCTGTGCAACACCTTATCAATATAAGTGTCCTGGCACAATCCAATCAGCCTATTCGCTCTATCTCTGTAGATTCTGATTCCAAGGATGTACGCGGCTTCTCCCATGTCTTTCATGGAAAAACAACTTCCGAGCCAAGTCTTAAAAGACTGAAGCAACAGAACGTCATTACCGAGAATAAGTATGTCATCGACATACAGTACGAGAAACACAATTTTGCTCCCACTAGTCTTCTTGTATACACATGGTTCTTCTTCGTTCCTGATGAAACCAAATTGTTTTACTGCTTCATCAAAACGAAGATTCCAACTCCGTGATGCTTGCTTCAATCCATAAATGGATTTATGAATCTTGCATACCTTCCCAGCATTCTTAGGATCTACAAAACCCTCAGGTTGTGTCATATACACATCCTCTTCCAGAATTCCATTCAAGAAGGCGGTTTTGACATCCATCTGCCTAATCTCATAATCATAATAAGCAGCAGTTGCTAGAAGAATCCGAATGGATTTAAGCATAGCGACTGGAGAATAGGTTTCATCATAGTCAATACCATGAATCTGTTTGAAACCTTTAGCCACCAACCTAGCTTTATAAATTTGGACAATACCATCCATGTCAATCTTCTTCTTGAAGATCCATTTACACTCAATGGATTTTGCACCATTAGGTAAATCGACCAAGGACCATACTTGGTTATCTGACATGGATCCCATTTCGGATTTAGAGGCTCGAAGCCACTTTTCGGAGTCCGGGCCCATCATTGCTTCCGCGAAGGTCGCTGGTTCGTCACTTTCAATGATCATCAGATCATTGCAGTTGGTCACGAGAAATCCATAATATCTCTCGGGTACGTGACGGATCCTTCCGGATCTGCGAACTTCAGGCTCCACAGGTGTAGGCTCCACAGAACTTTGTGGATCCAACTGCTGCTCTTCCTCAGCAGGTTGAGCATTCTCCTGTGCATCTTGAATTTCTTCGAGATCTACTTTACTCCCACTGCTTTTCTTAGAAAGAAATTCCCTCTCAAGAAAGGAGAAGTCCCGAGCAACAAAGACTTTGTTCTCAGATTGGTTGTAAAAGTAGTATGCCTTGGTTTCCCTAGGATAACCAACGAAGTAGCATTTATCTGATTTGGGTGCGAGCTTGTCAGAGATTAAACGTTTGACATAAGCCTCACAACCCCAAATCTTAAGGAAAGACAGACTTGGAACATTCCCAGTCCACAATTCATGTGGTGTCTTTTCCACTGATTTAGATGGCACCCTATTTAGTGTAAACGCAGACGTTTCTAGAGCGTATCCCCAAAAGGATAATGGAATATCTGAATGACTCATCATAGACCGAACCATATCCAATAAGGTTCGATTCCTCCTCTCTGACACTCCATTCCATTGAGGTGTTCCAGGAGGAGTGAGTTGTGAAACAATTCCACACTCGCTCAGATAGTCACTGAACTCTTGACTCAAGTATTCTCCTCTGCGATCCGACCGCAGAACTTTGATACTTTTGCCAAGTTGGTTCTGTACTTCATTCTTGAACTCCTTGAATCTATCAAAGGATTCTGACTTATGTCTCATCAAATAGACATGGCCATACCTACTGAGGTCATCAGTGAAGGTAATGAAGTACTTGTAATTTCCTCTGGCAACAGTGCTCATTGGCCCACATACATCAGTATGAATAAGGCCCAATAAATCACTGGCCCTTTCATTCGGTTTGTTGAAAGGGGCCCTAGCCATTTTGCCCATCAAGCAAGATTCACATTTCTCACATGATTCAAAATTAAATGAGCCCAGAAGCCCATTACGATGGAGTCTCTGAATGCGTTTCTCATTGATGTGGCCCAAACGACAATGCCATAAGAAAGTTTGGTTTTCGTCATTTGACTTAAACCGCTTTGTATTTATGTTAAAGACAGGCATTTCTTGGTTTAAGACATATAACCCATTATCTAATTGGGCGCTACCATAAAACGTACCATCACGACTAAAAGAACAAACTTTATTCTTAACAGCAAAATCAAAACCTTCCAAATCCAAAACGGAAACTGAAATTATGTTTCTGCTAATCGCAGGTACAAAGTAGCAATTATTCAATTCTAAAACCATGCCAGAAGGTAAAGACAAATCATAAGTGCCTACGGCCAGTGCATCAACCTTAGCTCCATTCCCAACCCGTAGCTCCACTTGTCCTTTCTTCAGCGTTCTACTGTTTCTTAGTGCCTGCATATTAGTACAAATATGAGCACCGCAGCCGGTATCTAATACCCACGAAGTAGAACTAGGAGTCATAACATTAAGTTCGATAACATAAATACCTGAATCAGACGCATCATACGTCTTCTTCAGCTTCTTGTAATCTTCCATGAACTTCTTGCCGTCTCTTCCAATGCCCTAGCTGCTTGCAGTAGTTGCATTTGTCCTCAGGAGAAGGCCCGGATTTGGGCTTGGGCTTGGGCTTGTCTTGACTCTCAGTCTGGACAGCTTTAGCTTTTCCCTTATCCTTACTAGGTTTCTTAAACCTTTTACCCCCTTGTACCATCAGTACATTAGGAGTCGCCTTCTTGAGATTCGGCTCTGCTGTCTTTAGCATGCCGTGCAACTCAGTCAATGTCTTAGTCATGTTTTGCATGTTGTAGTTCATGATGAACTGATCAAAACACGATGGCAAAGACTGCAGAATCATGTCAGTGGCTAGCTCCTGGCTAATGGCACAATCCAGTTTCCCCAGGTTATCAATGTAACCCATCATTTTAAGGACATGAGGACTCACTGGACTGTCCTTAGCCAGCTTGCAATCCATGAGAGATTTAACCGTCTGGTATCTCTCTGTGCGAGCTTGCTCCTGAAACAAAGCTTTCAGGCTGTTAATCATCTCAATCGGTGACATCACGTTCTCGTATTGCTTCTGCAGCTCAGAGTTCATAGTCACCAGCATTAGACAATTAACGTCTTTGACATCAGCTGAATTCTTATCCCAAGCATTCTTATCTGCTTGCGTGGCATTGGAACGTGGCCTCTCGGGGAGAACTCTTGTAAGGACATATTCCTTGTTCTCCTGCCTGAGAACTATTCTCAGGTTCCGATACCATTCCAAGAAATTTGATCCATTAAGTTTGTCCTTCTCAAGGACGGATCTTAGTGAGAAAGTGTTGATGTGAGTTGGGACAGACATAGCTATAATTAAAAGAGGTAGAGGTTTTAGTTATGATGCTCAAGGAAATGAGAATTCTTATCTAATAAGAAAACTCGCATTGTATTCAAAAACTATGTTTCCTCAGATGAATACAATGAACCAAGATCCTCAGCTCACTAAAATTTGAGTGGGCGACTCGCTATCACCCAAACTTTAGTTATCTAGGTAAGCAAATCATTGCTAATTGTACCCAGTACAACTCTTGGTCGCAGATAAGACAATCCATGTCTTATCCACTCTGATGTCTCTGGGCCCAGAACTTTTTATAGCCCAGTCAAGTAAACCAATCTCTTCAGTCTTGTGATCATTGACAGTCGCACTGCAAGTCTATCAATGATCACCTGCCTTACTCATGTAGTTGTGGATACCAAGGACTCCAAGGCTATCCAACAACGAAACGAGTCTTGACAGTAGACAAGATCGGGCAAGACATCAAGATCACTTAATATTTAGTTGAGGAAAAGAACTATTTAATCTTGATGCATATCCAGTATACATCCAAGAAGTTTTTAAGTTGTTTAAAACATCTAGATTTTTTAAGTTCAGGTTAATCTAGAACAGGGAATTATATTTGATTTGGTATTCGCAATTTGAGGTCCAACCTCCAAGTCTGCGAGTGGTGTGTCGATCGACACATCCTTATATCGGTCGACACAACCTAACCAAAATCAAATTGGTTTTCCGGTTCAATCCAATTGAACCGGGTTGATAACTGGTAAATCTAATTTAATCCGAAATCAACCAATTAAATCGGTTCTTAACTAATTGAGATAACCAGTCCAATCAAATTGAACCAGTTCATCCAATTGAACCGATTTAACCGTCATAACCATGCGAGATAACCGGTTCAATCCAATTGCACCGATCTATCCTTTCGCATAGCCTGTGTCGATCGATGCACCCAGTGTGTCGATCGACACAGTGCGATCTCTAAGATCGATACCTAAATTTTAATAGGCGTATTCGCGGTGCATCGACCGACACAAGCTTAGTGTCGATCGACACCGACTAAAACCGAGTTTTTCTTGATCAAAACATGAAACAGCAAGCATAAATCTATTCAAATACATCAGTTTTCGAATTATATGCTTTTGATTCAATGAATTAAACCCTAAAAGCTCTGATACCACTGTTGGAAAGCCTAGGATCTAGGGTTATGGTATTGAATCTATGGATCTCGTGTTTACCTCAGAGATGGCAGCGGAATGAATGGTAATCGAGATCAGCAGCGACTCAGATGCTTCGCCTCTACCAGATACACACGCACACAAAGCTGGAAAGCCGGGATGCTAGTGCCGGATCTTGGGAACACTGAGTTTTCGGTGATTCTGCTTTCTCTGCAACAGAAAAGTGAACGGCTAGGGTTCCAGGTCGACCATATAAGCCTTTATATATGACATGGAATGACTAAACCGAAATCAGAATTAATTCCAATTCGTTTAAGTCATATAATCGAAACGTCAGTTTCGAAACCCGATCTGCGTCGATCGACACACTCACTGTGTCGATCGACACACCACTATAAAACTCAATATCAATGTGTATCCAATACACATCAACAGGATCATTACCATAATGATCATTCCCATGTTTAGGCTTCCAGTTTGCTTAGGTGTGTGACCCTATAGGATCATATAATACTGGCAGTAAGTCTACAACTTACAGACTGCAAGAGGCTTCTAGCAAAACATTGCAACCACCCAGTATTATACAAATGTCTGATCTCGACACACAACTATCATCAGGAGTGAGTACAAGTGTGATTTCAGGACACAATCCCAACAGTTCTTACAAGACTAAACCAATTAAACTAAGTGTACCAGACACAAAACAGGAATTAAAACGAAACCACACAAGTTTGTAACACAATGCAAACAATTAACATAAGACCTCATAATGCAAGTTGGTAACACAATGCAAACATATCAACCTGTAATCAAATCCACACGCAAGCAACATAAATCAAAATTTGACGCAAGCAATAGAAGAGTTTCATAAATCAAAACCACACGGACTCAAGCAGGCAATCAAATCACAGACGAAAATCAAAACCACACACAGACAATGAATAATAGCGATTAACTCAGCAACAAACAACAACAACAACAATCAAAACATTCAATCAACAGCATTCAATCAAAACATTAAGAATCTTACCAAGTTGTATTAGGCTTTGGTATGGGGGATAGAACTGTGGTAAATTGGTCACGGTTTGGCACCAGAAGCAGGTTACTGAGGAGAGCTAAGAGGTCTTCCTGGAGCACTAGCTCAACTCCAAAAAGTTCATCATCTTCGTCATATGCGTATGGAGGTTCTACAGAAGGGTTACTCTTACCTTGGGAGATCGCAGCTGGAGATGCTTGGGAGTTCTCAACCGTAGGCGTAGGAGAGTCCCTGTTTCAACTTGCACCAGAAGAGTTTCCGATTTGTCGTTGTGGCGGTGGCGAGTCCTGAAAAAGCACAATCGGCGGTGGAAAGTCGCTGAAATGGGGTGGTGCGTTAGCGGTGTTTATTTGCTGAGGCACCGGCGGAGAGGATGAGGGCGTAGATTGGGGTGGTGCGATAGGGGTGTTTATCTGTTGAGTCACCAGCGAAGAGGATGTCGGCGTGAAAGTATATCGCGGTGGTAAAGGGGATTGACTTTTCGACGACGCTGAAGTTCTCGGGCTCTGAAGAATGTTTGGCGCGGTTCGCTTCTGACCACCGCCAACGATTCCCTTGCCTCGTCCTTTGTTTACCATCGCCGGAGCACAGGAGATCGTCGGAGAAGAATTGTGATTTTAGGGATTAGGGTTAGTTTGATTACGATCAAGGGGAAAATTATTGGGCTTATGAGATTTTGTGCCTTAATCGTAGTTTAGGATTTTTTTGTTTAGGACCAAATTTTTTTTGCACAAACCCAAATATCTATTTAGTAAATAAAAATTCTTAACATTTAAATATTTAAATAGTATTCTAAATTTAAATTAAGTATTTGCAAATTGTGGAACTTGAAATATTTTATTAAAATTTAGTACAATTCTTCGTCATCTTCATCGTCCGACGAAGATACATTACACTGAAATTCATCTTCTTGTTCTGCATCTCCAACATCATAATCAAGATCTAATGGATTTACATCTTGTACCACATTTTCAACTTTGATATCGTCAATTGTAGTTAAAAGTACATCATCATTGTTTTCTTGTTGCAAAAGAGTTGGTTCACTAACTCCGTAGTCTCCTGAGATATAACTCCTTGGATTTACTTTTATAACATTGAGCCACAATCTCTTCGGCTTCTTTGTGTACGAATATGGGATATAGCAAACTTGCTCCGCTTGTGAAGCTGTGCATTATCAATACATTGAATTAAAATACATAAATATATGATATCGACATATATATATATATACATACCTAGAATAAATGGTTGTATTTATTGTATTTACTCGATGAAAAAACGTCAACAACACCACCATTGCTCTTCCGAGTGCCTCTTCCAATAACAGGATCATACCACTTACACTTAAAAGTGTGATTTTCAAATCAATTATTCCCCCGTACTCAAGTTGTATGATATCTGTTAAGGTCCCGTAGAAATCTGCTTCATCTGATGCATTGGAATAATTCTGACCTTTGACACATACCCCATAATTACAAGTCTTCCGTCCCTCACCGTGATTCTGAGTATGAAACAAATATTCTCTTGTGAAATAGATAGGCCAGGTTTTAGCTTTATTCACGGGTTCATTCACGATCTCTTTGACCCAAGGAGGAAAAGGAACTGTGTTCATCCAGTAAGTAACCTGCATTTAAATATACATTACCATGTGTCCACAATATGTATATACACACAAAACTATCCTTCACCCAAGTAGAATATTTCTCAGCTCTTTTCACAGCAATTTTTTTTCTGGGAGTCCCAAATATTTTCCATAAATATAATATTCGAACATATTATATATAAGACAAAGACATATGTGAGAAATAAAAACACATGCTTATGAATCAAAATAAAATAAATTCCAAGTTATACCTCTCAAACGGCTGAAAATAATCACAGTTTCGCAGAACATATGCATGTGCACATGTATAGTCCTTCTCTGATAACCATACTTGGTGTATTTCTCCACTTGGATGGCCTACGCAAGAAATATATCAGGTACTCCTTTGACATGATACAATGGGGCTTCACCTTCGTCAAGTATTGTTAACCTACGCGGTGAGAGATAATTCACATTAAATATATACATATAACATAAATCTACAAATGAAACTAGCTTTAGTGTTAACCTTGATTTTGTTTGTATATGTGCTTCAAAGTAGTGCTTTGAGAAATAGGATATTTCATCACTGATATACGATTCAACAATCGATCATGATGCATATCTTTTGTTCTTCGCCTTTCCTTTCAACTTTTTTAAGGATACATCCACCTATATTGCACAGGGCCTCCTAACTCAGCTTCATAAGGAAGATGTATAGGCAGATGCTCCATCACGTTGAAAAAAGGAGGAAATATCTTTTCTAAATTGCATATGATCAGTACTATGTTTTGCTTTAGAATTTGGACGCGGTTTTTCTGCAAATTTCTTGAACATAAGTCACGAAAAAATGCTCCAACCCCTACAATAATATATAATTAAGAAAAACGATTATTATAAAATACTATAATCTTAGAAATTTGTTGAGATAACCAATGAAAGTATTCATACCTGATAACACAAGGTGGACGTTCCTGTCTAGTAGTTCTGCAAAGATAAATGGAAATAGCCGCTCCATAAAAACATGGCAGTCATGACTCTTCATGCTCGAAAACTTTCCATTAACCATATCAGCACAACTCGCTAAGTCTGATGAATAACCATCTGAAAATTTAACCGCATGTTTCACACATTCCAATAACTTTTCCCTGGCTTCTGTTGTCAATGTGTAGATGGGGAAAGGAGCTTTACCATCACTATCAACATGTAAGTGTGTTCGATAACAGAATTGTTCTATATCCCTTCGTAACATGATGTTGTCTTTTGTTTTACCCTTAACATTCATAAGAGTATTCATGATGTTGTCGAAAAAATTCTTCTCAATATGTATCACATGAAGATTATGTCGGAGAGTAAGGTTTGTCCAATACGGTAACTCCCAGAATATGCTTTCTTTGTGCCAGTTGTGCTCGGTGCCATAGCCAGCCTTCTTCTCGTGACCGTTTCCACCGCAATCCTTTGTTTTCGGTTGTTGGACACTATACAACCGCTCATAATAAACTTGCTTCCCGGTGTAAGACTGAGGTGGATACTCATTCACAGCGTGTTTTCCATTCAAGAAGTCTTTTTTATTCTTCCTTATGGGATGCCTACGCGGAAGAAATCTACGGTGACAATCAAACCAACACGTCTTCCTTCCATTTGGTAGATAAAAAGACTTTGTATCCTCCATGCAAATTGGACAAGATAATTTACCATGTGTCGTCCATCCCGACAACATACCATACGCCGGAAAGTCGCTTATCGTCCACATAAACACTTCTTTTAGATTAAAATTTTGATGCAAGGATACGTCATATGCATCGACTCTAGTAGACCACAACTCTTTTAACTCCTCAATGAGAGGTCGGAGGAAGATATCAAGACTAGCTCGCGGATGATTTGGTCCTTCATTTAGAATTGTAAGAAACAAGTATTCTATGTTCATGCACATCCCAGGGGGCAAATTATATGGAGTCAGTATCACATGCCACAACGAATGATTGCGAGTCATGCCAAATGGATTGAACCCATATGTACATAATCCAAGATAAACGTTCTGAGGTTCTTCGGAAAAGCGGGGATGCAGGTCTTGAAATATTTTCCACTCTGCTGCATCAGATGGATGAGACATTTCTCCGTCCTTTGCTCGGTGCTTAGCATGCCATCTCATTGCCGCTGCAGTCCTCTCGCCTTGATACATTCTCTTCAATCTGTCAGTAATAGGTAGATACCACATACGACTATATGGTATTTTGGTTCTACGTTTTCCGTCATTGGGTTTCCATCTTTCTGCGCCACAAAATTGACATTTATCCCACTTTTCATCCTCTTTCCAGAAGATCATACAATTGTAATAACAAACGTCGATTATATGATACGGGAGACCTAAGTTGCGCATCAACTTTTCGGTCTCATAGTGGGAGCCGGTTGATTGGTTTCCATTTGGTAAATACTCTGTCAACACCTCGCACCATGAATCCACACACTTTTCAGTCATATTGTAGTCCGTCTTGTTTTGCAGGACCCAAGCAGCTAAGGATAATTGAGAGTGACCTTCACGACAACCATCGTATAATGGGTTTTTCGCCCCTTCTAACAAGTCGTAGAATTTTTTGGAATGGTTACGTACCGGTTCTTCTACACTCGGACAACTATCATCAGGATGATAGTTGTCAAAGCTGACGTTATCGCGAAACGCATCATTCACCATATCCACATATCTATCTTCTACGACATTATCCAAATGCGTCATATTAACATAACTTGGTCCTAAAGCCGCATCAATTTCTTCTCTGTGCTTATACCAAATATAATAATCTTCCATAAATCCTCTACTTAATAGATGATTCCAAATTTTATTCCCCGAAATAAATTTCTCGTTTTTGCAGAACTTACAAGGACAGAAAAACCTACCTCCATTATTTAGCGCAAATGGCTGGTTACTTGCAAAACTCATGAATTGCTCGACCTCCATTTCGAACTCCACCGAGAAATTTTTTGTCTCTTGATTTATCCTATTATACATCCATTCCCGAGAATTATAATAACCCGACATTTTGTTTTAAGAAAAGTTTTTTTTTTCGTTTCTTTGATACGTTTGTTTTCTTTGTGGGAAAGATTTTTGTAAGAAAGGAGCAAGAAACGTTTTCTTATTATAGAAATGAGGAAGAGGAAGATTGTTGTCTTATATATATATATCCATTTGCGACTGATTAATGACCACTTTTGCGACTGTTTTACGACTAATGCAAAAGTTGTAAAAAGTTGTTATAACTAAATTGAAACGTATATAAAATGTGCGTATAACGGTTTTTCACGACTATATATGGGTAGTCACTCTTCAGTCGCAAAAGAGCGACTATTGTACGACTAAACATGAGTTGATGCTTATCAGTTGCTTATCAGTCGTACTTTTGCGACTGTTTTACAACTAAAGTATTTGGACGCAAAAGAGCGACTAAATTACGACTATTTTCATGTAGTCTCTATTATGTCGTTTAACGGTCGCAAATCGATCGCTATTTTTGCGACTATATATTCAGTCCCAAGAAGTAGTCCTAAAACCCCAGTTTTCTTATAGTGTTAGGGTATTGATAATTATAATTAAAAAATAAAATTTGGAGGGTTAGGGTATTGATAATTATTTTTTCTCCCTAAATTCTAAAACCTTAACTCTCTACCATAAACACTAACTCTAAACCCTAACTCATATCCATTTATAAAAACAGAAAATTTAAACATCAAATAATATAGCAAAATTTAACACTATAAAAATTTCAAGATATAAAAATCTAACCTTAATTCTATACCATAAACACAACACTAAACCCTAAACTTCTAAACCCCTGATAATAAACACTAAAATTTTAAAACATCAAATAATATAGCAAAATTTAACCATTATAAAAATTAAGATATAAAAATGTAACCTTAAATCTATACCCTAAACACAACACTAAACCCTAAACTTTTAAAACCTAATAATAAACTCTAAAAAATTAAAACATTAAATAATATAGTAAAATTTAACCATTATAAAAAATTTCAAGATATAAAATTTAACCTTAACTCTATACCCTAAACACATCACTAAACTCTAAACTTCTAAACTCCTAAAAATAAACACTAAAAATTTAAAATATCAAATAATATAGCAAAATTTAACCATAAAAATTTTTAAGATATAAAAATTTAACCTTAACTCTATACCCTAAACACAACACTAAACCCTAAACTTCTAAACCTCTAACAATAAACACGAAAATTTAAAACATCGAATAATATAGCAAAATTTAACCATAAAAAAATTTAAGATATAAAAATGTAACCTTAACTCTATAACCTAAACACAACACTAAACCCTAAACTTCTAAACCCCTAACAATAAACACTAAATTTTAAAATATCAAATAATATAGCAAAATTTAACCATTATAAAAAATTCAAATATAAAAATAAGAAAATAAATGTATTTAAATAAAAAACCAGATAATGAATTTAGTTAATTAAAAATGAATTCATTTTATATAAGAAAAATCATTTTTTTAAAACTATGAGAAGAATAATATTGATATTCACTTTCTATTCTAAAATGTCCAAAATTTTACTTTCCCTCTTAAAGCTAAATGATTTTTGCCTAAAAATTTGCTTAGCCCGCCCATTTTTTTGTTTATTTTACCGGACCAATTGACTTCTTTCCCAATTATTTACCCTAAATCTCTCTTGTTCTCGTCTTGTAAAGAACTTTCCCAATTATTTATCCTAAATCTCTTTTGTTCTCACCTCTATAAATAACCATAGCCCCCAATCTCTGTTTACGATACATCCACCTTCGATTCTCTCTTTACCTATCGCTATATCTTTCTCTACTCGTTTCCCGTAATCTTGATACCTCCTCTCCATCTAACTGCCACTGTATATCCACCAAGGTAGCCACTGTTAACCTCTCTCTCCCTCTGTTGTTCTCATCTCTTGTGCTTTAACCCTGTGGGTACTGAGAAAATCATTGTCAACTGTATGTCTCGTGCTTTTTTTGAAGTCGCATGCTCTTTTTGTTGGGTGTTCTTGTTTTTGTTAAAGCTGAGACGAGAAGTTAGGGTTTCTTATGTGCTTCTTTGATCTTGAGAATTTCGATATTTTGAGAATTTATTGTCTTTTTCATATCTAGTGCTGTGAATTTACGGGATGAATGCACGAATTTTGACTAATTTCGAGATACTTTTAAGTGGAATAGAGATGTGTTTTCTCTGGATTTGTGAGCTTAGGATACTTCTGTGAGTTAAAGCTTGCTTAATTTTTGTTTCATTTATACTTGTAGATCTTTGTTTCCACCAAAATGCACAGGAAATTAGGATAAATGATGAACCTTTGAGATTTGATTTCTTAATCTGGAATTCTCCACTCAAATTTTCCATTTTTCTTCTTTTGTTTGAGATCCAAAGTATGAAAAAGAGATAATTATTGAACATTCTTGAGATCTAAATTGAATCTCTCTGAAGGTTTCTTTCGTTTTACATGTTCGTTATGAGATTGAATCTGGATTCAAGCACATCTAGTGGATTTTGTGAGCATTATACATTCGAATCGTTGCCATTTCAGTGGATTTATGTTTCTGTTGTTTCGTTGCAGGTTCTAGGATTGAACCGATCTCCTCAAACAAGAACACCAATGCTTGAAGAGCCGCAGGAAGCAAAACCAGAAGACGGATCATCGAGCTCCAAGGAGGAAGCTTCACAAGTCGTCATCAATCCAGTTCAGTTGAATTTGGCCTTAAGTAAAGTTCTTAGAGCAGTAATGTATATTGTGTTCTTTGTACTAAGATTACTGGTTTTTGCTACTCTTAGGGCTGCTGGACATCAGGTGTGTAATCTTGTTTACAATGGAAGCCAAGTATTTTGTGAATGGGGAGAGGGAGGTGTTTGAGCGTCGGCATGATTGGGTTATAAAGACAGTGGACAGAAGAGAGCCTTCACCGGTTAGGGACGAGCCTGATTAATCGTTCTAAGATAATTTTCATAAGATGCAAATAGTACATATATTGGTATATTGTATGTATTTATGATATTACTGTAAAACATTTTTTGGGTTATTAATAATAATTTTTTTTATATAATCCAATAATAATAATAATAATAATAATAATAATAATAATAATAATAATAATAAAATAATAGTAATAATATGGTCCAACTAAAAAAGATATTGATATTGCTCACATTAATATAACGAATATAAAAAGCTATAATAAAATATAATATAACGAGAAAATGATACTACGATTAAATATATTAAAGTGAAATATTAAAGCTACTATAGCATAAAAATGGCAATAATACATAGCTGTTATTGATTATATAACAACAACCAATTTCGTGCTATTATAGATGACCATACAATAGCATGAGAAATTTACGCTATTGTAGGAGGGGAGTATAAGATAGCTCCTCATGTCATGGTCAACATTAAAACGCTGTAATAGGCATATTATAGCGTTTCCACGACGCTATCAATGTGCATTTTTCTTGTAGTGTGATATCGAGAAGTGAGTTAGAAAGTTTGTTAGTAACGGAGAATTCGGGGACCGAATTCCTGTAAGTAGGGAAGAATGTAATACCCTGTCTCACAAAATTGGTCAACGGGCAGTCAAGAAATCAACAGAGGGAATTTTTGTAATTTTGAGAAGTGAAGGGGTATTTTGATAATTTTACCAAAATATAAGACGGAAGCTTAGATGGGCCAAATTATTTTATTTTGAATTAGAGAAATCATTTAGAAAACGAAAAATGGTGGAATCGGACTTTAAATGCAGTTTTACAGACTACCGGGAAGGAAACCGATAGAACCGATAAAATTTGTAAAATTTGGTACGGAAGCTACAGGAATCCGAATTAGACGAAACGAATTGAAAAATGCTTCTAAAAGAATCTAGTAATTTTTAAAAGGAGTTTGGAGATTTATTTTAGAAGCTATGAATAAAAAGGATATATTGCACATGAATAAACACTTGTGTATTATATGTTATTTTATGAGAGGATGAGATGAATACAATGAACTTTGGAAGCATAACGTGTCATGAGCTTGGGAGGCGTGGCATAAAAAGAGCAAAGGAACATGTGCTTAAAAGAATATTGCCCACTTTTCATTTGTTCACGTGAGAGAGAAGGAGAAGTGAAGGAAAGTGCAATGAATTTGTCTTGGTTTTGCTAAATGTCGTGGCAGTATTTTAGGGGAGGGGAGAGACATGTGTAACCCAATGACGTGCTTTGAGATTCTATAAAAGGGAGCAAAATTTGTTCACTTCATCACTCACTCACGGCAAAGAGACGAGAGAGAGAGAGAGAGAGAGAGAGAGAGAGAGAGAGAGAGAGAGAGAGAGAGAGAGAGAGAGAGAGAGAGAGAGAGAGAGAGAGAGAGAGAGAGAGAGAGAGAGAGAGAGAGAGAGAGAGAGAGAGAGAGAGAGAGAGAGAGAGAGAGAGAGAGAGAGAGAGAGAGAGAGAGGAAAATTACTACGCCGGAATATTTTCAAGAATATTCTTCGAAAAAGAATTTTTCCGATGTAATAATTTTCCCGATAAACCGGATTTCTTCTATTTAGAAAAAGGATAGACGGATTTAGATTCATTAGTAGCGACAAAATTCAAGATCAGTTAAGCTCTGGTCAAGGCGGTTTCAGTTGGATCGGTTCGGCAAAGAGTTCGGGGAATCTTTGGTTCGGTCTCGGGGATTCGGAATTTCCGTCAGTCCATCCATCCGTCATATATAGCACTGTGAGTCGGCTAAACTTTGTGTGATGCATTTAGTTTAGGATCATATAGACCCGAAATAATAAACCGTAGTATTAGGACTGCATACTTGATCGATTGAATTGATTAGAACGGTTAGGTTGATTAAATATCTCAAGAAGTAACCAAAATGGATAAGACATAAATATTTCATATAGTTATCACTCATTGGTTGATTGATTGATAGTATCGTGATTGCTTGATTGGGTGTTGCATATATATAGAACAGCATGCTAGAAAATATATGCATATATATATATAACGTATTCAATGAATCTATATATAAGAAAATTATGAACTGATTAAAATACGGTTAAAACACATAACACACTTAAAATATAATAACGTGGTTGGTTAATTAGTCATAGTCGGGGTTAGCTGGTTAAATGAATTAATTAAAGAACAATGTGAAGTCAGGAGATTAGTAAGTTTACTAATCTCAAGCTGACGGATCGAGGAGATTAAGAATAAGAATTTAAGGGAATAAGAATTAATAATTAAAATTTGGATTAAGCCGTCTGCGAGATTAGTAAGTTTACTATTCCAATATAGCGGACTGAATGAGTTAGGTTAAGAAAAGATTAAAACAGGAATGAACCTAAAAATAATTGTTTGACTGGTGTTGTGATTATTGTTGTGTGTTTTTTGTCTACTCCGGTGTTGGGCCGGGTAGACCATTGTTTGTATAATTGTTTGTCTACTCCGGTGTTGGGCCGGGTAGATCGTTGTTCGTGTGGTGTTTAGTCTATCCCGGTGTTGGGCCGAATAGACCGTGTTGTTGATACTTACCTTGGTGCGGGACCTGGTAAGTTTGGATAGGTGCCTAATCCGGCATGGAACCGGATAAGGTCGGGTGATGTGGAGGTTGTTGATAGGACTTGCGGGATAGAGTGGGAATAAAGATAGTGTATATTCGACCTTGTCGGTCTTGCGTGATTGAGTCCCAGTGAGTATGCTTGTTTACATTACTGTTATTAGGACTTTACAGGATGCGTTAGATCCTGCAAGTCTAGAGAGGGCGTTCTGGTACTTCCTGCCCGATTGGATCCTCGGTAGTTGTGTTCCATGGTCAGTTCACATACTTTCGGTAGTGGGCTAGGCAGGTGTTAACCTATGGAGTGACGTCTTTAGGTGTGTAGTCCGGAGAATACGGGGTGGCATCCTAGGGCCGTACTGCATGGAAGCTTAGGTTATCTAAGGGTAGACTGAGTCACCGCGTATCGATGGACGGAGAACGGTTTCCTAGGTTGTAGGACTTTGTTTTTAGGTCTAGGAGTCGTGGGAGGTTTTAGTTACCATGGGGGTAGCTAAGTGTTCATGTGGAAGCTACCGAGTTTGCATTGTGGGCCCAGTTGGTGTGGAGTTGTGTTAGAGCCGCGATAGATAGATCGAGTCTAATCGAGAGCATGTGCCGCAGTTTTCTCGATTTCCGTGGTTACATTTTATTGTTGTGTGTTCTTAATTGAATGCTTGTGTGTTGTGGAACTCATCACGTCTTGGTAGCACATGATCAACTAACTTTACTTGATTGTTATTTTGGGTTTGGGCGGGACTATTAGGTTGTTTAGCAGCCTGTTTAGTGGGGAGCCGACTCGCTGGGTAATCTTAGATTACTCATTATACTCTTTTGTGTTTTTCAGGTTTGGCATAGCTCGGCGGACACGTAGGGTGCTCGGAGTAGTCTTGGGTTCGCATTTGGCTTTGGTTTGTTAATCATTTTGACTTATTTTCAGTTTCAGATTTTGTTGGGATCCCGCTAAATGATTTTTATTAGACCCTATATTGTTATAAATAAGATTTATAATTTTAAAGTAATAAAAACGGAATAGTTCCTTGATATACAGTTTAATCCGAACCAAACACAACTCGTGGAAGCAGTATGGGTTGAAAAGCCTTGTATCGTGGTTACGAGGTAAACAGAGTCAAGGATGGTTTGGTTCTAGCCTTTGACTCAAACCGGACTGTCTCTGGCTACGTATTGTGACAAACTCTTCTTGTATGGCCTGCTCGGGTTCGATCGCTCATGTTCTTGTTTGATTGTTGGCCGGTCAGCTCGTCGGTCAGCTGAAAACGGAAAGGGGGCGTTACATTAAGTCTTTTAAATCATTTAAACCTATTTATGTAGATCAAAGGGGGTTTTAAAATATTTTAAGGCGCCCATAAAAATCCAAACTGAATAAAATGATTTGAAAGCAAACCGTAGCCAAATGCAAACCCGAATCTACTCTGATGTCCTCCCGTGTCCACCGAGCTAATCCTCAAACCTAAAAAACACAAAGCGAGTCTAATGAGCAGTCTAAGATTACACAGCGAGTTGGCTCCTACTAAACAAGCTGCTAAACATGCTATAATAATAATCCCCGCCCAAACCCAAAAAAAAACAATCAAAGATAAGCATTAATATAAAATAGCTGATCACATGCTACCGAGATGTGATGAGCTCCACAATACACAAGCATTCTCTATCAACAAATAGTAACTATGGAAATCGTGATCACTGCGGCACATGTCCTCGATTATACTAGATCTAACTATTGCGGCTCTAACACAATCTCCACACTATGGCCCTCAAATGCGAACTCGGTAAACTTCCATGGGAACACTTAGCTACTCCATGGTAACTAAAACCACCCACGACTCCTAGACGTAAACACAAAATTCTACGACCTAGGACGTTATTCTTAGTCCATCAATACATGGTGACTCGGGCTACCCCTAGATAGCCAAAGTTTCCATGTAGTCCGACCCTAGGACATGACCCCGTTTCTCTGGACCACACACCTACCGATGTCACTCTGTTTATTAACGCCTAACCAAAACCTATACCCGAAGGTAAGTAAACCGATCAGGGAATACCCGAGGATCCATTCGGGAAGAAAATACCGGAACGCCATCTCTAGACTTGGGGCATCTAATGCTCCCTAAAGAATAACAATAAAATAAACAAGCATACTCACTGGGACTCTACAACATCACGCAAGACCGATAAGGTCAAATAAAATTACTAATTCAATCCCAATACCTAGTCTATCCCGAAAGTTCTGTCACCATTCATCAACACATCTCAACATTTCTGATCCCGTACCGGAATAGGTATCTAAAACCAAACTTACTCGGTCCCGTACCGAAGTAAGCATCTATTAACACAGTCTATCCTGTCCAACACCGGAGTAGAAAAAAACCACACAATCAAGCTGTCTACCCGGCCCAATACTAGAGTAGATAAATCAATAGTCTATCCGGCCCATCACCGATGTAGACAAACAATCAAGCATGCATCAATAATCACACAACATCAATCCAATAATTATTTTAGTTCAATTATTTTTTTAATTCATTAGCTTAAAACCTATTTCTTTTACTCGATACATTGGGATTAGTAAACTTACTAACCCCGTAGACGGCTCAACCCCAATTTATATATTTTAAATTCTTATTTCTTATTTCTATGTTTATTTACCCGAACCCGTCAGATTGAGATTAATAAACTTACTAATATTCTGACTCCCAATTAATTCATTAATTAATTACTTTAACTCAATACTTCCCGACCCAGTTATCATACTCTTAGGTGTGCTATGTATTTTAGTCCGTATTTTATATTCACTCTTAATTTCCTGTATATAGATTCATTCATTACATTCTTAATATATATATGCATATACGTCCTAGCATGCCGTTCTATATGAATGCAACAACCAATCAACAATCAGAGGTACAATCAATCAATCACAAATAATTACTATCTAACGTGCCATGTAATATTTCCTATCCGTTTTAACCAATTTAACCGAGTTATTTAATCAACCTAACCATTCTATCAAATTCAGTTATGAGTATGCAATCCAATGATTTTACGATTTTATAATTCCAGGATCTATATGTTTCTAACCTAAATGCATCTCACACAGTTTAGCCAACTCACAGTGATAGTAAAGATGAAGGATGGACGGACTGACATATTCAACGAGACCCGAGACCGAACGATGCTACCCCGAACCCTTTCTCGAACCGTTTACTCCTTAACCGTCTTTGACCCGAACTTTAACGAAATGTTGACCCGTCCTTTAACCACAAATGACCCTAACAAGCTGACCGTGCGTTGACCTGTACTAGAAGAGTTGATCGGCGAGTGAAAGGCGTGACCGGCAGCAGAATGAGGCTGTAAAACGGCGGCGAGTGTACTGGCGGTGTTGCCCACGGAGTTGACCGTGGTTGACTGGCGTTGACCGGTCCACCAAAACTTATCCGAGGATTGACCGGTAGTGAGAGGAGAATGCCGGCGAGATGACCGGCGGTTTTGAGCTATCGTCGGTGGAGGATTCTGACGAGAGAGTGTGAATTCGGCAAGAAGAGGAAAGATCTGGCGAGATCTTGACCGGCGGCAAGGCTTCTCCGGCGACATCAAATTTTTTGGGGATGGCGTGAACTGAAGAAAGAGAGAACCAGCAAGAGGTGAAAGGGGAGGTCTGGCTGCGTAGAGGTGGAGATGCGTGTAACGCCCCCTTCTCATTTTCCGCTGACCGACGAGATGACCGGCCAACAATCAAACAAGAACATGACCGATCGAACCCGAGCAGTCATACGAGAAGAGTTTGTCACAATACGAAAGCCATAGACAATCCGGTTTGAGACGAAGGCTCGAACCAAACCATCTTTGACTCCGTTTACCTCGTTTCCACGATATAAGGCTTTTCAACCCGTACCGCTTCCACGAGTTGTGTTCGGTTTGGACGAAACCGTATATCAGGGAATTATTTCGTTTTTATTACTTTAAAATCATAAACTTTATTCATAACAATATACGGTTTAATACAAATCATTTAGCGGGTACCCAACAAAATCCGCAACCGAAAATAAAGTCAAAATGCATAACAATCGATACCCAACGCCAACCCGAGACTACTCCGAGTGTCCTACGCGTCCGCCGAGCTACGCCAAACCTGAAAAACACAAAAGAGTATAATGAGCAATCTAAGATTACCCAGTTTAACGGCTCCCCACTACAGCTTCTATTCTATCTAGCATCTACAAATTCCCGTCCCGAAACCCCAAAATAACAACAACAAGATAACGGTCGATCACGCACTACCACGTCGTGTCAAACCCACAACACACAAGCACTTGCCAAAAGAAAGAGAAAGCGATTAAAGGAAATTGAAGGCACTACGGCACATGCTCTCGATTGAAACTCGATATATCTATTGCGCAACGACAACAATACAAACACAACACTGGGCCCTTAAGATCTCAGTTACTTCCACGGGTTCCACCGTTACCGTCATGGTAACTAACCCACGACTCCTAGACGTAAACACGAAGTCTCACGACCTAGGACAATGTTCTCAGCCCATCGATACGCAGTGACTCGGGCACGGTAACCAAAGTTTCCATGCGATTCGGCCCTAGGACATGACCCCGTATTCTCCAAATCACACACCTACCGGCGTCACTCAGTAGGTTAACGCCATAACCGGAATCACCACCTGAAGGCACACGATCCGATTAGGCAACTACCCGAGGATCCAATCGGGTCGGAAGTACCGGAACGTATCCAAAACCTAGACTTGCGGAATCTAACGCACCCTAGAGTCCTAGTGCAGAAATGTAAACACGCAGACTCGCTTGGACTCTAACACAGTCAATCATTCACCACAACACACGCCACCACACATTCCGCAAGTCTATACACACACCAACATCACTACCCCGACCCGGCTCCGTACCGAATCGGCAGTTACAAACTTAATTGGCCCCACGACCGGGTTAAGTGTCCACGACGACCGCTCGGCCCAATACCAAGACGATCTAATAGGCCTGCACAAAACAAAACAGCACAACAACAACCACGCAACAGTACCACAACAACAAGCACCACACAAGCAGACCTATTAGGGTTTCTAAATCTCTTAATTCATTCTCATACGCTACCTTGGATTAGCGGATTGCTAACCCGTAGATGGCTCATCACACGCTTTACCCCTTATCTCTTTTATTCAGTCCTTATGTATCTTTTAATCACTCCTCTATCCGTCGATCTAGAACTAGCAGCTTGCTAAGCTCCCCGACATCTCATTATTTATTGACTTACTTCATTTACTTTTCTTTAACCTTTAATATACTTACTCCCGATACCATTTCATACTTTATACATTTGTTAGGTTTAATTTCGTCTTTTAATTCCGTCTTACTTCCCTTATATACGTTCTTTCAATATTGTTCCTTTAATAGCGACACACAACAAGTTTAATCCGTTTAATCTTATAATCGTAGCATGCGTCTTGAACCCTAAACAATTTACTCATATTCAATCAACTCAATCATCAGTCACCAATTAGTATCAACTGAGGTATGCAATTACTTAATTCTACGGTTTCTCATTTCCCCTTCCATATGCTCTATCTACGGTGTTTGAGCCGACTCACAGTGTTATTATGATGACGGACGGATGGATTGACGGACTAGCGGAACAACGACCCGACACAAACCCGACGTTAACCGGAACCTTCCCCAAACCTCCGTTGCTTTGACCCGACCTTGACCCACACTTGACCGTACCGTTGACCGAATGATTCTGATCGAGTCTTCGGACCATCTTCTCTCTCCTCATTTTCTCTTTCCTCTGGTTCTCTCTCTCTCTCTCTCTTTCCTCTGGTTCTTTCTTCTTCTTCCTCCTTCTCCTCATCCTTCTTCTTCTCCTCCTCCTTCTTCTCCTCCTCCTCCTTCTTCTTCTTCTTCTCCTTCTTCTTCTTCCACTCTTCTTCTCTTCCTCTCCTTCTCTTCCTTCTCTCCTCTTCTCTTGTTTTTTTTGTGTTGGTGTGAAGAAATGAGGAGGCCTCACCTCTTTTTTATAGCAAACTCAAAGTGATTACATGTAGCTATGTGTCCATCCACTCTTCCCTCCCATTCTCCTTCCTCGTATCTCTCCCATGCAACTCCAGAAACAAATCTTTTTTTAACATCCATTTCACATCTAGAAAGCCCACTTAGAAGCTCTTTGGATTTGGACCCAAAACTTCTTGAAGGTTCATTAAACCTTGAATTCACAAAGCCTCTTCTTCCCTCTTGCATGATTTTCGTGGTAAAAGACTATTAATGGTCTTGAATAAGGTCCATAGTGACTTCAGCCATAATCTCTGATCAGCCTAAACCAAGCCCAAGCTCCCTTGAATTTATTTTGGAGTTTTAGTCATTAATCACCCATTAATGATCTAAACTTTATAACTTGATCTAGGCATCAAATCTTGCTGAATCCTTTTAACCATAGATTCTACATCTTCTAATAGAGCTGTGATCAACATTTCATAATTTTTGGTGGACTTTAGAGGGTCCTCTTGCTTGCCCGAACATTGTATCGGTTTCTTGAAAAAAAACAGCTTTTACGTTTAATATTTTAAAAACTCTGTAGCTGCTTCTATAAATCCACCAAGCCTCACTTTAAGATTCCATATGCTCTTAGATGAATTTATAAATTTGAATCACCTCAAACGGACACTCGTAGCTCCGGTTATAGATTTTACAAGTTTTGTCGGTTTTATCGGTTTCCTTTCCCGATAATCCGAAAAACTCATCTACGGTCCGTTTCCATCATTCTTAGTCTTCTAAATGTTTTCTTTGTTTAAAATGAATAAGATTTGGCCCGTCTTAGCTTCCGGATTGCATTTTGGTAAACTTACCAAAATGCCCCTCATCTTCTGGAAATAACAAAAATGCCCTTTGTTGACTTCTTAACTGCCCGTTGACCATTTCTCGATACAGGGTATTACAATGCAGCAGAGCTCCACCGGCGACGGCGGATTCCGTTGAGATCTCCGGCGACTTTCTCCGGCTAAAAAAATGATTATGGCGGTGATTGACGAGCTGAAGCTGGTGGTCTTGATGGCTGAGATTGTTTGAGGAGTTTCACCAAATATCAAAGCTAAAATATGATAGCTTGAGCCGCAAGTAACCGAGAAGATGAAGAGAGATGGTGGTGACGATTCGCCGGAGACTTCACTACAAGAAAACTGAGTATTAATAGCAGAAGAAGATAACATTTTGGTTGTTTATGCTATGGTTGATATTCTCACTATTTTAGATAGCATTTTAAAACGCTATTTTGGTCAATTAGATGTGAAACGCTATGAAAAATTGACGCGGAAAAAATAATAGTGCCCGCCTCTTGGACTTAGCGAAAAAATGAGCGCACAAAATTCTCCCTCTCATGTTTTTCAGTTTCCGCCTCTTGTATTTTTTTTTCAATTACTGAAAACCCTAAATCCATTCATCATCATCTCTCAAATCCCTCAGCCTCTCCTTTTCTCTCATCTCTTCACCTTCTCTCACAGACCTGAAACTAGCCTGAAACCGTCGTCTCGTCCGCCATGGTGAAGAAGAGAAAGAAAATTTTTCTCTCCTCTCTTCACCTTCAGGATCTATCTTCGTCACCGTGGTTGGCCGCCTCTAAGGTCGCAGCCGACCAATTTCGTCTCGTCTTGTTCTTGCGATTCGACACAGCTCCGTCTTCTCCACGGATTCATATTTCAGTATCCCAAGAGAGCTCTCTCCTCTCAAGCAACTTCGTTCCCAATACCACCCCGAGCTTCCTTCTTGTCTTCAGGTTCTTCTTCTACTTCTTCACAGATCTATTGCTTCCTTTATTCATTCCTTCCACTCCTCTATCTCTCTCTTTGAGCATCTGGATTCGTAGGTGGGTTAGAAAAACGCGATGGAATCACCGGCAGAGGAGCAGACGACGGCTAAGATCTAATCACCGACGGAATCTAGACGAGGAGGACGCTTCACCAACCGATCCAATTCGAGCTCTCGTTGCTCAATCCCTAGCTCTTTCGTCACCATCGCCAGATTCAGAACCATGCTTCTCCACCGGCGAAGTCCTTAACTCAGATTTAAAACCCAGATAAGTCACTTTCCTCTTCTCCGCCCAACAAAAGCGGTTCAGTTCACGCCTAGGGTTCGAAGCTTCAAAATTTGATTTTCGATTTATATTCAAAGCTTCGTTTGGATTTAATAGTTCAGGTGCGACGCTCTTCGAATCACAGTCAGCTTTGTTAAATTTCCAATCATTTCTGACTGTGGTGCTGCTTTTGATATGCACTTGTATATACTCCAACACTTACCAAGGACTAATAGTATTCATTTCTTTCTCTTGTGCAGCTCATAGTTGAAGCAGGGATGGGTCCTAATTTCGCTTTGAAGTAATACCGTTATACATACAGTCCCAGCAAGATCAATATACAGACCCAAGCTTGATTCACACCGTTTCAAAGATATCATAGATGAAGCCATTGCAGCAGGTAAGCTTCTCTCTCTTGCAATTACCAAGTTGTTGTTTGTTTATGCGCTATGAAACTAATTGTTTACCTTACGCAGGAGAAGTGAAATCAACTAAAGCTTACAAGAAATGGGCAAAGGAAGTTTCAGAAATAGAACCTCCCACAAGTCCTAAGATGAGAAGGAAGTAAGTCTCTCCACGTCTACCTTTTTCCAATAAAGTCCTTATGTAGTTTACTTTGTTGTGACCTGTTTCAAATTTGCATACATGTAGAGAATCAAAGGGTGCAGAGAAAGATCTTTACGCTGTAATTTCACAGCGAAGAAGAGATGAGAGGAAAGAGAAGATCGATACAATGTTCTCGTCTCTTGTCTCTAGGTATGGTGGTGGCAATACTGACTCAGAGCCAAACGAAGAAGAATTCAAAGCTGCACAGAGGAAAATTGAAAGGAGTGATGGAGAGTTAGAGTTAGAGCTCCTTTGTCTTTGTCCAATCATTGTGGTGAAATTTTTTATATGAACTAAGTTTTGTAAATTGTATTTATATTATGTAATTTGTTTACATTTTTATAAATAAAATGAATCTTTTTTTATTTAATGTTATTCATAAATAAAAAATTTCTGAAACAAATTATAAAAATAAATTATATAAAACAAAATTAAATATATAAAAACAATTAAATATTGATTTTATATAGCTAATTAATAACAATAAATAAATGCTATTGTAAGTAAATTTATAGCAAAATAGAAAACGCTATCTTAAAAATACATACTATAGCATTTATAAAAAACGCTATCTAAAGTGCCAGACTTTTTATCGCGGCCGATGACATAGCGTTTCGATAAGCGCTATCTATCTCATACATAGCGTTTTTCTGGTGCTATTAATACTCGATTTTCTTGTAGTGCTTGGAGGAGAGAGAGGAGGAGGAGGTGGTCGGCGTGGAGGAGAGAGAGAGAAGAAAGTAAGCTGCTGTGTTTTTGTTTTCTTGAAGTGATGGAGAATGGTGAAGAGAACGTGGCTTTATAGTCACAAAATGAGCTTGGTTCATGAACCAAGTTTCACCAAGGAAGAGATATGAGTGTCACTTGTTCCTTTAGGTGTAAAGCTCACATTGCACCTGTCTCATTCACTGAATCTAGCCAGCCAAATTCCATGCATCTCTATGGACCAATCGGCGATCGCCACAAGGCGTATGGCGATCTCGAGCCGTTCTTCTGTCACTTCCCGACACTTCTGAAAAATACCCGAAACCCATTTTTTATTTTCCCAGACCTTAATTATAACTATTACACAATTCGTTTGACCCAATTTGGCTCCACGTAGCTCCCGAAACGTCCAATAGAAGATTTCTGATCTTTTCTCGGTTTTGTCGGTTTTCTATTTCCGACAGCTCGTAGAACCTTTTTAAATTATGTTTTCAGCATTATCCCTTCTAATTAACTTTTTAAATAAAAATAGAGTCACTTGGCTGGTCAAAGCTTTCCGTCTTTTTGGGTGAAATTACCAAAATGCCCTTGAATTCTGAAAATTGCATAATTTCCTTTTGATGACTTTTTGTTGACTTCTGAACTGCCCGTTGATGATATCTTGAGACACGGTATTACATTCTTCCCCACTTACAGGAATTCGGCCCCCTAATTCTCTGTTTAATAAAAACCTCGAACTCGGAAGCAAAACTCTGTAAGTCCTGCTGCTCCTGAACCTGATCCAAACTATGCTCCATTGCTTACAATTTAACTCCAAATTTTTGATGCTCAATCTGATCTTCTGCTAAAACCATCTCGCACATATTTCCAACACGCTAATACCATGATTTGCCTAATCTGAATTTCCTTGCCCTTGAATACTCTATGACTCCAAAACCAATCGCTTAAACTGATGCTCTTGATCCATCATCTGACTAAACTCTGTTGTTCCATCTAATTCGATTACTTCACTGCTCCACTCGACCTTCTTATTTCTGATCTCGAAACTTACTTCAACCGAACTGTTTGATTTTGATTCCCAAATCCATTGCACCATCTGATGGTCTATTTACAACCAAAACTCAAATATTCCGTCCTGCACTGACTCCTGAATCGCTAATACTCGCTAATAATGGTATTTGAATCTCCCATTATTTGACTTGGTCTCAATTTCCATTGCTTCCATATGATACTATGCTGATGTCGCTACCCAATACTCCTTCCAAAACTGAATTACCAACCCCAAATATGTCTTGTTTTATCCTTTCCTTGATTGCTTAATCCAAAACCACTATGCTCGACTGAGTCCAAAACCATTCTGCTCGACTGTTATTTCTTACTGACACTGGTACATCCAAATCTCTTTGCTAACTCACTCTTCTTATCGGACTTTGTTCTGACTGTCGCTGATACCAATACTCTTTTCTGAAACCACACTGACATGCTTTGCATACTCAGGTCAATCTGCCATACTGATCCAAAGCACTATCTTGACTTTCGGGTTCGGGTTCGGGCTCGTGTTCGCGTCTCATCTTCCATCACGTCTTGTATCAATATACTTAACAACACTGGAATGGTTAGAACTTTTAACTTACTCATCGATATTACTTCCTTATATAGATATTGTTAATCAGTCACACACTCAACATTCACGTGTGGCTAACAAACAATAGCATATAATTTCATATTACCGCAAATAAGCATTTTATCTTAATCGATTATCAATTCCATTCTTATTTCTAACCAAATGGTCTTATAACATTTCATCTAATAATAAGACTAACCGATAACTTATCATCTTGTCTACACAAGACTAATGATCTAACGCTTACCAAAGCGGCTAACACCCTAACCAATCAATCTACGCCATTTGCTAGTCAAGGCTTAGGGTCTACCATCTAACAACCTAACAACACAATTGATGCAATCAAGCCATCTATCAACTTAACGATTAACCAATCTGATGATATAACAACCTAGTTATCAATCAAGGCATTAATCCAATCAAATGATCTAGCAACCTAACGATCATATCTAACATGAAATTAAAATTCAAAATCCTCAAGAACTGGTGTATCAAGAAGAAGTGCCTTTGCGGCGATCCACTATAAAAAGGAGAAGTGTTATTCTGGATGATTACATAGTATTTCTTATGGAACAAGATAAAAATCAAACCCAATTGGAAGATGATCTTGTCAACGTCTGTGAGGCAATGGGTAGTTCCAATTCAGATAAGCGGGTCAAATCTGCTAAAGAAGAATATTAGTCAATGCTAGACAATAAATGTTGGGACATCGTCCAATTTCCAGAAGGAAAGAAACCCAATGGTTGCAAATGCATATTTATGGCCAAGATCGATTTAAATTGTAATGTGGAGCGGTACGAGGCTCGTATAGTAGCTAAAGGATATACTCATAAAGAAGGAATTGACTACAAATAAACCTTTTTGCCAGTTTCATCAAAGGATTCTTAATGACAATCATGACTCTTGTTGCATATTATGACTTAAAGCTTCATCATATATAGATGTCAAGATAGACTTTCTCAATGGAAATATTGATGAAACATTATATATGATGAAAACAGAAAACTTTGTATTAAGAGATTCAAAGAAAATGGCATGCAAGTTAAACAAATTCACATATGGGCTAAAATAAGCTTCTCGTCAAAGGTACTATAAATTTCATGATGTAATCATCTCATTTGATTTTGAGGGTAATATTGTCGAAGATTGTGCATATCAAAATTTCAGTGGGAGTAAGTATATTTTATTGCTTTTGTATGTTGATGACATTCTGATAGCCACTAACGATATATGCATATTGCATGAGACCAAGAAATTTCTTAAGGGTCATTTTGACATGAAAGATCTTGGTGAAGCATCTTTTGTATTAGGAATCAAATTCACCGAGATCGAACTCGGGGAATTCTTTGATTGTCTTAAAAGAGCTATATCGATAAAGTACTCAGGAGATTTGGAATGCATGGATGCAAACCATGTGACACCCATATCACTAAAGGGATCAATTTTTTCTCGATCAATGCCCTAAAAGAAATTTAGAAATTCAGTAGACGTGAAAGATCCCTTATGCGTCAGCAGTAGGGAGTCTGATGTATACTCAAGTTTGTACGCATCCGGATATTGCGTATATTGTTGGAGTTTTGGGCAGATACGTAAGTAATCCAGGTTTGGACCATTTGAAATCAGCCAAAAGGGTCATGAGGTACCTGTAAAATCCCTGATCATCAATAGGATCGTTGGGATGCACCATGACCAAGTTGGAGGAAGAAATCATGAAGAGGAAGATTAGAAACTCGTTCATGGTGAAAATAATAGTGATTTTCAGACATATTAATGTATGTCAGTGCCAAGTCAAAAAAATCTAATTTTGGCTATATAAGGGCTTGGGTATCCTTGAGTGACCGGATAACCTAGGCACTTGACCACGGATGGACTGTGAGCTGGTTATACTCACCCAAACTCAGATCAAGGGAAGAATTCGGCTGGAAAGGGAATCCAGTTGTGCAAGTTCGTGGTGGAATCAAGTGATCGATCCATCCAGTTAAGATCAAGTGCTAGACTTAGCCAAAATAATTGAGGAAATGTTAAGTTGCCGAGATAATCATCTTGAACCAGCTTAATCATCGAGCTAAACTAGCTGGATCAGCTCGATTTGCAGTCGGGTAGCTCAGACTAGTGTTGGGAAGTGTGGTGAGCAGTATAGTCAGTTGGATCGTCAGTAAAGACAGCTAATCAGCTGAACGGTTTGGCAGTTACACCCGAACCGGTGCGAGTGACAAATTGCGACGGTTCGGACTAGTATTTGATTGGCCAAAGAAAAATCATTTATGTTCACAGAAAACCGACCAACCGCCTATAAATACAAGAGGACGAGCCATATTTGGCCATCACGCACACAAAGGAAAAATTCCCAGAAAATTATCAAGTCTGAGAACATAGAGAAGGAAAGAACGAGTTACATAAATCGTCGAGATCATGCTAGTCGGAAGGCGACACCTGATCGAGGTGATAATCGGATCGACGAGAAACGTCCCTAAGTTCAGCGGTGTGTTATCACCAAACCGCCATGCAATGGAGAGTGCGAACCGGGACTTAATGTTCAAATTCGATTCTGGTTCGCTAGCTAGGACAGGATCAGGTTGGATGGGTGATTCCGAAGTCCGACTATTCATTATTCTGTTTAACTTAGATCAAATGAATAAGTCTAGGATCAAGGCGTCTTAGAAGGGTGAGTGGCTTGGAGAATGGGATGATTTCGCCTACCTCGACCGGTCTGAAGACGATGGTCTTAATCCGGATTTAGCCAGACGATCCTAAGTGTTTTATCCTACATTAGAGTATGCATTCACTAAGTAATTGTCGAGTTACTTACGCCTCTTTGGCATTTCAGGAAAGGATGGTGATCGGGGTAAGGATTGTGCCTAAGCGATGGATTGGACGCCAAGTAAAGATGGGTTTTGTAAAGACTGGGTATTGCTAGGATCAATTTATACTATGTAAAGCCTACGGGCAAACGTACACATGTTTTCGAATCCTAAAGTTGATTCAATAAAAACCCAATACTTTTATGTTGCATAACAAATCTAACTATTTTCGCATATTGACTCTAGATTGTTGAATCACATAATAAGCATGAAAATGACAGTATGAAATTCAGACATAGAAACTGAACTGATTTCCCGAAACACTTGGTGAATCGGGAATAGACAACCCCACCAGTCTTAGAATCCAGGATAGGGCGTTTCAAGTTGGTATCAGAGCGAAGTTGTTTCTAGGAAAGTTTAAGTACTTGTTTCTAGGATCCAAATGTGAAAGACAAGACTACGAAGTCACCTTTTTGCACAAAGGCACTGGAGAAAGCTGGTGAAAAGTCTAATCCAAACCAAACTCCTGGAGCGACAATTGATCCAGTAACGGGGCTTCTTGTTACCCCTGTCATGACTGCAAATCCGATTCATGATTTGAATAGAGGAACATGTAGGAATACTGAGATTCCCCAGGAGCAAAGAAACCTAAGGGATAAAGATGTGAAATCAACTGCAAACAACCAAGATTCTCCTCTTCGGGAAGTGGTGAGGGATAAGGAACAAGACATTGACCAGCCTATGCCTCCTACTAACATGGAGATTTGGAACACGGTCAAAACAATGATGGGACAAATGGCTGTAGTGACACAATCCCTTCTGAAGGCTCCGGTTACTGAGGAGCACGAGAAGGAACCAAATGTCATGATTATTGATGAATTATAAAAAAATGACAAGAAGAAGGTTGGATACTTGAGTATCCTAGAGCACATGGTTAACTTGAAAACGAGAAGATTTTCTAGGGGCTCCGACCCAGTAAAGGTGGATGAGTGGAAGAGAGTTTCGGTCCACTAGGTGTCCATTGGATTATCGGAAGGATATCGCAGCCCACTTCCTGGAAGGGAATGCAGCAAACTGGTGGGAGTCCATTGATAAGAGGACGGGTGGAAAGATTCAGACCTATGGGGACTTTGAAGTCCAGTTCAACAAGAAGTTCTTTCAACCAGAGGTGTAGGACAGATTGAACTGCGCCTATTTGGAACTGAGGCAGGGCAAGCGCACCCTTGAGGGATATGAAGAGGAATTAAACCACCTGAGACGTTATTTGGGGACGGATCTGGAAGATGAACACATACAAGTTCGTCGATTCATGCGTGGACTCCGGGCAGATATCAATAACCATTGATTGGCTCAAGAGTTCGGGACTGTCACCAAACTTTTCGAGAGGTCTGCCCTGATTGAAGAAGGGATTGAAGAAGAGGACCGAATGAAGGGTTCTAAGAATCTTAACCGGTCCGGACAGAGTAGTCCAAGCGACAAGAAAAGGAAATGGGACAGTGTGGATGAATCTGTTAAACCTTTAGGACGGCTCCCTGAGTGTGGGTCGTGAGGAAGGAGACATGGCGGGAATGCTGGAAGGTGATTGGTGCATGTACTCGATGCGGAAACAAGGATCACGAAGCTCGAAATTTCCCATGGCCGGAGAAAGGGAAACCGAGGTGATCTGGAGAAAACTTCGAAAGTTGCTATCATTGTGGGAAATCTGGGCATATCCGACCAAACAGCCCAAAACTGCAAGTGGAAATTCCGGCCCGACCAAAGGATAATCGTGGGGAACATGAACCAACTACCAAGAGACAGGCTGTGACCCCCCCCCCCCCCCCAAAATTTATGAGCTCTCCAAGGATGATGATGAGTCCAGCAAGTACAACTCGATCATTGATACATAATTCTAACGAGTTGGAATAAATAGCATAGTATGACATGCATACATGTAGGGTTCTTAGCATTCTAGGGGAATGTTGTAGGGGCCTTGATTTTTGGCGGTGTAGAAACATACGTCTTGTTTAACACTCGGGCATCACATTGTTTTATGACACCGGAAAGGTTTGAGAAGAGTGGGTTACTGCAGGAACAAAACTCAGGAATGGATAAAGTAGAAGCGGCTGGTGGGCAAATGATGCATTCCCTAGGAAGTGTGCGAAACGTTTCCGTGCTCTTTGGGGACCAGCCGACTTGATTGTGGTCCAACTCAAGAAATTTGAAGTAATTCTAGGCATGGACTGGTTGGGCGCAAATAAAGAATTGTAGGTCGTGATCTCTACTTTATTCTATCTCAATTTCGGGACGTGAGTCCTTTGTTAATATCGTATTTCCTAGGTAGCTTAGGTTTAGTATTATCGGTGATGTGACTGAAAAAACATAAAATTGTAGGTCATCGCTTTAAACTGAAAACGTTGTTTGTGATTGATGGATATGTGTGGAGTAGTTGTGCTAGGCCCGAGGAAGGTGTTGTTTGCATGACACGAGACGAGGTGCGTTCCGTGAGTGTTCTTGTTCGTTGGGAGAGGGTGTGACGAGCCCCCCAGAGTGCTGGATGCCCTGAGGTGCATCGTGTGTGAGCAGTGAGGACCGAGCGTACCTGCCGGTTCATGAGAGGGTGGGCATGGCGGCTCGAGAACGCTCTCTTGACCCATCCGAAATCAAAATTATGGCTTTAGTTAGAGATTATTTTTACATTTTGGAGTAATCAGAAATGGTGAAAATTCAGTAGATTCTGAAGGAATTTCTAGCCGTTCCTAATCAGATTAGGCAACCCTAAGTATAAATTCCAAGCCTAGGATCTAGGGTTCAGGTATATTGAATCATTAGGATCTCGAAGATACCTGGAAGTTATGCAGCGGAATATGATCAGGTATTCGAGATTGTCTAGTGCCTCAAGTGCTGCGCCTCTATTGGTATCCACACGCACACAAACTGGAATCCGCCGGGATGCTAGTGCCGGGAGATCGGATCTCTCAAGGATACGTCTGTTTCTGAGAGGCGGCTGCGATTAGGCTTAAAACCTCTGTTCCAGGTCGTGCTATATCATATATATATATACCTGGGAAAACCTAATTAATCACCGGCCAGAACCGAGATTAATTATGTCATTAAATCGAAACATTGTTTCGATCTGCGCCTTGCATCGATCGACACAACACTTGTGTCGATCGACACATTCTCAAAACTCGTATATCAATGTGTATCAAATACACATTAACTTGATCATTACTTTAATGATTATTCCCACATGAAGTATATTCAGTCTGCTTAAGTGTGTGACCCTGTAGGATCATATAATACTAGTAATGAGTTCACAACTCACATATCACAAGTGGTTTCTAGCAAAACATTAGGACCATCTAGTATCATATGAATGTCTAATCTCGACAACACAACTATCTCTAGAGTTATTACAAGTTTGATTTCAGGACATTCCCAACAATCTCACACTTGTACTGGAATCATCTATTCCCATAATTCCTTCGTCTTTATATCTCGATCTGGCATAAGGCAAGATCTGTGTCTTCCTTATTAAGCCAAGATCACGTTCATCGAACTCCGATTTATACTGACAAGACAAACGACTGACAATCACCTCGTTTGAGTGCGGCCACACATTTCTCAGTATCAAATCTTCGACGGGCTCTGAAATATTTATCTCCTGTTATATAGGAGGGACAAATCCCATCTTGTTCCATCCCTGTTCTTTCACACACTTCATGATACGCCCACTCAATGCCTTTATAGTCACCAGTTACGGCTGACGTTTGACAAGGTTAAAGCGGACCAGTTCATATGTAAGAAAACATGATGAACTCAGGTCTAAGGACTATACTCTATAGTCGTAATGAAAACTCTTATGACACTTATATAACTATCCTGTGGAGTTTTCATTAGCGGGTCATGTCCGATCCTGTGCTCTCCAACACATATCTATGTGATTGACTTTAATACTCTTATTAATGACTCCATGAAACTTAGTCATCAGTCACCTCACATACTAGTCTCACGCGGTTCTTAATGTCCCACTTTAACAACCTTGACTATGGACCAACATAATTTATGTCATTTATCATTTATAGTGTTTCATGATCAAGTCACATACTTGATGACCTATAAAATGTCATAAATTACTTTGGGACTATTATTTAATAACATAATTAAATAGTACTGATGTCAGAGTTCATTAACATAATCAAATTATGTTTACATGAACGTCATATCACAACTAAAATTAACAACAACAACTCCCACTAAAATTAAGATCACATCTTAAGACATCTAATGCCTATAGTAGTTGTCTGAACCTCATGCGTTATTGCTCAGCATACGTCGAAGGACACTGCGTCTTGAAAATAGTAATGCCAAGAGTCATTGGCATGAAGCCCTTCTTGGAATCATGCATACTGGACCTGTGCAAGACCTTATCAATATAAGTATCCTGACACAATCCAATTGCCTTGTCCAATCTATCTCTATAGATTCTTATTCCAAGAATGTACACGGCTTCTCCCATGCTTTTATCGAAAAACAACTTTCGAGAGTCTTAACAGACTGAAACAATGGAACTTCATTTCTAAGAAGCAGTATGTTATCAACACACAATACCAGAAATGCAACTGCACTCCCTCTAGTCATCTTGTAAACACACGGTTCCTCTTCGTTCCTGATGAAGTCAAACCTTTTGACTGCTTCATCAAAACGAAGATTCCAACTCCGAGATGCTTGCTTCAATCCACAAATGGACCGATGAAGCTTGCCTACCTTCCTAGCTTCATTAGGATCAATGAATAACTTCAGGTTGTGTCATGTACACATCCTTTTCCAGAATTCCATTAAGGAAAACTGTTTTTACATCCATCTGCCAGATCTCATAACCATTATGAGTGGCGGTTGCTAGGAGAATCCGAATGGACTTAAGCATGGTAACTGGGGAATAGGTTTCTTCATAGTCAATACCATGAATTTGCTTGAAACCTTTTCCACCAATCCAGCTTTGGATATTTGAATATTACCATCCACATCAATTTTCTTCTTGAAAATCCATTTACACTCAATGGCTTTTGCACCATCGGGTAAATCGACCAAAGTCCACACTTGGTTCTGTGACATGGATCCCATTTCGGATTCAGCGGCTTTCAGCCACTTTTCGGAGTCAAGGTCCATCATTGCTTCTTCAAAGTCGCATATTCTTCACTGTCTATGATCAACAGATCATGGCAATTGGTCATGAGAAATCCAAATTTCTCGGGTTCGTGATGAATCCTCTCGGATTTGCGAACTTCAGGCACCACAGGTGTGGGTTCTACAACTCTTTGTAGATCCAACTGCTGCTCTTCCTCATCAGGTTAATCTAGTCTCCTGTGATTTTCGAATTTCTTCGAGTTGTAATTTATGATGGATTGTTTAGTGTTAATCCTGATTCAATTCTTCAGATTAAACTCACCTAAACAGATTGGATCTAGGTTCTCTTGCAGAATCATAAAGGATCTCAACTAATACCTTGTTTATGCAGCGGAAGGAGAGGTATTGTCTGAGATCAGCAGAACCACCAAGAGATAGCTCCTCCAAAGGCTCACACACGCACACTGCAGGAAGTTGGCTGCTAGACCAAGCTGGTGGGAGGCGCAGAAAACGAGAGAGAGAGGCGCAGGAGGCTTGAGAAATTAGAGAGCTAGGTCAGGTTTTATTCATTAAAACCCCTTCTAGTTCTCATGGGCTTTTGGGCACAAATCTCATTCTGATTAAATCCCTTGGATTTAATCAGGCCCTTCTATCTCTCCAAGCACAGTAAATGCCTAGCACTTTTACCGTACATCCGCTGTGCCGTTCCTTCATAGTTTCCTGTTAGCTTAGGCGTGTGACCCATATGGGATCATATAATAAAAGCAATAAGTCCAAGACTTATAGATCATGAGCGGACTCTAGCAAGCCATCATGACCCCCAGTATTATATGACTTATGTCTGATCATTGACATACTCTTACTTTCTAGAGACAGTACAGAGATTACTGGACATAATTCCAACAATCTCCCACTTGTACTGGAATCTCTGTATTCATAATCCTTTTGTCTCAATATCTCGATTAGTCATAAGGCAAGATGAGTGTCATCCTTATAAAGCCTAATCTTGTTCATCGGACTCTGATTTGATACTGACAATCCAAACGACTCGGGACAGTCCGTTTGAGCATGGCCATGCATTTTCCAGTATTCAAATCTCCGATTGGCCTAGAGATATTCACTCCATTTATATTGGAGGGACAAATCCCGTCTTGTTCCATCACTGTAAACTACTCATTTCATAATACACCCAAACAAGGTCCTTATAACTATCGCTTAACGACAGTGTTAGACAATGATCAAAGTGCATCAGTTCATGCGCAGTCACATGCATGCGAACTCAGGTCTAAGGAATATACTCTATAGTCGTAGTAAGAATCTCTTATGACACAGATATAAATATCCTGAAGAGTTCTTATAAGCGGGTCTTGTCCGGTCGTATGTACCCCAACATACACCTATGTACTGACTTTGATGCCGTGCATCTATGACATCCTGAGAATTTGTCATAAGTCACATACCAATCTAGTCTCACGCGGTTGTTGGTGTTCCAATTTCAACAACCTTCGACTAGGGACAGAATGATATAAGCCATCTATCAAATATAGGGTCTCATGATCAAGCTAAATGACTTCGATGACTCAAGATCAAGTCACTTACTTCGATGACCTATAAAATGGTTTATATCATTTTGGAACGATTATTTCATCACAGTTAAAATAATCTTGAAATAATTTTATTAAACATCTTAAAATGTTTTACAAGAACATATCAATAACTAAATAAAGCCCTTTACTAACTCCCACTGAAATTAAGACTATATCTTAATTTCACTTATCCTACAGCAACAGTCCGCGACTCGTGCTTAGGCCTAAGGAGTGGCTTCGTTAATAGATTAGCAACGTTCTCATTCGTTGAAACTTGCTGATCTACTTAACATCTCTGTCATTTATCTCATGGAATAGGTTATACCTACCCTCAAGGTGTTTGGACCTCTGATGTGCAGCTAGTCTCATCTATGCTGGGAATCACATCTAGTTCAGTGATGAACTCTCCTTTCCAAACAACCTCTTTCGCCGCTTCCCAAGCTGCGAAATGTTCAGCTTAAGTCATGGAGTCAGCAACAGTGCCTTGCACCGCCAGATAGACACAAGATATAACCGGACTGTGACCGGAAATCATCTTTGTCTGTTGGAAACTTGCCTTTCAGACTCTACCGACTCGTAGCACCTAACTTTCTCCGTAAATCAAGAACGTATCCTAAGTATTTTCCAAATACTTGAGAATATTCATTACGACTATCCAGTGATTCTTTGCTGGATTTGACTGGTCTTTACTTGTCTTGCTTAACATTAAAGCAACATCAAAACTAGTACGTGTCATGGCATACATGATAGATCCAATTGCCGACGCATATGGAATCTCATCCATGCATTCAAGCTCAGCAGTTATCGTAGGACACTGTTTCTTGCTTAAAGTAATGCCATGTGACATTGGCATAAAACCCTTCTTGGATTGCTGAAAACGTGTAGGACTTTGTCAATTTAAGAATCATGACATTGTCCTACCAGCTCTTTTGGATCTCTATCTTTAGATCCAAAATCCAAGAACATACGTGGCTTTACCCATGTCAATCATAAAACCAACTCCCAAGCCAGTCCTTTACCGACTGCAGCATTGGGACGTTATATCCGAGAATCAGTATGTCATCGACATACACTATGAGAAATGCAATATTGCTCCCACTTATCTTTTAGTAAACGCACAGTTCCATTTCGTTCCTGTTTAAGTCAAAACCTTGACTACTTCAACAGAACGAAGATTCCAACTCCGATATGTTTGCTTCCATCCATGAATGGATCGATGAAGCTAACTTACACAAAATGTAATTTTTCCGGAGTCCGGGCTCACTTTCGCTTCTTTGAGTTTCGCAGATTCGTCGCTTTCAATGATCATCAGATCATGCGAACTTTCAATGATCATCAGGTTCAACTAATGACGAGAATTCACTCTCGGATTAGTGACTGATTCTTTCATATCTGCGAACTTCAGGCTCCACAGGTGTAGATTCTATAGAAATCTGTAAATCCATCCGCTGCTCTCCCTCAACAGGTTGAGCAGCCACCTGTATTTGTCGAATTTCTTCGAGTCATACTTTTACTCCCACTGTTCTTCTTGGAAAGTAACTTCCCTTCTTGAAAACAGAATGGACGTAAAAGATAACAAGCCTTGGTTTCCCTAGGATAACCAGCGAAGTAGCTCAACTACAAATACTCAGTAAAGACGAATTTGGATCGATTCCAATCCACATTTACGTGGTGTCTTTCAACTGATATTGGTGGAACTATTTCAGCGTAAACTTAGATATTTCTAGAGCGTTATTCTTCAAGAATATCATGGAAGATTCGTGTGACTCATCTTTAATCATTTCTTATAAGATCTGATTCTTTCTCACATAAATACCTCAAGGTTTTCAGGAGAATTGAGCTGTGAAACGACTTCACACTCATTCAGATGATCATGTAGGATTGTTTAGATGATCCTGATTCAATTCACAGATTCATATCACCCTAAACATACAGATCTAGGTTCTCTTGAAATAGAAACATAGATGATCTCACCTTTTACCTGTTTGTTGCAGCGGAAGAAGTAGAACAGGTCAGAGATCAGAGAGATGCATCAAGAGATGAATCCTCCAAAGGTTCACACACGCACGCTCGGGAATTGGCTGCTAGACCAGACGACAGGGAGGCGCAGAGAGAGGCTGTGGGTGGCGCAAAAAGCTGAGGAAAATTAGAGACCTAGGTCTGATTTTATTCATTAAAATCTCTCCTAGTTCTCATGGGCTTTTGGGCCCAATTCTCAGTTCTGATTAAATCCCATGGATTTAATCAGGCCCTTTAGACTCTCTTGATACAGTAAATGCCTAGCACTTTTACCGTACTTCTGCTAAGCCGTTCCTTCGTATTTTCCCGTTAGCTTAGGCGTGTGACCCATATGGGATCATATAATAAAGGCAATAAGTCCAAGACTTATAGATCATGAGCGGACTCTAGCAAGCCATCATGACCCCCAGCATTATATGACTTATGTCTGATCATTGACATACTCTTACTTTCTAGAGACAGTACCGAGATTACTGGACACAATTCCAACAATCTCCCACTTGTACTGGAATCTCTGTATTCATAATCCTTTTGTCTCAATATCTCGATTAGTCATAAGGCAAGATTAGTGTCATCCTTATAAAACCTAATCTTGTTCATCGGACTCTGATTTGATACTGACAATCCAAACGACTCGGGACAGTCCGTTTGAGCATGGCCATGCATTTTCCAGTATTCAAATCTCCGATTGGCCTAGAGATATTCACTCCATTTATATTGGAGGGACAAATTCCGTCTTGTTCCATCACTGTAAACTACTCATTTCATAATGTACCCAAGCAAGGTCCTTATAGCTATCACAGAATGATAGCGTTAGACAATGATCAAAGTACATCAGTCCATGTGCAGTCACATGCATGTGAACTCAGGTCTAAGGACTATACTCTATAGTCGTAGTAAGAATCTCTTATGACACATATATAAATATCCTGAAGAGTTCTTATAGTCGGGTCTTGTCCGGTCGTATGTTCCCCAACATACACCTATGTACTGACTTTGATGCCGCGCATCTATGACACACTAAGACTTTGTCATAAGTCACGTACCAATCCAGTCTCACACGGTTGTTGGTGTTCCAATTTCAACAACCTTCGACTAGGGACCGGATGATATAAACCATCTATCAAATATAGGGTCTTATGATCAAGCTAAATGACTTTGATGACTCAAGATCAAGTCATTTACTTCGATGACCTATAAAATGGTTCATATCATTTTGGAACGATTATTTCATCACAGTTAAAATAATCTTGAAATAATAATTTCATTAAACATCATAAATGTTTTACAAGAACATATCAAATAACTAAATAAAGCCCTTTAATAACTCCCACTGAAATCAAGACTACTTCTTAATTTCACTTATCCTACAGCTACAGTCCGAGACTCGTGCTTAGGCCTAAGGAGTGGCTTCGTTAATAGATTAGCAACGTTCTCATTCGATGAAACTTGCTGATCTACTTAACATCTCTGTCATTTATCTTATGGAATAGGTTATACCTATCCTCAAGTTGTTTGGACCTCTGATGTGCAGCTAGTCTCATCTATGCTGGGATTCACATCAAGTTCAGTGATGAACTCTTCTTTCCAAACAACCTCTTTCGCTGCTTCCCAAGCTGCGAAATATTCAGTTTAAGTCATGGAGTCAGCAACAGTGCCGTGCACCGCCAAACAAACACAAGACATAACCGGACTGTGACCGGAAATCATCTTTGTCTGTTGGAAACTTGCCTTTCAGACTCTATCGACTTGTAGCACCTCACTTTCTTCTTTACCTAAAGAACTTATCCTTAGTATTCTTCAAATACTTTAGAATATTCTTTACGGCAATCCAGTGATTCTTTGCTGGATTTGACTGGTCTTTACTTGTCTTGCTTAACATTAAAGCAATATCAAAACAAGTACGTGTCATGGCATACATGATAGATCCAATTGCCGTCGCATATGAATCCTGTACATGCATTCAAGCTCAGCAGTTATCGTAGGACACTGCTTCTTGCTTAACGTATTGCCATGTGACATTGGCATAAAACCCTTCTTGGAATGCTGAAAACGTGTAGGACTTTGTCACATAAGAATCCTGACTCTGTCCTACCAGCTCTTCTGGATCTCTATCTTTAGATCCAGAATCCAAGACTTTCATGGCTTTACCCATGTCAACCACTAAACCAACTCCCAAGCCAGTCCTTTGCCGACTACAGCATTGGGACGTTGTTTCCGAGAATCAGTATGTCATCGACATACATTTTGAGAAATGCAATATCGTTCCCACTAATCTATTAGTAAACGCTCAGTTCCATTTCGTTCCTGTTCAAGTCAAAACCTTGACTACTTTAACAGAACGAAGATTCCAACTCCGATATGTTTGCTTCCATCCATGAATGGATCGATGAAGCCAACTTACACAAAATGTAATTCTTCGGAGTCCGGGCTCACTTCTTTGAATTTCGCAGATTTGTCGTTTTCAATGATCATCAGATCATTCGAACTTACAATGATCATCAGGTTCAACTAATGACGAGAATTCACTCTCGGATTAGCGACTGACTCTTTCATATCTGCGAACTTCAGGCTCTACAGGTGCAGATTTCAATGATTATCAGGTTCAACTAATAACGAGAAATCACTCTCGGATTAGTAACTGATTCATTCATATCTCCGAACTTCAGGCTCCACGGGTGTAGATTCTACAGAAATCTGTAAATCCATCCGTTGCTCTCCCTCAACAGGTTGAGCAGCCTCCTGTATATCTCGAATTACTTCGAGTTATACTTTTACTCCCACTGTTCTTCTTGAAAATAACTTTCTTTCTTAGAAAACAGAATGGACGTAAAAATAACAAGAATTTCTTCGAGTTACATTTTTACTCCCACTGTTCTTCTTGGAAAGTGACTTCCCTTCTTAGAAAACAGAATGGACGTAAAACTAACAAGCCTTGGTTTCCCTAGGACAACCAGCGAAGTAGCACAACTACAAATACTCAGTAAAGACGAATTTGGATCGATTCCAATCCACATTTACGTGGTGTCTTTCAACTGATATTGGTGGAACTATTTTAGCGTAAACTTAGATATTTTAGAGCGTTATTCTTATAAAATATCATGGAAGATTCATGTGACTCATCTTTAACCATCTCTGATAAGATCTGATTCTTTCTCACAGAAACACCTCAAGGTTTTCAGGAGAAATTGAGCTGTGAAACGACTTCACACTCATTCAGATGATCGCACTATCAATGACTTAAGTATTCTTACTCGTGGTCTTATCCAGAGTCTCAATACTTCTGTCACTCACATTCTATACCTCATTCTGGAACTCTTTCGACTATGTCAAAGAATTCCGACTTCTTTCGACCATGTCAAAGAATTCCGACATGTGTCTCATTAAATGAACACAGTCTTACTCACTGAATTAATCAGTCGAGACAATGAAGTACAAGAAAAAATTTTCTCTGGCATTGTTGCTCATCGGACCACATACATGAGTATGTTCAATCTCCAATAAGCCTTTGGGCCTTTCTCTAGCTTGGCTAAGATGGGCCCTTTGTCTTTTGGTCTAGTAAGCAGAATTCAAGTCTCATAAGACATTCATTCAATTGAGCCCAACAGTTCATAACTATGGGATTTCTGAATTCGACTCACTCTCTGTGACCAAGACATTTATGCCAAGAAAAATCAGGTTTAATTCATCAGATTTAAACCAATTTGGTATTTATGTTACATTTAGGCAATCTTTGGTTTAGGACATAAAACCCATTCCTTGAATAGGGTGCTACAATCAATATTTCATTAAGATCAAAAGAACAAAACCTTGTCTTTTATCAAAATAAAATCATTCAAATTCTTATAAGAAAATGAAAAACAACTCTGCTTAAAGCAGGTACATTGTAGCAATTACTTAATACAAAACCAAGCCTCGAAGGCATCTACAAGTGAAAAACCCTATGACTGAGGCAGCATCCATAGCTCCTTCCAGACATGCAATTCCACTTGCCCTTCCTTCAACGTTCTACTGTTGCTTAGACTCTGCATATTTCAACAAATATCAGTGCCACAACCAGTATCCAATACCTGCAAGGTAGAACTTGAAGTAATAACATGAATACCTGAGGAAGTAGTCTTATACATTAACTTTAACTCCTCATCGTCTTCCATGAATTTTATGCAATCTCTCTTCCAATGCCCTATCTCTTTACAGTAGCAGCACTTACCAACGTAAGAGGTATCTGACTTGAGCTCAGAAGACACACACTTGCCATGATTCAAAATCTGGACAACTTTGTCTTCACCCTTGTCAATACTAGGTTTAATAAACCTGCCCTTCACGTTTGGCTCAACCGTTTTGAGCATATCATGCAGTTCAGTCAACGTCTTCGTTAAGCCTTTCTTGATATAGTTCCTTACGAACTTATCATAGCTTGACGGCAGTGACTGCAGAATGATCTCAGTTGCCAATTCATGGCTAACTGGATAATCCAGTTTCCTCAGGTTATCAATATAACCTATCATTTTACTGACATGAGGACTCACTGGATGATCATTCGGTAGCTTGCAGCTAGTGAGAGACTTAACCAACTGGTATCTCTCCACTCGTATCTGCTCCTGAAATTTCAATTTCAGGCTGCTGATCATCTCTATTGGCGACTCCATGTTCTCATATTGCTCCCGCAAGTCTGAGTCCATGGTGGCCAATATCAGACCACGCACATCTACCGCATCATTATAATGCTTATTCCAAGCATCATATACTGCATGAGAAGCATTGGACCCGATCCTTACGGGGAGAGCTCTCTCAAGGACATAGTCCTTTCTCTCCTGTCTGAGGGTTAGCCTCAGGTTCCGCGACCAAGTCAAGAAATTTGATCCGTTCAGCTTGTCCATCTCAAGGACAGACCGGATCGAGAAAGTGTTTTGATTGTTTGTGCTAGTCATAACTGAAATATAAGATAAAAGGATTTTAGTTAATATGTTCAATATGATTAATCTCGTATTAATTTAATATGATTAATCATGCATTATATTCAATAACATCAGTTACCCTCAATAGAATATAATGATTCCAAGATCCACATATAACTAAGATTAAAGTGGGCCACTGGTCGTCACCCAACCTTAGCTTATATCGGTAAGCCCTATATCGGCTAATTATATCCGTGATATAACTCTTAGTTGTGAATCTGGGCCCGAGGCCCAATCCACCCTGATGTCTCAAGGCCCGGGACTCCCGATGGCCTAGTCAAGAAAACCAGACTATAAAGTCATGTAATCATTAATGTCTGGGACTCCCAATGACATTTATGAATCACAAACCGTCTTACCCACGCAAAAGTAGACACCCTCACACTGTAAGGCCATGAATACAATTGAATGGGCTTCAACAGCTGACATAGAATGGACAAGACATCCAACGCTTGATATTACATGAGGTTTGTAGGTTTATTTTAAAGTTTTATTCCCAAAATAGAAGATTACTATTTCGGGAAACTTTCTATTTTTGGAAACCTACTATTTTAGGAAACTTTCTAAAATTGGAAACTTTCTAAAACCGGAAACTTTCTAACTTTAGAAATTTCTTAAAATCCAAAACCCGCAAATCCAGAAAATTCTATTTTAAGAAACTTTCTAATTTCAAAATTTTGGAAACTTTAATTTAAAATCGACTTTATATTTTATAAAATAAATTTTAAATTGATCTGAAGAAAGACTCAAATAACTGGCCCAATTGTTTTAACTTCTTGGCCCGAGGCCCAAGAATTGGTCCATGTCCAAGACATGACCCAATTGTCCAATTATTTGACATAACCGGTCTGGTTCATTAAAATTGGTCTAACCAAATTTTAATTACTACGATGACCACAATTGTCAACCGGTTATTTACTAAACCGGATTTTCTCAATTTACTTGGTCCAACCAAATCAAATTAGAAATTCCTGGTTTAGGCACTAAATCCAATTTTCGACTTTGGATTTCTTATCCCGGTTTAACCAGACTTAATAAAATTATTAAATCTGTTTATTAAACCGAAACGTTGATTTTAATCAAGTTTTTAAACCGAACCATAAGCCGAACCGAAACGAATTGGTCACGAACCGAAACGAATTTGTCACGGCCGTGACCTAGCTCTTCGACCATGATCGACCAGCCGCTGAACGTGCGATCCAAGATCCACGATCGGGATGGCCGATCATCACGCGATCGTCACGCGAGCTGATCGGGACGGGACGGCATACCGGGTCGAGAGCGAGCGAGACGGGACGATCGACGAGTCGTGCGATCCGCGATCGCTGTCGATCGTTCGACTCAACTCTCGCGGCTGGTCGGGACGTGAACGGATTTGATCCATGCGACCATGCCGATCGGATCCTTGCGATCGATCTCAGCCGGTCCATGCGATCGCCAACCGTTCCAACTTTCCAACGCAATCCAAATCATATAGTTTGGAATCTGCGATTTCATTAGTTTAGGATTTAATTCAGTTTCTTAAGTGTTTTTCTTATCAGTAATGGATTCAAAACACTTCTAAACAGATTAAACAACCTAAACATGAATCTAAAACAAGAAATCCTAAGAACCAATGGCTCTGATACCACTGTAGGATTGTTTAGATGATCCTGATTCAATTCACAGATTCATATCACCCTAAACATACAGATCTAGGTTCTCTTGAAATAGAAACATAGATGATCTCACCTTTTACCTGTTTGTTGCAGCGGAAGAAGTAGAACAGGTCAGAGATCAGAGAGATGCATCAAGAGATGAATCCTCCAAAGGTTCACACACGCACGCTCGGGAATTGGCTGCTAGACCAGACGACAGGGAGGCGCAGAGAGAGGCTGTGGGTGGCGCAAAAAGCTGAGGAAAATTAGAGACCTAGGTCTGATTTTATTCATTAAAATCTCTCCTAGTTCTCATGGGCTTTTGGGCCCAATTCTCAGTTCTGATTAAATCCCATGGATTTAATCAGGCCCTTTAGACTCTCTTGATACAGTAAATGCCTAGCACTTTTACCGTACTTCTGCTAAGCCGTTCCTTCGTATTTTCCCGTTAGCTTAGGCGTGTGACCCATATGGGATCATATAATAAAGGCAATAAGTCCAAGACTTATAGATCATGAGCGGACTCTAGCAAGCCATCATGACCCCCAGCATTATATGACTTATGTCTGATCATTGACATACTCTTACTTTCTAGAGACAGTACCGAGATTACTGGACACAATTCCAACAGATCACACCATTAATGACTCAAGTATTCTCACTCGTGATGTAATTCAGAGTCTTAATACTTCTGTCACTCAGATTCTATACCTCATTCTGGAACTCTTTCGACCATGTCAAAGAATTCCGACTTGTGTCTCATCAAATGAACACAGTCTTACTCACTGAATTAATCAGTAGAGACAATGAAGTACAGGAAATTTTCTCTGGCATTACTGCTCATCGGACCACATACATGAGTATGTTCAATCTCCAATAAGCCTTTGGGCCTTTCTCTAGCTCGGCTAAGATAGGCCCCTTTGTCTTTTGGTCCAGTAAACAGAATTCAAGTCTCATAAGATATCCGATCAAATGAGCCCAATATTGCATAACTATGGGATTTCTGAATCCGACTTACTCTATGTGACCAAGACTTTTATGCCAAGAAAAATCAGGTTTAATTCATCAGATTTAAACCAATTTGGTATTTATGTTACATTTAGGCACTCTTTGGTTTAAGATATAAAACCCATTCCTTGAATAGGGTGCTACAATTAATATTTCATTAAGATCAAAAGAACAAAACTTGTCTTTTATCAAAATGAAAAACATTCAAATTCTTACAAGAAAATGAAAGACAACTCTGCTTAAAGCAGGTATTACAAGAAAATGAAAGACAACTCTGCTTAAAGCAGGTACATTGTAGCAATTACTTAATACAAAACCAAGCCTCAAAGGCATCTACAAGTGAAAACCCTACGGCTGAGGCAGCATCCATAGCTCCTTCCAGACATGCAGTTCCACTTGCCCTTCCTTCAACGTTCTACTGTTGCTTAGGCTCTGCATATTACAACAAATATCAGTGCCACAACTAGTATCCAATACCTTTAAGGTAGAACTTGAAGTAATAACATGAATACCTGAGGAAGCAGTCTCATACATCAACTTCAACTCCTCATCATCTTCCATGAATTTAATGCAATCTCTCTTCCAATGCCCAGTCTCTTTACAGTAGCAGCACTTACCAACGTAAGAGGTATCTGACTTGGGCTCAGAAGACACACGTGAAGGATGTTTTGGTGTTAATCCAGATTCAATTCTCAGATTCAACAGTCCTAAACATGCAGATCTAGGTTCTCTTGATCAGAAACATAATATAGATCTCACCTTTTACCTGTTTATGCAGCGGAAAGAGAGAACAGGTCAGAGATCAGCAGAACCACCAAGAGATGGATCCTCCAAAGGCTCACACACGCAATCACAGAAAATGGCTGCTAGACCGAGCTAAGGGAGGCCGCAGAGAGAGAGAGATTTCGGCGCAGGGGCTTAGGGTTAGAGGAGAAAGAGATTTGGCTTTTAGTTTATAAAACCCTTCTCTTTCCCTTTTGGGCTTTTGGGCCCAATTCTCAGTTCTGATTAAATCCCTTGGATTTAATCAGACCCATTAATCTCTCTCTAAGTTCGGTAAATGCCTAGCACTTTTACCGTACTTCTGCTAAGCCGTTCCTACACATTTTCCTGTTAGCTTAGGCGTGTGACCCATATGGGATCATATAATAAAGGCAATAAGTCCAAGACTTATAGATCATGAGCGGACTCTAGCAAGCCATCATGACCCCCAGTATTATATGACTTATGTCTGATCATTGACATACTCTTACTTTCTAGAGACAGTACCGAGATTACTGGACACAATTCCAACAATCTCCCACTTGTACTGGAATCTCTGTATTCATAATCCTTTTGTCTCAATATCTCGATTAGTCATAAGGCAAGATTAGTGTCATCCTTATAAAGCCTAATCTTGTTCATCGGACTCTGATTTGATACTGACAATCCAAACGACTCGGGAAAGTCCGTTTGAGCATGGCCATGCATTTTCCAGTATTCAAATCTCCGATTGGCCTAGAGATATTCACTCCATTTATATTGGAGGGACAAATTCCGTCTTGTTCCATCACTGTAAACTACTCATTTCATAATGTACCCAAACAAGGTCCTTATAACTATCGCATAACGACAGCGTTAGACAATGATCAAAGTGCATCAGTCCATGTGCAGTCACATGCATGCGAACTCAGGTCTAAGGACTATACTCTATAGTCGTAGTGAGAATCTCTTATGACACAGATATAAATATCCTGAAGAGTTCTCATAAGCGGGTCATGTCCGGTCGTATGTTCCCAACATACACCTATGTACTGACTTTGATGCCGCGCATCTATGACATACTGAGACTTTGTCATTAGTCACATACAAATCTAGTCTCACACGGTTGTTGGTGTTCCAATTTCAACAACCTTCGACTAGGGACATGATGATATAAGCTATCTATCAAATATAGGGTCTCATGATCAAGCTAAATGACTTTGATAACTCAAGATCAAGTCATTTACTTCGATGACCTATAAAATGGTTCATATCATTTTGGAACGATTATTTCATCACAGTTAAAATAATCTTGAAATAATAATTTCATTAAACATAAAAAAATGTTTTACAAGAACATATCAAATAACTAAATAAAGCCCTTAAACTCCCACTCAAATTTAGATTACATTTCAATGTTTCTAATGCCTACAGCTTCAGTAAGATACTCGAGCTTAGGCCTTGGGAGTGGCTTTGTCAACGGATCAGCGATGTTATCATCTGTCTGAACTCGGCTGATCTTGACTTCCTTTCTATTAATGATGTCACGTATCAAGTGAAATCTTCTTAGAACATGCTTGGATTTCTGGTGTGATCTTGGTTCCTTTGCCTGAGCAATAGCACCATTGTTATCACAAAACAGTGCCAGAGGCTCAGCCGCATCTGGTATCACACCTAGTTCAATAATGAACTTTCGTATCCAAACAGCTTCCTTCGCTGCTTCTGAGGCGGCGATATATTCAGCTTCTGTAGTGGAATCAGCAACGGTGTCTTGCTTGGAGCTTCTCCAACTGATTGCACCGCCATTCAGACAAAAGATATAACCGGACTGTGACCGGAAATCATCTTGGTCTGTCTGGAAACTTGCGTCCGTGAATCCACTGACTTTAAGCACATCACTTCCACCGTACACCAAGAACTTATCCTTAGTATGTCTTAGATACTTCAAGATATTCTTTACGGCAATCCAGTGGCTTTCACCTGGATTTGACTGGTATCTACTCGTCATGCTCAATGCATAAGCAACATCAGGGCGAGTACAGATCATGGCATACATGACAGATCCTATTGCAGATGCATAAGGAATATTCTTCATGCGCTCAAGCTCAGCAGCCGTCGTAGGGCTCGGCTTCTTGCTTAGCGTTGTGCCATGTACCATTGGCGTGAAGCCCTTCTTGGAATCTTTCATGCTGAATCTTTGTAGGACTTTGTCAATGTATGAATCTTGACACAAGCCTATCAGCCTTCTAGATCTATCCCGGTAGATCCTGATTCCAAGAACGTATGCGGCTTCACCCATGCCTTTCATGGAAAAACAACTTCCAAGCCAGTCCTTTACCGACTTTAGCATTGGAACGTCGTTTCCGAGAAGCAGTATGTCATCGACATACAGAATAAGAAATACTATCTTGCTCCCACTAGTTTTCTTATACACGCATTGTTCTTCTTCGTTTCTGATGAAGTCAAATTGCTTGATCGCTTCATCAAAACGAAGATTCCAGCTCCTCGATGCTTGCTTCAATCCATAAATGGATTTATGAAGCTTGCATACTTTTCCAGCATTCTTTGGATCTATGTAACCGTCAGGTTGTGTCATATACACATCCTCTTCCAGAATTCCATTCAGGAAGGCGGTTTTCACGTCCATCTGCCAAATTTCATAATCATGAAAAGCTGCAGTTGCTAGTAGAATCCGAATAGATTTCATCATAGCCACTGGGAATAGGTTTCATCGTAATCCACACCGTGAACTTGTCTGAAACCTTTTGCCACCAACCTGGCTTTATAAATCTGGACATTACCATCCACGTCAATCTTCTTCTTGAAGATCCATTTGCACTCGATGGCTTTTACGCCAGCGGGTAAGTCAACCAACGAAAATACTTGGTTGACTGACATGGAGTCCATTTCGGAATCAGTGGCCTTGCGCCACTTAGAGGAATCTGGGCCCATCATGGCTTGATTGAAGTTCGATGGTTCATCACCATCAATGATCAGAAGATCATGACAGTCAGTCACGAGGAATCCTTGATATCTCTCGGGTTCGTGACGGATCCTCCCGGATCTTCGAACTTCAGGTACTACAGGTTCAGGCTCTACAATTTCTTGTAGGTCCTCCTGCTGCTCTTCCTCATTAGGTTGAGCAGTATCCTGTTCATCTTGAATTTCTTCAAGCAGTACCTTACTCCCACTGTCTTTCTTAGAGAGAAACTCTCTCTCAAGAAAGTTACAATCCCGGGCAACAAAGATCTTGTTCTCGGAACGTAGATAGAAGTAATAAGCCTTGGTTTCCTTCGGATAACCAATGAAGTAGCATTTATCAGACTTTGGTGTAAGCTTGTCTGAGATTAATCTCTTGACATAAGCTTCACAACCCCAAATTCTTAGATAAGACAGCACTGGAGCCACTCCAGTCCATAATTCATATGGTGTCTTTGCTACTGCTTTCGATGGCGCTCTATTTAGAGTGAACACTGCTGTTAGCAGAGCATATCCCCAAAGGGATATTGGAAGGTCTGTTTGACTCATCATAGATCGAACCATATCCAATAAGGTCCGATTTCTCCTCTCAGACACACCATTCCATTGAGGTGTTCCAGGAGGAGTGAGTTGGGACACGATCCCACACTCTCTTAGATGATCACTGAATTCTCTGCTTAAGTATTCTCCTCCTCGGTCGGACCGAAGAGCCTTAATGCTTTTGCCAAGTTGGTTATGTACTTCATTTTGGAATTCTCTGAACTTCTCAAAAGATTCAGACTTATGTTTCATTAAATAAACATATCCATACCTACTGAAATCATCAGTGAAGGTAATGAAGTACTGATAGTTTCCTCTTGCATTTGTGGACATTGGGCCACACACATCGGTGTGTATCAGGCCCAATAAGTCACTGGCCCTCTCGTTAGGTTTATTAAAGGGGGCCCGCGTCATTTTGCCCATCATGCAGGATTCGCATTTCTCACATGACTCAAAGTCAAAAGAGCCAAGAAGTCCATTCGAATGGAGCCTCTTGATGCGTTTCTCGCTGATGTGCCCTAAACGACAATGCCATAGAAACGTTCGGTTCTCCTCATTAGTTTTGAACCGTTTGGTATTAATGTTATAAATTGGCGCGGATTGATCGAGTATGTAAAGCCCATTCGTAAGAGGGGCAGAACCATAGAACAAATTGTTGCGATTGAAGGAACATAATTTATTCTTAACTGAAAAATCATAACCTTCCAAATCCAACAAAGAAATTGAAATAATATTCCTGCTTATAGCAGGTACAAAATAACAATTATTGAGTTCTAAAACCAATCCCGAAGGTAAAGACAACAAGTATGTGCCTACAGCTAGTGCTGGAACTTTCGCTCCATTCCCAACTCGTAGCTCCACTTGTCCTTGCTTCAGCCTTCTATTGTTGCTGAGTGCCTGCATATTAGTACAAATATGAGCCCCACAACCAGTATCCATAACCCATGAGGTATTATCAGAAGTAGTTGTATTAACTTCTATAACAAAAATACCTGATGAAGAAGTCTCGAGAGTCTTCTTCTTCAATTCCTTTAGACCTTCTTGGAATTTCTTACATTCTCTCCTCCAATGCCCTGGTTCTTTACAGAACCTGCATATGTCAGTTGGCCCAGCCTTGGACTTGGGCTTGGGCTTTGGCGTGTCCTTGTCCGCGACTTGGACAGCCTTGGCCTTTCCCTTATCCTTAGCAGAGGATTTCTTAAACCCCTTGCCCTTTTGCACCATAAGCACATTCGGGTCCTTGGCGGTTTTCCTCAAGTTGGGCTCTGCAGTCTTGAGCATTCCGTGAAGCTCAGGCAATGTCTTACTCAAGCCATGCATATTAAAGTTCAGAATGAACTGATCATAGCTTGCAGGTAAAGACTGCAGAACAATGTCGCAGGCAAGTTCCTGGCTGATAGGGCAGTCGAGTTTCTGAAGATGATCGAGATAACCCATCATCTTCAAGACATGAGGACTCACTGCCGCATTTGCAGCCAACTTACAGTCTAAGAGGTTCTTAACAGTCTGAAACCTCTCAGTCCTTGCTTGCTCCTGAAAAAGCGATTTCAGGCTTGCCATTATCTCGATGGGTGACAATACACTCTCGAACTGCATTTGCAGCTCAGCAGTCATTGTCGCCAACATCAGGCAATAGACATCATTTTCATCTGACGAATGCTTTTCCCAAGCATTATGCAGAGTCCTGGCGGCATTGGCAGGAGGCCTCTCGGGGAGGGGATCACGAAGGACATAATCCTTCTTCTCCTGCTTGAGGACTAGCCTCAAGTTCCTTGACCACGTCAGGAAGTTCGTTCCAGTCAGCTTCTCCTTCACGAGAACAGACCGGATTGAGAATGTGTTTTGAGTGCTTGTAGTAGTCATAGCTGAAATATATATAAGATAAAAAGGTTATTAGTTAATATGTTCAATATGATTAATCTCGTACTAAATTTAATATGATTAATCACGCATTATATTCAATAACATAAGTTACCCTCAATAGAATATAATGAATCCAAGATCCACATATAACTAAGATCAAAGTGGGCCACTGGCCATCACCCAACCTTAGCTTATATCGGTAAGCCCTATGTCGGCTAATTATATCCGTGATATAACTCTTGGTTGTGAATCTGGGCCCGAGGCCCAATCCACTCTGATGTCTCAAGGCCCGGGACTCCCGATGGCCCAGTCAAGAAAACCAGACTATACAGTCATGTAATCATTAATGTCTGGGACTCCCAATGACATTTATGAATCACAAACCGTCTTATCCACGCAAAAGTAGACACCCTCACACTGTAAGGCCATGAATACAATTGAATGGGCTTCGACAGCTGACATAGAATGGACAAGACATCCAACGCTTGATATTATTTGAGGTTTGTAGGTTTATTAAAATTTCATTCCCAAAATAGAAGATTACTATTTCGGGAAACTTTCTATTTTGGAAACCTACTATTTTTGGAAACTTTCTAAAATTGGAAACTTTCTAAAACCGGAAACTTTCTAACTTTAGAAATTTCTTAAAATCCAAAACATGCAAATCTAGAAACTTCTATTTTAAGAAACTTTCTAATTTCAAAATTTCGGAAACTTTAATTTAAAATCGATTTATATTTTATAAAATAAATTTTAAATTAAATCTGAAGAAAGACTCAAATAATTGGCCCAATTGTTTTAACTTCTTGGCCCGAGGCCCAAGAATTGGTCCATGTCCAAGACATAACCCAATTGCCCAATTAAATGACATAACCGGTCTGGTTCATTAAAATTGGTCTAACCAAAATTAATTACTACGATGACCACAATTGTCAACCGGTTATTTACTAAACCGGATTTTCTCAATTTATTTGGTCCAACCAAATCAAATTAGAAAATCCTGGTTTAGGCACAAAATCCAATAATTTTTACGACATTGGATTTCTTATCCCGGTTTAACCAGAACTTAATAAATTTATTAAGTCTGTTTATTAAACCGTGACGTTTAATTTTAATAAAGTTTTAAACCGAACCTTAAACCGAACCGAACCGTGACCTAGCCGTGAGCTTCCGCGATCACGACAGCCGCAAGCCATCATGCTTCCGCGGCTCGATCATTATCGACCAGCCGCACACGATCCACGATCCGACGGACGGCCGAGCCTCACGCGATCGGGACGCAAGCAGCTGGACAGGGACGGGACGATCGGGACGATCGGTTGGGCGCGACGGGACGATTGGACGGGACGATCGCGGCGATCGTTTGATCGATCCGCTCGATCCATCCACGCACGATCAACACTCGCGTACGAGTATGACCGATCGGGACGGGACGGGACACGATCGATCCATGCGATCGTTTGATCCATGCGATACGATCGGTCCATCCTTGTGATCGTGCGCCTCATCGCTTGTGATCGTCTCGACCACGCGACTCGATCCATCGATCGGTCCGTGCGTCTAGCGATCCGGACTTGCGGTTCAAACCACAATCCGACGCAACCAAATCATATAGTTTGGTTTGCGATTTTCATTAGTTTGTTTAGGTTTCAATTCTTGTTTCTTAAGTGTTTTGCTCTTATCAGTAGATTGATTCAAAAAACTTCTTAAACAAGAAAAACAATCCTAAACATGATTCTAAACAAGAAAAACCACAGAACCAATAGCTCTGATACCACTGAAGGATGTTTTGGTGTTAATCCAGATTCAATTCTCAGATTCAACAGTCCTAAACATGCAGATCTAGGTTCTCTTGATCAGAAACATAATATAGATCTCACCTTTTACTTGTTTATGCAGCGGAAAGAGAGAACAGGTCAGAGATCAGCAGAACCACCAAGAGATGGATCCTCCAAAGGCTCACACACGCAATCACAGAAAATGGCTGCTAGACCGAGCTAAGGGAGGCCGCAGAGAGAGAGAGATTTCGGCGCAGGGGCTTAGGGTTAGAGGAGAAAGAGATTTGGCTTTTAGTTTATAAAACCCTTCTCTTTCCCTTTTGGGCCCAATTCTCAGTTCTGATTAAATCCCTTGGATTTAATCAGACCCATTAATCTCTCTCTAAGTTCGGTAAATGCCTAGCACTTTTACCGTACTTCTGCTAAGCCGTTCCTACACATTTTCCAGTTAGCTTAGGCGTGTGACCCATATGGGATCATATAATAAAGGCAATAAGTCCAAGACTTATAGATCATGAGCGGACTCTAGCAAGCCATCATGACCCCCAGTATTATATGACTTATGTCTGATCATTGACATACTCTTACTTTCTAGAGACAGTACCGAGATTACTGGACACAATTCCAACAACACGCTTGCCATGATTCAAAATCTGGACAACTTTGTCTTCACCCTTGTCAGCACTAGGTTTAATAAACCCACCCTTCTCCATTATGAGATTATACTGGGTACTCTTCACGTTTGGCTCAACTGTCTTGAGCATATCATGCAGTTCAGTCAGCGTCTTCGTTAAGCCTTTCTTGATATAGTTCCTTCTGAACTTATCATAGCTTGACGGCAGTGACTGCAGAATGATCTCAGTTGCCAATTCTTGGCTAACTGGATAATCCAGTTTCCTCAGGTTATCAATATAACCTATCATTTTACTGATATGAGGACTTACTGGATGATCATTTGGTAGCTTGCAGCTAGTGAGAGACTTAACCAACTGGTATCTCTCCACTATTACCTGCTCCTGAAATTTCAATTTCAGGCTGCTGATCATCTCTATTGGCGACTCCATGTTTTCATATTGCTTCCGCAAATCTGAGTCCATGGTAGCCAACATCAGACCACGCACATCTACCGCATCATTATAATGCTTATTCCAAGCATCATATACTGCATGAGAGGCATTGGACCCGATCCTCACGGGGAGAGCTCTCTCAAGGACATAGTCCTTTCTCTCCTGTCTGAGGACTAGCCTCAGGTTCCGCGACCAAGTCAAGAAATTTGATCCGTTCAGCTTGTCCATCTCAAGGACAGACCGGATCGAGAAAGTGTTTTGATTGTTTGTGCTAGTCATAACTGAAATTTAAGATAAAAGAATTTTAGTTAATATGTTCAATATGATTAATCTCGCATTATAGATAATATGATTAATCTCTCATTATATTCAATAACTTCAGTTACCCTCAATAGAATATAATGATTCCAAGATCCACATATAACTAAGATCAAAGTGGGCCACTGGCCGTCACCCAACCTTAGCTTATATCGGTAAGCCCTATCTCGGCTAATTATATCCGTGATATAACTCTTGGTTGTGAATCTGGGCCCGAGGCCCAATCCACTCTGATGTCTCAAGGCCCGGGACTCCCGATGGCCTAGTCAAGAAAACCATACTATACAGTCATGTAATCACTAATGTCTGGGACTCCCAATGACATCAATGAATCACAAACTGTCTTACCCACGCAAAAGATAGACACCCTCACACTGTAAGGCCGTGTGTACGGAAGGAGAGGTATTGTCTGAGATCAGCAGAACCACCAAGAGATAGCTCCTCCAAAGGCTCACACACGCACACTGCAGGAAGTTGGCTGCTAGACCAAGCTGGTGGGAGGCGCAGAAAACGAGAGAGAGAGGCGCAGGAGGCTTGAGAAATTAGAGAGCTAGGTCAGGTTTTATTCATTAAAACCCCTTCTAGTTCTCATGGGCTTTTGGGCCCAAATCTCAGTCTGATTAAATCCCTTGGATTTAATCAGGCCCTTCTATCTCTCCAAGCACAGTAAATGCCTAGCACTTTTACCGTACATCCGCTGTGCCGTTCCTTCATAGTTTCCTGTTAGCTTAGGCGTGTGACCCATATGGGATCATATAATAAAAGCAATAAGTCCAAGACTTATAGATCATGAGCGGACTCTAGCAAGCCATCATGACCCCCAGTATTATATGACTTATGTCTGATCATTGACATACTCTTACTTTCTAGAGACAGTACAGAGATTACTGGACATAATTCCAACAATTTACTCCCACTGTTCTTCCTGGAAGGAAAATCTTTCTCAGGAAAAACACAGTTCCGATCAACAAACACTTTGTTCTCGGACCCGTTGTAAAAGTAATATGCCTTGGTCTCTTTAAGATAACCAACGAAGTAGCACTTATCGGATTTGGGTGAGAGCTTATCGGAGATTAAACATTTTACATAAGCCTCACAACCCCAAATCTTCATGAAAGACAAATTAGAAACATTTCCAATCCACATCTCATGTGGTGTCTTTGCAACTGATTTTGATGGAACCCTATTTAGTGTAAACGCAGACGTTTTTAGAGCGTATTCCTAGAAGCATATTGGAAGATCTGAGTGACTCATCATTGAACGAACCATATCTAATAAAGTCCGATTCAGGAGGAGTGAGTTGTGAAACAATTCCACAATCTCTCGGATGATCACTGAAATCTTAGCTTAAGTATCCACCTCCACGATCTTATCGTAGAGCTATGATACTTTTGCCAAGTTGATTCCGTACTTCATTCTGGAACTCTTTGAACTTTTCAAGAGGTCTCGATTTATGTCTCATTAAATAGGCATAACCATACCTACTGAAATATCAGTAAAGGTAATGAAGTACTGAAAGTTTCCTCTAGCACATGTGTTTGTCGGACCACACACATCCGTATGTATAAAGCCCAATAATTCACTGGCCCTTTCATTTTGTTCGTTGCACCTTTTGTGTCGATCGTTGCACCTTTTGTGTCGATCGTTGCACCTTTTGTGTCGATCGACACTACCTTTTGTTGAAAAGGGGCCTTCGTCATTTTACCCAATAAACAAGATTTGCATTTCTCACATGATTCACAATCAAATGAGCCCAAAAGCCCATCACTATAGAGCTTCTGAATCTGTTTCTCATTTATGTGGCCCAAACGACAATGCCAAGGAAAAATTTGATTCGTGTCATTTGACTTGAATCTCTTAATACTAATGTTATAGGCTGGTACACTTTGGTTTAGAACATAAAGTCCATTCTATAATGGACCGCTACCATAAGATATATCATTGTAATCAAATGAACAACATTTATTCATAACTGAAAACTGATATCCTTCTAAATCCAAACAAGGAATAGAAATGATATTTCTGCTTATAGCAGGTACATAGTAGCAATTATTAAGTTCTAAAACCATGCCAGAAGGTAAAGACAAATGAATTCCTACGGCTAATGTAAAAACTCTTGCTCCATTTCCACCGCACAGGTCCACTTGTCATTTCTCCAAAGTCTTACTATTGCTTAGGCTCTGCATATTTTCACAAAATATGAGCACCACAGCCGGTATCCAATACCTAAGAAATAGGACCAGAAGTAGTAACATTTACTTCTATAACATAAATACCTGAAGAAGAAGTCTCGTACGTCTTCTTCAGCTTCTCATAATCTTCCAGGAATTTATTGCAGTTTCTTTTCAAATGCCCATAACCATTACAATAATGGCACTTGTCATCTTTAGAAGGACCAGGTTTAACCTTAGGAGCATGGCTAGACTCGCTTTGATTCACAATCGAGCTCGTCTTGCCATCACCTTTGTTCTTACCAAGTTTCTTAAACTTTTTACCCTTTTGTACCATAAGGACATTTGGGGTGTCCTTCTTGATGTTAGGTTCAACAGTTTTAAGCATCCCATGCAATTCAGTCAACGTCCTCGTCAAGTTGTTCATGTTATAGTTCATAACAAACTGATCATAGCTTGACGGCAGTGACTGCAGAATGATGTCAGTAGCCAACTCTTGGCTAATGGGACAATCCAGTTTCCCCAGGTTATCAACATAACCCATCATCTTAATGACATGAGGACTAACTGGTATGTCCTTTGGTAGCTTGCACTCAATTAGAGACTTAACCGTCTGGTATCTCTGAGTTCGTGCCTGCTCCTGAAACATACTTTTCAGGCCAGTGATCATCTCTATTGGCGACTCCACGTACTCATATTGCTTCTGCAAATCCGAGTTCATGGTAGCCAACATGAGACAACACACATCGACCACATCATTAGAATGCTTATCCCAAACATCCTTCTCTGACTGCCAGGCATTGGCTCGGTACTTCTTGGGGAGAACTTTCTCAAGGACATAGTTCTTTTTCTCCTGTTTGAGAACAATTCTCAAGTTCCGATACCAATCAAGAAAGTTGGATCCATTTAACTTGTCCTTCTCAATGACGGATCGCAGGGAGAAATTGTTATGATGGTTTGTGCTAGACATAGCTGAAAACAAAAGAGGTTTAGTTATGATGTTCAAGAAATGAGAATTCTTAACTATTAAGAAGACTCGCATTATATTCAAAACAATGTTTCCTCATTTGAATATAATGATCCAAGACCCATGCTTCACTAAAACTCAAGTGAGCCACTGGCTATCACCCAAATTTCAGCTATCTAGGTAAGCAACAACTTTGCTAGTTATATCCAACATAACTCTTGGTTGTGGATTGACATCTCATGTCCAATCCACCTGATGTCTCTGGGCCCAAAACGATTTTGATGGCCCATTCAAGTAAACCAATCTTTTGAGTCATGTAATTGTTGATGTCTTGCACTGCAAGTCCATCAACACGATTACCTCATGTCTTACTCATGTAATCGTGGACACCTTCCACTGCAAGTCTATCGCACAATGAAACAAGTCTTGACAGTGACAAGATTGGAAAGACATCTAAACATACTTGATATTTAGTTGAGGAACGAAACTTTTAATCTAATATACACATCATATATGTATCTTAGAAGGATTATAATTAATTAAAACAACTAATTTTATTAAGTTTTAATTAGCATAAGAATTGGATTTATTTAGGTTTGGTTCTGTGATTTCAGGTTCAATAACCGAAACCATCGGACCTGTGTCGACCGACACTACTATAGTGTCGATCGACACAATCCTTCCAAAAAACCAATTTGAGATAACCGATCAATCTAATTGATCCGGTTTTGATAACCGGTCAGTGTCGATCGACGCTACATTAGTGTCGGTCGACGCCAACCAAATCAAACCAATCGCAACAAACCGTTCTAAGCGGTTTAACCAATTTTGTTAACCAAGCTCGATAACCGGTCCAATCCAATTGAACCGATTATCCTAATCGCAAGGTCTGTGTCGACCGACACAACTCTTGTATCGATCGTCACAAGGCGGAATTATGTTCGGTTTTTCGCCCTGTGTCGATCGACGCCGGATTGGCATCGATCGACACCATGCGAAAAACCCTAGAATCGTTTGCGATTTTGAACAAAAAACCTGAACTAGATTACTTTGATCAAAATTCAATTTAGCATGCATATATCCAATATACAACGATCCAGATTCAACCAATCTAATCAACATGCTACAGATTCAATGGAACCCTAAGGCTCTGATACCACTGAAGGAATTTCTAGCAGTTCCTAATCAGATTAGGCAACCCTAAGTATAAATTCCAAGCCTAGGATCTAGGGTTCAGGTATATTGAATCATTAGGATCTCGAAGAGACCTGGAAGTTATGCAGCGAATATGATCAGGTATTCGAGATTGTCTAGCGCCTCAAGTGTTGCGCCTCTACTGGTATCCACACGCACACAAACTGGAATCCGCCGGGATGCTAGTGCCGGGAGATCGGATCTCTCTAGGATACGTCTGTTTCTGAGAGGCGGCTGCGATTAGGCTTAAAACCTCTGTTCCAGGTCGTGCTATATCATATATATATATAGACCTGGGAAAACCTAATTAATCACCGGACCGAACCGAGATTAATTATGTCATTAAATCGAAACATTGTTTCGATCTGCGCCTTGCAACGATCGACACAACACTTGTGTCGATCGACACATTCTCAAAACTCGTATATCAATGTGTATCAAATACACATTAACTTGATCATTATTTTAATGATTATTCCCACATGAAGTATATTCAGTCTGCTTAAGTGTGTGACCCTGTAGGATCATATAATACTAGTAATGAGTTCACAACTCACATATCACAAGTGGTTTCTAGCAAAACATTAAGACCATCTAGTATCATATGAATGTCTAATCTCGACAACACAACTATCTCTAGAGTTATTACAAGTTTGATTTCAGGACATTCCCAACAGATTTATGGATGAGTCAAAAGATGATTTAATTCAAAATATATTTATAATATATTTTAATATCATGCCCCTAGGATGTTTTTGAAAGGTTTTTCCATCAAACTGAAAAATATTTAATTAATTAAACGGGTTGAAAAATTAATTAACCAATCTCGATTATAAATTTTCTATAAAAAATTCGCATATAGTAAATAATTTCAGCTGATATATTTTAAAATTAATAAAATATTAAAATGATTTCATACTTATATTATTCAAATATTTGAAATATATTTTAATATCTTTTTATTTTGTTTCAAATATATATATATATATATACACATATTACGATTGATGTTTTTACGATTGTACTTTTTAGCAGGTTTTTCCATCAAACTGACAAATATTTAATTAACTAAACGGGTTGAAAATTTAATTAGCCAATCTCAATTATAAATTTTCTAAAAAAAATTCGCATATAGTAAATAATTTCAGCTGATATATTTTAAAATTAATAAAATAATAAAATGATTTCATACTTATATTATTCAAATATTTGAAGCGTCAAATTATGATTTATGTTTTGAAGTTTTTAACGGATAGTTCCATCAAATTTGCAAATTATATATACGGCTACACATGTATTTTATAAAATAATATTTTAGATAAATAAATTAACAATTAAACATATACCACATAACTTTTACAATAGGGTTTAAAGCATGACATCACTGACCAACTCATATGACATACATAAACACTAACAATAAACACTTTGATTTATAAAATCTTTAATATTCAGTTGACTTTAATTGAAAAAAAAAATACGTCTTGTAAGTTTAGTCTTTTTCCATACATTGTTTACAAACTTCATGCGTTTTTCTGAGTAATTTATAATATATAGTTATAAATTTAGAGAAACTCATTATATTCCTCATAGTAAGTTACGAAATATCAGTTATACCCATACATTTTCAGTTTATTTAAGAAGTTGTTTCCAAATAAAAACATAATTCTCCATTCAGATTACCAAAAACGAAAACAAAGTTCAGTTACATTCCAAAAAAATAATGGACCCTCATGATTCTAAATCACTATTTCTAACAATTGCATTTTCATCCTGTTTCCACCGCATTTACATTTACGAAAACCGATGTTTGAAAGTGTTTGTTGGAAATGCGTAACAAAAATCTAATTGTTACAAAACCAAAAACCTCACTCAGGTGTGGCTGGGTAAGAGACAACACTGTCACCACAAAAAAACTTGGATGTTAAACCAAAAAAAAAAACCTAACGAGTCAATACTATGCAGCTACATCGTTTCGAGCTCTAACGTCTCCTTCGGGATTTTTCATCTAACAACGCTTGGATTGTGTTTGACGCCTCCTGCAACCACAAAGTTTGAGCTTATTTCATATCCTGAATCTGAGAGAATATTAAAGAGTAAGGTGATGTCGAACCTCTAGCTTATTTCTGAGATCTTCTTCCTCCTTGTCGCGTCTGTCTCTATCCTCTGAGAATATGGCGATTAAACTCTCTTGCTCTTTCTTAACTTCTTCTAGCTCGTCCTTTCTTCTTTCAACCTATAATAACAAGAGAAATCCATTGGTGAGTGTTGTTATAGGTTAGCAGGCAGTCACAGTAGAATTTACCTCAGATTCGAGTTTCTTGCGTAGCTCTTTCTCACGTCGCAGCTCGTCTTGCAATAACAGGTAAACGCCTTCTTTTTTATCTAGCCTGAGAAAAAAGAAAACACAAAGCTTCCAGTGTTCTTACAAGCGAGAAACATGAATTCTATAGGCAAATTAACATGGTACGTAAGTTAACAAACCTGTCTTTTAACTTTTCATTCTCTTGTTCCAGTTGACAGAGGGTAAGTGAACCAGAACGAGGCTTAGGTAATTCGGAACTCTACGAGAACAAGTACAAAAATGTTAATGTTTACCGGAGAAAGTGAACCGATAGGGAAAACAAAGAAAAGAGCATGTACCTTCTCAGGAACGTCAGTGACATTTCCTTGAGGAGATGAATGGTAATCAGAGTCATCATCACTGTTGATAACCTCTACAGCACGAGCTCCTTGAGGCTTTGCTCGTTTGTCAGATTTGGAAGGTGTATTTCCAAGTTTACCACTTTTCTCTGATGATACAGAACCGACCCCATTAGAATCTTTAACAGATCCTTTTCTTCCTCGATTCACATTTGATCTTGCGTCGAATTTCTCTGCAACAGCAGTTGGAGTTTTAAAGCTCGAAGCAGCAGCTCTTTTTCTGGCTGAGACAGATCCTTTAGGATCATATTCTGGTTCTGGTGATGATTCTAATATGTGGTAAATATTTCCAAGAGATTGTTTAGTACAAGTTTAAAACTCCAATTTGTTAAACCAGTAAAAGATATCGTACCTCTGTCTTCAGAATCCTTTACGGACTTCTTGCCTTGTCTTGAAGCATATCCAATTTTGTGACACTTAGACCTCCTGAGTAAAACCAGAACAAAAAACATAAGCCCAAAGAGTTCAACAAAGCAGCCAAGCTTAAGAAGCGGTGAGTTCAAAAAGCAAGAGAAGAGCAACAGACCAATAATTCTTCTGCATTATAATTAGACGTGTCTCTAGTCTAGACAAAACTGTTGTACGCTCAAAACCTTGCTTATCATGAGCAGGCTCAACGAAATTAGCTTCCAAGACACCTTTAGTAACAGAATATACTAAGCATTAGACTTCACATTAAAAGGCTAATCATATATTATTGACCTTCATGTTAAAAAAATGATACCTATGACCCCACGACCATCACTTCCTGCTGCATTCCATATCCTCCAAAATGGCTGACAAAACAAGTGGGATAGAGTTTAGTAAGGGAAAAACTGACAGGAACAAAGGCAATATAAGCCAATAGAAACAGATACCTTAATAAGGCGATTCTTGTGGTAAGCCTTGAACATCAACATGATGTTTTGCATCCTTAACAAATCCAATGGTCACAACAGCAGACATCTGTTAAGAAAGTGTTGCACACGCAACCAAATATTAGTTCTATCTAGAAGCTGCCTAAAATCTTTAAATATATTACCAGAACAAGTCTTTGAGTATAACTAAGTATGAAAACATACATTTGAGAAATTATATAATCCATCGGGACCGTCTTTTGGACGGTACGTAATTTGTTCGGTATGCATCATATCATTCACAATGTTGTGATGCTCAACATCTCTTCCTCGGAGAATGATACGGAACGCAGGTGGAACTCTTAGGTACAGAATAGATACATAACTCTAGAGAAAAGCCAAGAAAATAAAATAAACATCAGACAACGTATAACAGGATTCACAATCATTCAAAATCGAACTTTAATCACCAGTGGATCCCTCTGTTTCAGTCTTTTAAGAACCATCTCAGTAATAGTAGCAGGAGACGAAACCAAACTAACTTATAAAATAAACATTTTCAACTGTGCGTGCCTGTCACAATTAAGGAAGAATATTCATACCCTGAGTGAATGCTTGTATGTCAGGAAGTGTCTAGAGTTCGGGTATTGAGTAGCCATATTGATACTTTTCTCATCCCGATTGACCCCTCTAAGTTGGATATCCTGCAAAACCATGTGTCAATTATATGAATAAAAAACTGTTACATCGTTGCAGATCATAACCAACAGTAAAAACACATACATGCGGATCAGTGTCAAAATCAAGTTCTAGCAGTCCTTGGTCATCTTCCCAGAGGTTATATATGATTATCCTTGTGCCATGATCCCTCATCAGATTAAACTAAAACAGCCATAGAGCAATAGATTAGCGAAAATATTCTCAAAATGTTAGTAAAGAGGTAGTAGTGTTTGAAAACCCACACCAAAAGATTGATAGAGAATCCAATCCAAATAAAACATAGCTACCAAATATTTTGAAAGAATCACAACAACTCCTTTGTTTTTGATAGCTTCTCCTTGGTAATAATGCTCTCCTAGAACTAAGAACCGAATTATACCTGGCAAAGAAGATCTTCTTCAGTAGAGAACGGCGACCATTGAACTATTGTTTCCACGTTCTTATTCCAATCGCTAACTGAAGACCGTAATATCGGACTCCATTCTGAACCGCTTCTTTTGTAGTCGAGCTTTCATTTAAATCACCACCAGAAAAGATTAGAAGGGATAAATTGGCCTCTAGCTTGCTTAACTTAAAAATGTGTTCTGTATATGAAGCTATTTCAATCGAATGAAAGACATGTGGACGAGCAGTAAACTCTAAAGTAGACATAGGTTCAAGGAGTTCGATGCTTAATCATTCAAAAGTTGTAAAGCACGAATAAATTAAGAAACGACATCAAACTCCAAAACAAGCAATGATAATGTTAGCTTTCTCTGCAGAAAATAATTTGCTTATCAGAAAAAAGTAAAAAAGAGAGGAGTAACATTTCCTTCAGAAAGTAATTCAAACAAGAGCTTGTCTGAAACGTTGTCTATGTAACTCAACTAATGCTAAAATTGTATCACATGCTATCAACCATTTCAGATTATCAAGTGCTGAGAAGGTTATTTCATTCCAGCAGTGTCATAATCGATAAACGCGCACACGACGGAGTTTCCCGTCACAATGCCATAAAGTTAAATTAAGGTAGATTACCATGGGTACAACAATGTCCTCTTTTCCTGTGCTCTTCAGGAATGTATATGATAGCAGCCCAATGGTCTGTGTAAAGCTAAAACCAAAATCAAGTAAACAGAACAATGATCAGGAAAATATAACTTAGAGGAGTTCCTGGTATTTTTCATTATAGGCAAGACCGCGGGAAAAAATAACAGTGCGGTAATACAAAACGAACCTATCTCCATCTTTCCCGCGGCAACGAGAGAATACAATAACATCAGCTCCGAGTCGCATTGTACTAGTCTTGAATCCATTGCCATCTATAAAAAAGTATATGAATTAAGTGTCTTGGTGTAATAATTTGATAAACATCTTGCAGGACGAAGAGCCCTTACACTGTCCAATGGTGTTTGCAAGTTTGCTCTTGGCAGAGTATCCGAGAGACATGCAGTGTCGCATCTTCTCAGGATTCATCCCACCTCCATTGTCTGAATTTCAAACATAAGGGTGCAACATCGTCAAAACATGATACAACAGATTCCAAAAAAACTCTCTAGAGAAAGTATAACATCAATTGTTATGCCTTCAATTAAGACCATCCTGCTTCCATCTTTCCTATTGTTTAGCATGTCTACGTTAACATACGTAGCTCCAGTGTGAACCTGATAATCAAAAGATGAAAAGAAAAAAACATTACTACCAAACAGAAATACAAAGTGCACATTAAACAATTGTAATATTTCAAAAAAACATCCCACCTCATCTAGAGCATTGTCCAAAAGCTCAGCAAAAGCTACAAGAGAAAAACATATGAAAAAAACATTCTTAACCCAACCTCTGGGATCTCTGTGTTAAATATAGCTTTGAATCAAAACTTCATTCCACAAGGTACCTCCAAGAGCCCACTTGTGACTTGTTGCGTTAGAATGCAAAAACTTAGGATGGACTCTTACATGATCAAATCCACCTGAAACCATTAGGGTGTGTGTTCCCAATCCCATCAATATTTCCACATAATAGAGAAGCATAAAAGGAAATAACAAGCAATTTTGCTATTGAGACCACCTGCAGAAACTTCCCAATCACCACCAGATGTTCCTTCATAATCCCCAGCTTTCCAAAATTGCCTGCAAGAAGGTGAAGAAGCAGGCCGCACGAAGTTACAAGGCGTCGCCGGAAGAGCCACAATCGCTTGTCCCGCTGGAGGAACCGATTGCCCAAACCCTTCCTCTTCATCAGAAATAATAACTGCTAGCCTCTTCGCGGGAATATCTTTAGTATCACTTCGCGCTCTCTTCCCGCCCACAGCGGAGAAGGTTCTAGAAACATCGGGAGAAAAATCGCCGGTTCGGTCTGCGCTTTCGACATCAGCGATTTCGTCAGGGTTTCCCTTAAACTCGGAGCCGTCGTCTTCGTTGCTACTACAGAGATCGATTACGGAGGTTTTGTTTCCGTTTCCGGCGGGTTTCCAGGCGGGGGTAGTGGAAATTGGTAGATTCTCTTGCTTGACGCGAACATCCATTGAAAACGAAAAGGAAGAAGGAGACAAAGGGAAACAGAGGGAGATAAAGGAGATAAAGGAACAGTTGCAGAAGGCGAATCGTTTTTTTCCTTTCAAAAGAACTTGTTTTAGAATAACACTAGTATTATGGCCCGTGCGTTGCACGGGCATTGAATTCCGGTTCCATTAATCCAAATAACATTTAATGTATGACTAACCAAGACAACTGTCTAATATAATATTCGATTTAGAATGGTACTTTAAAGAAATGTTTCAGAGTCATATTTTATAATTATATATAACGAAACACATAAACATGAAAGATGGTGTAAAAGAATCAAATATGAGCTAAAAGTATTAATCTCACATTTGAGCCATAAACTTTCTCAATTCTGTCATAAGGAACTTATACTTATTAGATCGGTGAACCAAAAAAAGTGAACGACGTACAATTAAAACCTACCGACATCATCACATTAAATTTTGAAATGCAAAAATAGTAAAATTAAAAAAAGAGTAAACATCCATGAAATATTTAAAAATTAAATGATTTATCTCTAAACATATTTCCCCCACTTAATATGAACTCTAGATCCACATGTAAAAGCGTTCTATTATTCGTCTATTCTTATAACTCAATTTTGTTATATATCTTCTATTAATCAATTGTAACATACGATAATAAAAAAGAGGTAAGAGGTAAAATCGTTTGGAAATACAATCAGAAAAATATAGACGAACATAATACGCTATGTTCATGCGGTTTCTCCGCTCCGACAAAACAAAAAGAGGGATTAGAGTTTTGAAAAACAACCAAGATAATAGACAGATAAATGACGACTAACCGGAATCGGACGGTAGCTAGTTACTCCGGCCTCAGGTTTTGTTTTTGAGAGGTGAAGAGCAGTCGTCGGTTTTTACTTCGTTTTTTCCAGATCCCCTAATACATGAAAATTAAGATAAACAAATACAACAATTTTGAATTCATAGAACATATACTCAATCGGGATCGTGGGAAATGAAAATTGAAGAAAAAAGCTTGATTTCATACTTTGGTACGTATAGAACTGCAAAGCTCCGAGAATTGTGAGAAACCAAATAAAAAACCATTCTACATTCATGTAATTGTTTTGTTAATATTTTATACACGTAGTTACGTCAGAAACTGGTGGTTATATTGATTCCTTTTGTTTCCTATAGTTGTTAACTTGCACAGTTGTTTCATTCAAAAGTAGTTTAATACGTTTTGAAACTTAAAATAAAACAAACAATATTTGTGCCTGGTCGTAACAATAATTTAGTGTGTTCATAACTTAGTTATTTTCACAGATTATGAGAACATAAAAAAAAAGATATTGTATTCAAACAGTTTCCAGCAACCACCAAACCAAAACTGTACACACACGGAGATTGGACGTTAACGTCGTGCAGCTTCATCTGAAAGGTTAGGAGCAACAGTAGACTTGAGTTCTATTGAAAGTTTAAATCGCATCTCCTATCAAATGTCTTTCACCGTGTTCTGCTGATGATTCCAAGACCTTTTGGTCCTGTTTGGTGTGCTCAAAGTGGTAGTAAAAGATGAACATGAGTCAGTAATTCACACCCACAAAACGGAACTGAAGCAAGCTTTCTTTATTACAAAATGAAATGGACCTGTCTCTTGAGTTTTCAAATAGCATACCTCGATAACACGGCCACAACGTTGAAGCTTAAAATCCGTTTCTAGACATGCCGTTCCAATCACAAAGGTGGAGCCGCTTTCCAACACCAATGACCGGTTGAGGGCAACATCATGAGATACCAAATATGTCAGCAATAACCTGATGTGGCATCTCTCAGGGACTTGACGCGACCTGTTTGTCAAACTTCTTTCTGATTCAAATCATTCGTCTAAATCCACAGAGTCCAACCTTCATACATGTTGCACAGGTCATCAATAGTTGTGGCTTGTTTGATTAGATAATCCACCTGCTCTGGAATGCTAAACTGTTGGAATTGTGTCCAGTAATCTCGGTACTGTCTCTAGAAAGTAAGAGTATGTCAAGATCAGACATAAGTCATATAATACTGGGGGTCATGATGGCTTGCTAGAGTCCGCTCATGATCTATAAGTCTTGGACTTATTGCCTTTATTATATGATCCCATATGGGTCACACGCCTAAGCTAACAGGAAAATGTGTAGGAACGGTTATAGCAGAAGTACAGTAAAAGTGCTAGGCATTTACTGTACTTAGAGAGAATAAAAGGTTTAGCCACTGTGCATCGATCGATGCATAAGGTGCAACGATCGATGCAGTGCGCAAACACCGACGAGTTAATTGGTATTTGGGCCAAATGGCCCAAACGGAACAGGACGAGTTTTGTGTCATAAAACTCGAGTTTCAGACTGATTAACCCGAAGACTTGAGCCGTAAACTCTCTCTCTCTGCGCCGAGTTCCCTTGGTGGTCTAGCAGCTGTTTCCTGTGAAAGCGTGTGTGAACCTTTGGAGGATTCATCCCTCGGTGTTTCTCTGATCTCAGACATACCATCTTCTTCCGCTGCAATAACAGGTATAAGGTGAGATCATCATTTGTTTCTATTCTGAGAAGAACCTAGATCGCATGTTTAGGATAATCTGAATCTGGAATTGAATCAGGATTCATCTAAACGATTCAACAGTGGTATCAGAGCGTTAGGTTCTGGTTTTTCTTGTTTAGATTCATGTTTAGGATTGTTTAAAGAGGTGTTTTTGAATCAATCTACTGATAAGATTAAAACACTTAAGAAACAAGAATTGAATCCTAAACAAACTGTTTAAAAATCGCATGACCAAACTATATTGATTTGGTATGTGATCTAAACTGATTTTGCATCGACTGAGATCGCATTGCATCGATCGATGCAATGCAAGGATCGATCGTTGCAGTCGCGAGAGATTGACCGCGATCGCATGGATCGTTCAAACGATCGCATGGATCTCACGAGAATCTCTCGGCCAAACCTGATAACCGTTCGTGCACACGTGAGAGCATCGATCGATGCAGGATCGATGAACGATCGTTGCAGGATCGATGCTGTGAGCATCGATCGATGCGGTTAGGGTTTAGGCTCGGTTTAATTTAATTAAAATTAAACGTCTCGGTTTAATAAACAGATTTAATAATTTTATTAAGTCTGGTTAAACCGGGATAAGAAATCCAATGTCGAAAGAATTATTGGATTTAGTGCCTAAACCAGGAATTTCTAATTTGATTTGGTTGGACCAAATAAATTGAGAAATTCCGGTTTAGTAAATAACCGGTTGACAATTGTGGTCATCGTAGTAATTAAAACTTGGTTAGACCAGTTTTAATGAACCAGACCGGTTATGTCATTTAATTGGACAATTGGGTCATGTCTTGGACATGGACCAATTCTTGGGCCTCGGGCCAAGAAGTTAAAACAATTGGGCCAATTATTTGAGTCTTTCTTCAGATTAATTTAAAATTTATTTTATAAAGAATATAAATCGATTTTAAATTAAAGTTTCTGATATTTTGAAATTAGAAAGTTTCTTATTTTATAGAAGTTTCTAGATTTGCATGATTCGGATTTTAAGAAATTTCTAAAGTTAGAAAGTTTCCGGTTTTAGAAAGTTTCCAATTTTAGAAAGTTTCCAAAAATAGTAGGTTTTCTAAAATGAAAGTTTCCCGAAATAGTAATCTTCTATTTTGGGAATGAGATTTTAAAATAAACCTACGAACCTCAAACAATATCAAGCGTTGGATGTCTTGTCCATTCTATGTCAGCTGTCGAAGCCCATTCAATTGTATTCATGGCCTTACAGTGTGAGGGTGTCTGCTTTTGCGTGGATAAGACGGTTTGTGATTCATAAATGTCATTGGGAGTCCCAGACATTAATGATTACATGACTGTATAGTCTGGTTTTCTTGACTGGGCCATCGGGAGTCCCGGGCCTTGAGACATCAGAGTGGATTGGGCCTCGGGCCCAGATTCACAACCAAGAGTTATATCACGGATATAATTAGCCGATATAGGGCTTACCGATATAAGCTAAGGTTGGGTGACGGCCAGTGGCCCACTTTAATCTTAGTTATATGTGGATCTTGGAATCATTATATTCTATTGAGGGTAACTGATGTTATTGAATATAATGCATGATTAATCATATTAAATTTAATACGAGATTAATCATATTGAACATATTAACTAAAATCCTTTTATCTTAATTTTCAGTTATGACTAGCACAAACAATCAAAACACTTTCTCGATCCGGTCTGTCCTTGAGATGGACAAGCTGAACGGATCAAATTTCTTGACTTGGTCGCGGAACCTGAGGCTAGTTCTCAGACAGGAGAGAAAGGACTATGTCCTTGAGAGAGCTCTCCCCGTGAGGATCGGGTCCAATGCTTCTCATGCAGTATATGATGCTTGGAATAAGCATTATAATGATGCGGTAGATGTGCGTGGTCTGATATTGGCTACCATGGACTCAGACTTGCGGAAGCAATATGAGAACATGGAGTCGCCAATAGAAATGATCAGCAGCCTGAAATTGAAATTTCAGGAGCAGATAAGAGTGGAGAGATACCGGTTGGTTAAGTCTCTCACTAGCTGCAAGCTACCAAATGATAATCCAGTGAGTCCTCATGTCAGTAAAATGATGGGTTACATTGATAACCTGAGGAAACTGGATTATCCAGTTAGCCAAAAGTTGGCAGCTGAGATCATTCTGCAGTCACTTCCGTCAAGCTATGATAAGTTCAGAAGGAACTATATCAAGAAAGGCTTAACGAAGACGCTGACTGAACTGCATGATATGCTCAAGACAGTTGAGCCAAACGTGAAGAGTACCCTGTACAATCTCATGAATGAGAAGGGTAGGTTTACTGAACCTAATGCTGACAAGGGTGAAGACAAAGTTGTCCAGATTTTGAATCATGGCAAGCGTGTGTCTTCTGAGCCCGAGTCAGATACCTCTTACGTTGGTAAGTGCTGCTACTGTAAGGAGACAGGTCATTGGAAGAGAGATTGTATTAAATTCATGGAAGAATATGAGGAGTTGAAGTTGATGTATGCGACTACTTCCTCAGGTATTCATGTTATTACTTCAAGTTCTACCTTAAAGGTATTGGATACTGGTTGTGGCACTGATATTTGTGATAAAATGCAGAGCCTAAGCAACAGTAGAACGTCCTTAAAGGTATTGGATACTGGTTGTGGCACTGATATTTGTGTTAATATGCAGAGCCTAAGCAACAGTAGAACGTTGAAGGAAGGGCAAGTGAAACTACATGTCTGGAAGGAGCTTGGGATGCTGCCTCAGCCGTAGGGTTTTTCACTTATAGATCCCTTTGAGGCTTGGTTTTGTATTAAGTAATTGCTACAATGTACCTGCTTTAAGCAGAGTTGTCTTTCATTTTCTTGTAAGAATTTGAATGTTTTTCATTTTGATAAAAGACAAGTTTTGTTCTTTTGATCTTAATGAAATATTAATTGTAGCACCCTATTCATGGAATGGGTTTTATATCTTAAACCAAAGAGTGCCTAAATGTAACATAAATACCGAATTGGTTTAAATCTGATGAATTAAACCTGATTTTTCTTGGCATAAAGTCTTGGTCACATAGAGTAAGTCGGAACAGAAATCCCATAGTCATGGACTGTTGGGCTCATTTGATAAAATATCTTATGAGACTTGAATTCTGTTTACTAGACCAAAAGGTAAAGGGCCTATCTTAGCCGAGCTAGAGAAAGGCCCAAAGGCTTATTGGACCTGGAACATACTCATGTATGTGGCCCAATGAGCAGTAATGCCAGAGAAAATCTCTTGTACTTCATTGTCTCTACTGATTACTTCAGTGAGTGTGAATGTGTTCATTTGATGAGACACAAGTCGGAATTCTTTGACATGGTCGAAAGAGTTCCAGAATGAAGTATAGGATCTGAATGACAAAAGTATTAAGACTCTGGATTAAATCACGAGTGAGAATACTTAAGTCATTGATTGTGTGATCATCTGAATGAGTGTGAAATCGTTTCACAGCTCATTTCTCCTGAAAACCTGAAGGTTTTTTCTGTGAGAAAGAATCAGATCTTATTAGAAATGATTAAAGATGAGTCACACGAATCTTCCATGATATTATTTAAAAATAACGCTCTAAATTATCTAAGTTTACGCTGAAATAGTTCCACCAATATCAGTTGAAAGACACCACGTAAATGTGGATTGGAATCGATCCAAATTCGTCTTTACTGAGTATTTGTAGTTGTGCTACTTCGCTGGTTGTCCTAGGGAAACCAAGGCTTGTTACTTTTACGTCCATTCTGTTTTCTAAGAAGGGAAGTTAATTTCCAAGAAGAACAGTGGGAGTAAAAGTATAACTCGAAGAAATTCGAGAAATACAGGAGGCTGCTTAACCTGTTGAGGGAGAGCAGCGGAAGGATTTACAGATTTCTGTAGAATCTACACCTGTGGATTATGGAGTTCGCAGATATGAATGAATCAGTTACTAATCCGAGAGTGATTTCTCGTCATTAGTTGAACCTGATAATCATTGAAATCTGCACCTCTGGAGCCTGAAGTTCGCAGATATGAATGAATCAGTTACTAATCCGAGAGTGATTTCTCGTCATTAGTTGAACCTGATAATCATTGAAAGTTCGCATGATCTGATGATCATTGAAAGCGACGAATCTGCGAAATTCAAAGAAGCGAAAGTGAGCCCGGACTCCGAAAAATTACATTTTATGTAAGTTAGCTTCATTGATCCATTCATGGATGGAAGCAAACATATCGGAGTTGGAATCTTCGTTCTGTTGAAGTAGTCAAGGTTTTGACTTGAACAGGAACGAAGCGGAACTGTGTGTTTACTAATAGATTAGTGGGAGCGATATTGCATTTCTCATATTGTATGTCGATGACATACTGATTCTCGGATATAACGTCCCAAAGCTGTAGTCGGTAAAGGACTAGCTTGGGAGTTGGTTTAATGATTGACATGGGTAAAGCCACGTAGTTCTTGGATTTTGGATCTAAAGATAGAGATCCAGAAGAGCTGGTAGGACAAAGTCAGGAATCTTAAATTGACAAAGTCCTACACGTTTTGAGCAATCCAAAAAGGGTTTTATGCCAATGTCACATGGCATTAAGTTAAGCAAGATACAGTATCCTACGATAACTGCTGAGCTTAAATGCATGGATGAGATTCCATATGCGTCGGCAATTGGATCTATCATGTATGCCATGAAACATACTTGTTTGATGTTGCTTTAATGTTAAGCAAGACAAATAAAGACCAGTCAAATCCAGCAAAGAATCAAGTTTCCTAAAGTATGTCCTAAAGTATTTGAGGAATACTAAGGATAAGTTCTTGATTTACGGAGAAAGTGAGGTGCTATAAGTCGATAGAGTCTGAAAGGCAAGTTTCCAACAGACAAAGATGATTTCCGGTCACAGTCCGGTTATATCTTGTGTTTGTCTGGCGGTGCACGGCACTGTTGCTGACTCCATGACTTAAGCTGAATCTTTCGCAGCTTGGGAAGCGGCGAAAGAGGTTGTTTGGAAAGAAGAGTTCATCACTGAACTTGATGTGATTCCAGCATAGATGAAACTAGCTGCACATCAGAGGTCCAAACACCTTGAGGATAGGTATAACCTATTCCGTGAGATAAATGACAGAGATGTTAAGTAGATCAGCAAGTTTCAACGAATGAGAACGTTGCTAATCTATTAACGAAGCCACTCCATAGGCCTAAGCACGAGTCGCGGACTGTTGCTGTAGGATAAGTGAAATTAAGAAGTAGTCTTAATTTCAGTGGGAGTTATTAAAGGGCTTTATTTAGTTATTGATATGTTCTTGTAAAACATTTGAAATGTTTATTAATGAAATTATTATTTCTAGATTATTTTAACTGTGATGAAATAATCGTTCCAAAATGATATGAATCATTTTATAGGTCATCGAAATAAGTGACTTGATCTTGAGTCATCAAAGTCATTTAGCTTGATCATGAGGCCCTATATTTGATAAATGTTTTATATCATCCTGTCCCTAGTCGAAGGTTGTTGAAACTGGAACACCAACAACCATGTGAGACTGGATTGGTACGTGACTTATGACAAAGTCTCAGTGTGTCATAGATGCGCGGCATCAAAGTCAGTACATAGGTGTATGTTGGGAACATACGACCGGACAAGACCCGCTTATAAGAACTCTTCAGGATATTTATATCTGTGTCATAAGAGATTCTTACTACGACTATAGAGTATAGTCCTTAGACCTGAGTTCACATGCATGTGACTGCACATGGACTGATGTACTTTGATCATTGTCTAACGCTATCGTTCTGTGATAGCTATAAGGACCTTGTTTGGGTACATCATGAAATGAGTAGTTTACAGTGATGGAACAAGATGGGATTTGTCCCTCCAATATAAATGGAGTGAATATCTCTAGGCCAATCGGAGATTTGAATACTGGAAAACGCATGGCCATGCTCAAACGGACTTTCCCGAGTCGTTTGGATTGTCAGTATCAAATCAGAGTCCGATGAACAAGATTAGGCTTTATAAGGATGACACCAATCTTGCCTTATGACTAATCGAGATATTGTGACGAAAGGATTATGAATACAGAGATTCCAGTACAAGTGGGAGATTGTTGGAATTGTGTCCAGTAATCTCGGTACTGTCTCTAGAAAGTAAGAGTATGTCAAGATCAGACATAAGTCATATAATACTGGGGGTCATGATGGCTTGCTAGAGTCCGCTCATGATCTATAAGTCTTGGACTTATTGCCTTTATTATATGATCCCATATGGGTCACACGCCTAAGCTAACAGGAAAATGTGTAGGAACGGTTATAGCAGAAGTACAGTAAAAGTGCTAGGCATTTACTGTACTTAGAGAGAATAAAAGGTTTAGCCACTGTGCATCGATCGATGCATAAGGTGCAACGATCGATGCAGTGCGCAAACACCGACGAGTTAATTGGTATTTGGGCCAAATGGCCCAAACGGAACAGGACGAGTTTTGTGTCATAAAACTCGAGTTTCAGACTGATTAACCCGAAGACTTGAGCCGTAAACTCTCTCTCTCTGCGCCGAGTTCCCTTGGTGGTCTAGCAGCTGTTTCCTGTGAAAGCGTGTGTGAACCTTTGGAGGATTCATCCCTCGGTGTTTCTCTGATCTCAGACATACCATCTTCTTCCGCTGCAATAACAGGTATAAGGTGAGATCATCATTTGTTTCTATTCTGAGAAGAACCTAGATCGCATGTTTAGGATAATCTGAATCTGGAATTGAATCAGGATTCATCTAAACGATTCAACATAAACTCCCTATAAAAATGGTTATAAGACATGCTGATGGGAGTTTTTTAAAGTTCCCAGTCCTATAATAAGAGTGTCTTGGCAAGTTGGTTATGTGAAACGTACTTGTTATCAGCAATGTTCATCTCCATGGACTTGAGAACTGACAGTGCATAAGCATTTTTACCTGCAATTAACATCGCAAGAAGCAGCCTTAGGTTCTCAATGAAATTTCAGACATAGAGATCACTGTAAGCACTTAGATGGATATACTAACCTTTTGTGATTCGAGTATGTGTCTGTAGGAGAAGAGAATCCGCATCACTTTGAACCTCAGATTGTTCACTTGCATTAAAGATCTGATACTACAGCTCAAAACAAAAAGAATTTCAGAATTGTATATAGTAAGTGGCATTTGAGTTTTCCAGAGATAGAATGTAAGAATTCAGTTCATAAGTAGGAGAACTTGGATAGATGGATCTAATCTCCTAGAAGTAGAGATTTGATTCAAATTTTCAAGTAAAAGCTTTTAAGTGATATACTACACAGCATAGTAAGATAAATCAGGAAGTCGGAAAAGCTAAAGCTAAGATTTGCCTTCACAGGAATACCTCTTTGAGCATTGCACCAGTTTCAGTAGTGAAAGACATCACTTATGTATAATACTAAAGCTTTACGTAAAAGCTTTAACTTGAATCTACAGCACTGGGATTTGCTTTTGGTCTGCTAACCATTTTTCCGACCGCTTAGATGTTGTCTTTTTGAAATGCTTGTGTCTTTAGCTCTCAAGAGCTTTAGCTGTTCTTCTATGCTATTCCCTTTCTCCAAACCCGCATGTACAGCAATCAACTTACAATGCTTTAGCCCTTCCTCTGTTTCAACATGCAATAGAATCAACAAAAAGAGACACATAGCTATTACTACACATTTGTCCTCCGAATTGACCTTACACCCGCTAAAAAAGACATGCTTTTGTCAGAATTAGCATGAATATAACTTCCTAATGGGTTGCTGAAGATATGATCACTAAGTCCAAAGTTCGAGTTTTTTATTGTTTTATAACCACTCAACTACTGTTCATACAATAATTCTCAGGTTAAAGTGGTAAGAGAAAAATTCCTAACTCAGAAACAGAGAAACTAAACTACACATTGAGAATTATGATGATGAAAGAAATATAATTACATTTGGTTTCGAATTACCTTTGCAAATGGAAGTTGTAACTGATATGGGATGAATCACTTGTCTTTTTCTCTGAGAAGAAAGTTTTAAGTAACAGTTAGATAATGGGAATCATATTTGTTATATGCAGCAACAAAACAAAGAATATGGTATGGGATTCTGTTGGTCTTTCGAGAGAGGCAGATATTGTAATATAGCGAAAGCTATTATGGTACAAAATCTAACCTGATGCAGACTTAGCTTTCAGGGAGGCAATAGAAAGTTCATTTGTGGTAGAATATAGGCCAGTCGTGGCAGCTTCCATGGTGCTTTGTGCAAGCTTCAATTCTTGTTCAACATCTAAAATAGTACAACCAAGCAATACAATTATTAATTAATTTCACAAAAGTAAATGAGACGTCCACTAAGTTTCTGAGTTTGTTTTAAGAATCACAAACCGTGTGATGTAAGGATACATCTCTTTCCACCGGATAATAAGCATATCGACTTCATTGCTGAACAGCACAACATCAAAGACCCTTCTTGGAGACTCACAGTGTTTCCAGCCGTGAAGACTGCAGATCGTTTCCATGGAGGCGTTCTCGTATGGCGATTTTAGTATATGTACGAAACTGCTGGATTTTCATTCGCCTGTTATAAAAAAGGGGTACATGCAGGATTATATGTACTATATAATATATCCATCTTCTTCACTACATGTAACCAGTAGATATGATTTTGAATTAATACCTGATCGGACATCTAGAGAACTCCGGTGTGCCTTGATAAGAGCGATTCATCGGAATTTCTCTGAAGCTTTGTTAGAAACACCAATTCTCAAAATTTAAGAGGAACAAAGAAACAACTTTCAATTCATAGAACAATAATCATTCCTGTTGGTGGGAGTTGTACAAAATCAAGCTTGAATCTAACCTTGATGGAGAAATCAATTGAAATTTGAAGATGGTAAAATGACGATGAGTTTTTGGTCCATAAAATGACGATCACCATGATAACCTACAAAAGAATCACTTATACATATTATCACACCTGAACAAAAAAGTTCCAGATCGGATATGAGTATGCAAAATCACTATCAAATTCTACTTTGACAGTTCCTGCGAGATTAAGAGAAGTCGACAGGGGTAAGGGTTTTGAAGATTCACAATTTTAATAGACATATATAGGACAACAGACCTGAATAAGACGGTTTCCATAAACTTTGTCATCGGGTTTTGTTCTTGAGAGTTGAATAGCAGTCCCAGATTTAACTCCCAATCTTTTTTCAGATCGAAGAACACATGAAAATTTAGATAAACAAATTATGGATTGGGATTTCATAGAGCATAAACAAAAACGGGATAGTAGTAATTGAGAGATGGAGTGATACAAACCTGAATCAGACGGTTTCAAGCTTGTTTTTTTGATTCTTGCGAGATTAAGAGAAGCCGAGAGCTTTAAACAAATTTTCAATGGTGATTTCAGAGAGAATAAACAAAAACGGGGTAGATTTGATTGGAAACTAATTGAAAAAAACTGATTCCATACCTTGTAATTAAGAGAGAGATGGAGTTCAACTAAAATAGCAAGCTCTGCAATCGCGAAGGGTTCACGGTAGAAGAGGAATTTTTGGGGGAGAATAATTTTTTTTCCTTAATAGTCACCAGAATTGAATCAAATAAAAAAAATTTAACCTGAGAACTGCCATGGCCGTGGGAAACACATATTGAAACCGTAATCAGTTGAAAGCTCTGAGGATTAAATCTATTAGTGAAGATGGATTAGTGTTATCTCACCGATTTAGATTCGTATCAAAAAACAAGTAAATATAGATTGAACTGGAAATGGTGATAGAAGAGGATCTAAGACGTTGAGGGCGAGAATTTTTTGTATAGAATGGGAGAGAGACAATTTCCAGAAAAAAGAGAGAGATGAAAAAAAAGTTAGAATAGTCATCAAAAATGATTTCAGAGTATACACTAAAATTACTTGACACGTCAGCATAATCTTTATTTTTGATTGGAGGAGAGCAGATTTTTTCTCTCACATCACTTCTGATTTATATAGATTAGATTATTCATCTCTGAGACTGCTAAACGTTAAAAATCTAATATTTGGCATTGAACGGTAACAGCAGTCATAGCAGATTAGCTTTTGTTTAGCATTCATAATAATTAGTTTACAAAAATGCAGACATAAAAAAATAGAATCAATCCGCTGCGGACAAAGTGGGAACCAGTTTTATGAACAAATAAGTGTGGTTTGCAGCAGTCTAGAGTTGGGCTAGATTCTCGGCGGTTTAATGAAGAATGCTAATATTGCAAAGATGCCTAGAAGTTCCAGATATTTACACAGAAGCCCCAAGTCGTATTTTAGCTATTTAATTAGGTTTTTAACTTCAGTTTTACATACGCTATCATAACTTAGAGCAGAGAGTTTTTAGAGCTTTTGGGGCTGATCTGATCCTGTACTACACTTTGTTTTGGAGAAGTTTTCGAACCCCTTTATTATTCTAATCTCTTTTATGATTTCTATTAATTCATTGATTATGTTTACATCATCTATGTCTGAGTAGTTTCATAGTTAGGTTTAGGGTTTCTCATAGGGATTTAATGACTTGCTAGATATAATTAATTCAGTTAAGGATTCACATCAATAGATGTTCTTCAAACTAAATTGTGTTTAATGCTAGTTCTAACCTGATCAATTAGAATCTAGATCTTAGGTTGCTAAATACGACACGACAGTGTTGTTTAGAATCTGAACTATTTAGGTTGAGCAATTTAATTACTCGCAAAGGAATTTGGTTTAATTAGATTGTGAACATATCGAACTTGAAATTAAAGCTGGTTTAAACTTTTAGTAATTGCAAAGGAATTTGGATTGCTGCACTTAGACTTATAGAATTCTCGCAACGACAGTTGGTTAATTCTATATCTGTGTTTGAGTTCTAGAACTGAGTTTAATTAGATCCTGACTGAATGATTTATCTGCTTGTCTGATTTCCTGAGAACGCCCTAGACTTAGCGCCTTTAGTTTATTTGCTTACAACCACAACCTGCTACTTGTTTACTTTCTTGCTTGCTCTTTTTAGTTATTCAATACAATTTGATTTTTGCTTTCTCCTAGTTTTAATCTCTTTAAGTTCTTAATCCTATCGTTGCCTAGAGTCCTCGTGGATTCGATCCCTAAGTACTACATTGATATACTGTGCACTTGCAGTTAGTATAGGGTAAAACTTTAGACCTATCAAGTTTTTGGCGCCGTTGTCGGGGACTCTTAGAGTCTTCGATAGCTTCGAACTTAGGGTTTTTACTAGGATTTTTATTTTTGTTTTTGTTTACTGATTTTTCTTCTCTGTTTTCTCTCTGTCGCAGGTACTGATTTCGCATAGCATCGACCGTTGCACTTCTTGTGTCGATTGACACTAGGCGATTGGCGTTGTATCGATCGTTGCACTGCTAGCATCGATCGTTGCTTGGCGATTACAGACGGTTTATGCAAACGCGTGATACCAGAAGTAATCCTAACACTAATCTCGTAAACCTCCAACTTGAAGAGCTTGCTAGACTAGAGAGGACTAACAGAAGAGTTCGAAGAACAAGGATGGTTGTTGAATGTGTGATCATAAAGCTTGATGCTCAAGGTACCATGAGGGACCGACACAACAATCCGTACAATGCTGCTGGAGAACCGATAGATGCTGAAGGGAATGTCATCCCTGATCCTCCAGAGCAACCACATCAACAGGAGCAGAACCAAGGACAGAACTAAGGCCAAGATAGACAGGTAGTTGTCCATGAGAGGACTTTAGCTGACTATAACCGTCCGGACGAGTTTCATGCTAACCGGTCAGCTCTTGTACTTCCTGAATTTGAGAGGAATGATTTTGAAATCAAGACCGTCTACAACTCTCTCCTGAGGTAGAAAGCCTTCCATGGCTCTCCAAGTGAGCAGCCGATGGATCACATAGATGAGTTTGAGGGTATAGTCACTCGAATAAAGTACGATGGAGTTAACCAAGACTATCTGTTCCTCAAGCTTTTTCCCTACTCTCTGGCTGGAGATGCTGCAGCCTGGCTGAAATAACTTCCATCTGGGACGTTTGTTACTTGGGCCGCTCTGAAGAGTGAGTTCCTGCGTCATTTCTACGATGATGCCCGCTCTGATCAGTCCACGCAGGACATTCTCACCTTTACCCAAGGTCCAACAGAGCCTCTTAAGATAGCCTGGATGAGGTTTAAGAAGTACCAACGTGACTGCCCGCACCATGGATTCACCGAGGTAACACTTTTAGGCATCTTCTTTAGAGGTATAGATCTTCCATATCAGACTGCGTTAGACAACTCTAGCAATGCCAACTTTAACACTAGGACTCCTGCTCAAGCTAAGCAGTTGATAGATAATTTAGTAAGCAGTAATAGCTGCAAGACTACTGATGAGAGAAGGAAGAAGTCCGGTGGAAAGATGGAGAAGTCTGAGATAGCTGATATTAGATCTAAGTTAGACACAGTTTGCAATCTTCTAGCAGGGAAGAAAGATGTCCACTTTGCTCAAGATGTTGAGATGATCAATGATGAAGGAGATGATCAGGAAGAGGATGTGAATTACATCGGAGGATCTGGTTTCCAAGGAAACAGGTTTGGAAATCAGTCTGGTAATAGGTTTTTCAGAGGTCAAAAGAGTGCTTTCAACAGCAACCAAAACTCTCCTGGATTTGGACAGACTAGTGGTTTTCAGAAACCTTTCCAACAAGGTAATCAGAGGACTTATGGATCTTCCTCTTACCAAGCACCTCCTGTAGCTACTACTTGCGAGATCCGAGATTCACACTAAGAATTTGTATTCGTGGATTTGGACTTTTGGATATAGAAATGGTATAGTTTCCTATGAATCAAAGACTTTATTGAGATTGATCGTCGAGATAGAACAAACACAATCGAGAAGAGAGTACAAAGTATGAAATCGGGCTATCTAGTCGAAGTGTTCTTAGCTTAGGTTGGAATGTCTTTAATGAGTCGCCACTTCTTCTTTAAATAGTCTCGACCTTGACCTCTTCGTTCCGATATTTCGGCCTCGTCGTCGTAATGATCTCCGAGATTCTCGCGAATCAGTTGAACTGGAAAAGACCGAGTCGCTCTATCTCCACGTTGTCTCCTGCCGAGCTCGAGCTCGATCGCCTCTTACTTCGGCATTGCTTGGGCCTCGTCAAGACGTCGTTTATTCAGGCCCAGCAAAAGAATCGGCTCGTCTCTTCGTCTCTGATTCTGGAACGGGCTCGTGGATACGGGCCTTTGTCCTGTTTGTTAATGGGCCGCATTTCTTAGAGAGAAATCCAATACCAACAATAGCCCCCTGGCCCATTGATTTCGAGAAGTCAAGGTTAATGGGCGGTGGACGTTCTCGGGAAGACGCGCACGTGTCTCGGGCGTCGAAAAATCTAATGATTATTCTCGCCCCATCCGTAGATCTTATTACGATCCAACGGTCAAGGACGGGCGCGTGGGACGAGCTGATCTGCTTTTTAGCGCGTCAGCAGTTATAGCGTGTATTTGCTTGAGAATTTCATCTCCCACCGTGGATCTGGTCGATCATCGACGGCTGAGATTCAAAGATTGCGAAGAGTCTTTTCAGGCTCGCTCTTTTGATGATGTGACCTAATTACTGCGCGCTCGCAGCCGTTGATCTCAAATCAACAGTTCAAGCAAAGGGAGAACGAGGAGTCTAAACTGTCTCGATTTTCTCAGTAATTAATACGAGTTTGGGAGTCGTACGGACGATATCGCGCACAATTCTCGCTATAGATATATCGTTGAAGGCAGCCTTCTGCCTTCTTACTCTTATTCAGCTTCCTTCTTGCTTAAGGTTTTTCTCCATATTTCCTTTGTCGTCAAAAGAGTTCTTTCCCGGAGATTTTCTGTTTACTTCGGTATACCCTTCCTTATGGCCTTGAGAGACCCTGCGGGAGCGAGTACGAGTGCGGCGGCGGGATCATTTGGTCCGCATCCGCCGTCTTCATTAACCGTGAACCATATCCAGCGGTTGAGGGTGCTTTGCCGGATTCCGTCGGAAGTCGAAATCGTTATTCCTTCCACGGCGGTGTCCCCTGAGACGGTCGTAGAAGGCTATTGTTGCGCCTCTTACACGTATTTCAAAAAATGTGGGCTCTTTTTTCCTATTCCCCGCCTTGTTTTCTTAGTGCTGGCTCAGCTTCAGTTGGCGTTCTATCAGATGACGCCAAACTTCGTTCGGTACGTTATCAGACTTGGAGTTAGGGTCGCGGAGGAGGGGACTGAGTTTGGTCCCGGGGAATTAATGCGGGTTTGCTCGGTGAAGCGAGATTCCCGCTTTCCGGGGTCGTACCATCTCTCTCCTCGGTTTGGGATGATCATTGACGGCCTCCCGTCGAGGGATGGATGGAGGGACCAATATTTTTTCTTTAGGATGACCCATCACTCGGTCGGAGAGTTCGATTGCTCGGTCGTTCCTTCGCGGTGGGCCTCCGACGTTGGTAAGACTCTTGGTCTTCTTTTTGATCCTGTCACCCTTTTTTTTTTGTTGGTCCGATTCCTGATCGGTTTTGTTCTGCATCACAGAGTTTCCCGAATCGCTTGACCTCAACCCTGTCACGGAGGCCCTAATAACCCGTCTGAGAAGAGGTGCCGTCAATTGGGACAGTTTCACGGTGGAGCGCGTGCAGGCTACCCTAAGGATCGACCCGAGGGGGGTTTCGCGGAGCCGATCTTGGATCTCTCGGGACCTACCGTTTCCTCCTGTACTTCCTCAGGCTTCTGTGAGCCAAGCTGTCCGGCCCCCGCTTCGTATACTCGAGCGGGCAGGAGAGAGTGAGTCTCCTGTTCGCGACGTTTTGTTCGTCGTTATTTGGAAAGGCCTAAGCCCTCTCTTGTTATGATTTTTTTTTTTTTTTTTACAGGTCGTCCTTCTTTGGATGAAAGTTCGGACGCCAGTACTCCATCTCATGAGAAGTTATCTCGTAGATCGAGGAGTCGCCGAAATGGGAAGGACCCTGTGGAGTTGGTAAAAAAGGTGGGAGACGGGAGTCTAAGCGACGCACTCTTTTTTGCCATGTGTGATTCTCCTCTCCCTTCCCCGGTCACCCCTCTGAACTCCGGGGCCCGTGATGCGGCCGCAGAGACACGGGAGGTCCTTTCTTCCTCGGTTGTTCGGGGAGCGGACCCGGTCTCGTCCAGGGAGCCGGCTTTGCGCGGTCTTCGCCCGAATGGTTCAGAGAGACCGATTGATCGGGGTGTGGGTGGGAACCTTTCCCCCGTACCGAAGCGTCGGAGGATCGACACGGAGGTGAGCTCGAGTAGTTCGAGAGAAGGCGTTGGGACGCGCGGGGGCGCGGCCCGTTTATCAAGGGACGTCCGACCTACGGGTGCTTGGCTTCCGGTCGTCGGGGACGTGGCCCTTGGCGACTTGTACACCAAGATGGCTGAAGCTACCGGGAAGGTATCGATCACAGTTCATTGTTCTCGCCTTTCTTTTGTACGAGAGATTTTTAAGGTTCGTGTGCTTATGTAGTTCCTGGAAGCTACGAACGGACTTATGGCCCAGTCTGAGCGCGAGCTTCGTGAGAGGTCGCAAGCAGATGAGCTTGAGGCCGCTAGGAGATCGGCCCGCATTTTTACAGCGGAGCTGCAGGATTCCTTTGCTCGAGAGGAGGAGCTTGGAAGGAAATTGGCTAGGTACAAGGGGATAGAGGCCCGGTTATTGGTTCTCGAGAATCGTGAGGAGGATCTTTCTCAGAGGCTTCGGGCGGCCAAAGGTCGGGCGTTGGCGGCCGAAGGTCGGGCGTTGGCCGCCGAAGAGGCGAGTCGAGTCGCAACAGCGCGATCTGCCCAAGATCGAGCCGACCTGGAGAGAGTCCTCGCGGGGAGGGACTTCGACATAAAGGTCGCGTCTCACGAGGCGAGGAAGAAGATGAACGGGGAATACTTGGAAATCCTTAAAGAGGTCAAGGAGAAGAGCGAGAAGCGGAAGATTGAAACCAACGCTGAGATTCGCCTCCAAGAAACCCTGGCCAATATCGAACTCATCGCGGAGTTTGCTTCCGGCGAGCTTGACCTGACTCGGGAAGTGCTGAGGTTGGCCGACCAAAAGAGGGCGGCCATGGAAGAGATGAACGCCGCAGCGGTCTCTGATTTTAGTGTTGGCAAGTTGAACTTGCCGGCCGTGTCGAGTGATTCGGTTATTTTGGCGTATGCTCCGCCGCCGGCTGCTTCCCGCCCCGATCAATACGGATCGAATCTCCCGGCTGGGGTTGCATCTACCGGTGATCAGGCGGAGGGTGGAGACGAGGCTTCCTCGCGCTCGCGGAAATTTGATTGTTCTGTCGTTGCCCCAAGGGGCTTTTGATTTTTTTTTTGAACATCTATTTGCCCAAGGGGGCTTTGTTTTAGTGTCGGGACTCGAGGACATTGTGTCCTCCTTTTAATGAATTTCTTTTTGAGTCTTTCATGCCTTGGCATAGACTTTACTGTTTTAGCACCTTAGCGTGAAGTCGTTCGTACTCGAGTCCGAGTTCTTTCGTAATGTGCAGTACAAGTTTGATGTTTAACGGGAATGATAAATCGGGGCAGACTTACAAAGATTCGTTGTGCGCGGAGGTCTTTCCGTGTGATCGGTTGCCTTGACTTCGACATTTTCGCTTAAAGGGAGAGGGTGGCCCTCTAGTTCTCCCGAGCTGTATAAGGTCGGGAGAATTTTAGGTTTGCGGGAGGTTGTTTTGGAAGGGATAATTTCATATCGTTTTGACTTTGGGAGAGGCCATTTCAGGTCGCTCGGAAGGGATAATTTCATATCGCTTGATTTTGGGAGAGGCCATTTCAGGTCGCTCGGAAAGGATAATTTCATATCGCTTGATTTTGGGAGAGATAATTTCATATCACTTTGGCTTTTGAAGAGATAATTTCATATCACTTTTTGGGAATGTAATGGTGAGGTATTTCGCAATGACTCTAACCTTTACGACAGAAAGGAGCATCAGATTAAGAGACTTATTTTGATTTCACAAAGATAAGTTAGTGTGACTTCGTCAGAAGTTGCTGAGCTCGGTATGAGCTTTGTGTTGGGGGGGCGGCTGCGCTCGAAGTCGAGCTGCCTACGTACCCTTTTTAAGGGGATCAAGCCATTTTGTAGTTCGATTATGTTGATGTACTCCTAGTGGAAATACTTTTTGAGGTTGATGATGTTCCAAGGTCGTAGTTCAGGCTTCTGGGTTTCTACCGACTTGAGTCGGTAGACCCCGTCCTTTACAACGTCAGTGACCTGGTAAGGACCTTCCCACTTTGCTCCTAATTTTCCAGCGTGTTCTTCCTTTTTATGGTCGAACACTTTCCGTAAGACGATCTCTCCTACCTGAAATCTTCGAGTTTTGATTCGGGAATCATAGTAGCGAGCTGCGGCTTGTTGGTAAATCTGGAGTCGAGCTAATGCGAGGTTCCTTCTTTCGTCGATGAGGTCGAGCTCGTCAGTTATCATCTTGTTGTTAAGTTCTTCTTGTCGTGGGCATTCTTCCTTGCAGATGCTTGACACGAGGATTTCGGCTGGTACTACCGCCTCGATTCCGTAAGCCAGCGAGAAGGGAGTCTCGCCAGTGGATTTGCGGGGGGTAGTCCGGTAGGCCCAGAGTACGGCTGGGAGTTCGTCACTCCAAGTTGTTTTGCACTCGTTGAGCCTTTTCTTGAGACCGTTCATAATCGCTTTGTTAGCTGCTTCTGCTAGCCCGTTCCCTTGGGGGTAGCGTGGCGTTGAGTAAGTCAGCTTTATGTTCCAAGTTCTGCAGAACTCTTTGAACGTGTTTGATATGAACTGGGATCCGTTATCGGTGACGATCTCGTGGGGTAGTCCATGTCGGCAAACGATGTTTCGCTAGACGAACTCCTTAACGTGAACGTCCTTAACTTTTTGGTATGACTCTGCTTCAATCCACTTGGTGAAGTAGTCTGTCATCACCAATAGGTGTGTAGCTTTCTTATTGCCGGATGCGACTAGCGGTCCCACAATGTCCATTCCCCATCGCATGAATGGGTATGGTGACGAGATAGAGGAGAGTTTCTCCGACGCTTGGTGGATAATTGGAGCATGCTTTTGGCATTTGTCGCACTTGTTGGAGAAGGATTCGCATTCGGTGGCCATTGTCGGCCAATAGTAACCTTGCCTTTTGATTCGTACGGCCAATGCTCGTCCTCCGGAATGGCTTCCGCAGGATCCGTCATGCGTCTGTGTAATCAAAGCTAGGGCTTGCTTTTTGTCAAGGCATTTGAGGTAAGGTCCGGAGAGGCTCCTTTTAAAGAGCTCTTCTTGCGTGACACAGTACCGTGCACTCTATGTTTTAAGTATCCGCGCCTCCCATTTGTCGTCGGGAACTTTGCCGTTTGTGATGTATCGAATGATCGGAGTTCTCAAATCTTCGTTGTTGTTAGGATCAGGTCCCTAACTAGTGGATGCGGTTTGAATGGGTCCGTCGGGGACGTTCGCGACGTACACGGCGTTTCTAGGATCGAGGTCATCATCAATCTCGATGATGTCGCTACTGGTGCCCCCAGGACATTCTTTGTGCTTGACATCGTCCTTCACAGCGAGCCCGTCCTCTTTCAAGGACAGGGCTTTGAGGGCTATGTCGATGCTTGGTTTTTCGATCCCTTCGACTGGTATGATCCTTTTGAGGTTAGGATCTGATGTCGATGCTAATGCGGCTAGGGCATCGGCTGCAGTGTTTTCCCCTCGTGGGATTCGTGTTAGATCGAAGAATTCGATCTGTTCGGCCAGTGTGTGGACTACCCTTAGGTATGCTTCCATCCGTTCGTCTTTGGCCTCGTAGTCGCCATGGTATTGGCTCGTGACTAGTTGGGAATCGCTGAAGGCATTTACTTCCCGGGCTCCTATTGCTATCGCAAGTCTAAGCCCGGCTATCAGCGCTTCGTATTCTGCTTCGTTATTTGATGCGGCGAAGCCCAGTCTGAACGATTGTTCTAGTACTTCGCCGGTTGGGGAGACTAGATTTACTCCGACTCCGGATCCTTGCCTCGAGGAAGCTCCATCGACGTAGAGTTTCCATTTTTGGGCCGAGGTCGGGTCAAGTTCTATAGTCGGAGGGAGCTCGATTACGAAATCTGCCAGCACTTGTGCTTTTAGGCACGTTCGAGCTTTGTATTCTATGTCGTACTCGCTAAGTTCGATAGCCCATTTGACCAACCGACCTAACTGGCTTGGACTGTGAAGGATGGTTCTCAGCGGCAGAGAGGTCATCACTATGATCGAGTGCGATTGAAAGTACGGTCGGAGTTTCCGAGCCGATGTCACTAGCGCTAAGGCGAGTTTTTCCATGGCGGGGTATCTGGTTTCAGCGTCGATCAAGGTCTTACTGATGTAATATACCGGCCGTTGCTCGTTTTGTTCCTCACGAACCAGGACTCCACTTACTGCTGCCGTCGAGACAGCTAGGTAGAGGTAAAGGGGTTCTCCTTCTACTGGTTTCGCCAGTATAGGTGGTTCACTTAAGTAAGCTTTGAGCTGAGTGAAAGCTTCTTCGCACTTTTCGTCCCAGAGGAACTTTTTGTTTACTTTGAGAAAGTGATAGAAGGGTAGACATTTATCAGTCGATCTTGAGATGAAGCGATTCAGAGCAGCTATTTTTCCGGTCAGGCGCTGGACGTTGCGATATGTTTGGGGTTCGCTTCAATTCCTCTTTCGGTCACTAGGTAACCAAGGAATTCTCCTGAGGGAACCCCGAAGGTACACTTCGCTGGGTTGAGTTTCATCCCGTATTTATTGAGAATGGCAAAATATTCTTTTAGTTGGGGGATGTGATCCTCATACCTGGAAGATTTTACCAGCATATCATCAATGTAGACTTCCATGGTTTTGCCTAGGAGTCATGAAAACATCTTGTTGACGAGGCGTTGGTAAGTTGCTCCTGCGTTTTTCAGTCCGAAGGGCATGACTTTGTAGCAGTACGTGCCTCGATCCGTTATGAACAAAGTCTTTTATTGGTCCTCAGGGTTCATCAATATTTGATTGTACCCTGAGAACGCGTCCATAAAAGATAGTAGCTGGTGTCCAGCGGTAGCCTCGACCAGTCGGTCGATGTGCGGGAGTGGGAAGCTGTCCTTTGGACATGCTTTGTTGAGATCCGTGAAATCTACACAGACCCTCCATTTTCCGTTCTTTTTCTTGACCACCATGGGGTTCGCAAGCCAGTCGAGGTACTTGACCTCTCTGATCGATCCGATTTTTAATAACCGATCGACCTCGTCATTGACGGCTTTGGCCCGCTCAGGACCTAGTTTTCGACGCTTCTGTCTTACCGGTTTGTAGGTTGGGTCGACATTCAGCTCGTGGCTGGTTACGTCGATGTTGATCCCTTTCATGTCTGCTGAAGTCCAGGCGAAGGAGTCGACGTTCTGTTTGAGAAAAGAGACCAGTTCATTTTTAACTGGCTCTGATAGGTCGATTTCGACGCCAACGAGTCTTTCGGGATGAGCATCGTCTATGCAGACATGAGTCGTGAGGTCCTTTGGGGGTCCTATTTGACTTGGGTCGTTCGACCTTTTGGTCTGCATGGTGGCGAGCTCCTCCTCTTTCTGTAATTGCTACGCAGGGGATTTCTCGATCTGCTTGTATCCGTTCATGTAGCAATGACGGGAAATCTTTTGACTTCCGTAAATGGTTTTGATCCCTTTGGGAGTTGGGAATTTTACGCATTGGTGGTAGGTCGATGGTACCGCTTTCATGTCGTATATCCATGGTCGACCTAGGATCGCGTTATAGGGAGCTGGCCGATCTACTATGACGAACTCCGTCATTCTTCGAACTCCTCCAGCGATTACTGGGGCGAAGACAAAGCCCATCGAGTACGTCGTTTCGCCAGCGAAACCTACTAGTGGTGTCTTCTCTTCCATGATCTCGGAGTCGTTGAAGTCCATCTTTTTGAACGCGTCGTAAAAGAGGACATCTACCGAACTTCCCGTGTGAATCATTATCCTTGAGAGTTCGACATCTCCCACTACTAGACAAACGAGGAGGGCGTCGTCGTGTGGTTTGTCGAGATTACTTGTCTTGCTTTCGCAGAAAATGATTTCTTGGTCTGGACCCAACATTGGGGTTTTCCCCCCTCTGTCGGTCTCGACTCTTCTTTGAAGAGCTTTGATCGAATTGACCGAGTCGCGGGAAAGCTTGGAGCCACCGAAGATGAAGTCGATTCGTTTAGTACCCCCCCCCCCCCCCCCCCCCCCCCCCCCCCCCCCCCCCCCCGCAGAGACGAGGGAGATTGATTCTCGAGCGTAAACTTTTAGCGGGAGCCGGAGGCGGGGATAGTGCCGAACCTCCCGGAGTGCCGTTCAGGTTGAGCTCGCCGAGGATTAACTCGACTCGCTTTCGCGACCCCTTGAGGGAGTGTTTCGGGGGATTCCGGCTCTTTTGACTATTCCCGTTTGTTCTGAGAAGGCTTTTTGGAGTTCGACTCCTTGGTCTATTTGTCTTCCTTTTTGTCGGGCAGAGTTTCCTCCTTGACTTCGGAGTCTTGTTTGCTTTTGGACTCTCGCTTTTGAGCCTCGGCTTTAGCTCGAGTATAGCAATCTTCGGTCGAGTGTCCTCTTTTATTGTGGAAATCACAGAATTTTTCCTTGTCGAACTCGAATTTCTTCGAGCTCTTTGGGCTCTCGACCGCGTTGACGTTCCCTGATTTACGGGAATCCTTTTTCGAGTTCGAATTCTGCAAGCCCGAGGGTTCTTTTCTTTTCGGTGTTTTTCCCTGAGGGCCGTGGTTTCGTCCTCGAGGCGAGCAAAGGCCGATGCGCGATGGAGGGCGTCATCGAGCGTTTGAGGTTCGCGGACTGTTATTTCCTCGCGGAATCTGGTTGAGAACCATAGTCCTCGTCTTAATGCATCTATAGCTACCTCGTCTCGTGGGTTCGCGATTTTGGATTTTATTTCCTTAAATCGGTCGATGTACGAGCGAAGTGTTTCGTCAGGTTTTTGAGAGACGCCAAATAAGGCTGCCTCAGTAGTCTTTTCTTCGATGAAGACGGAGTATTGTTTGAGGAAAGCCGTCATGAACTGGGTGAAGTTGTAAATGGACCCTTCTTCCAATCCGGCAAACCATTCTAGGGCGGAGCCCGATAGGTTTTCCGCGAAGAGCCTGCAGAAGGCCGGCTCTCTCTCCTCATCGGTAAGGTACACCCTTGCCATCGCTAGTCGGAACGCCCTGATGTGGGCTTTCGGGTCTGATTTCCCAGAGAATTCTGGAAACTTAGTTTTCTTGATTTCTCGTATCCTTGCAAACGCGATCCGATCTGTGAACGGTGTTTGTTGTGTTTCTTTGATCACTCGATCGATGTCAGGAGCCGCACTTGTTGCCATGTGAACTTTCGAGCTCAGACTGTTGAACTGGGCCTTAGCCTGCTCGATGTATTGTCTAAGCATATCGTGTTCATCGCCCTCTGCGGGTGCGAACTGGGCTTGTGCCTGACCTGACGTTTGTTCCGGAAAAATGGGGTCGAGGAGATCGATCAGTGGGACCGACCTTTTCTGGTCGATCTGGGGCGTTCAGAACTGAACCATGTTTGATCCGTTAAGGAGTCCCGAGCTCGAGGCGAAGGCAGAGCCTCCTAGTTGCCTCGGTCGGATATTAGAGTTATTTGGGAAAGGTGGTGGCCTGGGTAATGGCCGGTTTCTTGATCCGGTTGGATCTGTGACCAATGAACTCGAACTGAATGGGGTCGGTATCGCGATAGGGGTCATTGTAGGGCGGAAGCCGCTATTTGACACATTACCAAAATTTCCCGACGTTCCCGGAGGAGTTACTACCTAGGAGAAGTCCAAGCGGGTACACGGTGGAGGACTTATGGGAGTTTGCGTTGGTCTGCCTCCTTGGCTCTGACTGGCGAGCTCTTCAAGACGGGCGTTAAGGCGCCGCTCTTGTTCGTCGAGCTGCGCGGCCAGAGAACGGTTCATGATCTCTTGGGCCCTTGCGCTTGCCTCGTTATTTCTCGTTCGATCTACCAACAGGCTTAGCATCGAACGGATCTCGGCAAGATCGCTAGGCCCTTGTCTCTGTGGAGCAGAAGGTAGTGGCGAATTAGGTCTGGTTATTCCAGATCCACCTCCTGGGGTGGGTATTGAATCATTTCTCATCCACACCCAGTTTCTGCTCGGATCATTAGTTCCTGACAAAACATTTGTCGGAGTCTGGCTCGTCGCGATTGTTTGAGCGACGGAGCCGGCTGGTGCCGAGGTCGTGGAGACTGAGGCGGAGCTTGTCAACACGCCGTCGGTCTGACCATGTTTCTTACCCCGGTGGTGTTCTGAGGAACGTTGTCGACCGTTTGAGGGAGGTCAACTGGTGGTGTGGCGCTGGGAGAGCCAGTTTGGTCGGGATTCATCTCGATCTATCGGATCTAGGATCTGATTCTTAAGATAGGAAAAACTATAGATAGTCCCCACAGTTGGCGCCAAATGTGAGATCCGGGATTCACACTAAGAATTTGTGTTCGTGGATTTAAACTTTTGGATAAAGAAATGGTATAGTTTCCTATGAATCAAAGACTTTATTGAGATTGATCGTCGAGATAGAACAAACACAATCGAGAAGAGAGTACAAATTATGAAATCGAGCTATCTAGTCGAAGTGTTCTTAGCCTAGGTTGGAATGTCTTTAATGAGTCGCCACTTCTTCTTTAAATAGTCTCGACCTTGACCTCTTCGTTCCAATATTTCGGCCTCGTCGTCGTAACGATCTCCGAGATTCTCGCGAATCAGTTGAACTGGAAAAGACCGAGTCGCTCTATCTCCACGTTGTCTCCTGCCGAGCTCGAGCTCGATCGCCTCTTACTTCGGCATTGCTTGGGCCTCGTCAAGACGTCGTTCATTCAGGCCCAGCAAAAGAATCGGCTCGTCTCTCCGTCTCTGATTCTGGAACAGGCTCGTGGATACGGGCCTTTGTCCTGTTTGTTAATTGGCCGGATTTCTTAGAGGGAAATCCAGTACCAACACTACTCATGAGAGTAAGATGGAGGAAATGATGGAGCAGCTGCTGGAAGGACATACTAAGATTGATGTGGACTGCAACAAGAAGCTAGATGCTGTGTATGAGGATCTCAATAGGAAGTTTGAGTCTCTAAACACTGATGTGAAGCAATTGGACACTCATGTGAGCCAAATTTCAAGCTCTATCAAGGGAAAGAGTGTTGTAGACACCCATATCAAGGCCTGGTCAGTGCACATTGATGATGGATCACACCTAGGTGAAAGATTTGAGCTAAATACAACTGAAGTGGTAGAAGAGGCTGAAATTTCGGATTTTGAGGAAAATCTCTCGGGTGGAATCTGTGAAAATTTGACTGCATCGATCGATGCACCCTTAGTGTCGATCGTTGCAAGGCATGGACAGATAGATTCGCAGGATTCTTATGACATTGATGCAGATTCAGAGCTTAACTGTTTATTCCCTGGAGTGTCTGAGATAACTCAACATGATATTTATGCACAATCTATTCGCTTATATCCTAAGGTGTCTGAAGTGATTCAACAAGAGATTGATGAGCTTAAAGAGCTAGAAAAGATTGGTGAAGAGTTGGAAGAAATTCCACCATCTGATGATCCACCTTATCACCCTTGTGTGCAGAGATACTTGGGTAAGATGCTGCCTTTGGATGAAGAGCTGAAGGATTGGGTTATAGTTGTTCCTCAGCATATAAGTGATGTACTTTTTACCAAGGTTCCTAAGAAGCTACCTGATCCTGGGATTTTTGTGCTGAGTTGTTCAATATTTGAGGATGGTTTCAAGCGCTCTCTGTGTGATTTAGGAGCTACTGGAAGTCTCATGCCATACTCTATGGCAGAGAAGCTGGGTATGATGGATTTTAGACCCACTAGGACCTCTCTTGTCCTAGCTGATCAATCAATAAGGATTCCAAAAGGAGTTCTTGAGGACGTCTCGGTGAGAGTTGGAAACTACTTGGTTCCAACAGATTTCTTAGTTCTTAAGTACCATAGTGAGCAGGATGATGCTTTGATATTGGGTAGACCATTCTTGGCTACAGCTGGAGCAGTGATAGATGTAAGACACAGTCTGATAGACCTCCATCTGGGAGATGAGCCGCTGGACTTTGAGATGGACAAGCTGCGCAAGCCACTGATTGATGGGCAGACCTTCACCATTATTGGATGAAGATGAAGAGCAGTCAAGTCACACTACGATTTTGGATCCTGGGGAGCATTTCACATCTTCTTTTCTTGGACGCGTGCACAATGATGATGCTTACTCTCCGCCTTGGATGAGGAGACTTGCACAGAGACAATCAAAGTCTCTGTCAGGATCTCACGGTGCCTGATTCTTGTTCGTCCGGTCAAGCTAATGACCGTAAATAAGCGCTGAGTGGGAGGCAATCCACTGTTAGGTTTTAGTATTTTTCTTTCTTATTTTTGGTGTTTTTCTTAGGAACTTACGTTTTGATTTGTTTTTGCTAAGTCTTTAGATACAAAACTCGAGTCTGGAGATGTGTGACGATCGTTATGTGCAACGGTCGTTGCAGGGAGATTTGACGAAGAGATGGGATCGCCTTGTGACGATCGTTGCGGTCCTGGGGACAATGCCAATGCAACCTTACGAGATGTACCCTTAGTTGGTAAGACAGCTGCTCGCCACCTGCAGAGTGATATACCCTACACCAGACAGCAGGAAGGCTTCAGGAGGTTTCTTTACCTTCATGTGCTTAGGAGCCAGGTATCGGATTCCCCTTCTCGATATATGTAGGATTTATGGATTCAGCACTGAGCCGCAGCGCATTGGTATGTCACTTGAGTGGGATGTGGATGAAGCTCAGTATTTATGAGAGTGTATTGGCACTGGTCGATACAACTCGAGGACCACACCGGTGATTCAGGTTAGGCATCCGGTTCTTAGATACGTCTTGCGCATCTTGGGATCTAATCTGTTGTGCAAATATGAAGCCAACAAGATGCGTAAGAACGAGATGGAGATGCTATTCATTGGACTGAGGGACCAGTTTGAGGATACAGTTCTGAGAGATCCCACTAGAGGACTCAACTTGGGAGCAGTCTTTGTTCATCACTTATGCGAGCTGCAGAAGAAGCCATTTGATGGCGTGAGCACTGAGAGAGTAGGGAGTTTTCTTACTCCCATTTTTAGACATTGCAGGATTCCCTTAGAGGGAACGGAGCGTAGTGACAACTTGGAGTTCCTTGATCTCAGCCATCTGCAGAGTGCTACGTGGCTGAAGGAGGGACGTGTATGGGTCTATTATGACCATGCTACGGTGAAGTGTGGTAAGGATCTTCCTGCTCCTGGTCTTACACAGATTGATACGCTGGATACCTTGAGGTTCCAGCCTCCTGCGAGCGAGCAGCGCAGAGTCCCTTTTATGGCTCATCCACTGGGAGAGCCTTCCACACGAGCTTCTACCTCCTCTGCGCATGCACCTGCTGCCCCTGTCGATGACGTTGGACCTTTTCCCGAGCCTACGATGCCTTATGGTGATATGTCTGAGGCAGAGTGGAGAGAGCGCTCAGATGGTATTCTACGGGTCGTCTGGAACTTCATGCGTACCTGCACTTGCAGGAGACAACCACAGATACACCATCCAGGACCTTCTCGACGCAGATGACGCTCTCTGACTCCCAGTTCTTCGAGTGGTACTGATCGTATTGATGGGATGAAGGATGAGTGATTGAGTATTGGCATCTCTAGACTACAGTTCTTGTATTTACTTTTTCTTTTCCCCTTTTGCATTTTCTTTTGATTTTCTTAGGATGTTTATGTTTGGATGATGTGTTTGCTTTGAGACTACCAGTTGCTTTGATTTTGCCTGTTTTCAGTGTTTTTCAGCTTGCATGTTCGAAAATTTGGATTTTCTTACGGACTAACCTGCTAACTTGCTGACTGATCCGAAAAATCGCAATGCGTCGACCGACACAACCTGTGTCGATCGTCACAACACGAAAGAAATCGCATTGCAGTGATCGTTGCGGTCCTGAGCAACGATCGACACACGACGAAAAATCGCCTAGCAACGATCGATGCATTTATGCAGCGATCGATGCCTGTGCGACAGAGGTAAAAATCAGACAGAACTCAACACATCCATAACATTTTTGTTTTCTTTTACCAACCCTTTGCTTGACACTACCGAGGACAGTGTGTCTTAAGTGTGGGGGAGGTGCTACTGACTTTATCTTTCTGTTTTCTTAGAGTCAGTCCATTTTCAAAAAAATTTGTTTTATTGAGTCAAAACTAGTTTAAGTAGGAAACAATGAATTTTGGAGGAGTTGACAATATCTTGCAGGAACTTAAGTAACCATTGGGATGAAGTTGCAAGATTTATCTATGACTATTAGAAAACCCATCACAGATCAACCTACTGAGGACACCCACATCACTTCAGGTCAGAGGATCCTTTCACTGACTTCACCTTAATACTGACTTAATTTTCTCACCTAAGGGCTTGGTATACCTTGTGTCGGATTCCTTTGTTAGTTCTGACACAGCCTGTAAACCTGTCCTATTTGGTTCCCTTCTCCCCTTCCATAAAAAAAAAAATAATAATAAACTGAGGATGAGTTAGTAACTCCGAAGTGGTCATGGGAGTAGTAGCAAACACTATTACCTCCTGTGCGATCCATGGAATGTGTCCAAAGTACACCCCTTAACGGGAAGAGCACTGATAAAAATAAATAAAAAGATACCCAATGGGGAAAAATCAGAATGCTAAGGAAGGGAAAAGAGAAGTAAGGGACTAGAGAAAGATAGTATGGTGGTCTAGAGCTGGCAAGGTAAGAGTCTATGTGCCATTTGATCGATACTCCTGTTGGAATTGTGTTCAGTAATCTCGGTACTGTCTCTAGAAAGTAAGAGTATGTCAATGATCAGACATAAGTCATATAATGCTGGGGGTCATGATGGCTTGCTAGAGTCCGCTCATGATCTATAAGTCTTGGACTTATTGCCTTTATTATATGATCCCATATGGGTCACACGCCTAAGCTAACGGGAAAATACGAAGGAACGGTTTAGCAGAAGTACGGTAAAAGTGCTAGGCATTTACTGTACTTAGAGAGTATAAAGGGCCTGATTAAATCCATGGGATTTAATCAGAACTGAGAATTGGGCCCAAAAGCCCATGAGAACTAAAGGGAGTTTTAATGAATAAAACTTGACCTAAAGCTCTCTAATTCTTTTCAGCTCCTGCGCCTCTTTTCTCTCTGTCTGCGGCCTCTCTCTGCTCGGTCTAGCAGCCAAATTCCCGGTGTGCGTGTGTGAGCCTTTGGAGGATCCATCCCTTGGTGGTTCTGCTGATCTCTGACCTGTTCTATCTCTTTCCGCTGCATAAACAGGTAAAAGGTGAGATCTACATTGTTTCTATTCAAGAGAACCTAGATCTGGCATGTTTAGGATCTATTAATCTGATGAATTGAATCAGGATTAACACCAAAAGATCCTACAGTGGTATCAGAGCCATTGGTTCTGGTTTTTCTTGTTTAGATTCATGTTTAGGATTGTTTAAAGTGTGTTTTTGAATCAATCTACTGATAAGAGCAAAACACTTAAGAAACAAGAATTGAAACCTAAACAAACATATTTGAAATCGCAAAAACCAAGCTATATGATTTGGTATGCGTCGGTTTGATGATGCACGGACCGATCGCTTTGCGGATCGAGTCGCGTGATCATCCGATCGCGGCAGCTGGACCGGACGACCGAGCGGATCGGATCAACGCGATCGCGATCGCTTCCTGCATCGTCCCGGCGTGCCCAGCCTGCCATCCGTGCGTCTCGGCCAGCGTCGTCCCGCGTCTCGATCGCTCGGCGATCGCATGACACACGACCCGGCTGTCCCGAGAGCTCGACGACCGTCCCGTCCCGATCACTCGTCCCGACCATTGTCCCGTCCTGTCCCGATCTCGGCTTGCGGCTGCTCGGTTGTTGCTCGATCGAGCGAAGCCACGATCGGTTCATGACCTAATGGGCCGGTTCGGTTCGTTTGACGGTTCGGTTTAAAAACTTGATTAAAATCAAAGTCACGGTTTAATAAACAGAATTAATAATTTTATTAAGTTCTGGTTAAACCGGGATAAGAAATCCAAAGTCGAAAAATTGGATTTTGTGCCTAAACCAGTTTTTCTAATTTGATTTGGTTGGATCAAATAAATTGAGAAAATCCGGTTTAGTAAATAACCGGTTGACAATTGTGGTCATCGTAGTAATTAATTTTGGTTAGACCAATTTTAATGAACCAGACCGGTTATGTCATTTAATTGGACAATTGGGTCATGTCTTGGACGTGGACCAATTCTTGGGCCTCGGGCCAAGAAGTTAAAACAATTGGGCCAATTATTTGAGTCTTTTTCATCAGATTAATTTAAAATTTATTTTATAAAATTATAAATCGATTTTAAATTAAAGTTTCCGAAATTTTGAAATTAGAAAGTTTCTTAAAATAGAAGTTTCTAGATTTGCGGGTTTTGGATTTTAAGAAATTTCTAAAGTTAGAAAGTTTCCGGTTTTAGAAAGTTTCCAATTTTAGAAAGTTTCCAAAAATAGTAGGTTTCCAAAAATGGAAAGTTTCCCAAAATAGTAATCTTCTATTTTGGGAATGAAATTTTAATAAACCTACGAACCTCAAATAATATCAAGCGTTGGATGTCTTGTCCAGACTATGTCAGCTGTCGAAGCCCATTCAATTGTATTCATGGCCTTACAGTGTGAGGGTGTCTACTTTTGCGTGGATAAGACGGTTTGTGATTCATAAATGTCATTGGGAGTCCCAGACATTAATGATTACATGACTGTATAGTCTGGTTTTCTTGACTAGGCCATCGGGAGTCCCGGGCCTTGAGACATCAGAGTGGATTGGGCCTCGGGCCCAGATTCACAACCAAGAGTTATATCACGGATATAATTAGCCGACATAGGGCTTACCGATATAAGCTAAGGTTGGGTGATGGCCAGTGGCCCACTTTGATCTTAGTTATATGTGGATCTTGGAATCATTATATTCTATTGAGGGTAACTTATGTTATTGAATATAATGCGTGATTAATCATATTAAGTATAATACAAGATTAATCATATTGAACATATTAACTAAAATCCTTTTATCTTAATTTTCAGTTATGACTAGCACAAACAATCAAAACACTTTCTCGATCCGGTCTGTCCTTGAGATGGACAAGCTGAACGGATCAAATTTCTTGACTTGGTCGCGGAACCTGAGGCTAGTTCTCAGACAGGAGAGAAAGGACTATGTCCTTGAGAGAGCTCTCCCCGTGAGGATCGGGTCCAATGCTTCTCATGCAGTATATGATGCTTGGAATAAGCATTATAATGATGCGGTAGATGTGCGTGGTCTGATATTGGCTACCATGGACTCAGACTTGCGAAATCAATATGAGAACATGGAGTCGCCAATAGAGATGATCAGCAGCCTGAAATTGAAATTTCAGGAGCAGATAAGAGTGGAGAGATACCGGTTGGTTAAGTCTATCACTAGCTGCAAGCTACCAAATGATCATCCAGTGAGTCCTCATGTCAGTAAAATGATGGGTTACATTGATAACCTGAGGAAACTGGATTATCCAGTTAGCCAAGAATTGGCAACTGAGATCATTCTGCAGTCACTGCCGTCAAGCTATGATAAGTTCAGAAGGAACTATATCAAGTAAGGCTTAACGAAGACGCTGACTGAACTGCATGATATGCTCAAGACAGTTGAGCCAAACGTGAAGAGTACCCTGAATAATCTCATGAATGAGAAGGGTAGGTTTAATAAACCTAATGCTGACAAGGGTGAAGGCAAAGTTGTCCAGATTTTGAATCATGGCAAGCGTGTGTCTTCTGAGCCCGAGTCAGATACCTCTTACGTTGGTAAGTGCTGCTACTGTAAGGAGACAGGGCATTGGAAGAGAGATTGCATTAAATTCATGGAAGATGATGAGGAGTTGAAGTTGATGTATGCGACTACTTCCTCAGGTATTCATGTTATTACTTCAAGTTCTACCTTAAAGGTATTGGATACTGGTTGTGGCACTGATATTTGTGATAATATGCAGAGCCTAAGCAACAGTAGAACGTTGAAGGAAGGACAAGTGGATCTACATGTCTGGAAGGAGCTATGGACGCTGCCTCAGCCGTAGGATTTTCACTTATAGATGCCTTCGAGGCTTGGTTTTATTAAGTAATTGCTACAATGTACCTGCTTTAAGCAGAGTTGTCTTTCATTTTCTTGTAAGAATTTGAATGTTTTTCATTTTGATAAAAGACAAGTTTTGTTCTTTTGATCTTAATGAAATATTAATTGTAGCACCCTATTCAAGGAATGGGTTTTATATCTTAAACCAAAGAGTGCCTAAATGTAACATAAATACCGAATTGGTTTAAATCTGATGAATTAAACCTGATTTTTCTTGGCATAAAAGTCTTAGTCACATAGAGTAAGTCGGATTCAGAAATCCCATAGTTATGGACTGTTGGGCTCATTTGATACATATATCTTATGAGACTTGAATTCTGCTTACTGGACCAAAAGGCAAAGGGCCTATCTTAGCCGAGCTAGAGAAAGGCCCAAAGGCTTATTGGACCTGGAACATACTCATGTATGTGGCCCAATGAGCAGTAATGCCAGAGAAAATTTCCTGTACTTCATTGTCTCTACTGATTACTTCAGTGAGTGTGACTGTGTTCATTTGATGAGACACAAGTCGGAATTCTTTGACATGGTCGAAAGAGTTCCAGAATGAAGTATAGGATCTGAATGACAGAAGTATTAAGACTCTGGATCAGATCACGAGTGAGAATACTTAAGTCATTGATTGTATGATCATCTGAATGAGTGTGAAATCGTTTCACAGCTCATTTCTCCTGAAAACCTGAAGGTGTTTCTGTGAGAAAGAATCAGATCTTATTAGAAATGATTAAAGATGAGTCACACGAATCTTCCATGATATTATTTAAGAATAACGCTCTAGAAATATCTAAGTTTACGCAGAAATAGTTCCACCAATATCAGTTGAAAGACACCACGTAAATGTGGATTGGAATCGATCCAAATTCGTCTTTACTGAGTATTTGTAGTTGAGCTACTTCGCTGGTTGTCCTAGGGAAACCAAGGCTTGTTATCTTTTACGTCCATTCTGTTTTTCAAGAAGGGAAGTTTATTTCCAAGAAGAACAGTGGGAGTAAAAGTATGACTCGAAGAAATTCGACAAATACAGGTGGCTGCTCAACCTGTTGAAGGAGAGCAGCGGAAGGGTTTACAGATTTCTGTAGAATCTACACCTGTGGAGCCTGAAGTTCGCAAACATGAATGAATCAGTCACTAATCCGAGAGTGATTTCTCGTCATTAGTTGAACCTGATGATCATTGAAAATTCGCATGATCTGATGATCATTGAAAGCGACGAATCTGCGAAATTCAAATAAGCGAAAGTGAGCCCGGACTCCGAAAATATACACTTTGTGTAAGTTAACTTCATCGATCCATTTATGGATGGAAGCAAACATATCGGAGTTGGAATCTTCGTTCTGTTGAAATAGTCAAGGTTTTGACTTGAACAGGAACGAAATGGAACTGTGCGTTTACTAATAGATAAGTGGGAGCAATATTGCATTTCTCATAATGTATGTCGATGACATACTGATTCTCGGATATAGCGTCCCAATGCTGCAGTCGGTAAAGGACTGGCTTGGGAGTTGGTTCTATGAGTGACATGGGTAAAACCACGTAGTTCTTGGATTTTGGATCTAAAGATAAAGATCCGAAAGAGCTGGTAGGACAAAGTCAGGATTCTTATCCCGACAAAGTCCTACACGTTTTCAGCATTCCAAGAAGGGTTTTATGCCAATGTCACATGGCATTACGTTAAGCAAGACACAGTGTCCTACGATAACTGCTGAGCTTAAATGCATGGATAAGATTCCATATGCGTCGGCAATTGGATCTATCATGTATGCCATGAAACGTACTTGTTTGATGTTGCTTTAATGTTAAGCAAGACAAGTAAAGACCAGTCAAATCCAGCAAAGAATCACTGGATTGCCGTAAAGAATGTCCTAAAGTATTTGAGAAATACTTAGGATAAGTTCTTGATTTACGGAGAAAGTGAGGTGCTACAAGTCGGTAGAGTCTGAAAGGCAAGTTTCCAATAGACAAAGATGATTTCCGGTCACAGTCCGGTTATATCTTGTGTCTATCTGGCGGTGCAAGGCACTGTTGCTGACTCCATGACTTAAGCTGAACATTTCGCAGCTTGGGAAGCGGCGAAAGAGGTTGTTTGGAAAGAAGAGTTCGTCACTGAACTTGATGTGATTCCCAGCATAGATGAGACTAGCTGCACATCAGAGGTCCAAACACCTTGAGGATAGGTATAACCTATTCCGTGAGATAAATGACAGAGAAGTTAAGTAGATCAGCAAGTTTCAACGAATGAGAACGTTGCTAATCTATTAACGAAGCCACTCCTTAGGCCTAAGCACGAGTCGCGGACTGTTGCTGTAGGATAAGTGAAATTAAGATGTAGTCTTAATTTCAGTGGGAGTTAATAAAGGGCTTTATTTAGTTTTTGATATGTTCTTGTAAAACATTTTATGTTTAATGAAATTATTATTTCAAGATTATTTTAACTGTGATGAAATAATCGTTCCAAAGTGATATAAACCATTTTATAGGTCATCGAAGTAAGTGACTTGATCTTGAGTCATCAAAGTCATTTAGCTTGATCATGAGACCCTATATTTGATAGATGGCTTATATCATTCAGTCCCTAGTCGAAGGTTGTTGAAATTGGAACACCAACAACCGTGTGAGACTAGATTGGTATGTGACTTATGACAAAGTCTCAGTGTGTCATAGATGCGAGGCATCAAAGTCAGTACATAGGTGTATGTGGGGTACATACGACCGGACTAGACCCGCTTATAAGAACTCTTCAGGATATTTATATCTGTGTCATAAGAGATTCTTACTACGACTATATAGTATAGTCCTTAGACCTGAGTTCGCATGCATGTGACTACACATGAACTGATGCGCTTTGATCATTGTCTAACGCTGTCGTTATGCGATAGCTATAAGGACCTTGTTTGGGTGTATTACGAAATGAGTAGTTTACAGTGATGGAACAAGACGGGATTTGTCCCTCCAATATAAATGGAGTGAATATCTCTAGGCCAATCGGAGATTTGAATACTGGAAAATGCATGGCCATGCTCAAACGGACTTTCCCGAGTCGTTTGGATTGTCAGTATCAAATCAGAGTCCGATGAACAAGATTAGGCTTTATAAGGATGACACTAATCTTGCCTTATGACTAATCGAGATATTGAGACAAAAGGATTATGAATACAGAGATTCCAGTACAAGTGGGAGATTGTTGGAATTGTGTCCAGTAATCTCGGTACTGTCTCTAGAAAGTAAGAGTATGTCAATGATCAGACATAAGTCATATAATGCTGGGGGTCATGATGGCTTGCTAGAGTCCGCTCATGATCTATAAGTCTTGGACTTATTGCCTTTATTATATGATCCCATATGGGTCACACGCCTAAGCTAACGGGAAAATACGAAGGAACGGTTTAGCAGAAGTACGGTAAAAGTGCTAGGCATTTACTGTACTTAGAGAGTATAAAGGGCCTGATTAAATCCATGGGATTTAATCAGAACTGAGAATTGGGCCCAAAAGCCCATGAGAACTAAAGGGAGTTTTAATGAATAAAACTTGACCTAAAGCTCTCTAATTCTTTTCAGCTCCTGCGCCTCTTTTCTCTCTGTCTGCGGCCTCTCTCTGCTCGGTCTAGCAGCCAAATTCCCGGTGTGCGTGTGTGAGCCTTTGGAGGATCCATCCCTTGGTGGTTCTGCTGATCTCTGACCTGTTCTATCTCTTTCCGCTGCATAAACAGGTAAAAGGTGAGATCTACATTGTTTCTATTCAAGAGAACCTAGATCTGGCATGTTTAGGATCTATTAATCTGATGAATTGAATCAGGATTAACACCAAAAGATCCTACAACTCCTTAGGTGAGACCGCACTTAAATACTTGCAGAAGTCAGTAGGGTGAATTTGAATGCGTGAATGTGATTGTGGAGTTTACTTAGGACAGTTGGTAAGTGTGGGGGAAGTATATGTTGGTCTTGATATCTTGCAGTTGATTCTTTCAGTGGTTTACTAAGGGGAATCTGAGTGTTGTTGCTTCTAGGACAAAAGAGTTTCTGAAAGTTTTCAAACCTCTTCACCATGTCTAGTTCTTTGTTTTGCTTGAGGACAAGCAAAGGCTAAGTGTGGGGGAGTTGATATATCATGGTTTTTACCGGTTTTATGCCATGATATAAGTCTGTTTTAGTGTCTTTTGGGGTTCCTTTAGAGTCTTTTGCAGGTCTTATTAGGTACACGTACGTTTGGAGCAGAAGTGAAGATTTTGGAGCTATTTGGTGCACTTTGGAGATTTGACCCGAGAGGTTGTGTTCACTGTCCAGATTTGAGATATGTGTCCGATGCACAGCGAGTTGGGCCAGATTCTCGGCGGTTTAATGAAGAATGCTAATATTGCAAAGATGCCCAGAAGTTCCAGATATTTACACAGAAGCCCCAAGTCGTGTTTTAGCTATTTAATTAGGTTTTTAACTTCAGTTTTACATACACTATCATAACTTAGAGCAGAGAGTTGTTAGAGCTTTTGGGGCTGATCTGATCCTGTACTACACTTTGTTTTGGAGAAGTTTTCGAACCCCTTTATTATTCTAATCTCTTTTATGATTTCTATTAATTCATTGATTATGTTTACATCATCTATGTCTGAGTAGTTTCATAGTTAGGTTTAGGGTTTCTCATAAGGATTTCATGACTTGCTAGATATAATTAATTCAGTTAAGGATTCACATCAATAGATGTTCTTCAAACTAAATTGTGTTTAATGCTAGTTCTAACCTGATCAATTAGAATCTAGATCTTAGGTTGCTAAATACGACAAGACAGTGTTGTTTAGAATCTGAACTATTTAGATTGAGCAATTTAATTACTCGCAAAGGAATTTGGTTTAATTAGATTGTGAACATATCGAACTTGGAATTAAAGCTGGTTTAATCTGTTAGTAATTGCAAAGGAATTTGGATTGCTGCACTTAGACTTAGAGAATTCTCGCAATGACAGTTGGTTAATTCTATATCTGTATTTGAGTTCTAGAATAGCTCTTAATTAGATCCCGATTGATTGATTAGCTTATGTTCCTGATTTCCTGAGAACTCCCTAGACTTAACGCTTCGCCTCCTTGCTCACAAACTCACCTGATTTACTTTCTTGCTTTGCTTTTTAGTTTCTAATCATATTTGCTTTCTCCTAGTTTAATCTTTTATGTTCTAAATCTATCATTGCCTAGAGTCCTCGTGGATTCGATACCCTAAGTACTACATTGATATTACTGTGCACTTGCAGTTAGTATAGGGATTAAAACTAGACCTATCAAGGCGCTAAGTCTAGGGCGTTCTCAGGAAATCAGACAAGCAGATAAATCATTCAGTCAGGATCTAATTAAACTCAGTTCTAGAACTCAAACACAGATATAGAATTAACCAACTGTCGTTGCGAAAATTCTCTAAGTCTAAGTGCAGCAATCCAAATTCCTTTGCAATTACTAACAGATTAAACCAGCTTTAATTCCAAGTTCGATATGTTCACAATCTAATTAAACCAAATTCCTTTGCGAGTAATTAAATTGCTCATCTAGGTTCTTTCTAGCTAATTAACCAACTTTCGTTGTATCAATCAACCTAACATCATAAATCTGGGTAGCTAATTCAGATTAAGCAGTAAGAACAAACCTAGATGAAGAACTAACAGATATGAATCCCTACAGATTTATTAACCTATAATTCCATGAAATCCCTAATGAGAATCCCTAACCCTAACATGTAATCTACTCAGACATGTTCATCGAAACAGAAGACATCATGAATAGAAAACCAAATATTATAGAATCAAATAAAGAACTGGGGTTCAAAATCCTCTCTCTTTCGAGAGCATGATCAGCCCCTAACTCTCTCTGAAAATAAAATAAAGCGTAGCCTAAACAAGTGGCTAAAAACCCTAATATATAGTCTAAAACACGTCTGGGGGCCTTTTTGCAAGTCTGGGAAGTTTCTGGGCAAAAACTGTAATTTCTCTAAAATGCAGATTTTTGGGCGCAGAACTGCAACGACCATTGCAGAACTGCAACGACCGTTGCAAGGCGAAAACGCAGCTAGTGAACTCTGTGAAGTCTCTAAATAGTGCAGAATTTCTCCAAATGCTCCCAAAACGTCCAATTAGGCTCCAGATGTCATTAAACCTGTAAAACACCTGAAAAGACTCCAAAACACATAGAAAGACTCGATAACAAAGACATATACCATGGTTGAAATCCCTAAAATCCATGGTATATCACACCTTTAGTTTATTTGCTTACAACCACAACCTGCTACTTGTTTACTTTCTTGCTTGCTCTTTTTAGTTATTCAATACAATTTGCTTTTTGCTTTCTCCTAGTTTTAATCTCTTTAAGTTCTTAATCCTATCATTGCCTAGAGTCCTCGTGGATTCGATCCCTAAGTTCTACATTGATATACTGTGCACTTGCAGTTAGTATAGGGTAAAACTTTAGACCTATCACTTTTGTGATTCTAGTTCAAGAACGCTAATAGATTGAATCATGATTGTTTGTTATCTAATATCATGATTTCCTGAGAACTTCCTGAAACCTGACGCTTCGCTAATTGCCTACACTCGCCTCATTGCACTCGTTTACTTTCTCCTTGTTTACTGCCTTACAATCTGCTTCGCTTAGCGTAATTCAACTACTCATAATCTATCGCGTGAATCTTGAGTTCTTGTGGATACGATACCCTGAAATACTACATTCGCATAACTGTGCACTTGCAGTAGAATAGGGATATAACTTTGACTCTATCAAGTTTTTGGCGCCGTTGTCGGGGACTCATTTGAGTTCGCCGATAGATTCAGTATTAGAATTTAGACTAAGTATTTTTAATTTTTCTTGTTTTACTCACGTTCTTGTTTGTTTGGTGTTGCAGGAATCGTATAGTGTCGATCGACACTCTTCTTGAATCGATCGACACCGGACGCGACCAGAGATACCAAGCGCTTGAACACTTAGCAGGATTCTTTCTATGGAACCTGTGATTCTGATTCACGGTGAGGACGGCACATTACGAGACCAGGAGGGTCATATATGCAACGCAAAAGGTCAGAAACTGGATGGGGAAGGAAACCCCATCGTGCCCGATGTTACCGTGGGAGCGGAACATGCACAACAGGAAGCTGGTCACAAGAAGACACTTGCTGACTATAACAGACCGAATCATATCTATGCTGATCGGTCTGCGATTCGACCACCTCCATTTACCAGAGCTGAATTTGAGCTGAAGCCAGAGTACCACGCACTGGTTGGGCAGCATCAGTTTCATGGTCTCTCTAGCGAGCATCCTATGGATCACATATAGACCTTCGAGGAATTGGCTAGTAGTATTAAAGCTGAGGGAGTCTCATTTGATTATCTTTTCTGCAAGCTCTTCTCATTCTCTCTTAATGGAGAAGCAGCTCACTGGTTGAAACAGCTACCACCAGGATCCTTGACCACTTGGGATGCGGTCATGAGGGGATTCCTTCGACACTTTTATGATGATGCTAGGTCCGATCAGTTTAAACAGGAGCTCTTGACCTTCAAGCATGGATCTACAAAGCCTTTTAAAACCGCTTGGGTGAGGTTTAAGAGGTACCAAAGAGATTGTCCACACCATGGTTTCTATGAGGTGCATTTGTTATGTATCTTTTTCAGAGGAGTTGATATGTGGTATCAGATGGCTCTGGATGCTGCAAGCAATGGGAACTTCTACACTAAGTCCCTAGAAGAAGCCAAGGAGCTGATTGATAACTTGGTCACTAGCAATAGTGTCAAAAATGCTTATATGGAGAGACTGAAGAATGATGGGAAAGCTGATAGCTCGCAGATAGCTGAGATGAGGGATAAGATTGATTATGTTCATAATCTTCTACATGGGAAGAAGAACATCCACTTTGCTGCAGACACAGAGACTTATGGACCAGTTGATGAGTTGAAGGATGTCAATTTTATTGCTGGAGTTGGTTATCAAAATCAGAGATATATAAATCAGCAAAGACAGACGTCTGGTTACACACCTTGACCTGACGCTTCGTTTGATTGTCTACAAAACCGCTTTATTTACTATTCTGCTCTGATTTACTGCTTTCAACTGCTTTACCTAGCTTAACCTGAAATTCTATAATCTATCGTAAGAATCTAGAGTCTCTGTGGATTTGATACCCTATATACTACTGGTTCACGTCTGTGCACTTGCAGTGTAGATCTAAGAATTAAAACCTGATCGTATCAAGTTTTTGGCGCCGTTGCCGGGGACTCTTTTGAGTCTTCGATAGATTTGAACTTAGGGTTTAGACTAGGTTTTTCGTTTTTGTTTTTGGTTACTAATTTTTCTTTTTCTTGCGTTTCAGGTACGCCTGTAATCGCACTGCATCGATTGACACCTTTCGCGAAAGCACTAAAAAGACTAAGAGATCCGTAAGGATGATGTATCGGAATGGTTTTTTCAGCTCAGGGATTGATAGCTCGCAGATAGCTGGGCTGAAGAACAAAGTTGACTCTCTGCATAGTCTTCTACTTGGAAAGTATGCGCAAGAAGCTATCAACTACGTTGGAGGGACTGGATTCTACAATCAGGAATCTGCTTTTCAGAACCCTTCCAGCAACAGAGTAACTCCTTCTCGAGGAACTATGGTGTTTCTTCTTATCAAGCACTACCTGCACCTACACATAAGAGCAGATTGGAAGCCATGATGGAGCAGTTTCTTGAGGGACAACAACAGATAACTGTGTCCTTCAACTCAAAGATAGATGCATTGTATGAAGATCTGAATGAGAAGTTTGAATCTTTGAGCACACATGTGAAGAAGCTAGATGTCCAAGTTCAAAAAACAGCTGGAGCAATACAAAGGCAAAATGAAGCTGGGAAAGCTGAACAGAAGCAATACGTTAATGCTGTGATCACAGGAGATGAGATTGACTTGCTAGGAGAAGAAGAGAGCATAATCTCGGATTTTCTGGGTGAATTCTGTCTGTCTGAGACAAGCATCGATCGACACAACTCGTGCATCGATCGACACAGTCCCGATAAGTCTGATGGAATTGCTAGAAACCGCCTTGTGTCGATCGACAAACATCTTGCATCGATCAACACAAATCGCAGACGGGACCAGAAACCTGCAACAGTCCCTGAACGAGTCTATAAGTCCTCTGTGCCATATCCTAAGGTTCCTAAACTGTCTAAACAGGAGCTAGAAGTGGCTAACTGCATGAAAGTGATGGAAAAGAAGCTGGTTCAGATTACAGAAAAGATACCAGACCCATGAGTTTTTGTGCTCGACTGTTCCATATCTAAGGACAGATTCAAGCGTTCTCTGTGTGACTTAGGATCTTGTGTGAATCTCATGCCATACTCTGTGGCTGAGAGATTGGGAATGATGGAATTCCAGCCTACTAGAATCTCTCTTATCCTAGCTGATCGATCAAAAAGGTACCCGGAAGGAGTTCTTGAGGATGTTCCTGTCAGAATTGGAAACTACTTGATTCCAACGGACTTTGTAGTGCTGGAGTATAACATTGAGCCAGATGATCCTTTGTTACTTGGTATACCTTTCTTAGCTACTGCTAGAGCTGTGATTAATGTGAGGCATGGACTGATTGATCTCCACATGGGAGATGATCCATTGCGGTTCAAGATGGATAAGCTGCAGAAATCCACCATTGATGGACAGAGCTTCAGTGTTGTAGTAGAACCAGAGAGTCCGATTGGAGAGAAGAAGATGGCGGTTCCTCTTGAACCTGCTCTAACATCTCCAGTGCCTGCAACTGCTCATAAGCAGAAAGCTCCAGACATCTCATTTCCACCAAAGGTAAGGCATGAATCATCTAAGCTTAAACCTCCTAACCGCATTGCCTTGAATGCAGGAAAACGCAGAATCCCACCCAAGCTTTGCTCCCGCCCTGGTTCTACTCCTTCGTTCCTTAGAAAATCTAATGATCCGAAAGCTTATACGCCACCTTGGATGAAGAGACATTCACAGAGACACTCAAAGTCCGATCTCCTTTCCATAGTTAAGCTATTGACTTTAAACAAGCGCTGACTGGGAGGCAACCCCTTGTTAGGTTCGTTTTTCTTTTCATTTTTCGTTTTGATTTGGTGTTTTTGATTTTTCTGTTTTGGTGTGTTCAAAGGCGTTAGAAACAGGCATAATCACATTGCATCGATCGACACACCTAGTGCATCGGTCGGCACAAATGCGATTTACGGTTTGCCGATTCAATTAAGGTTCAGACACCGGTTATCTACTTAACCGTGGGCATAATCGCCTTGCATCGATCGACACCCTAGTGGCATCGATCGACACAGGCCGACGTCAGGTAAGTGTTCTGCCCCTTTTTCGATTTGTTTTCATTCCGATTTTTCTTCTCACCGAGCCTAGGCTTGACACCACTGGGGACAGTGTGTTTCAAGTGTGCGGGATGTAGCTACTGACGCACGCTTTTTGTTTTCTTAGAGTCAGTCAAAAATTTGTTTTATTGAGTCAAAATTGTGTAGGAAACAAGGACTTTTTGAGGAGATTACCACACTTGCACGAACCTAAGTGACCAGTGGATGAGTTGCAGATGATCTATGACTATTAGAAAACCCAACACATACCAGCCTATAGAGGCACCCATATCACTTCAGGTATTCAGAGAATCCATTACTTGACTTCACCTTTAACTTGACTTAATTTTCTCTCCTATGGGCTTGGTATACTTCGAGTCGGATTCCTCTGTTGGTTCTGGCACAACTTGTAAACCTGTCTGGTTATGGTTCCCTTCTCCCCATCCTTGAAAGTAAAAAAAAAAAAGAGTGATAAACTGAGGATAAGCTAGTAGCTTCGAAGTGGTCACATGAGTGGTAGAGACCCCTATTACCTCATGTGCATCCATGGAAATGTGTCCAAAGTACACCCCATAACGGGAAGAGCACTGATAAAAAAAAAATGATACCCAGTGGGGAAAAATCAGTGCTAAGGAAGGGAAAAGAGAAGAAAGGAACCAGAAGCAACAACTGAGTGGTCAGATGCTAACTGAGTAAGAGTCCATGTGTTCTTCGATCGATACCCCATAGGTGAGACCGCACTTAATAGCTTATAGAAGTCAGTATGGTGAATTTGAATGCTTTGAATGTGATTGTGGAGTTTACTCAGGATAGTTGATAAGTGTGGGGGGAAGTAAATGTTGGTCTTGATGTTTGCAGGTTCATTTTTATGTGGCTTACTAAGGGGAATCTGAGTGTGGTGCTCCTACGATGAAACGAGATTCTGAAGTTTTCAAACTTCTTTTCCTGATCTTGGTCTTCTGTTTGCTTGAGGGCAAGCAAAAGCTAAGTGTGGGGGAGTTGATATACCATGGATTTTAGAGCTTTTGACCATGGTATATGTCTTTGTTATCGAGTCTTTCTATGTGTTTTGGAGTCTTTTCAGGTGTTTTACAGGTTTAAGGAAACTTGAAGCCTAATTGGACGTTTTGGAAGCATTTGGGTCAATTCTGCGCTATTTAGAGATCCTACAGAGTTCACTGGCTGCGAAATCGCCTTGCAATGGTCGATGCAGTATGTACATCGATCGATGCAAGGTGATTCCAGGGTTCTGCGCACAAAATCCAGAAATTATAGTTTTTGCCCTGAAATTTCCTAGATTTGCAAAAAGGCCCCAGCCGAGTTTAGATCATTATATTAGGGTTTTTAGCCACTTGTTTAGGCTACGCTTTCAGACTTCAGTTTTATTATTTTTCAGAGAGAGAGATTTGGAACTCATATTCATTGTTTCTCTTTTATGATATTTGGTTTTCTATTCATCATGTCTTTTGCTTCAATTGCCATGTCTGAGTAGTTTACTAGCTAGGTTTAGGGATTCTCACATGGGATTTCATGGAATTACAGGTTAATCAATTTGTAGGGATTCATATCTGCTAGTTCTTCATCTAGGGTTGTTCTTAATGCTTGATTTGAATTGGCCACTTAGATTATTGATGTTAGGTTGATTTCTGCAACGAAAGTTGATTAATTGACTAGAAAGAACTTAGATGAGCAATTTGACTATTCGCAAAGAAATTTGGTTTAGGAGGATTGTGAACGAAAGAACTTGAGATTAATGCTTGTTTAGAACTCTAGGATTCGCAACGAAAGTTGGCTTGCTAGGTTGTTAGACATAGATAATATTCGAAACGAAAGTTGGTCTGTTATAATTCTGTGATTCTTGTTCTAGAACAGTTCTTAATTAGTTCTCGATTGATTGATTAGCCTATGTTCCTGATTTCCTGAGAACTTCCTTGACCTGACGTTTCGTTTGATTGTCTACAAAACCGCTTTATTTACTATTCTGCTCTGATTTACTGCTTTCTACTGCTTTACCTAGCTTAACCTGCAATTCTATAATCTATCGTAAGAATCTAGAGTCTCTGTGGATTCAATACCCTATATACTACTGGTTCACGTCTGTGCACTTTCAGTGTAGATCTAGGGATTAAAACCTGATCGTATCAGCCAGCAATGGCAATTTCAATACAAGGACTCCTGAACAGGCTAGGACTCTGATTGATAACTTGGTGAGCAGTAATAGCACCAAGATTGCTGATAGGAGAAGGAAAGAGTCTGGTGGGAAGATAGATAATCTGGAGATTGCTGATATCAGGAATAAGCTAGACACTGTTCACAGTTTGTTGACTGCAAAGAAGGCTGTCCACTTTGCTCAGGATGTTGAGGTATTTGCGGCTGAAGAAGATTACCAGGAAGAGGATGTGAACTACATCAGTGGCTCTGGATTTCAAGGAAACATGTTTGGAAATCACCAAGATAACAAGTTCTTTAATGGTGGATAAAAGAGTTCTTTCACAAGCAACCAGAACTCTTCTGGATATGGACATACTGCTGGTTATCAGAAACCTTTTCAGCAAGGTAATTCTTATCAGAGGACTTATGGATCATCCTCATATCAAGCACCTCCTGCTGCTAGTGCTCATGAGAGCAAGATGGAAGCAATGATGGAACAGTTGCTGGAGGGTCAGACAAAGACTGCTGTGGACTTCAACAAGAAGTGGATGCTGTGTATGAAGATCTTAATGGGAAGTTTGAATCCTTGAGCACACATGTGAGGAAGCTTGATGCTCAGGTTGCGCAGAATGCTGGGTCTGCTAAGAGGCCAGATGGATCTCTTCCAGGACGAACTGATGCTAATCCTAAGTACCAGTGCAATGCAGTGACATTGAGAAGTGGTAAGGAGCTGTATCCTGCCCAGAAAAAGCAGTTGAGTTTAGAAGAAATCTTGGAAATTGAAGAGATGGAAGATGAGATCCGCGGATTTCGCAATGCATCGACCGACGCACCCGTGCAACGATCGACGCAAGGTGAAAATGATGATGCTGATCCTAAGCTCGACACAGAGGTCGTGAAGAAATCACCTAGCATCGATCGACACACATCTGATGTCGATCGACGCAAAGCGACAGCCAAGAAATCAAACACAGAAAAGTTGCAGAAAGCTGACGAGAGGATCTACAAGCCTAAGGTTCCCTTTCCCAAGAACCCAGGAAGTCTAAGAATGAGAAACAACTAGCTAAATGCAAAGCAATGTTGCAGAAGGTGTTGATTGAAGTGCCTTTGATTGATTCTCTAAGGAATACTCCCGTGATGAGAAGGTGTCTTAAAGATCTTCTTGCTGGTAACTTGACTGATGAGGAGAGTGTACTTATGATCTCAGAGGTATGTAGCGCAGTGATTCAAGGTAGAATTCCTGAGAAGTTGAAAGATCCAGGAAGCTTTGTGTTGGATTGTGGTATCTACAAGGACAGATTTGAGAGATCTATGTGTGATCTTGGTTCTAGTGTGAACCTTATGCCTTTCTCTGTTTCTAAGTGACTTGCCTGCCTACTAGGATCTCATTAGTCTTAGCGGATAGAACAGTCAGAATTCCTGAAGGAATATTGGAAGATGTGCCTATAATGATTGGCCAATGTGTGATTCCTCCTGATTTTGCGGTTCTGCAGTATGGAGAGGAATCAAAGGATCCACTGATTTTGGGAAGGCATTTCTTGGCTACTGCTGGTGCGATGATTGACTGCCAGAGAGGTAAGATAATTCTGAATGTGGGTGATCTGAAGATGAGCTTTGATATGGAAAAACTGGTGAAGAGACCAACCATCGACGGACAAACCTTTTATGTGGATACACTCAGTGATTTGGCTGCGGATTACTTTCATAAGACACATGCTGAGGATCCGCTAGAGAGAGCTTTACTGAGCTCTATAATGGAGCTGGAGCATCTGCAAGACGATCCCGCAATATGCTATGCGAGGCTAATGGATTCTGCTGAGCAAGTGATGCAGGTAGATGTGTCTGACGCGACACTGCATCGATTGACACACCCTGTGCAACGATCGTTGCAAGTCGTCAGTGACTGGGCAGAGGAAAAAGCCCCGAAAATTGAGCTGAAACAACTTCCATCCGGGCTAAGGTACACGTTTCTTGGACCTAATTCGACATATCTAGTGATTGTTAATGCTAGTTTGAACAACGCAGAGCTCACTTTACTGCTAAGCAAGCTGTGCATGCATCGCAAGGCTCTTGGCTATTCTCTTGATGACATTTCAGGTATCTCTCCGGAGCTGTGTATGCATCGGATACATCTTGAGGACGAGTCTAAGACATCTATTGAGCATCAGAGAAGGCTGAATCCTAATCTTAAGGATGTGGTAAAGAAAGAGATCATGAAGCTCCTAGATGCTGGGATCATCTATCCGATTTTAGACAGCGATTGGGTTAGTCCAGTCCATGTAGTGCCTAAGAAAGGTGGAGTTACAGTAGTGAAGAATGAGAAGAACGAGCTGATTCCTACAAGGACTGTGACTGGACACTGGATGTGCATAGATTACAGAAAGCTCAATGCTGCGACAAGGAAGGATCATTTCCCTTTACCTTTAATTGATCAGATGGTGGAGATGTTAGCGAATCATTCTTACTATTGCTTCCTCGATGGGTACTCAAGCTTCTTTCAGATTCCCATCTATCCAGAGGATCAGGGAAAGACTACTTTTACTTGTCCATATGGCACATTTGCATACCGCAGGATGCCTTTTGGAATTTGTAATGCACTGACATGATGCATGATGTCCATCTTCACTGACATGATTGAGGACTTTATGGAGGTGTTTATGGATGACTTTTCAGTCTACGGTTCATCCTATCATGAGTGCTTGGATAATCTGTGCAAAGTGCTAACTAGATGTGAGGAGAAGAACTTGGTTCTTAATTGGGAGAAGTGCCATTTCATGGTCAGAGATGGAATTGTTCTTGGACATAAAGTGTCTGAAGCAGGAATTGAAGTAGACTGCGCTAAGATTGAGGTTATGACCAGCCTTCAGGCGCCTGATTCAGTGAAGTCTGTAAGGAGTTTTCTTGGACATACTGGGTTCTATAGAAGATTCATCAAGGATTTCAGTAAGATAGCCAGACCACTAACTGCTTTGTTGTGTAAGGATACCAAGTTTGAGTTCACTGCAGATTGTCAGACTGCATTTGAACAGATCAAGCAAGCATTAATGAGTGCTCCTATAGTACAACCACCAGATTGGGATCTACCTTTTGAGGTAATGTGCGATGCGAGTGATTATGTTGTAGGAGCGGTTCTGGGGCTGAAGAAGGATAAGAAACTTCATGCCATTTACTATTCTAGCAAGACATTAGATGATGCGCAGAGAAACTATGCCACCACGGAGAAGGAGTTGTTGGCAATTGTCTTTGCTTTTGAGAAGTTTCGGTCCTATCTTGTTGGTTCTAAACTGATTGTACACACTGATCATTCAGCTCTGAAGTATCTGATGCAGAAGAAAGATGCTAAACCGAGATTGTTGAGATGGATTCTGTTGCTTCAAGAGTATGATATTGAGGTGAAAGACAAGAAGGGAGTAGAAAACAGAGTTGCTGACCATATGTCAAGGATTATAGTTGAAGAAGATGTCCCCATTGATGATTTCTTGCATGAGGAGAACGTCAATATGATCGAGACAGCGTTTATGACGGATTTGGACAGGAAGAAGCAGAACTATCGGATTTATCGCAGTGCGTCAATCGATGCCACTTCGGCAGCGATCGATGCAAGTATCAGGGATGCAACGATAGACGCGGACCTGTGCGTCGGTCGATGCAAATTGCCTACGAACCCAGATTCCTTTAAGGGTCAAATTGAGTACTTGAATCTCAAACTTTGTGCTGTTACGACTACGGTTACACCCTGGTTTGCGGATATTGCTAATTACCTGGCTGCAGAGACTGAACCAGATGAGTTGAAGGGATATGCTAAGAAGAAGTTCTTCCGAGAGCTCAGACGATACTATTGGGATGAGCCTTATCTCTACAAGCACTGTTCGGATGGTCTTTATAGGAGATGCGTTGCTGAATCAGAGGTTCCAGATATCTTATTCCACTGTCATGGATCAGATTATGCTGGACATTTTGCTACTTTTAAGACTGTGTCTAAGGTTCTGCAAGCAGATTTCTGGCGGCCTACGATGTTTAGAGACGCTCATTCTTTTGTCTCTCAGTGTGATGCCTGTCAGAGAAAGTAGGAAATCAGTAAGAAGCATGATATCCCTCAGAACTTCATTCTCGAGGTTGAGATTTTCGATTGTTGGGGCATTGATTTCATGGGTCCTTTTCCCTCATCTCATGGGAATAAGTTCATTTTTGTTGCTGTGGACTATGTGTCTAAGTGGGTGGAAGCGATAGCCAGTCCAACAAATGACTCTTCGGTGGTTCTTAAGCTATTTAAGACCATCATTTTCCCTAGATTTGGAATACCTCGGATAGTGATTAGTGATGGAGGATCTCATTTCATTAATAAGGTCTTCGAGAAGCTGCTACAGAAGCATGGAGTTCATCACCGAGTTGCTACTCCTTATCACCCTCAGACTAGTGGGCAGGTCGAGGTTTCTAACAGACAAATCAAGGAGATCTTGGAGAAGACAGTTGGGAAGACAAGGAAGGATTGGACAGCAAAGCTGGATGATGCACTATGGGCTTACCGGACTGCATTCAAGACGCCACTTGGGACTACTCCATTTCATCTACTGTATGGAAAAGCATGTCATCTGCCAGTAGAGCTTGAGCACAAGGCAGCATGGGCTGTGAAGCAGATGAATTTCGATCTTAAGTCTTCTGCAGAAAGGAGATTGGTGCAGCTTAATGAGTTGGATGAGATTAGGCATTTTGCTTACGAGAACTCAAAGCTGTACAAGGAGAGGACTAAAGCTTATCATGACAAGAAGATTGTCTCTAGACAATTTGAGCCTAATGATTAGGTACTTTTGTATAACTCTCGTTTGCAATTGTTTCCAGGTAAGCTGAAATCAAGGTGGTCTGGTCCATTCACGATCAAGGAGGTACGTCCTTATGGAGCTGTCGTTCTAATCAGCCAGGAAGGTAAGGAATTCACTGTAAATGGACAGAAGGTGAAGCATTATTGGGCTAAGGCCGAGATTCCGAGAGGTCAGATTCTGCCTCTGGATGATGCACCCTCTGCCTGATTCAGCTGAAACGTCAAGCTAATGACGTTAAAAGAGCGCTGAGTGGGAGGCAACCCACTATTAGGTTCGTTTTTCTTTTCATTTTTTGTTTTGATTTGGTGTTTTTGATTTTCTGTTTTGGTGTGTTCAAAAGCTTGAGAAACGGGCAGAATCGCACTGCATCGATCGACACACATAGTGCATCGGTCGACACAGTTCCGATTTACAGTTTGCCGAGTCAATTGCGGTCTAGACACCGGTTATCTACGTAACCGCGGGCATAATCGCCATGCATCGATCGACACCCTTGTGGCATCGATCGACACAGGCCGACGACATGTAAGTGTTCTGACCCTTTTTCGGTTTGTTTTCATTCCGATTCTTCTTTTACCGATCGGCTTGACACCACTGGGGACAATGTGTTTCAAGTGTGGGGGAGGTGGTACTGACATTAATCTTTTTCTTTTCTTAGAGTCAGTTGTGTTTTTTGTGTCAGTTTTATCGAGTCAAAACAGTTTAAGTAGGAAACAATGAATTTTTGAGAATCCAACAACACCTGCAGGAACTTAAGTAACCATTGGGATGAGCTTGCAGGATCAATCTATGACTATTAGAAAACCCAATGCAGATCAGCCTACTGAGGATACCCATATCAATTCAGGTATTCAGAGGATCCTTTACTGATTTCTCCCCTAATTTTGAATTAATTTTCTCACCTAAGGGCTTGCTATACCTCGAGTCGGATTCCTCTGTTAGTTCTGACACAGCTTGTAAACCAGTCCAAGTAAGGTTCCCTTCTCCCCTTCCTTAAAGTAATAAAAAAGAGAATAATAAACTGAGCATGAGCTAGTAGCTCCGAAGTGGTCGCGGGAGTGGTAGAGACCCCTATTACCTCCGTGCATCCATGGAATGTGTTCAAAGTACACCCCATAACGGAGAGAGCACTGATAAAAAAAAAATGATACCCAATGGGGGAAAATCAGTTGCTAAGGAAGGGAAAAGAGAAGAAAGGAACCAGGAAAAGATAGTATGTTGGTCTAGAGCTAACAGAGTAAGAACCCATGTGCCCTTTGATCGATAATCCTTAGGAGAGACCGCACTTAATAGCTTATAGAAGCCAGTAGGGTAAATTTGAATGCTTTGGATTGATTGTGGAGTTTACTCAGGATAGTTGCTAAGTGTGGGGGAAGTATATGTTGGTCTTGATGTCTTGCAGGTGAATCTTTCATGTGGCTTACTAAGGGGAATATGAGTGTTGTGCTTCTAAGATGAAAAGAGTTTCTGAAAGTTTTCAAACTTATTCACCACAATATAGTTTTCTGTTTTGCTTGAGGGCAAGCAAAGGCTAAGTGTGGGGGAGTTGATATATCATGGTTTTTACATGTTTTAAGCCATCATATAAGTGTGTTTTAGAGTCTTTTGTCGTGTCTTTAGAGTCATTACAGGTGTTTATTAGGTACATGCACGTTTGGAGGATTATTGGAGATAATGGAGCATTTTGGGCAAGTTTTGGAGCTTAAGCCGAGAGATCTGATTTCACCAAGTCTGGACGACCAATGCATCGATCGATGCATCATTGGCATCGATCGACACACCTTTGCCCCAGAAAGTTCCAGTATTTGCAAAAAGACCCCAAGCGTGATTAAGAATTTATAATTATGTTTTTGGTGTTTTGTTTTACAGACGCATTCATACTATTAGCTTTTTAGAGAGAGAGACCGAGAGGCTGATCGTTCTTGTACTCCAGAGAGAAGACTGCGAACCTCTTTTACTCTTTCTCTTTTGATTTTATGATATCTATTATTTCATTGATTTGTGTTTCATCAATCATGTCTGAGTATATTCATAGTTAGGTTTAGGGATTCTCGTTAGGGTTTCTCATGACTTGCTAGATCAATTTATCAGTTAAGGAATTCATATCTTAGTTGTTCTTCAACCTAAGTTGTGCTTAATACTAGTTTCTAACCTGATCACTTAGAATCTAGACTTTAGGTTATTAAATTGACACGAAAGTGTGATTTAGAATCTGAACTATTTAAGTTGAGCAATTTAATTATCTGCAAAGAAATTTGGTTTAATTGAATTGTGAACAAATCAAACTTTCACTTAATGCTAGTTTAATCTGTTAGGAATTGCAAAGAAATTTGGGTTTCTGCTAATTAGACTTAGAGAAATCTCGCAACGAAAGTTGGTTAGTTCTATATCTGTGTTTGAGTTCTAGAACCGAACTTAATTTGATCCTGACTGATAGTTAATCTGCTTGTCTGATTTCCTGAGAACTCCCTAGACTTGACGCTTTTAGTACTTGCTTACAAAACCACTCTTGCTACTGATTTACTTTCTGCTTAGTTATTTATTTTCTGATTAGTCTCACCTAGCTTAATTTGACATTCTACTGGTTCATGTCTGTGCACTTGCAGTGTAGATCTATGGATTAAAACCTGATCGTATCAGATTGCTTGTGGCGGGATTTGATTCGGGGTTTTGATTGTTTTTCTCGGTTCGGCTTTGGCACCATTTTGTGTTTATGATTTAATTGTGTGTCTGAAATGGCGAATGTTTGTAAAACCCATTAAACGTTGTGCTCACGAATCCAGCCTCCAAATTTCCTCCAATCAGCTGTGGAACAACCTCTTCTTCATGCTGGACATGGATAGCATTGACATGTAGCTTTGGGTTCTGCTCAGTTCTCCCTGGAAGGAATCCATCATCTCTTTTCACAGCTGCCGCAGTCTAAGTACCTTGAACATCTAGCTGCTTCACATGAGTGTTCAGATATTCAAATTTCCCATTCAGATCTTCATACAAAGCATCCAGCTTCTTGTTGAAGTCCACAGTAGTCTTGGTCTGACCTTCCAGCACCCGCTCCAACATAGCTTCGATCTTGCTCTCATGAGCATTAGTAACAGGAGGTGCCTGATAAGAAAAAGCTTCATAGTTCCTTGTGAAGGAATTGTTCTGTTTTTGTCCTTCTGGCACCCGCTCCAACATAGCTTCGATCTTGCTCTCATGAGCATTAGTAACAGGAGGTGCTTGGTAAGAAGAAGCACCATACTTCCTTGATAAGGAACTGCTCTGTTGCTAGAAGGGCTCCTGAAAAGCAGACTTCTGACTGTAAAATCCACTCCCTCCAACGTAGTAGACAGCCCTTCCAAGTACAAGACTATGCAGAGAGTCAACTTGCTTCTTCAGCCCAGCTATCTGCGAGCTGTCAATCTCTGAGCTGAAAACAATCGGATTCATCATCCTCTCAGATATCCGAACCTTCCTGGTTGCTTCCGCGAAAGGTGTCGACCGACACTAGGTTGGTGTCGATCGACACTAAGTTCTCTTGGTCGAGTTTCCCTGCAGAAACAAGAAAAACGCGAATAAGAGATTAGTAACAAAGAAAAGAAAACACTTAGACTAAATTTTAGTAAAAAATGTATCGGCGAACTCAAAGAGTCCCCCGACAACGGCGCCAAAAACTTGATAGGTCAAGAATTATCCCTATTCTACTGTAAGTGCACAGTCAATGCAATTATAGTATAAAAGGTATCGAATCCCACAGAGACTCTCGGTCACACGATAGATTATGAGTAATTGAATTAAGCTAAGCGAAACAAAGTGAAAAAACAGTAAATAAGACAACAAGGTAAGCGAGTAAAGTGATCAATAGGCGATGGCGCTAGACTTAGGGAAGTTCTCAGGAATCATGCGATGCTAGATACTTAACTAACATGATTCAGATTAAGCACAGTTCAAGAACTAGAAACACAATTCTAAATAATCCAACTCTCGCTGCGACTATTTCTATGTCTAGCAACCTAGTGGTCCAAATCTCTTTGCGATCCTAGAGTCCTAAACAAGCATTAAGAACAGGTTCTATCGGTTCACAATTCTCCTAAACCAAATCTCTTTGCGTCTAGTAAAATTGCTCACTCTAAGTTTGGTTCAGATTATAACTCACACTCTCGTGCTATTGTCAATTATCTCAGATCTGATTATAACTCACACTCTCGTGCTATTGTCATAATTCAGTGTTAAGCACAACCTAGGTGATGAACGATAAGATAGTGAATCCTAATCAATCAGTTATCAAGCAAGCATAAAACCTTTGTGAGAATCCCTAAATATAACAAGAGAATTACTTAGACATATCAATCATAACAAAAGACAAAATCAAAGTAATAATCACATAAAACCAAAGGAATAAGGACAGGGGTTCGAAATCAAGTCTCTCTCGAGCACAAGACCAGGCCCAAATCTCCTAATCTCTCTAGAACAAAGTGTAGAATGAAACTTAGCCTAAACAGCGGCTGTAAAACCTAATAAATAGGTAAAACACGTTTTTGGGCTTTCTGGTAAATATGGTAATCATCTGGGCCTTATTGCAATTCCTCAAAAGTATCATTAACTCGCATAGAATTTCTGAATCGCGATCAGTGTCGATCGACACTAAGAGTAGTGTCGGTCGACACTCACTCCAAGTATGGACTCCGACTTCGTCTTTTCTGCACAGATTCCCAATAGGCTCGAAAATGCACCAATGTCTCCAATTAAGCTCCAAACGTGCATAAACCTGTAAAGGACACAAAAGACTACAAAAACACCTAAAAGACTCTAAGTAAAGACTTATATCATGGCCTGAAAACCAGTAAAAACCATGATATATCAACACCCCCACACTTAGCTCTTGCTTGCCCTCAAGCAAGTAAAGAACCAAAGTATAAGAAAAGAGGTTTGAAAACACAGAAACTCATTTCGTCCTAGGAAATTTCGCATTCACATTAACTTAGTAAGCCACTGAAAACTTTCCTATAGAACTCAAGACCACAATGTACTTCCCTCACACTAAGAAACTGTCCCAAGTAAACTCCACAATCAAGTTAGGACATTCAAGTTCACCACACTAGCCTCTGCATACAATTAGGTGCAGTCTCACATAGAGAGTATCGAATCAAAGGACACATGGACTCAACCTATTCAGTATCTGACCACCAAACTGTCGGTTTCTCGTTTCTTTCTTTTCCCTTTCTCCTTTAGCACTGATTTTTCTCCATTGGATATCATTTTATTTTTTCTATCAGTGCTCTTCCTTTTTTATTGGGGTTTAACTTTGGATCTTTCCATGGATACACAGGAGGTAATAGGGGTCTCTACCACTCTCGTGACCACTACGAAGCTACTAGCTTATCCTCGGTTTTTATCTCTTTTTTTTTTTACTTTCAAGGGAGGGGAAAATCAGAAACTATACTTTAGAACATGATCATAGGCTGTGCCAAACACATCAAAAGAATCCGACCCAAAGATTACCAAGCCCCTAAGCAAAAAATTAAAGTCAAGATTAAGTGTGAGACTAGTGATGGATCCTCTGAATACCTGGTTAGATATGTGTGTCCTTGTTAAGCTGATCTGTTTGGGGTTTTCTAACAGTCATAGAGGCTCTGCAAGTCTGTCCAATGGTCACTTTGTTCCTGTTCCAGCGAAAACTTTCCTCGAAAAATCATAGTTTCATACAAATTTTGACTCAATAAAACAATTTTGAAAACTAGTGAAAACATGGACTGACTCTCTAAGAAAACAAAACAAAAAGTGGTCAGTAACTACCTCCCCACACACTTAAACAACACTGTCCCCAGTGTTATCGCAGCTTGGGCTCGGGAGAACAAGGTATAACCAGCGAAAATTCAGAAAATCATAAACCTTACCTGCTAGCGTGGTCAGTGTCGACCGACACACAGCCAGTGTCGAACGACACGAGGCTTAGGTCGACACTAATCTGATCCAAATCGAGCGTCCTCGATTATGGTCCGTGTTTTCGAGTTTGGTGTCGACCGACACTGAAGGGTGTCGATCGAGACTACTGTCTGCAAACCAGTTCATCACGTTCTGAAACACCAAAAACCAGAAAAATCAAAGAAACAAAATCCCTAAACTAAAAAGAAAAGAACAACTGACCCAACAGTGGGTTGCCTCCCACTCAGCGCTTGTTTTTAGTCATTAGCTTGACTATGGGAAGAGATCAGACTCATGGGGGTTTCAACAGAGACTTGGAGTATCTCTGTGAATGTCTCTTCATCCAAGGTGGTGTATAGGCATTATGATCATGAGATCTCCCAACGAAAGAAGGAATAGATTCAGGGTGGGAGTGAATCTTGGGTGGGATAGATCGTTTTCCTGCATTCACATCAATGCGGTTAGGAGGATTGAGTTTAGAGGATGCATACCTTCGCTTTGGTCGATGTCTGATGTTTGGAGCTTTCTGCTTATGAGCAGTTGCAGGTTCTGAAGATGTTAGAGTAGATTCCTGAGGAACCATCATCTTCTTCTCTCCACTATCAGACAGTGTAGCCTCACAAATCTGAGCTTCTTGTTCCGGCTGAACATTGAAGGCTTGACCATCAATTGTGGGTTTTCGCAGCTTATCCATCTTGAATTGCAGAGGCTTATCTGCCAGGTGGAGATCAATCAGGCCATGCCTCACATCAATCACTGCTCCAGCTGTAGCTAAGAACGATCTGCCAAGTAGCAGAGGATCATCCGGTTCCATATCATATTTCAGCACCACAAAGTCTGTTGGAATCAAGTAGTTTCCAACTCTGATGTGGATGTCCTCTAGAACTCTTTCTGGGATCCTCTTCGATCGATCAGCTAGGATTAGAGAGATCCTAGTTTGCTGGAAGTTTGTCAATCCCAATCTCTCAGCCACAGAGTATGGCATGAGATTCACACTAGATCCCAAGTCACATAAGGAGTGCTTGAAGCTGTTCTCGAACATAGAGCAATCTAGTACAAAGACTCCTGGGTCTGGAAGCTTCTCTGGAATTTGATTCAGCACAGAACTGACTCGCTTAGGTACAGTCATCACCCCTTCTTTCAAATCTATATCAGTAGAGAACATCTTCTTCGCATTTCTCTGCACATAAGGGTGAACTCGCGAAGCATCAGCTGATGGAGTTTCATTCAGCTTCTTATCCATCACTACCATGCATTTGACTGCACTTTGTTCCTGTTTAGACCTTATAGGAACTCTTGGGAACTGTATAGGAGGTTTGTAGACCCTTTGCTTAGCAAAAACATCAGATTTGGGCGAAATCGGGCCTGCTCGACTGCAGCGTCGACCAACGCAGAGGTGGTGTCGGTCGACATTGAATTGGTGTCGACCTTCAGTGTCGACCATGGTCGATTTCCGTTCGTCATGAGGACTCGAAATTGCCGTCAGAACTGCGTGTCGACCGACACTAAGAGGGGTGTCGACCGACACTAAATCTGCAGTTTCAAAAACGTGTTTCTCATCTCTGCAGCTCACGAATCCAGCCTCCAAATTTCCTCCAATCAGCTCTGGAACAACCTCTTCTTCATGCTGGACATGGATAGCATTGGCATGTAGCTTTGGGTTCTGCTCAATTCTCTCTGGAAGGAATCCATCCTCTCTTTTCACAGCTGCATCAGTCTGAGCAACTTGAACATCTAGCTGCTTCACATGAGTGTTCAGATATTCAAATTTCCCATTCAGATCTTCATACAAAGCATCCAGCTTCTTGTTGAAGTCCACAGTAGTCTTAGTCTGACCTTCCAGCACCCACTCCAACATAGCTTCGATCTTGCTCTCATGAGCATTAGTAACAGGAGGTGCCTGATAAGAAAAATCTCAATAGTTCCTTGTGAAGGAATTGTTCTGTTTTTGTCCTTCCGGCACCCGCTCCAACATAGCTTCGATCTTGCTCTCATGAGCATTAGTAACAGGAGGTGCTTGGTAAGAAGAAGCACCATACTTCCTTGAGAAGGAACTGCTCTGTTGCTGGAAGGGCTCCTGAAAAGCAGACTTCTGACTGTAAAATCCACTCCCTCCAACGTAGTTGACAGCCTTTCCAAGTACAAGACTATGCAGAGAGTCAACTTGCTTCTTCAGCCCAGCTATCTGCGAGCTGTCAATCTCTGAGCTGAAAACAATCGGATTCATCATCCTCTCAGATTTCCGAACCTTCCTGGTTGCTTCCGCGAAAGGTGTCGACCGACATTAGGTTGGTGTCGATCGACACTAAGTTCTCTTGGTCGAGTTTCCCTGCAGAAACAAGAAAAACGCGAATCTATCAGCGAACTCAAAGAGTCCCCGGCAACGGCGCCAAAAACTTGATAGGTCAAGAATTATCCCTATTCTACTGCAAGTGCACAATCAATGCAATTATCGTATAAAAGGTATCGAATCCTACAGAGACTCTCGGTCACACGATAGATTATGAGTAATCGAATTAAGCTAGGCGAAACGAAGTGAAAAAACAGTAAATAAGACAGCAAGGTAAGCGAGTAAAGTGATCATGCGATGCTAGATACTTAACTAACATGATTCAGATTAAGCACAGTTCAAGAACTAGAAACACAATTCTAAATAATCCAACTCTCGCTGCGACTATTTCTATGTCTAGCAACCTAGTGGTCCAAATCTCTTTGCGATCCTAGAGTCCTAAACAAGCATTAAGAACAGGTTCTATCGGTTCACAATTCTCCTAAACCAAATCTCTTTGCGTCTAGTAAAATTGCTCACTCTAAGTTTGGTTCAGATTATAACTCACACTCTCGTGCTATTGTCAATTATCTCAGATCTGATTATAACTCACACTCTCGTGCTATTGTCATAATTCAGTGTTAAGCACAACCTAGGTGATGAACGATAAGATAGTGAATCCTAATCAATCAGTTATCAAGCATGCATAAAACCTTTGTGAGAATCCCTAAATCTAACAAGAGAATTACTCAAACATATCAATCATAACAAAAGACAAAATCAAAGTAATAATCATATAAAACCAAAGGAATAAGAATAGGGGTTCGAAATCAAGTCTCTCTCGAGCACAAGACCAGGCCCAAATCTCCTAATCTCTCTAGAACAAAGTGTAGAATGAAACTTAGCCTAAACAGCGGCTGTAAAACCTAATTAATAGGTAAAACACGTTTTTGGGCTTTCTTGTAAATATGGTAGTCATCTGGGCCTTATTGCAATTCCTCAAAAGTCTCATTAACTCGCATAGAATTTCTGAATCGCGATCAGTGTCGATCGACACTAAGAGTAGTGTCGGTCGACACTCACTCCAAGTATGGACTCCGACTTCGTCATTTCTGCACATATTCCCAATAGGCTCCAAAATACACCAATGTCCCCAATTAAACTCCAAACGTGCATAAACCTGTAAAGGACACAAAAGACTACAAAAACACCTAAAAGACTCTAAGTAAAGACTTATATCATGGCCTGAAAACCAGTAAAAACCATGATATATCAGTCATGTTCTTGTTTGATTGTTGACCTGTCAGCTCGATGGTCTGCGGATAATGGGAAAGGGGCGTTACAAAAAGGTGGTATTAGAGCATGGTTCGTCATGGGCTTTGAATCAATTCATTTTTTGAGTGTTTTCCGTGTTTTATCGAGTCAAATGTGTCACAGAAGCATCCATTAGGAATACGAGCCGCGTCTGTTAAACCCGGGGTTGGGATGGGAAAGTAGGATTTTTTCTGTATTATCTGTACTAACGTTTTTGTTTTCTGATTGCAGTCATACAGCAGCGTGTCCCAGGACGGATTGTGTGGTGGTATGTGTGGTGCAGAGAGAGTTATCTTCGACAACATTACGAGTGAGCACGGATCGTCAGGACATTCACCGGGTCAGCCAAGACGACCTCTTGCCGGTCACTCGTGAGGTACGCACGTGTCGAACCGCCCTCCAGTGCCATTACGAGTTTCAGTGGGCGCTAGGGCCGCTGAAGCTAATCCGACACCCTTACATGTACCCTTGCCAGCATTATTGGAGGACGACGCGGGCAATGCAGACATGTACGTGGGGATGCTTGAATGGTTTGGACTAGAGCTACCACCTCTAACTGTGCAGGCACCCGAGCCGATAGTAGAGCCCGGATTGCCCAAGCCGATTCAGCAGCCTATTCTCGAGATACCTGATATTCCTTTACCACCGCCCAGCATGGGAGACTACCTAGTGGATCCAGCATTGTTGGACTTTGACTTGGAAATGGAGCCTATCGACCCGCACCAGCGCCATCAGTGGGAGCAGCAGGTTGCTGAGCAGACATCTATGCTCGCGCCAGCAGTGTAGCTGATGTTGGACCCCACCATCAGCTACACCAGCCCGGGTCACCCCGCACGCCATTAGATCAGACTACCTTACCGGAAGCTTCAGAGCCGTCGTACCCATATGAGCCATTACCACCTGAGATGCTAGTGTACTCCCGATGTAGTGCCTATGGAGCACAGGGATTCCATTTCCGTTGGTGCCCTCGCCCGGTTGATCCTCGATACCGAGAGCCCTATCAGCCATTTTTAGCGCCCGAGTATTGTCAGGTTTGTGGCCATGAAGGCCACCTCGCCCCTATCTGTCCGATCGTCGGGCCAGGACCACGTCTGCCCAGCCATGAGCATCACCGCGCATCTGTACTGGATCCATACCGAGCCGTACCCAGTCGCCCTGACCCTGGACCCAGCAGGCCACCGCCAGACTCTCCTCCCAGGCTTCCTATCATATGCCAGCTCTGTAGCATTGAGGACCATACCGCACCGAATTGTCCTCGCAGACTCGCCTCTTCTGCCGTTTTCCAGCTATGTGGATACGAGGGACATATCACTTACTTTTTTTTTAGGACAAAGTCATATCACGTCGATGCATCACCACCCAGCCCACATCCACTGCACTCTCCTGGCGCACTGATAGGTGTATAGTTTTATCCCTATTCTACTGCAAGTGCACAGTTAATGCAATCGTAGTATATAAGGTATCGAATCCCACGAGGACTCTCAGTCACACAATAGATTATTAGTAGTTCAGATTAAATTAAGCGAAGCGGATGTGAAAACAGTAAACGAAATAGCAAAGTAAATCAAGTGAGTTTGTAAGCAAGAAGGCGAAACGTTAGGTTTCAGGAGTTCTCAGGAAATCAGGAACGCAAGCAATCAATCTATCTAGATCTAATCAATAATTGTTCTAGAACTCAAACACTGATATAGAATTAACCAAATTTCTTTGCGATAATTCTCTAAATCTAAGTGCAGCAAACCAAACTTCCGTTTGCGAGAACTAACAGATTAAACCAGCATTAATTCCAAGTTTGATATGTTCACAATTAACCTGAACCAAACTTCCGTTTGCGAACAGTTTAATTGCTTATCTAGGTTCTTTCTAGTTAAATTAACCAACTTCCGCTGAATTAATCAACCTAACATCATAACTCTGATTAGCTACTTCAGGTTAAGCATTAAGAACAACTTAGATAAAGAACTAGCAGATATGAATCTCTACAGATTAATTAAACTATAATTCTCTGAAATCCTTAATGAGAATCCTTCAACCTAACAGGTAATCTACTCAGACATATTCATCGAGACAGAAAATATCATAAGTAGAAAACCAAATATCATATAATCAAATAAGAACTGGGGTTCAAAATCAAGTCTCTTTCGAGATCAGGATCAGCCCCTCAACTCTCTCTGAGTAAAACTTAACGTAAGAAAAGCTTGTCAAAGCGTAGCCTAACAAGTGGCTGTAAAACCTAATTATATTCCTAAAACACGAATTGGGGCTTCTTTGTAAATATCAGGAACTTCTGGGCAAAATTGCAATTTCATCATTCTTCAGTGTGACGATCGTTGCAGCTCGGAAATATCAACAGTGAACTCTATCTCTCGGCCAAATACTCCAATTAGCTCCAGAAAGTGCCAGAATCACCAAATATGCTCCAAATGTGCTTGTACCTAATAAACACCTGAAAAGACTCTAAAGCATAGTAAAAGACTCGATAAATAGCACATATACCATGGTTAAAATCCCTAAAATCCATGGTATATCAACTCCCCCACACTTAGCTCTTGCTTGTCCTCAAGAAAGACAAAGAACTAAATGTAGTCAAGAGGTTTGAAAACTCTTCAGAAACTCATTTCATCCTAGAAGCTACAATACTCAGATTCCCCTTAGTAAACCACTGAAAGAATCAATCACAGGATATCAAGACCAACATGTACTTCCCCCTCACTTAGCAACTGTCCTAAGTAAACTCCACAATCACATTCAAGCATTCAAATTCTCCCTACTGACTTCTGCAAGTATTTAAGTGCGGTCTCACCTAAGGAGTATCGATCAAAGGGCACATGGATTCTTACCTTATCAGCTCTAGACCACCATACTATCTTTCTCTAGTCCCTTTCTTCTCTTTCCCTTCTTTAACAACTGATTTTTCCCCACTGGGTATCATTTTATTTTTTTTATCAGTGTTCTTCCCGTTATGGGGTGTACTTTAGACACATTCCATGGATCACATGAGAGAAAATAGTGTTTGCTATCATTCCCATGACCACTTCGGAGTTACTAACTCATCCTCAGTTTATTATTATTTTTTTTTTTACTTTATAGAAGGGGAGAAGGGAACTAAATAGGATAGGTTGACAGACTGTGTCAGAACTAACAAGGGAATCCGACACAAAGTATACCAAGCCCTTATGTGAGAAATCTAAGTCAGTATTAAGGTTGAAGTCAGTAAAAGGATCCTCTGATACCTGAAGTGATATGGGTGTTCCCAGTAGGTTGATCTGTGATGGGGTTTTCTAATAGTCAGAGATAGATCCTGCAACTTCATCCCAATGGTTACTTAAGTTCCTGCAAGTCTTGTTAATCTTCTCAGAAAATCATAGTTTCTTACTTAAACAATTTTGACTCAATAAAACAATTTTTTTTGAAAAACGGACTGACTCTTAAGAAAACAGAAAACAAAAGTCAGTAGCACCTCCCCCACACTTAAGACACACTGTCCCCAGTAGTGTCAAGCAAGGGATCGGTTAAAAGAAAGAAAACAAAAATTTGTTAATGGAATGGTTAGTTTTCTCGGGTTTTACCTCTGTCGCTCAAGCACCGATCGTTGCACTAAGTGCATCGACCGTTACTTGGCGATTTTTCGTTGAGTGTCGATCGTTGCTCAGGACCGCAACGATCGCTGCAATGCGATTCTTTCGTATTGTGACGATCGACACAATGGTGTGTCGATCGACGCACTGCGTTTTCACGAACAGTCAGCAAGTTAGCAGGTTAGTCCGTCTGTTTTTGTCAATTTTGATCCCTGCAAGCTGAAAACACTAGAAACAGAGTAAAACCGAAGCAAAAGATGTACCAAATAAAGTACAAATCATCCAAACATAGTAGAGTCCTAAAAATCAAAAGAAGAAAAATGCAAAGGAAAAGAAAAAGTCAGAATACAGAACCGAAAGTCTGAATATGGAGATCACTCTCACTCGTTCTCATCATCTATCCCACCATACAGTGCATCGTCATCGGCTGCCTCAGCTGCGGGATCAGTATCAGTCGGGGGAGGAGGAGTCGGGGATCGTCGTCTGCGTCGAGAAGCGGGTACGGGCTGATGAACTGGTGGCTCTCTCCTGCAAGTGCAGCCGCGCAGGAAATCCCAAATGGTCTTGAACATACCTTCCTGACGCTCTCTCCAATCGCCCTCAGACATCTCACGCACAGGCATAGACGGGGCTGGATATGGACCAATGTCCTGTGGAGCAGGTGCAGCAGCAGGTGTAGAGGAAGATGACGCTCTCGTAGAAGGCTCTCCCAGCGGATGAGCCATAGTAGGCACTGCACGTCGAGCGCTAGCGGGAGGGTGGAAACTCAAAGCATCAATGGTATCGATCCGAGTATACCTGGCAGCAGGAAGATCGATGCCATACTGTGTATCCTCAGGGTCGTGGTAGACCCACACTCGCCCCTCCTTCAGCCATGTAGCACTCTGCAAGTGACTGAGATCCAAGAACTCGCGCTCAGTAACGCACTCTGTATCCCTCATAGGGATCCCGCAGTGTCTGAAAATAGGAGTGAGAAGACTCCCTACTGTCTCCTTGCGCGCGCCTTCATAAGGCTTCTTCTGCAGCTCGCAAAGATGATGAGCAAATACGGCTCCCAGGTTGACTTTCCTAGCCGAGTTCCTCACATCAGTACTCCTGAACTGCTCTGTCAGTCCTCTAAATAGAAACTCCAACTCGTTCTTGCGCATCTTGTTGGCCTCATGCTTGCACAATAGAGTGCATCCCAAGATACGCAAGATATACCTGAGAACCGGATGCCTAACCTGAATAACAGGCGTAGTCCGTGAGTGATACCGTCCACCACCAATGTACTGCCAGAACTGCACTGCCTCTGCTGGTGTCCATGGAAGGGTCATGTCGGTGTGTGGCTGCTCAATGCTAAACCCATAAATCCTACAGATATCGAGAAGGGATACTCGATACCTGGCGCCGAGACACATGAAGGTGAAAGTGCCTCCTCGAGCATCCATGCTGTCTGGGTTCGGGTAGACAACCCTGCATGTGGCAAGCAACTGTCTCACCAGCTCTGGGTATAAATCGTAAGGCTGCATCGGCATTGTCCCCAGACCAATGCCTCTGCACAGCTCCATAACCTGCGTGTCTATGCCGAGACTCTTGCAGGTTGAGTAATCAGCGAACTTGGTTGGCGCTATCTCCATACCACACCAACCGTTATACAGCAACGTGTCGTATTCGTCCCAGTACTCGTGTAGCGGCCTCTCTGTGAAATCGTCTGTACCGAGCATCCTCTTAATAGAACCACTCCAGTTGCGATCAGACTGAATAAGAAGTTTCTCTGGCCTTGGCCATGGTTGTCCTATGGTCGCATGAACCAAATGATACGGCTGTGGAGGATCAGAATACCTGTGCAACCATTCCGGTGGTGGAATGTATTGTCGTGAGGCGCTTGCAGCTGTTGCTCGTTTCTTGCGGGGTTGATTCTGGGTTGCGATCTGCAAAACAGAAAATTTGAACAAATCAGTCTCGGCAACTCTCTGTTGAATCGTCGTGCAACGACCGTTGCACTAAGGCAGCGATCGTTGCAAGGCGATTTCTAATACTCGAACATTTCCCCAGAATCGCAGAGCAACGACCGTTGCTTTAGTGCAGCGATCGGTGCTTAGCGATTCTGGCCGCAATCAACAGTTAGCATAATCGTTCTAAATCATGTTATCAACCACATAATCGACAACAATCCATTACAAAAAACCCTAAATCATACTCCATTAGTCATGCATTCATCAATTCCATCCAAAATTCTCAATTTCTAAAACCCTAATGGTTGAATCCGAAAATCTGAAAATAGAAGAACATTACCTTGATTTCGTGAGATATGGGTTGGAGAAATAGATTGGGAGTATAAAAATAAGTAGATAGCACTTGGAAACAAGAAATTTGATGAAGAAATGATGATTTTTGGGCGGAGGTTCTCGGTGTGTCGACTAAAAGAAATGGAGAAGAAGGAGAGAAAAGAGGGTTTAAGGTAACTTACCTTGGTCGTGGGTGCAACGATCGTTGCTTTAGGGGCAACGATCGTTGCTGGTCAAGTCAAATTGAACCGGTTTAGCGCATACCTTAATTTTGAAATTGAACCAATTGCAACGACCGTTGCTTAGAAGCATCGATCGTCACACATCTTCAGACTTGTGTTCTGTATCTAAAAACTAACAAAAACAAATAAAAACGTGAAATCCTAAGAAAAACACCAAAAATGAAAAGGAAAAATAATTAAACCTAGCAGTGGGTTGCCTCCCACTCAGCGCTTGTTTCAAGTCATTAGCTTGACTTTTGGAAATGAGGTCAGAATCATGGAGGTTTCAACAGAGATTTTGAGTGTCTATGTGAATGCCTTATCATCCATGGTGGTGTGTAAGCAGTAGCAGCATGATGTCGTCCAAGGAACGTCGGGAGGAATGTAGGGTGAGGTTAATACTTGGGTGTTTTAACGCTCTTTCCTGCATTCAAAACAGTGGAGTCAGGAGGTTTAAAATTAGAGGATTTACGCTTTACCTTTGGCAAAGATTTGATGTTCGGAGCCTTCTGTTTATGAGTAGTTTTAGGCCTTGAAGATGTTAGAGTAGGCTCTTGTGGAACCACCATCTTCTTGTCAACCACCACTGTGCACTGAACCACATCTTTAGACTTAACGGGAGCTTTCGGGAATGGTAATGGAGGTTTGTAGGTTCTTTCCTTAGCAGGTCCTTGAGATATGAGCGAAACTGGTTCCTTTCGGGGTGCAACGATCGGTGCATGTGATGCAACGATCGATGCTGTCGTCTCAGCTCGGGTTTCAACTACAGTCTCGGGTTTATCCGCTTCTCGGTCCATTCCAGCCATCTCAGACTCAAATTTCTCGCCTTGGCATGGTCCTACTTCAATCTGAACTATCCAAGTCAAAAGATCCATGTCAATCTCTGTTGAGTCAGGTGCATCGAAGCTTTCAAACGCAGGTAATTCAACATCAAATCCCCCTCTGTCTTCCACAAATTCCACAGCCTTAACTGCTAGACATGATCCATGATCCATCTGTGTGTCATCCTGAATGGGAATATTGCTGGTATGAGCTTCTTGAGAATCCCTCCTTGGGGTAGAACTTGAAACTTGATCCATCTGTGTGTCCAGCTGCTTCATACGAGTGTTCAAGGATTCAAATTTCTCATTCAAATTAGTGTACAGGTCCTCTAGCTTCGAGCTGAAAGAAGCTGTGTTCTGCTGTTGCTTTTCAATTGATTGTTCTATCATCATCTCTAGTTTGCTCCTTTGTGTAGGAGGTGCCAGATAGGAAGTATAATTATGGTCTCTTGATCCTTGAGCATGCCTAGAACCTTGTCTCTGCTGATGTCCCAATGTATGTCCATAAGAGTCGGCTCCAGCCATATAGTGTACCTCTGCAAATTTATCAGTTTTTGCCCCTGCTCGGAACTGTCTCTCCCTAAGTAAGATGTCGTGGATGTCATCTATCTTATTCTGCATCTCAGCTACTTGCCCAACCAATACATGGTAATCTGGTAAGATGGGGTTTCCTTCCCCATCTATTTTCTGACCTTTTGCGTTGCATATGTGACCCTCTTGGTCTCGTAAAACGCCGTTTTCACCGCGAATCAAAATCACAGGCTCCATGGCGCGGAACCTATTGAACGTCTCAGATCTCAGCATCGCTGTTCTCGCCTTGTGTCGATCGATGCAGGATGGCAACGATCGATGCAGTGCGAATCCCTGCGATTCCAAAAATCAAAAACGTGAGTAAACAAGAAAATTAAAAAGAATGCTTAGTCTAAATCCTAGTACTAAATCTATTGGTGAACTCAAAGAGTCCCCGGCAACGGCGCCAAAAACTTGATAGGTGTATAGTTTTATCCCTATTCTACTGCAAGTGCACAGTTAATGCAATCGTAGTATATAAGGTATCGAATCCCACGAGGACTCTCAGTCACACAATAGATTATTAGTAGTTAAGATTAAATTAAGCAAAGCGGATGTGAAAACAGTAAACGAAATAGCAAAGTAAATCAAGTGAGTTTGTAAGCAAGAAGGCGAAACGTTAGGTTTCAGGAGTTCTCAGGAAATCAGGAACGCAAGCAATCAATCTATCTAGATCTAATCAATAACTGTTCTAGAACTCAAACACTGATATAGAATTAACCAAATTTCTTTGCGATAATTCTCTAAATCTAAGTGCAGCAAACCAAACTTCCGTTTGCGAAAACTAACAGATTAAACCAGCATTAATTCCAAGTTTGATATGTTCACAATTAACCTGAACCAAACTTCCGTTTGCGAACAGTTTAATTGCTTATGTAGGTTCTTTCTAGTTAAATTAACCAACTTCCGCTGAATTAATCAACCTAACATCATAACTCTGATTAGCTACTTCAGGTTAAGCATTAAGAACAACTTAGATAAAGAACTAGAAGATATGAATCTCTACAGATTAATTAAACTATAATTCTCTGAAATCCTTAATGAGAATCCTTCAACCTAACAGGTAATCTACTCAGACATATTCATCGAGACAGAAAATATCATAAGTAGAAAACCAAATATCATATAATCAAATAAGAACTGGGGTTCAAAATCAAGTCTCTTTCGAGATCAGGATCAGCCCCTCAACTCTCTCTGAGTAAAACTTAACGTAAGAAAAGCTTGTCAAAGCGTAGCCTAACAAGTGGCTGTAAAACCTAATTATATTCCTAAAACACGAATTGGGGCTTCTTTGTAAATATCAGGAACTTCTGGGCAAAATTACAATTTCATCATTCTTCATTAAACCGTCGTTTGGCCCATCTCGCTGGTGCATCGATCGATGCCATAAGTGTGACGATCGTTGCAGCTCGGAAATATCAACAGTGAACTCTATCTCTCGGCCAAATACTCCAATTAGCTCCAGAAAGTGCCAGAATCACCAAATATGCTCCAAATGTGCTTGTACCTAATAAACACCTGAAAAGACTCTAAAGCATAGTAAAAGACTCGATAAATAGCACATATACCATGGTTAAAATCCCTAAAATCCATGGTATATCACGTACCTGCCAGCGGATACTTCAGTGAGCCATTTTTCCAGTGGTGTTGGGCATTTCGGTCTTGCTGGAGGCGTTAGGTTAGGATAGGAGTAGTTAGGCCAGGTAAGTGGGACACTAACTCTATTTTTGTTCTTGTAGATAGATCGGCGGATAGGCGACTTTGCGTGTCGTCTTTGACATATCTGATGTATAGCGGCGCAGTATGGGTTTTTGGATATGATAGCGGCTATATGTGTATGAACTCTGATCGGAACCATGTACTAAAACTTTTATATGTATGATATATCGTTTTATGTATGTGGTGGATGCAGAGTGTTCGGCTAATAATTTCAAGTAGCATAGTAACTGTTTGCATGATTGAGATGGTTATGAAAACAAATAGATTACTGTATGAAACCAAATGATGAGTGGAACTGAGGACTGTTCATCATGACCTGAACCCAGAATGATGACGCATCCGGACCGATCGTTAGATTGCGTGACTGTGTGCGTGTGGTAATAGCTTGTTTTCGTTTCTTGTTTGATTGATTGATTGATTGGTTTGTTAAGTGCAATAGGATGTGTTCCTTTAGTTTTGTAAGTATCGTTAGATTGTGTAGTGTTAGCATGCATTGTTTTGACGGATTGTCCATTTTAAGTCTTTAAGACCATTGAATTACTAGTTGATCGGAAGCGTAAATTGTGATTGGTAGCCTTTCTCGATTTCGCTAGACTGTTGGAGTTGTTAGAATGAATTTAGTTTAGAGCTTTACCCTGAGTTTTGAGCTAACTCGAGAATGGTTGCGTTCAACCATCGATTCACGAGGGAACGGATTTATAGTATATTGTTACTTAATCATGAGTAACCATCGGGTACATGACTAAGTAACCATATTTCTATAAGGAAGTGATATCGGGGATAGATCGGAATGAATCTAACTGCTCCAGTGAAAGTGTTGAATTGAATGTAGGACGGAATGGTGATATATCATGGTTTTTATAGGTTTTCAACCATGATATAGTTGTATATATTGAGTCTTTAACCTGGTTTTTCGAGTCTATTGAATCTTCTACAGGTAGGCTTGCGTTTGGAGAAAAAGATGGAATTATAGGACGTTTCTGGTGATTTGTGCAATGATCTGAATTTGGTGTCTCGGCCACGACTGGATGTCGACTGACACTAACCTTGATGTCGGTCGACACTGAGAGCGACCGCGAGTTGAAGACATGTTTTGAAGAATTGCAGAATTGCCCAGAAGTTTCCTTAATTCTAATTTAGTCCCAAAACGTGTTTAGTGGTTTTTAATTAGGTTTTTGAGAGCAGACTCAGATGCTATCTTTTCATCTTGTTCTTACTTTTTCTTGCTTTGGAGATTGAGAGATTTTGGCTAGGGGCTGATTCTTGCTACTTGTAACCTTGAGTGAAGGATTTCGAACCCCTTTACTTTTATCTATTCAATCTTTGGTTTTCTATTCAATGATGTGTTGTTGAACTGATAATATGTTTGAGTAGTAACCTAGTTAGATTTAGGAATTCTCATAAGGGTTTTATGCTTGTTTGATAACTGATTCATTAGGATTCACCATCAGTTTGTTCATCGCCTAAGTTGGGCTTATTACTGAATTCTGGACTGATCACCTAGGATTTAGATCTGAGATAATTGACAATAGCGCGAGAGTGTGAGTTATAATCTGAATAAACTTAGTGTGAGCAAGTTGACTAGATACAAAGAGATTTGGTTTATTAGAATTGTGAACCGATAGAACCTGTTCTTAATGCTTGTTTAGAACTCTAGGATCACAAAGAGATTTGGATCGCTAGGTTTTTAGATATAGAAATAATCTCAGCGAGAGTTGGATTGTTTAGCATTGCGTTTCTGGTTCTTGAACCTGTGTTTAATCTGAATCCGGTTAGTTAAGTGTCTAGCACTGCATAATTCCCGAGAACTTCCTATGTCTGACGCCTTTCTCTTATTGAAAACACCTTTCTATTTACTTGCTTTTTGTTTACTGCCTTCTTGAATTGATTTAGCTTAACTTGACAACATATAATCTATCGTGTCACCGTGAGTCCTTTTGGATTCGATACCCTAAGTACTACATTCGCATATATGTGCACTTGCAGTAGAATAGGGATATTTCTTGACCTATCAACTTTTGGAACCGTTGTCGGAGACTCGACTGATTTCGCCGATAGATTTTGTTTTAGAATTTAGTCTAGGTCGTTTTTATTGATTTGTTACTGATTTGTTTCTCGTTTTGGCTTGTTTTGTTGCTGCAGGTAATCACAGACGCATTCAATGTCGACCGACATCAACCTTAGTGTCGCTCGACATCGACCTCGAAACAGAGTTTTGAAGTCAGTGTATGCCTAGTCGAAATACCCGAAGTAACAAGAGCGAAGAAATTATGAACCTCAGACTTGAGGAGCTTGCTAAACTAGAGAGAACGAACAGAAAGGGTCAAAGAACAAGAATGATGAACAATCGTTTGATTTTGAGACTAGATGTTGAAGGAGTTCTGAGAGACCAACAGAACAACACCTACAATGATCAGGGGCAAAGGATTGATGCTAAGGGACGAGTGATCCCAGAACCTGAACAACCTCAAGGTCAGAGGCAGATGGTCAGTGAGTTTTATGCTAACCGGTCAGCAATTGTTCCTCCACATTTTGAGTGAAATGACTTTGAGATCAAGACTGTCTATTACGCTATGCTGAGGCAGCACCCCTTCCATGGTCTCCCACATGAGCAACCCATGGACCATATTGAGGATTTTGAAGCCTTCATCACTGGAATGAAGTACAACGGGGTGGATTATGACTTCCTTTATCTGAAGCTTTTCCCATATTCTCTCGCTGGTGATGCTGCTGCTTGGCTGAAGCAACTTCCACCTGGGAAGTTGACTACTTGGGATGGTGTGAATAGAGAGTTCCTGCGACACTTCTATGATGATGCTCTCTCAGATCAGCTCAGACAGGATCTTCTGACATTCACTCAGGGACATACAGAACCACTTAAGTCAGCTTGGGTAAGGTTTAAGATGTACCAACGAGATTGTCCTCATCATGGATTCTCTGAAGTTCAGCTGTTGGGCATTTTCTTCAGAGGTGTGGATCTCTGGTACCAGTCTGCGTTGGATGCTGCCAGCAATGGTAACTTCAACACAAAGACTCCCGAGCAGGCTAGAGTGTTGATTGAGAACTTGGTGAGTAGCAACAGTACTAAGACTGCAGATCAGAGGAGGAAAGAATATGGTGGAAAGATGGATCACATGCAGATTTCTGAGATTAAGAAGCAGCTGGATAGTGTTCACAGCTTGTTGACTGGTAAGAAAGCTGTTCACTTTGCTCATGATGTTGAAGTGTTTGAGGTTGAAGAAGGTTGCACTGAGGAAGATGTAAACTACATCAATGGTTCTGGATTCCAAGGAAACAGGTTTGGGAATCAGCAAGGCAACAAGTTCTTTAATGGTGGACAGAAGAGTGCTTTCACAAGCAATCAAAACTCTTCTGGGTATGGTCAGAATGCTGGTTACCAGAAGCGTTTTCAGCAGAACAACTCCTATCAGAGGACCTATGGATCATCTTCATATCAGACACCTCCTGCTGCCAATGCTCGTGAGAGTAAGCTGGAAGCTATGATGGAACAGTTGCTGGAAGGTCAGACAAAGACCACTATGGACTTCAACAAGAAGCTTGATGTTATGTATGAAGATCTGAATGGGAAGTTTGAGTCTTTGAGTACTCACATGAAGCAGCTGGACACACAATTGCACCCGATTTCAAGTTCAGTAAAGGGAAAGAATGTCATAGACACCCACATCAATGCTTGGTCAGTTTAGATTGATGATGGGTCAAGTCAAGGAGAGAATTTTGAGATTAAGACTGCTGAACTCGTCGAGGATAGTGAAAAACCCGAGACTGAAATCCCAGTGTCGATCGACATCTACTTTGATGGCGGTTGACATCCACTTTCAACAGGGATTTTGAGTGCTCATGACGAATGGAAATCGACCTTAACCGATTTTGGAGTCGACAACAAGAGCGTGAATCAGTCAATATCGACCGACATCAGTTCAACGTCGGTCGACATCAAGAGCGTGAGGAGCCAGATTTGTCAACATCTTGTGCTATTGCTGAAGAAACGGACCATGAGCCTCCTATACCTTTCCCTAAGGTATTTGTGAAGTCTCAACAAGAGCTTGATGAAGGTAAATAGCTGGAAGTGATGGATAAGAAGTTGAAAGAAGATCCACAAGCTGATACTTCACCCTATCATCCATGTATACAAAGATACTTGGAGAAGATGCTATCTATGGACGAGGTATTGAAGGAATGGGTAGTAGTGCTTCCAAAACAAGTCAGTGACATATTGCTTAATCAGGTCCCCAAGAAGCTATCAGATCCTGGTGTGTTTGTTTTGAGTTGTTCTATCTTTGAGAATGGCTTCAAGCGTTCCTTGTGTGATATAGGAGCTGTTGAAAATCTCATGCCATACTCTGTAGCAGAGAGACTGGGGATGACAGATTTTTCACAAACTAAGATCTCTCAGGTCCTAGCTGATCAGTCAAGAAGGGTTCCAGAAGGATTTCTTGAGGATGTCCCAGTCGGAGTTGGAAACTATTTAGTTCCAACAGACTTTGTGGTGCTAAGGTACGATAATGATACTCTGATATTGGGAAGAACTTTCTTAGCCACAGCTGGAGCAAAGATTGATGTAAGGAATGGTATGATCGATCTCCACCTGGGAGATGAGCCTCTACCCTTTGAGATGGATATGCTGCGCAGGCCCAAGATTGACGGTCAAACCTTTAGCATTGAGTTGGAGCAAGAAGCTCAGATCAGTGAGACTTCAGTGTCTGATACTGGAGAAAGGAAGATGGTGGTTTCTCAAGATTCCACTATAGCATCTTCAGAGCTTGCAAGTGCTCATAAGCAGAAAGCTCCACACATCAGAACTCCACCCAAGAAAAGGTACGCATCTCCTAAACCCAAACCTACTAACTTCACTGCTATGACTGCAGGGAAACATTCTGATGCACCCAAGTTTAACTCTGATCCTAATCCCTCATTCCTCGGACGAGCTCATGCTGAAACTGCGTACTCTCCACCATGGATGAGGAGAATTTCGCGGAGGCACTCACAACCTCTGTCGAAACCACCGGGAGTCTAATCTCCCATCAAAGTCAAGCTAATGACTTAAAACAAGCGCTGAGTGGGAGGCAACCCACTGGTAAGTTGTAAATATTAGGATTTTTGGTTTTGCATTTTGATTTCTTTTGTTTTTGGAGTTTTTGTGTCAAGTTATGCAGAATCCGTAGCACTGTTTAGTCAGTATCGGTCGACTTCGACTTGGATGTCGGTCGACATCAGACTTGAGAAAGTTTTCGAGCACGGACGATAATCAACCGAGGTCGATTTCCAAGGTCGATTTGGTTGAAACAGGTAAGTGTCGGCCGACATCCAGCTTGATGTCGGTCGACATTGAGGAAATCGAGGTAAAAATAAATTCTTAAAAACCCGAGACCTTCTTCTTCTTCTTCATTATCTCTCTCGCCGAAAATCATCCAAAATCGCGACAAATCTCATTTCTTCACCGTTTTTGACGATTCAAAGCTCTATTACACTTTTTCCGTGATCTATCCATTTCTATCATCTGTTTAATCGATCTGCGAAGGTATGGCTCTAAATCTCTGATTTTCAGTTCGTGTTCATGGGAAGAAAGCTTCAATTTTGGTCCAATTTATTGATGTATAGGATGATGGTCTAGTGGAATGTGATTGCTTTTGATGTTGGGAATGATTATATGGAATCAATTCATGAGAATATGTTGATGCAAAAATCCGGATTTTTAGAATCTCATGCTTGTTGGTCTGTTCGTTCGTTTTGCAGATGGATCCTTCTCTGAACCAAGGAAAACGCCCACAAAGAGCCTCTGCAACCGATGTTTCTGGTTCCTCGTCGCAGCAACACGATGCTCAGAACCAAGCGCCTTGGCCTAGAATGGAAGCAAAGAAGTTCAAGATCACTTGCTTCGATGTCGAACCTGCAGTAGAGGTGAAGAAGCGAGAATGCATCTACAGGGATATCTCAGAACAGTGGGACATCTATGACAGCTTGTTCTACAACGCCTGGTGTGACGTTAAGATCGAGCCCACACGGCTTCCTGACATGACCACAATGGGCAAGCTGAAGATACGATCAGATGTGTTGCGCGTCTTACGGACTATAGGCTTGGGTACGATCTGTACCAAGTACTACGACTTATATCCGGAGCTGGTGAGACAGTTTATGGCCACAGTCCGTGTGTACTACACCAACGATGTGGTGAGGAAAGCGTCTGAGGGTACACTGACATTCATGGCCAAGGGCAGGCGGTACAGGCTTAGTCTCCAGGAGCTATGCGACATCTATGAGTTTGACAGGACGAAGGAGAGAGTCAGTTTGCCTGAGCACTGGTCCGATGTGGAGCTCTTTTGGAAACACTTTGGCATAGGAGTGTATGATTCTCAGACCACTAGGCAGACCGCTGTGCTACATCCGGTTTTGCGCTATCTCGTCCGCATATTCTCTAACACTATCTTGTGTAAGATGGAGCCTGGGATGATGAGGATTGCTGAGCTCTTCTTGCTCTATATTGGGATTGGCAAGAGCGTTGATGTCAGTGAGTTTGAGGATGCTCATTTGGAGTTGGATGCTAACATGGGAGCTCTCTTTGCTCACCATTTGGAGACATTGAAGGCGACGAAGCCTTTCACTGGGAAGGCAACGAAGAAAGAGTCGATCGGAAATCTCTTAACTCCCATCTTTGATCACTTTGGGCTTGACAGGACTCATATGAGCATTTGTACTAAGAAGCTCACCATGAACTTCACGCATCTGAAGAGCAGTCAGTGGATCAAGGGAGACACCAATGGGACACAGTTCTGTCGGAAAGCCTAGGATCTAGGGTTATGGTATTGAATCTATGGATCTCGTGTTTACCTCAGAGATGGCAGCGGAATGAATGGTAATCGAGATCAGCAGCGACTCAGGTGCTTCGCCTCTACCAGATACACACGCACACAAAGCTGGAAAGCCGGGATGCTAGTGCCGGATCTTGGGAACACTGAGTTTAGGTGGTTCTGCTTTCTGTGCAACAGAAAAGTGAACGGCCAGGGTTCCAGGTCGACCATATAAGCCTTTATATATGACCTGGAATGACTAAACGAAATCAGAATTAATTCCAATTCGTTTAAGTCATGAAATCGAAACGTCAGTTTCGAAACCCGATCTGTGTCGATCGACACACTCACTGTGTCGATCGACACACTCACTGTGTCGATCGACACACCACTATAAAACTCAATATCAATGTGTATCCAATACACATCAACATGATCATTACCATAATGATCATTCCCATATTTATGCTTCCAGTTTGCTTAGGTATGTGACCCTATAGGATCATATAATACTGGCAGTAAGTATACAACTTACATACTGCAAGAGGCTTCTAGCAAAACATTGCAACCACCCAGTATTATACAAATGTCTGACCTCGACACACAACTATCATTAGGAGTGAGTACAAGTGTGATTTCAGGACACAATCCCAACAATCTCCCACTTGTACTGGAATCATCAATTCCTATAATCCTTTTGTCTCTATATCTCGATTTGGCATAAGGCAAGATTAGTGTCATCCTTATTAAGCCAATATCGTGTTTATCGAACTCTTGATCTATACTAAACAAGACAAACAACTGAACTACAATTCGTTTGAGTGCGGCCACACATTTTCTCAGTATGAAATCTTTGATAGGCCCTGAAATATTTATCTCCCGTTATACAGGAGGGACAAATCCCATCTTGTTCCATCCCTGTTCCTATACACACTTCAGGATACACCTAAGAAATGCCTTTATAGCCGCCAGTTACGGGTCGACGTTTGACAAGGTCAAAGTGTACCAATTCATATGCAAGAAAGCATGATGAACTCAGGTCTAAGGACTATACTCTATAGTCGTAATGAGAATCTTTCATGAAACATATATAACTATCTTGGAGACTTCTCATTAGCGGGTCACGTCCGATCATATGTTCATCAACATATATCTATGTGACTGACTGTGATACTCATATCACTGACTCCATGAAACTTAGTCAACAGTCACCTCACAAGCTAGTCTCTCGCGGTTGTCAGTGTCCCACTTTGACAACCTCGACTAGGGACACATCATAATTTATGTCATCTATAACTTATAGGGTTTCATGATCAAGTCCTCAACTTGATGACCTATAATATGGCATAAACTTATTTTGGGACCATTATTTAGATCACAATAAATAATGCTGAAATCAAATTTCATTAAACATATCCAAAAGTATGTTTACAAGAACATCTTAATATAACTAAAATAAAACCACAAGAACTCCCACTAGAATCAAGATTACATCTTAAGATCTCTAATGCCTACAGCAGTAGTATGACTCTCATGCTTAGGCCTTGGGAGTGGCTTAGTTAGAGGATCAGCGACATTCTCGTCCGTCGGAACTCGGCTGATCTTCACTTCGCCTCTATTTACGATATCACGAATCAGGTGATATCTCCTCTCTATGTGTTTGGACTTCTGGTGTGACCTGGGTTCTTTCGCCTGAGCAATGGCTCCATTGTTATCACAAAACAAAGCCACTGGCTCCAAGATACTAGGAACCACACCAAGTTCAGTCATGAACTTCTTGATCCAAACAACTTCCTTTGCCGCTTCTGAAGCAGCAACATATTCAGCTTCCGTTGTGGAATCAGCTACGGTATTCTGCTTAGAGCTCTTCCAGCTCACTGCACCACCATTTAGACAGAAGACGTATCCAGACTGTGATCGGAAATCGTCTCTGTCCATCTGAAAACTCGCATCTGTGAATCCATTCACCACAAGTTCTTCACTTCCTCCGTATACCAAGAACTTATCCTTGGTATGTCTCAAATATTTGGGAATATTCTTGACAGCTGTCCAGTGATCTTCACCTGGATCAGATTGGTATCTGCTCGTCATGCTTAATGCGTAAGCTACATCTGGACGAGTGCAGAGCATGGCATACATGATAGATCCTATTGCAGAAGCATAAGGGATCCTATCCATGTGTTCTCGCTCAGCATGTGTCGCCGGACACTGCTTCTTGCTAAGACTTATGCCATGGGACTTCGGTATGAAGCCCTTCTTGGAATCATGCATCTTGAATCTGTGCAACACCTTATCAATATAAGTGTCCTGGCACAATCCAATCAGCCTATTCGCTTTATCTCTCTAGATTCTGATTCCAAGGATGTACGCGGCTTCTCCCATGTCTTTCATGGAAAAACAACTTCCGAGCCAAGTCTTAACAGACTGAAGCAACAGAACGTCATTACCGAGAATAAGTATGTCATCGACATACAGTACGAGAAACGCAATTCCGCTCCCACTAGTCTTCTTGTATACACATGGTTCTTCTTCGTTCTTGATGAAACCAAATTGTTTTACTGCTTCATCAAAATGAAGATTCCAACTCCGTGATGCTTGCTTCAATCCATAAATGGATTTATGAAGCTTGCATACTTTCCCAGCATTCTTAGGATCCACAAAACCCTCAGGTTGTGTTATATACACATCCTCTTCCAGAATTCCATTCAAGAAGGCGGTTTTGACATCCATATGCCAAATCTCATCATCATAATAAGCAGCAGTTGCTAGAAGAATCCGAATGTATTTAAGCATAGCGACTGGGGAATAGGTTTCATCATAGTCAATACCATGAATCTGTTTGAAACCTTTAGCCACCAACCTAGCTTTATAAATTTGGACATTACCATCCATGTCAATCTTCTTCTTGAAGATCCATTTACACTCAATGGCTTTTGCACCATTAGGTAAATCGACCAAGGACCATACTTGGTTTTCTGACATGGATCCCATTTCGGATTTAGAGGCTCCAAGCCACTTTTCGGAGTCCGGTCCCATCATTGCTTCCGCGAAGGTCGCTGATTCGTCACTTTCAATGATCATCAGATCATTGCAGTTGGTCACGAGAAATCCATAATATCTCTCGGATTCGTGACGGATTCTTCAGGATCTGCGAACTTCAGGCTCCACAGGCGTGGCTTCCACAGAACTTTGTGGATCCAACTGCTGCTCTTCCAGAGCAGGTTGAGCTGTCTCCTGCGCATCTTGAATTTCTTCTAGATGTATGATATATCATGGTTTTTACCGGTTTTAGGCCATGATATAGTTGTGTTTTAGTGTCTTTTGTGTTCTTTTAGAGTCTTTTACAGGTATAATCAGGTTTGGAGCTGAATTGGAGATAATGGAGCATTTTGGAGATTTTTGGAGTGTTTGGCCGAGAGATAGAGTTCACTGTCCGAAACAGAGAAAGGTGTCGATCGTTGCACACCTGCAACGGTCGATGCACCAGCGAGATGGGCCAAAAACTCGGCGGTTTAGAAGAATCAAGTTATTGCACTTTGATCCAGAAGTTCCTGATATTTACAAAGAAGCCCATGGCCGAGATTATACCTATATAATCAAGTTTTAGTTGTTTTTATTAGATAAACTTTCATAATTAAGAGCAGAGGATTTTTAGAGCTTTTGGGGCTGATCTGAACCTATTACTTCATCTGTATTTGGAGAAGATTTCGAACCCCTTTTACTCTTATTCTTTTATGCAATTTATTCATCATATGATTATGTTTTCATTATCTATGTCTGAGTAGATTCCTAGTTAGGTTTAGGGTTTCTCACATAGGATTTCATGACTTGCTAGACTTGTTCAAATTCAGTTAAGGATTCATAACTATATCTGTTCTTCAATTTAATTGTGCTTAAAGCTAGTTCTAACCTGATCAATTAGAATCTAGATCTTAGGTTGCTAAATACGTCACGGAAGTGGGGTTTAGGAATCTGAACTAATTAAATTGGGCAACATATCAAACTTGGGATTAATGCTAGTTTAATCTGTTAGTTCTCGCAAACGAAAGTTTGGTTTGCTGCACTTAGACTTAGAGAATTATCGCAAAGGAATTTGGTTAATTCTATATCTGTGTTTTGAGTTCTAGAACTGTGCTTAATTAGATCCTTGCTGAATGAACTGTCTGCTTGTCTGATTTCCTGAGAATACCCTAGGCTTGACGCTTTTAATTACTTGCTTCCACAACCGTTAATCTCTGCTACTGATTTACTTTCTCGCACCGCTTTTTATTCAATCATATTGCTTTCTTTCTAGTATTAGTCTCTACTGTTCTGATCTATTGAGACCAAGTGTCCCTGTGGATTCGATAACCCTATATACTACTTTGACATTGCTGTTCACTTGCAATTTAGAATAGGGATTAAAACCTGACCTATCAAGTTTTTGGCGCCGTTGCCGGGGACTCTTAGAGTCTTCGATAGGACCGAACTTAGGGTTTTTACTAGAAATTTTTCTTTTTGTTTTTGCTTTTTTTTTGTTTTGTTTTTATATTTTACTAACTTTTTCTCTGTTTATTTCTGTCGCAGGTACGAATTTCGCCTTGCGTCGATCGTCGCATCCCTTGCGTCGATCGTCACTAGGCGATTCTGAGATTGAATCGATCGTTGCACTGATAGCATCGATCGTTGCTGGACGATTACAGACAGTTTATGCCAACGCAGAAAACTCGAAGTAATCCGAACTCGAGCTTGCTTAATCTCGGACTAGAGGAACTTGGACGTCTAGAAAGGACTATCAGAAGAGAAAAGAGAGAGAGAATGGTACGAGAACGTCTGATCTTGATACCAGATGCTGAAGGTACCCTGAGGGACCAAGATAACAACCCGTACAATGCTGCTGGGCATCGGGTTGATGCTGAAGGGAATGTCATCCCTGATCCTCCTGAGCAACAACAACAGGAGCTGAACCGAAACCAGGGTCAAGGACAGGCCCAAGGAAGAGAGATGGTGGTTCATGAGAGGACACTAGCTGACTACAACAGACCTGATGAGTTTCATGCAAACCGAGCAGCTCTAGTGCTTCCTGCTTTTGAGAGGAATGATTTTGAGGTAAAGACCATTTACTACCAGCTGATGAGACAGATTGCTTTTCATGGTCTTCAAGCAGAGCAGCCTATGGATCACATTGACAAGTTTGAGGACATAGTCACTGGCATGAAGTATGAAGGAGTATGCCCGGACTATCTGTTCCTTAAGCTATTTCCGCACAGTCTTGCTGGAGACGCTAGTGCATGGCTGAGACAACTGGCACCTGGTCAGTATACTACTTGGGCAGCCTTAAAGAGTGAGTTCCTGCGTCACTTTTATGATGATGCGCGCTCGGATCAGTCCAGACAGGACATACTCACCTTTTCCCAAGGAGTTGTGGAGCCCTTGAAGACTGCCTGGATGAGATTTAAGCAGTATCAGCGTGACTGTCCACACCATGGATTCACAGAAGTACAGCTGATTGGTATCTTCTTCAGAGGCATAGATCTCCCTTATCAGACTGCGCTGGATAATTCCAGTAATGCTAATTTCAACACCAGGACTCCTACACAAGCTAAGCAGTTGATTGAGAACCTGATTGGCAGCAACAGTTGCAAGACAATGGATGAAAGGAGGAAGAAATCTGGTGGAACTGTAGAGAATTCTGATATAGCTAATATAAGATCCAGATTGGACACAGTCTACAATCTCCTGACAAGTAAGAAAGCTGTCCACTTTGCCCAAGATGTAGAGGTGATTCAGACTGAGGAGGAAACTCAGGAAGAAGATGTGAATTTCATAGGAGGTTCTGGTTTCCAAGGTAATAGATTTAGTAATCAACAGGGGAACAAATTCTCCAATGGAGGACAGACTGGTGGTTTTCAGAAGACCTATGGACAAGGTACTCAGAGAACCTATGGATCTACATCCTATCAGACTCCTCCTGCACCTACAGCCCATGAGAGCAAAATGGAGGCTATGATGGAATAACTGATTGAGAGTCAGACCAAGATTTCTGTGGACTGCAACAAGAAGTTGGACGCTGTCTATGAAGACCTCAATGGGAAGTTTGAGTCTATGAGCACTCACTTGAAGCAGTTGGACACTCAGGTGAACCAGATGTCCAGCTCACTGAAGGGAAAAGGAGTGGCAGACACTCATGTTAAGGCCTGGTCTGTGTACATTAATGATGGATCTCACCTAGGTGAAAGATTTGAGCTAAGTACGGCTGAGTTGGTGACAGAACAAGAATTTTCGGATATTTGTGAAAAACTCTCGGGTGAAATCTGCTACAGTGCGTCGATCGATGCAACATTTGAGACGATCGATTCACCCGTCGGGATGGCAACGATCGACACACCCTTAGTGTCGGTCGTTGCAGGGCGTGAACAGACAGAACTGTCGGATGATAATGGCATAGATGCTGACTTGGAGCTTGATCGCCTATTCAATGGAGCCTCTGAGATTACTCAACAGGAGATCTACGAACAGATTTTTAGACAACACTCCTCAGTGTCTAAAGTGATTAGGCAAGAGATTGAAGAGCTGAAGAAATTAGAAGGGATTGGTGAAGAATTGGAAGAAATTCCAACTTCTGATGATCCACCTTATCATCCATGTGTGCAGAGGTACCTCAACAAGATGTTGCCCCTGGATGATGATCTGAAAGACTGGGTGATAATAGTTCCTCAGCATATTAGTGATGTTCTGCTAACTAAGGTCCCGAAGAAGCTGCCTGATCCTGGAGTCTTTGTACTGGATTGTTCTATCTTTGAGGATAGTTTTAGCCGCTCTCTGTGTGATTTAGGAGCTGCTGGAAGTTTAATGCCATACTCTGTGGCAGAGAAGCTGGGGATGCTGGATTTTACTCCTACTAGGACTTCTCTTGTCCTAGCTGATCAGTCCATACGAGTTCCTGAAGGACTCCTTATGGACATTCCGGTGAGAGTTGGAAACTACTTAGTTCCAACGGACTTCCTTGTGCTGAGATATGACTGTGATCCGGATGAAGCATTATTGCTTGGGAGACCCTTTTTGGCTACAGCAGGAGCGTTGATTGATGTTAGGAACAGCTTGATAGACCTCCATCTGGGATATGAACCACTGCACTATGAGATGGATAAGCTGCGAAAGCCACTGATAGATGGGCAAACATTCACCATAAGGGACGCAGATTTTGAGCAGCCGGATAATACCATGGTTATAGATCCTGGAGCACATTTCACTCCATCTTTTCTTGGACATGAGCATTCCGCAACAGCCTACTCACCACCTTGGATGAGGAGACTTGAACAGAGACAGAAAAAGTCTCTGTCAGGACCTCCTGGTACTTGAAAATTTCCACCCGTCCGGTCAAGCTATTGACCTTAAACAAGTGATGGGTGGGAGGCAACCCACCATTAGGTACTGGTGTTTTTCTACTAAATTTTTGGTGTTTTTGTTAGGATTTTACGTTTGTTTTTGTTTCTGGTGAGTTTATGTTTGCAGGTCTCGGACAAAATCGCAGTGCAACGATCGACTCACTTCTGTGTCGATCGTCACAACACGAAAGGAATCGCATTGCAGCGATCGTTGCGGTCTTGAGCAACGATCGACCATACACGAAAATCGCCAAGTAACGGTCGATGCACTTAGTGCAACGATCGATGCCTGAGCGACAGAGGTAACCCGACAGACATAATTTCATCATTTCAATTTTTTATTTTCTTTTTACCAATCCTTCGCTGGACACTGCTGGGGACAGTGTGTCTTAAGTGTGGGGGAGGTGCTACTGACTTTTGTTTTCTGTTTTCTTAAGAGTCAGTTCGTTTTTCAAAAAAAAAAAAAATTTGTTTTATTGAGTCAAAATTGTTTAAGTAAGAAACTATGATTTTCTGAGAAGATTTACAAGACTTGCAGGAACTTAAGTAACCATTGGGATGAAGTTGCAGGATCTATCTCTGACTATTAGAAAACCCCATCACAGATCATCCTACTGGGAACACCCACATCACTTCAGGTATAAGAGGATCCTTTTACTGACTTCAACTTTAATACTGACTTAGATTTCTCACCTAAGGGCTTGGTATACTTTGTGTCGGATTCCCTTGTTAGTTCTGACACAGCCTGTCAACCTATCCTATTTAGTTCCTTTCTCCCCTTCTATAAAGTAAAAAAAAAAAAAAAAAAATAATAATAAACTGAGGATGAGTTAGTAACTCCGAAATGGTCATGGGAATGGTAGCTAAAACTCTCATATTCTGTGCATCCATGGAATGTGTCTAAAGTACACCCCATAACGGGAAGAACACTGATAAAAAAAATAAAATGATACCCAGTGGGGAAAAATCAGTTGTTAAAGAAGGGAAAGAGAAGAAAGGGACTAGAGAAAGGTAGTATGGTGGTCTAGAGCTGATAAGGTAAGAATCCATGTGCCCTTTGATCGATACTCCTTAGGTGAGACCGCACTTAAATACTTGCAGAAGTCAGTAGGGAGAATTTGAATGCTTGAATGTGATTGTGGAGTTTACCTAGGACAGTTGCTAAGTGTGGGGGAAGTACATGTTGGTCTTGATATCCTGTAATTGATTCTTTCAGTGGTTTACTAAGGGGAATCTGAGTATTGTAGCTTCTAGGATGAAATGAGTTTCTGAAGAGTTTTCAAACCTCTTCACCATGTTTTAGTTCTCTGTTTTGCTTGAGGGCAAGCAAAGGCTAAGTGTGGGGGAGTTGATATATCATGGTTTTTACCGGTTTTAGGCCATGATATAGTTGTGTTTTAGTGTCTTTTGTGTTCTTTTAGAGTCTTTTACAGGTATAATCAGGTTTGGAGCTGAATTGGAGATAATGGAGCATTTTGGAGATTTTTGGAGTGTTTGGCCGAGAGATAGAGTTCACTGTCCGAAACAGAGAAAGGTGTCGATCGTTGCACACCTGCAACGGTCGATGCACCAGCGAGATGGGCCAAAAACTCGGCGGTTTAGAAGAATCAAGTTATTGCACTTTGATCCAGAAGTTCTTGATATTTACAAAGAAGCCCATGGCCGAGATTATACCTATATAATCAAGTTTTAGTTGTTTTTATTAGATACACTTTCATAATTAAGAGCAGAGGATTTTTAGAGCTTTTGGGGCTGATCTGAACCTATTACTTCATCTGTATTTGGAGAAGATTTCGAACCCCTTTTACTCTTATTCTTTTATGCAATTTATTCATCATATGATTATGTTTTCATTATCTATGTCTGAGTAGATTCCTAGTTAGGTTTAGGGTTTCTCACATAGGATTTCATGACTTGCTAGACTTGTTCAAATTCAGTTAAGGATTCAAACTATATATGTTCTTCAATTTAATTGTGCTTAAAGCTAGTTCTAACCTGATCAATTAGAATCTAGATCTTAGGTTGCTAAATACGTCACGGAAGTGGGGTTTAGGAATCTGAACTAATTAAATTGGGCAATTAAACTTTGCGCAAACGGAAGTTTGGTTTAGGATAATTGTGAACATATCAAACTTGGGATTAATGCTAGTTTAATCTGTTAGTTCTCGCAAACGAAAGTTTGGTTTGCTGCACTTAGACTTAGAGAATTATCGCAAAGGAATTTGGTTAATTCTATATCTGTGTTTTGAGTTCTAGAACTGTGCTTAATTAGATCCTTGCTGAATGAACTGTCTGCTTGTCTGATTTCCTGAGAATACCCTAGGCTTGACGCTTTTAATTACTTGCTTCCACAACCGTTAATCTCTGCTACTGATTTACTTTCTCGCACCGCTTTTTATTCAATCATATTGCTTTCTTTCTAGTATTAGTCTCTACTGTTCTGATCTATTGAGACCAAGTGTCCCTGTGGATTCGATAACCCTATATACTACTTTGACATTGCTGTTCACTTTCAGTTTAGAATAGGGATTAATTCTTGACCTATCAATGTACTTTACTCCCACTGCTTTTCTTAGAAAGAAATTCCCTCTCAAGAAAAGAACAGTCCCGAGCAACAAAGACTTTGTTCTCAGATCAGTTGTAAAAGTAGTATGCCTTGGTTTCCCTAGGATAACCAATGAAGTAGCATTTATCTGATTTGGGTGCGAGCTTGTCAGAGATTAAACGTTTGACATAAGCCTCACAACCCCAAATCTTCAGGAAAGACAGACTTGGAATATTCCCAGTCCACAATTCATGTGGTGTCTTTTCAACTGATTTAGATGGCACCCTATTAAGTGTAAACGCAGACGTTTCTAGAGCGTATCCCTAAAAGGATAATGGAAGATCTGAATGACTCATCATCGACCGAACCATATCTAATAAGGTTCGATTCCTCCTCTCTGACACTCCATTCCATTGGGGTGTTCCAGGAGGAGTGAGTTATGAAACAATTCCACACTCGCTCAGTTAGTCACTGAACTCTTGACTCAAGTATTCTCCTCCGTGATCCGACCGCAGAGCTTTAATACTTTTTCCACGTTGGTTCTGTACTTCATTCTTGAACTCCTTGAATCTATCAAAGGATTCTGACTTATGTTTCATCAAATAAACATAGCCATACCTACTGAAATCATCAGTGAAGGTAATGAAGTACTTGTAATTTCCTCTGGCAACAGTGCTCATTGGCCCACATACATCAGTATGAATAAGGCCCAATAAATCACTGGCCCTTTCAATCGGTTTGTTGAAAGGGGCCCTAGCCATTTTGCCTATCAAGCAAGATTCACATTTCTCACATGATTCAAAATCAAATGAGCCCAGAAGCCCATTACGATGGAGCCTCTGAATGCGTTTCTCATTGATGTGGCCCAAACGGCAATGCCATAAGAAAGTCGGGTTTTCGTCATTTGACTTAAACCTCTTTGTATTTATGTTTAAGACAGACATTTCTTGGTTCAAGACATATAACCCATTATCTAATGGGGCGCTACCATAAAACGTACCATCACGATGAAAAGAACAAACTTTATTCTTAATAGCAAAATCAAAACCTTCCAAATCCAAAACGGAAACTGAAATTATGTTTCTGCTAATCGCAGCTGCAAAGTAGCAATTATTTAATTCTAAAACCATGCCAGAAGGTAAAGACAAATCATAAGTGCATACGGCCAGTGCAGCAACCTTAGCTCCATTCCCGACCCGTAGCTCCACTTGTCCTTTCTTCAGCGTTCTACTGTTTCTTAGTGCCTGCATATTAGTACAAGTATGAGCACCGCAGCCGGTATCCAATACCCACGAAGTAGAACTAGGAGTCATAACATTAAGTTCGATAACATAAATACCTGAATCAGACGCATCATACGTCTTCTTCAGCTTATCATAATCTTCCATGAACTTCTTGCAGCTTCTCTTCCAATGCCCTAGCTGCTTCCAGTAGTTGCATTTGTCCTCAGGATAAGGCCTGGATTTGGGCTTGGGCTTGGGCCTGTCTTGACTCTCAGTCTGGACAGCTTTAGCCTTTCCCTTATCCTTACTAGGTTTCTTAAACCTTTTACCCCCTTGTACCATCATTACATTAGGAGTCACCTTCTTGAGATTCGGCTCTGCTGTCTTCAGCATGCCGTGCAACTCAGTCAATGTCTTAGTCATGTTTTGCATGTTGTAGTTCCTGATGAACTGATCAAAACACGACGGCAAACACTGCAGAATCATGTCAGTGGCCAGCTCCTGGCTAATGGCACAGTCCAGTTTCCCCAGGTTATCAATGTAACCCATCATTTTAAGGACATGAGGACTCACTGGACTGTCCTTAGCCAGCTTGCAATCCATGAGAGATTTAACCGTCTGGTATCTCTCTGTGCGAGCTTGCTCTTGAAACAAGGCTTTCAGGCTGTTAATCATCTCAATTGGTGACATCACGTTCTCATATTGCTTCTGCAGCTCAGAGTTCATAGTCACCAGCATTAGACAATTAACGTCTTTGACATCAGCAGAATGCTTATCCCAAGCATTCTTGTCTGCCTGCGTGGCATTGGAACGTGGTCTCTCGGGGAGAACTCTTGTAAGGACATATTCCTTGTTCTCCTGCCTGAGAACTATTCTCAGGTTCCGATACCATTCCAAGAAATTTGATCCATTAAGCTTGTCCTTCTCAAGGACGGATCTTAGTGAGAAAGTGTTGATGTGAGTTGGGACAGACATAGCTGTAATTAAAAGAGGTAGAGGTTTTAGTTATGATGTTCAAGGAAATGAGAATTCTTATCTAATAAGAAAACTCACATTGTATTCAAAACTATGTTTCCTCAGATGAATACAATGAACCAAGATCCTTACTTCACCAAAATTTAAGTGGGCGACTCGCCATCACCCAAAATTTAGTTATCTAGGTAAGCAAATCATTGCTAATTGTACCCAGTACAACTCTTGCTCGCAGATGAGACAATTCATGTCTTACGCACTCTGATGTCTCTGGGCCCAGAACTTCTGATAGCCCAGTCAAGTAAACCAATCTCTTCAGTCTTGTGATCATTGACAGTCGCACTGCAAGTCTATCAATGATCACCTGTCTTACTCATGTAGTTGTGGATACCAAGGACTCCAAGACTATCCAACAACGAAACGAGTCTTGACAGTAGACAAGATCGGGCAAGACATCAAGATCACTTGATATTTAGTTGAGGAAAAGAACTATTTAATCTTGATGCATATCCAATATGCATCCAAGAAGTTTTTAAGTTAATTAAAACATCTAGATTCATTAAGTTTGAGTTAATCTAGAACATAGGATTAAATTTGGTCTGTTATTTGCAAATTTAGGTTCAACAACCAAATCTGCGAGTGTGTGTCGATCGACACATACTTGTGTCGGTCTACACGACCTAACCAAAACCAAATTAGTTTTTTCGATTCAATCCAATTGAACCGGGTCGATAACCGGTAAATCTAATTTAACCGAAATCGACCAATTAAATCGGTTATAAACTAATTGAGATAACCAGTCCAATCTAATTGAACCAGTTCATCCAATTGAACCGATTTAACCGACATAACCATGCGAGATAACCAGTCAATACAATTGAACCGATTAATCTTTTCGCACAGCCTGTGTCGACCGACACAACCCAGTGCGTCGATCGACATAGTAGGGTAACAGAAATCCGATCTCAGATCGGAACCCTAAAATTTTATAAGTATTTTGCGGTGTGTCGACCGACACACGATTAGTGTCGATCGACACTATGAGAAAACACTCGATCATCGTTTTAGCAGAGACTTAATCCGAGATTAATTTGTTCAAAACATGATCTAGCAGGAATAAAACTAATCAAATACATCATTATTCGAATTACATGCCTTTGATTCAATGGATTAAACCCTAATAGCTCAGATACCACTGTCGGAAAGCCTAGGATCTAGGGTTATGGTATTGAATCTATGGATCTCGTGTTTACCTCAGAGATGGCAGTGGAATGAATGGTAATATAGATCAGCAGCGACTCAGGTGCTTCGCCTCTACCAGATACACACGCACACAAAGCTGGAAAGCCGGGATGCTAGTGCCGGATCTTGGGAACACTGAGTTTAGGTGGTTATGCTTTCTGTGCAACAGAAAAGTGAACGGCCAGGGTTCCAGGTCGACCATATAAGCCTTTATATATGACCTGGAATGACTAAACCGAAATCAGAATTAATTTCAATTCGTTTAAGTCATGAAATCGAAACGTCAGTTTCGAAACCCGATCTGTGTCGATCGACACACTCACTGTGTCGATCGACACACCACTATAAAACTCAATATCAATGTGTATCCAATACACATCAACATGATCATTACCATAATGATCATTCCCATATTTATGCTTCCAGTTTGCTTAGGTGTGTGACCCTATAGGATCATATAATACTGGCAGTAAGTATACAACTTACAGACTGCAAGAGGCTTCTAGCAAAACATTGCAACCACCCAGTATTATACAAATGTCTGATCTCGACAAACAACTATCATTAGGAGTGAGTACAAGTGTGATTTCAGGACACAATCCCAACAAGTTCTGGTGGAGATTCCATGACATATCTGGCGTAGAGCGCCTCTTTCCTCTCCCAGAGACTAAGCTCACAGGCATCACTGATCATCCTCTCTCACTCTCCTTCCAGCCGAACGTAGATCTCTGCCGAGCTGTTCCACGCCGAGATACTGTGCTTCGAGGCGCATCTTCTGGAGCTGCTGCTTCTGCTGCTGAGAATGAGCATGTCCCTGCTGATGACACAGATGAGTTTCCCGAGCTTCCAAGACCAGCAGAAGACATGCCACCACCGCAGTTCCAGAAGTGGGCAGCAGCTGTACTTAAGGGAATCTGGAAGAAGGTTCACAAGATGTCCTGCCAGCGCTCACAGCATGTACACCACCCGCAGCCTCGACGTCGCGCATCAGCTCAAGCACCTGTCCATCTGAGCTCAGAGGAGGAGGAGACGGAGGAGGCTGCTGACTCGGAGGATACAGACGATGGAGACTCTCCAGTCTTGTAGACAATTGATGATTCTGCGTTTGTTTTTCTTTCTCCTTTTCTTGAGTCATTTCGATATTTCTTTTGAGTCAGTATGTCAGTACAGTCTATTTGGAACTTGGAGTATTTGAGTTTATGCATCTTTATTGTTGTTTCTGATGAGATTTTGAGTGATCTAACGCAGCTAACATGTGAGAAAATTGAGTTCTAACTCTTGATCTTAACCACGGACAGATTGCACACTCTGCGTATGATACTACGAGCTCGATGTCGGGCGACACTAAGCTTAGTGTCGGTCGACATCGGCCGTGATCAGGTTCAGATTTTTAACTCAAAACCTCTATGGCTCCCATTTGATTTCTTCCGATCCCATACTACAATTGCACTGGGGACAGTGCAGTCTAAGTGAGGGGGAGGTGGCTACTGACATTGTGTTTTGTTTTCTTAGAGTCAGTCCTTTGTTTTTCACTTGTTTTCAAATTGTTTTATTGAGTCAAAATCAGTATGAAACTATGATTTTTCGAGGAAATTTTTCGCTGGAACATCAACTAAATGACCATTGGACATACTTGCAGGAGCTCTATGACTATTAGAAAACACCACACAGATCAACTTACCAAGGACACCCATATCTAACCAGGTATTCAGAGGATCCACCACTATTCTCACTTCTAATCTTAATTTTAATTTCTCACTTAGGGGCTTGGTAATCTTTGGGTCTGATTCCTCTAATGTGTTTGGCACAGCCTGTGATCCTGTCTAAAGTATGGTTTCTGATTTTCCCCTCCCTTGAAAGTAAAAAAAAAGAGATAGAAACCGAGGATAAGCTAGTAGCTTCGAAGTGGTCACGTGAGTGGTAGAGACCCCTATTACCTCATGTGTATCCATGGAAATATCCAAAGTTAAACCCCAATAAAAAGGGAAGAGCACTGATAGAAAAAATAAAATGATACCCAGTGGGGAAAAATCAGTTCTAAGGGAGAAAGGGAAAAGAAAGAAACCAGAAACCGACAGTTTTGTGGTCAGACAATGAATGGGTTGAGTCCATGTGTCCTTTGATTTGATACTCCCTCTGTGAAACCGCACTTAATTGTATACAAAGACTAGTGTGGTGAACTTGAATGTCCTAATCTGATTGTGGAGTTTACTTGGGACAGTTTCGAAGTGTGGGGGAAGTGCATTGTGGTTTTGAGCTCTGCAGGAAAGTTTTCAGTGGTTTACTAAGTGAATGTGAATGCGAAAGTTCCTAAGAAGAAATGAGTTTCTGTGTTTTCAAACCTCTTTTCTTGTGCTTTGGTTCTTTACTTGCTTGAGGGAAAGCAAGAGCTAAGTGTGGGGGAGTTGATATATCATGGTTTTTATAGGTTTTCAACCATGATATAGTTGTATATATTGAGTCTTTAACCTGGTTTTTCGAGTCTATTGAGTCTTCTACAGGTAAGCTTGTGTTTGGAGCAAAAGATGGAATTATAGGACGTTTATGGTGATTTGTGCAACGAGCTGAAGTTGGTGTCTCGGCCACTACTGGATGTCGACAGACACTAACCTTGATGTTGGTCGACACTGAGAGCGACCGCGAGTTGAAGACATGTTTTGAAGAATTGCAGAATTGCCCAGAAGTTTCCTTAATTCTAATTTAGCCCCAAAACGTGTTTAGTGGTTTTTAATTAGGTTTTTGAGAGCAGACTCAGATGCTATCTTTTCATCTTGTTCTTACTTGTTCTTGCTTTGGAGATTGAGAGATTTTGGCTAGGGGCTGATTCTTTCTACTTGTAACCTTGAGAGGAGGATTTCGAACCCCTTTACTTTTATCTATTCAATCTTTGGTTTTCTATTCAATGATGTGTTGTTTAACTGATAATATGTCTGAGTAGTAACCTAGTTAGATTTAGGAATTCTCATAAGGGTTTTATGCTTGTTTGATAACTGATTCATTAGGATTCACCGTCTGTTTGTTCATCGCCTAAGTTGTGCTTAATACTGAATTCTGGACTGATCACCTAGGGTTTAGATCTGAGATAATTGAAAATAGCGCGAGAGTGTGAGTTATAATCTGAATAAACTTAGTGTGAGCAATTTGACTAGATACAAAGAGATTTGGTTTAGGAGAATTGTGAACCGATAGAACCTGTTCTTAATGCTTGTTTAGAACTCTAGGATCACAAAGAGATTTGGATCGCTAGGTTGCTAGATATAAAAAATAATCTCAGCGAGAGTTGGATTGTTTAGCATTGCGTTTCTAGTTCTTGAACCTGTGTTTAATCTGAATCCGGTTAGTTAAGTGTCTAGCACTGCATAATTCCCGAGAACTTCCTAAGTCTGACGCCTTTCTCTTATTGAAAACACCTTTCTATTTACTTGCTTTTTTGTTTACTGCCTTCTTGAATTGATTCTGCTTAACTTGACAACATATAATCCATCGTGTGACCATGAGTCCTTGTGGATTCGATACCCTAAGTACTACATTCGCATATATGTGCACTTGCAGTAGAGTAGGGATATTTCTTGACCTATCAAATGGGGATGCGATATGAATACGAGACCGAACCCGAACCCGAAAGCGAGATGAAGTGACAAGACGTTGCGAAACAAGTAGACCGAAGCGTGAACCAGTTGGTGGACATCGTCAGTGGAAAATGTATCAGCTTAACGAGCGACCGACAGAGCGAAGCCGAGGAGTATGATGAGTTAGTGAAAAGATGTGAAGGAACATCAGCAATAAGGTGGAAACCAGAGTGAGCGATCGGTGTAGAGCACATGGAGTCGTAGCAAAGACGGATTCAAGTAATCAAATTCTTGAAGAGTGTCCCAGGAAGAAAAATGAAGATCGGAAGAATGTGGAAGTCGAAGCAAAGTGGGGAAGCCAAAAGTGAGAATCAGAACAAAGAAGCTAACAGCGAGTGAGTCGGAAGTTCGAGACGGATGGAGATAATTAATAGTGAAGCGAAGCAAGGTATACAAGAATGAGAACCAGAACGAAATAGTTGTTGAGTTCAGTTGGATGGAATGGAACGAGACAGAAGGATCACAGTAATGTCATGTGTTAGTTGTATGCAGCAGTGTTCGAGTAAGGAAGTGTTGGAGTTGAGTAACGGAGCAACTTGCAGGGTTTGGTACAGATTCAAAGTCTGTTAGTGACGAAAAATTCGGGGACCGAATTCCTGTAAGTGGGGAAGAATGTAATAACCAGTATCCAAAAATGTGGTCAACGGGCAGAAGAAAAGTCAACAGGGGCAAAATTGTAATTTTGCCAAAGTTAGGGGCAAAATTGTAATTTTGCAAAAGTTCGAGACAGAAGCTATGACGGGCCAAATGTTCATTTTTACAACATAAAGAACATTTAGAAGACCAGAAGTGGAAGAAACGGGGCTTAAACTAGTTTTTCGGGATATCGGGAAGGGAGACCGATAAACCCGAAGAAACTTTAAAAATTCATAACCGGAGCTACGTAAGCCCAAATGGAGTAATTCAACTTTCTAAATTCATCTAATATCATGCAGAATCTGATTTTGGGGATTTGAAGATTTATGGGAGCATCTGAGGGGTTTTTAAAATATTAAACTCAAAAACGTCTAAACTGAGCAACAGAGAGAACCGGGATTAAACATTGGTTAAAGACGGTTTAGGAGGGATTTTTGGCAACATAAACACTCAACAGGACAGGTGTCATTGCCCCAGGGTCGCCACCTCTCCTTGGCTAATTCATTGCATGGTAATTAGGTTCAAAGAACCATTTTTGCATGCAAAACCCATCTTGTCAATTCATTGCACACAACCACTCTCTCCCTAGCCTTCCTAGCTCTCTCTGGCGATTCTCCTCTCTCTCACTCAACCCACATGCAAGCCTAGAACCCAGAAACTCATGCATCTTCAAGAGTTGTTCTTCATTTGTTCTTGAAGTTCTTAATACCTTCAAGCACAAGAAACACCATATATTTCTACTCCTATACCCAATCATCTTATGTAAAAGCCAATAGACTACTCTTGATCTCAGCTACAACCGCCACCTCTTCCTTGCCGTCGCCGTCGCCGGAGATCGCCGGAAACTGGCGGAGAGCTGCCGCGGTTAGGGTTTTGGTGGATATCTCTCTTCCTTCATCAGATCCGAGGGTTTTGAAGCCACAGGTGGGTAGATCTCTTCCTCCTGAGCAGATTGGTGTGTAGCCTGTCACCAGAACCGCTGGAAAAAGTCCACTCCACCGTGGTCAACGCAGCTCCGCCGCGGTCAACGCCGGAGCCAGTCACCGGAGGAGCCTCGCCGCCGTCAGATTGAAGCCGGTTATTCAAGAGTTGGATTGAATGGATTGCTTCTGAAATTGGAGTTGGTTTAGGGTTGCTTAAACCGCGGTCAAAGTTAGGTTAAACTGGTCAACGGTTTAACTTAAACCAGTTTAACACAACCGGTCCAATTGAAGTTGGTTTAATCGGTTCAGTTGGTTCAGCCGGTTTACTTGGAGTGGTCAACGGTTCAAGATCTGTTCAACGCACGGGTCGACGGTCTGGTCAACGGTTAACTGGTTAACGCCAGTCAACGCGGTCAGCGCCGGTCAACGCCTGAGACGAGCCGGTCAACGCCTGAGACGAGCCGGTCAACGCTCGGTCAATGGCCTTTTGCTGGTTCGAGAGTGTTCGGAAACGTGTATTCGGGAAGTTAGGGGTTCAGTTCGAGGTCTCGGAGTTCATATCTGCATCCATGCCATCGTTCCGTCTATTTCACTGTGAGTCGGCTCAGAACTCTTAGTTAGTACATGTAGACCGGGAACCGAAAAACCATAGACTTAGGACTTCCATACCCGTTGTTTAATATGATTAGTTGATTGATGAGTGAATGGACCGACTAATGATAAACCGGCTAGGAATGAATATGCATGTTAGGGCTTTAAGAATTAAAAAGGTTAATGAATTTCGTGCCGCTAGGTTGTTAGAAATATTGTTTGATGCATTCATATAGACGTTGCATGGTTAGGACCGTATATGCATATATATGTATTAAGAACGTTACTGAATGAATCTATATACAGGAATTAAGACGGGAATAAAATACAAATTAAACCTAAACGAACATATAGAATATGTAACGGGAATGGGACTTAGGTTTAATACCGGGAAAAGGGTAATAAATCAAGTTAATTAATAATGAGACGTCGGGGAGTTAGTAAGTTTACTAACTCTAAACCGACGGATTGAGGAGTATTAAAAGATACCTAGGAAAGGTTAAGTAATGATGAGCGTGTGTTGTATAAGCCGTCTACGGGTTAGCAATCCGCTAATCCAAGGTAGCGGATAAGAACGGATTAAAATAATTAGAAACCCTAATAGGCATGCTTCTGTGGTGATTGTTGTGATTGTGTTATTGCGTGATTGTTGCTGTGAGTTTTGTGTGCAGGCTTGTTAGACTGCTTCGGTGTCTGGCCGAGCAGTTCTTGTGGACACTTACTCCGGTCATGGGACCGGGTAAGTTTGTTAGTACTGACTAGGTGCCTTACCTAGTCAGAGTGGTGTCGTGGTAGTGTAGCGGTTTACGGAATGGTTGGGGTTTTGTTATTAATGTTGATTGTGTGATGTGTGCTAGTGTCCCAGCAAGTCTGTGTGTTTACATTTCTGCACTAGGAATCTAGGGTGCGTTAGATTCCGCAAGCCTAGGTTTTGAATACGTTCCGGTACTTCCGACCCGAATGGATCATTTCCTAGGGCCGGATCATGGGGATTCGGGTTATGGTGTTAACCTACTGGGTGACGCCGGTAGGTGTGTGGTTCAGAGAATACGGGGTCATGTCCTAGGGCCGGATCGCATGGAAACTCAGGTTACCGGGGGTAACTGGAGTCACCGCGTATCGATGGACGGAGAACGGTGTCCTAGTCGTTGGACCTTGTGTCTACGTCTAGGAGTCGTGGGTTAGTTACCATGTAGGTGACGATGCAAACCCGTGGAAGCTACCGAGATCGTAGGGCCCAGTGTTGTGTTTGGTATTTTGCGCGTTAGATAGATAGAGTCTAATCGTGGACATGTGCCGCAGTGCCTTCGATTTCCTTAAATTCTCTTTATCTTTGGCAAGTGCTTGTGTGTTGTGGGTTTATCACGACGTGGTAGTGCGTGATCGACCATTTATTTTGTTGTTTGTTATTTTGGGGGTTTTGGACGGGAATCTGTAGACTCTAAATAGATTAGAAGCCGTTAGTGGGGAGCCGATTCACTGGGTGATCTTAGATCGCTCATTAGACTCCTTTTGTGTTTTCAGGTTTAGCAAAGACAGACGCGGGAGGTCCTCGGTGTAGTTTCGGGATTGATTGTGGCGGGATTTGATTCGGGGTTTTGATTGTTTTTCCTCGGTTCGGCTTTGGCGCCATTTTGTGTGTATGATTTAATTGTGTGTTTAAAATGGCGAATGTTTGTAAAACCCATTAAAAATTGTGCTTAACGTTTGATTACTCAAAAATAAAATTGTTTCCCTGATATTGGGTTTAGTCCGAACCGACACAACTCATTGAAGTAGTACGAGTTGTAGAGCTTTGTACTATGGAAATGAGGATAGCATTTTCAAAGATAGGTTAGTGCGAGCCTTTGTCTCAAACCGATCTATCTCTGGCTTCGTCCTGTGGCGAACCTTTCCTGTTTGACTTGCTCGGGTTCGATCGGTCATGTTCTTGTTTGATTGTTGACCGGTCAGCTCGACGGTCTGCGGATAATGGGAAAGGGGTATTACAAGGATAATAATTTTTATCCTCATGGAGAAAAATTTGGTTGTCCATCTCCACGTCTTTGATCGTGGTAATCCAGCCGTTAGAACACCCAGGCTCATGTTCTCCATCTGATATATCCTCTTCAGGCTTCTTTTCTTGGAACTTCTCATCTTCTATTTCATCATCATTCTCTCTGTCAGACTCAATCTCAGGTTCAATATAGTTACCAAACTCATCATACAAGCTATCACCCATCTTTATGTAAACAAAGTTTCTAGATAAGTCCCATAGCTCTACCACTCTTTCATCATGTAGCGTCACAGATTTCACACCAACAAGAATTACACTGAACCCTCGTTGTTTCCTGATTTTATACTTGAATTTCCATGATTTTGGTATTCTTCTCTGCACATTCTTGTGCTTCTCTCTGCCTACCTCTAGAAGCATTATATCAAACAGTTTGCATGCACAAGATAACGTGGTGCTACTTGTTGATTTTTGGAAATTCCTAGTGGCGAGATAGCGATTCGAAATTACTAGTTCAATGCCATAAATTCCTAACAAAGTATCTCCACATCTAAATTCCCAGAAAGAAATTGGTACCTGAAACTCTGGAATCAGTTCGTCAATTTCCTCAGTTTCCTTACCCAATTCCTCGTGAAGAACAACCGCCTTATGCAAAATTGAGTTCTCCGTCTCCGTTGGTTCCAATACTGGTCCTGAACACTGATTGACCACTGAAATTGATTCAGACTCGACGTTCATAATCTCCTGAATCATCTCATCACAAGCCCCATGGAGTGCAGCTTGAAACTCGCGAAGCTCATCCCTCAACTCGTCGAGACATGACTTCATGGTGGCTTGAACCCTCTCTAGAGCCGCTGTGAACAACATAATCGGATATAATGTACCGAACGAAGCCTCTGACTCGCGGACGAAGGATTTCTGCGATTGAATCCAAAATAGCAATTCCATCATTGTTGATTACCTTGAATCGTCTGAATACGAGTGTCTACCAATGATTTCCGACAAACGTTTGGCTCTGATACCTTTGATACAAATAAATAGGCATCTCCAGAACACAATCAACCAGAAGCTAATGTTCACAGTAACACATAAACTTCTCTTGCCAAAAGAGCTTCCAACCCGTCGATGGAACCCAGATTGACGAAGAACAATCAAGAACACAGAGATTGATGAGGACATAGAACCAGAACCAGAAGATCCAATGCCCATCATAAGGAAAGGTCCATTGACAAGATCAGCTACAAAGGTACTAAGAGAACAAGTCAACAAAGCTGTGCAATATATGCTGAATCAAGCTTCTGAACAAGTGCAAGAACAAGCTTATGAAATGCATGATGGGCCAACATTATTCAACTCAGCTCAGAAGGGACTTACCATATTCATCAACACGCCAAAGCAAGGAGAGTTGGAGCAAAACGCATCACTTCATTTAACAGAGGATCAGTAAGCTCCAACGGTCATTCTTTCATCCAAACACAAAGTAAACTCGTCCAAGACCTATACAAGGTAAGTATTTCCATTCAGATTATGACTAATGAGTTTCTTTTGTTTGTGTAATCTTTATTTTCAAGTCTAGAGTCTGTTTTTCCTTTTCAATAAAACTAGCCGTTGTAGTAGTCCCAATTGAGTCTGTATTTCCTTTTCTGTTTATTTGCTTCAAGTCCCCAAGAAGGGCATAGCTGTTTGGACTATTATAAAGTCCCCTCTCACAGCTGTGTATTTTTTTACCCTAGATCAATAAACAAAAACATTTTTCTTAAACAAAGAAAGAGCAGCCTTTGTTTTCTCTGTGTTTTGTGTCATTCAAAACAAGAGAAAGCTTCTTGTCTTATCAGAGATCATTCCATAGTCTCTGTGGTGACATTCAATCCATTTCCACCCACTGATTGTTTCTGAGAGAGTTCTTAAACCAGCAGAATCAATCCTACCCTCATTCCATTCCATCCAAATCGAGTAGATCAAGGGAGCTTTGAAGCCAGTGATCTGTTCTCCATCAATCTATCATCCAAGCTTCTGTCCAGGGGCTACATCATATGGTATCAGAGCCGAAAGGCTCATAAACAGGTGTTTTCTATCCAAAAACTCATTGCATTCAATTCTGTTTCATTTGTTCATCATCTGTTCTGTTTTATGTGTTCCTTAGTTCTAGCATCTTAAAAAAATCGAAAATCCAAAAAGAAATCTTAGTTTTCCTGTTAGTTGCATTACTGATTCATTCTAGTTCATAGTTGCATCAAGAGAAAACCATAAAAATTTCGTTTTGCTTTAGTTTTTGTGTTTCTGTTTGCTTTCACTTGAAAACCCAGAAAAAGTTAACAATTCTGTTCTTGCATATTTTTCAGTTTGATCCGAAATTTTCTAAACAAAAACCCAAAGATTTGTTTGTGTTTATTTTAGTTACCTTATTTGAAAGCCATTTCGAAAATAGAATCAAAAATACCAAAAAAAAGCTGTAGTTTTTCCATATTTGTTTTGTGACACAACAAGAAAGGAAATCTTCTTATTCTTGCTTATTTGTGTCATTACTCTCAGTATTTCGAAATATACTCTTGATCCTCTTAACTTTTCCAAAGATCAGTGATACTTGAAGTTTTAAACTCGCAGGAACTACACAAATGGGAGAAGAAGCTAATACTGCCCAAGTTACTATGACACAGATGCTGGAAGCTTTGCAGAGCATCAGTGCACGCATGACTGCCTTGGAACAAAGACAAGCACCAACCAGAAGAGGTCCTATCCGTGGTGCTGCTGTTGGACAGAACCAGAGAAGAGCCGATGAAGAGACAACTGATGAGGATATGCCTGAGCTAGAAGAGGATGAATTACATCCTGACCCAAACCAAGGAGGCAGAGGGTTTAACAACCATGGACGAGGTAGAGGAAGAAGAAGCAATCACCAACCTAGACATGGAGTTAGAGGCAGAGACAATGAAGAAGAAGATCAGAGGAGTGGAGGCAAAGACCTGAAGCTCACAGCACCTACTTTTGCTGGTAGAGTGAATCCAGAAGCTTATCTGGATTGGGAGAGAAGGATGGAGTATATCTTTGAGTATTATCAATACTCAGAGAAGAGAAAGGTGTCTCTAGCTGCAGCTCAACTCACTGACAATGCCTTAGCATGGTGGGACAGAGAAGCATCTGAGAGAAGGAGATTGAGACATGGACAGATTAGCAATTGGGATGATATGAAGTTTGCATTGAAGAAGAGATATGTCCCAGCCTACTACCATAGAGACCTACAAAAGAGGTTCAGAAAGCTGTCTCAAGGAAGCAAGTCTGTGGAGGAATACTTTGAGGAGTTTGAGACCTTGAAGAACATACTTGAAGTAGAGGATTCAGAAGAGACTTTGATGGCACAGTTTCTGGATGGACTTCAAGACAGGATTGCTCGCAAAGTAGAGAGATAACCATATGAGGATCTTGAAGGAATGTTGCACCTAGCTGTCCAAGCTGAGCAACACATCAAGAGGAAGGTTGCTGCGACCAGTAAAGGCAAAACAACATGGAATCAACCAAATAAGAACTCAGACAAAAGCAAAGGAGCATAAGTGGATTCCAAGTTCAAGAAACAAGTTTCTGATCAGCCTAAATTCAATAAACCAGGAGCAAGCATTCACACGGCTCAAAATCAGTCTAACCAATGCACCAGTATTGGTACTTCCTAACTTTGATAAAATGTTAGAGATTGAGTGTGATGCTTCTGGTACAGGAATAGGTGCAGTGTTGACACAAGGAGGTAGACCAGTAGCTTATTTCAGTGAGAAGCTGAATGGTGCAACACTCAACTATCCAACATATGACAAAGAGTTGTATGCTCTGGTAAGATCACTGGAAACTTGGCAACATTATTTGTTATCAAAAGAGTTTGTGATCCATACAGACCATGAGACACTCAAGCACTTAAGAGGACAGACCACACTGAAGAAGAGACATGCAAGGTGGTTAGAATTCATAGAGACTTTCCCATATGTGATTAAGTACAAGAAGGGGAAGGAGAACATTGTGGCAGATGCACTATCCAGACGACATGCTCTCATCTCAACTATAGAGTCCAAGATCATGGGATTTGAACATATCAAAGGCATGCATGCTGATGATCCAGACTTCAGGGATGTGTCCCAGGAAACATCTAAGGCTGCATTTGGAGTGTTCTATCAGCAAGATGGTTTCCTATTCAAGGAGAAGAGGTTGTGTATCCCACAAGGTTCCATGAGGGAGTTAATCACCAGAGAAGCTCATGGAGGAGGTTTGATGGGACGTTTTGGCAGAGACAAGACATATAGTGTTCTGAAGGAGCATTTCTTTTGGCCACATATGAAGAGAGATGTGGAGAGGTTCTGTGCCAAATGCATCACCTGCCTAAAATCCAAATCCAGGTTACATCCACATGGTTTATATATGCCTTTACCAATTCCTAACACACCATGGGTGGACATTTCAATGGATTTTTTTTAGGATTGCCCAAGATCAACAACAAGAATTCAATCTTTGTAGTTGTTGACAGGTTTTCTAAAATGGCTCATTTTATTGCTTGCAACAAAACTAATGATGTTGTGCAGATAGCTGATCTATTCTTTAAAGAAGTAGTTAAGTTTCATGGGATTCCAAGAACTATTGTTTCAGACAGGGACACAAAGTTCTTGAGCCACTTTTGGAGGATACTTTGGAGGAAGTTAGGTACTAATCTGCTCTTTTCCACCACTTGTCATCCCCAAACAGATGGACAAACTGAGGTAGTAAACCGCACTCTCTCATCACTCCTGAGAGCCACGGTTGGTAAGAACATAAGGAACTGGTTATCTTGCTTGCCATTCATTGAGTTTGCTTATAATCATGCAAAGCATTCTGCTACTAACCACTCTCCTTTTGAAGTTGTGTATGGATTTAATCCTTTGGCTCCTTTAGATCTTGTTCCATTGCCCCAGGCTATATACTCAAGCACAGAAGGAGAAACCAAAGCAGCCTTTGTCAAGAAGCTGCACCAGAAAGTTAAGGAGAATTTTGAGAAGAAGACTGAGAAGTATAAGCAGAAAGCTGACAAGGGAAGAAAGGAGGTGACCTTTGAGCCAGGAGATTGGGTCTGGCTGCACATGAGGCAAGAAAGGTTCCCAAATCAGAGGAAGTCAAAGCTAGCACCAAGAGGAGATGGACCATTCAGAGTCTTGGAGAAGATCAACAACAATGCATACAAGCTGGAACTACCATGTGAGTTAAACATTTCTCCAACATTCAATGTTTCTGATTTAGCTCCATATGATGCAGGTCAATCAGTTCTGAGGTCAGAACCTCTTCAAGGGGGAGGGAATGATGAGGACATAGAACCAGAACCAGAAGATCCAATGCCCATCATAAGGAAAGGTCCATTGACAAGATCAGCTACAAAGGTCCTAAGAGAACAAGTCAACAAAGCTGTGCAATATATGCTGAATCAAGCTTCTGAACAAGTGCAAGAACAAGCTTATGAAATGCATGATGGGCCAACATTATTCAACTCAGCTCAGAAGGGACTTACCATATTCATCAACACGCCAAAGCAAGGAGAGTTGGAGCAAAACGCATCACTTCATTTAACAGAGGATCAATAAGCTCCAACGGTCATTCTTTCATTCAAACACAAAGTAAACTCGTCCAAGACCTATACAAGGTAAGTATTTCCATTCAGATTATGACTAATGAGTTTCTTTTGTTTGTGTGATCTTTATTTTCAAGTCTAGAGTCTGTTTTTCCTTTTCAATAAAACTAGCCGTTGTAGTAGTCCCAATTGAGTCTGTATTTCCTTTTCTGTTTATTTGCTTCAAGTCCCCAAGAAGGGCATAGCTGTTTGGACTATTATAAAGTCCCCTCTCACAGCAGTGTATTTTTTACCCTAGATCAATAAACAAAAACGTTTTTCTTAAGCAAAGAAAGAGCAGCCTTTGTTTTCTCTGTGTTTTGTGTGATTCAAACCAAGAGAAAGCTTCTTGTCTTATCAGAGATCATTCCATAGTCTCTGTGACGACATTCAATCCATTTCCACCCATTGATTGTTTCTGAGAGAGTTCTTAAACCAGCAGAATCAATCCCACCCTCATTCCATTCCATCCAAATCGAGTAGATCAAGAGAGCTTTGAAGCCAGTGATCTGTTCTCCATCAATCTATCATCCAAGCTTCTGTCCAGGGGCTACATCAGAGATAGAGAGAGAAACTGAGAAACTTCTCAACAATATTTTCGATTGATTTGTAAAGTGATGGATTCTCCTGTTTTAATTGACTCAGCTCCATTCCATTGTTTAATCTGAGCCGTCCACCTGTCACTCTTATTTTCCTGTAACAAAGTACTTCTTGAAAAATCACTTTGCCTCCAAAACCTTTAATCTTGTCATAAATCTTTTCTAAGGTTTTTTTTTCTTTGAGAAATTCATTAATCCCACCAAAATTAACAATACTCCTAAGTCCTAACTCATTCTTTAGAAAACATTGAAACCTCTTTCTCTCTCACCTCTCTCATGTTCGCCTTAGCCTCCAACGTCAACTGCTTTCGGCGGTGAGCCATCTCCGGCATCTGGCTTCACCTCCGGCATGGTGTGTCTTTCCTTGTTGTCCCTTGGTCCTAACATTATATCAAAGTTTAGAGTTCAGCTCTAGAGAGGATGGAGTGTTTGTCTTCTCTAATACGCTCTCAAATCTGACACCTAGGGATGTTATTCTCAGGGTTTAAAACCCTGCCCAACCATTTTACATATAACCCAGCCATTTTACAACCCTGACCCTGTTTTAACCCTCTGATTTATTAAGGGCCAGAGTTAACCCACAGGGCTAACTTAACCCTATTAATTCTTTCTTTTTTTTTGGCAGAAAACTCTGTTTTTAAAATAAAATATTTGGATGTTTGCATATTAATAAAATGTTGACAGAACATCAAATTTTGAATATTTTCCAGTGTATTGACTCTACAACACAAACATAAAACATTTTATAAATAAAAAAGAGGTTCAAGCACTAAAGTTTCTTTATCTTTTACTCCTTCTTCACAACCTTATAACTTGCTCGATCTTTGTTATTTGAAATGCTCCTCCATGTTGCAGGGCTACCTACATCATCAACGACATCAGACCAACGGTGATAACATTGTCAAGACCAACAACATGAGAGTAGATTGTAGAAATCAGACCAATGGACTGAGAAGAGAATGCTACTATGATCTAACATATCACGTGGATGAAAGAAACAGAACATCCAAGCATTTAGCAGATTGCTCTACTTTATGTGGCTTAGTATAAGATTAAAATGCAGACAAAGAATTAAACTGTAAACAGACACTGATCACTTCTTAATTCTTATCTTCAGCTTAAGTCTCTCGTCTCAATATTCCAATTCAATGTAAATGAAACTACTCATTCAGAATCAATCTATGAGACTATGACCTAAATAAGTTTAAAAAGAGCAAGTAGCAGTCTAGCAGATTGAGTTGTTAGATTAGTCATCTTCTGCTTAGAACAAGATCCCTTTATAGATTCGATCTTTCTTGATGATCTCAGCAACAACCCTTTGTAGCGTCAGCTCTAGGTTTCCATAGTCCAGGCATGTATTTATGGCTATATTTCAATATCAGCTTCCTCTGCAAAACCAGAATTCAACAATGTCAAATATGCTCAGTCTCATTCTAATTCTAATTCGTGTCAAACAATAGCTCTTTTTGTGCATCTAGAACATAACAAACAAGAAACCTAGCAACAAGAAAGAGCTGATACAGTAACCTAAACCCATTCAAAATCATGCAGAAAATCGGAAATATCGAGGAAGTATTAAGAAAGGGGTTTTTCTCAAACTTACAGTGGGAAGCTGAGGAGGAGGAGGAGGGTAGAGAGAATGATCAGAAGGAGGGAACTGGTCTAGAAGCGAAGGCAAGTAATTCATCTCTGATCCATGGAATCCAAGATCTCCATCAAGGGTTGAGTTCTTATGCTGCAAGCCTGCAAAGAGATAAATCGAGAGCCAAATAATGGATTTGCTAAAGACATAACACAGATCAAACAAACCCACGAACCAATTTTCATAACTCACCAGAAACTGAAGAATCCGACCACAAAATCGATGAGTTGGATTCACCAAAGATGGATGCATTAGAGAAGAAGAGAACAAAATTAGGGTTCTTCAATTTTGTGAATTTTTCCCGACCAAATTTACATTTGCATACTATGTCGTTTTGACATGTAGAAACTATTAAAAAAAAGAAATTAACCCTCTTAAAGCGATTAATTTTAGGCGGTCCTATTTGAGCCATGTTCCAAAATACAGGGTTTAGGGCTAAAAAAGTGACCAGGGCTGGGCTAGCCCTATTAGCATAAGCCATATTTAACATCCCTACTCACACCAACCATCAGTTAAGGAAGAATCTCGTCCATAAACGGAGATCAACCTTACTTCAGTGTATCTTTCTCTCTCTGTAAACTGTAACCGAAAGGAACAATGCCGGCTCCGACGACGACGACGGAGGTTGAACCCACTGAATCCATTGAACCATAGTCGATGAACAAGCTCAGCATCAAATCCTAAAACGAGCACTTGATCTATTCTCCTCCGTCCATGGACTATCGAAGGTTGTTTTTGTCTTGAAGACGTTTGGAGCTCTTGTTCTACAAAATCTGGTGTCACTGTCTTTCGCAGGTACGCTTCCATTTGTTCCTGATTCGGTATCAGTTATTGAGTTTAAATTGATAATTTTGTTGAAATATAAACTTGATTTGGGTCAAATTTAGTTGGTGTTAATGATCAATTAATCTTTTATTGGACCAAACCCAAAATATGATCCAATTTCTAGAAGATTTCTAGAAAAATCATGCACCTCCTTAAGAATAAAAATCTAGATTTTTTCATAGAAAAATCTAGATAATTGTAATATTTTAATCTAGATATTATGATAGAAATCTCTAGATTTAGGATTATAATATTCTAGATATTTTGTATTTTGGAGGCTATAAATACCTCCCTTCACTCTCATTTGTATGCAAGTTTCTAAGTTGTTCTCTAAGCAATAATAAAAACTTTCTTCTTCCAAAATTTCCCTTTTGTCTTGTAAGTTCTTAAATACTTTCTCCAAACTTATAAATTTTTCATTCCAACAAAGTGGTATCAGAGCTATAAGAATCTCTTAAAGATGGCAAGTAATGGTGTTCCCTTCCAAGTCCCGATGCTCACAAAGAGCAACTATGACAATTGGAGTCTAAGGTTGATGGCTATCCTAGGAGCACATGATGTGTGGGAGATAGTCGAGAAAGGCTTCATTGAACCGGAGAATGATGCTATTCTATCTCAAACTCAAAAGGATGGTTTGAGAGACTCAAGAGAGACAAGAAGGCTCTCTGTCTAATCAATCAAGGATTAGATGACGACACATTCGAGAAAGTCGTCGGAGCAAAGTCGGCCAAAGAAGCATGGGAGAAGCTTCGAACTTCTTACAAGGGAGCGGAGCAAGTTAAGAAGGTACGTCTTCAAAATCTAAGAGGAGAATTTGAAGCATTGCAAATGAAGGAAGGTGAACTCATCTCTGATTACTTCTCAAGAGTTCTAACGGTCACTAATAACTTAAAAAGAAACGGTGAGAAGTTAGATGAGGTGAGAATCATGGAGAAAGTTCTTAGATCATTGGATTCAAAATTCGAGCATATTGTCACTGTGATTGAAGAGACAAAAGACTTGGAGACTATGACAATGGAGCAACTTCTTGGATCATTACAAGCTTATGAAGAAAAGAAGAAGAATAAGGAAGACATCAATGAGCAAGTACTCAAGATGCGGATTCAAACCAAAGAAGAAAGCGGTCGAAGCTATCCAAGACGGGGTGGTGGACAAGTCCAAGGAAGAGGTCGTGGATGTGGTTGGAGACCATATGAAGACCATACAAACTGATAGGCTCAGAGTTTTATCCTATTCTACTGCAAGTGCACAGTTATGCAATGTAGTAGTTAGGGTATCGAATCCACAAGGACTCACGGTCACACAATAGATTATATGTTGTCTAAGCTAAATCAAATACAGAGAAAGCAGTAAACAAAGCAATAAACTAGAAGGAGTTTTCAATAGGAAGAAAGGCGTCAAACTTAGGAAGTTCTCGGGAATTATGCTATGCTAGAAACTTAACTAACCGGATTCAGATTAAAACATGTTCAAGAACTAGAAACACAATGCTAAATAATCCAACTCTCGCTGAGATTATTCTATATCTAGCAACCTAGCGATCCAAATCTCTTTGTGATCCTAGAGTTCTAAATAAGCATTAAGAACAGGTTCTTGGTTCACAATTCTCCTAAACCAAATCTCTTTGTATCTAGTCAAATTGCTCACTCTAAGTTTCTTCAGATTATAACTCACACTCTCGTGCTGTTGTTAATTGTCTAAGATCTAAACCCTAGGTGATCAGTCTAGAATTCAGTATTAAGAACACTTAGGTGATGAACAATAGATGGCGATCCTAATCAATCAGTTATCAAGCAAGCATAAAACCTTAGTGAGAATTCCTAAATCTAACTAGGTTACTACTCAGACATATCAGAAATCAAACAACACATCATGAATAGAAACCAAAAGACTTAATAGATAAAGAAAAAGGGTTCGAAATTCTTCTCTCAATGTTACAAGTAGCAAGAATCAGCCCTCTCCAAATATCTCAAGCAAGAACAAAGTTAAGAACAAGATAAAAGGTAGAATGAGTCTGAAAACCTAATTAAACTCTCTAAACACGTTTTGGGTTCAGTTTAGAATTAAGGAAAACTTCTGGGAAATTCTGCAAATCTTCAAAGCTTGTCTCTACCTCGCGGATGTTGTTCTGTCGTGCTCAGTGTCGACCGGCCAAGTCAGTGTCGGTCGACACTCAATCGTGGTCGAGACACCAACTTCAGCTCGTTGCACAAATCACCAGAAATGTCCTATAATCCCATCCTTTGCTCCAAACGCAAGTCTACCTGTAAAAGACTCAATAGACTCTAAAAACAAGGTTAAAGTCTCAATATATACAACTATATCATGGTTGAAAACCTAGAAAAATCATGATATATCAACTCCCCAACACTTAGCTCTTGCTTACCCTCAAGCAAGTAAAGAACCAAAGTATAAGAGAAGGTTTGAAAACACAGAAACTCATTTCGTCTTAGGAAATTTCGCATTCACATTCACTTAGTAAATCACTGAAAACTTTCCTATAGAACTCAAGACCACAATATACTTCCCCCACACTTAGCAACTGTCCCAAGTAAACTCCACATTCAAGTTAGGACATTCAAGTTCACCACACTAGCCTCTGTATACAATTAGGTGTTGTCTCACAGAGGGAGTATCGAATCAAAGGACACACGGACTCAACCTATTCAGTATCTGACCACCAAACTGTCGGTTTCTGGTTTCTTTCTTTTCCCTTTCTCCCTTAGCACTGATTTTTCCCCACTGGGTATCATTTTATTTTTTCTATCAGTGCTCTTCCCTTTTTATTGGGGTTTAAACTTTGGATCTTTCCATGGATACACATGAGGTAATAGGGGTCTCTACCACTCCCGTGACCACTTCGAAGCTACTAGCTTATCCTCGGTTTTTATCTCTATTTTTTTTTTCTTTTAAAAGAGGGGAAAATCAGAAACCATACTTTAGAACAATATCACAGGCTGTGCCAAACGCATCAACGGAATCCGACCCAAAGATTACCAAGTCCCTAAGTGAGAAATTAAAGTCAAGATTTAAGCGTGAGACTAGTGGTGGATCCTCTGAATACCTGGTTAGATATGGGTGTCCTTGATAAGTTGATCCATTTGGGGTTTTCTAATAGTCATAGAGGTCCCGCAAGTCTGTCCAATGGTCACTTAATTCCTGTTCAAGCGAAAAAAATTCCTCGAAAAATCATAGTTTCATACAAGTTTTGACTCAATAAAACAATTTTGAAAACTAGTGAAAAACATGGGACTGACTCTAAGAAAACAAAACACAATGTCAGTAGCCACCTTCCCCACACTTAAACTGCACTGTCCCGAGCGCAATTGTAGCATGAGCTCGGTGTGAATCAAATTGGAACCATAGAGATTTTGAGTTAAAAATCCGAACCTGAACACGGTCGATGTCGACCGACACTAAGCTTAGTGTCGACCGAAATCGAGCTCTTGTGAGCATACGCAGGATGATAAATCTGTCCGTGGTTAAGATCATGAGTTAGCACTCTAATTTCTCACCTGTTAGCTGCGTTAGATCACTCAAAATCACATCAAAAGCAACAATTAAGCTGCATAAACTCAAATAGTCATAGTTCCAAGCAAATAAGACTGACAGACTGACTCAAAAGAAACATAAAAACTGACTCAAGAAAAGGAAAAAGAAAAACAAAACCAGTAGCAGCAATTGTCTAGAAGACTGGAGAGCCTCCATCGTCTGTCTCCTCTGAGTCAACAGCCACCTCCATCTCGTCATCCTCAGAGCTGATGTGTGTAGGAGCTGGCGCAGGTGTGCGACGTCGTGGCTGTGGGTGATGCACACTCTGAGATTGCTGGCAAGACATGCGATGCATTGTCTTCCAGATACCCTTAAGTACACCTGCTGCCCACTTCTGGAAATGTGCTGGTGGTATGTCCTCTGGTGGCACTGGTGGCTCTGGAAACCCATAGGTTTCGTTTGTATCAGTAGCAGGAACATCCTCATGCTCAGCAGCAGAGGCAGCAGCTCCAGAAGAAGCTCCTCGAAGTACGGTGGAGCGACGCGGAACAGGCTGACATAAATCTACGCTGGGCTGGAAAGTGAGTGAGAGAGGTACGTTGGTGATGCTTGTAAGCTCGGTGCATGGGAGCGGGAAGAGGCGCTCAACGCCATGTACGTCAAGGAAGCTCCACAGGAACTACCTTCCCTTGATATCTCCCTTAACCCAATGCATGCTCTTCAGATGAGTGAAATTCATGGTAGGCCTCGCAGTACAGATCTTCATCTGACTCCTGTCCAGCTGAAAGTGATCAAAAATTGGAGTTAAGAGACTCCCAATCGACTCCATCTTCGCCGCCTTTCCAGCGAAAGGCTTCGTCACTCTCAAATGCTCCAAATGGTGAGCGAAGAGAGCTCCCATGTTGACGTCCAGCTCCAGGTGAGCATCTTCAAATTCAGCGACATCAATGCTGCCACCAATCCCAATATAGAGAAACAGAAGCTCAGTTATCCTCATCATACTAGGCTCCATTTTACACAGGATCGTGTTGGCGAACACCCTGACTAGATACCATAGAACCGGATGCCTCACAACGGACTGCCAAGTAGTCTGAGAATCATATACTACAGTCCCAAAATGCTTCCAGAAGAGCTGCACATCTGACCAGTGCTCAGGAAAACTGACCCTCTCTCGCGTCCTGTCGAACTCATAAATATCACACAGCTCCTGAAGTCTGAGCCTGTATCTCCTGCCCTTAGCCATGATTGTCAATGTCCCCTCTGAAGCCTTCTTCGCCACATCGTTGGTGTAGTACACGCGGACTGTGGACATGAACTGCCAGACTAGCTCTTCGTGCAGGTCATAAGGCTTGGTACAGATCGTACCCGAACCTATCGTTCGTATCACTCGCAGGACATCAGACCGTATCTTCAGCTTGGTTATGGTGTTCATGCACGGAAGCCTTGTAGGCTCCATCTTAACGCCACACCAAGCGTTGTAGAATAGACTGTCATAATCGTCCCAGTGCTCCAGAATCGGCCTATGGGTACACTCTCGCTTCTTCACTTCGACTGAAGGATCATCCTCGAAGCAGGTAAGCTTGAACCGCTTCTCTTCCATCCTAGGCCAAGGTTCCTAATTCTGTGCATCGCGTTGCTGCGACGAGGAGCCTGAAGTGTCGGTATCAGTCCCTCTCCGTGGTCGTTTCCCTTGATTGCCTATAGGATCCATCTGCAAAACATTGAACGAACAATCGAAAAGCATGAGGTTCAAACACACCAAAAATTCAAAGTAATAATCTCATCAAATTGAGAATAGGGAATCATCCACAGTACTCATAGCAATCATATTCCACTACCAATACATCCTAGGTATCCATAAATCAATCAAAAATCGAAGCTTTTTACCATTGGATACGAACTGAAAAATGGAGATTCAGAGTCATACCTTCGCAGATCGATGAAATGGATGCTAGAAATAGATAGAGCACGAAAAATCGAGTGGAATAGAGATTTGAATCGATAAAAACGGTTAAGAATATAGGTCTGTGGCGATTTTTGAAAATTTTCGGCGAGAGAGAAATGAGGAAGAAGAAGAGAACTCTCGGGTTTTTAAGAATCCGTACCTCGATTTCGTCGATGTCGACTGACATCAAGATGGATGTCGGTCGACACTTACCTTTTTAGAACAGATCGACCTTTGAAATCGACCTCGGTAGATTATCGTCCGTGCTCGAAACTCCCTTGATTCGATGTCGACCGACATCCATGTGGAAATCGACCGACACTGATTCTACAGTGCTACGGGTTCTGCGAAACTTGACACAAGAACTCCAAAAACAAAAGAACTTAAAATGCAAAACTCAAAGTCCTAATATTTACAACTTACTAGTGGGTTGCCTCCCACTCAGCGCTTGTTTTAAGTCATTAGCTTGACTTTGATGGGAGCTTAGACTCCCAGTGGTTTCGAAAGAGACTGTGAGTGCCTCTGCGAAAGTCTCCTCATCCAAGGTGGACAGTAGGCTTTATCAGCGTGAGCTCTTCCAAGGAACGAAGGTATGTAATGTTCTCTTGCATTCACAGCAGTGAAATCAGTAGGATCGAGTTGTGAAGACGCATACCTTTGTTCCGGTGAGGCTCTGATGTTTGGAGCTTTCTGCTTAGAAGCAGTTGCAATCTCTGAAGATGTTAGAGTGGAATCCTGAGAAACCACCATTTGCTCTTCTCCAGGATCAGAAACTGGAACCTCTCTAGTCTGAGTTTCCTGTTCATCCTCAATGCTAAAGGTATGACCATCGATCTTCGGCCTTCGCAGCATATCCATCTCAAAGTGTAGAGGCACATCTCCCAGGTGGAGATCAATCAAACCATGCCTCACATCAATCTTCGCTCCAGTTGTGGCTAAGAAAGGTCTTCCCAGTATTAGGGATTCATCCGGCTCACTATCGTACTTCGGAACCACAAAGTCTGTTGGAACTAGATAGTCTCCAACTCTGACTGGGACATCCTCAAGAACTCCTTCTGGAATCCTTCTTGACTGATCAGCTAAAACCAGAGAGATCTGAGTGTGTGAAAACTCTGTCATCCCCAGTCTCTCTGCCACAGAGTATGGCATGAGATTTCCAGCAGCTCCTAAATCACACAAGGAGCGCTTGAAGCCATTCTCAAAGATAGAACAACTCAGCACAAATATACCAGGATCTGGTAGCTTCTTGGGGACTTGATTTAGCAGCACATCACTGATTTGCTTAGGAAGTACTACCACCCATTCTTTCAGTACCTCATCCATAGGCAGCAACATCTCTAAGTACCTCTGTACACAAGGATGATAGGATGAAGTGTCAACTTGCGGATCCTCCTTCAACTTCCTGTCCATCACTTCTAGCTGTTTAGCCTCATCAAGCTCTTGTTGAGACTTCATTGATACCTTAGGGAAAGGTACATGAGGCTCATGGTCTGTTTCTTCAGCAATAGCACAAGATGTTGGCAAATCCTGCTCCTTACGCTCTTGATGTCGACCGACGTTGAACTGATGTCGGTCGACATTGGTCAACTCACTACTGATGTCGATTCCAAAATCGACCATGCTCGATTTCCATTCGTCATGAGAACTCGAAATCCCGTTTGAAAGTGGATGTCGACCGACATCAAAGCCGAAATCGATCGACACTGGGATTTCAGTCTCGGGTTTTTCAGCATCTTCAACAAGTTCAGCAGTCTTAATCTCAAAATTCTCTCCTTGACTTGACCCATCATCAATCTGAACTGACCAAGCCGTAATGTGGGTGTCCATGACACTCTTTCCCTTAACTGAGCTTAAAATTTGGTTCACTTGTGTGTCCAACTGCTTCATGTGAGTACTCAAAGACTCAAACTTACCATTCAGATCCTCATACATAGCATCCAGTTTCTTGTTGAAGTCCACAATGACCTTCGTCTGACCCTCCAGGAACCGCTCTAATATATAGCTTCCATCTTGCTCTCTTGAGCATTAGCAGCATGAGGTGTCTGATAGGAAGATGATCCATAAGTCCTCTGATAAGAATTACCTTGCTGAAAAGGTTTCTGTTAACCATCATTCTGACCATATCCAGAAGGGATAACATTCCCTTGGGCATCATTCCTATGCCCGTCATCATTGTAGGCGTTGTTCTGTTGGTCTTTCAGAACACCCCCAGCATCAGGTCTCAAAATCAAACGATTGTTCATCATTCTTGTTCTTTGACCCTTTCTGTTCGTTCTCTCTAGTCTAGAAAGCTCCTCAAGTCTGAGGTTTAGAAGTTCTTCACTCTGGTTGCTTCGAGTATGTCGACTTGGCATACACTGATCTCAAAACACTGTTCCGAGGTCGATGTCGAGCGACACTGATGTAGGAATCGATCGACACTGAATGCGTCTGTCAAAATCCTGCGCAACAAAAACAAGCCAAACAAGAGAAAAATCAGTAACAAACTAAATAAAAACGACCTAGACTCAACTCTAAAACAAAATCAGTAACAGAGTTTTATCATATTCTATTGCAAGTGCACAGTTATGCAATGTAGTACTTAGGGTATCAAATCCACAAGGACTCACGGTCAGACGATAGATTATATGTTGTCGAGCTAAGCTAAATCAAATCCAGAGAAAGCAGTAAACAAAGCAATAAACTAGAAGGAGTTTTCAATAGGAAGAAAGGCGTCAGACTTAGGAAGTTCTCGGGAATTATGCTATGCTAGAAAACTTAACTAACCGGATTCAGATTAAAACAGGTTCAAGAACTAGAAACACAATGCTAAATAATCCAACTCTCGCTGAGATTATTTCTATATCTAGCAACCTTGCGATTCAAATCTCTTTGTGATCCTAGAGTTCTAAATAAGCATTAAGAACAGGTTCTATCGGTTCACAATTCTCCGAAACCAAATCTCTATGTATCTAGTCAAATTGCACACTCTAATTTTGTTCAGATTATAACTCACACTCTCGTGCTGTTGTTAATTGTCTAAGATCTAAACCCTAGGTGATCAGTCTAGTATTCAGTATTAAGAACACTTAGGTGATGAACAATAGATGGTGAATCCTAATCAATCAGTTATCAAGCAAGCATAAAACCTTTGTGAGAATTCTTAAATCTAACTAGGTTACTACTCAGACATATCTGAAATCAAACAACACATCATGAATAGAAAACAAAAAGACTTAATAGATAAAGAAAAAAGGTTCGAAATTCTTCTCTCAATATTACAAGTAGCAAGAATCAGCCCTCTCCAAATCTCTCAAGCAAGAACAAAAGTTAAGAGCAAGATAAAAGGTAGAATGAGTCTGAAAACCTAATTAAACTCTCTAAACACGTTTTGGGGTCAGTTTAGAATTAAGGAAAACTTCTGGGTAATTATGAAAAACTTCAAAGCTTGTCTCTAACTCGCGTATGTTGTTCTGTCGCGCTCAGTGTCGACCGACATCCAAGTCAGTGTCGGTCGACACTCAATCGTGGTCGAGACACCAACTTCAGCTCGTTGCACAAATCACCTAAAACGTCCTATAATCCCATCCTTTGCTTCAAACGTAAGTCTACCTGTAAAAGACTCACTAGACTCTAAAAACCAGGTTAAAGACTCAATATATACAACTATATCATGGTTGAAAACCTAGAAAAACCATGATATATCACCAACCAAAGAGGAGAAAACTCATCAAGAGGCATCGGAGAGGAAGTTCAAAATCAAGGTACCATAAGTGAAGTATTAAGTATTGATCATGATAAGAGAAAATGTGCAAGGGTTGTGTATTATCAAAATATGCACAAGTCTTGCACATTTGATAATGAGCAAATCATGGGACATTATGAGAGGATTAAGAGGCGCCATTCTTGTCAAAACATGAAGATTGGTTTGAAGCAAAATATGACCATTTGAGGCATGAAGGAGTTGGCGCCAAAGGTGGTCCCAAGTGGTCCACACTCCCTCTCTCTCTCCTGCCACGGTTCAGATGCTGCTGCCCTTGTCTTGTAGCTCATTTGTCCCATTACTACTTTAGGTTAAACAAAATCTTGTAATGTCCCATATATAAGGGCTTGTAAACACCAAAATGAATACAAGGTTTTTGAGTCTTATTCTCTCATCTCTCTCTTGCGCCTCCATCTAGCTCAAGAACCCTAGTTTCTAAACATGTTCAATCTCTAAAACTATCATGGTATCAGAGCATTGATCTCTATTCTCTTAATTCTCTCTCTTTATTCTTCATTCTCTCGGTTCCATTAAGCTCTCGGTTCAAAACCCTAATCCTCTCTCTCTTTATTCTCTCGGTTCTACAGCTACTATACTTCATTCTCTATGTTCTTCACTTGTTCTCTCTTCATTACTTTCTGTCCTAAAACCTAAAACCTGTTCTAAAGCTTCAGTCTCTAAGTCCTCCACAGTTTCTCGGTCTTAACCCCTAGAAACTTGTTAACTCTTCTCGGTTATTCAAGACTTCAACTACTCTCTCCAATTTCTCACCATGGAAGACTCAGTCCACATCAGCTCAAGCTTGAGGCCTACTGTCATCCCTGTTATGCTCAAAGGTATCAACTATAGGACATGGCAAAGGACCATCAAGACTGCCATTTGTGGAAGAGGGCTGTGGGATCACATCTTGGAGGATAAAACACCAACTGAAGAAGATGTAACCAAGAAGAAGGATGAGGAAACCAAAAAGGAAGAGGCTAAATGGTTTCAGGAAGATCAGTTGGTTCTTGGCTTCCTTCAAAACTCTCTTGACCTATCCATCCTTGAAGCTTATTCTCATTGTGAGACAGCTAAGTCACTGTGGGACACTCTCAAGAAGATCTATGGAGATGTTTCTAATCTGAGCAGGGTGTATGAGGTGAAGAAAGCCATAAGTGAGCTGAGACAAGATGATCACGACTTTACTAAGTACCTTGGGAAGTTCTCCTCAGCATGGTCTGAGCTTGAGATGCTAAGGCCAAGCACTATGAACCCTAAGGTTCTCATTGAGAGAAAGGAGCAAGACAAGATCTTTGGCCTTCTACTCAACTTGAATCCGGTTTACAATGATGCCATAATGAAGATCCTAAGGGAGACTACACTCCCTGATTTTGAAGAGGTGTGCTCAAGGATCCAAAAGGAGGAAGGAAACGTTGGCTTGTTTGGAGGAAAAGGGGAGTTGGTGACTGCTAACAAAGCCGGCTTCAAACCTGAGGAGAAGAAGGCTACAGCTTGTGATCATTGCAAGAAGAAAGGCCACTCCAAGGATAAGTGTTGGATCCTTCATCTCCACCTCAAACCAGCCAAGTTCAAGGACTCAAGGGCAAATGCAAACATCTCCCAAGAAGCTGTGAATGAGCCAGCTTCTACTTCAGCTAAAGGAGGAGAGCTTGCACTCTACACCAACAGTGAGTATGTTAGGAGGAGTGACCTTGAGGACCTCATCAAGGCTTATGCCTCTAAACTCTCTGGTATCACTTTGTTGTCTCATAAATTGCTTGCTAAAACTGATCACAAGTTGGTAGTAGATTCAGGAGCTTCTCACCACATGATTAGTAATGCTAAGTTGTTAAAAGACATTAAACCTGCCCTAGGAAGAGTAACAATAGCTGATGGTCAAGGGATTCCTATAATAGGTACAGGAAAGTTAAGATTGTTTAATAAGGAAAGTGAAGCATTCTATGTTCCTAAGTTTAAATCTAACTTGCTGTCGGTTAAAAGGATCACTAAAGACTTGAATTGCAATGTTATCTTTGGGCCTAATGAAGTTTGTTTTCAGGATATTAAGAATGGAAAGGTTATTGGAAGAGGTGGTACACAAGATGAGCTTTATCTCCTTGAAGACACTTGTCTCAATCCGGATACCTTAGCTTTTAAGTCTTGTTTTTCTTTCAATCAAAATGTCTTATGGCATGCTAGACTAGGACATCCTCATGCTCGTGCTTTGAACTTAATGTTGCCTAATGTTAGCTTTGATCATTCAACTTGTGAAGCTTGTATTCTTGGCAAACATTGTAGAACTATCTTTCCTAAATCAAATACTATCTATGAACATTGCTTTGATCTTGTGCACTCTGATGTTTGGACTTCACCTTGTCTTTCTAAGATAGGAACAAGTACTTTGTGACTTTCATAGATGAAAAATCAAAATATACTTGGGTAACATTGCTTCCATCTAAAGATAGGGTGTTTGATGCGTTCCTAAACTTTCAAAGCTATGTTACTAATCAGTTTAATGCCAAGATCAAAGTGTTTAGGTCAGATAATGGAGGAGAGTACACAAGTCAAAGATTCAAAGCTCACTTGAACAAATATGGGATCCTACATCAAACAAGCTACCCGCATACTCCTCAACAAAATGGTGTGGCTGAAAGGAAAAATAGGCATCTAATGGAGGTTTCTAGGTCTATGATGTTCCACACCAATGTTCCTAAGAGGTTTTGGGGAGATGCAGTCTTGGCAGCTTGCTATCTAATCATTAGGATCCCAACTAGAGTTCTTCAAGACATCTCACCATATGAGGTATTGAACAAAACCAAACCATTTATTGAACACTTACGTGTGTTTGGTTGTGTTTGTTTTGTATATATATCAGGAGATCAAAAGAATAAACTAGAGGCTAAGAGCACAAGGTGTATGCTCCTTGGATACTCCACAACTCAGAAGGGCTACAAGTGTTTTGATCCAAGCAACAACCGGACCTATGTTTCAAGGGATGTTAAGTTCATTGAGGGGGCAGAAATACTTTGAGAAAGCAGATTGGGAGGGTTTGAAAGATCTCTCAAGATCACCTTCTGATTTGGCTACAAGTTTGAAGTACTTATTGGATCACTTGGGAAATGATGTCTCACGGCCAAAGGAGTCTGAAACAACTACCCAAGAAGCTCACCAAGAGGATGCTGAACCAGCAACACACACACATGAACCGGCCCAAGCTGAAGAAGATACTCTACCTCAAGATCAGAACCAAGTGGACTTGGATATGAATGAGGATGAGATGGTTTATCAAGGAGCAGAGGGCAATGTGGAGGTGACTGATCAACAAGTTCAGCAACTAAGGAGAAGCACAAGGGAAAAGAAATATCCATCAGAATGGATGAAGACAAGGGTCTACTACAACAACCAAGCAGTAGCTCATCCTAGTCAGTCTACTTGTTCTATTGACTTGCTACCATCTAGTCACAAGGCCTTTCTTGGAAAGAATGAGCTAAACCAGGTTCCTAAGACTTATGAAGAGGCTAAGGATATCAAGGTATGGATGGATGCAGTAAAGGATGAGAAAGAAGCTATGGAGAGGAACCATACTTGGAATGTGGAGAAGTTACCAAAGGGTAAGAAGACTGTTAGCTCATAGTGGGTCTTCACAATCAAGTATAGAAGCAATGGAGACATAGAGAGGTACAAGGCAAGGCTAGTAGCAAGGGGATTCACTCAAACCTATGGAGAAGACTATACGGATACCTTTGCACCAGTGGCTAAACTTCATACAGTTAGAGTCACATTGAGATTAGCCACAAACCTCTCTTGGAATCTATGGCAAATGGATGTGAAGAATGCCTTTCTACAAGGTGAACTTGAAGAGGAAGTATACATGACTCCACCACCAGGATTGAAACACTTGTGTGAAGATGGTGAGGTATTGAGACTAAGAAGGGCGATTTATGGCTTGAAACAATCACCAAGGGCATGGTACCACAAGCTCAGCCATACACTTATGGACCATGGTTTCAAGAAGTCTCAATCTAATCACACATTGTTTACTCTTCAAAGTGCTCAAAGAGTGGTGGTAGTTTTGATCTATGTGGATGATTTGATTATAACAGGAAGTGATAATGATGGGATTCAATCCACAAAGGCTTATCTCAAGAGTTCCTTTGATATTAAAGACCTTGGTGAATTGAAGTATTTCTTGGGCATTGAAGTATGCAGATTCAATGATGGATTTTTTATGTCCCAAAGGAAGTATGTTCAAGACTTGTTGACAGAAACAAGTATGAATGATTGCAAGATTGCAAAGACTCCTCTTGAAGATGGCTACCAAGTCAATAGAAAGGGGGAGAAATCAGATGAAGTCAAGTTCAAGGATGTCTCATTGTATAGGAGGCTGGTTGGGAAGCTTATCTATCTTACTCTCACAAGACCAGACTTATGCTTTGCTGTGAATCAAGTTAGCCAACATATGCAATCACCCACATTGTATCATTGGAGTTTGATTGAGAGAATCCTTAGATATCTCAAAGGATCAACTGGACAAGGCATTTGGATGGGTAAGAATGATAGCACAGAGATTGTTGGCTATTATGATGCAGATTGGGCTGGTGACAAGAGTGATAGGAGATCAACAACCGGCTATTGCACCTTCATTGGAGGCAACTTGGTAACTTGGAAGAGAAAGAAGCAGAAGGTGGTGTCTTGTTCTAGTGCTGAAGCTGAGTATAGGGCCATGAGGAAGCTTGCAACTGAGTTAACATGGCTGAAAGCTCTTCTCAAAGACTTTGGCATAGAGCAATCAAGTCCAATCACCTTTCATTGTGACAACCAGGCTGCTATTCACATTACAACCAACTCTGTGTTTCATGAGAGGACCAAACACATAGAGATTGATTGTCACAAGGTCAGGGAGAAGATTGAAGATGGAACCATTCTTCCTTGCTACACAAAGAGTGAAGATCAGCTTGCGGATATCTTCACTAAGGCTGCTAGTCTTAAGGTTTGCAGTCATGTCTTTAGCAAACTAGGGCTGGTGGCTATTCATGATTAGAACTCTCCTGATACATGAGCAGCATACTCTTTTTCCCTTGATGTGGTTTTGTCCCAAGTGGTTTTCCACATCAAGGTTTTAAATGAGGTGTTGCCATGATCATTCCAAGTTCAGTCTTTAGGGTGATTCCAAAGTCTGAACTTGAGGGGGAGTATTGATCATGATAAGAGAAAATGTGCAAGGGTTGTGTATTATCAAAAGATGCACAAGTCTTCCACATTTGATAATGAGCAAATCATGGGACATTATGAGAGGATCAAGAGACGCCATTCTTGTCAAAACATGAAGATTGGTTTGAAGCAAAATATGACCGTTTGAGGCATGAAGGAGTTGGCGCCAAAGGTGGTCCCAAGTGGTCCACACTCCCTCTCTCTCTCCTGCCACGGTTCAGATGCTGCAGCCCTTGTCTTGTAGCTCATTTTTCCCATTACTACTTTAGGTTAAACAAAGTCTTGTAGTGTCCCATATATAAGGGCTTGTAAACACCAAAATGAATACAAGGTTTTTGAGTCTTATTCTCTCATCTCTCTCTTGCGCCTCCATCTAGCTCAAGAACCCTAGTTTCTAAACATGTTCAATCTCTAAAACTATCATTAAATGCTACAATTGTGGAAAGTTTGGACATTATGGTTCTGAATGCAAGGCTCCAAACAACAATAGAGTTGAAGAGAAGTCCAATTATGCTGAAAAAATGAGAAACGAAGAGGATATGTTATTGATAGCCTATAAGAAGGATGAACCAAATGAGGTTCACAAATGGTACCTCGACAGCGGTGCAAGCAATCACATATGCGGTAAAAGAAGCTTGTTTGTGGAGCTTGATGAATCGGTGAAAGGAGATGTCGCTTTAGGAGATGAATCAAAGATGGAAGTGAAAGGCAAAGTAACATTCTCATCCGACTGAAGAATGGAGATCATCAATTCATTTCCAATGTTTACTATATTCCAAGCATGGAGACCAACATCTTGAGCCTAGGACAACTCTTAGAGAAAGGTTATGATATCCAATTAAAGGATAATACCCTTTCTATAAGAGATCACGAAAACAATCTCATCACCAAGGTGCCGATGGCGAGGAATAGAATGTTTGTCCTAAATATTCAAAATGACATCGTACAATGTCTCAAGATGTGTTACAAGGAGGAGTCTTGGCTTTGGCATCTTCGGTACGGGCATCTCAATTTTGAATGCTTAGAGCTACTTTCCAAGAAGGAAATGGTGAGAGGATTGCCTTGCATCAATTATCCAGATCAAGTGTGTGAAGGATGTCTACTTGGAAAATAATTCAAAATGAGTTTTCCAAAGGAGTCGGAGACAAGAGCGCGGAAGCCATTAGAACTCATACATACAGATGTATGTCGCCCGATCAAGCCAAGTTCACTCGGTAAGAGTAACTAATTCCTTATCTTTATTGATGATTTCTCAAGAAAGACATGGGTTTACTTTTTGAAATAAAAATCAAAGGTGTTTGAAAATTTCAAAAAGTTCAAAGCTCATGTTGAGAAGGAAAGTGTCCTTGTGATCAAAGCCATGAGATCCGATCATGGAGGAGAGTTCACGTCCAAGGAATTTCTAAAGTATTGGAAAGATAATGGCATTCGAAGATAATTGATGGTGCCGAGATCCCCTCAACAAAATGGAATAACCGAAAGGAAGAATAGGACGATCCTTGAGATGGCAAGAAGCATGCTCAAGGGTAAGAAGCTACCAAAGGAGTTATGGGCAGAAGCAGTTGCGTGTGCGGTTTATCTATCAAACCGATCTCCAACAAGAAGTGTTTCAGGAAAGACACCACAAGAAGCTTGGAGTGGAAGAAAACCCGGTGTTTTACATCTAAGAGTATTTAGAAGCCTTGCTCATGCACATGTACCAGATGAGAAGAGAAGCAAGCTAGATGATAAAAGCGAGAAGTACATCCTCATTGGGTATGATGCTAACTCTAAAGTCTACAAACTTTACAATCCTGAAACAAAGAAGACAATCATCAGCCGGAATGTCATCTTTGATGAAGAAGGAGAATGAGATTGGAAATCAAATAATGAAGACTGCAACTTCTTTCCACATGTTGAAGAAGATGACTTGGAGGAACCAAGAGAGGAGCCAATTACCCCCACCAACTTCACCAACACCTAGTTCTCAAGGAGATGAGAGCTCAAGCGAAAGGACTCCACGTTTTAGAAGTCTACAAGAGCTTTATGAGGTAACTGAAAATCAAGACAATCTTACCTTATTTTTTCTATTTGCGGATTCCGAACCCATGGATTTTCAAGAAGCTATGGAGAAGAAGACATGGAGAAATGCAATGGATGAAGAGATTAAAGCGATACAGAAGAATGAGACCTGGGAGTTAACTTCACTTCCAAAAGGGCATAAGGCCATCGGTGTGAAATGGGTGTATAAAGCGAAGAAGAACTCTAAAGGAGAAGTTGAAAGATACAAGGCGATATTGGTGGCAAATAGCTATAGCCAAAGAGCCGGAATCGACTATGATGAGGTATTTGCTCATGTTGCTCGTCTAGAAACTGTTAGACTAATCATCTCATTGTCAGCCCAAAAGAGTTGGAGGATACATCAGATGGATGTCAAATCAGCGTTCTTAAATGGAGTCCTTGAAGAAGAAGTTTACATTGAGCAACCACAAGGCTACATAGTCAAGGGAAAAGAAGACAAAGTCTTGAGGTTAAAGAAGGCTCTTTATGGGTTAAAACAAGCACCAAGAGCATGGAACACAAGGATTGATAAGTACTTCACAGAGAAGAACTTCATCAAGTGTCCATATGAGCATGCACTCTATATCAAAACTCAAAACAATGATATATTGATTATGTGCTTGTATGTAGATGACTTGATATTCACAGGAAACAATCCAAGAATGTTCCAAGATTTCAAGAAGGAGATGACAAAGGAGTTCGAGATGACCGATATTGGACTCATGTATTACTACCTTGGAATTGAAGTGAAGCGAGAAGATAGGGAATCTTAATTACTCAAGAAGGTTATGCTAAGGAAGTGCTCAAGAAATTTAAGATGGACGACTCAAATACAGTTTGCACGCCAATGGAATGTGGAGCCAAGTTATCAAAACAAGATGAAGGAGAGAGTGTGGATCCAATACTCTTTAAAAGCTTGGTTGGAAGCTTGCGCTATCTAACTTGTACAAGACCTGACATCCTACATGCAATTGGAGTTGTGAGTAGATATATGGAGCATCCAACAACAACTCATTTCAAGGCCGCCAAGAGGATCCTTCGCTATATAAAAGGTACCATAAACTTTGGCTTGTATTACTCTGTGTCTGATGAATACAAGCTTGTTGGATATAGCGATAGCGACTGGAGTGGAGACATAGATGACCGAAAGAGCACAAGTGGATTTGTGTTCTTCATTGGAGAAACCGCCTTCACATGGATGTCGAAGAAGCAACCGATTGTCACTCTTTCTACTTGTGAAGCGGAGTACGTAGCAGCTACTTTCTGTGTTTGTCATGCTATTTGGTTACGGAACTTGCTAAAAGAGTTAAGTTTGCCACAAGAGGAGCCAACAAAGATCTTTGTGGACAACAAGTCAGCAATAGCATTGGCAAAGAATCCAGTCTTCCATGATCGAAGTAAGCATATCGACACTCATTATCATTACATTAGAGAATGTGTTACCATGATGGAGGTGCAATTGGAGTATGTGAAGACAAATGATCAAGTAGCCGATATCTTCACCAAGTCACTCAAGCGGAAAAACTTTATCAAGATAAGGTGTTTGCTTGGAGTAACAAATCAAGTTTAAGAGGGGGTGTTGAAATATAAACTTGATTTGGGTCAAATTTAGTTGGTGTTAATGATCCAATAATCTTTTATTGGACCAAACATAAAATATGATCCAAATTCTAGAAAATTTCTAGAAAAATCATGCACCTCCTTAAGAATAAAAATCTAGATTTTTTCATAGAAAAATTTAGATAATTGTAATAATTTAATCTAGATATTATGATAGAAATCTCTAGATTTAGAATTATAATATTTTAGATATTTTGTATTTTGGAGACTATAAATACCTCCCTTCACTCTCATTTGTATGCAAGTCTCTTAGTTATTCTCTAAGCAATAATAAAAACTTTCTTTTTTCAAAATTTCTCTTTTGTCTTCTAAGTTCTTAAACACTTTCTCTAAACTTATAAATTTTTCGTTCAAACAAATTTAGCTCATAGAGATGGAGATCTGCGAATAATTGTGATTTTTGGTGAATGTTTATTTTATTGATTTAAGCTTTATTGTCTTGCGTGTTTTCTCAGGAGTGTATTATATAGATCACTACTAGATTCAGTTTTCTTGGAAATAATTATTTATTGTTTTACTTTATTTATGTGAAGGATCACACATGAAGAGGTGAAGAGATGAAAAGATGGGCAAAAAAGCAAATAGGTTTTCTAGCGTTAAGAAAGCCTTCAACCCAAGTTCAAAGGTATAAAAGTTTTGAATTTATATATTTTGGAATACATATATTATCGTGTCTATTGACATCTTTAATGTTTGATGTTTATAAAAAGTCAAAACACAAATCGCCGGAGAGCCCAAATGGTGTGATTCTCACTGTGTTTTAAAATCGGGCTATGACGGTCTATGGCGCATGGCTAGACCCTCAGCGGCATCAGACCTTATGGCATGGCTATATGCTGATGGCGACCGCCATGAGGTTATGGCAAACTTTTATGGCTATGGCGAGGCGGTCAAAGGCGCACTTATGTCGACTTTGTATAATTAATCCTTCTGTTTTGCAAGATCAGCTTCGCCGTTGCCACTTGTATCGACTCGTACGAGCTGCATATACCCATTTGGTTGAATCACTGAGTCGCTTCGTTGTCCGGAAAAAGGGAATAGTAGGAGATGATGAAGGGAGATGTGGTTTTGTGTATGTATATATAAGAAGATGAGCCACGTAGGATTTTGTCGTTTTGTGATTATGTTTTTGTTATTAAAGTTTGAAGTTTGAACGACCAGTGAGGGCAATGACAAGCTGTGTAAGCAAGTTGGGAAGATGACAGCTTTTGGTGTACATTAGTTTCTTCGTTTTAGGTTTTAATTACAAGTGTTGGGACTGTGCTCATGGCATCCGCCATATACCGCCATGGCGCATGGCGTTATTGATATATCATGGTTTTTACCGGTTTTATGCCATGATATAAGTATGTTTTAGAGTCTTTTGGTGTTCTTTTAGAATCTTTTACAGGTGTTATTAGGTACACACGTTTGGAGTGGATTTGGAGATTATGGAGCTAAATGGAGCATTTTGGAGTTTTGACCCGAGAGTTTTGCTCACTGTCCGAAACAGAGGAGTGTGTCGATCATGGCACATCAGCATCGATCGATGCACAGCGTGTTGGGCCAGACTCGCAGCGGTTTAATGAAGAATGATGATATTACAAAGTTGCCCAGAATTTCCAGATATTTACACAGAAGCCCCAAGACGTGATTTAGCTACTTAATTAGGTTTTAATTTCATTTTTTAGATACGCTATCATACTTTAGAGTAGAGAGTTTTTAGAGCTATTTGGGGCTGATCTTATCCTGTACTACACCTTATTTTTGGAGAAGATTTCGAACCCCTTTACTTGTTTAATCTCTTTTATGATATCTAATTATTCATTGATCATGTTTTCATTATCTATGTATGAGTAGATTCATAGTTAGGTTTAGGGATTCTCAATAGGGATTTTATGACTTGCTAGATATAATTAATTCAGTTAAGGATTCATATCAATAGATGTTCTTCAAACTAAATTGTGTTTAATGCTAGTTCTAACCTGATCACTTAGAATCTAGATCTTAGGTTGATAGATTGACACGAAAGCGTGGTTTAGAATCTGAACTATTTAGGTTGAGCAATATAATTACTCGCAAAGAAATTTGGTTTAATTAGATTGTGAACATATCGAACTTGATCATTAAAGCTGGTTTAATTTGTTAGGAATTACAAAGACATTTGGATTTCTGCAATTAGGCTTAGAAAATTCTCACAACGAAAGTTAGTTAATTCTATATCTGTGTTTTGAGTTCTAGAACTGTGTTTAATTAGATCATGACTGAATGATTTGTCTGCTTGTCTGATTTCCTGAGAACTCCCTAGACTTATCGCCCTTAGTTAATTGCTTACAACCAATCCTGCTACTTGTTTACTTTCTCGCATTGCTTTTCGTTTCTCAATAAAATTTGCTTTCTCCTAGTTTAAGCTTGACCGTTCTAATTCTATCGTTGCCTAGAGTCCTCGTGGATTCGATCCCTAAGTACTACATTGATATTGTTGTGCACTTGCAGTTAGTATAGGGTTAAAACTTACACCTATCAAGTTTTTGGCGCCGTTGTCGGGGACTCTTTGGAGTCTTCGATAGATTCGAACTTAGGGTTTTTACTAGGATTTTTATTTTTTGTTTTGTTTACTGATTTTTCTGTTTCTTTCTCTGTCGCAGGTTTTAATTTCGCATAGCATCGATCGTTTCACCTCTTGTGTCGATCGTTACTAGGCGATTGGAGTTGAATCGATCGTTGCACTGATAGCATCGATCCTTGCTTGACGATTACAGAGGGTTTACGCAGACGCGTGATACCAGAAGTAATCCGAACACTAATCTCGTTAACCTCCAACTTGAAGAACTTGCTAGACTAGAGAGGACTAACATAAGAAAACTTTCCAGCAAGGATGGTTGTTGAACGTGTGATCATAATGTCTGATGCTCAAGGTACCCTGAGGGACCGACAAAACAAACCGTACAATACTGCTGGGGAACGGATTGATGCTGAAGGGAATGTTATCCCTGGTCCTCCTGAGCAACCACGCCAGGAGCAGAACCAAGGCCAAGGACAGGCCCAAGGTAGAGAGATGGTTGTCCATGAGAGGACTTTGGCTGACTATAACCGTCCGGATGAGTTCCATGCTAACCGGTCAGCTCTTGTACCTCCTGATTTTGATAGGAATGATTTTGAAATCAAGCCCATCTAATACTCGCTTCTGAGGCATAATGCCTTCCATGGCTATCCTAATGAGCAGCCGATGGATCACATAGATGAGTTTGAGGACATATTCACTGGGATAAAGTATGATGGAGTGAATTATGACTATATGTTTCTCAAACTCTTCCCCTACTCTCTCGCTGGAGATGCTGCTGCCTGGCTGAAACAACTTCCACCTGGGAAGTTTGTTACATGGGATGCTTTGAAGAGTGAGTTTCTGCGACACTTCTATGATGATGCTCGCTCTGATCAGTCAAGGCAGGACATTCTCACTTTCTCTCAAGGTCCGATAGAGCCTCTTAAGACTGCTTGGATGAGATTTAAGAAGTACCAACGTGACTGCCCGCATCATGGATTCACTGAGGTAACATTGCTGGGTATCTTCTTTAGAGGTATAGATATTCCATATCAGACTGCATTGGACAATTCTAGCAATGAAAGTTTCAACACTAGGACTCCTGCGCAAGCTAAGCAGCTGATAGATAACTTAGTAAGCAGTAATAGCTGCAAGACTACTGATGAGAGAAGGAAGAAGTCTGGTGGAAAGATAGAGAATTTGGAGATAGCTGATATTAGATCTAAGCTGGACACTGTTTGTAATCTTCTAACTGGGAAGAAGGCTATCCATTTTGCCCAAGATGTTGAGGTGATCAATGCTGAAGAAGATGGGCAGGAAGAGGATGTGAACTACAACGGAGGATCTGAATTCCAAGGAAATAGGTTTGGAAATCAGTCTGGTATAGGTTCTTCAATGGAGGACACAAGAGTGCTTTCAATAGCAACCAAAACTCTTCTGGATTTGGACAGACTAGTGGATTTAAGAAACCTTTCCAGCAAGGTAATCAAAGGACTTATGGATCTTCTTCTTACCAAACACCTCCTGTAGCTACTACTCATGAGAGTAAGATGGAGGCTATGATGGAACAGCTGCTGGAAGGACAAACTAAGATTGTTGTGGACTGCAACAAGAAGTTGGATGCTGTTTATGAGGATCTCAATGGGAAGTTTGAGTCTCTAAATACTCATGTGAAGCAATTGGATACTCAGGTGAGCCAAATTTCAAGCTCCATCAAGGGAAAGAGTGTTGTAGACACCCATATTAAGGCCTGGTCAGTGTACATTGATGATGGATCACACCTAGGTGAAAGATTTGAGCTAAATACAGCTGAACTGGTAGAAAAGGCTGAAATTTCTGATTTTGAAGAAAATCTCTTGGGTGGAATCTGTGAAAATTCAACTGCATCGATCGATGCACCCTTAGCGTCGATCGTTGCATGGCGTGGACAGACAGGTTCACATGATTCTTATGGCATTGATGCAGAGACAGATTCAGAGCTTAATCGTTTATTCCCTGGAGTGTCTGAGATAACTCAACAGGAGATTTATGCAAAATCTATTCGATTATATCCTAAAGTGTCTGAGGTGATTCAACAAGAGATTGATGAGCTTAAACAGCTGGAAAAGATTGGTGAAGAGATGGAAGAAATTCCACTATCTGATGATCCACCTTATCACCCTTGTGTCCAAAGGTACTTGGAGAAGATGCTCCCAATGGATGGGATGCTGAAGGATTGGGTTATAGTCGTTCCTCAACATATAAGTGATGTGCTATTAACCAAGATTCCTAAGAAGCTACATGATCCTGGGATTTTTGTGCTGAGTTGTTCTATCTTTGATGATGGTTTCAAGCGCTCTCTGTGTGATTTAGGAGCTGCTGGAAGTCTCATGCCATACTCTGTGGCAGAGAAGTTGGGTATGATGGATTTTTCCCCCACTAGGACCTCTCTTTTCCTAGCTGATCAGTCAATAAGGATTCCGGAAGGAGTTCTTGAGGACGTCCCAGTGAGAGTTGGGAACTACTTGGTTCCAACAGACTTCTTGGTGCTTAAGTATAACAGTGAGCAGAATGATGCTTTGATACTGGGTAGGCCATTCTTGGCCACAGCTGGAGCAGTAATAGATGTGAGGCACAATTTGATCGATCTGCATCTGGGAGATGAACCACTACACTTTGAGATGAACATGCTGCGTAAGCCGCTGATTGATGGGCAAACCTTCACTATTAAGGATGGATATGGAGAGCAGATAAGCGAGAATTTGGTTTCAGATCCACCATATCAGTTTACTCCTTCTTTTCTCAGACGAGCTCACACTGATGAATCTTACTCTCCACCTTGGATGAGGAGACTTGCACAGAGGCAATCACAGTCTCTGTCAGGATCTCCAGCAAACTGATCTTGTTCGTCCGGTCAAGCTAATGACCTTAATCAAGCGCTGAGTGGGAGGCAACCCACTGATAGGATTTAGTGTTTTTCTTTCTTATTTTTGGTGTTTTTCTTGGGATTTCACGTTTATATTTGTTTTTGCTGAGTTTTTAATACAGAACATTGTCTGGAGATGTGTGACGATCGTTGCTATATGTGCAACGGTCGTTGCAGGGAGATATGACGAAGAGATGGGATCGCCTTGTGACGATCGTTGCTTCCATGTGCAACGGTCGTTGCAAATGGTTTAATTGCAAAATTAAGGTATGCGTGCTAAACTGGAACCAATTTGGTTCAACAGCGTCGATCGTTGCACCTATGCATCGATCGTTGCACACACGACCCAGTTAAGTGCCTTAACCCTTCTTCTCTTCTCTTCTTCCCCATTTCACCGTCTGTACAACCGCGAGTGCACAACCCTAAATCTCTCATTTCTTCATCATTTTCTCTGATTCAAAGCTTGATTCTACTTGTTTTAACATCCCCTATCTATTTCTCTAACCCATTTGCAGTGATTCCAAGGTAAGAGCTCTCATTTTCATCATTTTCGGAATCGGTTCTAGGGTTTAGAAATTAGGGATTTTAGGCTTGAAATTGATGATTCCGCACTGATTAGACATGATTAGGGATGATTGGTGATGATATTAGGTTGTTTGTGTGGTTTTTGAACGGATTTAGAAACGATTTTTAGGATTTGCTGTCGGCTGTGAAATCGCCCTGCAACGATCGACACACTAGTGCAACGATCGTTGCATTGCGATTTCACAGGGAGTTTTCTGCCGAGACTTATATGATTTATTGATTTTCTTGCAGATGCCTCCTCGACAAGCTCGTAAACGTAGAGCCACCACAGCAGCTACAGCGCATCATGCTCCACCGGTTGAGTGGTTCCATCGAGAATCACCACATCTTGAGGACTATCAGTGAGATAGAGAAGTTATACAGCCACCCTGGCCCAGAGCAGATAAGCAGCTGATTCAGACTGACAAGGTCTGGGGCATGGAGATTGATGAGCTGCTCAAGACTGACACGTTCACGAAGAGGCCATTACTTGACCATTGGGATGAGTTTGACACATTGCTCTACAATGGTTGGTGTGGTATGACGCTTAAGCCGACCAAGTTTTCGGATTATTCGACTTGCAGGAGTCTGGGAATCGATGAGCAGGTTCTGACATTGTGTAAGGGCATTGGACTGGGGACAATGCCTATGCAGCCTTACGAGTTGTATCCTGAGCTGGTTAGACAACTGTTGGCCACCTGTAGAGTGATATACCCTGACCCAGAGAGCAGGAGAGCTTCAGGAGGTTTCTTTACCTTCATGTGCTTAGGAGCCAGGTATCGGATTCCCCTTCTCGATATTTGTAGGATTTATGGATTCAGCACTGAGCCTACGCGTATTGGTATGACTCTTGAGTGGGATGTGGAGGAAGCTCAGTATTTCTGGGACTGTATTGGCAATGGTCGGTATAACTCGAGGACCACGGGGTGATTCAGGTTAGGCATCATGTTCTTAGATACGTCTTGCGCATCTTGGGATGTACTCTGTTGTGCAAATATGAAGCCAACAAGATGCGTAAGAACGAGATGGAGATGCTGTTCATTGGACTGAGGGACCAGTTTGAGGATACTGCTCTGAGAGATCCCACTAGAGGACTCAACCTGAGAGCTGTTTTTGCTCATCATTTATGCGACCTGCAGAAGAAGCCATTTGATGGTAAGGGAACTGAGACAGTAGGGAGTCTGCTTCTCCCATTTTCAGGCATTGCATGATTCCCTTAGAGGGTACAGAGTGTAATGAGAGCATGGAGTTCCTTGATTTTAGCCATCTGCAGAGTGCTACATGGTTGAAGGAGGGCCCTGTATGGGTCTATTATGACCCTGCCACTGAGAGGCGTGGTGTGGATCTTCCTGCTGCTGGTCTGACAAAGATTGATACGCTGGATGCCTTGAGATTCTAGCCTCCTACGAGAGATCAGCGCAGAGTTCCTTTTGTGGCTCATCCGCTGGGAGAGCCTTCTACACGAGCTTCCACTTCATCTGCGCCTGCACCTGCTGCCCCTATCGATGATGTTGGCCCTTATCCCGAGCCTTCGATGCCTTTTGGTGATATGTCTGAGGCAGAGTGGAGAGAGCGTGAGGATGGTATTCTACAGAGCATCTGGAACTTCATGCATACCTGAACTTGCAGGAGACAGCCGCAGATACACCATCCAGCACCTTCTTGACGTAGACATCGATCTCCGACTCCCGGTTCTTCGAGTGGTACTGATCGCATTGATGGGATGGAGGGCGAGTGAGAGTAGCGAGCATTTTCAGACTACAGTTCTTTGTATTTCTTTTTCACTTTTCTTTTGCATTTTTCTTTTGATTTCTTAGGATACTTATGTTTGGATGCTGTGATCGGTTTGAGACTATTAGTTGCTTTGATTTTCTCTATTTTCAGTGATCTTTCAGCTTGCAGGTTTGAAATTTGATGATTTCTCACGGACTAACCTGCTAACTTGTTGACTGTTCTCGGATATCGCAGTGCGTCGATCGACACAACCTTGTGTCGATTGTCACAACACGAGTAATCGCACTGCAGCGATCGTTGCGGACCTGAGCAACAATCGACACATGACGAAAAATCGCCTAGCAACGGTCGTTACATTTATGTATCGATCGATGCATGAGCGACAGAGGTAAAAATCAGACAGAACTCAACACATCCATATCATTTTTGCTTTCTTTTTACAAACCCTTAGCTTAACACTACTGGGTACAGTGTGTTTCAAGTGTGGGGGAGGTAGCTACTGACTTTTGTCTTTTTGTTTTCTTAAGAGTCACTCCAGTTTTCAAAAAAAAATTGTTTTATTGAGTCAAAACAAATTTAAGTAGGAAACAGTAAATTTTGGAGAAGTTAACAATATCTTGCAGGAACTTAAGTAACCATTGGGATGAAGCTGAAAGATCAATCTATGACTATTAGAAAACCCAACACGGATCAACCTACTGAGGACACCCATAACAATTCAGGTATTCAGAGGATCCTTTTACTGGCTTCACCCTTAACTTGACTTTAATTTTCTCACCTAAGGGCTTGGTATAACTTGAGTCGGACTCCTTTGTTAGTTCGGACACAGCTTGTAAACCTGTCCGAGTATGGTTCCCTTCTCCCCTTCCATTAAAAAAAAAGAGAAATAAACTGAGGATGAGTTAGTAACTCCGAAGTGGTCACGGGAGTAGTAGCAAACACTATTACCTCCTGTGCTATCCCTGGAATGTGTCCAAAGTACACCCCTTAACGGGAAGAGCACTGATAAAAAAAATAAAATGATACCCAATGGGGAAAAATCAGAATGCTAAGGAAGGGAAAAGAGAAGAAAAGGAACCAGAAAAAAGATAGTATGGTGGTCTAGAGCTGGCAAGGTAAGAATCCATGTGCCCTTTGATCGATAATCCTTAGGTGAGACCGTACTTAATATGCTTAAGAAGTCAGTAGGGTGAATTTGAATTGCTTGGATTGATTGTGGAGTTTACTTAGGACAGTTGCTAAGTGTGGGGGAAGTACATGTTGGTCTTGATATCTTGTAGTTGATTCTTTCAGTGGTTTACTAAGGGGAATCCGAGTGTTGTTGCTTCTAGGACAAAAAGAGTTTCTGAAAGTTTTCAAACCTCTTCACCATGTTTTAGTTCTCTGTTTTGCTTGAGGGCAAGCAAAGGCTAAGTGTGGGGGAGTTGATATATCATGGTTTTTACCGGTTTTATGCCATGATATAAGTATGTTTTTGAGTCTTTTAGTGTTCTTTTAGAGTCTTTTACAGGGGTTATTAGGTACACACACGTTTGGAGTGGATTTGGAGATTATGGAGCTAAATGGAGCATTTTGGAGTTTTGACCCGAGAGTTTGTGCTCACTGTCCGAAACAGAGGAGTGTGTCGATCGACGCACATCAGCATCGATCGATGCACATCGTGTTGGGCCAGACTCGCGGCGGTTTAATGAAGAATGATGATATTGCAAAGTTGCCCAGAAGTTCCAGATATTTACACAGAAGCTCCAAGACGTGATTTAGCTATTTAATTAGGTTTTAACTTCAGTTTTTAGATACGCTATCATACTTTAGAGCAGAGAGTTTTTAGAGCTATTTGGGGCTGATCTGATCCTGTACTACACCTTATTTTTGGAGAAGATTTCGAACCCCTTTACTTGTTTAATCTCTTTTATGATATCTAATTATTCATTGATCATGTTTTCATTATCTATGTATGAGTAGATTCATAGTTAGGTTTAGGGATTCTCAATAGGGATTTTATGACTTGCTAGATATAATTAATTCAGTTAAGGATTCATATCAATATATGTTCTTCAAACTAAATTGTGTTTAATGCTAGTTCAAACCTGATCACTTAGAATCTAGATCTTAGGTTGCTAGATTGACACGAAAGCGTGGTTTAGAATCTGAACTATTTAGGTTAAGCAATGTAATTACTCGCAAAGAAATTTGGTTTAATTAGATTGTGAACATATCGAACTTGATCATTAAAGCTAGTTTAATCTGTTAGGAATTACAAAGACATTTGGATTTCTTCAATTAGGCTTAGAAAATTCTCACAACGAAAGTTGGTTAATTCTATATCTGTGTTTTGAGTTCTAGAACTTTGTTTAATTAGATCCTGACTGAATGATTTGTCTGCTTGTCTGATTTCCTGAGAACTCCCTAGACTTAGCGCCCTTAGTTAATTGCTTACAACCAATCCTGCTACTTGTTTACTTTCTCGCATTGCTTTTCGTTTCTCAATACAATTTGCTTTCTCCTAGTTTAAGCTTAACCGTTCTAATTCTATCGTTGCCTAGAGTCCTCGTGGATTCGATCCCTAAATACTACATTGATATTGTTGTGCACTTACAGTTAGTATATGGTTAAAACTTACACCTATCAGTTATCTCATGGACTCCTCGCCATGAAACGCTACAAGCCATTTAAAACATAGGTTCTCATAAGTTTTCTTGTATATGAAAGTCGCTTTTGGTGGTGTAGAACATGTAAGTTAGCCTCCACGTCAACCTGACCGTAGCAATGAGCAGACAGGAACCTCAAATGCTCTTGCTCTCCCAGGTATTGTTTTCATATTACCTACTTTGCCTAGGTTGATGAAAAATTAAAAATATAGTTTCCTCTCTCCTAGTTGAATTTCTGTTAAGCATTGCTCGATGAACTCTACAGGTCCTGAAGGTTCCAAGGGTATCCCAAAGGGTTTGACAGACAATGATGTTGTTGTTGGTCCAACTTTACAGCCAAAATGCTTGTAAGTATTAACCTTTTTCCGTTTATTTCGTTGATCTGGTTGATGATTGATGCTTCTACTTTAGTGTCGAGGTGCTGATTAAAAATATTTCGGTTCTTGAATTTAAGGAACAATATTGGTCCCTCAGGCAAAAGCACCACCATTATTCCTGCTAATGGATTCTCGTATGAAAGGTTTTTTTCACGTTCTTGTCATTTTTTCTTCTTCATCTAGAACACGTACGTTGAAAGCTTGACCTATACAGTAGTTTCTCATTCTGAATCATTTTTGTTGCCGTTGTTGTGTGCCTCTGCATGTTACGTAAACTTTTCAACTGCTGCATTAATGGAGAGAATACCAAGTAGATGGCCTCGCCTAGAGTGGCATGCACCATGGAAGGTGTAACACCCGTCCCTTCGGATCCAAGTCAACGACCCTTTGATTCCACGAGTCATAGTCCACAAACGCGAACCAAGCCATAAACCGGAACCAACACTTTACTAATTTAAAAGGATTTATTTTATTAAAACGGAAAGCCGAGTCTTACAAGAAAACCGAACCAAATGAAATAGCTTGAACGTGAAACGGAAGAAAACGCATAAGTCTTAAGAAAATGAAAGAGCGAAAAAGAAAAGAAGAATCCCGCTTCCCAAAACGTAACACCACACCGTCCATCTACCTCTGCAACGCTCCATGATTACCTACAAAACAATCAACGAGGGAGGCCTGAGTAATTGGTTCAACACCAATACCCAGTGAGGACGGATTCTAAGAATACCGATATCTCTACTTTAAACTAGCACAACATCAAGAAAAGAGTCCAAGGTTAATAACACCTTGCACCTATCTCCCGAAGGCCCTCAAACAATCTAACGCCCAATCGTGCATACGAGCTCCAAGCTCACACTCATGAACATCTATGGCTCCAAGCCCCACACATTGCGTCCAACGCACCACCACGAGAGGGCTCGTCAAGACCCTCCTCCGACGATCAAGGACGTCCAACGCCCTACACACAAACTCCTAAGAAGGTCTACCACACAATCCTTCACACACAAATAAGATTTTCGGTTCAAGTGATAACCTATTATCTAGTTGTCGTTTTCGGTTTAAGTGACAACCTATATTCTAGGCGCTTTCAATCACATCAACGCAAATCATCCGCTAGAACTACTCTATCTAGGAAAGACGCTATTAAACGAGGATTCGAGTCCCAACATTGCAGTAGAATAAAGGAAAGATCACATTCGGTCCTCACCTTAGTCTAGATCTGACGAACGACTGTCTATTGGGACAGAATTTCTGCTACAACTTCGATGACATGCTTCCCTATGCTCCCAAGACCGAAATATGTTCTCCTTCAACCGAGATCTAGATCTATGAGTCCACAATGTCCCTGCCAAGTTTCGGGTCAAGAGGACCTCGTTTGCCCATCCAAAACACAGATCCAATAAACCATCACAGATTCGGAACAACATAGAAATGTTTTGGAAAAACGGTTATAACTCTCAAACGGTAAATCTGATCGGAGTGATTCTTACCTTTCTGGAAAGAGGAGACCGAGAAAACTCTTTAAAATATGACGGCCAGATTGATGACGGAAATCCGAGAAATCTTCTCCGGAAAGTCTCTTCTTTGTGTCTCCAACACGATGGGCCTTCTCTCCGTCAGATCTACAGTCGCAGGAGGTCGACGGCTGATGGATCTCCATTTCTGCAGGGCTTTGCCGAAGATTTCTTCTCATGCCTCTTTCTCTTGTGCCTCCTCATTTTATAGAGAAAAGAGGTGGAAACACTAGGTTTAGCTAATGGGCTAGAGGGCTTTTGGGCTTTTCTTTCTTTCTTTCAAAAATTTAAAACGGGCCGGGCAAGGGCCATTACGAATTCTCCCCCGCCCCCTCCCTTGAAAAGAATTTGTCCCGAATTCTGAGGCAAGAGTTTTCCACTGCAATTATTTACCAACTGCACTCCACAACCTTGTTGAACAGAGACTGAACTTGTTCACTTGCTCGCTTGAAGAGAACATATCCTTGGATCCTGAAGACTGTTTCTCCCCCTCTTATTTCCAATCATGCTCTGAAGTTTCCTTCCCCTTGGTACCAATCCATTAGCAGCTCCACGAATGTAACGCAAATGTCACATGCTACTACGCATGTTCATTAGGGTCGGTTTCCAACTTGAGGGTATGGTTTACTATTCCAGCTTCCATTGCTAAGAAGAACTAGCACATTCCATCTCCCGCTTGAGTCGAACGAGTTCCAATTTTCTTTGAGATTGGTCAACACTGACGCTTAGCAATATGACAAAGGGAACAACCAGTGTCATAGTTAATGCTTCCAACATTTAGAAACAACACTCATCCTTCGAGTGGTTCTAAGACTTGAATGAGATGCTCTGCTTCCAATCCAATTCTCCTCAACGGTTTCCATTACCGTGCCACAATACATCATCCACTTCCAAATGGATTCTCTTCGACGTTTCCATTCCCGTGCACCATGGCATTGACTGTTGCACAAGCAGACATCCTTGCTTATCCTCCGTGAACGATGAGGCTAACAATGTCCATTATGGCTGCCTGACTTGTGGGGAACGACCCACCATGCTTCCGCTGCGCACTCTGATTTCCAAGCCGACTTCCAAACTGATTTCCAACTCAAGGTTTCCTACCTTGTGATCCAGTTGTGGTGCTTTCCAAACACCATCCTTTGGGTTTTCTTCCCCGTTTAAACTTGCCCTCCTTTGCTCTCCCTTGCAGCTTCTTGTCAATCTGCCATAGTGTTTTCCTAACACTCTTCTATCGGATTTCCATTTCCAATAACCAGCTTTGTCTACTTGAGCTTGCAATTACAGAAGTACAGTTAACTAGGCAATTCCAAATGCCCCAGATCCGACTTTCTAAACGCTTTTGCGATCTCCCTTCCCTCTTGAAGAGCTCCATTAGTTGCTCCATTAATCCACAAAGAATTCCAAGGCAGACCGTTTCCTTTCCGGTTCCACCGTTGGATCTCGAGCCCGCCGTACCACGAATATCTTCTCCAGCTTCCAGCTTGATCAGACTTCAACGAGCCGTCCATAACTCATTGAAGTTGATGTCACAAACCGATTCAAAGATTCCCTACTTGGAATAGATTTGGACAGTTTCCAAACGTTCCTTGTGCACCAAACACCACAAACAACTCTTGCCGCTTACTCCAATTCGAACTCCGCCGCTTCCTATGACTTCTTAGCAATCCGGTATTTCCATCGACCTCTTGCTCTTGCTTCACAGCTTCTCTGGTTCACCCGATTGCTGCCTCCCAAGCTCCAACTTCTTTTCCTGGTGGTGATTTCCTTACACCAGTCTTATTCAGATTCTGGTAGCCATACCAATTCTGAAACCCTTGTCACACTTCTTTACTACATGACAAGTGCTCACACGGTGATCTACTTGATCTGAGCGATCCCTTCCTCACCAAGCCCCCTCGCTGCTCTTTAAACTCATCCAGATCTGCTTGTAGACCACGCCTCTAGCAACAACAACACATCCTTGCAGCACTCTCTTTTGAAGCTCTTTTTCAACATGAAGGACATCTGAAAGGGTTAGAGAAGAACTTACTAACTAAAGAACTTGGAGATTGCAGAAGCTTCGATCCGGGTGGTGCTCTAGAATCTAACTTTTAGAAATCCCCACTTAGAAAAGCATTGAAAACACATTGAAATCCACGTTGAAAACCGAATATAAATACACTATTCTACCCTACCTAGAAAAGACAGCACTGACTAGGTCTAACCCGGCTCTGATACCAAATTGTAACACCTGTCCTTTCGGATCCAAGTCAACGACCCTTTGACTCCACGAGTCATAGTCCACAAACGCGAATCAAGCCATAAACTGGAACCAACACTTTATTAATTGAAAAGGGTTTACTTTATTAAAATGGAAAACTGAGTCTTACAAGAAAACCGAACCAAATGAAACACCTTGCACCTATCGCCCGAAGGCCCTCAAACAATATAACGCCTAATCGTGCATACGAGCTCCAAGCTCACACTCATGAACATCTATGGCTCCAAGCACCACACATTGCGTCCAACGCACCACCACGAGAGGGCTCGTCAAGACCCTCCTCCGACGATTAATGACGTCCAACGCCCTACACACAAACTCCTAAGAAGTTCTACCACACAATCCTTCACACACAAACAAGATTTTCGGTTCAAGTGATAACCTATTATCTAGGTGTCGTTTTCGGTTTAAGTGACAACCTATATTCTAGGCGCTTTTCAATCACATCAACGCAAATCATCCGCTAGAACTACTCTATCTAGGAAAGACGCCATTAAACGAGGATTCGAGTCCCAACATTGCAGTATAATAAAGGAAAGATCACATTCGGTTCTCACCTTAGTCTAGATCTGACGAACGGCTGTCTATTGGGACAGAATTGCTGCTACAACTTCGATGACATGCTTCCCTATGCTCCCAAGACCGAAATATATTCTCCTTCAACCGAGATCTAGATCTATGAGTCCACAATGTCCCTGCCAAGTTTCGGGTCAAGAGGACCTCGTTTGCCCATCCAAAACATAGATCCAATAAACCTTCACAGATTCGCAACAACACAGAAATGTTTTGGAAAAACGGTTATAACTCTCAAACGGTAAATCTGATCGGAGTGATTCTTACCTTTCTGGAAAGAGGAGACCGAGAAAACTCATTAAAATATTACGGCCAGATTGATGACGGAAATCCGAGAAATCTTCTCCGGAAAGTCTCTTCTTTGAGTCTCCAACACGATGGGGCTTCTCTCCGTCAGATCTACAGTCGCAGGAGGTCGATGGCTGATGGCTCTCCATTTCTGCAAGACTTTGCCGAAGATTTCTTCTCATGCCTCTTTCTCTTGTGCCTCCTCATTTTATAGATAAAAGAGGTGGAAACCCTAGGTTTAGCTAATGGGCTAGAGGGCTTTTGGGCTTTTCTTTCTTTCTTTCAAAAAATTAAAACGGGCCGGGCAAGGGCCATTACGAATTCTCCCCCCCCCCCCCCTTTGAAAAGAATTCGCCCCGAATTCTGAGGCAAGAGTTTTCCACTGCAATTATTTACCAACAGCACTCCACAACCTTGTTGAACAGAGACTGAACTTGTTCACTTGCTCGCTTGAAGAGAACATATCCTTGGATCCTGAAGACTGTTTCTCCCCCTCTTATTTCCAATCATGCTCTGAAGTGTCCTTCCCCTTGGTACCAATCCATTAGCAGCTCCACGAATGTAACGCAAATGTCACATGCTACCACCCATGTTCATTAGGGTCGGTTTCCAACTTGAGGGTATGGTTTACTATTCCAGCTTCCATTGCTAAGAAGAACTAGCACATTCCATCTCCCGCTTGAGTCAAACGAGTTCCAATTTTCTTTGAGATTGGTCAACACTGACGCTTAGCAATATGACAAAGGGAAAAACCAGTGTCATAGTTAATGCTTCCAACATTTAGAAACAACACTCATCCTTCGAGTGGTTCTAAGACTTGAATGAGATGCTCTACTTCCAATCCAATTTTCCTCAACGGTTTCCATTACCGTGCCACAATACATCATCCACTTCCAAATGGATTCTCTTCGACGTTTCCATTCCCGTGCACCATGGCATTGACTGTCGCACAAGCAGACATCCTTGCTTATCCTCCGTGAACGATGAGGCTAACAATGTCCATTATGGCTGCCTGACTTGTGGGGAACGACCCACCATGCTTCCGCTGCGCACTCTGATTTCCAAGCCGATTTCCAAACTGATTTCCAACTCAAGGTTTCCTACCTTGTGATCCAGTTGTGGTGCTTTCCAAACACCATCCTTTGGGTTTTCTTCCCCGTTTAAACTTGCCCTCCTTTGCTCTCCCTTGCAGCTTCTTGTCAATCTGTCATAGTGTTTTCCTAACACTCTTCTATCGGATTTCCATTTCCAATAACCAGCTTTGTCTACTTGAGCTTGCAATTACAGAAGTACAGTTAACTAGGCAATTCCAAATGCCCCAGTTCCGCCTTTCTAAACGCTTTTGCGATCTCCCTTCCCTCTTGAAGAGCTCCATTAGTTGCTCCATTAATCCACAAAGAATTCCAAGGAAGACCGATTCCTTTCAAATTCCACCGTTGGATCTCGAGCCCGCCGTACCACGAATATCTTCTCCAGCTTCCAGCTTGATCAGACTTCAACGAGCCGTCCATAACTCATTGAAGTTGATGTCACAAACCGATTCCAAGATTCCCTACTTGGAATAGATTTGGACAGTTTCCAAACGTTCCTTGTGCACCAAACACCACGAACAAATCTTGCCGCTTACTCCAATTCGAACTCCGCCGCTTCCTATGACTTCCTAGCAATACGGTATTTCCATCGACCTCTTGCTCTTGCTTCACAGCTTCTCTGGTTCACCCGATTGCTGCCTCCCAAACTCCAACTTCTTTTCCTGATGGTGATTTCCTTACACCAGTCTTATTCAGATTATGGTAGCCATACCAATTCTGAAACCCTTGTCACACTTCTTTACTACATGACAAGTGCTCACACGGTGATCTACTTGATCTGATCGATCCCTTCCTCACCAGGCCCCCTCGCTGCTCTTTAAACTCATCCAGATCTGCTTGTAGACCACGCCTCTAGCAACAACAACACATCCTTGCAGCACTCTCTTTTGAAGCTCTTTTTCAACATGAAGGACATCTGAAAGGGTTTGAGAAGAACCTACTAACTAAAGAACTTGGAGATTGCAGAAGCTTCGATCCGGGTGGTGCTCTAGAATCTGACTTTTAGAAATCCCCACTAAGAAAAGCATTGAAAACACATTGAAATCCACGTTGAAAACCGAATATAAATACACTATTCTACCCTACCTAGCCAAGACAGCACTGACTAGGTCTAACCCGGCTCTGATACCAAATTGTAACACCTGTCCTTTCGGATCCAAGTCAACGACCCTTTGACTCCACGAGTCATAGTCCACAAACGCGAATCAAGCCATAAACCGGAACCAACACTTTATTAATTGAAAAGGGTTTACTTTATTAAAATGGAAAAACCGAGTCTTACAAGAAAACCGAACCAAATGAAACACCTTGCACGTATCGCCCGAAGGCCCTCAAACAATCTAACGCCTAATCGTGCATACGAGCTCCAAGCTCACAATCATGAACATCTATGGCTCCAAGCCCCACACATTGCGTCCAACGCACCACCACGAGAGGGCTCGTCAAGACCCTCCTCCGACGATCAATGACGTCCAACGCCCTACACACAAACTCCTAAGAAGTTCTACCACACAATCCTTCACACACAAACAAGATTTTCAGTTCAAGTGATAACCTATTATCTAGGTGTCGTTTTCGGTTTAAGTGACAACCTATATTCTAGGCGCTTTTCAATCACATCAACGCAAATCATCCGCTAGAACTACTCTATCTAGGAAAGACGCCATTAAACGAGGATTTGAGTCCCAACATTGCAGTAGAATAAAGGAAAGATCACATTCGGTTCTCACCTTAGTCTAGATCTGACGAACGACTGTCTACTAGGAAAGAATTGCTGCTACAACTTCGATGACATGCTTCCCTATGGTCCCAAGACCGAAATATGTTCTCCTTCAACCGAGATCTAGATCTATGAGTCCACAATGTCCCTGCCAAGTTTCGGGTCAAGAGGACCTCGTTTGCCCATCCAAAACATAGATCCAATAAACCTTCACAGATTCGCAACAACACTGAAATGTTTTGGAAAAACGGTTATAACTCTCAAACGGTAAATCTGATCGGAGTGATTCTTACCTTTCTGGAAAGAGGAGACCGAGAAAACTCTTTAAAATATGACGGCCAGATTGATGACGGAAATCCGAGAAATCTTCTCCGGAAAGTCTCTTCTTTGTGTCTCCAACACGATGGGGCTTCTCTCCGTCAGATCTACAGTCGCAGGAGGTCGATGGCTGATGGCTCTCCATTTCTGCAGGACTTTGCCGAAGATTTCTTCTCATGCCTCTTTCTCTTGTGCATCCTGATTTTATAGAGAAAAGAGGTGGAAACCCTAGGTTTAGCTAACGGGCTAGAGGGCTTTTGGGCTTTTCTTTCTTTCTTTCAAAAATTTAAAACGGGCCGGGCAAGGGCCATTACGAATTCTCCCCCCCCCCCTTTGAAAAGAATTCGCCCCGAATTCTGAGGCAAGAGTTTTCCACTGCAATTATTTACCAACAGCACTCCACAACCTTGTTGAACAGAGACTGAACTTGTTCACTTGCTCGCTTGAAGAGAACATATCCTTGGATCCTGAAGACTGTTTCTCCCCCTCTTATTTCCAATCATGCTCTGAAGTGTCCTTCCCCTTGGTACCAATCCATTAGCAGCTCCACGAATGTAACGCAAATGTCACATGCTACCACCCATGTTCATTAGGGTCGGTTTCCAACTTGAGGGTATGGTTTACTATTCCAGCTTCCATTGCTAAGAAGAACTAGCACATTCCATCTCCCGCTTGAGTCAAACGAGTTCCAATTTTCTTTGAGATTGGTCAACATTGACGCTTAGCAATATGACAAAGGGAAAAACCAGTGTCATAGTTAATGCTTCCAACATTTAGAAACAACACTCATCCTTCGAGTGGTTCTAAGACTTGAATGAGATGCTCTACTTCCAATCCAATTCTCCTCAACGGTTTCCATTACCGTGCCACAATACATCATCCACTTCCAAATGGATTCTCTTCGACGTTTCCATTCCCGTGCACCATGGCATTGACTGTCGCACAAGCAGACATCCTTGCTTATCCTCCGTGAACGATGAGGCTAACAATGTCCATTATGGCTGCCTGACTTGTGGGGAACGACCCACCATGCTTCCGCTGCGCACTTTGATTTCCAAGCCGATTTCCAAACTGATTTCCAACTCAAGGTTTCCTACCTTGTGATCCAGTTGTGGTGCTTTCCAAACACCATCCTTTGGGTTTTCTTCCCCGTTTAAACTTGCCCTCCTTTGCTCTCCCTTGCAGCTTCTTGTCAATCTGCCATAGTGTTTTCCTAACACTCTTCTATCGGATTTCCATTTCCAATAACCAGCTTTGTCTACTTGAGCTTGCAATTACAGAAGTACAGTTAACTAGGCAATTCCAAATGCCCCAGTTCCGCCTTTCTAAACGCTTTTGCGATCTCCCTTCCCTCTTGAAGAGCTCCATTAGTTGCTCCATTAATCCACAAAGAATTCCAAGGAAGACCGATTCCTTTCAAATTCCACCGTTGGATCTCGAGCCCGCCGTACCACGAATATCTTCTCCAGCTTCCAGCTTGATCAGACTTCAACGAGCCGTCCATAACTCATTGAAGTTGATGTCACAAACCGATTCCAAGATTCCCTACTTGGAATAGATTTGGACAGTTTCCAAACGTTCCTTGTGCACCAAACACCACGAACAACTCTTGCCGCTTACTCCAATTCGAACTCCGCCGCTTCCTATGACTTCCTAGCAATACGGTATTTCCATCGACCTCTTGCTCTTGCTTCACAGCTTCTCTGGTTCACCCGATTGCTGCCTCCCAAGCTCCAACTTCTTTTCCTGATGGTGATTTCCTTACACCAGTCTTATTCAGATTATGGTAGCCATACCAATTCTGAAACCCTTGTCACACTTCTTTACTACATGACAAGTGCTCACACGGTGATCTACTTGATCTGATCGATCCCTTCCTCACCAGGCCCCCTCGCTGCTCTTTAAACTCATCCAGATCTGCTTGTAGACCACGCCTCTAGCAACAACAACACATCCTTGCAGCACTCTCTTTTGAAGCTCTTTTTCAACATGAAGGACATCTGAAAGGGTTAGAGAAGAACCTACTAACTAAAGAACTTGGAGATTGCAGAAGCTTCGATCCGGGTGGTGCTCTAGAATCTGACTTTTAGAAATCCCCACTTAGAAAAGCATTGAAAACACATTGAAATCCACGTTGAAAACCGAATATAAATACACTATTCTACCCTACCTAGCCAAGACAGCACTGACTAGGTCTAACCCGGCTCTGATACCAAATTGTAACACCTGTCCTTTCGGATCCAAGTCAACGACCCTTTGACTCCACGAGTCATAGTCCACAAACGCGAATCAAGCCATAAACCGGAACCAACACTTTATTAATTGAAAAGGGTTTACTTTATTAAAATGGAAAAACCGAGTCTTACAAGAAAACCGAACCAAATGAAACACCTTGCACGTATCGCCCGAAGGCCCTCAAACAATCTAACGCCTAATCGTGCATACGAGCTCCAAGCTCACAATCATGAACATCTATGGCTCCAAGCCCCACACATTGCGTCCAACGCACCACCACGAGAGGGCTCGTCAAGACCCTCCTCCGACGATCAATGACGTCCAACGCCCTACACACAAACTCCTAAGAAGTTCTACCACACAATCCTTCACACACAAACAAGATTTTCAGTTCAAGTGATAACCTATTATCTAGGTGTCGTTTTCGGTTTAAGTGACAACCTATATTCTAGGCGCTTTTCAATCACATCAACGCAAATCATCCGCTAGAACTACTCTATCTAGGAAAGACGCCATTAAACGAGGAATCGAGTCCCAACATTGCAGTAGAATAAAGGAAAGATCACATTCGGTTCTCACCTTAGTCTAGATCTGACGAACGACTGTCTACTAGGACAGAATTGCTGCTACAACTTCGATGACATGCTTCCCTATGGTCCCAAGACCGAAATATGTTCTCCTTCAACCGAGATCTAGATCTATGAGTCCACAATGTCCCTGCCAAGTTTCGGGTCAAGAGGACCTCGTTTGCCCATCCAAAACATAGATCCAATAAACCTTCACAGATTCGCAACAACACTGAAATGTTTGGGAAAAACGGTTATAACTCTCAAACGGTAAATCTGATCGGAGTGATTCTTACCTTTCTGGAAAGAGGAGACCGAGAAAACTCTTTAAAATATGACGGCCAGATTGATGACGGAAATCCGAGAAATCTTCTCCGGAAAGTCTCTTCTTTGTGTCTCCAACACGATGGGGCTTCTCTCCGTCAGATCTACAGTCGCAGGAGGTCGATGGCTGATGGCTCTCCATTTCTGCAGGACTTTGCCGAAGATTTCTTCTCATGCCTCTTTCTCTTGTGCATCCTCATTTTATAGAGAAAAGAGGTGGAAACCCTAGGTTTAGCTAACGGGCTAGAGGGCTTTTGGGCTTTTCTTTCTTTCTTTCAAAAATTTAAAACGGGCCGGGCAAGGGCCATTACGAATTCTCCCCCCCCCCTTGAAAATAATTCGCCCCGTATTCTGAGGCAAGAGTTTTCCACTGCAATTATTTACCAACAGCACTCCACAACCTTGTTGAACAGAGACTGAACTTGTTCACTTGCTCGCTTGAAGAGCACATATCCTTGGATCCTGAAGACTGTTTCTCCCCCTCTTATTTCCAATCATGCTCTGAAGTGTCCTTCCCCTTGGTACCAATCCATTAGCAGCTCCACGAATGTAACGCAAATGTCACATGATACCACCCATGTTCATTAGTTTCGGTTTCCAACTTGAGGGTATGGTTTACTATTCCAGCTTCCATTGCTAAGAAGAACTAGCACATTCCATCTCCCGCTTGAGTCGAACGAGTTCCAATTTTCTTTGAGATTGGTCAACACTGACGCTTAGCAATATGACAAAGGGAACAACCAGTGTCATAGTTAATGCTTCCAACATTTAGAAACAACACTCATCCTTCGAGTGGTTCTAAGACTTGAATGAGATGCTCTGCTTCCAATCCAATTCTCCTCAACGGTTTCCATTACCGTGCCACAATACATCATCCACTTCCAAATGGATTCTCTTCGACGTTTCCATTCCCGTTTACCATGGCATTGACTGTCGCACAAGCAGACATCCTTGCTTATCCTCCGTGAACGATGAGGCTAACAATGTCCATTATGGCTGCCTGACTTGTGGGGAACGACCCACCATGTTTCCGCTGCGCACTCTGATTTCCAAGCCGACTTCCAAACTGATTTCCAACTCAAGGTTTCCTACCTTGTGATCCAGTTTTGGTGCTTTCCAAACACCATCCTTTGGGTTTTCTTCCCCTTTTAAACTTGCCCTCCTTTGCTCTCCCTTGCAGCTTCTTGTCAATCTGCCATAGTGTTTTTCTAACACTCTTCCATTGGATTTCCATTTCCAATAACCAGATTTGTCTACTTGAGCTTGCAATTACAAAAGTACAGCTGACTAGGCAATTCCAAATGCCCCAGATCCGCCTTTCTAAACGCTTTTGCGATCTCCCTTCCCTCTGGAAGAGCTCCATTAGTTGCTCCAGTAATCCACAAAGAATTCCAAGGCAGACCGTTTCCTTTCCGGTTCCACCGTTGGATCTCGAGCCCGCCGTACCATGAATATCTTCTCCAGCTTCCAGCTTGATCAGACTTCAACGAGCCGTCCATAACTCATTGAAGTTGATGTCACAAACCGATTCCAAGATTCCCTACTTGGAATAGATTTGGACAGTTTCCAAACGTTTCTTATGCACCAAACACCACGAACAACTCTTGCCGCTTACTCCAATTCGAACTCCGCCGCTTCCTATGACTTCCTAGCAATCTGGTATTTCCATCGACCTCTTGCTCTTGCTTCACAGCTTCTCTGGTTCACCCAATTGCTGCCTTCCAAGCTCCAACTTCTTTTCCTGATGGTGATTTCCTTACACCAGTCTTATTCAGATTCTGGTAGCCATACCAATTCTGAAACCCTTGTCACACTTCTTTACTACATGACAAGTGCTCACACGGTGATCTAGTTGATCTGATCGATCCCTTCCTCACCAGGCCCCCTCGCTGCTCTTTAAACTCATCCAGATCTGCTTGTAGACCACGCCTCTAGCAACAACAACACATCCTTGCAGCACTCTCTTTTGAAGCTCTTTTTCAACATGAAGGACATCTGAAAGGGTTAGAGGAGAACCTACTAACTAAAGAACTTGGAGATTGCAGAAGCTTCGATCCGGGTGGTGCTCTAGAATCTAACTTTTAGAAATCCCCACTTAGAAAAGCATTGAAAACACATTGAAATCCACGTTGAAAACCGAATATAAATACACTATTCTACCCTACCTAGCCAAGACAACACTGACTAGGTCTAACCCGGCTCTGATACCAAATTGTAACACATGTCCCTTCGGATCCAAGTCAACGACCCTTTGACTCCACGAGTCATAGTCCACAAACGCGAATCAAGCCATAAACCGGAACCAACACTTTATTAATTGAAAAGGGTTTACTTTATTAAAATGGAAAACCGAGTCTTACAAGAAAACCGAACCAAATGAAACAGCTTGAATGTGAAACAGAAGAAAACGCATAAGTCTTAAGAAAACGAAAGAGCAAAAAAGAAAAGAAGAATCCCGCTTCCCAAAACGTAACACCACACCGTCCGTCTACCCCTGCAACGCTCCAGGGTTACCTGCAAAACAATCAACGAGGGAGGCCTGAGTAATTGGTTCAACACCAATACCCAGTGAGGGTGGATTCTACGAATACCGCTATCTCTACTTTAAACTAGCACAATATCAAGAAAAGAGTCCAAGGTTAATAACACCTTTCACCCATCGCCTGAAGGCCCTCACACAATCTAACACCCAATCGTGCATACGAGCTCCAAGCTAACACTCATGAACACCTATGGCTCCAAGCCCCACACATTGCGTCTAACGCACGGTACGTCCAACGCACGGTACGTCCAACGCACCACCACGGGAGGGCTCGTCAAGACCCTCCTCCGACGATCAAGGACAACCAACGCCCTACACACAAACTCCTAAGAAGTTCTACCACACAAGCCTTCACACACAAACAACATTTTCGGTTCAAGTGATAACCTATTATCTAGGTGTCATTTTCGGTTTAAGTGACAACTTATATTCTAGGCGCTTTTCAATCACATCAACGCAAATCATCCGCTAGAACTACTCTATATAGGAAAGACGCTATTAAACAAGGATTCTAGTCCCAACATTGCAGTAGAATAAAGGAAAGATCACATTCGGTCCTCACCTTAGTTTAGATCTGACAAACGACTATCTATTTGGACAGAATTGCTGCTACAACTTCGACGACACGCTTCCCTATGCTCCCAAAACCGAAATCGGTTCTTCTTCAACCGAGATCTAGATCTATGAGTACACAATGTCCCTGCCAAGTTTCGGGTCAAGATGACCTCGTTTGCCCATCCAAAACACAGATCCAATAAACCATCACAGATTCACAACAACACAAAAACGTTTTGTGAAAACGGCCATAACTCTCAAACGGTAAATCTCATCGGAGCGATTCTTACCTTTCTGGAAAGAGGAGACCGAGATCTTGCCAATGATATATTGTGCGTTCTGTGAATTCTTACGGTTCAACAGAAAAAACGCTTTAAAAGATGATGGCCAGATTGATGACGGAAATCCGAAAAATCTTCTCCGGAAAGTCTCTTCTTTGTGTCTCCAACACGATGGGGCTTCTCCTGAAAGTCTCTTTCTCTTGTGCCTCCTCCTTATATAGAAGAAAAAAGAGGTAGAAACCCTAGGTTTAGCTAATGGGCTAGAGGCTTTTTAGACTTTTCTTTCTTTTTTTCAAAAATTTAAAATGGGCCGGCCAGAACCATTACAAAAGGATTACATGGTAAGATCTATGGGACATAACCGTTGCTGCATCACTCTGATTATGTCCTTTTGTTGGCCTCCGGAAGGCTCTTTCTGTTCACTTGAGGAGTTTCTCGACTCTCACTTACTTATAATTTGCACAGGTCATTCAAGGGCACATGGGTTGGGTCAGATATGTCGCCTTTGACCCGAGAAATGAGTGGTTATGTACTGGTTCAGCTGATTGTACCATTAAGGTAATAGAGATGATTGCATCTTTACTATGAATTTTATTTACCCGAATTTATATTCTTGTTATACTTATATCTCATGATACGAGACTTCCATTCTGTGTGTAGTTATTTGAACTTAAGTTATACTTTAGTGCGCTTCCAAAAAAAACCCCACCAACTTTAGCACTGAAGTATTCCTAAATGTAATACGCTTGTTGAATTGCTTGCTTTTATTATGTTTACTAGATATGGGATGTAGCATAGGCTTGCTGAATTGCTTGCTTTTATTATGTTTACTAGATATGGAATGTAGCATTTGGATTTCTGAAGCTAACACTTACTGGTCATATCGAGCAAATACGAGGTTTGCCTCTTAAATTTTGTCCAGTATATATGGTTAACTAGACGTTTCTATGACTAACACTCGCGGAACAAGTTACAATTCTGAGCTTTTCTTGAAATTTGTTGCAGGCCTTGCTGTAAGCTATATATATTTGTTCTCTGCTTGTGATGACAAGCAAGTGAAATGCTGGGACCTTGAGCAGAATAAGGTTATTACAACTCTATTCTTTTTATTTGCAAAAAAAAACTCTATTCTCTTGGAATTTGATTTTGATAGGTTATCCAGTAAGACCGTGTTTGCTTATTTGCAGGTGTGGGATATTCATACCAAGATGCAACTTTACGATTTGTGCTTTTTCACTAGTCCAACAGTATGGTTTCATCGAGATGAAGTTGGTCTGTTCAGGCTCTTTAAGCTGGAGCCAACACCCACTGATATAATTAGTTTGTTTGAAATCACCGAGCAACAAGAGATACTATAATAGCCATTCTGGAGTCTTCATATTAGTATATTAAGTTTAAACTCGTGATTCTCTTCATCTTTGTACTTAATTAGTAATGAAATATATTTTAATCTGAATTTGTAATATATTTTAATCTTCATCTTTTGTATAATTATAACCAATATAAGAGAACAAAAAAAGCTACTATAAAATTGAAAATTTCCTTAAATATCTGTTATTATAAAAAATATTACGGCATTTGAAAAACCTATTATAAAATATAAAATAGCTCTTTATGTTTGTTATTATAAAAATTATTACAACAATTAAAAAATGTTAATATAAAATATAAAATGGCAAGCATAATAAACTACGGTAAAATATATTATAAGAACAAAATTCGCACTATCGTAGAAAGATTTATGATAGCATGGCAAATTAAAGCTCGCGTAAATGGGGGATCTAAGATACGAGCGGTATAAACAGCGTTCATGGAAACGATATCTTAGGTCTATGATAGCGTTTTCATGGTGCTATCAATGCACATATTTCTTGTAATGCACGGGTTGCACAAGATGTTGTCCATACATTAGAGTGAACAAGATCAAAGAAATCATCATAAAGAGTAGTAGACACTAGAAACACAGTCCTCCAATGCTTTTCAAAAATACATGCTTCACAGTTTTTGTGATCTTGAACCTTTTGATTTGGCAGAATGAATTGGAGGGCTCAGAAGTGAGGATGACCCAGCCTTGCATGCTAAAACTTGCTCATACTTCTGGAGCTTAAAGCAGAGTGATCAAATGCAGCATCTACAACAAGTTTCTTATTGTTCAAAACATCAAAAATATAGAAAGCATCCTTGGAGCAACCTTCTCCAATGGTATTCCCTGACTTAGTGTCCTAAAACCTCACATCATCAGAACTAAACACAACCAAGCAATCAAGGTATTTTGTTGCTTTCTGAATAGACAACATATTAGATGTAAAATCAGGCATGAATCTCTATTGTTCTTCCTAAACAGTTCTAAGTTCCCAATTCCTCTAATCTCAACATCCTATCCATTTGCTATTGTAACCTTTCCACAATGAGGCTTAACATTGGACAATAATTATCTATCACTAATCATGAGGCTTCTGAATCTGTTATAACAGGTTTGAGAGTTCTAAAGGCCGAGAAACTCTTACCAGATTCAGTAAGCTTGGCAATGATTTCGATGAGAACATCCAAGTCAGATTTTCATACAATATCATCAAAGGTGGCATGAGAAGCTCCAACAATTCCCCTTGATGTCTAACCCATTCCTCTCAGGTTCTTGGGTCTCAGATGTGGATGGAGAGTCCAACATCTCTCTTTAGTGTGACCCTTCATCTTGCAATGCTCACACTAGCTATTATTCTTGTCGGTTCATAGATACTTATGCTCACATAAGCATCCTCAACCAGTTCTTTGCTTCTGCCCATATGAGCCATCTCACTTGTCCATTTAAAAAGACCTTTGGAGCCTTCCTTATTATGAATCATTATGGACACTTGGTTTAAGGTAGGCATCTTCTCAAACTGCAAGATATGAACGTTCTCATGTGCTTCCAAACATACTGAACTGAATCAGTCCCATATAAGATTTCATCTAGAGTGAGGAGCAGTCCAAACACTTGATCTTGATCTCTCCTCTCATTCATCTCTCTAAAATTAAGAGTATTTGGTCTAAGCATTTCTAATTCAGCCCACAGCCCCATGTATTCCCCAAAGAGGTCTGTGAACTTCTGTCCTTCTTGCTTAAGATTGTTCAAAGCTTTCTTTATCTCGAAGATTCTACTGAGATTAGATTCATTACCATAAACCCCCATGAGAGTATCACAAAGATCCTTTGCTGTTTCCACATAGGAATAAGAAGCAAGATACTCTACTCCAGGGAGCTCTGAAGGACTGTCAGAACAAGCTGGTCCTCTTGGGTCCATTTGGAATCTCCTTTGGTGGTGCCAAGTTTTATGAGAGAATCTACATCTTCTTTATCATCTCCAGCATCTTCTTGGTAATTAGGCACTTCTTTAGAGCGTAGGCAATGCTCCCACAAGCCACAACCTGTAAGTTCTGCCTTTGTGGTTCTATACCACATGAGAAAGTTATCCCCTTTGAGAACAACATGTAGTGTCAACTGCTTCTAGTTTTCGTACTGGTCCTCCATTGATGTCTTCTTGAAACAAGAACAGAGAAAAAACAGAGTTTACTTGCAAAAATAGGTTCTTAAGAACGTTACTGCTCTGATACCATGTATAAATTTAGAGAGAATATGAAGTATTTGAGAGTTTTTGATCTAAGATACTTAACGATAGTTCTTATTTTCTGTATATCTATTGTGTATCTACATATTACATTATAAGAACAAAGAGATTTCAAGCTTAACCTAATAGATGTGGTTAGGAATCACTAATTATATAGTCCACATGTTTAAGTCTTACAATAAAAGCTAACTCATAAATCTAATTCAAATAATATGTTTTTACTGTTTATCTACAGTACTATTCATCCGTGAAAACCAGTCGCCACTTGCTTCCTTTCAGCAGATCATGGATACTTTTCTCTACTCAAGATCATAATTAGTCTTCACTTTGGATCTTCATTTCAACATGAAATATCAAGTTGTTTAAGCTGTCAAGTACTCTTGCTACGGATCCGTAGCCCCACCCTTCTTTCGGTATTTCTTATTCCATAACAAAAGAAATAATTGTGACTCGTCTTATCTCCAAACCAAACCAAATAAGGAACTCATAACCCCTTTCTTTATATACCTTCAAATTGGCTTGAGTTAAAGCAATGGCTCATGTATCTTTCCATAAATAAGTGCGGTTCTTGTCTACAAGGAGACCATGTTTGCTCTTAACTATTCTATCTGATACAAAAGTTCTAGAGATTGTCTGTTTATTAGCTTCCTTTAGTATCAGACCTTCCTGTACATTTCCACAATATTAACACTCCCTAACAAGTTGTTGTAACTTTAATTGCATTGATCTACTAAAGAGCAACAACCCAATTTTCTTTTAAATAGCAATCAATGATCATATAATATACAAAACTCTGCAACATACTAAGATATTGAACAACAGAAGTATCCAAACCGTAAAAGAAGAACAATGTGCCATTAACATGATTTTGGCTCCATCTCCCAATCCAGATTGCTTCAAAGTCGACCTCTCTACTAAAACCTTTCATTTTTTGTTTCCAGGAAATAAAAATTGAATTTTGAATAGGACCTTCACTCAATTATTGTGGAAAAATATTGAAATTAAATCAGAAACCTTTGAAGATGAGCTTCTAGCCATGAGGAAGAACCGAAATAAAGGTCTTTGACTGTAATATCCGGTGACACCAAAAGTGGAATTGATTTTCCTCTGAACTTGAATGTAAGCTTAATGGATGATCCTGCCATTGATGGATCTTCGACCTCCATTACAGTTGGACTACAAGTGCACCAAAATAAAGCACCAAAATTTTCAACACAACTCTGGATAGATATTCTGAAATATGGATTCTGGGTTAATTTGTTGGTACCTTGAAGCTCCAGATCGTTGGATGAAGCTCCAAATCGTTGGATGAAGCCTTCGAGTGTCGGAATCAAAAGCAAGAAGAAGAAGAGAATGGACGACAATGGAGGAGTGTGTGTCTTTTCTTTTTTTCCAATTCAATACTCGTTTGTTTTTTTGTTGTCGTAAATGAAATTTCTTCTCCTTTTCTGAGACTTCTATGTAAGCCTGGGCACAAGGCAAGTACTCACCATCTTTCATATACTTGTTACTCGAATTATAGGGGAATGTATCGGCCCGATACTATTTGGTCGATATAATGCAGGGGAATGTTTCGGTTGCAAACAAACCGATAGGACAACCCGTTACATTCCCTAATTGAGTTGAGCTTCTGGGGCTTGGAGAAGTATCGGGTGAAACATCCCGATACCCGAGGCAGATAGAATCCTTCAACGCTTTATGGATTGCTTCTATCGGTTGAGTTTAACCGATGGACTCAACCGATACATTCCCTGGACATTTCCTTCATTTCGGACGAGGATTGGCATCGGCTCGGTTTTGCCGATAGAAGTTGGACGATATGATGATGATGATGACATCGGTTGTAACAAGCCGATGCAGCAAGCTGATAGATTTCTTGGTCTTTCTTCGCAACTTCTTTGAGCTTCTATCGGGCACATTTAGCTCAAGTCTCAACCTACATAAGCATTACTATCTACTAGCTCTTTAACATTCATTAAACTTTTTCATGTGAATCCTACTCAATACAAAGTGATCAAACTCAATTGGCAAAGGGTTTTGGTTTTGAGATGAAAGTTATCTCAATAAAAAAGAGGGGTTTCTCCAATTGAATAAAGGTTCTCTCGTGAAGAATGAATGAGCTTTGGCAAAATGCTAAGAGTTTGGAAGCAATTGATGCATACTAGGTAGATTTTCATCTACCTATGACCCAATAACTTCCACTCCTAGTCTAGCCCTCCTACTTGATTTCTACCCTTTTCCAAGGCTACTTTTGCCTTCTCCCCTTACTTTGATCAAACACTTTCCCATGTTAAAACCCAAAGGATAAAATAAACACTTCAACACAATGGTAACTCTTTTCTTTTCAACTTAGCCCTGTTTTTTCTTTCTCTTCACTTGCATTAGTCTCTTTCTCATTCTTTTATGGTGAGCCTTTGGCTTCTTTTCATTTTATTTTCTTGAAACACTTAGAGCTATCTTTTCTTTTTCTTTACCAATCATGACTTGATCCTTTACTTCTTCCCTTTATCTTTTCTTTTCATTTCCACTCTCTTCCCTTCCCAATTTCCCCCAAACTTCATTCCTAGCCTATTGCAAAGCTAAAAGATGTTAAGCTTGCATCTAAATGGAAATTTCTCCTAGTCACCTCCAACTCAGCACTTTTTGCTAAGTTCATTCCAACAAAACTAACTCTCAATATAGTGTTTAGGGATTGAAAGAAGGGTGTGTTAAGGCATGGAAGTCTATTTGAGTAAACAAGAGTGGTGAAAAGGTATCCATGAGTTTAAACACAAAGCAAGAGTAGGATAATTAAATGTCATCATTAAGGTTATCACTTAGATAGAGCTAGTGTTAATTCAAAGTAAGTTTCAGTCTTAAAGTGAGGCTAAAGGCAAGCAATCCAAGTAGGGTTCGTCTTAACTTTCTAGCCTTTCTTGATATACAATCCTTGAACAATCAACTATCTCAATTAACGAGCATTAGGAACATGTTTTCACTCAATCAAGCCTTTCGAGAAAATCTAATCATTGCTCCCTATGCATGCAACCTATATGATAATCTAGACTCAATCCTAATATGCTAATGCAACTAGATGCTATTTTGTTTTTGAAAATTTTGAAATTTTTTGATTTTTTGGTGTTTTTGAATGGCCATATATGAATGCATGAGACTCAAGAGATGCAAAAGAGAAAATAAGATCAAATAAAACATGATTGGCAACTGGCCCTTCCCCCAAACTTAAATCACACAGTCCCTTGTGTGATAAAAGAGAGGAAGACGGACCGGGAAACACACAAATGCAAGAAAAGATGAAAAAGAAACTATTTACAAAGAGTTGGAGTGCTTACTTGTCAGTTGTGGGTTGATGGAGATGATGAATCCCCGACGGTGTATGATAGGTTTGATGACGAACAGGAAGGAGTCTTCATCGCTCTCCTCTTTTGCCTCTTCACCTCGTGGCTCGAGTGACAGTGGGGCTCGTAGTAGGACTCGTCTGCCATACTCGGGATCAATGTCAGCTCGTGACCAGCCATGGAGTAGCGTGTAGATTCGAGTAGCTCATCAACCTCTTCAATGACCTGCTCCATTGCGGCCTGAGCTGCTTGATATGCTTGAGTTTGATCTGCTTGATTTTTACCCGCTTGAGTTTGACCCGAAGAGCTTCCCTTGTCCATTGGACCCGTCAGAAGCTTCAGCACCTTTGTTACCTTCTTCAGACAACCAGCCATCTTATTGATGTTCTTCTCATTCTAATTGTTCATCTTAAGGAGGCTCTTGTTCTGATCACGGAGAGCCCGAACAGCCTTGTTGGCAATGGGGTCAGCAAAAGGCTCATAATAGTATTGGTGCATACCGTACACTTTCTCCTCAGCAGGTGCTTCTTATATTTCATACTCAGCTGCACCCTCTCTCCCTGCCACATTAGAAACTGCCTCACCCCTCCTCATCCTTATTTTAGAAGGAAGTGGATCAAGATAAGGATCAGTGGTCGGATCGTACTGATGCTGCTGCGCGGGTAGGAACCGAATGTTGGCTCGGTTCTCAAAATTTTTGATCACCGCGTTAGGAAGCAGATACTTCTCCTCATACTTCGTGTCTGAGCACATCCTGTAAGAAAAGTGTCCGGGTGTCCCACCGCCCAATAAATGACTCTTGATTAACTTAGCCAATTCTAGCCAATCTATCTTTGTAGGCTGTCCAAGTGTTTGAAGATCAATAGACCTTTCCAGTTTGATGCCCTTGGCTGTGAGGATCGTTGTGATCAACCTCCCATGGAGAGTCTAGGCTCAGCATCCCTATGGGTTATGTCCCATTCCTTGTGCACCATCAGCTCTTGCACCAGTATCGCTGCCATGCTTGGCCTGTGAGTAACCCGAGGCATCTCCTGTCCATTAGAGAATGTGCGCAAGATAGGCTGCAGACCATAGTACAGCATCCTCATCTCCAGCTCAGTCACATGAGTTGTCTCCTTCCGCGCAAAGATAGTGTGAGCAAGTGCCTTGTGCACTTAACGGATGGCGGAGTCTGGCTGATTTCATGATTCCCATCTGATAAGTCTCATTGACAATTGTGTGCCACAGCCGCTGGACGTCATCTTGTGGATAGAGAAGTAAGTACCTCTTTCTGCTCCTTCATCTGAAAAACCAAAAAGGACCCCAATCTCCTCAAAGTCATACTGAACTTCTGCCTCCTAACCGTGAAGTCAGTCTTACCCAGGCCTGTTTCCGAGCTCGATGATCTTCCCCCAAGGTAGTATTTTGCCTGCAAGTTGGCCAGAAACTGACAGTCGAGCTCTGATACCCAGCACTCGCCACACTGAAAACCGTTGAAGTCCCATGTTGGAGATGATCACATTGACGTCCCCCAAAATACCCAAGGCTTCCAAGGTTGGGAAGTGTGGGTACTTTGTTGCTCCAAAGGGGATGGCCTTGAGATGAGCCATGTACTCTGCAACAGAAGGAACCTTCTTCTTTGGCTTGGGTTCCTTCTTCTTTGGAGCAGTTGTCTTAAGCCCTTAAATGGCTTTACCCTTTCCCTTTGGGTCTGAAGCCTCTGCATCTCCACTTAGATCATCAGCTCTTGATATGTCCATTTTCATACAAAGAATCACTCAAAGAGAGAGTAAGTACATGGCACAATCCAACAACACAAGAACAAAAAATTTAAGCATCACACTCAAAGCTACTACAATTATCAAACGATAGCAATTCATCAACTTAACTCAATGATCAAGTAATTGGATGTCTAGCCTTTTCCAAGAAATGTCATTTTCAAGTGATCAAGCAAGCTAAGACATCATAAGCAACCTCATTTCAAGCTTTTTAAGTTCATAATTCATCAACAACTCAACCCACATTCATCATTAAACTCACTTTCTCAAAGATAAGCTCCTAGCATGCAATTTTGAAAATTTTGTGAAACCAAACTTAATTAAATCAAGCAGTCTCACATATATATAAGCTATTAACAACCTATTGCATCAGTAGAAACCATCAATTTAAGGTTCCTCCAAATTTTTGAAATCACCCAATTCTCAAGAACCCTAATTCACCAAAAATCAAATTCATTTAATCATAGGGCGAAATTAGCATTGGGTATTCATATAAACACGTATGAGGAGTGGTTTTCAAGCAATATAATCCATAATCAAGAGAAAATCCGAGTTCAAAATTTTTGAATTTTGGAACTCGAAAATCACTAAGGGATTTTGAGTTTTTACCTTTGTTTCTTGGATGGGTGATGGAGAATTGAGAAATAACAATCAAATTCATGAATAGAAGAACTTGAAGTCGTTGAAAACGCTTGAGAAATGAGAGACAGAGTGTTTGAAGTTTTTGTGTTCTTAAGAAAACTTGTTGATTTTGGGAAGAGAGTGTTTGGGGAAGAGGGTGAAATCACATGGAAGGGGAGGGGAAAACAAGAAGACTCGGTTTAAATAAGTTCATTTGGTCGAAATCCTGGTTAAAATCGGTTCAGGTTGGTTTAAATCGGTCTGAAATCGATTTCGTGTTAAGTAGAGAGACACTTACCTGGTCGGAGGAATGTATCGGTTGCATTATCACGATGGTCCATCCCGATACATTCCCTGGCGAGTTTCAGAAAAATTGATGGGAGCTTATATCGGTCGAGTTTCGCCGATATTGGAGGCCGATAGAGTTCAGTTCAAAGTATCGGTTTCATTATGCCGATAGTGTTGGAATTGTGTCCAGTAATCTCGGTACTGTCTCTAGAAAGTAAGAGTATGTCGAGATCAGACATAAGTCATATAATACTGGGGATCATGATGGCTTGCTAGAGTCCGCTCATGATCTATAAGTCTTGGACTTATTGCTTTTATTATATGATCCCATATGGGTCACACGCCTAAGCTAACAGGAAAATGTGTTGGAACGGCTTAGCAGAAGTACGACAAAAGTGCTAGGCATTTGTCGTACTAAGAGAGAATGAATAATGGGTCTGATTAAATGGGATTTAATCAGATTGGGCCCAAAAGCCCATAAGGGAAAAGAGAAGGCTTTTAATGACTAAAAGCCAAGTCTTTTCTCCCTTAACCCTAACACCCAGCCGCGATTCTCCTCTCTCTCTGCGCCTCTGTTCCTCGTGGTCTAGCAGCCATTTCCTTGTGAAGCGTGTGTGAACCTTTGGAGGATTCATCCCTCGGTGCATCTATCTGATCTCTGACCTGTTCTAATCCTTCCGCTGCAACAAACAGGTAAAAGGTGAGATCATCTAATGTTTCTAAATAAGAACACCTAGATCTGATGCATGTTTAGGTTGATATCAATATGAGAATTGAATCAGGATCAACTGAACTATCCGACAGTGGTATCAGAGCCATTGGTTCTTAGGTTTCTTGTTTTAGATTCATGTTTAGGTTGTTTAATCTGTTTAGAATTGTTTTTGAATCAATTACTGATAAGATAAAACAGTTAAGAAACAAATTTTGAACCCTAAACACACTAATTCAGATCGCAAACTGAGCTATATGACTCAGGTTTGTGATCGGCCGAGTGAAATCCGATCGGCTTGGCCGGTTGGATCGCATGGCCGAGATGTTGGCCGTCCGGATGGATCGATCCCGATCGCTTGGCGATCGTTGGAAGTGATCGACCCGAGCATCCCGATCACGGTTGCAGCTTGCACGATCGTCCCGATCGTGAAGCTTGGCATGGACGATCGCGTCTTGCTCGTCCCGGCTGTCCCGCGTGATCGAGGCCGAGTATCGACCACGACCGTCCCGACCGTCAAGTCCACGGCCATACCGATCATGGATCGAGTTGGCTAGGGTTTGATTGCGTGAAGATCACGACTAGGTCGTGATCGGTTCACGTGATCAAATCGGTTCGGTTCGGTTTAAAATTTTAATTAAAATTGATTCGTTCTGGTTTAATAAACAGATTTTAATAATTTTATTAAATCTGGTTAAACCGGGATAAGAAATCCAATGTCGAAAGAAATATTGGATTTAGTGCCTAAACCAGGAATTTCTAATTTGATTTGGTTGGACCAAATAAATTGAGAAGTTCCGGTTTAGTAAATAACCGGTTGACAATTGTGGTCATCGTAGTAATTAAAACTTGGTTAGACCAGTTTTAATGAACCAGACCGGTTATGTCAATTAATTGGACAATTGGGTCATGTCTTGGACATGGACCAATTCTTGGGCCTCGGGCCAAGAAGTTAAAACAATTGGGCCAGTTAATTGAGTCTTTCTTCAGATTAATTTAAAATCTATTTTATAAAATTATAAAGTCGTTTTTAAATTAAAGTCTCCGAAATTTTGAAATTAGAAAGTTTCTTAAAATAGAATTTTCTGAATTTGCGGGTTTTGGATTTTAAAGAAATTTCTAAAGTTAGAAAGTTTCCTGTTTTAGAAAGTTTCCAATTTTAGAAAGTTTCCAAAAATAGTAGGTTTCCATAAATAGAAAGTTTCCCGAAATAGTAATCTTCTATTTTGGGAATGATTTTAATAAACCTACGAACCTCAAATAATATCAAGCGTTGGATGTCTTGTCCAGGCTATGTCAGCTGTCAAAGCCCATTCAATTGCATTCATGGCCTTACAGTGTGAGGATGTCTGTTTTTTGCGTGGGTAAGACGGTTTGTGATTCATAAATGTCATTGGGAGTCCCAGACATTAATGATTACATGACTGTATAGTCCGGTTTTCTTGACTAGGCCATCGGGAGTCCCGGGCCTTGAGACATCAGAGTGGATTGGGCCTCGGGCCCAGATTCACAACCAAGAGTTATATCACGGATATAATTAGCCGATATAGGGCTTACCGATATAAGCTAAAGTTGGGTGACGGCCAGTGGCCCACTTTAATCTTAGTTATATGTGGATCTTGGAATCATTATATTCTATTGAGGGTAACTTAGGTTATTGAATATAATGCGTGATTAATCATATTATACTTTAATACGAGATTAGTCATTTTGAACATAATAACTAATAACCTTTTTATTTATATATTTCAGATATGACTAATACAAGCACACAAAACACATTCTCGATCCGGTCTGTTCTCGAGAAGGAGAAGCTGACTGGAACGAACTTCCTGACATGGTCAAGGAACTTGAGGCTGGTCCTCAAGCAGGAGAAGAAGGATTATGTCCTTCGAGATCCCCTCCCCGAGAGGCCTCTTGCCAATGCTGCCAGGACTCTGCACAATGCTTGGGAAAAGCATTCGTCAGATGAAAATGATGTTTATTGCCTGATGTTGGTGACAATGACTCCTGAGCTGCAAAAACAGTTCGAAAGTGTGTTGTCCCCAATCGAGATCATGGCAAGCCTGAAATCGCTTTTTCAGGAGCAGGCTAGGACCGAGAGGTTCCAGACAGTTAAGAACCTCTTGGACTGTAAGTTGGCTGCGAATGCGGCAGTGAGTCCTCATGTCTTGAAGATGATGGGTTATCTCGATCATCTTCAGAAACTCGACTGCCCAATCAGCCAGGAACTTGCCTGCGACATCATTCTGCAGTCTTTACCTGCAAGCTATGATCAGTTCATTCTGAACTTTAACATGCATGGCTTGAGTAAGACACTGCCTGAGCTTCACGGAATGCTCAAGACTGCAGAGCCCAACTTGAAGAAAACCGCCAAGGACCCCAATGTGCTTATGGTACAAAAGGGCAAGGGGTTTAAGAAGTCTTCTGCTAAGGATAAGGGAAAGGCCAAGGGTGTCCAAGTCGCGGACAAGGACACGCCAAAGCCCAAGCCCAAGTCCAAGGCTGGGCCTACTGACATGTGCAGGTTCTGCAAAGAACTGGGGCATTGGAGAAGAGATTGTAAGAAATTCCAGGAAGGTCTAAAGGAATTGAAGAAGAAGTCTTTCGAGACTTCTTCATCAGGTATTTTTGTTATAGAAGTTAATACAACTACTTCTGATAATACCTCATGGGTCATGGATACTGGTTGTGGGGCTCATATTTGTACTAATATGCAGGCACTCAGCAACAGTAGAAGGCTGAAGCAAGGACAAGTGGAGCTACGAGTTGGGAATGGAGCGAAAGTTTCAGCACTAGCTGTAGGCACATACTTGTTGTCTTTACCTTCGGGATTGATTTTAGAACTGAATAATTGTTATTTTGTACCTGCTATAAGCAGAAATATTATTTCAATTTCTTTGTTGGATTTGGAAGGTTATGATTTTTCAGTTAAGAATAAATTATGTTCCTTCAATCGCAACAATTTGTTCTATGGTTCTGCCCCTCTTACGAATGGGCTTTACATACTCGATCAATCCGCGCCAATTTATAACATTAATACAAAACGGTTTAAACCTAATGAGGAAAACCGAACGTTTCTATTGCATTGTCGTTTAGGGCACATCAGCGAGAAACGCATCAAGAGGCTCCATTCGAATGGACTTCTTGGCTCATTTGACTTTGAGTCATGTGAGAAATGCGAATCCTGCATGATGGGCAAAATGACACGGGCCCCCTTTAATAAACCTAACGAGAGGGCCAGTGACTTATTGGGCCTGATACACACTGATGTGTGTGGCCCAATGTCCACACATGCAAGAGGAAACTATCAGTACTTCATTACCTTCACTGATGATTTCAGTAGGTATGGATATGTTTATTTAATGAAACATAAGTCTGAATCTTTTGAGAAGTTCAGAGAATTCCAAAATGAAGTACAGAACCAACTTGGCAAAAGCATTAAGGCTCTTCGGTCCGACCGAGGAGGAGAATACTTAAGCCAGGAATTCAGTGATCATCTGAGAGAGTGTGGGATCGTATCCCAACTCACTCCTCCTGGAACACCTCAATGGAATGGTGTGTCTGAGAGGAGAAATCGGACCTTATTGGATATGGTTCGATCTATGATGAGTCACACAGACCTTCCAATATCCCTTTGGGGATATGCTCTGCTAACAGCAGTGTTCACACTAAACAGAGCGCCATCAAAAGCAGTAGCAAAGACACCATATGAATTATGGACTGGAGAAGCTCCAGTGCTGTCTTATCTAAGAATTTGGGGTTGTGAAGCCTATGTTAAGAGATTAATCTCAGATAAGCTTACACCAAAATCTGATAAATGCTACTTCATTGGTTATCCAAGGGAAACCAAGGCTTATTACTTCTATCTACGTTCCGAGAACAAGATCTTTGTTGCCCGGGATTGTAACTTTCTTGAGAGAGAGTTTCTCTCTAAGAAAGACAGTGGGAGTAAGGTACTGCTTGAAGAAATTCAAGATGAACAGGATACTGCTCAACCTAATGAGGAAGAGCAGCAGGAGGATCTACAAGAAATTGTAGAGCCTGAATCTGTAGTACCTGAAGTTCGAAGATCCGGGAGGATCCGTCACGAACCCGAGAGATATCAGGGATTCCTCGTGACTGACTGTCATGATCTTTTGATCATTGATGGTGATGAACCATCGAACTTCAATCAAGCCATGATGGGCCCAGATTCCTCTAAGTGGCGCAAGGCCACTGATTCCGAAATGGACTCCATGTCGGTCAACCAAGTGTTTTCGTTGGTTGACTTACCCGCTGGTGTAAAAGCCATCGAGTGCAAATGGATCTTCAAGAAGAAGATTGACGTGGATGGAAATGTCCAGATTTATAAAGCCAGGTTGGTGGCAAAAGGTTTCAGACAAGTTCACGGTGTGGACTACGATGAAACCTATTCACCGGTGGCTATGATGAAATCTATTCGGATTCTACTAGCAACTGCAGCTTTTCATGATTATGAAATTTGGCAGATGGACGTGAAAACCGCCTTCCTGAATGGTATTCTGGAAGAGGATGTGTATATGACACAACCTGACGGTTACATAGATCCAAAGAATGCTGGGAAAGTATGCAAGCTTCACAAATCAATTTATGGATTGAAGCAAGCATCGAGGAGCTGGAATCTTCGTTTTGATGAAGCAATCAAGCAATTTGACTTCATCAGAAACGAAGAAGAACAATGCGTGTATAAGAAATCTAGTGGGAGCAAGATTGTATTTCTTATTCTGTATGTCGATGACATACTACTTCTCGGAAACGACATTCCAATGCTGAAGTCTGTAAAAGACTGGCTTGGAAGTTGTTTTTCCATGAAAGACATGGGTGAAGCCGCATACGTTCTTGGAATTAGGATCTATCGTGATAGACCTAAGAGGCTGATAGGCTTGTGTCAAGACTCATACATTGACAAAGTCCTACAAAGATTCAGCATGAAAGATTCCAAGAAGGGCTTCACGCCAATGGTACATGGCACAACGCTAAGCAAGAAGCAGAGCCCTACGTCGGCTGCTGAGCTTGAGCGCATGAAGAATATTCCTTATGCATCTGCAATAGGATCTGTCATGTATGCCATGATCTGTACTCGTCCTGATGTTGCTTATGCATTGAGCATGACGAGTAGATACCAGTCAAATCCAGGTGAAAACCATTGGATTGCCGTAAAGAATATCTTGAAGTATCTAAGACATACTAAGGATAAGTTCTTGGTGTACGGTGGAAGTGATGTGCTTAAAGTCAGTGGATTCACGGACGCAAGTTTCCAGACAGACACAGATGATTTCCGGTCACAGTCCGGTTATGTCTTTTGTCTGAATGGCGGTGCAGTAAGTTGGAGAAGCTCCAAGCAGGACACCGTTGCTGATTCCACTACAGAAGCTGAATATATCGCCGCCTCGGAAGCAGCGAAGGAAGCTGTTTGGATACGAAAGTTCATTATGGAACTAGGTGTGATACCAGATGCGGCTGAGCCTCTGGCACTGTTTTGTGACAACAATGGTGCTATAGCTCAGGCAAAGGAACCAAGATCACACCAGAAATCCAAGCATGTTCAAAGAAGATATCACTTGATACGTGACATCATTAATAGAAAGGAAGTCAAGATCAGCCGAGTTCCGACAGATGATAATGTCGCTGATCCATTGACAAAGCCACTCCCAAGGCCTAAGCTCGAGTTCCTGACTGAAGCTGTAGGCATTAGAAACATTGAAATGTAATCTAAATTTGAGTGGGAGTTTTGTGAGCTTTATTTTAGTTATTTGATATGTTCTTGTAAAACATTATTTATGTTTTAATGAAATTATTATTTCAAGATTATTTTAACTGTGATGAAATAATCGTTCCAAAATGATATGAACCATTTTATAGGTCATCGAAGTAAATGATTTGATCTTGAGTCATCGAAGTCATTTAGCTTGATCATGAGATCCTATATTTGATAAATGTTTTATATCATCCCGTCCCCAGTCGAAGGTTGTTGAAATTGGAACATCAACGACCGTGTGAGACTGGATTGGTACGTGACTTATGACAAAGTCTCGGTGTGTCATAGATGCGCGGCATCAAAGTCAGTACATAGGTGTATGTTGGGAACATACGACCGGACAAGACCCGCTTATAAGAACTCTTCAGGATATTTATATCTGTGTCATAAGAGATTCTTACTACGACTATAGAGTATAGTCCTTAGACCTGAGTTCACATGCATGTGACTGCACATGGACTGATGTACTTTGATCATTGTCTAACGCTATCATTCTGTGATAGCTATAAGGACCTTGTTTGGGTGCATTATGAAATGAGTAGTTTACAGTGATGGAACAAGACGGAATTTGTCCCTCCAATATAAGTGGAGTGAATATCTCTAGGCCAATCGGAGATTTGAATACTGGAAAACGCATGGCCATGCTCAAACGGACTTTCCCGAGTCGTTTGGATTGTCAGTATCAAATCAGAGTCCGATGAACAAGATTAGGCTTTATAAGGATGACACCAATCTTGCCTTATGACTAATCGAGATATTGTGACAAAAGGATTATGAATACAGAGATTCCAGTACAAGTGGGAGATTGTTGGAATTGTGTCCAGTAATCTCGGTACTGTCTCTAGAAAGTAAGAGTATGTCGAGATCAGACATAAGTCATATAATACTGGGGATCATGATGGCTTGCTAGAGTCCGCTCATGATCTATAAGTCTTGGACTTATTGCTTTTATTATATGATCCCATATGGGTCACACGCCTAAGCTAACAGGAAAATGTGTTGGAACGGCTTAGCAGAAGTACGACAAAAGTGCTAGGCATTTGTCGTACTAAGAGAGAATGAATAATGGGTCTGATTAAATGGGATTTAATCAGATTGGGCCCAAAAGCCCATAAGGGAAAAGAGAAGGCTTTTAATGACTAAAAGCCAAGTCTTTTCTCCCTTAACCCTAACACCCAACCGCGATTCTCCTCTCTCTCTGCGCCTCTGTTCCTCGTGGTCTAGCAGCCATTTCCTTGTGAAGCGTGTGTGAACCTTTGAAGGATTCATCCCTCGGTGCATCTATCTGATCTCTGACCTGTTCTAATCCTTCCGCTGCAACAAACAGGTAAAAGGTGAGATCATCTAATGTTTCTAAATAAGAACACCTAGATCTGATGCATGTTTAGGTTGATATCAATATGAGAATTGAATCAGGATCAACTGAACTATCCGACAGATAGAACGTCCCGATAGATTCCCTGGGGGGGGTTTTGAGCAAAAAGTCAGAGGGAAGGTATCGGCTGAGTTTCGTCGATAGCAATAAGCCGATACTTTCGTTATCTCACCATCGGTCACGTTTCCCTGATACAACCCACCGATAGATTCCCTGGTGGTTTCGAGCATAAACCCGCCTGGCATGTAGGCATGGGCGTTCGGATACCCGTTCGGATTCGGTTCGGGTCTTTCGAGTTTTCGGGTTTTCGGATCCAGGCATATAAAACCCATTCGGGTGTTTTATAGTTTCGGTCCGGGTTCGGGTTTGGTTCGGGTCCGGATACCCATAAAATCATAAAACAAAAATAAAAATTGGTTAATTTGAACAAAATTTTGTTCAATGAGACAAATATAGCAAGAAATTTCATATATTTCGTTTATTTTGGGTATTTTAGCTATTTTGATTTAAAAATAACCAATATATATGAGTTGGTAATTATAGTTTTAGATAATTCTGTTATATTAAGTCTAAATATAATTAATATTTTGGATATATAATTGTAGTTCGGATATTTCGGGTACCCATTCGGTTCTCGATTCGGGTCGGGTTCGGTTTCGGTTCTTCGGGTATAGAGGTTTAAGACCCATTCGGATATTTTGTCGGTTCGGGTTCGGTTCCTCTTTTTTGGTTCGGGCCATTTTTTCTCTCTCCATTTTGACATGGATTTTGCTCAATTCAAACAAGTCTACAACTTAACCTATTAACCAAAACCTGAGAAACTTAAAGAAAAAGATCAAATGTGACAAGAAAAAGATAATATGTACAAAGATAGACATGGGAATGTCTCCCAAGTGCGCTTTTGTTTATAGTCGGTAAGCTCGACTGTGCAAACTGAGTTTTTCTAGGCAGGAGGTGGGCTAGAGAGTGGAACTGAAGTCCCTTACTCAATAGCATCCGAAGCAGAGTAGTGCTTGAGCCTTTGCCCATTAACCGTGAACTCTTCATTTGATTTCCCCCAAAGCACAACTGCTCCATAAGGCCTCACTTCCTTAATCTTGAATGGACCGGACCATCTTTACTTGAGCTTCCCGGGAAAAAACTTCATCTGGGAGTTAAACAGAAGCACAAGATCACCTTCTTTGAACTCTTTCTTCAATATCAGCTTGTCATTGAAGAGCTTGGTTCTTTCCTTGTAGATCTTGGAACTCTCAAATGCCTCAAGTCTAATCTCATCTAGTTCATTCAACTGAATCAACCTCTTCTCATTTGCAGTCTTGATGTCAAAGTTCAGCAACTTGACAGCCCAAAGAGCTTTGTATTCAACTTCAACAGGCAAGTTACAAGACTTTCCATAGAGCATTGTGAATGGTGTGGTACCTAATGGAGTTTTGAAGGCAGTCCTATAAGCCCAAAGTGCATCATCTAGCTTCAAGGCCCAATCCTTCCTTGAGGCTACAACTATTTTCTCAAGTATGGCTTTGATCTGCCTATTTGACACCTTCACTTGTCCACTGGTTTGAGGGTGATAGGATGTGGCTACCTTATACTTAACCCCTTACTTCTTCAAGAGGTTTTCAAATAGTTTGTTGATAAAATGGGATCCTTCATCACTGATCACAACTTTAGGAATCCCAAACCTTGGAAATATGATGCTCTTAAACAACTTGTGGACCACCTTAGCATCATTTTTAGGACTTGTTATAGCTTCTACCCACTTAGATACATAATCAACAGCCACAAGGATATAGCTATTGCCATATGAAGAAGGGAAGGGTCCCATGAAGTCTATACCCAAAACGTCAAACACTTCAACCTCTAAAATAGGATTTTGGGGCATCTTATTTCTCCTACTGATGTTCCCCTTCTTTTCACATGGATCACATTTAGAAATGAACTCATGTCCATCGTTAAACATGCTAGGCCACCAAAATCCAGCTTGTAGGACTTTTTGAACTGTCTTGGAATTGGCAAAATGACCTCCATAGGCTGAACCATGACAGTGCATAAGCATCCCGTCCACTTCTTCATCAGCCACGCACCTTCTGTAGAGCTTATCCTTACAAAGAGTGTAAAGATAAGGCTCATCCCAATAATACCGGTTGATGTCTCTGAAAAACTTCTTTCGTTGATAGATGTCTAGACATGGTGGCTCCTTTCCGCAAGCTAAGAAATTCACAATGTCTGCATACCATGGCTCTTTGTCTTCAATGGAGCCAACCTCCTCAAGACTCTTGCTTGTATCATGGGCTTCCCTTACAGCTCTAACAACCATGAGTTGTTCCTCCGATAGAGAGTCATCCAGAGGAAGTTTATCTTCAATCCTCAGTCTCGAGAGATGGTCAGCTACACCATTTTAAATCCCCTTCTTGTCCTTGATCTCAAGATCAAATTCTTGTAGCAGCAGAATCCACCTCAGAATCCTCGGTTTAGCATCCTTCTTCGCAAGAAGATACCTCAGAGCAGCATGGTCCGTGTAGACTATCACCCTAGACCCAACCAAATACGACCTGAACTTGTCACAGGCAAAACCACAGCCAATAACTCCTTCTCTGTAGTAGCATATCTTCCTTGAGCATCATCCAAGGTCCTACTAGCATAATAAATCTACATGGAGCTTCTTATCTTTCCTTTGTCCAAGAACCGCCTCAACTGCATAGTCACTAGCGTCTCACATGATCTCAAAGGGAAACTCCCAATCCGGTGCTTGAACAATAGGAGCACTGATCAAAGCTTCCTTGATCTAATTAAAAGAAAACAAACACTCATCATCAAATACAAACTCTGTCTCCTTATACAAAAGGCGTGTGAGCGGTCTAGCGATTTTCGAGAAGTCTTTGATGAACCTCCTGTAGAACCCAGCATGTCCCAAGAAGCTCCTAATCCCCTTGAAAGTGTTTGGTGGCTGTAGACTAATCATCACCTCGATCTTGGCCTTGTCTACCTCAATCCCATTCTCAGATATCTTGTGTCCCAGAACTATCCCTTCTGTCACCATGAAGTGACATTTCTCCCTGTTGAGGACTAAGTCGGTCTCTTCGTACCTCTTAAGCACCCTGCACAAGTTGACAAGACAAGAAGCAAAGGAAGAACCATAGACAAAAAAAAAATCATCCATTAACATCTCAACAATATCCTCAATCAAATCAGAGAAGATAGACATCATACACCGCTGGAATGTAGTGGGTGCATTACACAAACCGAATGGCATCCTTCGATAAGCGAAGGTACCATATGGACATGTGAAGGTCGTCTTCTCCTGATCATTCGGGTGACTAGGGATTTGAAAGAATCCACTGTACCAGTCCAAGAAGCAATAAAAGGGATGATTAGCTAACCGTTCTAGCATTTGATCAATGAATGGCAAGGGAAAATGGTATTTTCTAGATGCAGCGTTCAATTTTCTATAATCAATGCACATTCTATGTCCCGTTATCGTCCTAGTGAGAATCAGCTCATCATTTTCATTCTTAATGACAGTGATTCCCCCTTTCTTAGGGACACAATGCACGGGAGAAACCCACGTGCTATCCAATATTGGATAGATAATTCCTGCATCTAACTGTTTTAAGATATCTTTCGTAACAACTTCTTTCAAGTTAGGATTCAGTCTCCTTTGGTGCCCAATCGATGACAATGACTCATTTTCAAGATGGATTCTATGTGTACAAAAGCTAGGTGAAAGTCCTTTGACATCATCTAGAGAGTTTCCTATAGCTCTTCTATATTTCTTCAACTCATCAGTCAATGCAATCAATTCATTATCATTAAGCAAATCATTGACTAGGATAGGAAATGTGGAGTTAGGGCCTAAGAAAGCTTACCAAAGCCCCCGCGGAAGGGGCTTTAGTTCAACCTTTGGTGCTTTGAACTCACTCCAATCATCCTCCACAAGCTGATCCTTGCTAACAAACACATCTCCATCAGCTCTCATACCCAAAGCACAAACTTCTAGCTCATTTCCATCATCCCATCCAAGCTCAGCATACTCAACATCCCCAAGTAGTGGTCTATGTGAATCAAGTGCCATCTTGTAAGCCAAGCTCTCCTCTTGAAGATAACCATACTCACCACAATCCTTAATCAAAGCAACTTGCAAAGGATCTTTCATATCCAATTCCTCTAGGAACTCATCAGCCAATTCCTCCATGGTCTCTATGTATAAGGCTTGCCCTTGAATGGTAGGTTTCTTCATCACATTCTTGATATCAACTTCATCACAAGATCCTAACGAAGATGAAGATTAGTCTTTCCTTTCCTTACATCAATAATTGCTCCAGCAGTTGCAAGGAAAGGTCTACCAAAGATGAGACGGTCTTTAGGTTCCTCATCCATCTCAAGTACTATAAAATCAGTGGGAACCTCAAATACTCCAATTCTGACCGGGAGATCTTCAAGAAGTCCAAAAGGAAACCTAACCGATCTTTCCGCAAGCACCAATGAGATCCTACATGCCTTGTAGGTAGAGAAACCAAGCCTCCTAGCAACTGAAAATGGCATCAAGCAGACAATAGCTCCAAGATCACACAAACAACTGTCAAAGTGAAGAGGTCCTATGGCGCATGGAAGGGTAAAGTTGCCCGGATCTTCACACCTCTTAAGCACCCTTCCATGCGCCATAGCAAGGGACTTCAGTTCCACTCTCTAGCCCACCTCCTGCCTAGAAAAACTCAGTTTGCAGAGTCGAGCTTACCGACTATAAACAAAAGCGCACTTGGGAGACATTCCCATGTTTATCTTTGTACATATTATCTTTTGCTTGTCATATTTGATCTTTTCTTTAAGTTTCTCAGGTTTTGGTTTTTAGGTGAAGTTGTGGACTTGTTGGAATTGAGCAAAAGCCATGTCAAAATGGAGGAAAAAAAACGGCCAGGGAAATTATCGGGATGTAGTATCGGAGAAATCCAACCGATACATTCGAGTTGAATCTATCGGCTTCTCAATATCGGCGAAATCCAACCGATGGGGAGATTCTCTGAAATGCACGAAATTGTTTAGGAGATGTATCGGGATTTGCTATCGGCTAAAACCCACCGATGTGGAGTAGACGTTTCTATCGGTGCGGATGTATCGGTCAATTTAAACTGATACATGCCAGGTGGGTTTATGCTCGAAACCACCAGGGAATCTATCAGTGGGTTGTATCGGGAAAGCGCGACCGATGGTGAGATAACGAAAGTATCGGCTTATTGCTATCGGTGAAACTCAGCCGATACCTGCCCTCTGACTTTTTGCTCAAAACCCACTAGGAAATCCATCAGGACATTCTATCGGCATGATGAAACTGATAATTTGGACTAAACTCTATTGGCCTCCAATATCGGCGAAACTCGACCGATATAAGATCCCATCCTTTTTGCTGAAACTCGCAAGGTAATGTATCGGGATGGACCATCGGGATAACGCAACCGATACATTCCTCCGACCAGATAAGTGTCTCTCTACTTAACACGAAATTGATTTCATACCGATTTAACCAACCCCAAACCGATTTTAACCAGGATTTTGACCAAATGAACCGATTTTAAACCGAGTCTTCTTGTTTTTTCCTCCCCTTTCACGTGATTTCACCCTCTTCCCCAAACACTCTCTTCCCAAAATCAACAAGTTTTCTTAAGAACACAAAAACTTCAAACACTCTTTCTCTCTCATTTCTCAAGCGTTTTCAACGATTTCAAGGGCTTCTATTCACAAATTTTATTTTTATTGCTCAATTCTCCATCACCCAACCAATAAACAAAGGTAAAAACTCAAAATCCCTTAGTGATTTTTGAGTTCCAAAATTCAAAAAATTTGAATTTGGATTTTTCTCTTGTTTATGGATGATATAGCTTGAAAACCACTCCTCATATGTGTTTATATGAATACCCAATGCTAATTTCGCCCTATGATTGAATGAATTTGATTTTTGGTGAATTAGGGTTTTTGAGAATTGGGTGATTTCAAAACTTTGAGGGAAACTTAAATTGATGGTTTCTAATGATGCAATAGGTTGTTAATAGCTTATATATGTGAGACTATTTGATTTAATTAAGTTTGCTTTCACAAAATTTTCAAAATTGCATGCTAGGAGCTTATTTGTGAGGAAGTGAGTTTAATGATGAATGTGGGTTGAGTTGTTGATGAATTATGAACTTAAAAAACTTGAAATGAGGTTGCTTATGATGTCTTAGCTTGCTTGATCACTTGAAAATGACATTTCTTGGAAAAGGCTAGACATCCAATTACTTGATCATTGAGTTAAATTGATGAATTTCTATCATTTGATCATTGTAATAGCTTTGAGTGTGATGCTTGAATGTTTTGTTCTTGTGTTGTTGGATTGTGCCGAGAAGAAGGTTCCTTCTGTTGCAGAGTACATGGCTAAGCTCAAGGCCATCCCCTTTGGAGCAACAAAGTACCCACACTTCCCAACCTTGGAAGCCTTTGGTATTTTGGGGGACGTCAATGCGATCATCTCCAACATGGGACTTCAGCGGTTTTTCAGTGTGGCGAGTGCTGGGTATCAGAGCTCGGCTTGTCAGTTTCTGTCCAACTTTCAGGCAAACTACTACCTTGGGGGAAGATCATCGAGCTCAGAAATAGGCGTGGGGAAGATTGACTTCACGGTTAGGAGGCAGAAGTTCAGTATGACTTTTGAGGAGATTGGTGCCCTTTTTGGTTTTGCAGATGAAGGAGCAGAAAGAGGTACTTACTTCTCTATCCACAAGATGACGTCTAGCGGCTGTGGCACACAATTGTCAATGAGACTTATCAGCTGGGAATCATAAAATCAGTCAGACTCTGCCATCCCGCCATCCGTTATGTGCACAAGGCACTTGCTCACACTATCTTTTCGCGGAAGGAGACAGCTCATGTGACTGAGCTGGAGATGAGGATGTTGTACTATGGTCTGCAGCCTATCTTGCGCACATTCTCTAATGGACAGAAGATGCCTCGGGTTACTCACAGGCCGAGCATGGCAGCGATACTAGTGCAAGATCTGATGGTGCACAAGGAATGTGCCATAACCCATAGGGATGTTGAGCCTAGATTCTCCATGGGAGGGTTGATCACACCGATCCTCACAGCCAAGGGCATCAAACTGGAAGGGCCTCTTGATCTTCAAACAATTGGACAGCCTACATAGATACATTGGCTAGACTTTGCTCAGTTAATCAAGAGCCATTTCTTGGGCGGTGGGACACCCGGACACCTTGCTTACAGGATGTGCTCATACACGAAGTATGAGGAGAAGTATTTGATTCCTAACGCGGCCATCATGACCTTCGAGAACCGAGCCAACATTCGGTTCCTACCTGAGTAGCGCATCAGTACGATCCCACCACTGATCCTTATCTTGATCCACTGCCTTCTAAAAGAAGGATGAGGAGGGGTGAGGCAGTTCCTAATGTGGCAGGGAGGGAGGGTGCAGCTGAGTATAAAACAGAAGAAGCACATGCTGAGGAGAAAGTGTACGGTCTGCACTGGTACTATTATGAGCCTTTTGATGACCCCATTGCCAACAAGGCAGTCCGGGCTCTCCGTGATCAGAATAAGAGCATCCTTAAGATTAAGAAGTGGAATGGGAAGAACAACAAGAAGAAGGCTGGTTGTCTGGAGAAGGTCACGAAGGTACTGAAGCTTCTGACGGGTTGAAAGGACATGGGAACCTCCTCGGGTCAAACTCAAGCGGGTCAAACTCAAGCAGATCAAACTCAAGCATGTCAAGCAGCTCAGGCCGCAACGGAGAAGGTCATTTAAGAGGTTGATGAGCTACTCGAATAGACACTCTACTCCATGGCTGGTGACGAGCTGGCATTGATCCCGGGTATGGCAGACGAGTCCTAATACGAACCCCACCGTTACTCCAGCCACAAGGTGAAGAGGTGGAAGAGGAGAGAGATGAAGACTCCTTTCTGTTCGTCATCAAACCCATCATACTCCGTCGAGGATTCATCATCTCCATCAGCCCACAACTGACAAGTAAGCACTCCAACTCTTTGTAAATAGTTTCTTTTTCATTTTTTCTTGCATTTGTGTGTTTCCCGGTCCGTGTTCCTCTCTTTTATCATACAAGGGACTGTGTGATTTAAGTTTGGGGGAAGGGCTAGTTGCTAATCATGTTTTCTTTGATCTTATTTTCTCTTTTGCATCTCTTGAGTCTCATGCATTAATATACGTGCATTCAAAAACACCAAAAAATCGAAAATTTTCAAAAAAAAATTATAAAAGAGCATCTAGTTGCATTAGCATGTTAGGATTGAGTCTAGATTGTCATATAGGTTGCATGCATAGGGAGCAATGAATTGATTTCCTTTAAGGCTTGATTGAGTGAAAACATGTTCCTAATGCTAGTTGTTTGAGCTAGTTGATTGTTCTAGGATTGTATATCAAGAAAATGTAGAATTGCTTGCCTCTAACCTCACTTTAAGACTGAAACTTGCTTTGAATTGACACTATTTCTATCTAAATGATAACCTTAATGATGACATCTAATTATCCTACTCTTGCTTTGTGTTTAAACTCATGGATACATTGAAAATATTTGAGCATTCTTATCCTTTTCACCAATCTTGTTTGCTCAAATAGACTTTCATGCCTTAACCCACCCTTCTTTCAATCCCTAAACACTCTATTGAGAGTTAGGACTCTTGGAATGAGCTTATCCAAAAGTGTTGAGTTGGAAGTGACTAGGATAAATTTCCATTTAGATGCAACCTTAACATCTTTTAGCTGAGATCACTTGTTGACTGAGATCACTTTCATCTCAAAGCCAAAACCCTTTCCCAAATAAGTTTAATCACTTTGTATTGAGTGTTGAGGTCAAAAACCTCCTCGACGAAAACAATAGCCGAAGACAAGATCAAGCAGTCGGGTACGAGCGAATGTTTGAATTAGACGTTCAAGGTCTCGTATAAGTAACAAAGTTGTACAAGATGCCGACAATGTCACCTAAATGATTTATCGGAAAAATGGTTTCGACAAAACAGACGACATCGTAATCGGACAAACATATCTTCCGACAGGAACTACGGATCGACGGAACATCCAAACAAGCAAAGGACGAGCTGAACCAGCTCGGATGTAAACCCATCCCGTCTCGATCTTGATCATGAGTTGTCCTTCTGGAAATCCCGAGTTGAGTGAACCTTTCGTAAACCTCTGAGCTGAACTATCTCGGATTTCTGAGCTAAACCGTTTCTGGTTTTCCAAGCTGAACTTTCCGAACGGATAACCAAACATTTGCCAATACGCATAACTTGCCGCAACCCACCTTCGGAAGCATCAGCCCATACTTTCTTGGACCGATGACTTGGGCTGATGGATCGAGATTGAGAGAAATGGGAACTTAGGCCAAGCATACGACAAACTCCAAACCAAATAAGTAAGTTGATACGTTAACGGGCTCGGATCGTCCAATCTCGGCCCATCCGGCAAATGAGTCGAGCCGCGGAAAGATGAAGAAGTTAAGAAAGAGGTTGGGAAAAGGAAAATCCGAGATAGAAATGTACATTTTAGCGAAAAAAGGAAAAATATAAGAACAGGAAGATTTCCGCAAATCTTGCGGAAATATTCTCAAAAGTCGACGAACCGAAGTTATAAAAGAAGGGAGAAGCCACATGAGAAAGGCAGAGCGAAAAACCCTAGATCTAGACTTAAGAACTTAGCAGTTTGTCTTAGCCGTTTTCTGAGTTCTTTTGTAGTTTCATTTCCGATTCCTTTATTCTCTTTTCCGATCTTTGTACTCTTTTCGAATTCTTATCAATAAAATGTCCTCCGGATTTGCTAGTTTAGTGGTTATTCCGTGAAGTTTCTGTTCCCTAAAAGATTTGCTCTACAAGTTTTGACCGTGTGAGTTTCGACTCTCACAATTTGGCGCCGTCTGTGGGGAAGAGAAATTTTCGACACTTAAAAACCACCGGTTAGCGGATCCGAAGAGATGGCTACCATCGGAAACGAAGACGAGATAAATCAGCAATTACCAATCGATGACAACACACCCAACGTTACAACTGGTAACACCTCAGCAAGCGGCAAGTCTAGGGGTGTCAATCGGGCTGGCCCGGCCCTAAACCCAGAAACCCAAATATTTAAGCCCGGCCCGGCCCAGCCCGAAATAATTTTGAGCTTAGATTCTAAAGCCCGGCCCGGCCCTAGCTGGGCTTTTCGGGCTTTTCGGGTTTTTGTGCTTTTATAACTTTTAATTAGTTTTAGCATAATAATATTACTATATAATAAATTTAAATGTTATAAAAAAATCCAATTGAAATTAAAGAAAAACCAATGTAATAAAACAGTCATAACGAACGTAGTAAAACCAACATAGTAAAACTTAATAAATTATAACACAAACTAAAAAAGTAAAATAATTAATCTCTAAGTAGTAGAAATTTCAGCTTTTTCCACACTAAAATTTTCTTCATCGATTTCAAATTTATCATCGTCCTCAAGAGCTATATATAATATAAAAAGTAGAAAACAATTATTAGATTTTGATATGTACAATTTATATAAAAATGAAAGTCTATAAATATTGTTACCTGGATCATGAAACGTAAAACCATCCAACCAAGTGCGTGTACAAATATCAATCAACGGATTAGGTTTTTTGTCAATGGGATTAGGGTTTTAGTTGAGATATAAAACATTTTAGATCATTATTATTATTAGAAAGTTAAAATTATAAATAAAATAATTAAATTAAATGTAAATTTTTGGGTTTTTCGGGCTGGCCCAAGCCCATTCGAACTAAGCCCAAAAAATATTTAGCCCAAATGGGCTTAGCCCAAAAGGCCCATTTTCTTTTGGGCTTATATATTTAAGCCCAAGCCCAATAATTTTTAGGGCTAGGTCGGGCCGGGCTTCGGGCTTTGACCCTAATTGACACCCCTAGCGGCAACGTTGCAAACACGACCGCACCGGACACTGCAACCAACAATATGATCATTGAAGGATCACAATACTGCCGAGATACGGTATCATCGATCAAGGCTTACCAAAGACGAGCTGAAACAAACGTTCATCGATCCACCTCGGATCGGTCTCAAAACGATACGATAACATTCGAGGAATGCGAGACCACAGACATCGACAGGCCGCACAATGATCCGCTCGTCATCGAGTTGATCATCGGAGATCTTGACGTCGCCAGGATTTTGATCGACACCGGAAGTTCCGTAGACGTAATTTTCCGAGATACGCTCAAAAGGATGAACATCGGTTTGTCCAAGATATCTCTAATCCCGAAATCCTTGACAGGATTCACTGGAGACACGACAATGACCCTCGGGACAATCATGCTACCGGTGCGGGCTGGAGAAATAACCAAAATCGTCGAATTTTCGGTAGCAGACGCTCCGGCGATCTACAACGTGATCATGGGAACTCCATGGATAAATTCCATGAAGGCTGTCCCGTCAACATACCACCTTTGCCTGAAGTTCCCAACACCCAACGGGATTACTACAATATGTGGAAGTCAAGCGCAATCCCGATCTAGTTTCATGGCCGAACACAAACTCAGGAAACCAACGATCGAGATAACTCGGAAGTCTAAGCGACCGCGGATCGAACCAGATCAAGAAGCTACGATAAGACCCAAAAACACAGAAGAAAAGCAGGAAGAAGAAGAAGATAACGAGCCGTGAAAACCTGTGACATCGGTCGGCGTAGACGACGAACATCCAGAACGGTGCGTGGACATCAGAGCGAATCTAGACGATTCAATCAAAAAAGGGATAGTGTTATGTCTCCGAGAAAATGTCAACAGCTTCGCTTGGTCCGCAAACGATATGTCGGGTATTAGTATGGATATAGTGTGTCACGAGCTGAACGTAGACCCAACAATCAAATCCGTCCTACAAAAGAGAAGGAAGTTGGGATCTGAACGAACTAAAGTAGTCAACGACGAAGTAGAAAGGTTACTTAAAGTGGGTTCAATCATCGAAGTCAAATATTCGGACTGGCTCGCAAATCTCGTAGTCGTGAAGAATAAAAACGGAAAATGGAGGGTTTACGTTGACTTCACGGATCTGAACAAGGCGTGTCCCAAAGATAGCTTTCCGCTTCCGCACATAGATCGGCTAGTAGAGGCAACGGCCGGAAATACACTACTCACATTCATGGACGCTTTCTCAGGATACAGCCAAATCATGATGAATCCAGATGATAGAGATAAAACGGCCTTCGTCACTGATAGAGGAATCTATTGCTACAAGGTCATGCCCTTCGGCCTCAAAAACGCCGGAGCGACATACCAGCGTTTGTTAAAAAAAATGTTCGCCGAACAACTCGGAAGGACTATGGAAGTATACATAGACGACATGCTGGTCAAGTCCCTGGAAGAAAAAGACCATGTCGAGCACCTGCGCGAATGCTTCAGACAACTAAACAAGCACAACATGAAGCTCAATCCGACCAAATGCAGATTCAGAGTGACATCTGGAGAATTTCTCGGATATCTGGTGACCCATCGAGGTATCGAAGCAAACCGAAGCAGATTAACGAACTGATCCAGATGTCCTCGCCAACGACGAAACGCGAAGTCCAGCGGTTAACTGGGCGGGTAGCAGCATTAAACAGGTTCATCTCATGATCAACCGACAAATGTCTGCCTTTCTACGACACCTTGAGGGGCAACAAGACTTTCGAATGGTCGCAGAAATGCGAAGAGGCTTTCCAGCAGTTGAAGAAATATTTGGCGAATCTGCCAGTATTGGAAAAACCAATCGAAGGAGAACCCCTGTTCTTATACATGGCTATATCCACCACTGCGGTGAGTGGAGTCCTAATCAGAGAGGACCAGGGTGAACAAAAGCCAATCTTCTATGTCAGCCAGACTCTAACGGATGCGGAAACTCGTTACCCGCAAATTGAAAAACTAGCACTTGCACTGGTAATGTCGGCGTGAAAATTGAGAACATACTTCCAATCCCATTCAATCGTAGTCTTGACGAACTTTCCTCTGTGGACGATTCTTCACAGCCCAAACCAATCTGGGAGACTAGCCAAATGGACAATAGAACTCAGCAAGTTCGACATCGAGTATCGATCCAGGACATGCGCAAAATCACAAGTACTGGCAGATTTTCTCGTCGAGCTACCGCAAGAAGGAACAGAGGGGCTAGCAGAGGACTCGGAATGGCTGCTCCACGTCGACGGTTCCTCATCAAGACAAGGTTCCGGAGTAGTAATCCGCCTGACCTCGCCAACTGGAGAGATTCTAGAACAATCTTTTCGCTTAACTTACCACGCTTCAAACAATGAAGCAGAGTACGAAGCCCCGATAGCCGGGCTTAGACTAGTTCGTTGAAGATCCAAAATATACAAGCATTCTGCGATTCGCAACTAGTCTCAAGTCAGTATAGCGGAGAATACGAGACAAGGGACGAAAGAATGGAGGCATATCAGAAGATCGTTCAGGATCTAGTGAAGCCACTCAAGAACTTCAAACTGAAACGGATCCCTCGAGGAGAAAATGCACCTGCTGACGCATTGGTAGCGCTGGCTTCAACATCTGAACCAGGTTTGAAACGGATTATTCCAGTAGATTTTATTGAGAATCCAAGCATCGGAAACTCCGTGACAGTCAATCTGGTTTATCCACCAGTGGAAGAAGACGAAAAATGCCGCCAAGAGAGGATGACGCCGAAGCAGAAACACGAGCCGACGGAGAATATGGCTGCGATAAGAGATGGATAGAAATGATCCGTTCATACATAACGAACGGCGAACTCCCTGAAGATAAGTGGGCAGCGCGCAAAACCAAAGTGCAGGCTGCTCGGTATGTTCTAATGGATGGGAAAATATATAAGTGGAGATTGTCCGGTCCCCTAATGTCGTGCATCGAAGGCGATGAAGCAAGACGAGTTATGGAAGAAATTCGTGCGGAAATCACTCTGGAGGAAGAGCGCTAGCAATAAAGATCAAGCGACATGGCTATTTTTGGCCGACGATGGTGAAAGACTGCGAAAGATTTTCTCAAAAATGTGAAAAATGCCAGAGACACGCTCCAACCATCCGCCAACCGGCCGAGCTATTGTCGTCTATCTCAGCACCATACCTGTTCATGCGCTGGTCGATGGATATTGTAAGACCTCTTCATAAATCTAAACCGAAACGATTTCTTCTCGTCCTGACAAACTATTTCTCGAAATGGATCGAAGCCGAGTCATATGCCAGTATCAAAGACGCCCAAGTCGAAAACTTCGTCTGGAAGAATATCATATGCCGGCATGGGGTACCGTACGAGATCGTTACGGACAACGGTTCACAGTTTATCTCAACACGTTTTGAAGCTTTTTGCGAAAAGTGGAAGATACAATTACTGAAATCAACGCCGCGGTACCCCCAAGGGAATGGACAGGCCGAAGCCGCCAACAAGACAGTTCTCGATGGTTTGAAAAAGCGACTCAGCGAAAAGAAGGGACGATGGGCGGATGAATTAGAGGGAGTCCTATGGTCACAGCAAACAACTCCCAGACGAGCAATGGGCGAAACACCATTCGCACTGGTTTACGGATCAGAATGCGTAATCCCAGCCGAAGTTCAAATCCCAGGGATACGTCGCGAGCTACTTCCTAGACAGGAAGGTTTAAACCATTCGATGCTCCATGACGAACTAGACTTGATTGACGAGCGACGCGACCGAGCATTAATCCGCATCCAAAATTATCAGCAGGCAGCCGCAAGATAATATAACTCGAATGTGCGAAGTAGAAGATTCCGCGAAGGAGACCTGGTCCTGCAAAAGGTTTTCCAAAACACTGCCGAACGGAATGCATGCAAACTAGGGGCCAACTGGGAAGGACCTTACAAAATCACGAAAGTTATCCGACCAGGAGCGTACGAGTTAACAAACATGGACGACGTCAAGGTTCCCAGAAGATGGAATGCGATGCATCTAAAGAAGTACTATCATTAAACCAATACTTCACGCACTTTGAACTATGGGACGGCTTGATCCCCGCAAGGAGTACGTAGGCAGCCGATCTTCTTGATCGGTTCAGCTGTCCCCCCTCTCAAAAAGGGGGGGAGTGGGTCCGTATATACCTATACTTCCATATCAGATCTCAGAAATTTTTGAAACAATTCCCAGAATTTGCCCAGAAATCTAGAAGAAACCACTTCGGAAATCCGAGCTAAACATGCTCGGAATTCCGAGCTGAAACAGCTCGAGACTGAGCTCATCCAGCTCGGAAATCCGAGCTGAAACATTTCGGACCTAAACTCGTCCAGCTCAAAAATCCGAGCTGAAACAGCTCGGATCTGAGCCCAACCAGCTCGGAAATCCAAGCTGAAACGTCTCGGACCTGAACACGTTCAGCTCGGAAATCCGTGCTGGAAAAGCTCGGATCTGAGCCCAACCAGCTCGGAAATCCGAGCTAAAACAGTTCGGACCTAAACTCATCCAGCTCGGAAATCCGAGCAGAAACAGCTCGGACCTACACTCGTCCGGCTCGGAAATCCGAGCTGAAACAGATAGACTGAGCAAGACTAGTTCGGAAATAAACTCTCGTCACTTTCGCCAGGTAACAAAATAAACTCTTTCTTTCACTTTCGTTTAATTTACTTTTGGATAGAAATTAGGATACGAGTCTCGGAACTTAGAACCAGCCTTCTAGTTTGTCGCACGCATATTAGTTAGGAATGATTTACCTTGTCCGCTGACGGCAACGGACGAACGCATACATTCTTCGCGGATATAAGCCAACATATCCAATATGGGTTGAGGCTCTATTACGTCCAACAACGGACACAAAGCACGCTATAAATGTTTATTGTCGACGAAGGAAACATAAGTCGAGAGGTCGACGTAATATCCCGAATACGGGTTGTTGACAGGACATCAAATCCGCCGCACCAGTACTGGAGACGATAATAAACCCCCAAAATCCAGTATGACGCTACTTAGCACGCTGGTAAAGTGACGTTTTATCCAAGTATATCTTGGTTCGGTATCTTTGAAAGGTGGTCATGCGGATACCAGCTTATTTTCAGAGAACGAAAGATGCAAGGCCGGAGTCTCGCGGAAAATCGGAATCGAAAATCCAAACCCACTAAAATACGGTACGCTGGTCTTGACAACGTCATTACTAAATACACGGCCGACTTGGGAATATAAGACGGAAGATCCCCGCGAAACTCAGTAAGACGCTTCGAAGCACGCTGGTCTAAATCATTCATTATAATCCCATAAAGGAAAAACGTCTTGGGCTCAAAACCCAGCAAGACATTCTCAAACACGCTGGTCTAATCGTTGTAATGTCGCGAGAAAATGACGCTTTTCCCAAACACCATTTTGAAACCCAGTAAGAAGTTTCCGAACACACTGGTCAAATCATCATAAGTCCGTAAAAGGAAAACGATTGGTCGTTTTCTCAGACTAAACCTCAAAGAGCGTACCATCCCGCTAAAGAACCAACTCAAACCAAGCTCGAACGAGCCCAAAAATAAACTCAGAAACTAGGAACAAAAGCAGTTTATTTAAAAGAGTCCGAAAGATCACAAAGACGGAATGACCAACCATTCCGGAAACAACAACAAACTGAAGCAACAACACGAACGAACATGATTTTCAAAGATAAGAGCCATAATCATCAAAAACGCCGGTGGACTCCGCGTCATCAGCAAAGGAAGAATCCCACTGAAGCGGCCCCCCAGAATCCCCAGAGAAAGGTGAGAGGTTATAGAATTTCCCTACCTCGACCATCAACCGGTTATACTCAGGAAAATCATCCGCAAGAAGTGCCGCCTTCGTAACCTCAAGCTGCTCCTCCTCGGCCTCGAACGCCGGAGGGTCCTGCGCCTTCAACGCATCGATCATCTCGAGATTACTGTTTGTTTCCACGAAATCACAGTGTTTCTTCTTGGCCGAGGGAAGCTTGGCGAAAATATCGTGAAGTTTCTTGAAACGGGACGAAAATTTGTCAAACACATTTCCTCCCTTTCTTGGCTGTCTCCTTCAAAGCGGCGTCGCGGGAAGAGCCCTCTTCCGCAAGCTTTAACCTTAAAGCTTCAGCCTCGGCAAAAGCCTTCGCCTTCTCCTCATCAATGGAACGCCGCGACGCCTCAAACTCGGCCGCCTGCAATTCGTGTGCATTTTTCAATTCCGATAGAGAAAACTCCAGTCTCTGGTTATCGGCCAGATGCTTGCGAAACAGCTCCTGAGCTCCGCGGATTTCTCTCTCGGATTCGGCAGCCTGCTTGTTCACCGATTCCCTTGCCTACAAAAAAAATATCAGAAAAAGGTCGCACCAGTCGAAAGGGAAAGATTTCTACCTTCAAGAAGTCCTGGCCCGCATGGGCAAGCGAAGATCCACACGACATATCCTCATACCGGATCGGAACGTCCCCCGCATGCCATACTCCCGAACAAAACTTCGTAACCTCAGCAACGCTATCATAAACAGGGCCTTTGAACTTCAAGCCGCTGGTAGCAGACTTCGAGGTAGTTCGAGGAGCTTCGGTCTCACCCACTTTCCTAGCCCTTTTCTTCTTCTTCTCAGGAAGAGGTTTCTGAGCCTCCTATCCCACGGCTAGACGCCTAGGCGGACAACGAGCACCAGAGTTTTGATCGGTTCCCAGTCCATCGGGAACCACAGGGACCTCTTGGTGGAGAGACGAACTGGGCACGAACTCCTGGCCTTCTCCGGCTATCTCGGACGCTTTTACCTCGCTCCGCTGCCTTTTCTCTTCCGTCGCCGCTCTCCTCCTAGCCTTCACAAGTTCACGCTCAAACAACGGAAGGGGTGCACTCTGGAATGACATCGTCCGAGACTATATCGAAATCTAGAGAAAGATTGGAGAGATAAAACTTGCAAGCTCTAGAGAGAGTGAGTGAATGAAGAAATGAACGAAAGAAGAAGGATACTTATAGATGTCACTCCAGAAAGAAGTAGGGGTAGGATCGTAACTTCATAAGTTTCCTCAAAGACAATTTCGGAATTTTCGGAACCACGTACGGAAAGATTAGTTGCAATCGGACGAGTTGAACCCTCCGAGCAATTAAGAAGTGAAGAATGGAGAAATGAATACTTATAGAATTCACCAAGGCTTGGAATTTCAAAATGATTAATTTTCATTCATGTTGTCGCAAGCGTGCCCAAACGAATCACAACAAAGCAGCCCATGAGTAGGCGTGATATCAAAATATCTTGGCGTGGAGGAATTGGCTATGACCGAAAGGCGATGCTTCATACGAACCGCTATCACAAAGACGATAGCAACGGATGAAATTCTCTCGGATAATCGTTTTCGCCTCGAATAAACGAAACAACCTCGTCATCACCACATTCGGATCTGACCAGCTGGGGGGCGAACTGTTGAGGTCAAAAACCTCCTCGACGAAAACAATAGCCGAAGACAAGATCAAGCAGTCGGGTACGAGCGAGTGTTTGAATTAGACGTTCAAGGTCTCGTGTAAGTAACAAAGTTGTACAAGATGCCGACAATGTCACCTAAATGATTTATCGGGAAAATGGTTTCGACAAAACAGACGACATCGTAATCGGACAAACATATCTTCCGACATGAACTACGGATCAACAGAACATCCAAACAAGCAAAGGACAAGCTGAACCAGCTCGGATCTAAACCCATCCCATCTCGATCTTGATCATGAGTTGTCCTTCCGGAAATCCCGAGTTGAGTGAACCTTTCGTAAACCTCTGAGCTGAACTATCTCGGATTTCCGAGCTAAACCGTTTCTGGTTTTCCGAGCTGAACTTTCCGAACAGATAACCAAACATTTGCCGATACGCATAACTTGCCGCAACCCACCATCGGAAGCATCAGCCCATACTTTCTTGGACCGATGACTTGGGCTGATGGATCGAGATTGAGAGAAATAGGAACTTAGGCCAAGCATACGACAAACTCTAAACCAAATAAGTAAGTTGATACGTTAACGGGCTCGGATCGTCCGATCTCGGCCCATCCGGCAAATGAGTCGAGCCGCAGAAAGACGAAGAAGTAAAGAAAGAGATTGGGAAAAGGAAAATCCAAGATAGAAATGTACATTTTACCGAAAAAAGGAAAAAGATAAGAACAGGAAGATTTCCGAAAATCTTGCGGAAATATTCTCAAAAGCCGACGAACCGAAGTTATAAAAGAAGGGAGAAGCCACACGAGAAATGCAGAGCGAAAAACCATAGATCTAGACTTAAGAACTTAGCAGTTTGTCTGAGCCGTTTTTGAGTTCTTTTGTACTTTCATTTACGATTCCTTTACTCTCTTTTCCGATCTTTGTACTCTTTTCGACTTCTTATCAATAAAACGTTCTCCGGGTTTGAAGGAAGTGTCCAGGGAATGTATCGGTTGAGTACATCGGTTAAACTCAACCGATAGAAGCGATCCATAATGCGTCGGAGGATTCTATCGGCCTCGGGTATCCGAATGTTTCACCCAATACTTCTGCACGCCCCAGAAGCTCAACTCAACCAGGGAATGTATCGGGTTGTCCAATCGGTTTGTTGCAACCGATACATTCCCCTGCATTCTATAGACCAAAGAGTATCGGGCAAACTCACCCGGTACTTTCTTCTGTGAACCAAATCTGATCTGAATGAACTGGGTCAACACCCGGTTTGTCTCAGGTTGACCCGGTTCGCCACAGTTCATTATATAAGCCAAAAACCTGATTTTTGTTGTCTCTTAAGCTTTCTTTGTATGGAAAAACCCTCTTTGAATGTTTAGTAAGAAATTTCCAATCTCTTATCAATCTAAGAGTTGTTTTTCTTGATTTCCTTTTCTCCTTTCTTTAATCTTTCACTAATTGTCATGTTTAACATCATTCTCATGGATTTTGTTGGGCTAAGTATGATTAGTGAGTAGTTTCATTTGAGGCTTATGGGTTAGGTAGATTAGGGTGATTTAGGGTGATTCATGGATCCTTAGGACTAGATTATGATTGATCCTACCTATTTAGATGTGCTTAATGCTAGGTTGACCTTGATCAAGTTAGTCTAGATCATTTGGCTTTTATGTTATTTTTTTGTTTAAAGTGTTGAACCAAAAACTTGTGAATAGCAGGTAAACATTGTTTTGACCACGAACGAAAACTACTTAGCCTGGTGCTTTGTTGACTTACATCTGCCAAAATGGGAGATGGTCTCATCTACCAGTCGTCTGCAATCATCGGGTTTGGAGACATCAGCATGAACGGTAACAACATTGGGGGATCCAATTTCACGAGCAACCTCAGCCACTTCCTCTAGACGGTTCTTCCTTCGGGCAATCAGAGCCAAACATGCACCTTTACTTGCGTACTCATATGCCAATTGCTGATAATAATAACACGTACACTAAATGTAAAATTTCGTTGCTTGGGCCTACAATTTTAGAATAAAGGAATATAACCAATTAAACCCATACCTCGCCGATCCCGGAGGAAGCACCAGTGATGAGTATAAGATGTGAAGGTTATTCTTTATTGATGTTGAGAGTACAATATATATACATGGAGTTCGATTGGTATCTAGGTGGAATATCCTAGAGTATATACAAGATATGAGTCGAGAGATCTTTATAGTTGAGATCTATACAAGTTGTTGAGGTTGTTAGGATAAGTATATCCAATACGCTCCCTCAAGATGGACGGCGATTTACAAGTCCGATCTTGACAAACAGATTTTCAAATGGTCGACGTGGCAGTGGTTTGGTTAACGCGTCGGCCAGTTGATCAGCAGAGGAGACGTGTGAGACACGCAATGAGTTGGACTGAACTTGCTCTCGTACAAAGTGGAAATCGAGTGCAAGATGCTTCATGCGTGAATGGAACACTGGATTAGCAGCAAGGTATGTAGCGCCAATGTTATCACAGTAGATAACAGGTGTGGAGGACGACGAGAGACCAATCTCGTGAAGAAGAGAGCGAGTCAATTGTACTTCCGAGGCAGTGTTGGCCACAGACCGATACTCGGCCTCAGTAGAAGAACGAGCACACCATTTTGCTTCTTAGCTGACCAGGAGATTGCGTGACTGCCAAGGAAGACAATGTAGGCGCCAGTGGAGGTGTAATCGTCACGGTTGCCGGCCCAGTCAGCATCAGAAAATGCGTGAAGAGATGGTGTATTGTTGCGGTTGAATGAGAGGCCAGTGGTGATCGTTCCAGCAAGATAACGGAGGACTCTCTTAGCAGCAAGCCAATGAACATCAGTCGGGCGGTGCATGAATTGGGACAATTTGTTCACAGCAAATGAGATGTCGGGGCGTGTCAGAGAGAGATACTGGAGTCCCCCAATGACGGTGCGGTACTCAGAGGCATCAGTGAGAGTGGTACCGTCAAGAAGAGATAGTGATTGTGCTGAACACATTGGAGTTGCAACCGGCTTTGTTGTAGTCATGTTGGTCCGATGTAGCAGGTCCGAGATATACTTCCGTTGGGAGAGTGTAATGCCGGTGTTTGATCGAATAACTTCGATGCCAAGGAAGTAAGAGAGGTCCCCCAAGTCTTTGAGTGCAAACCGATTGGAGATGAGCTCGATGAAAGTTTTCACTGCAGTGTTTGAGTTGCCTGTGATGATTATGTCATCAACGTAGACAAGAAGGAACATTGTGACAGAGTTGGCGTTGAGGAAGAACAGTGTGTTGGAATTGTGTCCAGTAATCTCGGTACTGTCTCTAGAAAGTAAGAGTATGTCAATGATCAGACATAAGTCATATAATACTGGGGGTCATGATGGCTTGCTAGAGTCCGCTCATGATCTATAAGTCTTGGACTTATTGCCTTTATTATATGATCCCATATGGGTCACACGCCTAAGCTAACAGGAAAATGTGTAGGAACGGCTTAGCAGAAGTACGGTAAAAGTGCCAGGCATTTGTCGTACTTAGAGAGAGATTAATGGGTCTGATTAAATCCAAGGGATTTAATCAGATTGGTATTTGGGCCCAAAAGCCCAAAAGGAACTAGACAAGTTTTATAAATAAAACTTAAGTCTGAGTCTCCCACTAACCCTAGCCCCCCTGCGATTTCTCTCTCTCTCTCTGCGCCTCCTCTCCCTTGGTCTAGCAGCCTTCTTCCTGCTTGGTGTGCGTGTGTGAACCTCTGGAGGAGTTATCACTTGGTGGCTCTGCTGATCTCTGACCTGTTCTTCATATTCCGCTGCATAAAAAGGTAACAGGTGAGATCCATTAAGTTTCTAGCAAGAGAACCTAGATCTAGCATGTTTAGGATCTATTAATCTGATGAATTGAATCAGGATTAACATCAAAACATCCTTCAGTGGTATCAGAGCTATTGGTTCTGGTTTTTCTTGTTTAGATTCAAGTTTAGGATTGTTTAAAGAGGTGTTTTTGAATCAATCTACTGATAAGAGCAAAACACTTAAGAAACAAGAATTGAAACCTAAACAAACATATTTGAAATCGCAAAAACCAAGCTATATGATTTGGTATGCGTCGGTTTGATGATGCACGGACCGATCGCTAAAGGATCGAGTCGCGTGATCATCCGATCGCGAGAGAGATCGACGGCCCGAGCTTGCGTCGATCCGATCGGTATGACGCAATCGTGTGGATGGGCCGATGATCGCATGGATCGTGCGATAGCCAATCGCATGGATCGCGTCTCGTCCCGCTAGGCTCGTCCCGATCGTCGCCTCCCGTCCCGATCACTCGTCCCGACCATCGTCCCGTCCTGTCCCGATCTCGGCTTGCGGCTGCTCGGTTGTTGCTCGATCGAGCGAAGCCACGATCGGTTCATGACCTAATGGGCCGGTTCGGTTCGTTTGACGGTTCGGTTTAAAAACTTGATTAAAATCAAAACGTCACGGTTTAATAAACAGATTTAATAATTTTATTAAGTTCTGGTTAAACCGGGATAAGAAATCCAAAGTCGAAAAATTGGATTTTGTGCCTAAACCAGGATTTTCTAATTTGATTTGGTTGGACCAAATAAATTGAGAAAATCCGGTTTAGTAAATAACCGGTTGACAATTGTGGTCATCGTAGTAATTAATTTTGGTTAAGACCAATTTTAATGAACCAGACCGGTTATGTCATTTAATTGGACAATTGGGTTATGTCTTGGACATGGACCAATTCTTGGGCCTCGGGCCAAGAAGTTAAAACAGTTGGGCCAATTATTTGAGTCTTTTCTTCAGAATTAATTTAAAATTTATTTTATATAATTATAAATCGATTTTAAATTAAAGTTTCCGAAATTTTGAAATTAGAAAGTTTCTTAAAATAGAAGTTTCTAGATTTGCATGTTTTGGATTTTAAGAAATTTCTAAAGTTAGAAAGTTTCCGGTTTTAGAAAGTTTCCAATTTTAGAAAGTTTCCAAAATTAGTAGGTTTCCCAAAATGGAAAGTTTCCCAAAATAGTAATCTTCTATTTTGGGATGAAATTTTAATAAACCTACGAACCTCAAATAATATCAAGCGTTGGATGTCTTGTCCAGGCTATGTCAGCTGTCGAAGCCCATTCAATTGTATTCATGGCCTTACAGTGTGAGGGTGTCTACTTTTGCGTGGATAAGACGGTTTGTGATTCATAAATGTCATTGGGAGTCCCAGACATTAATGATTACATGACTGTATAGTCTGGTTTTCTTGACTAGGCCATCGGGAGTCCCGGGCCTTGAGACATCAGAGTGGATTGGGCCTCGGGCCCAGATTCACAACCAAGAGTTATATCACGGATATAATTAGCCGACAAAGGGCTTACCGATATAAGCTAAGGTTGGGTGACGGCCAGTGGCCCACTTTGATCTTAGTTATATGTGGATCTTGGAATCATTATATTCTATTGAGGGTAACTTATGTTATTGAATATAATGCGTGATTAATCATATTAAATTTAATACAAGATTAATCATATTGAACATATTAACTGAAATCCTTTTATCTTAATTTTCAGTTATGACTAGCACAAACAATCAAAACACTTTCTCGATCCGGTCTGTCCTTGAGATGGACAAGCTGAACGGATCAAATTTCTTGACTTGGTCGCGGAACCTGAGGATTGTCCTCAGACAGGAGAGAAAGGACTATGTCCTTGAGAGAGCTCTCCCCGTGAGGATCGGGTCCAATGCTTCTCATGCAGTATATGATGCTTGGAATAAGCATTATAATGATGCGGTAGATGTGCGTGGTCTGATATTGGCTACGATGGACTCAGACTTGCGGAAGCAATATGAGAACATGGAGTCGCCAATAGAGATGATCAGCAGCCTGAAATTGAAATTTCAGGAGCAGATAAGGGTGGAGAGATACCAGTTGGTTAAGTCTCTCACTAGCTGCAAGCTACCAAATGATCATCCAGTGAGTCCTCATGTCAGTAAAATGATGGGTTACATTGATAACCTGAGGAAACTGGATTATCCAGTTAGCCAAGAATTGGCAACTGAGATCATTCTACAGTCACTGCCGTCAAGCTATGATAAGTTCAGAAAGAACTATATCAAGAAAGGCTTAACGAAGACGCTGACTGAACTGCATGATATGCTCAAGACAGTTGAGCCAAACGTGAAGAGTACCCTGTACAATCTCATGAATGAGAAGGGTAGGTTTACTAAACCTAATGCTGACAAGGGTGAAGACAAAGTTGTCCAGATTTTGAATCATGGCAAGCGTGTGTCTTCTGAGCCCGAGTCAGATACCTCTTACGTTGGTAAGTGCTGCTACTGTAAAGAGACTGGGCATTGGAAGAGAAATTGCATTAAATTCATGGAAGATGATGAGGAGTTGAAGTTGATGTATGAGACTACTTCCTCAGGTATTCATGTTATTACTTCAAGTTCTACCTTATAGGTATTGGATACTGGTTGTGGCACTGATATTTGTTATAATATGCAGAGCCTGGGCAACAGTAGAACTATGAAGGAAGGGCAAGTGAAACCACATGTCTGGAAGGAGCTTGGGATGCTGCCTCAGCCGTAGGGTTTTCACTTATAGATCCCTTTGAGGGTTGGTTTTGTATTAAGTAATTGCTACAATGTACCTGCTTTAAGCAGAGTTGTCTTTCATTTTCTTGTAAGAATTTGAATGTTTTTCATTTTGATAAAAGACAAGTTTTGTTCTTTTGATCCTAATGAAATATTATTTGTAGCACCCTATTCAAGGAATGGGTTTTATATCTTAAACCAAAAGAGTGCCTAAATGTAACATGAATACCAAATTGGTTTAAATCTGATGAATTAAACCTGATTTTTCTTGGCATAAAAGTCTTGGTCACATAGAGTAAGTCGGATTCAGAAATCCCATAGTTATGCACTATTGGGCTCATTTGATCGGATATCTTATGAGACTTGAATTCTGTTTACTGGACCAAAAGACAAAGGGGCCTATCTTAGCCGAGCTAGAGAAAGGCCCAAAGGCTTATTGGAGATAGAACATACTCATGTATGTGGTCCGATGAGCAGTAATGCCAGAGAAGATTTCCTATACTTCATTGTCTCTACTGATTAATTCAGTGAGTAAGACTGTGTTCATTAGATGAGACACAAGTCGAAATTCTTTGACATGGTCGAAAGAGTTCCAGAATGAGGTATATAATCTAAGTGACGGAAGTATTAAGACTCTGAATTAAATCACGAGAGAGCATACTTGAGTCATTAATGGTGTGATCATCTGAATGAGTGTGAAGTCGTTTCACAGCTCAATTCTCCTGAAAACCTTGAGGTGTTTCTGTGAGAAAGAATCAGATCTTATTAGAAATGATTAAAGATGAGTCGCACGAATCTTCCATGATATTCTTTAAGAATAACGCTCTAAAAATATCTAAGTTTACGCTGAAATAGTTCCACCAATATCAGTTGAAAGACACCACGTAAATGTGGACTGGAATCGATCCAAATTCGTCTTTACTGAGTATTTGTAGTTGTGCTACTTCGCTGGTTGTCCTAGGGAAACCAAGGCTTGTTACTTTTACGTCCATTCTGTTTTCTAAGAAGGGAAGTTACTTTCCAAGAAGAACAGTGGGAGTAAAAGTATAACTCGAAGAAATTCGAGAAATACAGGAGGCTGCTTAACCTATTGAGGGAGAGCAGCGGAAGGATTTACAGATTTCTGTAGAATCTACACCTGTGGAGCCTGAAGTTCGCAGATATGAAAGAATCAGTCACTAATCCGAGAGTGAATTCTCGTCATTAGTTGAGCCTGATGATCATTGAAAGTTCGCATGATCTGATGATCATTGAAAGCGACGAATCTGCGAAACTCAAAGAAGCGAAAGTGACCCCGGACTCCGGAAAAATTACATTTAGTGTAAGTTAGCTTCATCGATCCATTCATGGATGGAAGCAAACATATCGGAGTTGGAATCTTCGTTCTGTTGAAGTAGTCAAGGTTTTGACTTAAACAGGAACGAAATGGAACTGTGCGTTTACTAATAGATAAGTGGGAGCGATGTTGTATTTCTCATATTGTATGTCGATGACATACTGATTCTCGGAAATGACGTCCCAATGCTGCAGTCGGTAAAGGACTGGCTTGGGAGTTGGTTCTAATGATTGACATGGGTAAAGCCACGTATGTTCTTGGATTTTGGATCTAAAGATAGAGATCCGAAAGAGCTGGTAGGACAAAGTCAGGATTCTTATCCCGACAAAGTCCTACACGTTTTCAGCATTCCAAGAAGGGTTTTATGCCAATGTCACATGGCATTACGTTAAGCAAGACACAGTGTCCTACGATAACTGCTGAGCTTAAATGCATGGATAAGATTCCATATGCGTCGGCAATTGGATCTATCATGAATGCCATGAAACGTACTTGTTTGATGTTGCTTCAATGTTAAGCAAGACAAGTAAAGACCAGTCAAATCCAGCAAAGAATCACTGGATTGCCGTAAAGAATGTCCTAAAGTATTTGAGGAATACTAAGGATAAATTCTTGATTTACGGAGAAAGTGAGGTGCTACAAGTCGGTAGAGTCTGAAAAGCAAGCTTCCAACGGACAAAGATGATTTCCGGTCACAGTCCGGCTATATCTTGTGTCTGTCTGGCGGTGCAAGGCACTGTTGCTGACTCCATGACTTAAGCTGAACATTTCGCAGTTTGGATAGCGGCGAAAGAGGTTGTTTGGAAAGAAGAGTTCATCACTGAACTCGATGTGATTCCCAGCATAGATGAGACTAGCTGCACATCAGAGGTCCAAACACCTTGAGAGTAGGTATAACCTATTCCGTGAGATAAATGACAGAAATGTTAAGTAGATCAGCAAGTTTCAATGAATGAGAACGTTGCTAATCTATTAACGAAGCCACTCCTTAGGCCTAAGCACGAGTCGCGGACTGTTGCTGTAGGATAAGTGAAATTAAGATGCAGTCTTAATTTCAGTGGGAGTTATTAAGGGGCTTTATTTAGTTATTAGATATGTTCTTGTAAAACATTTAAGATGTTTAATGAAATTATTATTTCAAGATTATTTTAACTGTGATGAAATAATCGTTCCAAAATGATATGAACCATTTTATAGGTCATCGAAGTAAGTGACTTGATCTTGAGTTATCAAAGTCATTTAGCTTGATCATGAGACCCTATATTTGATAGATGGCTTATATCATCATGTCCCTAGTCGAAGGTTGTTGAAATTGGAACACCAACAACCGTGTGAGACTAGATTGGTATGTGACTTATGACAAAGTCTCAGTGTGTCATAGATGCGCGGCATCAAAGTCAGTACATAGGTGTATGTGGGGTACATACGACCGGACAAGACCCGCTTATAAGAACTCTTCAGGATATTTATATCTGTGTCATAAGAGATTCTTACTACGACTATAGAGTATAGTCCTTAGACCTGAGTTCGCATGCATGTGACTGCACATGAACTGATGCGCTTTGATCATTGTCTAACGCTGTCGTTATGCGATAGTTATAAGGACCTTGTTTGGGTGTATTACGAAATGAGTAGTTTACAGTGATGGAACAAGACGGGATTTGTCCCTCCAATATAAATGGAGTGAATATCTCTAGGCCAATCGGAGATTTGAATACTGGAAAATGCATGGCCATGCTCAAACGGACTGTCCCGAGTCGTTTGGATTGTCAGTATCAAATCAGAGTCCGATGAACAAGATTAGGCTTTATAAGGATGACACTCATCTTGCCTTATGACTAATCGAGATATTGAGACAAAAGGATTATGAATACAGAGATTCCAGTACAAGTGGGAGATTGTTGGAATTGTGTCCAGTAATCTCGGTACTGTCTCTAGAAAGTAAGAGTATGTCAATGATCAGACATAAGTCATATAATACTGGGGGTCATGATGGCTTGCTAGAGTCCGCTCATGATCTATAAGTCTTGGACTTATTGCCTTTATTATATGATCCCATATGGGTCACACGCCTAAGCTAACAGGAAAATGTGTAGGAACGGCTTAGCAGAAGTACGGTAAAAGTGCCAGGCATTTGTCGTACTTAGAGAGAGATTAATGGGTCTGATTAAATCCAAGGGATTTAATCAGATTGGTATTTGGGCCCAAAAGCCCAAAAGGAACTAGACAAGTTTTATAAATAAAACTTAAGTCTAAGTCTCCCACTAACCCTAGCCCCCCTGCGATTTCTCTCTCTCTCTCTCTCTGCGCCTCCTCTCCCTTGGTCTAGCAGCCTTCTTCCTGCTTGGTGTGCGTGTGTGAACCTCTGGAGGAGTTATCACTTGGTGGCTCTGCTGATCTCTGACCTGTTCTTCATATTCCGCTGCATAAAAAGGTAACAGGTGAGATCCATTAAGTTTCTAGCAAGAGAACCTAGATCTGGCATGTTTAGGATCTATTAATCTGATGAATTGAATCAGGATTAACATCAAAACATCCTTCACAGTGATTCATCGGTGAGAGATTTGCGGAAGCCTGAATCCAAGAGAAACTGTTTGAGTTCGTTGTACCAGGCCCGAGGTGCCTGTTTAAGGCCGTAGATTGGTTTCTTGAGCTTGCAAACGAAGTCTGGTCGGTCTTTGTCAACAAAACCGGGAGGTTGTTGCATGTACACATCCTCATCAAGAGATCCCTGCAAAAATGCATTATTGATGTCAAGTTGGCGTAGAGGCCAGACCCACGTCGTGGCCAAGCTGAGAATGATGCGGATTGTTGGTGCTTTGACAACAGGACTGAAATTTTCATGGAAGTCGATGCCGGAACGTTGATGAAAGCCTTTGGCAACAAGACTTGCTTTGTGTTTGTCAATGGCCCCGTCTGCAAGAAACTTGGTCCTGAAAATCCATTTGCAGCCAACAAGGTTAGTTGCTTGAGTACGAGATACAAGATCAAATGTATCATTGCGAAGAAACACATTGAACTCATTGCTCATGGCATCTCTCCAGCGAGGATTAGATATCGCTTGAGTGACAGTGTGTGGATCGAGAGATTGGAGCACAAGATTTGCAGCATAGGTGTACTTCGGATTGGGTTTCACGATGTGATTCTTGGCTCGTGTGTCCATCCAATGCTGATTATCAGGAACACGGAGTAATGTTGTTGTTGTTGGACGCGGAGGAGCCGGTTGTGTTGTTGACTGAGGCGCCAATTGTGTAGCTGTCGGTGGAGCTACTGTTGTTGTTGCAGGTGAAGAATCAGTGCATGAGACATCGACAGATGACGGAGATGCTGATGATGGAGCTGCAGGTGGCCTGTTGTTAGTACCTAGTGGAGTCACTGTCGGTGCCCAAGCGGGCTCAGACTCGTCCGAGTGAGCAGAAATAGAAACAGTGGATGATGAAGAAAAAGGAAAAGATGTTTCACATAATTGTACATGTCGTGAGACATACAACCGAGATGTGGGAATATGGAAGCAAAAATAAGCAGATTGGGTGAGAGAATACCCGAGAAAGACACAAGGCAGTGACCTTGGCTCAAGTTTGTTTGAAGTATAAGGTCGAAGCCACGGGTAGCAGAGGCATCCAAACACTCGTAGTCTTGAGTAGTTGGGTTGAGCAGAGAACATGCACGAGTAAGGTGACGCCATAGATAGTGTTTTGGTGGGCATTCGGTTAATGAGAAAAACGGCCGTAGCGAATGCATACGTCCAGTAAGATGGTGGCATCGAGGCGTGAGTGAGCAGAGCTAGCCATGTCTCCACGATGTACCTGTGGCACCATTCAGACATCCCGTTGTGTGAGGGTGTGTGAGGAGGTGTGGTGAGATGTGTGATTCCATTTGAGGCAAGAAACGAAGCCATTGCAACATACTCTCCACCGTTGTCAGAGTAAAGTGTTTGTATGCGTTGTTGAAGTTTGTTTTCTACGAGTGTTTTGAAATGCGAAAATGTGGCTGCTACCTGTGACTTCTGTTTAAGAGGAAAGAACCACATAAAACGGGTGAAATGATTGACCATTAATAAGTAGTATTTGTAACCATCGACAAAGATAATAGGGGAAGTCCAAACATCTGAGAAAAGAACATGTAAAGGATGACTTGAAGAGATTGATGTGTTTGCGAAAGGCAGTTTGTGGCTCTTGTTTATTAAATATGAATTGCAATCGAAATGTTGCATTGAATTACATGAAAACGAAGGTAAAAGCGAAGAGGAAATGGTCCTAAGAATTGGAAAAGCAGGGTGACCGAGGCGATGATGCCATACGGACACTGAAGATTTGAAAACTGAAAACGCTCGTAGACTAGACGAACAAGGCCACTCGTAGCTGCCATCCTTAGCCGGACCCGTCAGGAGTGATGTTCCCGTGTACAAGTCCTTCACCTGAAACATATTAGGAAAGAATTCCACAGACGTTTTGTTATCATTGCAGAATTGATGTACTGACAATAGATTCTTGTGAATATATGGCACATAAAGAACATTTTTGAAATCAAAAATGCGAGTAGGGGATGAGTAGGATAAGGAACCCGTGTGAGAGATTGGCAGGTTCGATCCGTTCCCAACAACAATTGAGTCTGTTCCTGTGTAAGGATTGTGCAGCGACAGATTTTGGAGATCCGAGGTCACATGATGCGAAGCACCACTGTCCATGAGCCAGCCATCCGGGTTCGTTGTGGTGAGACCTGCAGCGTGAGCAGAGGGACGCCATGGTGGACTGTTGTTTTGAGCAGGAACAACACGATAGTTGGGACATCGTTTCACGATGTGGCCTTGGGTACCACATGCTTGGCATTTCCCTAGATAGGGGCGAGGTGTGCGAGAGAAGTTCTGGTTCTGTTGTTGTTGTGAATGTTGTTGTGGTGATGCTGCATTGGGTGGACGCCAAGTATTGTTGTTCTTTGATCTGGTGACCTGATTCGCTGAGATGGGAAACGTTGGTGATGCTGGCTAAGAGCATAGAATCATAGCTTCACGGTTGATTAGTTTTTCGTGAAGCTCTGTGAAGGTGATGAGGCTGTCACGACTGTTTGCTGCATCAACCTCCGGTTTGTACTCCTCCGGTAAACCAGCTAGAACTTGTTCAATGAGATCTTCTGGATCCATTGGTTTCCCAAGCAGAGCTAGTTCATCCGCTTTTGTTTTCATCGTGCGTAGGTACTCGTTGATTGTTTTGGTACCCTTCACACAGCTTTTGATTTGAAACCTGATTTGGCGGATGTGCCCTCGTGTTGGTGTGCCAAAGACACTGGCCAGAGTGCTCCAGACTTTATGTGTTGTTGTGGCACTTGCGATGATTGGCTGAATGGGCATTGAGATGGCACCAATCACAGCACTGTAGAGAAGACGATCTTGCTTTCTCCATGATATGAAGGCAGGATTTGCCTCTGTTTTGTTGTCCACTTCGATTGTTTCAGCAGGGATGGTTTCGTTGTTGGTGAGGAAGTGATGGAGCTCATGTCCTTCAAGTAGAGCTTGAATTTGCTTGCTCCACATGAGGTAGTTTGTGTTTGTTAATTTGGTGATGTTTCCCATGTTCACCGAGAGAAGTGAGTTGTTGGGATCACCGGCGTTGTACACCGCAGTGGGTTCAGCAGTGGCGGTCGGAGTTGACGACATGGAAGAGGATTCGCTTGACATTTTAAGAAGAGAGGTGTTTGATGGATCAAAGGTACTCTGATACCATATAAGATGTGAAGGTTATTCTTTATTGATGTTGAGAGTACAATATATATACATGGAGTTCGACTGGTATCTAGGTGGAATATCCTAGAGTATATACAAGATATGAGTCGAGAGATCTTTATAGTTGAGATCTATACAAGCTGCTGAGGTTGTTAGGATAAGTATATCCAATAATGAGAACCACTTTCCCATAAAGATTTTCCAAAATAATGGTCGAGAAAATAGACTGCAAGAACTTGAGGATGTAAAAAGGAGGCAAGAAGAAGCAAAGACCAAAGAAAGTGAAGAAAGGTGCAGTTAGATTGAGGAGATCGATTATCAATTCCATCGTCGATCAAAACACAACACACACAAATTGTATGACTCTTATAGATCATTAATATATAGATACAACTAAAGATTTTTTAATTGGATTTTGACCCAAACGGTGATGAGAGGAAGAGCGAAGACACGAGAATCATGAGTATAGAGTGGCGACATTGCATGGCAACGACGGCACGTTGTCGCAAGATGTTGAAAACGCACGTCGGTCACTCGTACTTGTTGTTTTCTTTGATTTCTTAACATCTGAAGTGGATAAGATCAATCTTCCTTCCACCAAGTTACATTGTTGTTTCCGGAAATACATAAGTAACTAGATTTCCTTTGACAAAAAAACTAGATTCACTATGGGCAGATTTGTTTTTTTTTTTAAATAAAAAATTGTACGTACAATATATACAATACTGATATAGTTTACCATAAAAATATATTATTTGTGAAAGATCTAGATCAATATATACTTTTGATGGTTAAACTAAAACTATTATATAATATATATATATATATATGTATATATATTTATTTTATGTGAAAATCAATTGTGATTTTATTTGAGGCGTAAAGTAATTTATTGAAATTATTTTTAATAATTTATAAAAATACAATAAAATAAAGATTATAACAAACTATATAATAGTTTAAAATATATAAATACCTGTTTATATACAAGAAAATTTTAAAATTACTATTTAAATCATTGCATATAAAATTTTATTTATGCTATTTATATGATTTAATACATTGCATTATAAACAATTTATAATTTCAGTGATTGGCATAAGTATTACTAGTTATTTTTAAGAGAAATAAAACTAGATGAACTCCAAACTTGTAAAATAATTCAACAGTAAAACAAATTTTAAAAATAATATACCAAAAATAGTATTTATAATAAGTAAATATTGGCAAGAAAAAAAATAGTAACACAGCACTACAACACTACAGCACTGTTGACAAAGTCGAATTGAAAATAATTAAGATTTTTATTCGAAAAAATTATAATTTTAAAATAAATATTTTTTTCATCTTTTTATTTTTATTTTGTGTTGATTTTTTCTTAGTTTTATAACTTTTTAAGATGTTTTTATTAGTTTTTATTTTTTATTATATTATTGTAATTATTTTATTGTTTAATATTAATAAAGTTTTGTTATTTAAAAGAAAATTCTACACTTAAAAGAATTAGTTGATTTCACCATCCCGGCGGAGGTTGTGCTATAGATGTTATATTTGATCAAATATAGCACATACTAACTGCTGCGGGGGTGGTGAAGTCAACTAATTCTTATAACAACTCATGAGTTGTTTTATGAATGAATTTGCAACACGTTCAAACTTGCTATTAATATGCAATGTTTTCGAATATTTATTAAAATCCATCATATATACCCATATAAAATAAAGTAAGAAAACTGATTCACTTAATGACCCACAATAACATAAGAGTAATACTTGGGTTCACCTCTAGAGGTGAACCCTTTTGTTCACCTCCACATTTTCTAACCAATCAAATAATTCCACATAATCTAATATTAAAAATAAATAAAATTTTAAAAATGTTTTAAAAATAAGAAAATAAAAAACGAAAATAAAAGAAAAGAAAATATATTTTATTTCAAACAAAACTTAAGAATAAATTTTTTTATAAAAAAAACTAAAACCTAAATCTTAATCTCTAAACCCTAAATTCTAAACCCTAAACCCTAAACGATAATTTGAACCTAAAATATTAAAATTAAAACTAAATCCGAATCCCTAAATCCAATATGTAAATCTTAAAAAATAAAAAACTAAACCCTAATCCCTAAACCCTAAACCCTAACCCAAAGAGCTTAAACCCTAATCCATAAACTCTAAACCCAAAAAGCTTAAACCCTATACCATAAACCCTAATCCCTAAACCCAATATGTAAATTTTAAAAAATAAAAACTAAACCCTAATCCCTAAACCCTAAACCCTAACCCAAAGAACTTAAACCCTAATCCCTAAACCCTAAACCCAAAGAGCTTAAACCCTAAACCATAAACCCTAATCCCTAAACCTTAATTTTAATTTTATAATTTTATTTAAAAATAATATTACATGGCATATTTTTATTGGTTAATAAAAAGGGAGTGAACAAATGGGTTCACCTCTAGGGGTGAACCTAAGTATTTTCCATAACATAATATAAGGAAAGCATAAGTTTTAGATTCACTAATTATAAAAAAAAAACATTAGAGACTGCAATTACTGACTTGTGATGACGGGTTTCGCAAGGTATCCAACTACTCACATCCACGTTTACGGTTTTTCCGACCACCAACGGACTTTGAACTTGAAGGCTTCTCATTAGTCTTGAGGGGATAATATTGTGGGATGTCCTTCTGAATAATATGTTTGCTAGAACTGATCACCTCTTCAGTTGGAATATCGGTAGGAGGGTTTTTCTGGAAAAACATTAAAGAATAGCACATTGAAATCTTGGTGGACTTTTTTTTAGAAGTGGTGAAGTGATTAATTACCTCAGTGACATCTGGTGGGTTTTCCAACTCAATCATCTTTGTGACTGTGAATGTTCGGTGCTTCGGTGTGAAGTTGGAAGGCATTACCTTAACCTGGAAATTGTAATGCTTGCCGCGAGGTTTTGTAGAAAATGTGGCAATTCATCCTCATCATTCTTTGGAGCCTGCCATACCAAGTAATTATACGAACGAACATGTGTTACTTTTTTTACATGTTGCAAGAATTGCTAGGGGGAATAGGAAAAAGAGAGAAACAATAAAAAGGGTAAGATAGTTCTTGCGTTTAAATGTGATATACCCCCGTGAAGGATGAAATTTATGAGGGTATATGCGTAACTCTCATTCAAAGTCTGCCAAAAATCGATATAAAAAATCTACCAAAAATCTATAATGCAATTTTTAAATAAAATTAAAATAAAATATCTATAAATAAAATAATTACAAAAAATAATATTGTAGAAAAATAAAATAATTATATTACTAGAATAAATTACATAAATAATATTATGGAAAATAAAATAATTATAAAAACAAAATATAAAACTCATAAATACAAAACAAATAACAAAAATTAATATTTACTTAATATATATTAAATAATAAAATCAAGTATAATAAGACCACTAAAACCTAAAATATGTAACTTTAAATCAAAAAATAAAATAGATACAACTGTAATAGTTATGGATTTTTGGGCCAAAACAAATAAAACAAAAAATAAGAATATTATACTACTGAAGAAAATACACAAAGAGTATAATATAAAAATTAATTCAAAATTAGGAAATTCATACCAAAATTCCATTAAGCAAATATGTTAAGCTTTACGGCCCAATTTTTGTTCAATTTCGGTTGTAAATTTTTTTTAAATTCTATTTCGGTTAAATACTGGTTCAATTATGGTTGATGGTTAACCAACTCAGATGCTTATATTTAATGGTGTATGCAAATAATTTTGCTCTAGAACAAATGTTCGTTACATCATCCAACGACATAAAATCTGCTTCATCATCTTCTATCTTGTACAATGTTGGTTACATCAATAACATAAAATATGTTTCATCATACTTGCTCCTAATGGAAACACTGCTAAGCTCTTTTCTCTTTGTCGGGTCGAGGACCTAATAGATTAAGATCAGTGGTGGCTCCATAACTCTCAGTAGGGCTGTCAAACGGTCGGTCCGTCCATGATCTAGTCCAGCCCAATTCATTATGGACGGGCTATGGTCATAACCAAAAGAAAGTGGTCTAAATGATTTTTGGACAAATTTTGTCCATGGTCAAAATGGGCTTGACCAAATGGACATTGGTCATGCCCAAATTATTAAAAATCTAGGGTTACAAAAATTTTACTTCAAAATAAAAATCAGGTTTTTTTGTAAAATCGAACTTTTCCGCTAAAATTGTAAATTGACATTTCCGGTCAAATCCGTAAAATTGACTTTTCCGGTCAAACCCATAAAATTGACTTTTTCACTAAAACTGTAAATTTGACTTTTTCCCGCCAAACCGGCAAAATCAAGTTTTACTATAAAACTACAAAATCATGTTTTACCGTCAAACCCGCAAAACCAAGTTTTCCTGCCAAAAACGAGTTTTTCTGCCAAAACCGCAAAACTGAGTTTTCCCGCCAAAACCGCAAAACTGAGTTTTCCCGCCAAAACTGCAAAGCCTACTTTTCCCGCCAAACCCGGAAAAATCGAGTTTTCCCGCCAAAAATGTGAAATTGACTTTTCTGCTAAAACCGTAAAATGATTTTTTCTGCCAAAATCGCAAAATTGAATTTTAAATAGCATTGACAACCTTTTTAAAATTGTAGTAAAATGGGTTTTCCATGGTCATGGGCATGGACATTTTTTGGACCATTGCCCATTTCAGACCGACCAATTCTAGCCCAAAACGAAATGGTCAGTTTGATCAAGCCCAAATGGGCTTTGGACGGACCATTTGACAGTACTAACTCTCAGCAGATCTAACAACCGCATCGTACATGCTTAGATGAGAGCTTAAGCCCTTCGTTTTGAGCCTTCAAATGTAAATCATAAGCAACCATTGGCTTCGCATCATTCGCAAGAGCCTCAATCAACATCTTGTAAGTTATCTCATTAGGCTCAACGTTCTCACCTCTCATACGTTGAAACCACTCGTAAGCCACACCGCTTAACCCGTTCTTCGCACAAGCGCTTATAACCGCGTTGTAAGTCACAACGCTCGGCTTGATACCCTTTGAAGCTATTCCTTGAGAAGAGTATCCAAAAGATTGAACTTAATCTGTCCTGTTAAAACCGAAGCCATTATAGTGTAAGCGTGAAGATTCGGCTGAATCCCAACCTTAATCATATGGTTGCAAACCCGAAACGCCTCATAACTTCCCTTTGTCAAGCGCACTGAGTAGTGCACCGTATGAGATGACCGTTGGCTTCTCACCGTTTTCAACCATTCCTTTAAAGATTTGGATGGCAGCCGCAGTCTCGAAGGCTTTTGAGCACGCTACAAGAACTGCGTTACAATGTCTGCTCATGTTTCAACCCTTTATCTTCCATTTTGTTAAGTAACTTAATTCCCCATCTCCATATCCCTCTCCTGGTAGCTGCACCGACAAAGATACTGAAATGAGAGACCACAAGCTCGTAAGAAAAATTGTTTGGTTCAGGTCCTTCATCAAGAAGTGTTGGAATTGTGTCCAGTAATCTCGGTACTGTCTCTAGAAAGTAAGAGTATGTCAATGATCAGACATAAGTCATATAATACTGGGGGTCATGATGGCTTGCTAGAGTCCGCTCATGATCTATAAGTCTTGGACTTATTGCCTTTATTATATGATCCCATATGGGTCACACGCCTAAGCTAACAGGAAAATGTGTAGGAACGGTTTAGCAGAAGTACGGTAAAAGTGCTAGGCATTTACTGTACTTAGAGAGAATAAAACGGTTTAGCCACTCTGTGTCGATCGATACACAAGGTGTGTCGGTCGACACAGTGCGCGAATACCGTCGAGTTAATTGGTGTTTGGGCCAAATGGCCCAAACGGAACCGGACAAGTTTTATGAGATAAAACTCGAGTTCAGAACAATTAACCCTAAGCAACACAGCCGAAATCTCTCTCTCTCTCTGCGCCGAGCTCCTTGTGGTCTAGCAGCCGTTTTCTGTGATCGCGTGTGTGAACCTTTGGAGGATTCATCCCTCGGTGTTTCTCTGATCTCAGACATACCATCTCTTTCCGCTGCAAACAGGTATAAGGTGAGATCATCATTTGTTTCTATTCTGAGAAGAACCTAGATCCGCATGTTTAGGTTGATATGAATCTAAGAATTGAATCAGGATCAACTAAACAATCCTTCAGTGGTATCAGAGCTAGTTCTGGTTTTTCTTGTTTAGATTCAAGTTTAGGATTGTTTTTCTTGTTTAAAAGTGTTTTGAATCAACTACTGATAAGAAAAATCACTTAAGCAACAAGGAATTGAAACCTAAACACACCTAAAATCGCAGAAACCAAGCTATATTGATTTGGTGGAATGCGATTTTCATAAGTCTGTATCGACTGCGATCGCATGGATCGATCGATACGATCGCATGGATCGGTCGATACAGTCTATCGGCTAACCCTGATTAACGCGTGAAAGCATCGATCGATGCAGGATCGATGCAGGTTCGATATTGGTGCATCGACCGATGCGGTTGGTGCACATCGATCGACACGGTTAGGGTTTTGGCTCGGTTCAGTGCATGCGTGAGAGCATCGATCGATACAGGATCGATGCACGATCGATGCAGGATCGATGCTAAGAGCATCGACCGATGCGGTTGATGGATCGATCGACACGGTTGGTTCATCGATCGACATGGTTGGTTTAAGGCTCGGTTTAATATTTTGATTAAAATTAAACGTCACGGTTTAATAAACAGATTTAATAATTTTATTAAGTCTGGTTAAACCGGGATAAGAAATCCAAAGTCGAAAAATTGGATTTTGTGCCTAAACCAGGATTTTCTAATTTGATTTGGTTGGACCAAATAAATTGAGAAAATCCGGTTTAGTAAATAACCGGTTGACAATTGTGGTCATCGTAGTAATTAAAATTTGGTTAGACCAATTTTAATGAACCAGACCGGTTATGTCATTTAATTGGACAATTGGGTCATGTCTTGGACATGGACCAATTCTTGGGCCTCGGGCCAAGAAGTTAAAACAATTGGGCCAATTATTTGAGTCTTTCTTCAGATTAATTTAAAATTTATTTTATAAGAATATAAATCGATTTTAAATTAAAGTTTCCGATATTTTGAAATTAGAAAGTTTCTTAATTTATAGAAGTTTCTAGATTTGCATGATTCGGATTTTAAGAAATTTCTAAAGTTAGAAAGTTTCCGTTTTTTAGAAAGTTTCCAATTTTAGAAAGTTTCCAAAAATAGTAGGTTTCCAAAAATGGAAAGTTTCCCGAAATAGTAATCTTCTATTTTGGGAATGAATTTTAAATAAACCTACGAACCTCAAATAATATCAAGCGTTGGATGTCTTGTCCATTCTATATCAGCTGTCGAAGCCCATTCAATTGTATTCATGGCCTTACAGTGTGAGGGTGTCTGCTTTTGCGTGGATAAGACGGTTTGTGATTCATAAATGTCATTGGGAGTCCCAGACATTAATGATTACATGACTGTATAGTCTGGTTTTCTTGACTGGGCCATCGGGAGTCCCGGGCCTTGAGACATCAGAGTGGATTGGGCCTCGGGCCCAGATTCACAACCAAGAGTTATATCACGGATATAATTAGCCGATATAGGGCTTACCGATATAAGCTAAGGTTTAGTGACGGCCAGTGGCCCACTTTAATCTTAGTTATATGTGGATCTTGGAATCATTATATTCTATTGAGGGTAACTTATGTTATTGAATATAATGCGTGATTAATCATATTAAATTTAATACGAGATTAATCATATTGAACATTTTAACTAATAACCTTTTATCTATATATTTCAGCTATGACTACTACAAGCACACAAAACACATTCTCGATCCGGTCTGTTCTCGAAAAGGAGAAGCTGACTGGAACGAACTTCCTGACGTGGTCAAGGAACTTGAGGCTAGTCCTCAAGCAGGAGAAGAAGGATTATGTCCTTCGTGATCCTCTCCCCGAGAGGCCTCCTGCCAATGCCGCCAGGACTCTGCATAATGCTTGGGAAAAGCATTCGTCAGATGAAAATGATGCCTATTGCCTGATGTTGGTGACAATGACTCCTGAGCTGCAAAAACAGTTCGAGAGTGTATTGTCACCCATCGAGATAATGGCAAGCCTGAAATCGCTTTTTCAGGAGCAGGCTAGGACTGAGAGGTTTCAAACAGTTAAGAACCTCTTGGACTGCAAGTTGGCTGCGAATGCGGCAGTGAGTCCTCATGTCTTGAAGATGATGGGTTATCTCGATCATCTTCAGAAACTCGACTGCCCAATCAGCCAGGAACTTGCCTGCGACATCATTCTGCAGTCATTACCTGCAAGCTATGATCAGTTCATTCTGAACTTTAACATGCATGGCTTGAGTAAGACATTGCCTGAGCTTCACGGAATGCTCAAGACTGCGGAGCCCAATTTGAGGAAAACCGCCAAGGACCCCAATGTGCTTATGGTGCAGAAGGGCAAGGGGTTTAAGAAATCCTCTGCTAAGGATAAGGGAAAGGCCAAGGCTGTCCAAGTCGCGGACAAGGACACGCCAAAGCCAAGCCCAAGTCCAAGGCTGGGCCAACTGACATATGCAGGTTCTGTAAAGAACCAGGGCATTGGAGGAGAGAATGTAAGAAATTCCAGGAAGGTCTAAAGGAATTGAAGAAGAAGACTTTTGAGACTTCTTCAACAGGTATTTTTGTTATAGAAGTTAATACAACTACTTCTGATAATACCTCATGGGTTATGGATACTGGTTGTGGGGCTCATATTTGTACTAATATGCAGGCACTCAGCAACAGTAGAAGGCTGAAGCAAGGACAAGTGGAGCTACGAGTTGGGAATGGAGCGAAAGTTCCAGCACTAGCTGTAGGCACTTACTTGTTGTCTTTACCTTCGGGATTGATTTTAGAACTCAATAATTGTTATTTTGTACCTGCTATAAGCAGAAATATTATTTCAATTTCTTTGTTGGATTTGGAAGGTTATGATTTTTCAGTTAAGAATAAATTATGTTCCTTCAATCGCAACAATTTGTTCTATGGTTCTGCCCCTCTAATGAATGGGCTTTACATACTCGATCAATCCGCGCCAATTTATAACATTAATACCAAACGGTTCAAACCTAATGAGGAGAACCGAACGTTTCTATGGCATTGTCGTTTAGGGCACATCAGCGAGAAACGCATCAAGAGGCTCCATTCGAATGGACTTCTTGGCTCATTTGACTTTGAGTCATGTGAGAAATGCGAATCCTGCATGATGGGCAAAATGACACGGGCCCCCTTTAATAAACCTAACGAGAGGGCCAGTGACGTATTGGGCCTGATACACACTGATGTGTGTGGCCCAATGTCCACAAATGCAAGAGGAAACTATCAGTACTTCATTACCTTTACTGATGATTTCAGTAGGTATGGATATGTTTATTTAATGAAACATAAGTCTGAATCTTTTGAGAAGTTCAGAGAATTCCAAAATGAAGTACAGAACCAACTTGGCAAAAGCATTAAGGCTCTTCGGTCCGACCGAGGAGGAGAATACTTAAGCCAAGAATTCAGTGATCATCTAAGAGAGTGTGGGATCGTATCCCAACTCACTCCTCCCGGAACACCTCAATGGAATGGTGTGTCTGAGAGGAGAAATCGGACCTTATTGGATATGGTTCGATCTATGATGAGTCACACAGACCTTCCAATATCCCTTTGGGGATATGCTCTGCTAACAGCAGTGTTCACTCTAAATAGAGCGCCATCGAAAGCAGTAGCAAAGACACCATATGAATTATGGACTGGAGAAGCTCCAGTGCTGTCTTATCTCAGAATTTGGGGTTGTGAAGCCTATGTCAAGAGATTTATCTCAGACAAGCTTACACCAAAATCTGACAAATGCTACTTCATTGGTTATCCACGGGAAACCAAGGCTTATTACTTCTATCTACGTTCCGAGAACAAGATCTTTGTTGCCCGGGATTGTAACTTTCTTGAGAGGGAGTTTCTCTCTAAGAAAGACAGTGGGAGTAAGGTACTGCTTGAAGAAATTCAAGATGAACAGGATACTGCTCAACCTAATGAGGAAGAGCAGCAGGAGGACCTACAAGAAATTGTAGAGCCTGAACCTGTAGTACCTGAAGTTCGAAGATCCGGGAGGATCCGTCACGAACCCGAGAGATATCAAGGATTCCTCGTGACTGACTGTCATGATCTTCTGATCATTGATGGTGATGAACCATCGAACTTCAATCAAGCCATGATGGGCCCAGATTCCTCTAAGTGGCGCAAGGCCACTGATTCCGAAATGGACTCCATGTCGGTCAACCAAGTGTTTTCGTTGGTTGACTTACCCGCTGGTGTAAAAGCCATCGAGTGCAAATTGATCTTCAAGAAGAAGATTGACGTGGATGGAAATGTCCAGATTTATAAAGCCAGGTTGGTGGCAAAAGGTTTCAGACAAGTTCACGGTGTGGATTACGATGAAACCTATTCACTTGTGGCTATGATGAAATCTATTCGGATTCTACTAGCAACTGCAGCTTTTCATGATTATGAAATTTGGCAGATGGATGTGAAAACCGCCTTCCTGAATGGTATTCTGGAAGAGGATGTGTATATGACGCAACCTGACGGTTACATAGATCCAAAGAATGCTGGGAAAGTATGCAAGCTTCATAAATCCATTTATGGATTGAAGCAAGCATCGAGGAGCTGGAATCTTCGTTTTGATGAAGCGATCAAGCAATTTGACTTCATCAGAAACGAAGAAGAACAATGCGTGTATAAGAAATCTAGTGGGAGCAAGATTGTATTTCTTATTCTGTATGTCGATGACATACTGCTTCTCGGAAACGACGTTCCAATGCTGAAGTCCGTAAAGGACTGGCTTGGAAGTTGTTTTTCCATGAAAGACATGGGTGAAGCCGCATACGTTCTTGGAATCAGGATCTACCGGGATAGATCTAGAAGGCTGATAGGCTTGTGTCAAGATTCATACATTGACAAAGTCCTACAAAGATTCAGCATGAAGGATTCCAAGAAGGGCTTCACGCCAATGGTACATGGCACAACGCTAAGCAAGAAGCAGAGCCCTACGACGGCTGCTGAGCTTGAGCGCATGAAGAATATTCCTTATGCATCTGCAATAGGATCTGTCATGTATGCCATGATCTGTACTCGTCCTGATGTTGCTTATGCATTGAGCATGACGAGTAGATACCAGTCAAATCCAGGTGAAAACCATTGGATTGCCGTAAAGAATATCTTGAAGTATCTAAGACATACTAAGGATAAGTTCTTAGTGTACGGTGGAAGTGATGTGCTTAAAGTCAGTGGATTCACGGACGCAAGTTTCCAGACAGACCAAGATGATTTCCGGTCACAGTCCGGTTATATCTTTTGTCTGAATGGCGGTGAAATCAGTTGGAGAAGCTCCAAGCAAGACACCGTTGCAGATTCCACTACAGAAGCTGAATATATCGCCGCCTCAGAAGCTGCGAAGGAAGCTGTTTGGATACGAAAGTTCATTATTGAACTAGGTGTGATACCAGATGCGGCTGAGCCTTTGGCACTGTTTTGTGACAACAATGGTGCTATAGCTCAGGCAAAGGAACCAAGATCACACCAGAAATCCAAGCATGTTCTAAGAAGATTTCACTTGATACGTGACATCATTAATAGAAAGGAAGTCAAGATCAGCCGAGTTCAGACAGATGATAACGTCGCTGATCCGTTGACAAAGCCACTCCCAAGGCCTAAGCTCGAGTTTCTGACTGAAGCTGTAGGCATTAGAGACATAGAAATGTAATCTAAATTTGAGTGGGAGTTTGAGGGCTTTTATTTAGTTATTTGATATGTTCTTGTAAAACATTCTTATGTTTAATGAAATTATTATTTCAAGATTATTTTAACTGTGATGAAATAATCGTTCCAAAGTGATATGAACCATTCTATAGGTCATCGAAGTAAATGACTTGATCTTGAGTCATCGAAGTCATTTAGCTTGATCATGAGACCCTATATTTGATAGATGTTTATATCATCCCGTCCCTAGTCGAAGGTTGTTGAAATTGGAACACCAACAACCGTGTGAGACTGGATTGGTACGTGACTTATGACAAAGTCTCAGTGTGTCATAGATGCGCGGCATCAAAGTCAGTACATAGGTGTATGTTTGGGAACATACGACCGGACAAGACCCGCTTATAAGAACTCTTCAGGATATTTATATCTGTGTCATAAGAGATTCTTACTACGACTATAGAGTATAGTCCTTAGACCTGAGTTCGCATGCATGTGACTGCACATGGACTGATGCTCTTTGATCATTGTCTAACGCTATCGTTCTGCGATAGTTATAAGGACCTTGTTTGGGTACATTATGAAATGAGTAGTTTACAGTGATGGAACAAGACGGAATTTGTCCCTCCAATATAAATGGAGTGAATATCTCTAGGCCAATCGGAGATTTGAATACTGGAAAATGCATGGCCATGCTCAAACGGACTGTCCCGAGTCGTTTGGATTGTCAGTATCGAATCAGAGTCCGATGAACAAGATTAGGCTTTATAAGGATGACACCAATCTTGCCTTATGACTAATCGAGATATTGTGACGAAAGGATTATGAATACAGAGATTCCAGTACAAGTGGGAGATTGTTGGAATTGTGTCCAGTAATCTCGGTACTGTCTCTAGAAAGTAAGAGTATGTCAATGATCAGACATAAGTCATATAATACTGGGGGTCATGATGGCTTGCTAGAGTCCGCTCATGATCTATAAGTCTTGGACTTATTGCCTTTATTATATGATCCCATATGGGTCACACGCCTAAGCTAACAGGAAAATGTGTAGGAACGGTTTAGCAGAAGTACGGTAAAAGTGCTAGGCATTTACTGTACTTAGAGAGAATAAAACGGTTTAGCCACTCTGTGTCGATCGATACACAAGGTGTGTCGGTCGACACAGTGCGCGAATACCGTCGAGTTAATTGGTGTTTGGGCCAAATGGCCCAAACGGAACCGGACAAGTTTTATGAGATAAAACTCGAGTTCAGAACAATTAACCCTAAGCAACACAGCCGAAATCTCTCTCTCTCTCTGCGCCGAGCTCCTTGTGGTCTAGCAGCCGTTTTCTGTGATCGCGTGTGTGAACCTTTGGAGGATTCATCCCTCGGTGTTTCTCTGATCTCAGACATACCATCTCTTTCCGCTGCAAACAGGTATAAGGTGAGATCATCATTTGTTTCTATTCTGAGAAGAACCTAGATCCGCATGTTTAGGTTGATATGAATCTAAGAATTGAATCAGGATCAACTAAACAATCCTTCAAGAAGATCCTCGTAGATCTTCAAAGCTGTCAACCATTTCTTAGCCTTACCCATCAGCTAGATCAAGTGGTTGCAAACAGATAGACTTATCTCAGGAAACCTCTCTCTGATTCTTTTATACAACTCTTTACCAACAACGTAATGTTCTTCACCCGTGCACGCCCATATTAGCCTCTCGTGCTCTTCTCTAATTGGTTTAAGCCCTGCAATATTCATCGCATTCAAAAGCTTCAACACTTTAGTGGTCAAGTTCTCATCTTTCACATGCCACCGCCTCATAACTTGGTAGCATATTCAACAAATGAAGTTTTCATGCTTAGCAAACTCAAATTCCCAATTGTAATCAGTGTCGCTCCCTATCTCCCTCTTTGAGTACTTCTCTCTCGGTCAAAAAAGAACTCGAGAGCTCCCATTCCATATTCCATTCTCCTGTAGACCAACAATGTCGTTGAATATGTTATCGGGGAAGACTCAAAACCTTTTTCCTTGACTAAATCAAGAACCCCAAGGGCCTTATGAAACTATCCTTCGTCCTTGTAAATAACCATCAAAGTATTGTGAGTGACTTTGTTTTGAACAATTCCCTCTTCTTGCATATCACTCAGTATCTTCTTTGTTTCTTTAAACCCACTTGACTCTTTCATCACACCCAAAAGACTATTGTATATGAAAAGGTTTGTACCGATCAAACCGCCTGACTCACTGTTCTTCCTCTTAAGCCAATCTACTACAGCCATATCAGGCTTCAGTATCTTGTCTTTGCCAAAAGCTCTTATCATAGCACAATATACTTGAAGAGGCAATTCCCCATTCTCCTTGAGAACAACATCCACATCATCTGATGTCTTAGCTTCTAGTAAACTATACACCAATTCTCTGACATCAACTCTTGAATTGGTTTTTTCTCCTCTAGTTACAGCATGTGAAAGATGAAATTTATGGAAGAATGAAACAAAAAATGGAAGTTAGTCAAATACCCTGGCGGATTATCTCTTCTGTGAAACTTTTAGCATTTCATTGTCCTAGTTTATTTTAATGATCTATTACGAAAGAGCTTACTTAGAAACCAAAGCGTAAGAGGAGAACATAATGGGTTTACTTAAGTCTTTTGAGATGAGACCATTTGGAAGCTTGGCCTCATGTTAAGACGAGTAGCTAGTTTCTGTCCAAGTGATTTGTCTGCCTGAGACCAGTAAGATATCCAAATGCTGCGGATTACATGCCGCACGAAAGGTTTGGAAAGCGCTTCAACAAAACGCTTCAGCGAACGCTCTTGCCTTTTTATTAGGAAAATAAAAACAACTAGAGGTTATGAATTTTGTGAAGCTTTGTAGCTTCTGCAATGAGGGTTCTGATTTTTTTAGTGTTTTATGTTGAAGACCAAGCGGCCAACAGGTTACAGAGGCAATATATCTTTAGGTCAGATCTTTGTGACATCAAGCGGATCAAAATCGAATTTGTCTTCATGAGCAGGATACATCACTTGAACGAACAAATGCAACTCTAGATAGTTCCCGACAGCGATCGAGTCATAGATATCTTAAGTAGCATGACTGTGATTGGATCCTCCAACTCTGATAGCTTCCTCATCGAGCAGGCATTTAATGTTGATTAGCATGTAATTGTTGACCGCATCGCCTTCCATGTGCATGTAGTCCTCTGGGATACCGAGATCATCAAAGATGAATGAAAACATATGCAGACTCTCTGGGTGGTGTGAGAAGAAGTCCAGTATCCTCCAGTTCTCCTGAATGTGGGATTTGGGATTCGGTTTCAGGGCACGTACCATGTCAGGAAATTTTATTCCATCACTAATGAAGAAGACGAAGCATCATAATATTGGCTACATTTTGATAGTGGGTTTTTGACTTGTTCACATGATTAATTGAAAATAAAATAAAAGTCAATCCACACAAAAAATAGGACACGTGGCGGCCTTAATGGAGAGAAGACTCTCTTGTTATATATAAGATTTTCAAAAATATACATTTATTTAGAAAAATAATTATTGGTTTAGTAGTCATGCAACTCACCAAAATTGTTTTAATAATGATCTCTTCTATATATCCAAAATAACTTTGAAGAAGAGAAAATCCTAGCAGCGTGGTTTCTTTGTTATTCTTTCCATATTCCTCTTCATCAGGAAATTGTTGGAATTGTGTCCAGTAATCTCGGTACTGTCTCTAGAAAGTAAGAGTATGTCAATGATCAGACATAAGTCATATAATTCTGGGGGTCATGATGGCTTGCTAGAGTCCGCTCATGATCTATAAGTCTTGGACTTATTGCCTTTATTATATGATCCCATATGGGTCACACGCCTAAGCCAACAAGAAAAAGGTGTAGGAACGGTGTAGCAGAAGTACGGTAAAAGTGCTAGGCATTTACTGTACTTAGAGAGAATAAAAGGGTTTGGCCACTGTGTGTCGATCGATACACAAGGAGTGTCGATCGACACAGTGCGCGAACGCCTCGGAGTTAATTGGCCTTTGGGCCAAATGGCCCAAAACGAACTGAACGAGTTTTATAAACTTAAGACGAGTTCAGGTCGAAAAAGAAGCCCTAGCCGCGAGCCTCCTCTCTCTCTCTGCGCCGATTTCCTCCTGGTCTAGCAGCCTCTTCCTGCTCGGTGTGCGTGTGTGAACCTCTGGAGGAGTTATCTCTCGGTGGCTCTCTGATCTCTGACATACCATCCCTTTCCGCTGCATAAACAGGTATAAGGTGAGATCAACAATTGTTTCTTTTCAAGAGAACCTAGATCCGCATGTTTAGGATAATCTGAATCAGAGAATTGAATCAGGATTCATCTAAACATTCCTTCAGTGGTATCAGAGCTATTGGTTCTGGTTTTTCTTGTTTAGATTCATGTTTAGGATTGTTTTCTTGTTTAAGAAGTGTTTTGAATCAACTACTGATAAGAGAAATCACTTAAGCAACAAGGAATTGAAACCTAAACACACTTGAAATCGCAAAAACCAAGCTATATTGATTTGGTAGAATGCGATTTTCATAAAGAAGTATCGACCAGGATCGCATGGATCGATCGATACGATCGCATGGATCGGTCGATACAAACGCGAAAGAATCGGCTGTGATCGCATGGATCGATCGATACGATCGCATGGATCGGTCGACACAATCCGAGAATATCTCGGCCAAACCTGATAACCGTCCGTGCATGCGTGAGAGCATCGATCGATACAGGATCGATGCACGATCAATGCAGGATTGATGCTTAGAGCATCGACCGATGCGGTTGATGGATCGATCGATGCGGTTGGTTCATCGACCGATATGGTTGGTTTAAGGCTCGGTTTAATGATTTTATTAAAATTATAAACGTCACGGTTTAATAAACAGATTTAATAATTTTATTAAATCTGGTTAAACCGGGATAAGAAATCCAAAGTCGAAAATTGGATTTTGTGCCTAAACCAGGATTTTCTAATTTGATTTGGTTGGACCAAATAAATTGAGAAAATCCGGTTTAGTAAATAACCGGTTGACAATTGTGGTCATCGTAGTAATTAAAATTTGGTTAGACCAATTTTAATGAACCAGACCGGTTATGTCATTTAATTGGACAATTGGGTCATGTCTTGGACATGGACCAATTCTTGGGCCTCGGGCCAAGAAGTTAAAACAATTGGGCCAATTATTTGAGTCTTTCTTCAGATTAATTTAAAATTTATTTTATAAAATTATAAAGTCAATTTTAAATTAAAGTTTCCGAAATTTCTTAAATTAGAAGTTTCTGGATTTGCGGGTTTTGGATTTTAAAGAAATTTCTAAAGTTAGAAAGTTTCCGTTTTTAGAAAGTTTCCAATTTTAGAAAGTTTCCAAAAATGGAAAGTTTCCCGAAATAGTAATCTTCTATTTTGGGAATGAATTTTTAATAAACCTACGAACCTCAAATAATATCAAGCGTTGGATGTCTTGTCCATTCTATGTCAGCTGTCGAAGCCCATTCAATTGTATTCATGGCCTTACAGTGTGAGGGTGTCTGCTTTTGCGTGGATAAGACGGTTTGTGATTCATAAATGTCATTGGGAGTCCCAGACATTAATGATTACATGACTGTATAGTCTGGTTTTCTTGACTAGGCCATCGGGAGTCCCGGGCCTTGAGACATCAGAGTGGATTGGGCCTCGGGCCCAGATTCACAACCAAGAGTTATATCACGGATATAATTAGCCGACATAGGGCTTACCGATATAAGCTAAGGTTGGGTGACGGCCAGTGGCCCACTTTAATCTTAGTTATATGTGGATCTTGGAATCATTATATTCTATTGAGGGTAACTGATGTTATTGAATATAATGCATGATTAATCATATTAAATTTAATACAAGATTAATCATATTGAACATATTATCTAAAATCCTTTTATCTTAATTTTCAGTTATGACTAGCACAAACAATCAAAACACTTTCTCGATCCGGTCTGTCCTTGAGATGGACAAGCTGAACGGATCAAATTTCTTGACTTGGTCGCGGAACCTGAGGCTAGTCCTCAAACAGGAGAGAAAGGACTATGTCCTTGAGAGAGCTCTCCCCGTGAGGATCGGGTCCAATGCTTCTCATGCAGTATATGATGCTTGGAATAAGCATTATAATGATGCGGTAGATGTGCGTGGTCTGATATTGGCTACCATGGACTCAGACTTGCGGAAGCAATATGAGAACACGGAGTCGCCAATAGAGATGATCAGCAACCTGAAATTGAAATTTCAGGAGCAGATAAGGGTGGAGAGATACCAGTTGGTTAAGTCTCTCACTAGCTGCAAGCTACCAAATGATCATCCAGTGAGTCCTCATGTCAGTAAAATGATGGGTTACATTGATAACCTGAGGAAACTGGATTATCCAGTTAGCCAAGAATTGGCAACTGAGATCATACTACAGTCACTGCCGTCAAGCTATGATAAGTTCAGAAGGAACTATATCAAGAAAGGCTTAACGAAGACGCTGACTGAACTGCATGATATGCTCAAGATAGTTGAGCCAAACGTGAAGAGTACCCTGAATAATCTCATGAATGAGAAGGGTAGGTTTAATAAACCTAATGCTGACAAGGGTGAAGGCAAAGTTGTCCAGATTTTGAATCATGGCAAACGTGTGTCTTCTGAGCCCGAGTCAGATACCTCTTACGTTGGTAAGTGCTGCTACTGTAAGGAGACAGGGCATTGGAAGAGAGATTGCATTAAATTCATGGAAGATGATGAGGAGTTAAAGTCGATGTATGCGACTATTCAGGTATTCATGTTATTACTTCAAGTTCTACCTTAAAGGTATTGGATACTGGTTGTGGCACTGATATTTGTGATAATATGCAGAGCCTAAGCAACAGTAGAACGTTGAAGGAAGGGCAAGTGAAACTACATGTCTGGAAGGAGCTTGGGATGCTGCCTCAGCCGTAGGGTTTTTCACTTATAGATCCCTTTGAGGCTTGGTTTTGTATTAAGTAATTGCTACAATGTACCTGCTTTAAGCAGAGTTGTCTTTCATTTTCTTGTAAGAATTTGAATGTTTTTCATTTTGATAAAAGACAAGTTTTGTTCTTTTGATCTTAATGAAATATTAATTGTAGCACCCTATTCATGGAATGGGTTTTATATCTTAAACCAAAGAGTGCCTAAATGTAACATAAATACCGAATTGGTTTAAATCTGATGAATTAAACCTGATTTTTCTTGGCATAAAGTCTTGGTCACATAGAGTAAGTCGGATTCAGAAATCCCATAGTCATGGACTGTTGGGCTCATTTGATAAAATATCTTATGAGACTTGAATTCTGTTTACTAGACCAAAAGGTAAAGGGCCTATCTTAGCCGAGCTAGAGAAAAGCCTAAAGGCTTATTGGACCTGGAACATACTCATGTATGTGGCCCAATGAGCAGTAATGCCAGAGAAAATCTCCTGTACTTCGTTGTCTCTACTGATTACTTCAGTGAGTGTGACTGTGTTCATTTGATGAGACACAAGTCGGAATTCTTTGACATGGTCGAAAGAGTTCCAGAATGAAGTATAGGATCTGAATGACAAAAGTATTAAGACTCTGGATTAAAATCACGAGTGAGAATACTTAAGTCATTGATTATGTGATCATCTGAATGAGTGTGAAATCGTTTCACAGCTCATTTCTCCTGAAAACCTAAAGGTGTTTCTGTGAGAAAGAATCAGATCTTATTAGAAATGATTAAAGATGAATCACACGAATCTTCCATGATATTTTAAGAATAACGCTCTAGAAATATCTAAGTTTACGCTAAAATAGTTCCACCAATATCAGTTGAAAGACACCACGTAAATGTGGATTGGAATCGATCCAAATTTGTCTTTACTGAGTATTTGTAGTTGTGCTACTTCGCTGGTTGTCCTAGAGAAACTAAGGCTTGTTACTTTTACGTCCAATCTGTTTTCTAAGAAGGGAAGTTATTTTCCAAGAAGAACAGTGGGAGTAAAAGTATAACTCGAAGAAATTCGAGACATACAGGAGGCTGCTCAACCTGTTGAGGGAGAGCAACGGATGGATTTACAGATTTCTGTAAATCCATCCCTGTGGAGCCTGAAGTTCGCAGATATGAATGAATCAGTTACTAATCCGAGAGTGATTTCTTGTCATTAGTTGAACCTGATAATCATTGAAATCTGCACCTGTGGAGCCTGAAGTTCGCAGATATGAATGAATCAGTTACTAATCCGAGAGTGATTTCTCGTCATTAGTTGAACCTGATAATCATTGAAAGTTCGCATGATCTGATGATCATTGAAAGCGACGAATCTGCGAAATTCAAAGAAGCGAAAGTGAGCCCGGACTCCGAAAAATTACATTTTATGTAAGTTAGCTTCATCGATCCATTCATGGATGGAAGCAAACATATCGGAGTTGGAATCTTCGTTCTGTTGAAGTAGTCAAGGTTTTGACTTGAACAGGAACGAAGCGGAACTGTGTGTTTACTAATAGATAAGTGGGAGCGATATTGCATTTCTCATATTGTATGTCGATGACATACTGATTCTCGAAAATGACGTCCCAATGCTGCAGTCAGTAAAGGACTGGCTTGGGAGTTGGTTCTAATGATTGACATGAGTAAAGCCACGTATGTTCTTGGATTTTGGATCTAAAGATAGAGATCCAAAAGAGCTGGTAGGACAAAGTCAAGATTCTTAAATTGACAAAGTCCTGCACCTAATCAGCATTCCAAGAAGGGTTTTATGCCAATGTCACATGGCAATACGTCAAGCAAGAAGCAGTGTCCTACGATAACTGCTGAGCTTGAAAGCATGGATAGGATTCCATATGCGACGGCAATTGGATCTATCATGTATGCCATGACACGTACTTGTTTTGATATTGCTTTAATGTTAAGCAAGACAAGTAAAGACCAGTCAAATCCAGCAAAGAATCACTGGATTGCCGTAAAGAATATCCTAAAGTATTTGAGGAATACTAAGGATAAGTTCTTTAGGTAAAGGAGAAAGTGAAGTGCTACTAGTCGACAGAGTCTGAAAGGCAAGGTTCCAACGGACAAAGATGATTTCCGGTCACAGTCCGGTTATATCTTGTGTCTGTCTGGCGGTGCAAGGCACTGTTGCTGACTCCATGACTTAAGCTGAACATTTCGCAACTTGGGAAGCGGCGAAAGAGGTTGTTTAGAAAGAAGAGTTCGTCACTGAACTTGATGTGATTCCCAGCATAGATGAGACTAGCTGCACATCAGAGGTCTAAACACCTTGTGGATAGGTATAACCTATTCCGTGAGATAAATAACAGAGATGTTAAGTAGATCAGCAAGTTTCATCAAATGAGAACGTTGCTAATCTATTAACGAAGCCACTCCTTAGGCCTAAGCACGAGTCGCGGACTGTTGCTGTAGGATTAGTGAAATTAAGATGTAGTCTTGATTTCAGTGGGAGTTAGTAAAGGGCTTTATTTAGTTATTGATATGTTCTTGTAAAACATTTAAAATGTTTAATGAAATTATGATTTCAAGATTATTTTAACTGTGATGAAATAATCGTTCCAAAGTGATAAAAACCATTTTATAGGTCATCGAAGTAAGTGACTTGATCTTGAGTCATCAAAGTCATTTAGCTTGATCATGAGACCCTATATTTGATAGATGGCTTATATCATCCTGTCCCTAGTCAAAGGTTGTTGAAATTGGAACACCAACAACTGTGTGAGACTGGATTGGTACGTGACTTATGACAAAGTCTCAGTGTGTCATAGATGCTCGGCATCAAAGTCAGTACATAGGTGTATGTTGGGGAACATACGACCGGACAAGACCCGCATATAAGAACTCTTCAGGATATTTATATCTGTGTCATAAGAGATTCTTACTACGACTATAGAGTATAGTCCTTAGACCTGAGTTCGCATGCATGTGACTGCACATGGACTGATGCACTTTGATCATTGTCTAACGCTATCGTTCTGCGATAGTTATAAGGACCTTGTTTGGGTGTATTATGAAATGAGTAGTTTACAGTGATGGAACAAGACGGGATTTGTCCCTCCAATATAAATGGAGTGAATATCTCTAGGCCAATCGGAGATTTGAATACTGGAAAATGCATGGCCATGCTCAAACGGACTGTCCCGAGTCGTTTGGATTGTCAGTATCAAATCAGAGTCCGATGAACAAGATTAGGCTTTATAAGGATGACACTAATCTTGCCTTATGACTAATCGAGATATTGTGACGAAAGGGATTATGAATACAGAGATTCCAGTACAAGTGGGAGATTGTTGGAATTGTGTCCAGTAATCTCGGTACTGTCTCTAGAAAGTAAGAGTATGTCAATGATCAGACATAAGTCATATAATTCTGGGGGTCATGATGGCTTGCTAGAGTCCGCTCATGATCTATAAGTCTTGGACTTATTGCCTTTATTATATGATCCCATATGGGCCACACGCCTAAGCCAACAAGAAAAAGGTGTAGGAACGGTGTAGCAGAAGTACGGTAAAAGTGCTAGGCATTTACTGTACTTAGAGAGAATAAAAGGGTTTGGCCACTGTGTGTCGATCGATACACAAGGAGTGTCGATCGACACAGTGCGCGAACGCCTCGGAGTTAATTGGCCTTTGGGCCAAATGGCCCAAAACGAACTGAACGAGTTTTATAAACTTAAGACGAGTTCAGGTCGAAAAAGAAGCCCTAGCCGCGAGCCTCCTCTCTCTCTCTGCGCCGATTTCCTCCTGGTCTAGCAGCCTCTTCCTGCTCGGTGTGCGTGTGTGAACCTCTGGAGGAGTTATCTCTCGGTGGCTCTCTAATCTCTGACATACCATCCCTTTCCGCTGCATAAACAGGTATAAGGTGAGATCAACAATTGTTTCTTTTCAAGAGAACCTAGATCCGCATGTTTAGGATAATCTGAATCAGAGAATTGAATCAGGATTCATCTAAACATTCCTTCAGAAATTCTTCTGCCGGTGAAATTTGGCATGAAGTCTCTGTTGCTGTCTGCTAACTGATCGGAGAGGGCCTCTCCCTCAACCCTCCTCAATGAACAACGCTCTACCTCTTGTTCTAAATCTCCATGAAAGAAATTGAACTTGTAAGATATTGTCATTGTTACTGCAGAGTCTGTTCCAATATCAATAGTGGATGGTGTAGCACAAGCTACTTTACCAGTAGAAATTATCAATAACTCCAAACCCCTTTGGACAAGCTTCATTGTTGGTCATTTTATTGGGGAAGCGCCTCATAGAGACAAACTGGATGCTACAGTTAATAGGATTTAAAATTTCCTTGACAAATCTCAGAATATTGATGCTCGGTTTCGTGTTGACAATGATCAAGCCAGATCCCGGGTTCTTCGAAGACAACTATGGCACATATCGGACATCCCTTTGGTGGGGTCAATGAATGGAATTCCAAAAATTCGAGTTTGAAACCAAATCTCTCACATATGCTGCTATGGGTTGATTTTAAGAAAGTTTCGGACCACCTTTTCTCCCAAAAGGGGGTTGTGTTCTTGGGTGATATGGTGGGCGAGCTAAAGTACTACATCCAAACACTGAAAGGTGCTTGTGTTAGATGTTGCAGATGTTCTGGTTGTAGTGAATCTGGAGGAGCCTTTCCCTGAGAGTATTAACTTTAAGGGCGATTAATGAGGTCTGTTCCAAGTCAGCTATCAATGGCTTCCGCCAAGATGCTCCACCTTCAAAGTTTGGATTCATTTTGTCAGAGAATGAAATCATATGGGTATGGGGTCGAATGTACATCAGGAGAATATTCATAAAGAGATTTTTGCAGAAATGTATTTGGTGGATCAAGGACCTGCAACGTCTGTGCAGAAGGCTGAAACTATGAATAATGCAAATACATCGACAAGTTTTTTATACTCTAATATGTCCCTCCTTTGGAGATTACAACAGCTACTGAGAAAAATTGGACTAAGGTCTTAAGGGTGAGAAAATCTATCTACATAAATCTGCTCAAACTGCAAAGCATCTGAAACAATGCACTGAAAGTCCATCCCGGTACAATGTTCTGGCTAACATCTCGGAGAAGGAGGACGATAGAGAAGAGGGTAAATTTAATTCTGAAGATAATTAGGAAGAGAAACAGTTGACTGTCTCAGTCACTAAAGGTCTCTGTGAACTCTTCGATTTTTGAAGTTAGCATATGACTCTTTCGGGGGAACTAAAGATTATATGTAACTATATTTTGAACTCAAACACTCCTTGGATTGTTTTGGGTGATTTTAATGTCACTCTGGCTTCAGACGAACACTCCCGAGTTCAAGATTCTTTGGGAGATCAAATGGGTATGCAATAATTCCAAGGTATCGTTTCTGATTGTGAGCTATTCGATCTCGCCTATGTTGGTCCTAAATTTACATGGTGGAATAGTATAGACTTGGATCCTATAGGAAAGAAGCTGGACAGGGCTCTAGTGAATGAGGTTTGGTGCACTACTTTCCCTCACTCATATGCTACATTTGAAGTTAATGGTATTTCAAATCATGCTAGATGTGTTGTCCGGTTGGATAATGAAAGAGTTGAGAAACGTCGTCACTTTTAGTTTTTCAACAATATGACTGAGCTCCCAAGTTTTCTGGATATTGTATCGCAGGTGTGGGAATGGTCTGAACCTCTTTTCCACTCGAGGTCAGCTCTATTTCACTTCCACAAGAAGTTAAACTTTTGAAGCCCTTGCTTAGAAACTTAAATAGAGAGTGATACACATAATCTAGTTTTCTTTACGCCCTCTTCGGATTATGCAGCTGCAGTTTCTGAGGCTTCAAATAAATGGCACCACCTAACGGACATTGAAGAAAGAACTATACACCCAAAATACAAAGGTAAATGGATGTCTTTTGGTGATCAGAATACCCTGTTTTTCCAGCGAACGGTTCAAACGAAAAAGCTAAAAATGCTATCCGTAGACAGATAAATGGTTTGAGGAATGAAAGAACAGATAATGAAGCGATAGAGAAGAAAGCAGTGGATCATTACCGAACATTTGTAAATAGCGGGAATGAGTTTCATTCTGATATCGATCAACGCTTGCTCAAGGATCTGATTTCTTATCGGTGTCCGACGCATCAAGCAGTGGATCATTACCGAACATTTGTAAATAGCGGGAATGAGTTTGTGATATGGATTATCTCTACTATATCTTTCTCGGTTATGATAAATAGGGAATTTAATGGCTTTTTCAAAAGCTCTTGTGGTTTGAGACAAGTCTGCTCCCTGTCGTCTTATATCTTTTTCATTGTGGTCAACGTTTGTCTCTTCTCTTAAATAAAGCAGCTGTTGGGAGTAAGATTGGCTACCACCCTCTGTGTAAGGATGTTTTGCTCACCCACTTGATCTTTGCGGATGATATGTTGGTTTTTATGGATGGTAAAGCAGAGTCTCTAATTGGTACTATGGGCGTGCTTCATCATTGTGCGGCTATCTCAGGTCTATCAATAAACATCTCCAAATCTTCCCTATTTTTGGCGGGAAGAACTCTCCAATATTTGTGTGATACTTCTGTTGTGCTGGGTTTTCCTTTGCATCAGCTCCCATTCTTTATCTTGGACTGTCTCTCACCACAAAGAGCTTGATTCGATTTGAGTATGAGCTGCTCATTGATAAGATTATTTAGAGAATGCTATCGTGGAACAGCAAAGCTCTGACGTTCTCCGACATGCTTCTTCTAATTAAGTCTCTCATATAAAGCATGGCGAACTTCTGGTGCACAGATTTCTGCATGCCTCAACGTTGTTTTGATACGATAGAAAGTTTTTGCTCTGCCTCTCTGTGGTCAGGCTCTCCGCTCATCACAACTAAAGAAAAAAATGTGTGGACTGAAGTATGTAAACCGAAGAGAGAAGGGGGATTTGGAATCAAACGTCTGAAAGATATTTCATGTATGTTTGCTTTGAAGCTCATCTGGAGCATTGTAAGCAATACAGACACTTTATGAGTGCATTGGACGCATCACTATCTTCTGAGATATTCTTCTTTTTGGGACGCAACCGACATGCCATTAAGGACTATATGGTCTTGGACTTGGAAAAAAGCTTATAAAGCTCAGACTTGTTCATCAGCAGTTTGTCCAGCATGTAGTAGGGAATGGGAAAAGTACTTTCTTTTGACTTGATACATGGTTATCAGTAGGCAGGCTCATTGATGTTACAGGAGAAGCTGGTACCTGCAACCTTGGTATTCCTCAATCTGCTAAAGATGCAGAAGCAATTAGGGGAGAACAATGGAACATTCGGTGATGTCGAGCAACTAATCTGCAAAACGTGATTCAGTGTATTCATACTGCACATGTACCCCTGGTGAAGCAGGATAAGATATGATTCTTTGGCATCATGGTACATATATTTTTAAGCCCAATTTCTCTCTACTATATGTACTTGTAATCTGATTAGGGAAATATGTCCAGTGGTCTGGTGGCACAAGCTTGCTTGGTTCAAACAATCGATCCCTCGTCATGCCTTTATTATGTGGCTAGCTATTCAGGACAAACTTGCTACAGGTGACAGAATGTGTTGCTGGAATATGGACCAAGTTTGTCTTCTTTACGGAGAAAGACTTGAAACAAGAGCTCATCTCTTCTTTGCTTGCTCCTTCTCCTTCACCATATGGCACAAGATCAGCTCAGGTATGATCGGCCCCAACCCTAACTAGGAAATCATGCTCAAGTCAGTCTCTTCTACCAAACGTAAGCAACCAGATGCTCTCCTCCTTAAGTTAGCCTTCCAAGCAACAATTTACTATGTTTGGCGAGAGCGTAACAATCGTCGTCATAACAGCTTTTCCTGTACGATTCTGCATATCACACATAGTATTTTTTGCATTGTTGAACTCAGGCTAAGATCCTTGATCAGGTTACTAGCAGAGGAACGAGAAGCTATTCGCCAGAGATGGTTGTCCATAGCAACTCCTCATGCACTCTGGTTTGAGAGGCTATAGTTAGCGACTAATTTCAAAATCCTATACTCTTGGTCGGTGAAGACTATTTCCACAAGTGACAGTTTGAATGGTTGTTTGGTCAGATTTTGTGTTTAATTTTCTTTACTGAAAAGTTCAAACCATGATGTATATCAATTTTTTTTTTGATTAATCAATTTAATATTTTAATAAATTAAAAAATTAAAAATTATCTCTTTTATTAATTAATACATTATAAGTGTGATGATTTTGAGGATGAGTTGCGTTGCTTTTGATGAGATTGAAATGCATATAACAATGTGAAAGTAATACTTTCAAAGTATGACGAACTTAAGAAGAAACGAACTGAGCATAACAATTTAGGCTGATATTGGTATAATATTTTTGACGATACGTCGTACTTTTTTCACATAGTTTCAAGCAGAAGGCTCAGAAGAAATGAAATTACAATCATATCGTCAACTTGTAAACGCATCTTTCGTAAACTAGAAAAGAAAATGTAAAAAAGACAAAAGAAAAAGCATCAAAGATTAGAAATTGTAGGCATCAACACTGAAGCCTCTTTATGTCTCTTTCTCTTTTGACTCACTCAGCATGGTGTTGTGCCTGTACCCCAGACACCAAATTCAAAAATGATTGCGAATATAATAGTGCTTATCTTTATGAGAAAAGTCATAAAATAGCACAAAAAACATACCTTATCATAAATATAGCACCAAAAAAAATAATTCATATTTTAGCATTATTTTAATTACAAAGACTTTTATAATATTATATAATTTAGGGTTTAAAGTTAATTATTTAGGGTTTAGGGTTTATTATTTAGGGTTTAGGGTTTATTATTCAAGGTTAGGGTTTAGTATTTATGGTTTAGGGTTTAGTATTTAAGATTTAGGGTTAGGGCTAATTTAGTGACAAAACATATTTTTGTGCTATTTTTATGATTTTTCTTCCTTGGTACTATATTTTTGACAAGTCATGTTTTTTGTGCTATTAATGCGATTTGCCCTATCTTTATTTCACATTTTATTATTACAACGCTAGACAACCATTTAGTACCTTTGGCCAAAAAAAAGCCTCATGATAAGAAAATTTAATACTAGTTTTTATTGGTATTATTATTACTAGTGATCGGTCTACCCTCGCGCATGCGCGGAGGTTTGTTTACATTTTATTTATATTTTAAAGAGTTTTGAACATTTTATTATGTTTTTGTTAGGATTTTAGTTACTTTAAAAGTATTGGATCATGCTGAGAGAAGAACTTGGAATGAAAAACGCAGGAATAGATAATGACTTCGAGAGCATGGGAGTTTTCCATTTTGAGGGATTCTGACGGACACATTTGAGAGTGACTTCCATTTCCCTCCCACGACTATAAATCAGATTCTCACTTTGTATGTTTCTGATTTAGTTGTACTATGAGATGTACTTAATGATGGTTATGCGGTGGACGTCGAGTTCTTTGTGACCAGACTTAGTTCTTTGTGACCAGACATATATTAACACCTATTTTCGTTGCTAAGGTATGTATTGTTTTCTGGATTATTATTTCTTTTAATAAATGTGATTGTAGTTGTAGGTTTGATTGTCTGCTGTGTATATTTCTGGTGAGTTTACACATGATTGCATTATTTTACTTTCATTTAGCTGTTTTTTTTTGGTATATTTTTCATTATCATTCATTAGTTGATTCATTAATAATATATTTCCTTATGAATTTCTTTTCAGTATCTTTAATCTTTTTGACCATTGTTTGTTCTCTTTATTTTTTTAATTCTATCGTATGAGTATGACCATGAGCGATTTAAACAAAACCAAAAAAAATCTTCTTGGATGGTTTATTCACAGATTGTGGGCCTTTAATTGGGTAAATTTTTTTTTTAAAACTCATATACGTAGGAGAAGTGATTGCCACATATGGGCCATAGAGACAGTTGAAAGCCCTAAGATTGTACCATCGTAGCAGCGTTGGTGATTCCAACTCTTGCTTTCCCGGAATCGAACACAGTGTGGTATGGTTTCATGGAGATATCTCCCAAGATCCTGCGTTTTTGTCTGGTTACAGAGCTTTAGAGTAAAAACATTTGAGTTTTTTTTCCAAAGTAAATTAGATTATGCAAATGAAGATTACCAAAGTGGTCCACGCGGTAGTGGAATATCCATGGCAGTGAAACCACTTGTGAAATGAGCTGGAACTCCATCCCTAATCTTGAATATATACTGATCCATGAAAAAATGGAAAAGACTTCAAATTTAAACATATAAAGGAAGTGGTTGCAAAGAAAAGATTTTTATTTAAACTCATGTGATGATATCGGTGTGCTGAAATCTGAGGAGAAAGTGATGAGAGTATTTACATGTTGATTCAAGATATCAGAAGGTTTCCCACCAATTGTGAATGTGACGACTATAGGCATCGACCAAACCTCTTCACAGTCCACTGCTGATCGTTGGTTCTGGTTTAGTATATGGTCTCAAAGCTAGAAAAGTTCACAGAGATCAGAGGTTCAAACTTGCTTTAGTCCAAAATCAAAGATTTTAAGAATCTCAAAACTCACCTCAGCAGGAAAAGTGAGTATGTGTTTTTGTGTTCGTTTCTTAGTGAACTCGCTCTGCATCCACACAACTGCCATCTCACAGACGCCGGACATTGCTTCGTTTAGAATATCCGCTCTGGCAGAGGACTGATTTAAGATTATGTTGCTTAAAAAATAGGTGAATGTGTTGGTATGAGAAGTAAGTAACTTCAACCTGAGAGAGAAGGAATCCAACATGGTTTTCCCGTATTGACCTATTACGGTTTTGCGCTCTTTGCTTGCGACTCGTACTGCTCCAATGGCATGATTGTTCATTGTGATGACAGTCTAAACATCACAAAAAGCAAATAAAAAATATTCAGCATATTTCATAGCGAGCGATCTGCAAATATCATTCAACAAAATCTCTCTCTTACCAATGGACCGGTGAGCAGAGAAGTTCCAGAATCAGCAATGGCAGAACAACCTTTAGCACAATATCCTGAATGCCACAGATTTTTCAAATTATATCTAAAGACTTGGATCATGTTTCTGAGACTGAAATATTTTCAGAAGCTAACATACCGGTTGGTCTGCCAACAATGTTGAGGTCACCCATGCCGAATAGCCAGTTACCTTTGTGTCAAATGAACACAAGTATCCTCTAATTTGAAATGTACACCTGGTTGGTTCTGGCAACTTTTTGCTTCTCTCTGGCAGGAACAATTTGGCTGGGTTCCTAATGAAAAAAACAATGGAATATTCAAAATTCCTTGGCTTATAATTTTTCTGTAAGGTAAGCACATCCTGCATCAGAACTGTCATGGAGATTAACGCTTGTAACTCAGTTACCCGCAACGCCAGTCCCCACTTGTTTAAGGCCTGCAGGTATTTGATAGTTTAAAATTGAATAAAAAATAGAAGCGACTACAATACAGAAGTAATCAAATAAACCATACACATGCTTTAAAAGGATAGCATATATACGTTTGGGTTTGAACGCACGACTTTGTAATGTTTGTAATTTAGATAAGGGCCGTTACCTGGGAACTGTTCCAGTATGCTGGACAACATTTTCATAGGTTTTGGTCGCCTGTAATATGAATCTCAAATTTAGAATCAGAAGTTGAGATCAAACCACAATAAGTTCAGTTTCCAAAATTAGTCATCTTTATAGTTTCAAGAAAGAACCCGTGATCTCATTAAAATGTTCACCGTAATATTTTGATGTATCGACTACGCAATATAAAATGGCAAAAAAAGGAGATGTTTACTTACCTCAGCGGAAGAATGCAAGTCCAGCACCATCTGCGGCGGTTCTCCATCCACATAAAAGTACCTTGATTCAACCAACCTCCATGATCCGCTCATAATCAAGCTTCAGAGTAAGCGTAGGCCGTCCCGCGTTTCCTCCTCCTCTGCAACACCGTGGAGTTCTGCTCCGACTCATCACCTCCTCCACAACCTCCGAATAACTCACCCACCGCTCCGCCGTGGTCTCCTCCTCTTCGGTCGCTCATTTCCTCATATCCGTCCGTAGAAGTGACGAAGACGACGTTCCGTGGTCCTGAAGGTCGTACAGAGACATAATTCCTCCGTCCTCTGCAATCTACTTCGGCGTCTGAGGAAAGGATTAGATCGTGGATCGAAGAGCAAATATGACCTGCGCCTCCTGCTTTCTTTCTTCGCGATTATAGATCCATGATCTGCATATGAAGAAGCTTAATCGCAAACGCTGGCAAAGTCCGAATACGACATCCAGCCTCTCCCAGTTTCTCTAACCTTAGTTTTAACGATTTCGATATACGACGCTCGAAGCAGCTTCTTCGTATCCTCCGTCGTCAAACTCGGCGTTCTCAGCCTCCGCCTTTACTTCAGGAACCGAAATCGACGGAGCAAGGCCGTCTAATCGTATCTGGTCCTTGCTGCCATCGATTTCACGGGGTCTCTCCATCAGGCTCTCTCCCGCCGGCATCTGCAAAATCTCCGGCCGAATCATAGTGTTATTGTGCAAAAAATCCGCGAATCAATCACTGATTTGGCTATGATGATAACGTTTGAGTTGCTTTGTAACAGATTAATAAGAGTGGTGTCTGTAGAAAGAAGAAGTGCCAGCAAGAGACATGATCATGTTTAGGTCCAGGAACGTGGTCGAAAAATCTGAGCCCACATACGTTGTTGGGCCAATATTTTTTTTAGAGTGACGTGTTGGCCCAATATTTTTTTAAAGTGACGTGACACGTGTCACCCAGATGGAGAATTCAGTTTGCTATTATATATAAGATTTTGTTTTTTTTTTGTTCTTTTCCTAACTTCTGGTGTTTCTTTCTCAGTTTGGGCGATTTTTTCCCTATGTTTGAATAAAGAGAAAATGCATAAAATAGCACAAAAACATATCTTATCATAAATATAGCACCAAGGGAAATAATTCACATTTTTAGCATTATTTTAATTACAAAGACTTTTATAACATTATATAATTTAAGGTTTAGGGTTAATTATTTAGAGTTTAGGGTTTATTATTTAGGGTTTAGTATTTAGGGTTTATTATTTAAAGTTTAGGGTTTAGTATTTAGGGTTTAGGGTTTAGTATTTAAGGTTAAGGATTATGGCTAATTTAGTGACAAAACATGTTTTTGTGCTATTTTTATGATTTTTCTTCCTTGTTACTATATTTGTGACAAGACATGTTTTTTGTGCTATTTTTACGATTTGCCCTTGAATAAAAACCATTTTGAATCTATCGCTTTTTAAATCCAATTCGCATGCACCCTGATTTAAGCATTAAAACCCGTTATGATTTTGTCTCCTTAACTAGATGCCTCATAAACATCAAAACAATACTTTTATTTTTGTGTGAGATGAAGACTCCTTGGACTTTACACAGCACACCCGGTTGGTAAAGAATTTAGGCTAAAAACAAACCGGAAAATGACCAAAAACCTGTTCAGGACAAGGTCAACCGGTATAAAGAGTTTCATCCCACTATAATAATTTCAAATCAAATGAATTTGCGATATGAATGTAAGATATATATTTAGGTTATACTATAGTAAATCATAGGAAGAAGGGAAATTTGTAAAATATTAAATAATTGACCTTAGGTTTGAGGATGCCATACTTCCTAATCTGTTCCCTCACAACTCTTTTGTATATGAAAGCAGCTCCTCTGAATTGCGGCAAAACTAACCATGCCACCAGCACTAGCTTCGTCGTGTACCATATTGGTATCCTGTATACATTTTCACCATTTTCGCTTTTAGTTTTCATTATTGTTTTTTTTTTTTTGAAAAAAGCTTTCACTATGGTGAGAACAATATATTTTTATTCTTTTATATATATAAATATCAAATAAAACATAGATAGTATTATTGTTACCACTCTAGGAGAGATTGAAGGATGAGTTCCGAGAGAGTTAAGAAAGAGTAGATAATCCAATAAGCAAGCCATTGCTCATCGTCCACTTTTGATGGGCTCTCTATTGCTATCACCGACGCATATCTTACCAATATCATAAAAATATAAAACAACCTAAATTTAATTCTTTAAAATAAACCCAAGCATAATGTATAGAAGAAACAAGAGGAAATTACTTACAACGGATAAAGCAGCATCACCACAGGCCTGCGTATGGTCGTAAACAGATAACAAAACATGCAATCACACTGTTAATTAAATAATGAAATGAAAATCCTGGAAAATAGTTGTATTTGAAAAAACAATCCAACCCTATATTGATGGAAAATAAATATTATCTAGAGAAAATTGTATGAAAAATCAGATAAATACCCTGCGATGGAATGAAGAGCAGAGAGGGAAGTCCAAAATTTAGTCATTTTGTGAGGAACACAGGAAACTCAAACCAATCAAAGAAAAACTAAAGAGAAGTTTCGAAGCCCTTTTATTTTCTGAAACAACACGACCAGTAAGAAGTATGGGAGATCAACAAAGATCTTATTTATAATATAACCGTCGTAGACATTAAAACGGTTTAGCACAATTTGGTTCGATCAGTTGTTCAAACCGGGACAGTTGATTTCGCAAATTTTTAATACTAAACCAATGAAATTAATTTCTAAGTACTCGTTTAAGTATGCGTTTGGGACGGTAAGACGGTCGAGTAAACTCGAGTTGGTTAGTCCGGTTAAATAATTCTCGTTTGGTTTGCGTGGGTTTAGTTTAATTGAGTATACCGTACACGTTGGCTGAAAGAGAAAGGGTATCAGATTCTAACTTGAGCGTGTCCGGCATGTCACCGGCCAATAGAGGCCACATGTCGGTGAGATTCTTTATTGTGAATTTCCATGCTTTCGTCCTATTGATATATCATTAATTATTTTATAAAATAATTTTTTTTGTCATCTTTTATAAAATAGTTCTACTTATCCAATGCCCATGTTTTTTTTTTCAGTGTAATGATTTTTCATTTAATAACAAAAGTCGGATACATTGTTCGAATACAAACTTATAAGTGTATAACCGACTATCACAACACATTACTAAAGCGAAAAGTCGTTAGATAAAAATAAATCCCTAGAAACATAATATACACAAGACATCAAACCAAAAACAACAAACAACCTTAAAAACATTAGACATCACTAGCTAACACCAACCAAAAAGCAACAAAAGTCAAATCGAGAGCAAACAAAAATAAAATCAAAAGGGCAGTGAATACCAAATACCGAAAGAAAAAATGAGCGTAACAGCTGAAGCTGGAAATTATTTAGGCTGATCTACCAACTACAGGAATACGGATATTATTAGCATCCGTAAACGCTAGTTAACGATACTATAGCGCTATTAGGCATGATGTATCATCGCCCGCGATAATAGATCAACAACTTTAAATAACGTTTTTGGTTGTGCTATTGTTAATATTTATTAAATAGCATTTTTCTACTGCAATAGTTTTATTTACAGTAGCAATTAATTTATATCATCGTTTTTATTTAATAACATTTTCATATTGTTATTTAAATATTTGATATATCATTTGATTTTAAATTTGATTTTGGTGATCCATTTTACAGATTTGTTTTTTTAATACCTTTTACGAATCCAATTAATGTAAAACGGGCAATTTAATTTATAAAAACTGAAAAATTACATTAAACATTTCACGTTTACTAAAGATAATTCAATAAATACCAATAAGTTAAATTTTTCCATGTTCCAAACACTAAAGTCAAAAAAAACTTCAAACACAAATACGTCAAATAGAGAAACTTAAAATAAAATTTAAGAGCATCATATATGAATTTTATCACCTAATGGGACAAAGTGGGCTTTATCCTCTGGACTTGTAGAAGTAACTCGACCTTCCGTGATGATCTTTCTCGAGTGCCCACAAGACCGAGCTCCAAAAAGGTAATCGTGTTGGTGTTGCAAGTAGAAAAATAGATTCTACTTATCGTAACTGTTATAGGAGAAGTTAAGTTATCTGACTCTGACTACTAGCTTGAAATCATCCCCTAAAGATCTTTTAATATATTTTTGGAAGTTGAATTGGCTCCTTGGAGGTAGATGAACCTGCATAAACGAACATCATAGAGACTCAACACGAACAATACAAATGTACAAATACAAAATCGACAAAAGGATCGTATATTGAAATCTCACAGCAATGAATCCATTTAGCAATGTCAAATAGTATGTTCTCCCAACAGATCTGAAAAACTGTCGAAAAAACATCCCTGAAAATTTTGAATTTAAAAAATGTGAGAACCATATTAAGAACAGTTCCCAACTTGATTTTGGTTCATGTTCCCAACATTATCTAAAGTTGACTAAGAAGAAAGTATATTCAGAGGTTGATAATACTTACTACATAAAAGAAGATGGGAATCCTGGTCAAGAAACTGGTGTGTTCTCTCAGGATAAATGTGTCTTGACTGAGCTTAAATCTGGATGTATCTACAAAAACACGGTTACTACTTACTAATCAGAGCTCAAGACAATAATTCATGTAAATAAGCCTTAAATGAAATGTACCTTTTAAAAACTCGTAACGGTGGGTTGATGTCTCCATGGCATATGTCTTACCAGCCTCTGTTTGCAAGAAAAATTCATACCCCACCGTAACTCCACCGGCGAACAAAGACTTTCACATGACGATAACAGCATAGCTCGAGATTTAACCCCTTCACTCTCAGACAAATTGACAGTCGTCCATACGCTCGTCTTTAAATCTTCCACTCCATAAAAATTAAAAAGAGCAAAGCTAAGTATCTTCTCAAGCCTAAACCCAAAAACACGAAATATTCAAATTAAATCGCGTTATCGAATCGAACCAGTCTACCTATGATTAAAACAATCACCTTGTCTTATACTAACATCATCTTCTCAATAATTTACTCCGCAGGAGGAGTCATCGCAACCGTCATAGCAGATGTTGCAAATCAGGAGAGGGGAGCCAACAAAGGAGGAGAGTCAAGGCGGATCTCCGTGTTCATCGTCCTTGTTACTATTTTTCAGTTTCTCTGGGAAGAAAAGGAGAAAGAGTGAGAATACAACTTGAGATTTGTGAAAAAGCTTGAGAGGGAAACTGAAACGACCGAGAAGAAATGGAATGGGAGAGACAAAGAGGAAATACGAACATATCCATACTAGAAACCCTAGAGTTTCAGAGAGAAGGGGAGAAGATGATATCACAGAGGTGGTTTGGCTAACAACCAAAGGAGGTAAGACAAGATATGGCTAACACCAATATGGTCATCGACCATAAAGATCTTCCTCTGATGGGAAGTGAGCTCCGACTGGACTTCACTGACAAAGGAAAGGACGACATGGGAGCGAGGTCTCGTTTGGATTTTCCAGAAAAAGAAGTGAAAAGAAACTGAAAGCTCTCTCGTTAACTCTCTGAATGAAGAAGATGGAGATGCAAATGTAGGTTGTGAGAATATTTTTTTGAAATTGGAGGATGAGAGGGATACAGAAAGATACAAGTTTTAACATTTTTTTCTATTTTTTAACATATGCAAGAACTAAAATTTTTAGTCCCACTAAACATACTTATAGCAGTTTATTGTGATACTCACAAGCATCAAACATAAAAATGGCTGTGTGAAATTATATTGTCCCGCTTAACGCATTAATAGAGTTTAGTAATAACCAAATGCTATCTTTAAATCACAGTCAAAAATAGCATAAACATAAAAAAACGCTATCTGGTTACGCTATCAATATTCAAATTTCCTGTAGTGACCGATATTCATTATACTGCTCCACCATTAAGAACCACGTACAAGACTTATGTTGACCAAATACTACGAGAAAACAACATTTTTCGACGGCATTTTGCGACTATTTTTGTAGTCACAAAATTTTGCGTCTACTTAGAGACAAGCATGCAATTGTATTGCGACTTCTAATGTATGGTCGTATTTTAGTCACTAATTTACGATCAAAAATGGTAGTAGCCTATTTAGTCGTTAATTTACGACTAATTAACGGTTGTGGTCGAGACCAGAAACATTAGCGACAAATGTGCGACTATTAGGGAGGGTCGTAAAATTCAAAAATTAGTCGCTAGTTGGATGACTAATATACGAATCCCAGATAGGTAGTAAAAACATCGCAAATTTGTCGTTAGTTTTACGACTAATGTGCGACTCGTTAGTCGGGTCGCAAAATAGTCAGGTATGAGTAATATCATATAGTGTATTTTTTATTTACTAATAATAATATAAGATAGTTGGGTTATATTTGCTCATTTTTATTTCTTTTAAATGAGTATCAAAACTAATATTTTCTTAAACTAAATTTAAATTTCCAAAATATTTAATATAATTAAACAGCCTTTTACCAAATTCTTTCTAATTTTTTTTTATATATATGATATGCATTATTAATATATTATAAAAGTTTTTAATTACTTGATCGAATATATAGATAAAAGCTGCACTAACATAGTTTGCATTAAAATCAAAAAACAAACATACATTAGTTGTTTAAAAATCTGAAAGATTAAGTATCAAATAAACGGACCAACGTCTATACATGTTCATATTGAGAATCACTTGGTCCACAATAAACAAAAGATAAAGTCTTCATCAACTAACAACTTGAGATAAACGATTTTGTTAATAGAACCACGACATCAGATTTTCTTCCGGGTCCTTTCTTTGTTACTGGTTTGGAAATTCTAAAAAGAAAGCAAAACAATGTATTATACGCAATATATATATATATATATATATATACATAAACATAATAAATTAATGAAATTATCAAATAATATTAACACAACGAATTCAACCCAGTCAGAAAGATCATACTGGTCATACATGATCGCTGAAAGCCTTTTTGTTTTTTTAGCCAAGTATAGCCTAATATATATAAAAAATTACGAACAAACTTAATTACTACTCAATGCAATCATTCTCATCTATGTATAAAAAGACTTTGTACATCTTACATAACTGTCATTTGACAAAGAAGCATCTGAAAATTATGACGACATGCTTATCTGCATCATACTTTAGGCCAATTATTTACCATTTCTCCCAACTAACACACAATAGATACTCCGGAGCCTATATATGATACAAATTTATTAAAACAATTATCAGATTCTAATAACAAAAGATCTTAAAAATAAAAGACAAAGAATATCTCACCTTGTATCACGAATGGTAACCTTTAACTTAGTGATAACAAGGATTTTGCAATCCTTTGAGGTACCAATTCCTCAAGCTTATCGTGTAGCCTTGAGGTATCGAACCTTTTTGGGATGGACAGGACCAATAAGAATACACCAAACCTCTAGAGTCAAATCACTTAATCAAATTTGGTTCTAACAATCCTAATAAAGACAATTCAAATAGAAGCAAATAAAAAGCAAGTAACAAAGTGAATTCTTAACAATCAATGATAAAAGTATGGCCAATGGGTTTAGGTCAATGAGTAGAGCAATCTAGAGCTATCAAGGATGCTTAAACAATCATCATAGATGCTAATCCTAAGCAAAAACAGTAATCAATCAATTAATCCAATCTCTTGGTACTAATTACTTTGCCTAATCCTTAGTCAAGATCAAATTCTCATTTGTGAATAAAAACAAGGCAAGCATTAATCTCAAGTTCTCTTAAGCTAATAAACACTTTAGACATTCACTTTCATGAGCTAAAATATGTAAATTCCCATCAAAATTCAATCTAGCATTTCATCGAACGCATGGTGTGCAATAAAACCCAATACATCTAAATCAACTTGATCAATGTCAATCTAGCAATAAACACATTTAGATAGGAAGGATCAATCATAATAAAGCCCTAAGCATCCATGAATCACTCTAAATCATCCTAATCTACCTAACCCATAAGCCTCAAATGAAACTACTCACTAATCATACTTAGTCTAACAAAATCCATGAGAATGATGTTAAACATGATGATTAGTGAAAGATTAAAGAAAGGAGAGAAGAATTAAACACAAATCACTCTTATATTAAGAAAAGATTCAAACTTGTCTTCCAAAGTGTTTAGAACAAAAAAATAAAGCTTAAGAGACAATAAAAATTAGGTTTTGGACTTTAAATAGTAAAGGGGAACGAACCGGGTCAACCCGGAACAAACCGGGTATTGACCCAGATCCATGATGAAAATCTGGGATCTGTATTGGCCAGGCTGGCTGATATGGTGGCCGATATGACTTCATGCTGGGTCGTATTGGCCAGGCTGGCCGAATGATGGCCGATATGACTTCCTGCTGGGTCGTATTGGCCAGGCTGGTCGATATGGTGGCCGATATGACTTCCTGCTGGGTCGTATTGGCCAGGCTGGTCGATATGGTGGCCGATATGACTTCCTGCTGGGTCGTATTGGCCAGGCTGGCCGATATGGTGGCTGATATTACTTCCTGTTGGGTCGTATTTAGTCCATTGAGCTCTAGACTCCACTTCCAAGCTCACTAATACTCCTTGCACCTGCAACACACCAAAAACACTCCAAATGCAAGCCTAGAATGCCTAAACCTAGCTCTAGATGATCCTATACTCTAAACACACCAATGAGTAAAGAAATGAAGCTAAAGGAAGCTAAAAAGAAGTAAAACATGATCCTAACAATAGCCTAAATGCATGAAAATACAAGTATATCAATTCCCCCAAACTTAAACCTTGCTTGTCCACAAGCAAGCATAAGACTATCAAAGCAAGTTGGGAGAAAGGTTTGAAGGCGGGGACTCAAAACCACAAAACTCACAACAAGATACAAGACCTTTCAAAGAAGTTACAAGTTGCTCAAATCATATTGTCTATTCATGTACTTCCACATTACCATTCCCTCAATCCCTACTCTAACTCCCGAGATTCTATAGAACACAAGCAATCATCAACTCAATTCCTTACATTCATTAAAAGTTAAGTGCGATCTCACAAAGGGGGCAATCAATCAATCCCAATTGGCAAGGTTCAAGAGAGGCTATTTGAGGTGGCTTAATAGTGTCTTTGGAGGTGGTTAACTGTCAAGAATAGGAGCAATTGGCATTACACAAAATCTATCTAAGAAAGGGAACAATTCATGCATACAACGTTCTTTTCTCATTGTTCTACCCAATCCCTAGAAGATTTCTCTATACAATCCCATTTTCGAAAGGAAACACTCACCCCATTAGCTCTTTTTCTCTCTTTTCTTTGTCAACTAGGAAACACTTAACTGATTTTTCTTTTTCAAACTTGAGCAAACCTTTTCAAAACTTATCCCCCTAATCACTCGATTTTTCTTTTCTTTTCCTTTGATTCATTCCTAAGGGACTTGCTTGATTCTCTTTTCTTTTTGCACATAGCTCTTTTCTTACAAGATTTCCTAGTGACTTTCTTTCTCTTTTTGAAACCTTTTTCAACTCTTTTCATTGATCCTTCTATTCCCAATCCAACTCTCATCTCTCCCAAACTTATTTCCCATCCTAATGCTAGATTCTAATGGCAAATAGAGCTAGCTAAAATGAGATAAGACCATTGCCGTTCCCGATACTCTCAAGTTTTTGCACATGCCAAAAGCTATCAAGAACAGGCCTCACTCACAAATAAATTTAGGCTTCAAGGAAAGGTTTAGGGTCTTTGAGTAAGGGAATCCATGATCATGAGATCAATGATTGCCCGAGTTAATCAAGAGAGTGGTAAAAGGGAAAGCATAACTCGGGCAAGGACCATGGGATTGCATTTCAAGCCCCTAAGCAAGATATTTCAAAGTCAAATTAAGTCCAATATCACGGAATCGAGTTAAACTCATGCAAGCTTCACAAAGATAGGGAATTTCGGAATCTCAAAGTCAAGTAATGGGTTTTCCTTTGTTTTGAAAATCGATGAAAGCAACGAGCAACTTAATTGGTGAGCCTCTACAAGGACAAATCATCATCGTCCCCAATGCATGCATCCTACAATGTGAACTAGACTCGATCCTACAATGCTTTCTTTTTGTGAAATGTTTTGAAATTTTTCGATTTTTTTGGATTTTCTATGCCTTAAGTGAAATGCATGAGACTCAAAGTGCAAAAGAGAAAAATAAGATCAAAAGAAACAAGATTAGATCCTAGCCTCTCCCCCAAACTTACTTCACACCGTCTCGGTGGGAAAGCAAGCTCGAGAGAGAGACTCAACAAAAGGAGAAAAAGAAAGAAAAGAAACTAAAATGCAATTATGTACAAGTTGGAGTGTTTCCTGTTCTAGTTGTGGTGAGAAAACTTACCTGGGCGAAGAGGGCGTATCGGCCTGGCCAGCCGATACGGACACTGATACTGACCCCTGTTTCTTTTTCCTTCATTCCCATGGCTTTTACTTAACACCAATGAGTCCACAACCTCACCTAATGACCAAAACCTGATAAAACTCAAAGTAAAACATCAAAAACAACAAGCAAAAGATCAAAATTAAAAAGGATAAACATGGGAATGTCTCCCAAGTACGCTTTTGTTTAAAGTCGTTAAGCTCGACTTTCGAAAACCAAGATTTAGGCGGTTGAAGAGCGTGGCCTGCCCTCGAGAGTGATGGCTTGGACCTGAGAAGTCAGCTCACTGAGATTGACTGAATCGCCTTGGAACCTTGGACTGATCGAAGCCTTTACAACCTTGGGAGACATCTTTGTCACCATATCCACAACTTTCTCTTTGGGAGCTTTTTCCTCATCGATGCTCATCTTCTTCAAAGAGATGGATCCAACAAACTCAGTCTATATGGTCATGAGAGGAGTTCCAATAGCTCTATCCACCCCCTTCTTTTGAGCACGTTCCATGTGCTCAATCAATGATCCATAAGTAGTGGGTTTAGGCCAAACTTCCTTGCCGACATTCTCAAATAGCCTTGCTTCCTCTAACACATCATCTTCATTGGGAGAGAGGATGACACCGCAAGTGTGAAGAGATGTGCTCCTTAGAGGATAGTAAGCTTTGTTATCAACATTATTCAGCACATCACATTTCTTTTTTGAAGTCCAGACAAGCTCCAGTGGTGTTAAGGAAAGATGTACCAAGTAAGAGAGGTAGTTGGGTACTCTTCTTCATCTTCATGACAATAAAGTCAGTTGGGATAGTGCACTCCCCAATCTTCAGTGGATAGTCCTTGATCATTCCCATTGGAGTTTTTGAGTAAGAGTCTCTAAATGTAATAGAAGATGGGTATCTTTCCATGCTCTTAATCCCAAGAGATTCCACCATGTCAAGAGAAATCACACTCACAGTAGAGCCGGAGTCACACAATGCATCGTTAATCTTCAAGTCTCCCAAAGTACAACTGATGGTAAATTTACCCGGATTACCAAGCTTGGGAAGTACCCTTGGTGTTGTTCGGACAGTAGGCACAATATATTCAGCAAAAATATCAGTAGCACTCATCACTTTAGCTAGTGCAACATAGGAAGGCTTAACTACAGTGGCCTTCATATCCTTGTGAGGAACAAGTGCAGCAGGAGGGAGTTCATAACCATAGAGAAGTGCTTCAATTTCATCAACCTCTCTTTCATGGTCTGGTTTCTCGTGATCAACAGTAGAGAAGATTGCATTGCAGAAGTCTTTCGGGTTCTTCTCCGGGTATCCGGGCAAAGTACCGGTAGGTCTAGAAGTGGAAGCGTGCGTGTTCTCAACATTGATCAAGAGAGAAGTCAAATGTTGCAGCTCATTCTTTAGGTTCTTCACTTCCAATGCCGAACTTGCTTGTCCTTGGATGAGTTGTTGCATCATGCTCTTTAACTCATTATCCAAACCCGAAGAGGAAGAAGCTTGTGGTTGTTGTTGTCCAAAACCGGGTGGAGGGTATTGTTGCTTGGGGACATAGCATTGTTATCCTTGAGGTTGAGGCTGAGAGACAAACCCTTGTTGGTTGGTGTAAGAGACAAAAGGCTTTTTTTGTTGAGCTTGTCCTTGAAATGGAGCTTGAGGATTACTTGGTCTTGAGGATTGGCTACATTGGGGTTGCGGTATGAAAAGTTTGGGTGGTTTCTATAGTTTTGGTTGAAGCCCTTGTTGAAACCACCTTGCCCCGCAATGAAGTTAATTTCCTCTTGTGTCATATCATCATCCACACTATAGAGGAGTGGCTGAGAATCCTCATAGTTTCCCACAAAGCTGATGTGCTTTTGGCTTGAAGAGATCATCTTGTCCATCTTCTCATTCAAAGCTTTGATTTCTTTCTCATACTTCTCATCCGTAGAAGATGATCCTCTATTGGTGCGCTCATAATCCTCATTGTAGTTCCCATCGCTTGTAGCAAGATTTTCAATTAGCTCCATAGCTTCATCAACTCCCTTGCCTAGGACGTGTCCATTGCTAGAAGAGTCTAGCATCGCCCTCATTCTAGGAAGCACTCTGCGATAGAGGTTACTGAGTAGTGTCTCCTTAGTGAAACCGTGGTGGGGGCACTGAGTAGTTAGCTTATTGAACCTTTCCCAAGCTTCAGCAAAGCTCTCATTGTTGTGTTGCACAAACCCGAATAGCTCATTGCGAAAACGGGCAATCCTAGTAGCTGAGAAGAACTTCTTCAAGAAAGCCTTCTTAAGGTCACCCCAAGTAGTAATGGATCCCAGAGGGATCGTGCTTTCCCAATCCTTAGCTCTATCCGCCAAAGAGAAGAAGAAAAGACGCATCTTCAAACCATCATCAGTCACACCATTGAGCCTTGTAGTAACACAAATCTTGTCAAATGTGTCCAAGTGCTTCAATGGATCCTCAGATGCAAGCCCATGAAACTAGTTGTTTTGTACCATGTTCATCACCATAGCCCGGATCTCGAAGTTGTTGTTGGGTACCGGTGGTGGAATGATCCCTTGCCGGTTTGCATTTGTATCCGGTGCATCTCCATCACCAATGGCCCTAGCTGGCCTTTGTTGCTCTTGCTGCTGTTGTTGATCCTGATTATTATCCATAACCGGCTGCTAAACACCCACAAAGTCTAGTAGAACTTCAACAGTTGGTTCCAACCCAAGTCTCTCCAAGTGAGCAACTCTCTCTTGTGCGCGTCGTTCCTTTGATAATCTCCTCTCGTGTGCTTTGATGTCCTAAACTCTTGAAACTAAGTTTGTTGTCCCTCGGCTGCGCAAGTTCATACACCTAACATCAAAAAGAGAGAAAGTAGCAAAGACTTGAACTAAAAAGGAATAGAAATCGAATTGATATATCCAGAATCCCAAAATGGCAACGACGCCAAATTGATAACAAGGATTTTGCAATCCTTTGAGGTACCAATTCCTCAAGCTTATCGTGTAGCCTTGAGGTATCGAACCTTTTTGGGATGGATAGGACCAATAAGAATACACCAAACCTCTAGAGTCAAATCACTTAATCAAATTTGGTTCTAACAATCCTAATGAAGACAATTCAAATAGAAGCAAATAAAAAGCAAGTAACAAAGTGAATTCTTAACAATCAATGATAAAAGTAAGGCCAATGGGTTTAGGTCAATGAGTAGAGCAATCTAGAGCTATCAAGGATGCTTAAACAATCATCATAGATGCTAATCCTAAGCAAGAACAGTAATCAATCAATTAATCCAATCTCTTGGTACTAATTACTTTGCCTAATCCTTAGTCAAGATCAAATTCTCATTTGTGAATAAAAATAAGACAAGCATTAATCTCAAGTTCTCTTAAGCTAATAAACACTTTAGACATTCACTTTCATGAGCTAAAATATGTAAATTCCCATCAAAATTCAATCTAGCATTTCATCGAACACATGGTGTGCAATAAAACCCAATACATCTAAATCAACTTGATCAATGTCAATCTAGCAATAAACACATTTAAATAGGAAGGATCAATCATAATAAAGCCCTAAGCATCCATGAATCACTCTAAATCATCCTAATCTACCTAACCCATAAGCCTCAAATGAAACTACTCACTAATCATACTTATTCTCACAAAATCCATGAGAATGATGTTAAACATGATGATTAGTGAAAGATTAAAGAATGGAGAGAAGAAATCAAACACAAATCACTCTTAGATTAAGAAAAGATTCAAACTTGTCTTCCAAAGTGTTTAGAACAAAAAAATAAAGCTTAAGAGACAATAAAAATTAGGTTTTGGACTTTAAATAGTAAAGGGGAACGAACCTGGTCAACCCGGAACAAACCGGGTATTGACCCGGATCCATGATGAAAATCTGGGATCTGTATTGGCCAGGCTGGCCGATATGGTGGCCGATATGACTTCCTGCTGGGTCGTATTGGCCAGGCTGGCCGAATGATGGCCGATATGACTTCCTGCTGGGTCGTATTGGCCAGGCTGGTCGATATGGTGGCCGATATGACTTCCTGCTGGGTCGTATTGGCCAGGATGGTCGATATGGTGGCCGATATGACTTCCTATTGGGTCGTATTGGCCAGACTGGCCGATATGGTGGCCGATATGACTTCATGCTGGGTCGTATTTAGTCCTTTGAGCTCTAGACTCCACTTCCAAGCTCACCAATACTCCTTGCACCTGCAACACACCAAAAACACTCCAAATGGAAGCCTAGAATGCCTAAACCTAGCTCTAGATGATCCTATACTCTAAACACACCAATGAGTAAAGAAATGAAGCTAAAGGAAGCTAAAAAGAAGTAAAACATGATCCTAACAATAGCCTAAATGCATGAAAATACAAGTATATCACTTAGGTCCTGCCCAATAATACTCGAGCTTTCCAACATGTGTTACAACACCAAGGACATGTTATATATGATACAAATTTATTAAAACAATTATCAGATTCTAATAACAAAAGATCTTCAAAATAAAAGACAAAGAATATCTCACCTTGTATCACGAATGGTAAACTTTAACTTAGGTCTTGCCCAATAATACTCAAGCTTTCCAACATGTGTTACAACACCAAGGACATGTTATAAAGGAAATATATCATTTAGTGTACAATTGATCAAAATAACATGCATATCGTTATAATCATAAGCCCCAATAAAATATTTAGTGAAAAATACGTCTAGGATAAAGATCATAAACCAACCCATCCAATATATATGGAATTGATGGAAAAACCATGAACTGACCTTGCGACAGATTAACATAAGTAAGATAGAACGATGTCTTTGATTTGAATATGAGCTTAAATTTGTGAAGAGTCAAATAAATAAAAACCGGTGTAACTACCACTTGAGCATCTTTAAGTCGAAACCAACGACTCTCGAGAAAAAGTGAATACCATAATAGTTCGAAATCAAGAGCGTGCACGGTTGCCTCGGTCCGGATACCCTAAATCGAAATAGTTGTTCTCCTAGTTAAAAACATGTGGCAATCAAAAACGAAAACGGTATAAAATTCTAGAAGAGGAAACCTGATTACCTCTTCATCGCACAAGATCATGGAGATATTCAGATTGTCATTTGAAGAAGCATACATCCACACACGAAAGAGCAACGCCCTAAAATCTTAAAGAGACAGAAGACAATCGTTTATCTGAGATACTCACCTAAATATCTGCACATCCATGGTGGTTTGAGAGAATCGAACTTTCTTGGTCGGAAATATAGAGAAGAAAAAGCTTTATTATATTCGCTAAGACCTAATAGAGAAAACAAACCGTTTAGGGAAGGATACTAAAAGTCGCAACCTAATAAAAAATTCTATAATATTTTATTTTTATTTTTGATTTAAAATAATTATGTTTGGGAAATAATAAATATGGTTATGTCATCATACATGCATACTCTATTAAGTGGTCTCGAGTGCCCCATTAAAACAGAGAGAAAGACAAGCTGGTACATGCCACATGTCTTTGTAATATAAATTGAGTCTAATAGTATACCAACTGCTGGCACTTAAGAAGTGTTTCTCTTCGAGACCCTCATCAAATCTAGACTAATCATGGTCAAGTATTATGAAAATGAAGGGTTATAATGCTGGGTTAACTTAATTTGTTTTTTCATTAAAGGTTGCTATAATTTCTCGACATAACCTTTTCTTCTCTCACTCATTTAGAAATCTTTTAAGTTTGGGAGAATAATTGAGAACAAGAACTTGAGTTCAATGCCACCATCGATATTTCATCTGATTCTCTCAACAGTCACTTCTAACAGCATCCATGATCATTGTGCTGCAAGAGTAGAATTTTGTGGGTTCAACTACATTGGGAGAGAGGATCAATTCTACCAATCTGCTAATTTGATCTTCCACAATTGATCGTTTTTTTGGGGCCAACGTTATGCGAATATTCAACTTAAGGTGTTACGAAATAGGAAATCGTAAGGGGATTTACTTGAGAGGTATGTATGAGTTCTTCATCTTCCATTTACCTGAAGAAGGGAGGGCCAAAATTCACGATGCTGGTGAGAGATGATGTGACATAGTGAAATTCATTGATAATATGTTGAACATGTTGTTTTGTCTGTTGATGAGAGGGGCCGAGTTCACCACTATCCAACACTAACTCATGAGTATGTTGATCGCATGTTTAACATGTTGACTACATACCAACTCCTTGGGAATTGGGGCTACGAAAACCGCCGGGTTTTCTGGAACTGTTGGAACATATCGATGTCTCTAGTTAATTGTTTTGCCAATGCAATAAAAGAGACGATTTTGGAGCACCACTACAACTGTTTTGCGATTCGTGTTATTGGTAATTCAAAGCGTGAAAATTTGTCGATTACGTTTATTTGACTGTGCTTGATTGACCGATTTGATGAGATTAATAATCCCACAGTCTCTAAGTACTTTAGTGTGTTATTTTTTTTTTGGTATTTGAGATTTATCTATGTTGTTAATGGCTTAAACTATACAATTTTCCTTGATCAAAATTAGTATCTTAACTTAAATCAATAATTGATAGAGTCAAATCTATTTTTAGATTTGTAAATATAACTAATTTCATTAAATACTTGAAAACGATAATGTATACAATACTTGAAAACGAAAATGAACCATAATCTACTACATATAACAAACCACATATCAATTAAGGATCTTCATGAAGATAATCGGGCCAAATTCTGAAATTATCTCTCATGATTGTGAAGTAGAATAGTGACTCGATGGTCCAAAAACATCTATCTCATATGTTTGTACCTTTGAAACCAAAGTCCTACCAAGCCATCCAAGTTTTTATCGGAGCACACATACATCTATAAAAACTGTTGATATCTACACTTGCTCGCTTCTCAAAGAACAGAATACACGATATGTCTAGCCATACACACATATCTTTCCTATTTATCTTAACACGTATTTGAGTGGAAAATTTGCGCTCGATGAAATACCCACGGTTCAAAACATCCCCATCTCCAAAAAAAACCGCAAGAACATGGAGTACTAGTATATCCCCGTCTCCCATCGATTATCTGCCGATCTCTTGATTATACCCTATCCTTTAACCATTCGTCCCGTGTAGGACCATCTACCCCAACAGTCGCAATATACAAAAAGATACATACCTCGGAGGTGAAGAGCATAAGGGTTTCCATATTCCAGACATTTGTTGACATAATTTTGTATAAACGGATGTAGGCACCATATAGTTAAGTTAATGTTTCTGAAGTAGAGATAAATCAACTTATAGAAATCTGAGCTTTCGCCGACGTCTCGGAACGCCATGAATGTTGCCTTCGCCTGAACAAATAGCGTAAACCTTGATCATCGTCAAGGACAGTATATCCGGCAAGTAGTAGTAATTTTTTTACCATAGTCATATCCGGATGTTCCTTTTAGTCACTGTATCATCAATAATTTAGTGAGCAAACAGTCGCCAAATTGTCACCATATATTACGACTAAGTTGTGACTATATAAGACATTCACATAATAGACGCCAACTAGTGGCCAAATCATTTCCATAATAATATAAGGATGTTCCAACTAGTCACTGTATTGTCGTTAAAAAAGTCATTGCCCAGTCCCAATATAATCGCCATGTTTTACGACTACGTTGTGGCTAAATTATACAGTCCCATATTAGTCGGCCATTAGTATTCCATTTCTCCGATTGCATATGGATTGTGTCTTTAGTCGCAAAATTGTCGCCAAAATAGTAATAACTTAGTCTCTATATATTGCAACAATGCTACGTCTATCTTACGGTTACGTCTGTTAGTCGTAAAAATAGTCGTAAACCGGCGACTATTTTACGATTATGCAATTTAGCGTCTAAGGATTTATAACCACCAAATTTAGTCGTTACTTAGTCGTACAACTTTGTTTAACGACTATTTTGCGACCAAAAGTGTAGTCACAAAAGCTATTTTCTTGTAGTGAAACCAAGGAGGGTGAATGATCAAACTGCTTACCATTCGCCAACCACCGACAAGATGCAAATGGAGCCAAAGCTCCAATTTGTTAAGGTTAGACCAGAGAACCCTTGCCAGAGGTAGAAGAACAAAGGCATAAGATAAGAAGGAGAACCGCATCAACTTTACTGATGCATTGACCAGTTAGCCTTAGTTGAGAACTCCGCAGGAACTATACCGATCCATTTTCTATATAAGTAGTTATTATTAAGTTGACAAAAAGTATATATCATTTATGCGATATATAAATTTTAAATTCATATATTTAAATATGTGATAATTTATATCTACGATATGTAAATATTTCTCTGAGTTTTTTTCTTCTATAAAACACTTACCGTATAAGATAGTTAAACATTAAAAATATCGATCTTATATATATATATATATATATATATATAATATAAAGAGTCTAAATAAGAAGATTTTTAAAAAAATATATGTTAAAAAGTTATGTACAAATGACATATTGTATGTAGAAATGTTTTACTTTATTATGAAAGATAAGGTGTTTTAAAAATTAAAATCTTTGAGATTTTATCATAATTGAAGGAAAATAAAAGAAAATCAATATTTCCAAAATTAGTTATTTCTTATTTTTGGTATTCATTTATACTATTCAAAACAAAAACTCTATTTTACCATTAATTTTTCAAACAAATCACATTTCGTTTTCTCTCTTTTTTAAACATTGTCGACGAAAAAGAAGAAAGAATGAGAAGAAAAACAATAACAATGAACGATGGTGAAAGCTATTAGTAAATAGTGATAAACTGTGTTGGAGAAGACGAACAGTCTACAACAACCCAATTATTACTTATGTATCATAACATATAACGAAGTTAGTTTATATGCTATTTATATAAATTTGTGTAATATTTTACGATTACAAAGTTAATCACGCAATAACACAGATTTTCAGATATATAATAAATTGGGTAAACAAAGGAGATTGATGAAGGTGTTTAGTGAATAGTTTTTTGAGGTGAACAATATTTTCCAGTTATCAGTGTTCATGGTGAACAATGTTCGAGAAAAAGAAGAACGTTATGCACTAACCTAATTATTTTCAAGTATCATAACATATAATAAAGTTAGTTTAAAAATTATCAGTGTAACTTTGTGTAATTTGTTACAATAACAAAGTTAATCACGCAACAACACACTTTTTTAGGATATGATAAACTGAGTTAACATAACAATTTGTATGTATTTATATTTTATCTCTTATATGGTATTAGGAGAGAATCCGCACAAATGCGCGGATATTACTTAAATTTGTAGATATTTAATATATTTATTTTGAGTATTAATATTTTATATGTTTTAGTTTACAAATTTGCATTTTCTTCTTTCATTTTTATGAGAATAGTGATTTTTAGGAAAGAATATGCGCTAACATACAATTATTTATTTAATTTGTTTTATAAGTAAATGTTTTTAATTATCAATTTGTAAATACATTTTTTATAAACTTTTATTATCTCCAACCTTTTTATCATCCTTTTATTTTTATAAACTATTTAAAAATATATATACCTGTTATTTATACATTTTTCTTTCATCAAACTCTTAAATGTTTAGTTTTCATTCATAATATTTTAATAGTTTTAGTTATCATTTTAAAATTTATTATTTTATATATATTTCATTGACTTTGTTTTAGTTTCTATGTTATTAAATATTTTATATAATTTATTTTTTATTATCATTTTATCTAATTTTGTAACATTTTCTATCTATTGTTAATTATTATTATTTCTATATTTTAATATCTTTTAGTTGTCATTTTAGATTTCTTTAATTTTTATATATTTATTATTTATTTTATTTTATTTCTTATGTTCTCATTTTTTATTGTCATTGTATCTCATTTTTATAATATTTTTTTCTAGTCTTAATAATTATTATTTATATTATTTGTTCTATGGTTCTTTGCTTTTAAATTTCAATTATTGTAAAATTTTTAATAATATTATCATTGATTTTATTTTATTTCTTATGTTCTTATATTTTTTATATATCTTTGTTATTGTCATTATATCTCATTTCATAATATTTTCTTTCTAGTCTTAATAGTTATTATTTATATTATTTTGTTCTATAGTTTTTTCTTCTAAATTTCAATTATTATAACTTTTTAATAATGTTATCTTTACTTTTAGTCTTATAATATGATATTTCACTTATATTAAGATTTATTTATTTTTGTTTATTTATTGCATAAAAATTTAGAAGTTGTATTTAAAATTTATAATATTTATATGTTTATGAGACTCGAAATTAAGTTTAAATTTAGATTTATGTTTTAATTTTAACTAATTATATTTAAATTAAATGATTTTACATTAAATAGTATATCTATTTTTAGTTTAGTTGATGATATTGAAACTTTTAATTTAAATTGACCAATCTAGGGGTGGCTGATGTGTCAGCTTGAGAGAGCCCTTCTCTTATATATAGGATAACACACAAGTGTACATGATAATTTTTTTTATATATCATAAACCGTTATATCAATTTTGATATGATAAATAGATAAACATGATATTTTATATATTTATAATTTATAACTAGTTTAACATGTTGTTTTATATGATACACTAATTTAGTTAACATAATAATATTGTTAGGATGGTAACATTCAATATAATATGTTAATATAATTTTTATCATATTAATTTTCTAATAAAATTCACGGCCAGTTCGAATTTTCATATTTTATATAACATGATAACTGAGCTAATACAGTAAATGTACAATTATTGTGTTACCATATGAGGTAGTGTTAGTTAACAAGATAAATGAAAAATTATTGTGTTATTAGCTAGGGTGTTAATCAACTAATTATCTTGTAATATCCCATCTTTGAAAAAATAAAATATTATTTTTAAAAAGGAAAAGAAGAATTTTTTTTTATTTTGGAATAATAATAATTCAAGAGTTTTTTTTTTGGGAAATTACAAATTTCGTTTTTTCCCTAAAACTTAACTCCCTAAAACCGAAAATACGAAGCTAATCGGGAGTCGAAATGTCATCAATCATGAACGGATTTCGACGAACTTTTAACAGAAGCTTAATGACGTGACGGAGAAGCATTGGTTAAAATAAAATTACAAAATTTCTGCACATGATTAATGGTGATTAAGAATCAAGAGTCAAAAAGTAACGGAAGCGAACGGCGATGAGCGAGGCGATTTAGGGTTATGTGTTCATGGTGGAAAGGGATTTGGATTTGGGCGTTTTATGGTTGCGATAGAGGTTGGGTTCTACTTTTGGCTTATGGATTCGGTTATTCTTGTCAAGATCATCATTTGAGAACGGATTTAAGGGAGAAAAATCAAAGCCGAGAAACAATATCAACGCGAGATCGGAGGAGATCTGAAGACTTAAATCGGGAAGATTATTTGTTCCGGCATAGAAGATGGCGAATTTCAATTCGAGATCAGAAGAAATTAAGGTACAGCTTTTTGGATCGTATTTGGGGTTGCAGGATCTCTGATGATAGGGATTATTGGTTCACAATTATGGTTTCCATATCCGATTTTTGGTTGAGAATGGATTCTCGCTCAAGAGAATTATTACCGTTGATTCGATCGTTTGATTTTGGGAAGGAGATGATTACTCTTAAAGTTAGATACTGGAAATTCGTATTTTGGGTGATCAAGAATAAGGAAGGTGATTATTTCGGGAATCAAGCTCATTTCCATAATCAAAACATTCGGAAATCGAAACTTTACTCACAGAGACTTTACGGACAGATTGACGTAATTTGATGTGCAAATCTCCTCGTGATTTGAATTCAATCAAGAAGATTGCGGTTGTTTAGGAATGCCTCTTTTCATCTTGAGGTCTCGGAGTATAAAAGAGACTGTAGGGGTTCGACAGTTCTCATCATCAAAATCATTATTTACAGCAATCAAAAAGCTAAAAGGTCCCAAGTTATGTCTCAAAGTCGTGTTGCTCTATCCAAAAGCTATGGGAAGAATGTTGCGGTTGTCTCCCAGAAGTTGAAGATCTCAGTAACTCCCTTTGACAACACTGAGCTAATTGGTGCATATGGCAAGAATCTCATTGGCAAATGCATGAACCCGAAGCGTCAGGACACGAAGTCATTGATCCACATGCTCCCAAGAATCTGGAAGATGGAGGAGAGGATAGCTGGTGCGGATTTAGGTCTTGGTCGGTTTCAGTTGGATTTTGACCTGGAGAAAGATATCATTGAGATGCTGAGCATGGCGCCATTCCATTTTGACCACTGGATGGTCTCTCTGGTGAGGTGGGAACCAATAATCGAGGCCTCTTACCCATCGGCGATCACATTCTGGGTTAAGGTGATGGGAATTCCCCTTCATTGGTGGGCAGACCAGACTTTCACAAGTATCGGTGATGGCATCGGCAAGACGGATGTGGTCGATCTTAATAATGGAAGAGTGAGAGTCACTATGGATGGCTTCAAGACACTGATTTTCGAAACGATTGTGGAATTCAAAACAGGGGAGGAGACCGTGGTCCAACTCAGGTACGAGAAGCTCCATGGGTTCTGTAGAACATGCTACAGTCTGTGTCACGATCAGGACCACTGCCCACAGATTGAGGAAACTAGGTCAATGGAAGAGGTTTCTCGAAGGGGAAGAGATCGGGAACCAAAAGTTCCGTCAGATGCACCGGCTTCTCTAAGTTACAAAGGGGCTGTAATTCTTGGTTGCAAAGAGGAGAACAGAGAGGGAAGGAAAGAGACTGGAAGATCTCATGAGGATCAAGGACAGTATAAAGGCAAGAACAAGGATGCAGAGGATAAAGATTGTGAAAAGGGCTTGTACAGGAGAGACACACGCTATGGTCTCTCGCGGTACAGTAGGAGAGCAGGGGAAGGCTCATCATCCCACTCAAGGAGATACAAAGTGGTTTCGCCAGGAGATCATGAGAAGAAAGGAGAACTAGGAAGAGCTGTGATGGTGGACGATAAGGTGGGTGTTCTATCTGATCAGGAGCGTGTGTTGATTGAAGCTTTCCGGGCAGGAAAGTCACCAACTAAAGCTTTGTCTGAGGTGGCTGTGGTAAAGGCATTTAACAAGGGAGAAGGGAAGATGGAACTTCCAACAAAACTGGTTAGGAAGAAATTGGAGTTTGCGGAGAAGGCATCAGAGGTACATGAACCTAATGGAATGGAGATCAAGGCCAAAGAGAATCTGATGGGTAAGGAGGAACATGATTCTCAAGTAAATGCAAATGATGGGGACTTGGATATGGTGGAATGATGACTGCCTAGGTGATTTAATGGAATAGGAGGAAGATAACCAGATACTATCCAATGAGGATAAGGCTACTGCAGAGGAGCAGAAGGCTGAGATTTATGATCCAAAGGGCAATGAAGGTGAGCTTGATTCAATAAATGTGGAAGAGACAGAAAAGGAGGAGGCTGAGGGGGATGTAGGTTTGGTCAAGACTGAGGGTAAGAAGATAGGGACACAGCGAGTGACTGGAGGTAAGAAGAAGCCTCCGGTAGCTCCATTACTAATGGGAAGTCTGGCGCAGAAGAGGTTGGCTTTAGCCCTGACCTCACCAAGGAAGAAGCCAACTCAAAAGTCGGAGGCCGAGACAAGTAAGGTGCAGAAGAAGAATGAGGGCAAGGACCCTTCTCTGCCCAATGGTGGAAAGGGTAAAGCCACAGACCCTCCGGAGTGAAGGTTCATAAGTTTTTTTTTAAAAACAGTCCCAGCTATGGAGTCAATAAATTTAGTGGTTGATTTGTCTTTTATTTCCAGTTCTATCTTGTTGTTGCCATGCTGTTGGAAGCATTGGTGTTGGTGTCTTTCTTGTTGTTCCTTTATAATGAATATGAGTACTGTTTTTTGGGTTACAAGGGCCTATGATTATACTGATGGGAGAACTCACTGGTCAGGAGGCTTTGGTTATGGTAAGGAAGAAGTTGAAATGTTTTTGGAGGTACTTGATTGCAGGTATTTCTGGCTGATGTTTTTGCTTAGTTTCCTTTTAAAGTCTTGTGGGAGTCCTTTGCAGCAGAGAAATAGTTCCCTATCTCTGTCTACTATATCTATGGAAAAGAGTTATGGTTTATTTTTATTGGTAATGCATGGCTCAAGCTTATATACTATCGTTTGGAGTTCGGGGATTAAGTTTGTATGGTCTTTAAAATTTAAACAATTACAATGGCTGAATATTTTTGTTAAGGGTGTGATGATTATGACGTTAAGTTGTAGGAAAATAGAGGTACATTCAACTGCAAGGTCAGAAACAGCTATTGTGGGCATGAAGATTCTAGGTCAAGGGGACATGAAGGGGAGTTTGGTTGTATGGTATGGAGTTTTTGGAATCTGTTTACAGTACCTGACTAAAATGTACGCAATCCAAAGGTGTATCACCTTCTGGATAGATGGTTGGTGTTGTAATTGGTTGTTTATATGTTGGAAAGGGATAATGGTTATAGTCACTTGGATCATAGGTTCTTATTGCCTCCATACTATGTATCTGATGGTGATCTCTAGAGACATTAGTACTCTCATAAGACTCTGGATTTTGTGTACTCTCAATTATCGAAGAACTTCTAGGGAGCAACGAACTCTGTTTTCTTGTGGTTGGAAGATGATGACTAGGAATGATCTAGGAATGTTGTGGGGTTGGACAGATTATGGTATTCTGAATTGCAATGTTTGTAGATTTAAGGGGGAATATTGTTTAGGTTACCATGCAATTCAACCCGAGTATATTCAGGGTGAGAGGATATGGTTAATGAATAGAATGCTGGTAGAATATTTGGAAACCACAACTGGCTCTGATATTGAAGTATATGACAAGATCTGTGTGTTTGTTAACGGTAGACTGATGGGGCTTATGGTGTTGATGATTTTACTGGGCGTATGGGATATTAAAAATAAACTTGAGTTCCTGTTATTGGGACTTTGAATTGGTGTTGTATTGATGGTGTTCTTATAGTAATGGTGGACATGTGTTTTTGTAAACAGATTTTATTCGTTTGGCTTTCATTCCAGTATTTAATTCAGTCAAAGTATTTCATTCACGCTTCTCTTTATGTAACTGACTATCATCAGGAGAACTTGTTACTGAGTGCATGATTGAATGGTATTTTCCTCCAAGGTAGTTCATCAGTAAGGTACCACAGATGTATAAGTGTGGAGGCATACGTTGTGCAAGGTTTTTGGTTAAGATTATTACGGTTAAAAAGTGATGATCGGGTGAAGGAATTATGGTGGATTGGTCACCAACTCCCTGGTCTGATTGCGAAACACAAAGCAAGACGGGATTACACTGGGAAGACTCTGTTCTCCTTCAAAGAAGGGCACAAAGCCGGACTTTACATGTGGGAATTTTATAATACCGTGAAGAGTGGTAAAGGAATTGGGGGTGTGCCATGTTTCTTGGTTGTTGATTCATTAAAGTATGCTTCTCAGAGGAAAGTTATCATGGTGGTGGAAATATGTGTTGTAACACTGAGCTTACACTTACACTTGATACTACGGTTACGATCTGTAGCTTCCTCTTGTCTCATTTGGTATATCGCACTAGAGGAATGGAGTGATGGATATATGTTTACCTTATTGGTTTGCAAGCTGGGTATACCTTTTGGTCACAGTTATAAAATATGTATATATATAGGCTTGGTGGAACGATTATCGTACATAAAGCAGACATATGTTTTGATAATTAAATGGGTCCTTTCGTATAACATTATGCTCCTCTTTAATAGAGATGAAAGTGTGGGGAGAAATGGTTTCAAGAGATCCTGGGTTTGGTTATTAAGATCAGTGAAACATATATGGATGGAACAAAGAAGACACAATAAACAACAATTTGTATGCTTCTTTTTGGTTATGGAACGTGAAGGTGGAGATGGAGAAACCCATTTGTTAGCTCAAAGTTTTGGAGAGAAAAATCAGAGGTTTAACATGGTTCAGCTGACATTATCTGAAGGCATGATGGGGAGGCTTCTGGTTTATGGACTAATTAAGGGTCGCGGACAAAACTTTTGGAGATTTCAAATAAAAGTTTGGGAATATAGCAGAAATCACTGCTGGCGTCTTTACTCGTATAGAAAGCTCACACATTCCCAGTGCGGAGCCGCATGGCGCATATTCATAAACAAGTTTTAATATGAGGATTTTGAGTTGGAATTGTCAAGGTATGGGAAGCAAATGGACTATCAGTTATTTACGGGAGATTTGGCACAAGCATAAACCGGATTTCCTTTTTCTTTCCGAGACCAAACAAGAATACGGATTCACACAAAAATTCACGGGACATTTCGGATATGATAAGTTCTTTACGGTAGAACCAAGAGGTGCCAGTAGAGGGCTGGCATTATATTATAATAATGAGTTTAATGTGGATATCATTTTCTCGAGCAACATAATTATTGACGTTGATGCGGAGATACAAGGAAACAAAGTATCCATTTATTTTGTTTATGGTGAGCCGGTACAAAAACTAAGAGATCAGGTTTGGGAAAGATTACACGATTTGGTTTAAACAGGACAAAACCATGGTTCATTATAGGGGATCTTAATGAAATTACAGGAAATCATGAAAAAGAGGGAGGAACAGTACGTCAGGCATCAACGTTCATGTCTTTTAATAATATGATCACAGATTGTGGTTTAATAGAGTTCCCAACAATTGGAGACTCACTCTCTTGGCGAGGCCGGAGAGGAAAGAAACTTGTAAGGTGTAAGTTGGATAGAGCATTAGCTAATGAAGATTGGCACACAATATATCCTTGTTCCTATGTGGAATATTTGGGAATGATAGGTTCAGATCATCGGCCGATAGTGGCAAACATAGAGGAAAAAATACAAAAAGACGAGGACAGTTCAGATTTGACAAACGCTGGGTGGGAAAAGATGGCCTAATGGAAACAATAAAAGCAGGATGGGAGAGTACTGATAAAGGTCCAGAGGTGGATGTGGTTACTAGGATAAGCAGGTGTCGACATGGACTCTCAAAATGGAGGAAACAAAATTTGCCATATAATAAAGATAAAATTAAAGAATTACAACAAGCCCTCGAGGAGGTCCAAAAAGATAATACCCGGTCCCAGGCAGACGTTATGGAAATTACAGGAAAACTCAAAGAGGCGTATAGAGACGAAGAATTCTTTTGGCAACAAAAAGTCGAAATCTATGGCACACAGATGGGGATCGGTTTACAAAATTCTTCTTCGCGCTAACAAAACAAAGACGAGCACGCAACAGAATAGTGGGACTCCACAATTCTAATGGGGATTGGGTAACAAAGGAGAATGAAATAGAAAAAATAGCGGTTGATTATTTTGAGGATTTAGTTACTTCGACCAACCCGGAGGACTTTGAGGAATTCTTACAGGAGATTCCTGTATCAATAAACTCAAGTATGAATGAGAAATTGATGGCTATGGCCACGGAGGAGGAAGTAAGGAGAGCATTATTCATGATGCATCCAGAGAAGGCACCGAGACCGGATGGGATGACGGCACTGTTCTTCCAGCAGCCATGGCCGATTGTGAAGAAGGAAATCACTCGATGGGTAAACATGTTTATACATGAAGGGATTCTAGACCCACAGATAAATACTACAAACATTTGTTTGATACCCAAAACGGAAAGGCCAACAAGAATGACGGAACTAAGGCCAATAAGTCTTTGTAACGTGGGATATAAAATCATTTCCAAGGTTTTATGCCAACGGTTGAAGGGGTTTATGCCATGTCTGATCTCGGAGACGCAATCAACATTTGTTGCAGGAAGACTAATTTCGGATAACATACTTTTAGCGCAAGAGATGTTTCATGGATTAAGGACAAATAAATCATGTCAAGGTAAATTTATGGTAATTAAAACAGACATGAGTAAAGCGTACGACCGGATTGAATGGTCGTTTATTGAGGTCCTTCTTGGAAAAATGGGATTTGCGACAACATGGATCGACAAAATTATGAAGTGTATTTCTTCGGTCACATACAAGTTACTTATAAATGGTCAACCATATGGTTCCATAATCCCAAAGAGGGGACTAAGACATGGTGATCCTCTATCACCATATCTGTTTATCATGTGCACAGAAGCACTGATATCAAATATCAAAAAGGCGGAACGTGATAAGCAGTTAACAGGGTTAAAGGTGGCTAGGAAATGCCCATCGATATCACATCTTTTATTTGCTGATGATAGCTTATTCTTCTGCAAAGCTACAAAGGAGGAATGCGAGACAATTTTAAGGATCCTTAAAAATTATGAGAAAGTTTCGGGCCAACAAATAAATTTCACGAAATCATCCATTCAATACGGACACAAAGTAGCAGAATCCGTCAAGGAGGAGATGAAGACGATATTGGGAATCAGTACGGTGGGGGGGGGGGTATGGGGATGTATCTAGGGATTCCTAAATGTTTGAGTGGATCAAAAACACAGATTTTCGGCTACTTACAAGATAGACTATCTGGGAGGGTAAATGGGTGGACAACTAAATTATTATCCATAGGGGGAAAGGAAGTTATGATCAAAGCAGTAGCTACGGCAATGCCTAATCAGGTGATGTCATGTTTCCGGTTACCAAAAACAGTCACATCGAAATTAACAAGTGTGGTTTCCCGCTTCTGGTGGAGTTCTAGAGGCACAAACTCGGGAATGCATTGGTTGGCAAGGGACAAACTATGTAAAGATAAGAAAGAAGGTGGCATTGGCTTCCGGGCATTCAGGGACACAAATACAGCATTCTTGGCAAAACAACTATGGAGACTTATGGAAAAACCAGGAACATTATTTGCAAAGGTTTTCAAAGGAAGATATTTCCGGAATACGGATCCTTTAGATCCGATAAGAACATATTCACCATCGTTTGGATAGAAGAGTATTATTTCAGCTAGATCTCTGGTAAATAAAGGACTTATCAAAAGGGTGGGAACATGAGCAACCATTTCAATTTGGAATGACCCCTGGATTCCAGCCTACCGCCCGAGACCAGCAAAACAAAAACCCAACACTTCAAGTGTGCTACTTACGGTGGATCAACTGATCGACCACCAAAATCAGGTCTGGAACACAGAGTTAATCTAGAGATTGGTTGATCCTGAGGATGCAATGATAATTCAAAGTACCCCATTCAGCCGTTTTAATCGACCGGACTCGGTGGGATGACATTACACAAAATCGGGGAAATACACGGTTAAGTCAGGTTATGCAACAGAGAGAGACATACCGGATCTTGGCGAGCGACCTAAGGTGTGGGTACCAAACATTAAACCTCTACAAGCTTTCTCTTGGAAGGTAAAATGCCCCCCTAAAATAAGATACTTTATCTGGCAAGCACTTACAGGTTGCTTATCGGTAACAAGGAATCTCAACACAAGAGGCATCAAGTGTGATATACGATGTGTTCGTTGTGGAATGGATGAGACAATAAATCATGTTCTCTTCCAATGTCCACCTGCTAGACAAGTTTGGGCTTTATCACAACTTCCAACAAACCCGGACATATTCCCTTCGGAATTGTTATTTACCAATATGGATTATCTCTTTTGGAGGATCCCAACGGATCAAGACAAAGAAAGCTATCCATGGATTCTATGGTACATTTGGAAGAGCAGGAATGATATGGTATATAGCCAAATTGATAAAAGTCCCACGGACACGGTCAAACTGGCAGAAACGGAATCAAACTTATGGGAAGAGGCACAAATGCTTGCTGTCAAGAAAATTGAAACCGAGCATATTGGTTTACGACAAACTGGAAATGAATTGGTATACCCTGGGCAATGGTGTTTTGTAGATGCCTCATGGAAAGAGGGGGCAATGACTATAGGACAAGGGTGGTATAGTTGTTATGAAGGTGGAGTAAATATTATGATGGGAGCAAAGAACGTCAGACAAAGTCAGACACCACTTCATGCGGAATTTGAAGCACTAATCTGAGCTATGGATTGTATGAAGTCACTCCAGCAACCTCATATCACATTTGCCACTGACTGTTCAGACCTGGTTAAGATTGTGTCGGAACCAGTTGAATGGCCTGCCTTCATAAGATACGTTGAAGAGTTTGATCAAAGGAAGGGATTCTTCTCAACATTCAAGATCAAGCACATATCTCGAGCAAATAATATGACAGCAGATGGGCTAGCACGACGTGCACGTCTAAGACAGTCATGGAGCTTTCATGTTGGGTCGGAGCCACCAACATGGGATTCAGATAATTAGGTTCTTTTTGCAATTTTGTTGTAAAAAAAAAAAGATTAATGGTGATTAAGAAGTGATTTAGGAAGCTAATTACGATATTAACCCAAAAAATCATCATTTCTTGATTTCTTGATCATCATTGTGTGGAATTAGGGGAATGGAGGACATAATAATTAAGTAAATTAAGCCAAAATCATTTCTTGTTAATAAAAAATACGAGATCAAGTGGCTAAGAGTATCCCCTTGCACAAATGCATAATAACATGACCAACATAAAGAAGAAGGAAGCTACAATAAAAGGTACATGTCATGTATTGTGTTACGTGAGGAGAAAAAGAAACTTGCTCACTAAGTATTACCAAAACATTGAATATTACTTGGTTTTGGATATGTAACTTGGAAACAGGGAATGTGAGCATGAGATTAAGTTAACTTCTCCATAATCTTGAATATTGGTGTGGTTTATGGTGAAAAAAGAGAAGACATTTGGAAACCATCCATTTTTTGTTTTACCTATATAAAAGCTCCCTATGGAACGGTCGGATTTTTCAATCTATCTGTAAGAGTGTGCATAAAAGAGAGTTTTCTTCACAAGGTTTGTTATCATGCATATGACACATGCTAGCACCAAGACAGATATTCTTCATGAAGTGTTCGAATTCAACCGTCTTATCTAATCTTTGTAGATCTTGAGCTGGCGACTTGGTTATTATACTATGTTTAGTTTTTATATTTTGTTGACAAAAAGGTTCCAATCCTCTTCATTTTTCCATCACTAATGAAGAAAAAGAGTTGAAGAAGAGAAGAAAGAAGGAAGAGAATATCAAAGAAGAAGAGAGTTTGGGAAAAAAGAACAAGAAGAGGGTCTGATAGAAAAAGAAGAAAAAGATAAAGAGGACTGAAAGGAATAGAGAGAGAAAAGAAAATAGAAAGAGAAAAGGAGAAACCCTACAAAACCATCGTGGAAATATTTATGACGTTTCGTATTTACGGTCTATTTTTCTAAAATAGTTAGAAACAAGGAAAAATATTAGATGGAGTAAAGATTCGTCTGAGACGTCTAAATTCGAGATGGTTTAAGTAAATTGAGTAATCAGGAGTTGGGTACGTGGTTTCCATATGGTTTTGGTCGAAGAGTAGATCTGGTCACACTCGTCTTCCAACCGAAAGCATTCTGAGTTAGTGATGTTTATTGATTGTTGAATTAAGACATAATAACCAGTTAGGGATATATTTATGGCATATCTAATTTATCGATATTTCATGAAGATTGCTGGATTAATAGAAATTATATTATTATGTTTCATGCAAATATTATTATTGTGGTTATTATTGTTATTATTATGGATAAGGTTATTGTTGTGATTTGATTGTTGTTTTTATGTGGTTTATCTATTTTGATAGTGAGACCAGATAGGTTGTATGGTTACTTAATCATGGAAGTGGTGAAAAATAGATTGATTTAAGTTGTGGTACTGGTACTGAGACCAATAGTGATACTGTGATAGATTTGTGCGATACATGAATAATTTCGTACAGTTGAGTCGGTCTTGTTTGTTAGAGTCTTAGTAGAGTATATTTGTTTGTATGTTTTACTTTATGGTTCTACATAGGATTTTATAAAGATTGTAAAGGAATATTTGGGTGAAACCCGCAAGTTTAGGTGTGTTGTGTTCAAGTACATCTTCTCATGATGGATCCTCGAGAATTCTGGTCCGGTTCACGTATATTCGTGGTCAGGTTCCGGCGGGCAAAATCCAATATGGTTCACGTAACTTTGTGGTCAGGTTCCGGCGGTTTAATCCTATGCGGATGACATTGGTTTATTTTGGGGTTGCAGAGACGAGGTTATGGCTCAGGTCTAAGCACGATGGAAGCTTTAGTTATCACTGGGGGCATTCCGAGTCACGTCATATCGAGGGACAGAGAATGGTTTCCTACTTATAGGAATTAGGAATCTTGGATGCTATACTCTTCTGTTGTTAGGGCTAAGTACTAGGTGTTGGGGAAGTTATCGAGTTCACAATAGAGGCATATGGTGTTAGTGTGCGTTAGATAAAAATTCTAGACCGATCCTAAGTGTTGAGATTACGGAAATCGGCTTTATGTCCTGCGGTGTAATCGATTAACCAATCCCATATATGCTTGTGTATGTTGCTCAGTAATAAGTTATTTTACGAAGAAGTAACTTGCAGCGGTCTTGTGTTGTCATTCTTGTTGTTTCAGCTATTGTGTGTTGTTTTGGGTTGTACGGGTTTAAGACTTTCGACGAGAACCAGTTCATTGGACAAGATTAGCTTTCTCATCCAACTCTTCTGTTTTGTGTGAAACTTTAGTGGGGGACCGGATAGTGAAAATTGGACATTAGGAAAACCAGAGTAAATTTAAATGCCTTTGTAAAGTGATTTAATTTATTTATTCGATTTTAATTAAGACAGTACTTTACTTATTTTTCAATTGGTTTGTATCTATTTTAATTTATAATAAAAACTAAGTTGTTTGATATTAGAAATGTGAAAACTGTAATATTAGACTAGTCTGGTCTACCATAACTCAGAGAATGCGGTGTGGGTTGCAAAACATTTTGGCTGCCAAAGCAAGATAAACGAGGTCAAAGATAAACCGGCTAGTTTCAAAATATGTTTATGGCCTTTGTTGAACCATCTCTGATTTTGTACGTAACAACTCCTTTCCACTTTGTCCACATGGCTTTGTAAAGTAATATTCTTGTTTGATTGTTGATCGGTTGGATCTACCGCACGATGAAAAAAAGGAAAGGGGTGTTACATATCTTCTAAAAAACAGTGACCAAATAATGAGCAATAGATGTTTCTCTGTGATGTACAATGTTCACAACTGATGATGACTAGTGTTCAACAGCGGTCGATGAACAATTTCGCCGGAAACTATTTAGTGCGAACAATAATATTTTTGAAGTTATTTAAAAAAAATATTTTTAGTTTTAGGTTTTCTATTTCCTATTTACCTAATTATTAAAATATCATTATGTTTACTTAATTTTCAATTATCTGTTGCTATATACTAAAATCACCCAAAATAAAATATATACTCTTACGAAAAATAGATTCATGATTAGAAAAATCAATGAATAACAAATAAATAAGTAAATTAATTATAGATATTTTTACAATATATACAAAAAGGAATTTGATAAACAATTTCTCATGACTTATGTTTTAAAAGCTTTACTATATTATATAAAATTATATAAAGAAAGGTAAGGTGACAAATGATAGTCACTCAGAACTTGAATTTAGAAAAACAAAATTTTACTATCGTATATAGGTTTATATAATAGTATTTTAAAACTATTTTTTTATATCTCATCCTAATACATGAAAAATAAAATATATATTGTTTTATTTACAAAGTCTCTATTCCTTGGTATTCTAAGACCAACAATTTATGAAGCCCATGTCTTAAATAAAATAAATTTAAAAAAATCAAGTGATACATGACATCATTTCAGAATGTGTTTATTATATAACACTAATAAATGTGTCATATTTCTATTCAAAATTAGAGATGGATTAGGAAAAATTACTATAATTTAATATTTTCATATTGTAAAATATGAAGATTATTTATAAAAAAGTAAGATTAAAATATACTAGTGTAAAATACCTCTAAAACTCAACTATTATTTGTTATATTATTTCACTTTGTTTAACATATCTCACATAATTTTAAATCTTAAAAATATATTTTTTGATTTCTATTCAGATATTCTAAATATTCATGTTGAGAGGAATTTTTAAAATTTGGAGGAAATAATGGATAGTCGGAGGAACTAGCTTTCCTTCTCGTCAAAGCTAAATGCGATCATTTTTCTAAGAAAAATGTTTGAATCTTTTGACTTTATCCATATTTCACACGATTAAATGCTCGAACGGATTCTCTTATAAAAGAAGCCCGTGTTTAGGGTATTCCATTCTCAAACATATATAAACCAATCAATTTTGATATAAGATGTTTGCCAGAACAAAAAATTTCATCGAAAACATGGGTTTGGGATATTTCTATGGAAATACGACAAATAAAAGACTATCTCTATTCAAAAATATAAATACTAACTGTGGATTTCTAAGATTAATATCTAATTTTTCTTACAATTTTTTCATGTATTAAAATATGATCGGCTAATAACACATATTGCAATCATTTTTCTAAGACAAATTTTTGAATCTTTTGACTTTATCCATATTTCACATGATTAAATGCTGGAATGGATTCTATTGTAAAAGAAGCCCGTGTTTAGGGTATTCCATTTTCCAACATATATATACCAATCAATTTTGATATAAGAAGTTTGTCAGAAAAAAAAAAATTTCATCGAAAACATGGGATTGCGATATTTCTATGGAAATACGACAAATAAAATACTATCTCTGTTCAAAAATATAAATACTAACTGTGTATTTCTCAGATTAATATCTAATTTTTTTAATAATTTTTCATGTATTAAGATATGATCGGCTAATAACACATATTACGATCATTTTATTTTAAAATAAATAAGTAAAATTTTATGTAATAAACTTTATCTTGTGATCGGGAAATTTTTTCCATGTTAAAAAATTAGTTTAAATTGATATTTCCCGTAGCGAATATTGTTTTTAGGGAAAAGTATAAAATATTGTTTTCAAATCAAAACACTAAATTGTAGTTAAATGGAAAATTTGATCAGCTTTATCCATATTTTTAAAATTACTTAGCCTACCTTTTTCCCAACATATTTAGTCTGGTGAGAGACTATTCCGTGAAATCTCAAATATTAATCCTAGTAAAAACAAAATTTATATTATTAAAAATATATATTTTTAATTTTTTATCCTAACATGTGTGTTACTTTTTTGATATTTATAAGGTTGAGCTGTTTTTCGCATACATATTTTTAAATTATTTTTGTTAAGTTATTATGGATTTAGCTTATATTTTTCTGATTTCACAACTAAGTCTGAGTGGAGACGTGTCGCTGAAGTCTCGTGTATTAACTTGTATAAAATACATTTGTAGCTTACTTATTTTTTATTTCGAGATTTTATATTTTTCATGGATATTAGTTATTGTTTATGTATGAATTTCACATTTTTGTCTTTACAACAAAGATCAGGAACCTATTTCTATCCAATCAACCATGGTGGTGATTCCGATCCAACATAGAAACAGTGAGCTGGCCTGGTACGAGCACTCCGTGCTAAACATTCCCTCCTTCTTTTGAAATCCGAGAAAGCTTGCCATTCGTCTGGTTCGGAAACTAACTTCACCAATTCTTATCAGTCCATTGCAAACATAATGCGACGATGTTGAAAGGATTTCATGCATGCCATAGCTCAATTAAGGCTTCAAACTCCGCATGAAGTGGGGAAGGACTTGTTCTAATGTTTATTTACCCCATCATGATATTCACATTTTCCTCATAACACCTATACCAACCTTGACCTGAAAATCGATCTCCTTCATTCCATGATCCATCCACAAATCACCATTATCCCCTTTGGTTAACATCTCTAGAGTCATTGGTATTTCCTGAGCTTCCTTGATGCTTTTGGCACCGTCAATGATTGAGCATCATTCCAAGTTGCCGATTCAGTTTCTGCATATCTTAAAATATCTTGTGGTCCAGTATCTATATGATTGTATAACATATCATTTCTTTTCCATATATACCATATGATCCACATGAAGTTATGTTTCGCAATGTCTGATGGTATTCTCCAAAATAGGTAGTCCATATTGGTTAAAACCGAATCTGTTGGGAAAATATATGGGTTTGTTGGGACATGGAATAGAGCCCAAGTTTGTAAAGCCGGTGGACATTTAAATAAGACATGATTTATTGACTCTTCCTCAGTGCCACATCGTCCACACCGTAAATCACATACTATCCCTCTTGAATTCAAATTTTTTTTTTTGTGACTAGCAGACACCCGTAAATCATTTGGCAAACGAAATGTCTTAATTTCAGATGACATTTTAATTTCCATGCAAAAGCTTGGAGAGCTTCAATGTCTGGTCCTAAATAAGGTGCTCCTCTTTCGTTATCCGGAAACTCAAGTTCTGTGTGATATGAAGCACCCCGACCCATCCTTCCTAGGTCGCGGTCGATGCGCTCCTTGGGTCATGCCGCTTCCTGGCCTAACCCTCCCCAAAATCCGTCTTATTTCAAAAAATTTCCTCTAGGGAAAGTATTCTTCAGATCTTCCCATTGACTTCTTTATTCGTTTCTAGTCTTAGATCCTTCATACTTAACGATACGCAGTGTAAATCCTTTTCTAACCTTGATTCCATTCCTCTAAAGTACTATCCATCCGTTAACCTCCTGAGTTCTTAATTCGTTTCCTTAAAACTCCTTTTGTGGTTCCAATCCTATCTATCTGGTCTAACCACCTAAGTCTTTAACTTAGATTGTTCCATTCACCTATTTCGTTCTAAACCATTACATAGAACAATATTTGGTTAGACAACAAGTACCTTAGCCATTCAAGTGAAATCGGTATGAAGTCAGTTCCACGTCCAGCTTCCATTGTCCTTGCGCTTGCTTCCATCATCTTAGACTATTCAATCGTGATCTCTTAATTCTTTTGTTACAATCCAACTTCCTTAACTCAAATGTCTGATCTCAGATACTTCAGATCAAGCATCAACGGCATAACATATCTCTCCCGTACTTAGCTACTCAACCAACCATCCCCACATAACCAAGTAGAAGAGAGATCTTCAGTTTCCTTCTTGGTCATTTCATGTCGCCAATCGTAGCTAGTCTGTTCTACTGCTACAATTTAGTTCACTATATCCTCATAATTCATTCCAATCGACTGACAGACAATCCCCCCGGTACCAAGGCATTCAACCTACCAGCCCCACATTTATAAGTAACGAGGATAGATGACACTAAGTCATTCATACCACTTCGGGTCAGTCTTACTCAATCACTTTTCACCGTGAGGTCAGATCCGACCACATTGTCTATCAGTTTGACTCATCTCATTCCCTTATCCAGAAACAACGTCAAGCCAACTATCCAATTGCTCTCCCTTAGCCCGCATATCACCATCATCTTTCATACTCGGAAACAGTCGGTCCAACACTTCGGTCCGATCGGCTCCATCGAAAAAACTCTATAGTTTACACCAATATCTCTCTAACCAAAACATCAACTCGATTCGATCAGTCTACTAATCACGCATCCGCCACCGCACATCGCGGACATTTGATCAGTTCACTAATAACCGTACTGAATAACCGCCAAAGCCTTGCTTCCCTTAAACCGTCTCCAGTACATAGCCGAACACGGCTTCTTGTGCCGTTTCTTTGATTCCTCCCAGACTTGAATCGCCCCTTTTCTTTCCGAATTGACAGACTTAAGCGCTCCTAACACTAGTGTCCAAAATCTCTCTCCGGACTCGATCCTATCATTCTCTGAACTTACCCATCAAAAGTGCCCATCCGATCGGGTATTGACTAACTCTTAGAGTAGACCACGCGATCCTGTTCAATCGCGTGTCTCTATCAAATTATCCATGTTCGCTTGCACTGATCCATTCCTATAACCACCCATTTGATATCTCACGATAAACGTCCTTGTGGACTGCCTCACACGATCTCATCACCGGATAATCCTTGACTGCGCTTGGATCCGTACTTATCCTCCACCATGGCTCTTAGGACGTTGGTGGTCAACCGCGTCCCAACACCTCTCCCAAAACTTCTGGCCAATGTTCTTTACTGTCCCCTTAAGAATTCGGCCGACACTCTCTTCCATTCCCTTGATTCCTCATGATTTCCCTAAAGGTTTCCAGGTCTTTTTTCCTCTCTTGGACGTGTAGATTACTCTGATAAACCGTCGATCAATCCTTATCTTAACCCGCCGGTATCTTCCCATGAAGATTCCGGGCAACCCCTTCATTTCTTCCCTCAAGCCTCACGGATTCCCTTGGGTAATTCTGTGTATTTCTTTCCTTGTGGATCTGTCTAGAAATCTCCAAAACCTGGCCTTAGAACGGCCGGCAACCCTTGTAGATTCCGGACCAAAAAACTCTTCTCTCTTGCCTTCAAGGCTCCCTGGTTTTCCTTAACTATTTCTCGATTTTCTTGTGCGTGTGGTGATGATGAAATCCGCCCAAGGCCTCCTCTTTTTATTGGCCAAATTCCCAAAAACTGCCATTGGGTGAAGGGGTGTGAGTGGTGGGCGAATGGGTGCCACTTGGCCTTGTACCTCGGCTTACAACCACCCAACCACCTAGCTAGTGTCACTACCTGACCAAGACAACTAGCTGACCCAACTACCCAATACTCATCCCAGCTGAGTTGAGCTGACAATCAGCTGATCCAGCTTGGCCGTTCAGCTAATTTCAGCTCGACGCTTCCTTCAGCTCGACTAATATTCTTTCTCACTGAACTTAGAAAATTCTAGACCATGAATCGCTTCTTCTTAGTCTCTCTGACTGATTGCACACGTTATGGTTCCATGGCTCTTACCCCCGACCTCACTTAGGTTCGGGAATGTCTTAACACCAGTGATAGGGGTGTTACAAGTCTCCCCCACCAACTAGGAATTCGTCCCAAATTTGGTGGTGGTCAACTTCTAAGATTTTTCAATACTTAGATAATAAACCAGCAACTTAACAAACGTTCTTTATTCCCAACTCTTAATCCGCTAATTCCTTAGCTCGGAGAAATCCTGATGAATGGTCAGCAACAAGATCCGATCAAAGACACGGGCCATGCCATGACCCGCAAACAGTCGCCAACCGCCTATGGGTGTACCGAGACCGACCACACGCACAGACCAATCGTGATCGGTTCCCATCGCACCGACTCATTCCACGGACAAGCCAATCCGCGGTCGATGTATGGCAACAGCCTCAAAGGCTTATCGGTCTGTTCGCATGCGACTCGACCTAAATGACCCATTCACACTCGCCCGCAGTCCGACATGGCATCGTCTTGCCCACATCCGCAACTCGCCCATGATAGACCCTTGATCGATCATGAGGTTTATGGGACTTAATACACTAAGTCTATGATCCGATTTAGCTATCTACAAGCCACAATTTCGAAAAAGAGAAAGAGAGATTTTTCAAACCATAACGCACCAACCGTCAACCCTACGGCCTTGCCCTGGTCTCGGTTCATTCGGGTAAACCGGTGCACACCTTTGCTGTTCTAGCTGCCTTATTAGATGATATACCATGGATTTTAGGGCTTTTAACCATGGTATATGTCTTCTTATTGAGTCTATTAGAGTCCTTTGGAGTCCTTTTATGTGTGTTTACAGGTCTTGGTACGTTTGGAGCGGATTTGGAGATTATGGCGCATTCTGGAGCTATTTGGAGAATTTGGCCGAGAGATGAGTTCACTGTCGATATTTGAGAGTTGTGTCGATCGACACACCTTTGGTGTCGATCGATGCACATGCGTGATGGACTTTTCTCGCGAGAGTTAATGAAAAGTTTGGAATTTGCAACAAATCCCAGAAGTTTCTCATAATTACAAAGAAGCCCCAGCCGTGATTAGATCATTATATTAGGGTTTTAAAGCCATTGTTTAGGCTACGCTTTATTTTACATTCAGAGAGTTTTAGGGGCTGATTAGATACTCGACAGAGAGAAGATTTTGAACCCCTGTTTCTTATTCTGTTTTATGATATTCAGTATTCTATTCATCATGTCTTTTATTATGATTGTCATGTCGGAGTAGTTTACCTGTTAGGTTTAGGGATTCTCATTAGGGATTTCATGGAATTATAGGTTGATCAATCTGTAGGGATTCATATTTGTTAGTTCTTCATCTAGGGTTGTTCTTAATGCTTAATCTGAATTAGCTACCCAGATTTATGATGTTAGGTTGATTTCCGCAAAGACAGTTGGTTAATTAACTAGAAAGAACTTAGATGAGCAATTTGACTATTCACAAAGAAATTTGGCTTAGGAGAATTGTGAACGAAAGAACCTGAGATTAATGCTTGTTTAGAACTCTAGGATTCGCAACGAAAGTTGGCTTGCTAGGTTGTTAGACATAGATAATATTCGCAACGAAAGTTGGTCTGTTATAATTCTGTGATTCTAGTTATAGAATAGTTCTTAATTAGATCTCGATTGATTGATTAGCTTGTGTTCCTGACTTCCTGAGAACTCCCTAGACTTGACGCTTTGCCTTCTTGTTTACAAACCAATTCATTTACTTTATTGCTTGATTTACTGCTTATTCTATGTGTCACCTAGCTTAACCTGACATTCTATAATCTATCGCAAGAGTCTAGAGTCTCTGTGGATTCGATACCCTATATACTACTAGTTCACGTCTGTGCACTTGCAGTGTAGATCTAGGGATTAAAACCTGATCGTATCAAGTTTTTGGCGCCGTTGCCGGGGACTCTTTTGAGTCTTCGATAGATTTGAACTTAGGGTTTAGACTAGGTTTTTTTTTTTTGTTTTTGGTTACTAATTTTTTTTTTCTTTTTCTTGCTTTTCAGGTACGCCTAGATTCGCCTTGTATCGATCGACACGGTCATGTGTGTCGATCTTCACATCTTCGCGCCTTGCATCGATCGACGCTTCTCTTGCATCGGTCGACACATCTGCGTAACTGACACAGTTTATGACTGATCGCGACTTGCGAAGTAACTCGGATAAGGAGCTCGTGATTCTTGAACTTGAGGAGCTTGCTAAGCTAGAGAGAGAGAATGGAAAAGCTCAGAAGAAAGCTAAGATGGCTAACGTTAATCAGGTGCGCTTGATTTTGAAACCTGATGCTGAGGGAGTTCTGAGAGACCAACAGAACAACCCGTACAATGATGATGGGCTAAGAATTGATGCTGAGGGACATGTGATCCCTGAACCTGAACCTGAACCTGAACCTGAAGGTCAGAGGCAGATGGTTGTTGCTGAGAGGACTCTTGCTGACTACAACCGTCCGGATGAGTTCTATGCTAACCGGTCAGCAATTGTACCTCCTGGCTTTGAGAGGAATGACTTTGAGATCAAGACTGTCTACTACTCTCTTCTAAGGCAGAATCCTTTCCATGGTCTCCCACATGAGCAACCCATGGATCATATAGACGATTTTGAATACTTCATCACTGGAATGAAGTATAATGGGGTAAACTATGACTATCTGTATCTCAAACTTTTCCCTATTCTCTCGCTGGAGAGGCTGCAACTTGGCTGAAACAACTTCCAACTAGGAAGTTTACTACTTGGGATGCTGTGAAGAGAGAGTTTTTGAGGCACTTTTATGATGATGCTCGCTCTGATCAGTCGAGACAGGATATTATCACCTTCACCCAAGGCCCTACAGAGCCTCTTAAGTCTGCTTGGATGAGGTTTAAGAAGTACCAACGTGACTGTCCTCATCATGGATTCTCTGAGTGACGCTGCTGGGCATATTCTTCAGAGGAATTGATCTCCATTACCAATCTACATTGGATAATGCCAGCAATGGCAATTTCAATACAAGGACTCCTGAGCAGGCTAGAGTGCTAATTGACAACTTGGTAAGAAGCAATAGCACCAAGAATGCTGATAGGACAAGGAAGGAGTCTGGTGGAAAGATAGATAATCTGGAGATTGCTGATATTAGGAACAAGCTGGACACTGTTCATAGTTTGTTGACTGGAAAGAAAGCTGTCCACTTTGCGCAAGGCTGAAAAAGACAACCAAGAAGAGGATGTGAACTACATCAGTGGCTCTGGATTTCAAGGAAATAGGTTTGGAAATCAGCAAGGTAATTCTTATCAGAGGACTTATGGATCATCTTCCTATCAGAAACCTCCTGCTGCTAGTGCTCATGAGAGTAAGATGGAAACCATGATGGAGCGGTTGCTGGAAGGTCAGACTAAGACTACTGTGGACTTCAACAAGAAGCTGGATGATGTGTATGAAGATCTGAATGGGAAGTTTGAATCCTTGAGCACACATGTGAAGAAGCTGGATGTTCAAATCCAACAGACATCTCAAGCAGTGCAAAGGAAAAATGGAGCTGGGAAAGCTGAATAGAACAAATTCGTCAATGCTGTGACCATAAGAGATGGGATTGACTTGCTGGAAGAAGAAGAGAGCATAATCTCGGATTTTCTGGGTGAATTCTGTCTGTCTGAGACAAGCTTTGATCGACACAACTCATGCATCGATCGACACAGTCCCGATACGTCTGATGAAATTGCTCGAAATCGCCTTGTGTCGATCGACACACATCGTGCATCGGTCGACACAGATCACAGACGGGAGCAGAAACCTGCAATAGTCCTAGAACGAGTCTATAAGCCCTCTGTGCCATATCCTAAGGTTCCTAAACTGTCTAAACATGAGCTAGAAGTGGCTAAATGCATGAAAGTGATGGAAAAGAAGCTGATTCAGATTACAGAGAAGATACCAGACCCAAGAGCCTTTGTGCTCGACTGTTCCATCTCTAAGGACAGATTCAAGCGTTCTCTGCGTGACTTAGGATCTTGTGTGAATCTCATGCCATACTCTGTGGCTGTGAGATTGAGAATGATGGAATTCCAGCCTACTAGGATCTCTCTTATCCTAGCTGATCGTTCAAAGCGATATCCGGAAGGAGTTCTTGAGGATATTCCTGTCAGAGTTGGAAACTACTTGATTCCAACAGACTTTGTAGTGCTGAAGTATGAGATTGAACCTGATGATCCTCTACTACTTGGTAGATCTTTCTTGGCTACTGCTGGATCTTTGATAAATGTGCGACATGGACTGATTGATCTCCACCTGGGGGATGAGCCATTGAGGTTCAAGATGGATAAGCTGCAGAAATCCACCATTGATGGATAGAGCTTCAGTGTCTAGGTGGAACCAGAGGTTCCTAATGGAAAGGAGAAGATGGAAGTTCACACTGAACTTGCTCTAACATCTTCAAAGGCTGTACCTGCTTTAAGCAGAAAGCTCCGAACATCACACCTAATCCGCAGTTCACCAAGCTAAAGTATGAGCTCTCTGACCTTAAGCATGCTAACTCTGATGCTGATTTTGCAGGGAATAGACTCAGGAAACGTAATGTTCCACCTGACCTTGCTGTGGTTCCCAAGTTTCTCGGTCAGTCTCATGCAAGCAATGCATCCTCCGCCTTTGGCGAAACCCCCTGACACCTGACCATGTGCAACAGTCAAGCTAACGACTTAAAACAAGCGCTGAGTGGGAGGCAACCCACTGTTTGGTTTGTACATATTCTTTTTGGGGTTTTTCCTATGATTTTACGTTTTGTTTTTGTTTTTGGTGTGTTTTCTCTGCAGAATTCGAGTCTGAAGTTCTGCGTCGATCGTTGCACCTGTTGCGTCGATCGATGCAGGGAGATTTGACGAAGAAGTAAATCGCCTTGTGACGGTCGTTGCGGTCTTGTGCAGCGATCGTCACACCTGGTTAAAATCGAAATCAAAGGTACGTGAGCTAAACCGAAAATCAGACTGGTTTGACCAATATCGATTTGCATCGATCGTCACATTATATGCAACGATCATTGCACGCACGCATGAGGTAAGTACCCGAGAACCTTTTCTCTTTCTCTTCTTCCCCATTTCGCGATTCCTCCTTAAGAACCCTAAATCGCCTTTTGCTCGATCTCCCTCATTTCTCACTCGTTTTTGACGATTCAAGTGCCCAATCCACTCAATTTTCTCCCCTCTATCCATTTCTATCATCCATATCAACCGGTTTTGAGGTATGTGTCCCGATTCTCTCCATTTTCATTTCGGCCAAAGGTAGAGAAATCCAAACTTTATCATGATTTGTTGCTCCTAGGATGAAATTGATGCTTGATTAGGCTTATTAGTGACGATTTGGTGCTACCTTAGTGCATTTATTGACAGATTTAGAAAGGTTTTGGAGAATTTTTTGATTCAATGACAAGCTTTTTGGAAATCTGATTTAGGACATATTGTATGACGAATTTGGGTACACTAGATGTTTGTTTGACTGCTACTGATGGTTGATTGAGATGATATGCGCTTATGTGCTTGAGTTTGATGATCTTATAGCCTTGGATTAAATGCAAGTTGTTTCTTGTGTCTTTGATTTCAGATGGCACCGAGGAAGACACGGAATGTGCCTGCTGATATTGAACCACCTGCCGACTGGTTTGTACGCACATCTCCCTTACACTGGGGAGATTGGCTCAGTGCGTTTCCCTTGGCCTAAGGCAGAGCAGGACAAGATTCCTGTGACTAGAGCATGGACGAAGGATGCTAAGAAAGTGACTGAGAGTGACGAGTGTTTAGAGAGGCCAGTTTCAGAGACTTGGGACGATTATGACACGCTGTTCTACAACGCGTGGCATAACATGACTCTAAAGCCTACTCGATTTGCAGAGACTTGTCGGATGCTTGGGATTGATAATGAGGTGCTAGAGGTTACAAGACAGATAGGGCTAGGGACTATGCCGATGAGGAGTTATGATCTCTATCCTTACTTGGTGCGACTGCTGTTGTCCACTTATAGAGTCTACTACACGGATCCTGTTCTCAGGAAAGCTCGAGAAGGTACATTCACATTCATGTTCGACAGATCCAGGTATCAGATTAGCATTCGTGATCTCTGCAGGATCTACGGCTTTGATGATCAAGCCACTCATTGCTCTCTGGTTAGAGAGTGGGACACTGAGAGTTGTCAGTTTTTCTGGGACCACATTGGCTGTGAGGTGTATAACTCACGTACTACGAAGCAGATACAGTTGCGCCATCCAGTCTTGCGATATGTTGGGCGCATTTTGGGTTATACTCTCCTCTGCAAGGCTGAGGTGAACAAGCAAAGGAAGCTGGAGTTGCAGTTGTTATACACTAGAGTTAGTCACTTGTTCGAGGAGACACCATTGCAAGACCCAGCTCCTCAGCTTAACTTGGGAGCAGTTTTTGCAGACCATTTGTGCGAGCTGAAGACTAAGCCATTTTCTGGGAAGAAGAGTGAGTATGTAGGGATCTTACTTACTCCCATTTTCCAGCATTTCAGGATCCCTACTGCTGGGAGAGAGTGCATCACCAAGAGGCAGTGGATGGATTATGGTCATTTGAAGAACACTACTTGGATGAAGGAAAAGATGCTTTGGGTTTATCATGACGCAGATGCAGATGAGTGGTGTGTAAAGCTTCCTGCTGCTGAGCTTACTAGAGTTGATTCCTTGGAGGCCTTGCGCTTTGAGCCTCCTCAGAACTTGAGACGCGGCGTTCCTACGATGGTTAACCCTCTGGGTGCTTCTTCTTCTTCTGCACCGGGACCATCTGCTCAGAGTTTTGCTTCTACTCCTGCACCCGAGACTGCTGCTGCTGAGTTTGACATTGGTCCTTATCCAGCTCCATCGGTACCAGTGAGTGAGATGACTGAGGGCAAGTGGAGAGAGCGCCAAGATGGTATACTACGGAGCATTTGGGATTTCATGCGTGACTGCACTTGCAGGAAACATCCACAGGTTCATCAGCCCGTTCCTGCCAGTCGTCGTCGACAGCGATCTATAACTCCTGTTCTTTCGAGTAGTACTGATCCCTTGGATGGGAATGATGATGAGAGCGAGTGAGATCAGAGTCCCATTTTCAGACTATCGGTTCTGTTTTTCTTTTTCACTTTTCTTTTCACTTTTCTTGTTGGTACTTATGTTTGGGATGCTATACTTGATTCTAGACTATCTGTTGCTTTGATTTTGCTTGTTTGCGATGTTTTCTAGCTTTCAGGTTTGAGGTTTGAGGTTTTTGTTGGGAATGTCCTGAAATCTACTGTACTATCTCTAGAAAGTATGATAAGTGTCGAGATCAGACATAAGTCATAAATACTGGGTGATCATGATGACTTGCTAGAGCCCGCTCTTGATCTATAAGTTTAGGACTTATTACCAGTATTGTATGATCCCAAAGGGTCACACACCATAGCTAACGGGAAAGTTAAATGGAATTAATACGGTAAGATGCAAGGCATTTACTGTATTTGTACAGAGAATTGGGCCAGACAAAAGACAGTCTTTTGTCTGATTTGGGCCTTGGGCCCAAAAGCCTAATGAGCCATTAGTTTAATTACTTGGGCCCATATAAGGAAGAGGGAAAGCGCAGGAAGCCCTAATGCTTCTGCTTCTGCGATTTTTCACCTGAGCCGTCCTCTCTCTCTCTGTTGATTCCGAGCTTGGTCTAGCAGCCTGATCCGTAGCTTGTAAGCGTGTGGATACCTAGGAGGAGCCGGTTATCATCTGTTCTAATCTGATCTTGTCATTACCACCAATCATTCCGCTGCAAAGGTAAAGATCAGGTTTGCTTTTATGATTCGATTACAAGAACCTAGATCTGTTTAAGATTATGTGCTAGGTTGCAATCTGAGAATTGAACCATGGAAAAACGCATAATCCTTCAGTGGTATCAGAGCCCAGGTTTCATTAGATTCTTGTAATTTGGATCATATGGTGTTTAATATGTTAAAGGAATCAATTTAATGAAGTAAAATTGATTTGAAAATTATTAAACCCTAAATCGGCTTAATTAAATGGTCTCGGCTTGATGTTATATGATTGGATCGATCGTTTTGTCGCTTCCGATCATGGGTATAACATGAGCATGGATCGTGTAATAATTGAACCGATTTGATCTGTGCCTTGGATCACTTAACGCCGAGTGATGATCGGCTAGTGATCGTGATGGCCAATCGGATATGGTCTCGGCTTGACAATCACGTGTGATCATGAATGCATGATCAAGCGATTGTGAGTGGGCCGAGGTTTTTGGATCGTGTGATCGACCGCTTGTGATTGCTTATGATCGAAACCCTAATTGCATTAGCATGGTTTGATTATGTGAATCGGCCGTGTAATGCGATCATGATCTCGGATCGTGTGGGTGTATCGATCGCTTGACGCAAAGCATCGGATGCTTGTTTGTGTCATCGATCGATAATCGATCATGGATCCTTGGCGTGATCGATGGCCGTGTGACGTCCGTGAGGCTGTGGGTCGGATCGCGATCGATGCTCGATAGCGTGATCCGCAAGGTCTCGGATGGATCATGGGCCAACGATTGTGTGATGGGCCGAGTTGGATCATGGATCCGATCGTTTGGCCCATTAAATCATTACGTCCCGCGAATAGTCAATCGGTTAAACCGAGCTTCGCGGTTCGTTGCCCAAACCACACCGATTTAACCGGTCCAAATTTAATTGGCGGTTAATCGTGTGTTTAAAGCCTTAAACCGCAAGTTAGGTCAAATTGGCTAAAACACTAGGTGTTTCTTCCCGGTTTTGGACTTAACTGAACCGATCCAATTTAATTGGTGGTTCAAGCGGTTAACCCAAATCGCGGTTTGCTGGAAATTATTTAATACAATTGGTATTATTTAATTTCTGGTTAAACCGGATTGAAATTCAAAATTGAATTTTAACCTAAACCGAAGGCTGGTCTAAGTTTGATTTGGTTGGACCAAATAATTTAGAGCTGGTCTGGTTTAGTAAATAACCGATGGTTTTGATAGTTAATTTGGTCTTGGACCAGAATTAATAAACCGACTCGGTTATGTCAAATTATTGGGCCAACTGGAATTCTATGGTCTTGGGCCAAGAATTGGGCCTATAATTTGTGACCCAACCCAAAATATTAATAAAATATTAAATTAGAAATTTCTACTTTTAGAATGTTTCTAAATTTAGAAAGTTTCTAAAACAAGTAAGTTTCCCAAAATAGTAATCTTCTATTTTTGGAAATAAAACTAAAAATCCTCAAAACTAATATCAAGCTTGGATGTCTTTCCAATCTTGTCAGCTACTTAATGCTTATTCGATTACAGATATGGCTTACAGTGTGAGGTGTCTGTTTTCGCATAAGTAAAGTAGTATATAGTCACTAATTTCATTGGGAGTCCCAGACTTTAGTGATTATTTGGCTGTAAGAGATTGGTTTCCTTGACTGGGCCATCGGGAGTCCCGCGCCTTGAGACATCTGGTGTATTGGGCCTTGGGCCCAATCCACAACCGAGAGTTATATGGATATAACTAGCTGTGTGTATGCTTACCAAGTAAAGCTAATTCCGGGTGACGGCCAGTGGCCCACTTTGGTTTTAGTTGAACATGGGTCTCGGAATCATTGCATTCTTATGAGGTTAAACAAAGAAATTTTGAATGCAATGCGAGTTTTCTTATAAGTTTTTAAGATTACTCTTTTATGAACTAAATAACTAAAACTCTATTTATCTCTAAATTTCAGTTATGACTAGCACAAACAATCAAAACACTTTCTCGATCCGTTCTGTCCTTGAGATGGACAAACTGAACGGATCAAATTTCTTGACTTGGTCGCGGAACCTGAGGCTAGTCCTCAGGCAGGAGAGAAAGGACTATGTCCTTGAGAAAGCTCTCCCCGAGAGGATCGGGTCCAATGCCTCTCATGCAGTATATGATGCTTGGAATAAGCATTATAATGATGCGGTAGATGTGCGTGGTCTGATATTGGCTACCATGGACTCAGATTTGCTGAAGCAATATGAGAACATGGAGTCGCCAATAGAGATGATCAGCAGCCTGAAATTGAAATTTCAGGAGCAGGTAAGAGTGGAGAGATACCATTTGGTTAAGTCTCTCACTAGCTGCAAGCTACCAAATGATCATCCTGTAAGTCCTCATGTCAGTAAAATGATGGGTTACATTGATAACCTGAGGAAACTGGATTATCCAGTTAGCCAAGAATTGGCAACTGAGATCATTCTGCAGTCACTGCCGTCAAGCTATGATACGTTCAAAAGGAACTATATCAAGAAAGGCTTAACGAAGACGCTGACTGAACTGCATGATATGCTCAAGACAGTTGAGCCAAACGTGAAGAGTACCCTGTATAATCTCATAATGGAGAAGGGTAGGTTTACTAAACCTAATGCTGACAAGGGTGAAGACAAAGTTGTCCAGATTTTGAATCATGGCAAGCGTGTGTCTTCTGAGCCCGAGTTAGATACATCTTACGTTGGTAAGTGCTGCTACTGTAAAGAGACTGGGCATTGGAAGAGAGATTGCATTAAATTCATGGAAGATTATGAGGAGTTGAAGTTGATGTATGAGACTACTTCCTCAGGTATTCATGTTATTACTTCAAGTTCTACCTTATAGGTATTGGATACTGGTTGTGGCACTGATATTTGTTATAATATGCAGAGCCTAAGCAACAGTAGAACGTTGAAGGAAGGACAAGTGGAACTGCGTGTCTGGAAGGAGCTATGGATGCTGCCTCAGCCGTAGGGTCTTCACTTGTAGATGCCTTTGAGGCTTGGTTTTGTATTAAGTAATTGCTACAATATACCTGCTTTAAGCAAAGTTGTTTTTCATTTTCTTGTAAAGAATTTGAATGTTTTTCATTTTGATAAAGGACAAGTTTTGTTCTTTTGATCTTAATGAAATGTTAATTGTAGCACCCTATTCAAGGAATGGGTTTTAATGTCTTAAACCAAAGAGTGCCTAAATGTAACATAAATACCAAATTGGTTTAAATCTGATGAATTAAACCTGATTTTTCTTGGCATAAATGTTTTGGTCACATAGAGTAAGTCGGATTCAGAAACCCCATAGTTATGGACTTTTGGGCTCATTTGAATGAATATCTTATGAGACTTGAATTCTGCTTACTGGACCAAAAGACAATAAGCCCATCTTAGCCGAGCTAAAGAAAGGCCCAAAGGCTTATTGGACATTGAACATACTCATGTATGTGGTCCGATGAGCAGTAATGCCAGAGAAAATTTCCTGTACTTCATTGTCTCTACTGATTACTTCAGTGAGTGTGACTGTGTTCATTTGATGAGACACAAGTCGGAATTCTTTGATATGATCGAAAGAGTTCCAGAATGAGGTATAGAATCTTAGTGACAGAAGTATTAAGACTCTTGATTAGATCACGAGTGAGAATACTTAAGTCATTGATGATGTGATCATCTGAATGAGTGTGAAATCGTTTCACAGCTCATTTCTCCTGAAAACCTTGAGGTATTTATGTGAGAAAGAATCAGATCTTATTAGAAATGATTAAAGATGAGTCACACGAATCTTCCATGATATTCTTTAAGAATAACGCTCTAGAAATATCTAAGTTTACGCTGAAATAGTTCCACCAATATCAGTTGAAAGACAGCACGTAAATGTGGATTGGAATCGATCCAAATTCGTCTTTACTGAGTATTTGTAGTTGTGCTACTTCACTGGTTGTCCTAGGGAAACCAAGGCTTGTTACTTTTACGTCCATTCTGTTTTCTAAGAAGGGAAGTTACTTTCCAAGAAGAACAGTGGGAGTAAAAGTATAACTCGAAGAAATTCGAGAAATACAGAAGGCTGCTCAACCTGTTGAGGGAGAGCAACGGATGGATTTACAGATTTCTGTAGAATCTACACCTGTAGAGCCTGAAGTTCGCAGATATGAATGAATCAGTCACTAATCCGAGAGTGATTTCTCGTCATTAGTTGAACCTGATGATCATTGAAAGTTCGCATGATCTGATGATCATTGAAAGCGACGAATCTGCGAAATTCAAAGAAGCGAAAGTGAGCCCGGACTCCGAAAAATTACATTTTGTGTAAGTTGGCTTCATCGATCCATTCATGGATGGAAGCAAACATATCGGAGTTGGAATCTTCGTTCTGTTGAAGTAGTCAAGGTTTTGACTTGAACAGGAACGAAATGGAACTGTGCGTTTACTAATAGATAAGTGGGGGCGATGTTGCATTTCTCATATTGTATGTCGATGACATACTGATTCTCGGAAATAACGTCCCAATGCTGCAGTCGGTAAAGGACTGGCTTGGGAGTTGGTTTTATGATTGACATGGGTAAAGCCACGTAGTTCTTGGATTTTGGATCTAAAGATAGAGATCCAAAAGAGCTGGTAGGACAAAGTCAGGATTCTTAAATTGACAAAGTCCTACACGTATTCAACATTCCAAGAAGGGTTTTATGCCAATGGCACATGGCATTACGTTAAGCAAGATACAGTGTCCTACGATAACTGCTGAGCTTAAATGCATGGATGAGATTCCATATGCGTCGGCAATTGGATCTATCATGTATGCCATGAAACGTACTTGTTTGATGTTGTTTTAATGTTAAGCAAGACAAGTAAAGACCAGTCAAATCCAGCAAAGAATCACTGGATTGCCGTAAAGAATATCCTAAAGTATTTGAGGAATACTAAGGATAAATTCTTGATTTACGGAGAAAGTGAGGTGCTACAAGTCGATAGAGTCTGAAAGGCAAGTTTCCAATAGACAAAGATAATTCCCGGTCACAGTCCGGCTATATCTTGTGTCTGACTGGCGGTGCAAGGCACTGTTGCTGACTCTATGACTTAAGCTGAACATTTCGCAGCTTGAGAAGCGGCGAAAGAGGTTGTTTGGAAAGAAGAGTTCATCACTGAATTTGATGTGATTCCCAGCATAGATGAGACTAGCTGCACATCAGAGGTCCAAACACCTTGAGGGTAGGTATAACCTATTCCGTGAGATAAATGACAGAGGTGTTAAGTAGATCAGCAAGTTTCATCGAATGAGAACGTTGCTAATCTATTAACGAAGCCACTCCTTATGCCTAAGCACGAGTCGCGGACTGTAGCTGTAGGATGAGTGAAATTAAGATGTAGTCTTAATTTCAGTGGGAGTTTGTAAAGGGCTTTACTTAGTTATTTTGAAAGGTTCATGTAAACATAATATTTTATGTTTATGAAATCTATGATTTCTGGATTATTTTAACTGTGATATAAATAATCGTTCCAAAAATGATTCATGTCATTATATATGGGCCATCGAAGTACATGAGTAGACTTGATCCTGAAACCCCATATTTAACGAAATGACATAAATCATAGTGTCCATAGTCGAAGGTTGTTGAAATTGGAACACCAACAACCACTTGAGACTAGATTGTGTTGAGACTTATGACCAAGTTTCGAGGGGTCATAGATGCGCGGCATCAAAGTCGACACATAGGTATATGTAGGGGAGCATATGACCGGACATGGCCCGCTGATGAGAACTCTACAAGATATTAATATCTGTGTCATGAGAGGTTCTCATATACGACTATAGAGTATAGTCCTTAGACCTGAGTTCGCATGCATGTGGCTGCACATGGAGTGATGCGCTTTGATCATTGTCTAACGCTGTTTCGTAACTGGGAGCTATAAGGACCTTGGTTGGGTGTATTATAAAGTGTGTAGTTCATAGTGATGGAACAAGATGGGATTTGTCCCTGCCGTTTAACGGAGCTAATATCTCTAGGCCAATCGGAGACTTGATAGCTGGTAAGAGAGTGGCCACTCCCAAACGGACTTGCCCAAGTCGTTTGCATTGTCAGTATCAAATCTGGTCCGATGAACATGGTCTGGCTATATAAGGATGACACGCATCTTGCCTTATGCCAGATCGAGATATTGAGACAAAAGGATTAGGGAATGTAGGATTCCAGTACAAGTGGGAGATTGTTGGGAATGTCCTAAAATCTACTTTACTATCTCTAGAAAGTATGATAAGTGTCGAGATCAGACATAAGTCATAAATACTGGGTGATCATGATGACTTGCTAGAGCCCGCTCTTGATCTATAAGTTTAGGACTTATTACCAGTATTGTATGATCCCAAAGGTGTTGGATCGTTTAGATGAATCCTGATTCAATTCCAGATTCAGATTATCCTAAACATGCGATCTAGGTTCTTCTCAGAATAGAAACAAATGATGATCTCACCTTATACCTGTTATTGCAGCGGAAGAAGATGGTATGTCTGAGATCAGAGAAACACCGAGGGATGAATCCTCCAAAGGTTCACACACGCTTTCACAGGAAACAGCTGCTAGACCACCAAGGGAACTCGGCGCAGAGAGAGAGAGTTTACGGCTCAAGTCCTAGGGTTAATCAGTCTGAAACTCGAGTTTTATGACACAAAACTCGTCCTGTTCCGTTTGGGCCATTTGGCCCAAATACCAATTAACTCGTCGGTGTTTGCGCACTGCATCGATCGTTGCACCTTATGCATCGATCGATGCACAGTGGCTAAACCTTTTATTCTCTCTAAGTACAGTAAATGCCTAGCACTTTTACTGTACTTCTGCTATAACCGTTCCTACACATTTTCCTGTTAGCTTAGGCGTGTGACCCATATGGGATCATATAATAAAGGCAATAAGTCCAAGACTTATAGATCATGAGCGGACTCTAGCAAGCCATCATGACCCCCAGTATTATATGACTTATGTCTGATCTTGACATACTCTTACTTTCTAGAGACAGTACCGAGATTACTGGACACAATTCCAACAATCTCCCACTTGTACTGGAATCTCTGTATTCATAATCCTTTCGTCACAATATCTCGATTAGTCATAAGGCAAGATTGGTGTCATCCTTATAAAGCCTAATCTTGTTCATCGGACTCTGATTTGATACTGACAATCCAAACGACTCGGGAAAGTCCGTTTGAGCATGGCCATGCGTTTTCCAGTATTCAAATCTCCGATTGGCCTAGAGATATTCACTCCATTTATATTGGAGGGACAAATCCCATCTTGTTCCATCACTGTAAACTACTCATTTCATGATGTACCCAAACAAGGTCCTTATAGCTATCACAGAACGATAGCGTTAGACAATGATCAAAGTACATCAGTCCATGTGCAGTCACATGCATGTGAACTCAGGTCTAAGGACTATACTCTATAGTCGTAGTAAGAATCTCTTATGACACAGATATAAATATCCTGAAGAGTTCTTATAAGCGGGTCTTGTCCGGTCGTATGTTCCCAACATACACCTATGTACTGACTTTGATGCCGCGCATCTATGACACACTGAGACTTTGTCATAAGTCACGTACCAATCCAGTCTCACATGGTTGTTGGTGTTCCAGTTTCAACAACCTTCGACTAGGGACAGGATGATATAAAACATTTATCAAATATAGGGCCTCATGATCAAGCTAAATGACTTTGATGACTCAAGATCAAGTCACTTACTTCGATGACCTATAAAATGATTCATATCATTTTGGAACGATTATTTCATCACAGTTAAAATAATCTAGAAATAATAATTTCATTAAAACATAAAATAATGTTTTACAAGAACATATCAAATAACTAAAATAAAGCTCACAAAACTCCCACTCAAATTTAGATTACATTTCAATGTTTCTAATGCCTACAGCTTCAGTCAGGAACTCGAGCTTAGGCCTTGGGAGTGGCTTTGTCAACGGATCAGCGACATTATCATCTGTCGGAACTCGGCTGATCTTGACTTCCTTTCTATTAATGATGTCACGTATCAAGTGATATCTTCTTTGAACATGCTTGGATTTCTGGTGTGATCTTGGTTCCTTTGCCTGAGCTATAGCACCATTGTTGTCACAAAACAGTGCTAGAGGCTCAGCCGCATCTGGTATCACACCTAGTTCCATAATGAACTTTCGTATCCAAACAGCTTCCTTCGCTGCTTCTGAGGCGGCGATATATTCAGCTTCTGTAGTGGAATCAGCAACGGTGTCCTGCTTGGAGCTTCTCCAACTTACTGCACCGCCATTCAGACAAAAGACATAACCGGACTGTGACCGGAAATCATCTGTGTCTGTCTGGAAACTTGCGTCCGTGAATCCACTGACTTTAAGCACATCACTTCCACCGTACACCAAGAATTTATCCTTAGTATGTCTCAGATACTTCAAGATATTCTTTACGGCAATCCAATGGTTTTCACCTGGATTTGACTGGTATCTACTCGTCATGCTCAATGCATAAGCAACATCAGGGCGAGTACAGATCATGGCATACATGACAGATCCTATTGCAGATGCATAAGGAATATTCTTCATGCGCTCAAGCTCAGCAGCCGACGTAGGGCTCTGCTTCTTGCTTAGCGTTATGCCATGCACCATTGGTGTGAAGCCCTTCTTGGAATCTTTCATGCTGAATCTTTGTAGGACTTTGTCAATGTATGAGTCTTGACACAAGCCTATCAGCCTCTTAGGTCTATCCCGATAGATCCTAATTCCAAGAACGTATGCGGCTTCACCCATGTCTTTCATGGAAAAACAACTTCCAAGCCAGTCTTTTACAGACTTCAGCATTGGAATGTCGTTTCCGAGAAGTAGTATGTCATCGACATACAGAATAAGAAATACAATTTTGCTCCCACTAGATTTCTTATACACGCATTGTTCCTCTTCGTTTCTGATGAAGTCAAATTGCTTGATCGCTTCATCAAAACGAAGATTCCAGCTCCTCGATGCTTGCTTCAATCCATAAATGGATTTGTGAAGCTTGCATACTTTCCCAGCATTCTTTGGATCTATGTAACCGTCAGGTTGTGTCATATACACATCCTCTTCCAGAATACCATTCAGGAAGGCGGTTTTCACGTCCATCTGCCAAATTTCATAATCATGAAAAGCTGCAGTTGCTAGTAGAATCCGAATAGATTTCATCATAGCCACTGGTGAATAGGTTTCATCGTAGTCCACACCGTGAACTTGTCTGAAACCTTTTGCCACCAACCTGGCTTTGTAAATCTGGACATTTCCATCCACGTCAATCTTCTTCTTGAAGATCCATTTGCACTCGATGGCTTTTACACCAACGGGTAAGTCAACCAACGAAAACACTTGGTTGACCGACATGGAGTCCATTTCGGAATCAGTGGCCTTGCGCCACTTAGAGGAATCTGGGCCCATCATGGCTTGATTGAAGTTCGATGGTTCATCACCATCAATGATCAAAAGATCATGACAGTTAGTCACGAGGAATCCTTGATATCTCTCGGGTTCGTGACGGATCCTCCCGGATCTTCGAACTTCAGGTACTACAGGTTCAGGCTCTACAATTTCTTGTAGATCCTCCTGCTGCTCTTCCTCATTAGGTTGAGCAGTATCCTGTTCATCTTGAATTTCTTCAAGCAGTACCTTACTCCCACTGTCTTTCTTAGAGAGAAATTCCCTCTCAAGAAAGTTACAATCCCGGGCAACAAAAATCTTGTTCTCGGAACGTAGATAGAAGTAATAAGCCTTGGTTTCCCGTGGATAACCAATGAAGTAGCATTTGTCAGATTTTGGTGTAAGCTTGTCTGAGATTAATCTCTTGACGTAGGCTTCACAACCCCAAATTCTGAGATAAGACAGCACTGGAGCCACTCCAGTCCATAATTCATATGGTGTCTTTGCTACTGCTTTTGATGGCGCTCTGTTTAGAGTGAACACTGCTGTTAGCAGAGCATATCCCCAAAGGGATATTGGAAGGTCTGTGTGACTCATCATAGATCGAACCATATCCAATAAGGTCCGATTTCTCCTCTCAGACACACCATTCCATTGAGGTGTTCCAGGAGGAGTGAGTTGGGATACGATCCCACACTCTCTCAGATGATCACTGAATTCTTGGCTTAAGTATTCTCCTCCTCGGTCGGACCGAAGAGCCTTAATGCTTTTGCCAAGTTGGTTCTGTACTTCATTTTGGAATTCTCTGAACTTCTCAAAAGATTCAGACTTATGTTTCATTAAATAAACATATCCATACCTACTGAAATCATCAGTGAAGGTAATGAAGTACTGATAGTTTCCTCTTGCATTTGTGGACATTGGGCCACACACATCAGTGTGTATCAGGCCCAATAAGTCACTGGCCCTCTCGTTAGGTTTATTAAAGGGGGCCCGTGTCATTTTGCCCATCATGCAGGATTCGCATTTCTCACATGACTCAAAGTCAAATGAGCCAAGAAGTCCATTCGAATGGAGCCTCTTGATGCGTTTCTCGCTGATGTGCCCTAAACGACAATGCCATAGAAACGTTCGGTTTTCCTCATTAGGTTTAAACCGTTTTGTATTAATGTTATAAATTGGCGCGGATTGATCGAGTATGTAAAGCCCATTCGTAAGAGGGGCAGAACCATAGAACAAATTGTTGCGATTGAAGGAACATAATTTATTCTTAACTGAAAAATCATAACCTTCCAAATCCAACAAAGAAATTGAAATAATATTTCTGCTTATAGCAGGTACAAAATAACAATTATTCAGTTCTAAAATCAATCCCGAAGGTAAAGACAACAAGTATGTGCCTACAGCTAGTGCTGAAACTTTCGCTCCATTCCCAACTCGTAGCTCCACTTGTCCCTGCTTCAGCCTTCTACTGTTGCTGAGTGCCTGCATATTAGTACAAATATGAGCCCCACAACCAGTATCCATGACCCATGAGGTATTATCAGAAGTAGTTGTATTAACTTCTATAACAAAAATACCTGATGAAGAAGTCTCGAAAGTCTTCTTCTTCAATTCCTTTAGACCTTCCTGGAATTTCTTACAATCTCTTCTCCAATGCCCCAGTTCTTTGCAGAACCTGCACATGTCAGTTGGCCCAGCCTTGGACTTGGGCTTGGGCTTTGGCGTGTCCTTGTCCGCGACATGGACAGCCTTGGCCGCTCCCTTATCCTTAGCAGAGGATTTCTTAAACCCCTTGCCCTTTTGCACCATAAGCACATTGGGGTCCTTGGCGGTTTTCCTCAAGTTGGGCTCTGCAGTCTTGAGCATTCCGTGAAGCTCAGGTAGTGTCTTACTCAAGCCATGCATGTTAAAGTTCAGAATGAACTGATCATAGCTTGCAGGTAAAGACTGCAGAATGATGTCGCAGGCAAGTTCCTGGCTGATTGGGCAGTCGAGTTTCTGAAGATGATCGAGATAACCCATCATCTTCAAGACATGAGGACTCACTGCCGCATTCGCAGCCAACTTACAGTCCAAGAGGTTCTTAACTGTCTGGAACCTCTCGGTCCTAGCCTGCTCCTGAAAAAGCGATTTCAGGCTTGCCATTATCTCGATGGGAGACAATACACTTTCGAACTGCTTTTGCAGCTCAGGAGTCATTGTCACCAACATCAGGCAATAGACATCATTTTCATCTGACGAATGCTTTTCCCAAGCATTGTGCAGAGTCCTGGCAGCATTGGCAAGAGGCCTCTCGGGGAGGGGATCTCGAAGGACATAATCCTTCTTCTCCTGCTTGAGGACCAGCCTCAAGTTCCTTGACCATGTCAGGAAGTTCGTTCCAGTCAGCTTCTCCTTCTCGAGAACAGACCGGATCGAGAATGTGTTTTGTGTGCTTGTAGTAGTCATATCTGAAATATATAAATAAAAAGGTTATTAGTTATTATGTTCAAAATGACTAATCTCGTATTAAAAAAAAATTAATATGATTAATCACGCATTATATTCAATAACCTAAGTTACCCTCAATAGAATATAATGATTCCAAGATCCACATATAACTAAAATTAAAGTGGGCCACTGGCCGTCACCCAACCTTAGCTTATATCGGTAAGCCCTATATCGGCTAATTATATCCGTGATATAACTCTTGGTTGTGAATCTGGGCCCGAGGCCCAATCCACTCTGATGTCTCAAGGCCCGGGACTCCCGATGGCCTAGTCAAGAAAACCGGACTATACAGTCATGTAATCATTAATGTCTGGGACTCCCAATGACATTTATGAATCACAAACTGTCTTACTCACGCAAAAGCAGACATCCTCACACTGTAAGGCCATGAATGCAATTGAATGGGCTTTGACAGCTGACATAGCCTGGACAAGACATCCAACGCTTGATATTATTTGAGGTTCGTAGGTTTATTAAAATCATTTCCAAAATAGAAGATTACTATTTTCGGAAACTTTCTATTTATGGAAACCTACTATTTTTGGAAACTTTCTAAAATTGGAAACTTTCTAAAACCGGAAACTTTCTAACTTTAGAAATTTCTTTAAAATCCAAAACCCGCAAATTCAGAAACTTCTGTTTTAAGAAACTTTCTAATTTCAAAATTTCGGAAACTTTAATTTAAAAATGACTTTATAATTTTATAAAATAGATTTTAAATTAATCTGAAGAAAGACTCAATTAACTGGCCCAATTGTTTTAACTTCTTGGCCCGAGGCCCAAGAATTGGTCCATGTCCAAGACATGACCCAATTGTCCAATTAATTGACATAACCGGTCTGGTTCATTAAAACTGGTCTAACCAAGTTTTAATTACTACGATGACCACAATTGTCAACCGGTTATTTACTAAACCGGAATTTCTCAATTTATTTGGTCCAACCAAATCAAATTAGAAATTCCTGGTTTAGGCACTAAATCCAATAATTCTTTCGACATTGGATTTCTTATCCCGGTTTAACCAGACTTAATAAAATTATTAAATCTGTTTATTAAACCGAGACGTTTAATTTTAATTAAATTAAACCGAGCCTAAACCCTAACCGCATCGATCGATGCTCACAGCATCGATCCTGCAACGATCGTTCATCGATCCTGCATCGATCGATGCTCTCACGTGTGCACGAACGGTTATCAGGTTTGGCCGAGAGATTCTCGTGAGATCCATGCGATCGTTTGAACGATCCATGCGATCGCGGTCAATCTCTCGCGACTGCAACGATCGATCCTTGCATTGCATCGATCGATGCAATGCGATCTCAGTCGATGCAAAATCAGTTTAGATCACATACCAAATCAATATAGTTTGGTCATGCGATTTTTAAACAGTTTGTTTAGGATTCAATTCTTGTTTCTTAAGTGTTTTAATCTTATCAGTAGATTGATTCAAAAACACCTCTTTAAACAATCCTAAACATGAATCTAAACAAGAAAAACCAGAACCTAATGCTCTGATACCACTGTTGGATCGTTTAGATGAATCCTGATTCAATTCCAGATTCAGATTATCCTAAACATGCGATCTAGGTTCTTCTCAGAATAGAAACAAATGATGATCTCACCTTATACCTGTTATTGCAGCGGAAGAAGATGGTATGTCTGAGATCAGAGAAACACCGAGGGATGAATCCTCCAAAGGTTCACACACGCTTTCACAGGAAACAGCTGCTAGACCACCAAGGGAACTCGGCGCAGAGAGAGAGAGTTTACGGCTCAAGTCCTAGGGTTAATCAGTCTGAAACTCGAGTTTTATGACACAAAACTCGTCCTGTTCCGTTTGGGCCATTTGGCCCAAATACCAATTAACTCGTCGGTGTTTGCGCACTGCATCGATCGTTGCACCTTATGCATCGATCGATGCACAGTGGCTAAACCTTTTATTCTCTCTAAGTACAGTAAATGCCTAGCACTTTTACTGTACTTCTGCTATAACCGTTCCTACACATTTTCCTGTTAGCTTAGGCGTGTGACCCATATGGGATCATATAATAAAGGCAATAAGTCCAAGACTTATAGATCATGAGCGGACTCTAGCAAGCCATCATGACCCCCAGTATTATATGACTTATGTCTGATCTTGACATACTCTTACTTTCTAGAGACAGTACCGAGATTACTGGATACAATTCCAACAAAAGGGTCACACACCATAGCTAACGGGAAAGTTAAATGGAATTAATACGGTAAGATGCAAGGCATTTACTGTATTTGTACAGAGAATTGGGTTAGACAAAAGACAGTCTTTTGTCTGATTTGGGCCTTGGGCCCAAAAGCCTAATGAGCCATTAGTTTAATGACTTGGGCCCATATAAGGAAGAGGGAAAGCGCAGGAAGCCCTAATGCTTCTGCTTCTGCGATTTTTCACCTGAGCCGTCCTCTCTCTCTCTGTTGATTCCGAGCTTGGTCTAGCAGCCTGATCCGTAGCTTGTAAGCGTGTGGATACCTAGGAGGAGCCGGTTATCATCTGCTCTAATTGATCTCTTCATTACCAATCCGCTGCGCCAATAACAAGGTAATGATCCTGATCTGGTTTATGATTCAACTGCAAATCACCTAGATCCTAGATATTATGTGCTAGGATGTAACCTGACAATTACACCATGAACACACATAATCCTTCAGTTTTCTCACGGACTAACTTGCTGACTGCTGACTGAATTGATGAAATCGCAATGCAACGATCGACACGATCCTGTGTGTCAATCGTCACAACACGAAAATCGCATTGCAGCGATCGTTGCGGACCTGAGCAACGATCGACACAAAATCGAAATCGCCTTGCAATGATCGTCGCATTCATGCGTAACAATCGATGCAGGTGCGAGACGGGTAAAAATCAACAGAACCTAACACATCCCTAAACATTTTCTTTCTTTTACCAATCCTAAGCTTGATACCACTGGGGACAGTGTGTTTCAAGTGTGGGGGAGGTAGCTACTGACGCACGCTTTTGTTTTCTTAGAGTCAGTCCAAAATTTTGTTTTATCGAGTCAAAACAGTCTAAGTAGGAAACAATGAATTTTTGAGAAGTTAACAACACTTGCAGGAACTTAAGTAACTATTGGGATGAGCTTGCAAGATCAATCTATGACTATTAGAAAACCCAATGCAGATCAGCCTACTGAGGACACCCATATCAATTCAGGTATTCAGAGAATCCTTCACTGACTTCACCCTTAATTTTGACTTAATTTTCTCACCTAAGGGCTTGGTATACCTTGAGTCGGATTCTTCTGTTAGTTCTGACACAGCTTGTAAACCTGTCCAAGTAAGGTTCTCTTCTCCCCTTCCTTAAAAAAAGAAGAAGAGAATAATAAACCGAGGATGAGCTAGTAGCTCCGAAGTGGTCGCGGGAGTGGTAGAGACCCCTATTACCTCCTGTGCATCCATGGAATGTGTCCAAAGTACACCCCATAACGGGAAGAGCACATATACAAAAAATAAAATGATACCCAATGAGGAAAAATCAGATGCTAAGGAAGGGAAGAGAGAAGAAGGAACCAGAAAAAGATAGTATGGTGGTCTAGAGCTAACAGAGTAAGAATCTATGTGCTCTTTGATCGATAATCCTTAGGTGAGACTGTACTTAAATGCTTATAGAAGTCAGTAGGGTGAATTTGAATGCTTTGGATTGATTGTGGAGTTTACTCAGGACAGTTGCTAAGTGTGGGGAAAGTATATGTTGGTCTTGATGTCTTGCAGGTTAATCTTTCAGTGGCTTACTAAGGGGAATCTAGGTATTGTTGCTTCTAAGATGAACAAGTTTCTGAAGTTTTCAACCTTCTTTTTCTGATCTTGGTCTTCTGTTTGCTTGAGGGCAAGCAAAAGCTAAGTGTGGGGGAGTAGATATACCATGAATTTTAGGGCTTTTAACCATGGTATATGTGTTCTTATCGAGTCTATTAGAGTCCTTTGGAGTCCTTTTATGTGTGTTTACAGGTCTAGGTACGTTTGGAGCGGATTTGGAGATTATGACGCATTCTGGAGCTATTTGGAGCATTTGCCCGAGAGATGAGTTCACTGTCGATATTTGAGAGTTGTGTCGATCGACACACCTTTGGTGTCGATCGTTGCACATGCGTGATGGACTTTTCTCGCGAGAGTTAATGAAGATTTGGGAATTCGCAACAAAGCCCAGAAGTTTCTCATAATTACAAAGAAGCCCCAGCCGTGATTAGATCATTATATTAGGGTTTTTAAGCCATTGTTTAGGCTACGCTTTATTTTACATTCAGAGAGTTTTAGGGGCTGATCAGATACTCGACAGAGAGAAGATTTCGAACCCCTGTTTCTTATTCTGTTTTATGATATTCAGTATTCTATTCATCATGTCTTTTGTTATGATTGTCATGTCTGAGTAGTTTACCTGTTAGGTTTAGGGATTCTCATTAGGGATTTCATGGAATTATAGGTTGATCAATCTGTAGGGATTCATATCTGTTAGTTCTTCATAAAGGGTTGTTCTTAATGCTTAATCTGAATTAGCTACCCAGATTCATGATGTTAGGTTGATTTCTGCAACGACAGTTGGTTAATTAACTAGAAAGAACTTAGATGAGCAATTTGACTATTTGCAAAGAAATTTGGCTTAGGAGAATTGTGAACAAAAGAACCTGAGATTAATGCTTGTTTAGAACTCTAAGATTCGCAACGAAAGTTGGCTTGCTAGGTTGTTAAACATAGATAATATTTGCAAAGAAAGTTGGTCTGTTATAATTTTGTGATTCTAGTTCTTGAATAGTTCTTAATTAGATCTCGATTGATTGATTAGCTTGTGTTCCTGATTTCCTGAGAACTCCCTAGACTTGACGCTTTGCCTTCTTGTTTACAAACCAATCTATTTACTTTATTGCTTGATACTGCTTATTCTATGTTTCACCTAGCTTAACCTGATATTCTATAATCTATCACAATAGTCTAGAGTCTCTGTGGATTCGATACCCTATATACTACTAGTTCACGTCTGTGCACTTGCAGTGTAGATCTAGGGATTAAAACTTGATCGTATCATTAGACTCCTTAGCTGTGGAGGGATCCATGTCTGATCCTCCTATAACTCTTTTCGTCCTGAAAATCTCCTTAAACCGCCTGAAATCTTACATGAAGAATCCGGCCAACACCTTTCTCAATGGCTTTTTTTCCATCAAAACTTAATCACTTCCCAGATTTTTGTCTTGTCTTGGACTTACTCAAATCCTGATCACAATCCCTACGGACCTTTTCCACACTTGATACTTGTCCTCCATGGACTTGATCTTACTATCCTGATCTTAGTATGTCTCATACTAGATCATAATCAGGCTCTGGCCCCCGTATTACTCAACCTTTATCAATCATCTCGAGACTAATAAAACTATGTGTAGCCCCGGAGTCAACCAATGCACGTGTCTCCAATCCACTAATGGTTATGGTCCTTACATATTTACAATGCTAAGTGACCTAACCCTTTTACCAAATGTAATGGGAAGTCTGGCTTGATCCTTTTTTGACTCGACCCTATCCACAATGTAATGGAAAGCCTAGCATGATCCCTCTTGGATTCGCCCCTTTCCCCAATGCAATGCCACACTTGGATTGGGAATCCTAGCCCTAGTCCTCCTTGGACTCGGCCCTTTCCCCAATACCATGGGAAGACTGGCCTGATCCTTCTTGGACTCGGTCTTTATCAATCATCTTTGGTCTAACAATACCATGTGTAGCCCCGAAGTCAAACGGTGCGTGTGTCTCCACACCACCAATGTTTCCAGTCCTTACGCATTTACAATGCTAAGCAACCTAACACTTTTCCCAAATGTAATGCCATGCAAAACAATATGAAGAAATAAGGGTTTAGTGATATAAAAGTAATCACATCATAGGAGGCGGCCACACCATAGTGCTTTACCAATTCGTAAACCCGAGGTGTTCTGGTCTGGTCCTTAGACCTTTCCGTGCGACTTTCATTCCCGCGGTTTACTTCTGGTCCCTTATGATTATCTTCTAGTAGCTTCGGGCATTCACATATGTAATGTCCGGCCTTTCCACAATGGAAGCATGTCATTAGTCTTTCATTTGTCACTCTTTCTTGCCTCTTATATTTCTGACAGCTTTGGATCATGTGGTCCTTGCTTCCAGACTTCGAACATACTCTTCTTGCCTTCTAACACTCCCCAGAGTGTTTTTATTCGCAAGTGGTACCTTTGGTGCGGTTTCTAGAGGTATGGCGATCAATACTCACTCGATCCCATTCTCTTTATCTTGCGGATAGCCTCGAATCCCATGGTCCTTACTGCCGCCATCGCACATTCTTTGGCGCGATTTCTAGATGTATGGCGATCAGTACTCACTCGATTCCATTCCTCTTTAAGTCCCTCCCGGTTTGGCCAGCCACTTTTTCCCGTGCTGCGCTCTCATCAGGTTCACCTCAGCACCGTCTTACGACCTTGAACCAAGTATCTGAACTAATTTTCCAACCGATCCCATACTCGACTGGAAAATCTGACCTTCTAACTGAACCCATACTCAGCTGGAAAGTACTTCCGATTGGACTCGATTTGAAGGATTCGTTTAGTATTTCCTGGTTCAATTCATCCGATTAATTGATCCTACTAAACATGCCAGATCTAGGTTCTCTTGCTAGAATCATAAAGGATCTCACCTGTTACCTTGTTTTGCAGCGGAAAGAGGAGGTACGGGTCAGAGATCAGCAGAACCACCAAGAGATAGCTCCTCCAAAGGCTCACACACGCACACTGCAGGAAATTGGCTGCTAGACCAAGAGGAGAGAGGCGCAGAGAGAGAGAGAGGGAGGCGCAGAAGTTGGCTGGGAAAAAAGAGCTAGGGCAAGTTTTATTCATAAAACCCTTGTCTAGTTCTATTGGGCCTTTTGGGCCCAATTCCCAGTTTGATTAAATCCCTTGGATTTAATCAGGCCCTTCTATCTCTCCAAGCACAGTAAATGCCTAGCACTTTTACCGTACATCTGCTGAACCGTTCCTTCATAGTTTCCTATTAGCTTAGGCGTGTGACCCATATGGGATCATATAATAAAGGCAATAAGTCCAAGACTTATAGATCATGAGCGGACTCTAGCAAGCCATCATGACCCCCAGTATTATATGACTTATGTCTGATCATTGACATACTCTTACTTTCTAGAGACAGTACAGAGATTACTGGACATAATTCCAACAATCTCCCACTTGAACTGGAATCTCTGTATTCATAATCCTTTTGTCTCAATATCTCGATTAGTCATAAGGCAAGATTAGTGTCATCCTTATAAAGCCTAATCTTGTTCATCGGACTCTGATTTGATACTGACAATCCAAACGACTCGGGAAAGTCCGTTTGAGCATGGCCATGCATTTTCCAGTATTCAAATCTCCGATTGGCCCAGAGATATTCACTCCATTTATATTAGAGGGACAAATCCCGTCTTGTTCCATCACTGTAAACTACTCATTTCATAATACACCCAAACAGGGTCCTTATAACTATCGCTGAACGACAGTGTTAGACAATGATCAAAGTGCATCAGTTCATGTGCAGTCACATGCATGCGAACTCAGGTCTAAGGACTATACTCTATAGTCGTAGTAAGAATCTCTTATGACACAGATATAAATATCCTGAAGAGTTCTTATAAGCGGGTCTTGTCCGGTCGTATGTACCCCAACATACACCTATGTACTGACTTTGATGCCGTGCATCTATGACATCCTGAGACTTTGTCATAAGTCACATACCAATATAGTCTCACGCGGTTGTTGGTGTTCCAATTTCAACAACCTTCGACTAGGGACACGATGATATAAGCCATCTATCAAATATAGGGTCTCATGATCAAGCTAAATGACTTTGATGACTTAAGATCAAGTCACTTACTTCGATGACCTATAAAATGGCTCATATCATTTTGGAACGATTATTTCATCACAGTTAAAATAATCCTGAAATAATAATTTTATTATTAAACATCTCAAATGATTTACAAGAACATATCAATAACTAAATAAAGCCCTCAAACTCCCACTCAAATTTAGATTACATTTCAATGTCTCTAATGCCTACAGCTTCAGTCAGGAACTCGAGCTTAGGCCTTGGGAGTGGCTTTGTCAATGGATCAGCGACGTTATCATCTGTCTGAACTCGGCTGATCTTGACTTCCTTTCTATTAATGATGTCACGTATCAAGTGAAATCTTCTTAGTACATGCTTGGATTTCTGGTGTGATCTTGGTTCCTTTGCCTGAGCAATAGCACCATTGTTATCACAAAACAGTGCCAGAGGCTCAGCCGCATTTGGTATCACACCTAGTTCAACAATGAACTTTCGTATCCAAACAGCTTCCTTCGCTGCTTCCGAAGCGGCGATATATTCAGCTTCTGTAGTGGAATCAGCAACGGTGTCTTGCTTGGAGCTTCTCCAACTGATTGCACCGCCATTCAGACAAAAGATATAACCGGACTGTGACCGGAAATCATCTTGGTCTGTCTGGAAACTTGCGTCCGTGAATCCACTGACTTCAAGCACATCACTTCCACCGTATACCAAGAACTTATCCTTAGTATGTCTTAGATACTTCAGGATATTCTTGACGGCAATCCAATGGTTTTCACCTGGATTTGACTGGTATCTACTCGTCATGCTCAATGCATAAGCAACATCAGGACGAGTACAGATCATGGCATACATGACAGATCCTATTGCTGATGCATAAGGAATATTCTTCATGCGCTCAAGCTCAACAGCCGTCGTAGGGCTCTGCTTCTTGCTTAGCGTTGTGCCATGTACCATTGGCGTGAAGCCCTTCTTGGAATCTGCCATGCTGAATCTATGCAGGACTTTGTCAATGTATGAATCTTGACACAAGCCTATCAGCCTTTTAGATCTATCCCGGTAGATCCGGATTCCAAGAACGTATGCGGCTTCACCCATGTCTTTCATGGAAAAACAACTTCCAAGCCAGTCCTTTACCGACTTCAGCATTGGTATGTCATTTCCGAGAAGTAGTATGTCATCGACATACAGAATAAGAAATACTATCTTGCTCCCACTAGTTTTCTTATACACGCATTGTTCTTCTTCGTTTCTGATGAAGTCAAATTGCTTGATCGCTTCATCAAAACGAAGATTCCAGCTCCTCGATGCTTGCTTCAATCCATAAATGGATTTATGAAGCTTGCATACTTTCCCAGCATTCTTTGGATCTATGTAACCGTCAGGTTGTGTCATATACACATCCTCTTCCAGAATACCATTCAGGAAGGCGGTTTTTACGTCCATCTGCCAAATTTCATAATCATGAAAAGCTGCAGTTGCTAGTAGAATCCGAATAGATTTCATCATATCCACTGGGGAATAGGTTTCATCATAATCCACACCGTGAACTTGTCTGAAACCTTTTGCCACCAACCTGGCTTTATAAATCTGGACATTTCCATCCACGTCAATCTTCTTCTTGAAGATCCATTTGCACTCGATGGCTTTTACACCAGCGGGTAAGTCAACCAACGAAAACACTTGGTTGACCGACATGGAGTCCATTTCGGAATCAGTGGCCTTACGCCACTTAGAGGAATCTGGGCCCATCATGGCTTGATTGAAGTTCGATGGTTCATCACCATCAATGATCAGAAGATCATGAAAGTCAGTCACGAGAAATCCTTGATATCTCTCGGGTTCGTGACAGATCCTCCCGGATCTTCGAACTTCAGGTACTACAGGTTCAGGCTTTACAATTTCTTGTAGGTCCTCCTGCTGCTCTTCCTCATTAGGTTGAGCAGTATCCTGTTCATCTTGAATTTCTTCAAGCAGTACCTTACTCCCACTGTTTTTCTTAGAGAGAAACTCCCTCTCAAGAAAATTACAATCCCGGGCAACAAAGATCTTGTTCTCGGATCGTTGGTAGAAGTAATAAGCCTTGGTTTCCTTCGGATAACCAATGAAATAGCATTTGTCAGACTTTGGTGTAAGCTTGTCAGAGATCAATCTCTTGACATAGGCTTCACAACCCCAAATTCTAAGATAAGACAGCACTGGAGCTTCTCCAGTCCATAATTCATATGGTGTCTTTGCTACTGCTTTTGATGGCGCTCTATTTAGAGTGAACACTGCTGTTAGCAGAGCATATCCCCAAAGGGATATTGGAAGGTCTGTGTGACTCATCATAGACCGAACCATATCCAATAAGGTCCGATTCCTCCTCTCAGACACACCGTTCCATTGAGGTGTTCCAGGAGGAGTGAGTTGGGAAACTATCCCACACTCTCTTAGATTATCACTGAACTCTTGGCTCAAGTATTCTCCTCCTCGGTCGGACCGAAGAGCTTTAATGCTTTTGCCAAGTTGGTTCTGTACTTCATTTTGGAATTCTCTGAATCTCTCAAACGATTCAGACTTATGTTTCATTAAATAAACATATCCATACCTACTGAAATCATCAGTGAAGGTAATGAAGTACTGATAGTTTCCTCTTGCATTTGTGGACATTGGGCCACACACATCTGTGTGTATCAGGCCCAATAAGTCACTGGCCCTCTCGTTAGGTTTATTAAAGGGGGCCCGCGTCATTTTGCCCATCAGACAGGATTCGCATTTCTCACATGACTCAAAGTCAAATGAGCCAAGAAGTCCATTCGAATGGAGCCTCTTAATGCGTTTCTCGATGATGTGCCCTAAACGACAATGCCATAGAAACGTTCGGTTCTCCTCATTAGGTTTGAACCGTTTGGTATTAATGTTATAAATTGGCGCGGATTGATCAAGTATGTAAAGCCCATTCGTAAGAGGGGCACAACCATAGAACAAATTGTTGCGATTGAAGGAAAATAATTTATTCTTAACTGAAAAATCATAACCTTCCAAATCCAACAAAGAAATTGAAATAATATTTCTGCTTATCGCAGGTACAAAATAACAATTATTGAGTTCTAAAACCAATCCCGAAGGTAAAGACAACAAGTATGTGCCTACAGCTAGTGCAGGAACTTTCGCTCCATTCCCAACTCGTAGCTCCACTTGTCCTTGCTTCAGCCTCCTACTGTTGCTGAGTGCCTGCATATTAGTACAAATATGAGCCCCACAACCAGTATCCATAACCCATGAGGTATTATCAGAAGTTGTTGTATTAACTTCTATAACAAAAATACCTGATGAAGAAGTCTCGAGAGTCTTCTTCTTCAATTCCTTTAGACCTTCCAGGAATTTCTTACATTCTCTCCTCCAATGCCCTGGTTCTTTGCAGAACCTGCAGATGTCAGTAGGCCCAGCCTTGGACTTGGGCTTGGGCTTTGGCGCGTCCTTGTCCGAGACTTGAACAGCCTTAGCCTTTCCCTTGTCCTTGGCAGAGGATTTCTTAAAGCCCTTGCCCTTTTGCACCATAAGCACATTGGGGTCCTTGGCTTTCCTCAAGTTGGGCTCTGCAGTCTTGAGCATTCCATGAAGCTCAGGTAATGTCTTACTCAAGCCATGCATATTGAAGTTCAGGATGAACTGATCATAGCTTGCAGGTAAAGACTGCAGAACGATGTCGCAGGCAAGTTCCTGGCTGATAGGGCAGTCGAGTTTCTGAAGATGATCGAGATAACCCATCATCTTCAAGACATGAGGATTCACTGCCGCATTTGCAGCCAACTTACAGTCTAAGAGGTTCTTAACTGTCTGGAACCTCTCAGTCCTTGCCTGCTCCTGAAAAAGCGATTTCAGGCTTGCCATTATCTCGATGGGCGATACCACACTCTCGAACTGCATTTGCAGCTCAGCAGTCATGGTCGCCAACATCAGGCAATAGACATCATTTTCATCTGACGAATGCTTTTCCCAAGCATTATGCAGAGTCCTGGCGGCATTGTTAGGAGGCCTCTCGGGGAGGGGATCACGAAGGACATAATCCTTCTTCTCCTGCTTGAGGACCAGCCTCAAGTTCCTTGACCACGTCAGGAAGTTCGTTCCAGTCAGCTTCTCCTTGTCGAGAACAGACCGGATTGAGAATGTGTTTTGAGTGCTTGTAGTAGTCATAGCTGAAATATAAGATAAAAAGGTTATTAGTTAATATGTTCAATATGATTAATCTTGCATTATATTCAATAACATTAGTTATCCTCAAAAGAACATAATGATTCCAAGATCCACATATAACTAAGATCAAAGTGGGCCACTGGCCGTCACCCAACCTTAGCTTATATCGGTAAGCCCTATCTCGGCTAATTATATCCGTGATATAACTCTTGGTTGTGAATCTGGGCCCGAGGCCAAATCCACTCTGATGTCTCAAGGCCCGGGACTCCCGATGGCCTAGTCAAGAAAACCAGACTATACAGTCATGTAATCACTAATGTCTGGGACTCCCAATGACATCAATGAATCACAAACTGTTTTACCCACGCAAAAGATAGACACCCTCACACTGTAAGGCCGTGTGTACGATTGAATGGGCTTCAACAGCTGACATAATCTGGACAAGACATCCAACGCTTGATATTATTTGAGGTTTGTAGGTTTTAGTTAAAATTCATCCCAAAATAGAAGATTACTATTTTGGGAAACTTTCCATTTTTGGGAAACCTACTAATTTTGGAAACTTTCTAAAATTGGAAACTTCCTAAAATTGGAAACTTTCTAAACATATAAATTTCCTAAAATCCAAAACATGCAAATCTAGAAACTTCTATTCTAAGAAACTTTCTAATTTCAGATTTTGAAAAACAGATTAATTTAAAATCGAAGGATTAATCCTCGCTCTGATACCACTGAAGGATTCGTTTAGTATTTCCTGGTTCAATTCATCCGATTAATTGATCCTACTAAACAGGCCAGATCTAGGTTCTCTTGCTAGAATCATAAAGGATCTCACCTGTTACCTTGTTTTGCAGCGGAAAGAGGAGGTACGGGTCAGAGATCAGCAGAACCACCAAGAGATAGCTCCTCCAAAGGCTCACACACGCACACTGCAGGAAATTGGCTGCTAGACCAAGAGGAGAGAGGCGCAGAGAGAGAGAGAGGGAGGCGCAGAAGTTGGCTGGGAAAAAAGAGCTAGGGCAAGTTTTATTCATAAAACCCTTGTCTAGTTCTATTGGGCCTTTTGGGCCCAATTCCCAGTTTGATTAAATCCCTTGGATTTAATCAGGCCCTTCTATCTCTCCAAGCACAGTAAATGCCTAGCACTTTTACCGTACATCTGCTGAACCGTTCCTTCATAGTTTCCTGTTAGCTTAGGCGTGTGACCCATATGGGATCATATAATAAAGGCAATAAGTCCAAGACTTATAGATCATGAGCGGACTCTAGCAAGCCATCATGACCCCCAGTATTATATGACTTATGTCTGATCATTGACATACTCTTACTTTCTAGAGACAGTACAGAGATTACTGGACATAATTCCAACACGATTTCCAAGCCTACCCAAGACTCGTGCGTCCATGGTGCACTTGTCTTCGCATGCCACCAGTTATGCGCGTCCCCTTCCACAAAGTGAAGCAAAACGTCCAAGAACTAAGCATGCTCTGATACCAAATTAAAAAACCCCGACCCGGCCTTTCTACCCCGTGGTCGACACGCTCCTTATGTCAGGCGGCTTTATGGGCTGAACCTCCTCAAAATCCGCATTTTTCAAAATTTCCATCTAGAGCAAGTATTTTTCGAATCATCCTATTGACTTCTTTATCCGTTTCTAGTCTTCGATCCTTATACTTAACGATACACAGCAGAAATCCTTATCTAACCTTGATTCTGTTCCTCTAAAGAACAATCCACCCGTGAACCTCCTACGTACTTAATTCGTTTCCTTAAAACTCCTTACGATGTTCCAATCCTATCTATCTGGTCTGACCACCTAAGTATTTAACTTCGATTATTCCATTCACCTATTCCGTTCTAAACCATTACTTAGAACAATATTTGGTTAGGCAACAAGTACCTTAGTAGTTCAAGTGAAATCGGTATGAAGTCAGTTCTACATACAACTTCCACTGTCCTTGTGCTTGCTTCCATCATCTTAGCCTATTCAATCGTGATTTTTGAATTCCTTTCTCAAGATCCAACTTCCTTAAACTCAACTATCTGATCTCAAATACTTCAGATCAATCATCAACTGCAGAACATATCTCTCCCGTACTTAGTCACTCAACCAACCATCCCCACATGACCAAGTACAAGAGACATCTTCAGTTTCCTTCTTGGTAAGTTCATGTCGCCAATCCTAGCGAGTATGTTCTGCTGCTATTTAGTTAACTCTATCCGCATAATCCACTCCAATCGACTGACCGAAAATCCCCTCGGTACCAAGACATTCAACCAACTAGCCCCACATGTTTAAGTAACGAGGAGAGATGATAATAAGTCATCCATACAACTTTGGGTCAGTCTTACTCAGTCGATTTTCACTGTGAGGTAGGATCAGACCGCAATGTCCATCGATGAGACCCATCTCACTCCCTTATCCAGAAACATTGTCAAGCCAACTAACCAATTGCTCTCCCTTAGACTGAATTTCACCACCATCTCTCATACTCGGAAACAGTCGGTCCAACACTTTGGTCCGATCGTCTGCATTGAAACAACTTTGTAGTTTACCCCAATATCTCTATAACCGAACCATTGAATCAATTCGATCATTATGCTCATCATGTATCCGCATGTACCTCCCATCATGGATAAATTGTTTGGAACGCAATACCCATCGCGAACATTTGATCAGTTCACTAATAACCGTACTGAATAACAGCCAAAGCCTTGTTTCCTTTAATCCGTCTTCAGTACATAGCCGAACATGGCTTCTTGTGCTGTTTCTTTAGATTCCTCCCAGACTTGAATCGCCCCTTTTCTTTCTGGACTGACATACTCTAACACTACTGTCCGGAATCTCTCTCTTGACTCGATCCTATCATCCGATTGGGCAACAATTAAATCTTAGACCAGACCATGCGATCCAGTTCAGTCGCATCTCTCCATCATATTATCCATGTTCGCTTGCACTAATCCTTTCGTATAACCGCCCATTTGATATCTTACGATAAACGCCGTTGTGGACTGCCTCACACGGTCAACCGCGTCCCAACTCCTCTCCCAAAACCACCGGCCAATGTTCTTTACTTTCCCCTTAAGAATTCAGGACAACACTCTACTCCATTGCCTTGTTAACTCACAATTTTCCTTGAAGGTTTACAGGTATTTGTTCCTCTCTTGGATGTGTAGATTACTCTGATAAACCGTTGATCAGTCCTCTTCTTAACCCGCCGGCATCTTCCCATGAAGATTCCGGCCATGCCCTTCCTTTCTTCTCTCAAGCCTCACAGCTTCCCTTGGGTAATTCTGTGTATTTTCTTCCTTGTGGGTCTGTATGGAAACCTCCCAACCTGGCCTTAGAACGGGGGGAAACCCTTGTAGATTCCGCCAAAAAAAAAACCTTCTCTCTTGCCTTTAATCCTCCCTGGTTTTCCTTAATAATTCCTGTGTTTTCTTGTGCTTGTGGTGATGATGAAATCCGCCCAAGGACTCCTCTTTTTATTGGCCAAATTCCCAAAAATTGCCCATTCGGTGAAGGGGTGTGAGTGGTGGGCGAATGTGTGCCAATTGACCTTGTGACCCTTGGCTTAAACCCGTCCAACCATCCAGCTAGTGTCACTAGCTGACCAAGCTCACTAGCTGACCCAACTACCCAACACTCCTCCCAGATGAGTTGAGCTGACCGTCAGCTGATCCAGCTCGGCCGTTCAGTGCATTTCAGCTCGACACTTCCTTTCAGATCGGCTAAGCTTCATTCTCACTGAACTTAGTCAATTCTATACCATGGAACGCTTCTTCTTAGTCTCTCCGACTGATTGCACACATTCTGGTTCCATCGCTCTTACCCCGATCCCACTTAGGGTTGGGAATGTCTTAATATCCGGGATAGGGGTGTTACATGATATCCTGATGTAACTGTATATTTTCAAGATTTTGTGAAATACCATCCATTAATGTCAGGTTGGAGTGATTGACTTAACGATATCTTCTTAATCAAAGTTGCATTTTCAGGATCAGTGCATCTTAATTCATCCTCCTCAATGGTTTGATTTCTCGCTTCTAGTTTTCCAATGCAGGAAGTTGCATTTTCCTCTGTTCCAGGTGATAGGTCGAGTTTTAACCCTATTCTAACTGCAAGTGCACAGTGATGTAGTTGTAGTACTTAGGGTATCGAATCCACAGGGACTCCGGTCAACGATAGATTAAGAACAGTAAAGATTAAACTAGGAGAAAGCAAAGGTGATTAAACTAAAAGCAGAGCAGAAAAGTAAATCAGTAGCAGGAGTGGTTTGTGAGCAAGGAGGCGAAGCGTTAAGTCTAGGGAGTTCTCAGGAAATCAGGAACACAAGCAATCAATCAATCTGGATCTAATCAGAAACTGTTCTAGAACTCAAACACAGATATAGAATTAACCAAATTTCTTTGCGAGAATTCTCTAAGTCTAAGTGCAGCAAACCAAACTTTCGTTTGCGAGAACTAACAGATTAAACCAGCATTAATTCCAAGTTTGATATGTTCACAATTAAACTAAACCAAAATTTCGTTTTCGAGAAGTTAAATTGCTCATCTAGGTTCTTTCTGGCTAATTAACCAACTTTCGTTAGATCAATCAACCTAACATCAATAATCTAAGTAGCCAGTTCAGATCAAGCATTAAGAACAATCCTAGAAGAAGAACTAGCAGATATGAATCCCTACAGATTAATTAAACTATAATTCCATAAAATCCCTAATGAGAATCCCTAAACTTAACAGGTAATCTACTCAGACATATTCATCGAAACAGAAGATATCATAAGTAGAAAACCAAATATCATAAAACAGAATAATCAACAGAGGTTCGAAATCAAATCTCTTTCGAGAACAAGATCAGCCCCTAAGGCTCTCTGAAATAAAATAAAACTTAAGAAAAGCGTAGCCTAAACAATGGCTTAAAAACTCTTATATAATGGTCTAAAGTCGGCTGGGGCTTCTTTGTAATTATGGAAACTTCTGGGCAAAGTTTCAATATCCAATTCTTCTCATTAAACGCTCGCGAGAATGTCTGCGTCGACCTTGCATCGATCGTTGCCACATGTGTATCGATCGATGCAGGTCTGTGAATTCGACAGTGAAGTCCATCTCTCGGGTTAAATCCCCAAAATGCTCCAGAATGCTCTATAATGTCCAATTCCGCTCCAAACGTCTTTAGACCTGTAAACATAACTAAAAGACTCCAAAACATAGTAAAAGACTCGATAAATAAGACATATACCATGGTTAAAATCCCTAAAATCCATGGTATATCAACTCCCCCACACTTAGCTCTTGCTTGTCCTCAAGCAAAACAAAGAACTAAAATGTAGTCAAGAGGTTTGAAAACTTTCAGAAACTCTTTTCATCCTAGAAGCAACAATACTCAGATTCCCCTTAGTAAACCACTGAAAGATTTCACCTGCAGACATCAAGACCAACATGTACTTCCCCCACACTTAGCAACTGTCCTTAGTAAACTCCACAATCACATTCACGCATTCAAATTCACCCTACTGACTTCTGCAAGTATTTAAGTGCGGTCTCACCTAAGGAATATCGATCAAAGGCACATGGACTCTTACCTTGCCAGCTCTAGACCACCATACTATCTTTCTCTAGTCCCTTTCTTCTCTTTTCCCTTCCTTAACAACTGATTTTTCCCCATTGGGTATCATTTTTTTTTATCAGTGTTCTTCCCGTTTTGGGGTGTACTTTGGACACATTCGATGGATGCACAGGATATAAAAGTTGTAACTACCATTCCCATGACCACTTCAGAGTTACTAACTCATCCTCAGTTTATTACTCTTTTTTTTTTTTTTACTTTATGGAAGGGGAGAAGGGAACCAAATAGGATAGGTTTACAGGTTGTGTCAGAACTAACAAAGGAATCCGACTCAAGGTATTCCAAGCCCTTAGGTGAGAAAATTAAGTCAGTATTAAGGTGAAGTCAGTAAAAGGATCCTCTGATACCTGAAGTGATGTGGGTGTCCTCAGTAGGTTGATCCGTGTCTGGGTTTTCTAATAGTCATAGATAAATCCTGCAACTTCATCCCAATGGTTACTTAAGTTCCTGCAAGTGCTGCTAGTTTTCTCAAAAAATCATTGTTTCTTACTTAAACAAATTTTGACTCAATAAAACAAAAAGAAAGAAGTTAGTAGAACCTCTCCCACACTTAAGACACACTGTCCCCAGTAGTGTCAAGCTAAGGATTGGTAAAAAGAAAATAATAGATAAAAGATGAGATTATTTCTGTCGGGTTTTTACCTCCGTCGCACATGCATCGATCGCTGCATTGATGCATCGACCGTTGCTAGGCGATATTTCGTCGTGTGTCGATCGTTGCTCAGGACCGCAACGATCGCTGCAATGCGATTTCTTTCGTGTTGTGACGATCGACACAAGGTGTGTCGATCGACGCACTGCGAATCTGTCGAAACCTGCAGACAAAATTCACCAAAAGCCAAAAACAAAAACGTAAAATGCTAATGAAAACACCAAAAATAAATTATGCAAACCTAACAGTGGGTTGCCTCCCACTCAGCGCTTGTTTTGAGTCATTAGCTTGACTATGGGATAGAGATTGAACTCATGGCGGTTTCAACAGAGACTTTGAATGTCTCTGTGAGTATCTCTTCATCCAAGGAGGTGTATAGGCATTATGCTCATGAGGCTTCCCAAGGAAAGAGAAATCAGAATCAGGGTGGGAGCGAAGCTTGGGCGGTCTACTGCATTTTCCTGCATTCAAAACAATGTGATCAGAAGGTTTAAGCTTAGGTGATTTGTACCTTACCTTTGATGCAGATCTGATGTTTGGGGCTTTCTGCTTATGAGCATTTGCAGGTACTGAAGATGTTAGAGCAGGTTCAAGAGGAACTGCCATCTTCTTCTTTCCACTATCAGATACTGTAGTTCCACCAATCTGAACTTCTTCTTTCAGATGACCATCTATGGAGATCATCTTCCTTGCATGAACTCGCGAATTTTCAACTGGTGGGGTTTCATTCACCTTCTTATCCATCACTTTCATGCAGTTAACCACTTCTAGCTCTTGTTTGGAAGGTTTAGGAATCTTAGGATACGGCACAATGGGCTTGTAGACTCGTTCTGGTACTGTTGCAGGTTTCTGGTCATGTCTGCGTTCTGTGTCGATCGTTGCATGATGTGTGTCGATCGATGCAGGGCGATTCTGTTTGTCGTAAGAACTCGAAATTGCCGTCAGAATGGCGTGTCGATCGACACTAAGGGGGTGTCGATCGATGCATGTCTCAGACAGACAATATTCATCCAGAAAATCCGAGATTATGCTCTCTTCTTCACCTAGCAACTCAATCTCATCCCGTAAGGTCACAACTCTGATGGATTTGTACTGTTCAGCTTTCATAGCTTCATTTTGTCTTTGTATTGCTCCAGCTGTCTGTTGAACTTGGACATCTAGCTCATTCGCATGTGTGCTCAAAGATTCAAACTTTCCATTCAGATCTTCATACAATGCATCTATCCTTGAGTTAAAGGACACAAACATCTGTTGTTTTCCCTCAATACACTGCTCCATCATGATTTCCAATATGCTCTTATGTGTAGATGCAGGCGGTGCTTGGTAAGAAGAAACACCATAGTTCCTTGAGAAGGCATTTCCCTGTTGCTGGAAAGGTCCCTGAAAAGCTGATTCCTGAGTGTAGAATTCATTCCCTCCAACGCAGTTGATAGCTTTTTGCGCATAATTTCCAAGTAGAAGACTATGCAGATAGTCAACTTTACTTTTCAACCCAGCTATCTGTGATTTATCAATCCCTGGACTAAAGAAATCATACATCTTTCTTACGATATGTGTCGATCGATGCAGTGGAAGCGTCGATCGATGCAAGCGCGATGATGTGACGATCGACACACAGGACCGTGTCGATCGATGCAGTGCGATTACAGGCGTACCTGAAACGCAAGAACAGAAAAGAAAAAAAATTAGTAGCAAAAAAATAAAAAACGAAAAACCTAGTCTAAACCCTAAGTTCAAATCTATCGAAGACTCAAAAGAGTCCCCGGCAACGGCGCCAAAAACTTGATAGGTCGAGTTTTAACCCTATTCTAACTGCAAGTGCACAGTGATGTAGTTGTAGTACTTAGGGTATCGAATCCACAGGGACTCCGGTCAACGATAGATTAAGATCAGTAAAGATTAAACTAGGAGAAAGCAAAGGTGATTAAACTAAAAGCAGAGCAGAAAAGTAAATCAGTAGCAGGAGTGGTTTGTGAGCAAGGAGGCGAAGCGTTAAGTCTAGGGAATTCTCAGGAAATCAGGAACACAAGCAATCAATCAATCTGGATCTAATCAGAAACTGTTCTAGAACTCAAACACAGATATAGAATTAACCAAATTTCTTTGCGAGAATTCTCTAAGTCTAAGTGCAGCAAACCAAACTTTCGTTTGTGAGAACTAACAGATTAAACCAGCATTAATTCCAAGTTTGATAGGTTCACAATTAAACTAAACCAAACTTTCGTTTGCGAGCAGTTAAATTGCTCATCTAGGTTCTTTCTAGCTAATTAACCAACTTTCGTTGCATCAATCAACCTAACATCAATAATCTAAGTGGCCAGTTCATATCAAGCATTAAGAACAATCCTAGAAGAAGAACTAGCAGATATGAATCCCTACAGATTAATTAAACTATAATTCCATGAAATCTCTAATGAGAATCCCTAAACTTAACAGGTAATCTACTCAGACATATTCATCGAAACAGAAGATATCATAAGTAGAAAACCAAATATCATAAAACAGAATAATCAACAGAGGTTCGAAATCAAGTCTCTTTCGAGAACAAGATCAGCCCCTAAGGCTCTCTGAAATAAAATAAAACTTAAGAAAAGCGTAGCCTAAACAATGGCTTAAAAACTCTTATATAATGGTTTAAAGTCGGCTGGGGCTTCTTTATAATTATAGAAACTTTTGGGCAAAGTTGCAATATCCAATTCTTCTTATTAAACGCTCGCGAGAATGTCTGCGTCGACCTTGCATCGATCGTTGCCACAGGTGTATCGATCGATGCAGGTCTGTGAATTCGACAGTGAAGTCCATCTCTCGGGTTAAATCCCCAAAATGCTCAAGAATGCTCTATAATGTCCAATTCCGCTCCAAACGTCTTTAGACCTGTAAACATAACTAAAAGACTCCAAAACATAGTAAAAGACTCGATAAATAAGACATATACCATGGTTAAAATCCCTAAAATCCATGGTATATCACAAGGCAGCGTCCGTGTTGCATCTTAATTCATCCTCCTCAATGGTTTAATTTCTCCTGCAATGGTGTGCGATGAATCCTTTGACCCGTCCTCTAGCTGAGCATCACTCCACTCTTTAGCTCTTGTCACTACTGTAGTAATTGTGTCTTATGCTTTTTTGTTCCTGTTTTCAAAGATTTTCTTTTTATGCTATTCCATATCTCCCAACAAATTCACGTGAATAAGGGTCCTTTGAGTGTGCCAGTGGGAGGTAGGGTTGTGTGATCCTTTGCTTTTTGCATAATAGCTTTGACGTCGTCGTCCTAGTTGCTTAGATGTGGGTCCTAATGAATAGGATCTAACGACCATACTTCCTTTGCATAGTTCCAGGAAAACATGCAATGTTTTGTCGTCTCTAGTTCATTGCATCTTGGGAAATCTCATGTTAATGCAATTTTCCTTTTGCTCAGGTTCACTCCATCCGACAACGCATCTTTAGCTGTTTTCCACAAGAACATCTTTAATTTTGATGCCATCTTGACATTCCAAACGTTTTCTATACAGTTATAGTCTTCTCCAATATGGTCGTCTTGGTTCAGGTCTTCCACTTCCGCATGGTATCCAGATTTCGTCGTGTATTGGCTATCTTTAGTCCCCATCCAACAAATATTCACCTTCTGCTCCAAACCTTCTTGGATGAATACAAAGTATATTTTCCAAGATCAGTGGAAAAAATCGCTTTGGATTTCTCTTTATACCATTCCGTTCAGTTTTCTTTCAGCAAGTTTGACACTCTCCAGTCCACTGTTTCCGCTGTTGCAGATCCCATATTCATGTTCTGTTTTCTGCTTATCACCCACGGCCCATACCATAGACTAGTTATTTCTCCATTACTCTGTCCAACTTTTTTCCTTAGAAGGTTCCTAACAGCCATCACGCTCGCCAGCCGTGTGATGCATTGGTCAGTACATTGGCTTCCAACAGTGATTTCTTAGAGCAATACTTCCCCATCAGTGTTCTTGCCAATCAGCTTCTAGGATTCCTTAAGATTTTCCAGCTCGTTTTTGCGAGCAGTGCGTCAATGAAGATTTGCACCTCTCTAAAACCTATGCTGCCTTTCCTCCTTGATTTTGCAAGCTCTTTCCATGTTACCCAACATATTTTTTCCTCTCCATATCTGCTTCCCACCAGAACCGAGTTAAATAAAATTGTATATGCTGAAAATGGCTTATCGGGAGTTTGAAGCTAGTCATTGTATAGGAGTGGATTGCAGTCAAGATAGACTTGAGCATGACTAGTTTCCCTGCACTTGAGAGTCTAGAAGTGGACCAGCTTGCTGCCCTTTTCTTGATTCGGTCGACCATAGAGGCTAATAAATCCTTCTTCCTCCAGCCAAACAGTTCAGGTAGTCCTAGATATTTTTGTTTTCCACCTTCTTTTAGAAACCCAAACTTGTTTTTTACTCTCTCCCTAAACTTGGGGTTTTTTTTAGAAGAGAAGGTCATTGACTACTTCTCTTTGTTAATCCTTTGGCCTGATATTTTTTCGAATTCATATAAGATCTTCATTAGTGAAGCATAACTCTTCTCTTCAGTCTTCATAAAGAACATTGTATCATCAGAAAATAAGAGATGGTTGATCTTCATTAGATAAGTTGGCAACTCTTATCCCAACCAATAAACCTTCCTTCTCAGCGTTTCTGCATAAGCCACTGAGCACCTCGCTACAAATTATGAAGAGAAAGGGTGAAAGCGGATCTTCCTCGCATACTCTTCTGCTTAGTCTAACTCTTCCTCTTTCTTCTCCATTTATTAGGAATGTGTATGACACTGTTGTTATGCATTGCATAATCCAGTTAGTGATTTTTTCATGAAAGCCCATTCTTCTCAAGACTGCCTCAATGAAAATCCAATTTATGTGGTCCTACGCTTTACTCATATCAGTTTTCACTGCCATTGTGCATCATTTTGTAGCTTTAGATTTCTTCAGGCAGTGAAGTACCTCATGTGTGATTAGCACATTGTCACTTATCATTCTTTTTGGCACAAAAGCTGACTGGTTCTCCGAGATGATGGCTTCAAGAGTTGGTTGAATTCTTTGAGTGATGATTTTTTAGAAGACTTTGTAGTAGACGTTGTAAAAAGCCAACAGCCTATAGTCCTTTATGTTATGTGGGCTGTGTACCTTTGGGATCATCCTTATGTTGGTCTGATTTATGGCTGCTGGGAGCTTCCCCACTCCGAAGAAAGTTTGGATTTCCTTTATCATTTACTTCTTTAGATGGTTCCAATTTGCTTGATAGAAGCAAGCTGAGAATCCGTCAGGTCCCGACGCCTTATCCTTGTGGATTTAAAACACCGCTCTATTGATTTATAGAGCTTAGGGGATGTCAATTAGTCTCTTATTTGTCTCCTCCGATATGATCCTCCTTACAGCCTTCTTAACAATCGTTTTTGGCTCAGCATTTCCGTGGTGAAGAAAGTGAAGTAACTTGTTATGATTTCCGTAATCTGGTCATCTTTATAGCAAGCTATATCATCGTCATTCTCTAAGACAGATAGCCTATTTATAATTCTTCTTCCTCTCGTCACAACAAAGAAGTAGCTCGAGTCCCTGTCTCCGAGTGCAAGCCAATTCTGTCTACTTCTCCGCCTCCAAAACGTTTCTTCTATTCTGTATGCATCTTTAAGAGCCAGGTTTAAGTCTTGTATCTTGTTGTCAGTTTACTGAGGATCGGCCATTTCTTTGTCAAGATTCTCCTGGAGTAGTTCTATTAGCTTTCTACAATTTATCCGGCTTTATCTATTCCAATCTCTATCGCTTTCTTGCATCTCCACGTTCTTTCAGTAACAAATCCATGGCCATCCCCTGACCAAGGCTTTTTGATCAGAGATATCACTTCTTTGTTATCTCTGAGATTCCTGTCATATTTGAATAGTTTTCGTTTTTTCTTAGGCCTAGGTGCGAAGAAGGTTATGATCGATCTGTGGTCAGATCCAGAGAAACCTAAATACTTGCATCTTGCACTTGGATAGTCATCTGCCCATGCACTGTAACGCCCCCTTCCCGTTTTTCGCTGACCGACAAAGCTGACCGGCCAACAATCAAACAAGAACATGACCGATCAAACCCGAGCAGTCACATGAGAAGAGTTTGTCACAATACGAAAGCCAGAGATAGTCCGGTTTGAGACAAAGGCTCGAACCAAACCACCTTTGACTCTGTTTACCTCGTTTCCACGATACGAAGCTTTTCAACCCATACCGCTTCCACGAGTTGTGTTTGGTTCGGACGAAACCATATATCAGGGAAACATTCCGTTTTTATTACTTTGAAAATACAAATCTTATTCATAATAAAATATGATCGAATACAAACCATTTAACTGGGCCCATAAAATCCGAAACCAAAAGTAAAGTTAAAAATGTGTAAACAATCGATACCCAATGCCAACCCGAGACTACTCCGAGTGTCCTATGCGTCCGCCGAGCTACACCAAACCTGAAAAACACAAAAGAGTCTAATGAGCAATTTAAGATTATCCAGTGAGACGGCTCCCCACTACGTCTATGCTATCTAGCATCTACAATCTCCCGCCCAAAACCCCGAAATAACAAGCAACATAGAAATGGTTGATCACGCACTACCACGTCGTGTCGAACCCACAACACACAAGCAATTCAATAATAACATAACACAATAACGAAGGGAATCAAAAGCACTGCGCCACATGCTCTCGATTGAAACTCTATCTATCTATCGCGCAACACCATCATCATCACCAACACACCACTGGGCCCTTACGCTTCTTGGTAACTTCCACGGGTTTCCACCGTTACCGACATGGAAACAAACCCCCGCTTCTCCCAGACGTTAACACAAAGTCTCAAGATCCAGGACACTGTTCTCAGTCCATCGATACGCAGTGACTCCGGTTACCCCCGGCAACCCAAGCTTCCATGCAATCCGGCCCTAGGACGCGACCCCATATTCTCCGGACTACACACCTACGGTCGTCACTCCATAGGTTCGCACCTGCCAGAACCACTACCGAAGGTACGTGAACTAACCAGGTTCTCAATTCCTGAGGATCCAATCGGGTCGGAAGTACCAGAGCGTATTCAATCACCTAGACTTGCGGGATCTAACGCACCCTAGAGTCCTAGTGCAGAAAAGTAAACACGCAGACTCGTTCGAACTCTAGAAATCAATCAGACTCGATCAAAAGTCAACCACAATCTCATCACCGCACCCCGAAAGTCCCCACACACACCCGCACCACCACCCTGACTCGGTACCATCCGAGTCAGCATTTACTGTCTTAACCGGCCCCGTGACCGGGTTAAGTGCACACACAGATTGCTCGGCCCAACACCGAGACAATCTAATAGGCCTGCACAACAAAGCTTAACAGCCACAACCACGCAATCACACAATACAAAAAATCATCACACAAGCAAGCCTATTAGGGTTTCTAATGTCTTTTAACTATTCACGTTCGCTGCACTGGATTAGCAGATTGCTAACCCGTAGACGGCTCACATCTAATTATCGTCCGCTACCTTGGATTAGATGATTTCTAACCCGTAGACGGCTCCCAATCTCAACACTTTTCTTTTCTTAATGTTTCCTAGGTATCTTTTATCAACTCCCCGATCCGTCGGTTTAGAGCTAGTAGCTTACTAAAATCCCCGACATCTCACCGTTTATTTATTTCATTCATTTCTTTACCATTAAACCTCAACCGGGTATCATTCCATATGCTATACGTTTGTTAAGTTTACTTCCGTCTTTTATAGCGTCTTAATTCCCGTACTTAGACTCATTCGAGATCATTCTTCTCATACATAGATATATATGCATATACGGCCCTATCATACAACAACTATATGTATGCATCACACAATGTTACTACCAACCTAACAACACACAACAAGTTTAATCCGTTTAATCTTACGGTCCTAGCATGCATCTCGAAACCCTAACTGGTTTATCGTTAATCCGTTAATTCAATTCTCAAACGCCATCAATTCATATCCGGGTATGCAATTACTTAATCTATGGTTTCTCGTTTCCCGATCTATATGCAATACTACTCTACGGTGTTTGAGCCGACTCACATTGCTATTATGACGACGGACGGATTGATGGACTAGCGGAACAACAAGACCCGGCACGAACCCGACGCTAACCCGAACCTTCCCCGAACCTCCGCTGCTTTGACCCGCACTTGACCATACCATTGACCTTCGTGATTCCGACCGAGCCTCCGGACTAATCTCTTCTCTCTCTCCTCTGGTTTTCTTTCTCTTTCCTCCGGTTCTCTCTCTTCCGGCTCTCTCTCTTTTCCACTTTCTCTCTCTTCTTTCTCTTTCTTCTTTCTCTTTATTCTTTCTCTCTCTACTTTCTCTCTCTCTTCCTCTTCCTCCGGTCTTCTTCTTCTTCTTCTTTCCTCTTCCTCCTCCTTCTTCTTCTTCTTCTTCTCCTCCTTCTTCTTCTTCTCTCTTCCTTCCTCTCCCTCACGCTTCTTCTCTTCTTTCTCTCCTCTTCCTCTCCTTCATTCTTGTGAGTTTTTGAGTTGTGAAGAAAAGGGAGGGGGAGAAGTCCTTTTTATAGCAAAAGGGAGTTAATCTCCTTCCTCCACTTGTCTCTTCTCTTCCCCCAAACAAAGCCACGACTTCCCTCCATCTGTTGGCCAGAAAATACTCTTCTTTAGCCTCCTTCTTACACCTGGAAGGCCCACGAAGAAGCCTCTTGAGTTTGGGCCACCAACCTTTGGAGATCCATTGAATCTAGCTCACAAAGCCCCTTTTATTTTTCTCTTGCATAATTTCATGGCACAAGCTTGTAAATGGGGTTGAATTAGGTCCATAATTACTTCAGACATAAGCTCTAATAACCCAAACCAAGCCCAAGCTCCCTTGAATTTATTTTGAGTTTTTAGTCATTAATCACCCATTAATGATCTAAAATTTATATTCTGATCTAGGAATCAAATCTTGATGAATCCTTTTAATCATGGCTTCTACATCTTCTCATGGAGCTGTGGTCAAAAGTTCATAATTTTTGGTGACCTTTAGAGGGTATTTTTGCTTGCCCGAACATTGTATCGGTTTCTCGGAAAAACCTGGTTTTATGTTTAATATTTTAAAAACTCTTTAGCTGCTTCTATAAATCCACCAAGCCTAATTTTCAGATTCCAGATGCTCTTAGATGAATTTAGAAATTCTTTTTACCTCAATACGACACCCGTAGCTCCCGTAATGAATTTTACAAGTTTTATCGATTCTATCGGTTTTCTTTCCCGATAGTCCGATAAACTTGCCTACGGTCCGTTTCCACCATTCTTGGTATTCTAAATGTTTTCTTTATTTAAAAAGAATAACATTTTTCCCGTCTTAGCTTCCGGCTCGTATTTTGGTAAATTTACCAAAATACCCCTTAACTTCTCAAAATTACGAAAATACCCTCCTTTGACTTTTCCGCTGCCCGTTGACCATTTCTTGATACAGGGTATTACATTCTTACCCACTTACAGGAATTCGGTCCCCGAATTCTCCGTTACCAACAAATTTCGAATCGGAACTGAACCCCGTAAGTTACTACTCCTGTAACCGATATGTCTGCTCCAACACCCGAACGCTGAATCGAGTGGACTATACTCTCGATGCGTACTGACTTCTGAAACCCCGTCTTTCTCAAGCTGACATCTCGAACTTCCCATACCAAAAACCTAACTCACGATCATTTCTGGTTTCTCATCTTCTCGCTTTACAGACTCCGATCTTGATTCTCAATACCAACGGTCGTGATTGAACTGCTTCACTCGGGTTTTGATTCCAATCTAATTCTGCTTTGATGCTTACACTCTGATCTCAAGGTACGCTTCTGATGTATGTTGACTTTCGGACCTTCGGTTTTCACAAAACTTCTCTACACTGTCCCTCTCTCTGATTACATATTCATTTCTCTTAACTGTACGACTCCATCCTGAGACTTGTTCCCATATGCGTCATATGATACTGCTTGAAATTTGAATCTGTAGCTACACTCCCGATGCTTCAACCGTTTCACCATGCACTGTCTAGTCTGCAGTAGACCGTGTGGCTACCTCTCTTTCCTCTCCATGAAATGGAGTTTCTTGACTGTTTTATGTCATAAACGTCATATTCCAACATAAATGTTATGAAGTCCAAGAAGGATCCCTTTGGTCTGGCTTTTCCTCCCTATTTCTCTTGCTCATTGATAATTTTATTGAAGTCACCTGAGAGGTACTAAGGCTCCTCTCTCATAGCTGATATTGCATTGAGTTCTTCCTAAATCGCTTCTCTCTTTTCGCTCTCAGGTGCTTCATACACAAACGTGGAAAGATGTTGTCGTTTTTAAATCTGATTTTTGTCTCTATGTAGTTTTGGTTCTGCTCTACTATCCCCAACTCGATTTCCTATTTACAAGCTAGATCAAGGACTCCACTCGCATTTTCCTGGGTAGTTACAAGGTAATACTTCTCAAATTGAAATTCATTTATCTTTTCCGATACAAATACATCTTGGTTCTTTGTTTCACTTAAAAACACAATATATGGTGCCTTCTTCCTCTGTATTTGCTTCAGCCATTGGAACATTTATGTGCTCCCCAGTCCACACCAGTTCTAGGCTGCTACGACTAAGGACCGGATTGTTCTCTTGCCCGAAAATCCTTCCTTATCTCTTCCTCGTTTCTAGTTCGCATCCTTTCATTGTTTTTCTCTGCTTGCTCCTGTCTCTCCCAACTTGTTTTTGAAGCCTTAAATTTTGATGGTCGACTGCTGCAACCTCATTGGAGTTAGTTTCAGCTCATTTTTTGTTTTTGCAGGAGTAGGTCTTCGCTTATTTGTCCCTTGATAGTTGAACATCCTCTATTTCTTCATGTTAAGTCCCGTCATATGGAGCGGGCTATTACCAATCCATTTTCTTTGGGTAGTCTTGTTTTTGGTTCTTTGAAGCATTCTTGATGAAGTTCCCGTATCTTCCATGACAGATGGGTTTTGGCTCAACATGATTTCTTTGTTTAATAACTCTTCCTCTTTGTTTCCTTAGCTCTGCTTCTTGAGTCTTCAAATCTCATTGTCCTCCCCATGTTCTGCTACCTTTCATAATTTTCTCTTGATTTGTGCCAGTTGTCTGCATTTCTCAGGTTCAGAGCATTGTTCTGTTCTCAATCTCTGCATTGTCTCATAGAAGATTGGTTTCAAAAGAGGGTTCCATGTCTATCTCTTCTTATCTGGTAGTCCTCAGGAAACCTTTGACTTTTTCTTTATTGATCGATTCTCCTTTCTGGATAATCTATGTCTATGCGCTCATCAAAGTTCTGTACACTCAGTTCCTTCTGGGTTTGCAGGTCCGGGCAGTCTGCTTCTTCATGTGTGAGTTTGAAGAACTTTTTGCAGTACTTCCCTAACCTCTCATACTCTAGGTTGATTACAGACTCTCTCCCATCCACATACTCGATTACAGACTCCAAAATCAGGGGTTGAAGTTCGTCTATTGTCACTCTGACTCGAGCCATTGTGGAGGTGATTTCAAAGTCATCAAGTCTTCCAACTTCCTTGCCTATGTTATTGACCAGATCCTCTTTCGAGTAGTGGAGGGGTAACACTCTTATACGGATCCAAAAGGGTATGAACGAGGGGAAGGTTGGTGCTAAGGTTTGTTCCCATTTCTGAATGATGACCATCCAACGTGCAAACTGATAGGGTATGTTCTCCAAGACATGTTTCATGTCCTCTTTGAACTCGAACCTAAAATGGAAACATCCCTTACCCGAGTTTGAACATGTATTGTTCCCTTTCAGATTCTACCTTATGGAGAGTTGTGGGATCATATCCCATAGGTTTTGTGCATCCGGATTAGTAAGTCTTCCCATCAATGTGAATCTATTCTCCAATATTTGTGTTGTTGTGTCAAGCTCTGTTGCACGGATACGGATTCTGCACTGTCCTTCGTCACCATCTTTCCTTTTTCCGCATACGAAAATCTCCTTACCATTCTGTTAGCTTAGATGTTGAGAGGTAAATTTCCTGTATAATCTTTGTTTATTGTTTGTTGCATGTTTCTGGTACCGATTCTCTTCTTCTCTCTTCAAGCATGAGTTGTGTTCTTCTTCTCTGTCCTCTGAAGTTGTAGTCGGGAGCTGAGCGAGTCGTGTAGGTGGTTCCAGCGTTGAGAAATAACCTTTGCCGCGTTAAGGCCTATGTAGGATGGTGGACGCCGAGAAACCGCCAGTTGTTTAGAAACTTCCTAAACCAGGTATAAAAAGTTTTGGTTATCCTCTTTTATCTCCTGTTTAAAGGCGAGTTCTTTTCTTCTTGTAGGTTGACTGACAGGTTAACGTGTGGCCTGCTGGAGAATTTCACCCCTACTTAAAAAAAATTCACTTTTTTAGCCGCAAAACGTCCTTGTGGCCTGCTGGAGAATTTCACCCCCAAAATTTCACCAGACGGTTTGGCTAGTTAGTGTGAATTATTTCGGCCTTGAGCGACAAGTATGAAGAGAAAGTTTCAAAGATGACATGTGCAAGTCGTCTTTACAGACCAAAGTTTGGTTAAGTTACAACAGTGTATAGTCTGCTGGAGAATCATAGGAATCATAGACACTACATGTGTAGGTTGAAAAATGATAGCAACAACATGGATTTGTTGGAGAATGATAGCAGCAACATAGATTTTTTGGAGAAAAATAGAAACAATTTATAATTATTCATCTTTTTTGCGAAGGCACATGCATAATTGGAACCTATGTTGCATGGAAACTTCATATTAAACCGTTTTCCGTTTAAGAAATGTTTCGGAAAGGGAAACATGGTGGAAACGTTTGGAAATGTGACAGAAACGCGATTTTAAAATATTGTGATTTGAAAATGCAACGGAAACGGCGTATCCATTTTTGGAAAGGTCAATTCTTTTTTTTTGGAAACTCTGTTTTCTATTTGAAAATATAGTTGTAAATCGATTAAAAATATAAGGGGTTAATTGATAATTTGTACATTATTTAAGAAAGAAGACGTAACTACTATAAGGAAAATGAAGCGCTTTGCCTAAACTATTATTGTACCCTAAAAAGCTAATAAAAAAATGCAGTAAAAGACGACTTTACCAAGTATTTTTTTCTATTAAAATCAACTATTTATAATTAAGTCAAAATGATTCACGTTTATAGATTTTTGCTCCAACTAAAACTTGATTTACTAATTCAAAATAGAAATATTCTTATACAGCCTAACATGCTATATATATATATATATATATCCTATTTCATTACTCATTAGTTATAATACTTAATTGCTTACTTGTCATATAGTTGTTGTTAGTGAATTAGTGTTTCCGAACCTGATTTTACATAGTATTGGTGTATCATCATATATTTTTATAATTTTTATAAAAAATATATGTTTCTAATATGTATCAATCTTCTAATTTTTCTAAAAATGTCATTTCCGCATATAGAGACATTTTGCTTTCGGGTATGCGTTTCCATTTCCATACAACGTAGATTGGAACATGATATACAATGAAAAATAGTTTTCCTAGGATTTATTTTGATGTAACATTCTACAGACCTACTAAATTTGAGGTCTTAGAAGATATATGAGAATTTGGAGCTGAAAACAAACCCAAACTATGTTTTCTTCTCTTCATGTAAGTGTACTTTTTATATAGGTATATATATAAACCCAATAGATAAAAGCCATTCTTCTTCCTATTAAACGTTTCTCTTCTCCATGACCAAGGCCTCTGATTTAAAGATTGGGCAAACGTTCTTCACAATCAGTCATTTCTCCAAGCATTCCGCATGATACTCCTGCCCGCAATCCAAAGTCGCAATCTTTTTTTCCTTCTTGAAGCTTTCTTGTAAATTAAATTGAGAGAAGTTTTAGAGATTTCACTATCTAAGACTGTGCAGCCTTTGAAAAGCTTTCATATTTGGCTATTTTTTACCTGACATATCGTGCAGGGTTCAGTTTATGTCTCTTTAGTTTGTGGAGATGACGACTCTTCTGCAAGGTTGATTCCAGAACATTTTCTCGTTTTCAGATGATTCTTAATATCTTCCTCTGGCAAAAGAGTGCTTACAGTTCAACACACAAACAAAATTAGCATGAAAATTACTCAAAAGTCAAAAATAAGTACAGAGAAAGAAATTCTACTGCCTCAAGGATGGCCGAAATTTTGACTGTACACGTAGAATTCTATAGCTGTACACGAAGATGCGTTGCCTTCGTGCCTAGGCTGATTAGGTACGCAGCGTTCTGTTTAACACACGTTTTATGATATTCATGGAATAAAGGCATAAAAGGAGAGTGTAAAACTCGATTCAAATAGCAAAACACGAGTCAAAGAATTGATTCATACCAGGGAGCGTATGATACGGGAAAAGAAGAGGAAAAATTCAAAATTACCCCATCCACATCCATATCTTTTTAATAAAATCTTTTGTAATGTTTCGTTAGTTGTTAGCTGGGTTGTTGGGGTTTGTTTAGCATTTGATTTTAGAGATAATTTCCATCTCAGGAACAATTCTTTCAGAACATTTGACATTGTTGTTGGAGTCAAAGTTAGCACTTTCCTGAAAAAGGCTTAGGTCAGGAATTTAGGTGTGCCCAGAATAGAGAGGGTGGATCAAGGCCCATGACGGGAAAACATGAGTTAAACCCGATCCGGCTTAACTATCTTACATCTAGGGTTTTGTAAAGTATAAGTCGAAAGGAGGACGAATACGGCGCATAACGACGACGAGATATGAAAATATTATATATCTCGACATAGCCGAGATATTAGGAAATATTCGTGTTTATCTTTTGTTTCCTTAAATCGACTAAGCCGACTTGTAACCCTATATAAAGGGAACCTAGTTAAGAAACAAGATATGCTTTTCATAATATTTTTGGCCTGAGATACTTTAGAGCCAATTTGACCTAAAACTCTCTCCGGCGACTTGAGCATTCTTTTACCGGCTTCCACCTCGGAAACACCGGTATAAAAACCCTAATTTTCTAAATCTCACCGCGTTCTTAAATCCTCTTTTAGAATCCCTAATTACAAACCCTAAAACTCTTTCTATCTTTGGATAGACCGAGTTGAGATCTTACAATTGGCGCCGACTGTGGGGACTTCTAAGAGAAATTTCTGAACGAGATGTCGAGAAACAATAACGAAATCGATCCGGAAAACCCAAGGGTTGAACTAAGTGATCACGAAGGAAGTGATTACGACCAAAGTGATCATGAAGACGACCACGCGGCTCACGACGGCAAACAGCCTCGCGATGCCGCTAAATCAAAGAAAGCTCGAGATGACGGTAAACATGCCCCGTCACTCAGCGAAACGGCAGAACAAGTCAAACAAGACGAAGTTCTGGCTACTTTAATGGCCAAAATCGATTCACAGAACGATTTGATCAAAACGTTTTCGGAAAAAATTGATTTGTTGCAGACAGAGCAAGCACGAATCCGTTCGGACCAACAATCAAGGAAGTCCAAGAGAGAGGTTCCTCCGAAAGTAAAAGACAAAGTCGCCAGACGACTGGTCTACGATACATCTGAGGAGAACCATCAGGAACAAAGCCGAAGCAGTGAGTCTAGGAGCAATTCACGCAAGGAACAGAAGGAAAGAGATACTCGCGAACGAAGCTTACATCGGAAAGAAGATTCCGAAGAACCCAAACGGAGTGGAAGTCGGAGGCAGGACGACCGGTATGAAGAGAGGTACTCACCCGACAAAGATGAACGCACCGGTCATGAGACACGACACGAACGAGGCTCGCGTCATAAACGGAATTCGCGACATGAGAACAACTCGCACCGGGATAACCATCGCCACGAGCGAGGTACATCCCGCGAGAAAACTCATGAAACGTCTATTCACGGAACAAGTCGCAACCATGTCGAGAAGCAGCTAACTGAACTCAGAGATACTCTGAAAGAATTGAAAGGCGAAGTTCATAACGTTAAAGGATCCGCTCCTGAAATCGATCGAATCATCGAAGAGACTCGAAGAACACCGTTCACGTCGCGCATTACGGAAACGTACATACGTCAGAAAGAGAAGCTCAGACTTCCTATGTACAACGGAATGAAGGATCCCGCTACCCATTTGACGATCTTCAAGATTATGGCAGAGAAAGCGCGGTTCACATCATCCAGAGAACACGACATCGGCCTCTGTCAATTGTTTGCCGAAACCTTAGAAGGAGACGCGCTGACCTGGTTTTCCCGGCTACCACCTAGATCGATCAACAAATTTTCGGATCTGACAAGAGCATTTGTGAGACATCACTTTGCCTACGTAAGTAAAGATACGTCGCTAAACGCACTAATGGCCATGACACAAGAGAAAAAGGAAACATTGAAAACTTTCATAGATCGATTCAAAGCGACTATGACACGAGCTGATGCCCCGGATAAATTCACTATCGCGGCACTAACAAATGCCGTCTGGCATGAGTTACCATTCTACCAAGACTTAGTCTTGATTCGCCATTAACCATCGAAGACACCCTTCACCGAGCGAATAAATTTGTAGAGCTGGAAGAAAAGAAGGTGGCCCTAGCAAGAAAATTCGGCACCACTAAACAGTCCGACAAAAAGGAGGAGAGGGAGCCCAGGCAACATTACGACAAAGGGGCCAAGACGACAATGGTTGTCGACAGCACTGACAAACCCCAATCGTCGAAACCTTGGAATAAACAAAACAAAGAAGGAAAGGGGAAGACACAGCAAGCCGCTTCCGTCGCGGGAGAAAAGTACTGTGAGTACCATCAAGCTACATCGCACGACACTGTTGAATGTCGGAACCTTAGAAACGCACTCTATGCGTGACTTTCGGATGAAGAAATCAAGGCGGCAATCGAAAGGTTAAAAAGGAAGAATCTGGGCAGCAGAAGGAAGGCAAGGTCGACGAACAAGCACCCAAGCAAGGTAAACAACAGCGGCGCATCAAAAGCATAGCTTTGAAACGCAATCGAGAAGAAGGGGAGGGAGAAGACGAAGAGGAAACTCCCAAAACCGTCCGAAGAATCAACATGATCATGGGCGGTCTAATCTCCGTAAACGATTCGGTTCGGTCAATCAAGGTCTACGAACGCCTTGCATTAGCCGCGCAAAAGGCGCCTCAGCCAATCCTGTCAGACAATCCTCCCGTCACCTTTACTGACCAAGATCTCTATGGAACTCACTACCCCCCACAATGATCTGCTAGTGGTGGAATTACTAATCGGAAGCTGTCAAGTATCTCGGATACTAGTAGACACCGGGAGATCAATAGATCTAATCTTCCTGGATACACTCAAAAAGATGGAAATTAAGGAAGAGGATATCAAGCAGAAGGCCAAACCACTCACCGGTTTCACAAGCGAGACGACATATACAATCGGAACGATTAAGTTACCGGTTTACGCAGGAGGAGTTAACAGATTGGTGAGGTTTCACGTCATTGACAAACCAACCATCTATAACGTTATTCTCGGCACTCCGTGGTTATACAGTATGAAGGCGGTGTCCTCGACATATCATCAATGTCTGAAATTCCCGACACCTAAAGGAATCCAAACAGTTAAGGGATGCCAAAGCGCAAGCCGGTCATGTTTTGCAAGGGAGCATAGGATCAGAGTACCTTCGTGCATGATCAATGCGGAACAAGGAATGAAAGGTCCTGAGAAGGAACTAATCCAACAAATCGTCATCGACGATTCTGACGCGAGAAAGTGTGTAGGAATTGGCGCGGAATTACCCGAAGACGTCAAGAAGGAATTGATCACCTTCCTACAGCAAAACGTCGCAACGTTTGCATGGTCGGTCAAGGACATGAAGGGCATCAATCCAACCATCACAACCCACGAGCTCAACGTCGACCCGACTTACAAACAAATTAAACAGAAGAGGCGAAAGCTCGGTCCTGAAAGGGCTAAGGCGGTCAACGACGAGGTAGAAAAACTACTTGATGCCGGTTCAATACAGGAAGTCAAATATCCCGACTGGCTGGCTAACCCGGTTGTCTTCAAAAAGAAAAACGGGAAGTGGAGAGTATGTGTCGACTTCACGGATCTCAATAAGGCCTGCCCAAAGGATAGCTTCCCCCTTCCACATATTGACCGACTTGTTGAAGCAACTGCTGGAAACGAGTTACTATCATTCATGGATGCGTTCTCAGGATATAATCAAATCCTCATGAACCCAGACGATCGAGAAAAGACGGCATACATCACTGAACGAGGTACTTATTGCTACAAGGTTACGCCCTTTGGTCTCAAAAATGCCGGCGCCACATACCAGCGGTTGGTCAACCGGATGTTTGCAGGCCAGCTTGGCACGACGATGGAGGTTTATATTGACGACATGCTGGTCAAATCTTTGGTCGCCTCTCACCACGTCGGCCATTTGAAGGAATGTTTTAACATCCTCAACCGATACGGGATGAAGCTCAATCCGGCCAAGTCCACGTTTGGAGTAACATCGGGAGAATTCCTCGGATACGTGGTAACCCAAAGAGGAATAGAAGCTAATCCAAAAAAAATCACGACCATAATCGACTTACCATCTCCCAGAAATACGCGAGAAGTACAACGTTTGACAGGTCGCATAGCCGCCTTGAATAGATTCATATCCCGTTCAACGGACAAATGCTTGCCTTTCTACGAACTCCTACGAGGAAACAAGAGGTTTGTATGGGACGACAAGTGCCAGGAAGCTTTCATTCAGCTCAAAGATTACTTATCAAACCCGCCGATATTGTCAAAACCCGAGAACGGCGAGACGTATGGAGTACATCTTTGACTACTACGAGTACAATGACCATAAGAAGATAGCTCTAGCTTCGGCTCAACTCACGGACCATGCCTTAACTTGGTGGGACAGAGAAGTCCAAGACCGTAGGCGAAACAACTTTGAGCGAATCACAACCTGGGCAGCCATGAAGTACAACTTCAGGAGGCGATTTGTGCCACCTCATTACCACAGAGATATGCAAAAGCAGTTCAGGCAGCTGTCACAGAAGAACAAGAGTGTTGAGGAGTACTATGAGGAGTTTGAACAACTCAAGAACCGGATGGCGTTGGATGAGAGTGAAGAAGTTCTCATGGGCCATTTCATTGATGGACTCAATGACCGAATCGCCAGAAAGGTAGAACGTCAACCTTGTCATGATCTTAATGATTTATTGCATGCAGCCGTGCAGGCTGAACAAGGAATCCAGAGAAAGACAGCGGCAGCGAGTCGCTCAAGACCTAACTCATGGACTGCACCGCAAGCTAAGAACCTTGACAAAGGCAAGACTGTTGCCTCAGGTCCCCAAGATAAGAGGTCAGCTTATGACGCTCCAAGGAACAACCGTACTGACTCAGGTAAGTCTTCAACCACAAATACAAGAGCGCGAGACATAACTTGTTTCAAGTGTCAGGGTAAAGGTCATTATGCACGAGATTGTCCAAATCAGCGAGTTATGATCCTAACACCTGATGGAGGATATGAGTCTCAAGATGAAGAGGAACACCTTGAAGCTGCGGATTCAGAAGAGGAAGTAGCATTTCCCGAGACAGGAGAGATGTTAGTTGTTTGCAGGGCATTGAGTGCCTTGAGTGACCCAGACACCATCCAGAGAGAAAACTTGTTTTTCACTCGATGTTCAGTTCAGAACAAGGTATGTAGTCTCATAATTGATGGTGGATCTTGTACTAATGCTGCTAGCAAGATTATGGTGGAAAAGCTAGGTTTGAAGACAACCCAACATCCGAGGCCATACCGCCTTAGATGGTTAGATTCAAGCACCGAGATCAGGATACATGAGCAAGTCCTGATTCAGTTCAAGATAGGAAAGTATGAGGATGAAGTTTTGTGCGATGTTGTCCCAATGCAAGTAGGCCATATGCTTCTCGGCAGACCATGGCAATTTGATAGAGAAGTCATACACAACGGACGCACCAATACTCATTCCTTCACGCACGACAAGCGCAAATTCCAGCTTGCTCCATTATCTCCTCAAGAGGTACATGAGATGCAATCCAAATTTGCTGCCGAGGTCAAGGTAAGTAAAACTAACCTTTACATCACTCCTAGTACTGTCTATAAGGCTTTAGAGCGAAAAGAAACGGTGCTACTAATGGTGTTTAGAGATGTGTTGATTACAGGTTCACAGGATAATGTACTTGTACCAGAGATTGTATCACTGCTTGACAGATACAAAGATGTGTTCCCTGAAGAGATACCGGCTGGGTTACCACCTATTAGAGGAATAGAGCATCAGATTGATCTAGTTCCCGGTGTACCATTGCCCAACCGTCCCGCTTACCGTATGAACCAAACAGAAACTAAGGAGTTGGAGAAGCAGATTCAAGACTTAATGGAGAAAGGTTACATTAGAGAAAGCTTGAGTCCGTGTGCTGTACCAGTTCTCTTAGTGCCAAAGAAAGATGGAACCTGGAGGATGTGTGTAGACTGCAGAGCAATCAACAACATCACCATAAAATATCGACATCCAATTCCAAGGTTAGATGATATGCTTGATGAACTATCTGGATCTAATGTGTTTTCGAAGATTGATCTTAGGAGTGGATACCATCAAGTAAGAATGAAAGAAGGTGACGAATGGAAGACTGCTTTCAAGACTAAGCAGGGGCTATACGAGTGGTTGGTCATGCCATTTGGTGTAACCAATGCACCCAGCACCTTCATGAGGTTAATGAACCAGGTTCTAAGAGCTTACATCAGTAAATTTGTAGTAGTTTACTTTGATGATATATTGGTTTATAGCAAATCGTTTGAGGATCACCAGAAGCATCTTGAGCTAGTCCTTGACACACTTCGAAAAGAAAGCCTATATGGTAATCTTAAGAAGTGCTCCTTTTGTACTAATGAAGTGGTTTTCTTAGGTTTTGTTGTCAGTTCCAAAGGTTTACAGGTTGATCAAGAGAAGATCAAAGCAATCCAAGAATGGCCGAGACCAAACAACATAGGACAAGTCAGGAGCTTCCACGGATTGGCAAGTTTCTACCGGCGTTTTGTCAAAGATTTCAGTACTATAGCCGCCCCTCTCACTTCTGTGATCAAGAAGGACGTAGCATTTCAGTGGGGATCAGCTCAAGAGGACGCGTTCAACAGACTCAAGGATCACTTGACGCATGCACCAGTTTTGGTATTACCTGATTTTAACAAAACTTTTGAGGTTGAATGTGATGCTTCAGGCTTAGGTATTGGAGCCGTGCTAACTCAAGGAGGGCGTCCAGTAGCCTACTTCAGTGAGAAACTAAGTGGAGCCAGCTTGAACTACCCGACGTACGACAAGGAACTCTATGCGCTAGTGAGGTCGTTGGAGACATGGCAGCACTATCTTCTGTCCAAGGAGTTTGTCATACATACTGATCATGAGACTTTGAAGCACCTTAGAGGACAAACAACACTGAAGAGAAGACATGCTAAGTGGATGGAGTTTGTAGAAGCATTCCCATATGTGATAAAGTATAAGAAGGGCAAAGAGAATGTTGTGGCTGACGCACTCTCAAGGCGACACATGCTGATCACAACTTTGGAGGCTAAGGTCTTAGGGTTTGAACACCTTAAGGATGCATATAAGGATGATCCAGACTTCGGTTCAGCCTATCAAGATTGTACCACTGCCCCAACAGGTTCCTTCTACTTACATAATGGTTATTTGTTTAGGGAAAAGCGTTTGTGTGTTCCACAGGGTTCTATGCGAGACTTGTTGATCAAGGAAGCACATGGTGGTGGACTCATGGGACATTTTGGAGTGGATAAGACTCTGAGCGTTTTGGTAGAACACTTCTTTTGGCCTCACCTCAAGAAGGATGTGGAACGTTTCTGTTCCAAGTGTGTAACTTGCCTCAAAGCCAAATCCAGGTCACATCCACATGGTTTATATATGCCACTTCCTATTCCTAGTATGCCTTGGGTTGATATATCAATGGACTTTGTTTTAGGCTTACCCAAAATCCGAGGAAAGGATTCTATTTTTGTTGTAGTGGACAGGTTCTCAAAGATGGCACATTTCATTCCCTGTGCCAAGACTAATGATGCCACTCAAACCGCTGAGTTATTCTTTAAAGAAGTAGTACGCTTACATGGGATCCCGAGAACTATTGTTTCTGACCGAGACACGAAGTTTCTGAGTCACTTCTGGAGAGTTCTTTGGAGGAAGCTAGGAACCAAGCTACTCTTCTCAACAACTTGTCATCCACAAACTGATGGACAAACTGAGGTTGTAAACAGAACTCTATCTACTCTCTTAAGAGCCACGGTTGGTAAGAACTTAAGGAATTGGTTAGATTGTATTCCGTATGTTGAGTTTGCTTATAATCATGCTAACCATTCTACTACTAAGTTGTCACCTTTTGAGATTGTCTATGGATTTCAGCCAGAAACCCCTTTAGATCTTGTTCCTTTGCCGCCATTAGATGTTACTAATCAGGATGGAGAATCAAAGGCTGAGTTAATCAAGAAGCTGCATCAGAAGGTGAAGACCAACATAGAGGAAAAGACGGCCAAGTACAAGAAGGCTGCTGACAAAGGGAGAAAGGAGCTCATCTTCAACCCAGGAGATTGGGTGTGGGTTCACATGCGTACAGAGAGGTTCCCAAATCAGAGGAAATCCAAGCTAGCACCAAGAGGAGCTGGACCATTCCGAGTGTTGGAGAGAGTCAACAACAATGCCTACAAGCTGGATCTGCCAGGTGAGTTGACCATTTCACCAGTGTTCAATGTTGCTGACTTGCTTCCTTATAATGCAGATGATGGAATTCTGAGGTCAGAATCTTCTCAAGAGGGAGGGAATGATGAGGACATTGACTCAAGCATTGACTCAAGCGTAGAGATACGTCAAGAAGACCTAGAAGACGTACCTGCTGCTCAAGACGTGACGACCATGAGAGATCCTCCAAGGACAAGATCAGGAACTAGAAGACTCAGAGCACTGTTCAACACGTCCATTCAGAGTCTCCTAGCTCAAGATTATCAAGTGGAGCGTGTAGAAGATCAAATGAAGACAATTGAAGACTCGATGATGATCTTCTCAATTCAGCCTACCTAGGCCCAACCATGGACGACCACACACGCTCAATAAGGTATGATTTCAATTCATATATTGTGTTTGTTCATTTTGCAGGCCCAAGTATTACATTAGTTGTCTGAGTCAGAGTCTGTATTAGTCGTTAAGTGAGTCAAGTTTCCCTGTATTACTTTAAAGTCGGACCATAGGATATTTTATTTAGTAGCCGTTGTAATTAGGTTTTCTGCCCTAGAAGGCAACAGCTGCACGATCCCCTTTATAAGGATCCTTAGCAGCCGTGTATCATTTACCAAGTATCAATACAATAACGCAGTTCTTCTTCTTTGAGAGAAAACACCTTTCGAATTCTAAGCTTTCTTGTGAGTCATATCAAGCGACCTTAGATTCAGTCTTATCACAAGATCCTTCATCTCTTGTGTGGCGACAATCAATCCATCTTCTATCCATTCAATCATCTCACGTTCATTCTAAGGAGTCTAGAGACCCGAGGTTTGAATCCATCTTACCACCATATCACCCACGATCTAGAATAGAGAGACCTCAGTCCCTGTTCTACGTCAAACACGCTTCCATCTTGCATCACTCTTCCTATACATCGCGGTCTCTACAACTGCGGTCAGTGGTGTACTGGTTCAAGAAGACCGAGGAGAACAAAAGCCAATCTTTTATGTAAGTAAGACGATGAATGGAGCCGAGACCAGATACCCCGCGATGGAAAAACTGGCCCTTGCAGTTGTTATTTCGGCACGAAAATTACGGCCTTACTCCCAGTCGCATTCTATCGCTGTATTAAGCAGCCAGCCCCTTCGGACAATCTTGCACAGCCCAGGGCAGTCCGGTCGCCTGGCTAAATGGGCGATAGAGCTAAGCGAGTACGACATCGAATACCGAAACAGGACAACCGCCAAGTCGCAGGTAATAGCTGATTTCCTTGTAGAATTATCACCTGAATTGGATGTCGGTACCGAGATAGAAGACAAGAATTGGAAACTATTTGTCGATGGCGCTTCGTACAAAAAAGGAGCCGGGGTAGGAGTACGTCTCATATCACCAACCGTAGAAGTATTAGAGCAATCGTTCAAATTGGGTTTCACGGCGTCTAACAACACAGCCGAGTATGAAGCTTTATTGGCCGGGTTTAGGCTAGCCAGAGAAATCGGAGTACGACATCTCTTGGCCCATTGCGACTCCATGCTTGTCGCCAACCAAATCAACGGAGATTATGAAGCAAGAAACGAACGAATGGAAGCTTATCGGAAGACGGCATTAGAGCTTACCAACTCCTTCGAGTTCTTTGACATCGTCCAGATACCGAGGAAAGAGAATGCTCCAGCAGACGCACTTGCATCTCTGGCGTGGAATCCTGATCTCTGTTGACGGATTCCAGTGGAGACAATCCATGAACCAAGTATCCCACCTCCTGAAGGTACTCATGAAGAATTTGATGATGTCTCAACCCAACAAGACGGTGAGGACGACATGTGTCCTGAGAGTCAAGCGGAAGCCGATGACCTTATCACACTGTTAATAGACCAAAATGAGGATTGGCGACAAGAAATACGAGCATACCTCACAGAAGGGAAGCTTCCAGAAGACAAATGGGAAGCGCGACGACTTAAAGTCAGAAGTGCACTGTACATGATACACAACAACGTCCTCTACAAGTATTCGGCCAATAAGATTCTTCTCAGATGCATACACGGAGATGAAGTACGTCGGGTTCTCGAAGAAACACATTCAGGAGAATGTGGCAATCATTCTGGAGGTCGATCCCTCGCTCTCAAAATCAAGTTGAACGGTCACTTTTGGCCGACTATGGTAGCCGATTGCGAGACCTACTCCAACAAATGTGAAAAGTGTCAGCGTCATGCGCCATTTATACATCGACCAACGAAACTGCTCACAACTTCGACTGCGGCTTATCCATTAATGAGATGGGCAATGGACATAGTCGGGCCTTTGCCACTGTCCAACCAAAGGCGTTTCCTACTCATCATGACCGACTACTTTACAAAGTGGGTCAAAGCCAAAGCATACGTCGCAATCCACGACGCCCAGGTCCAGAACTTCGTTTGGAAATACATCATATGTCGGTTTGGATTGTCTTATGAGATCGTCACAGATAACGGGTCGCAATTCATCTCGAACACATTCGAGGGGTTCTGTAAGAAGTGGGATATACCTCTTAGCAAGTCGACACCGAGATATCCTCAGGGAAACGGACAGGCCGAAGCTACAAACAAAACTATCATTGCCGGCATCAAAAAACGCCTTGAGAGCAAAAAGGGAGTTTGGGTTGACGAGCTAGATGGTGTCCTTTGGTCACATAGAACAACCCCCCGCCGCGCAACCGGTGTTACCCCATTTTCCTTAGCCTTCGGCGTAGAAGTAATGGTACCAGCAGAAGCAAACATTTACACTCTCCGCCGATCTCTTATGCCGCACCATACTGAGATCAACGAAAAAATGCTGATCAAAGCTCTCGACACCATAGAAGAAGAGCGGGATCGAGCCCTACTCAGAATTCAGAATTACCAGCAACTCGCAACTCGGTACTACAACCAGAAATTCAAGGAGCGACATTTTCAAGTCGGTGACTACGTCCTCCGCAAAGTTTACAAGAACACTAAAGAATGGAGAGCAGGCAAACTCGGGGCAAAATGGGAAGGACCCTACAAAGTCACGAAAGTCGTCAAGCCAGGAGTTTACGAGCTTGAGTCAATGAAAGGCAAAGTTTTACCGCGTTCCTGGAATTCGGCGAGTCTGAAAGAGTACTTCTAAGACGACAAGGCGAAAAAAAAAAATGATGTATGAACTACGAGCGACTTGATTCTTCCTCGGAAGATACGTAGGCAGCCTTCATCGGCACAATCGCAAATCTAATAAAATTTTCATTTTACAGCTCATATACCGCCTTGAAAGCTCATCAAAAGCCAAAACAGGTCAGTCTTTTCATTTAAAGTTAAATATTCTTAATACTAACAAAAGCCGAGTTCTAAACTCGCAAACCCAAGCCGAGTTCTAACTCGCAAACCTTAGCCGAGTCTAAGGAACTCGCAGAAAGCCGAACTCCTTAGTTCACAAAAGCCGAGTCTAAAGCAACTCGCAGAAAGCCGAGCATCTAATAAGACTCGCATTAGCATCATGCCTCCTGGCCAGGGGTGTGGTCTTCCTTGCGCACGAGGTGCACATCGTGGTAAGGAAAAGCCGAGATCCGTCTCGCATATTCTTCGCGGTGGGTGATAACAAATAAGTCGAGCCATGAGCATCGCACATTCACCCACCCTTAGAATAAAGCCGAGTGCATATGCTCGCAAACCGCCTTATGGCAAAACATAACAAAGTCGCTATCTGTTTAAATTTGTCAAAATAAGTTTAATACAAGATCAGTCCGACTTAACAAAGTCGCTATCTGTTTGAATTTATCAAAAACAAGTTTAATACAAGATTAGTCCGACTGAACAAAGTCGCTATCTGTTTAAATTTGTCAAAATAAGTTTAATACAAGATTAGTCCGACTTAACAAAGTCGCTATCTGTTTGAATTTATCAAAATAAGTTTAATACAAGATCAGTCCGACTTAACAAAGTCGCTATCTGTTTGAATTTATCAAAAACAAGTTTAATACAAGATTAGTTCGACTTAACAGAGTCGCTATCTGTTTAAATTTGTCAAAATAAGTTTAATACAAGATTAGTCCGACTTAATAGTGTCGCTATCTGTTTGAATTTATCAAAAAGAACAAGTTTAATACATCCGACTTAACAAAAGACGCTATTTTAAACTTGCCAGCAACAGGGACAATCCATCTTTCTTTACATAATCGTTACTTGAGTGAATTTGTCGACTCGAGATGCAAAAAATCAGGCTCAGACAATAAAAATAACTTAAGCTTTCCTCATAAAATAAGGATTAAAAAGTTCCACAAAAATTCTACAAATGCCGATACATAAGAAAGTAAACAGAAATTATTCGGCCCCCGCTGACGACTTGGCCGCCTCATCAGTCTTCCCAGCATCGATCTCTTGATCCTTCGAAGCACCGTCCAGAGCTGCAACTTCGGAGCTCACCGACTGAACGAGGTCAGCAGGAACCGCCTCCGGGACCACTCCACGGTTTGTTCCAAACTGGTTGATATCCCGCGGAACTTGGGGAGGCGAATCGCGAAGAAGGTTAATTAAGGGATGATGAACTGGCGAAAGAACAAAGGTGAGCTCTTCTTTGGTCACGACCTCCATCTGATCGAGCTTCGCATCAGCTACGACCTCGTCGGCAGCAACTTGATCCATAACGGACTTAGGGATCGACACGCCTTGTTCGTTACGTTTGTTCAAACATTTTTTGAGCCCAGAGATTTGAGCCTGCTCGATCTGCAAGGCGGTAGTTGCCTCCTGATCCTTCACAAACTGGTGAAAAAGATCAAAGTGGGTTTGCACCTTCGCTCTCACCGCGGCTTCAACACGATCTCTCTCTCTCTTTCCGGACCAGGTCGGTATAAAACTCCTCCTGTTTCACCTTCAACGTTTGGAACTTAAGGAGATCGGCTTTCGATTTCTCCTCCGCAGCACGCACCTTCTCCTCCACTCCTCGAAGCTTATTAGCAAGAGCCAAGCCGTTTGCCTCCAGCGTTTTCTTTTCCTTCTTCGCCTTAGCAAGAAGGCTTTCCCTGTTCTTCACGACTTCGGTCATCTTGGAAGAACTCCAAGCAGCCTCAAGGGCAACACGGTTTGACGCAGCAATCATCTAAAATAAACAAGGGAAAATCTAATAAAAATCAGAAACATCACAATAACGGTGAGCTAATAAAGACGCTTACCGTTGCCTCGGCATGCTTTAACTTAAGGATAGCATCAGAATGTGGCAGCTCTCGCAAAACTGGCCAATCCGATTCGTTCCCACGAACACAGGTCAGCATCTCGAAGCATGCCCGAGGATTGTCGATAAGCGGAACATCGCTTGCGTATTGATAGGCAAAGTTATGAATTGACGGACGAACTTCACCTTCCTTCAGCTCACGCCGAGGTCTGACCAAAACGATCTCCTTCATAGCGGAAAAAGGCTTCTTATTGCCTGAGGAGTCGACGACATCTCCATCAATCTTGTAGCATCGCTGCCACGGATCTTTTGCGCTAGCCGGCTTCGCAGAAGCCGTCTTCTCAGCAAACGCTTCCTGAGAAGAAGTGATCACCGTCGCGGCTTTCTTTGTCGGCTTCTCTTGGGCCGGCTTGTCCTCAGCGACTCTTTTTCGAGATGGAGCTTTAGGCGGGAGAGTAGAGGACCGATTCGCGTTTGGCTCAACGGCCGATGAGACTCGAGAAGTCTTTGACTCCCCGGCAATTTCGGCAGGCTGATTGCTAGTTCCAGGCAGCATAGGCGCGTCCTGCTCCTTCGCCAATGCCTCCTTGGCAGATGAAGAAGAGTTGGATTAAATTTTATGGGAATAGTCAACTGACACGATTCTTTTCACCTTCCCCATCCTCTTTGGTTTCACAAGCTGTTCGGGAGTTACCTTTGCCTTGGTATTCCACTTGACTGAAAAGAAAGATTCCAAATCAAGAAAAAATAGATATCGGCTTTCGTATAAGATCGACTGAAATGAGATCACCTTTGGAGACCCGCGGAAGAGACTTGCTGATACGTTCCCGAGTGAAGTCTGACCACTTGCGGAGGCCGAGGGCTTGGAGCTTCTGAAGGATCGGAAAGAAATGGTCTGGATACGGCTTGAGAAACGGATGATGCACTGCAAAAACAAAAAGGAATTGAGTAAATCATCCATATTAACATTAGCACTAACAGAACGACATCTACCAAATTTCGTGTTCCACGACGCTCGGATAAGCTCTCTATGATCATCGGGAACAACCAAGGAGGACAACTCGACATAGAAATAATGTCGCTGCCAATTGTTGATCTTGTTAGGCGCATCCGTCACCACGCGATTACCACTCTTTAGCTTGACTGCGAAACAACCTGGGCTGGTTTTCGTCATCGGGTTGATTGAAGTCGCCTCCTCGAAGAAGCTAACGGTTATCGTCACATCGGCCTCGACACCAAGCACAAGAAGACCGACCATATGACGAACTGCAACAGCTGAGAGCTGAGAAACAGCAATCTCACGGCGATGACAGTAGGAAACGAGCAGATCAGGCAAGGGCAGCCAAAGTCGGGACCCTCCGGCATGAGTGTTCACGAAGTAGACTCGTAGAGAGTCATGTAGCCCGGTGGAGGAGTCCAAGGACGGTCGAGCGTGAAAGGTATGAGAAACTTGATTCTCGGATCAGGTCTGCAACCTTGAAGCGTGGCGGTCACCGACTTTATGGTAGAACAGGTTTCGAAGACATTCCCGTATGTCTCACCAGGAATAGCCGGCAACCCAGGAGCTGGGGCATAGGCGTCGGCATCCGAATCAATTCCTTCGATATCCACGTCCTCATCAGAATCATCAGGATCAGAGTCGCGTAGTTGCGGGATAATAAACTCGCTCCGACCCGAATGTTCCGCAGCGTCGGCATGTTGAGAAAGCTCACGCGACGGATGAAATCCTCGGCAGCCCGATAACCCGGATGGTTTCGCAAATCAGACGAGGTGGAGGCAGATGTCGATCCCGAAGAACTAGTATGACGACTTGGAGAGTCGTCTGCAGAAGAAACGGTAACGACTTCCTTGTCTTTTTTCTCCGAACAACGAACTAGCGACATTATCACGGAGAGAGCAACCGAAGTTTAAGATAATCCTAGAGCTACGGCGGAGCAACGACGGAGGGTAAATCGGAAAATAAAAACCAGTGGAGAGCGAAAATTACTTTTTATCTTTACTTGAGCAGGAATGAGGGAGTAAGAAATGAAAATGGGCTACTTATAGTGAAAATAACGGCGTCATGCCCGAGGCAATAATTACCCTAGGCGACGCTTCGTTCCTCGCAACTACCAATCGGTCCAACCAAAAATCAATTGATTTTCCACCAAACCGGTCCAAATTTTCAAAATTGGATCCCTCCCCGGTCCAACTAAAGGCCGAGATCGGCCCGCCAGTTTGGGCCCAAAAAAAAAAGAGATCGTCACGATAAGTAGATCTTGGGCCCGCAGAAAAATTACTTCCTAAACCATAAGTTAACTCCTCGCAACGACGACTTGAATACACTCAAGTCGCCGCAATGGGGGGGGGGCTTATTGTTGGAGTCAAAGTTAGCACTTTCCTGAAAAAGGCCTAGGTCAGGAATTTAGGTGGGCCCAGAATAGAGAGGGTGGATCAAGGCCTATGACGGGAAAACATGAGTTAAACCCGATCCGGCTTAACTATCTTACATCTAGGGTTTTGAAAGGTATAAGTCGAAAGGAGGACGAAGACGGCGCATAACGACGACGAGATATGGAAATATTCTATATCTCGACATAGCCGAGATATTAGGAAATATTCGTGTTTATCTTTTGTTTCCTTAAATCGACTAAGCCGACTTGTAACCCTTTATAAAGGGAACCTAGTTAATAAACAAGATACGCTTTTCATAATATTTTTGTCCTGAGAGACTTTAGAGCCAATTTGACCTAAAACTCTTTCCTGCGACTTGAGCATTCTTTTACCGGCTTCCACCTCGGAAACACCTGCATAAAAATCCTAATTTTCTAAATCTCACCGCGTTCTTAAATCCTCTTTTAGAATCCTAATTACAAACCCTAAAACTTTTTCTATCTTTGGATAGACCAAGTTGAGATCTTACAGATGCAGATCCGTTGCCTTCGTGCCTAGGCTGATTAGGTACGCAGCGTTCTGTTTAACACACGTTTTATGATATTCATGGAATAAAGGCATAAAAGGAGAGTGTAAAACTCGATTCAAATAGCAAAACACGAGTCAACGAATTGATTCATACCAGGGAGCGTATGATACGGGAAAAGAAGAGGAAAAATCCAAAATTACCCCATCCACATCCATAACTTTTTAATAAAATCTTTTGTAATGTTTCGTTAGTTGTTAGTTGGGTTGTTGGGGTTTGTTTAGCATTTGATTTTAGAGATAATTTCCATCTCACGAACAATTCTTTCAGAACATTTGACATTGTTGTTTCTCTTATTCTCTCTATTGAAGTTTGCTCAGTATTGTTTGAGTTTCCTTTCTTCATTCGGATTCTCTCCAAGTGAGGTCAAAATCTGTGTCTTTTGAACATCGGTTCTTTGTTTCATTCGTTACTTGGAAATTTACGTTTTGTCTTTATAAAAGGTAACATAGCTCGACGTTTCTCCAGATCAAATGGGCAAAAGTCATGCGCAAATTAATGGCGGAGGGTGCTCAGGACAGTACTGCATTGGCTTCTCGTATGGAGACGATGATGGCGAGAATTCAGGCATTGGAAGGCACTGTGGCGTCACATAGTTAGAAATTGACGAAGGATATCACAGATATGTTCGAAGCGATCCGGTTTCTAGGTACTTCCCAAGAGACACCACTTACTGTGAAAGGAACCAATCATGTACGTCCGTCTCACACGGCGACGACACGGGTCATGTTAACCTAAATGATTCGGGGCAAGGAAGAACGGGTCAATGATCATCGTATTATGGTGTAACTCGTCTCGGCAAACTCATTTTTCCCAGATTCAGTGGCAATAAGGTCAAGGAATGGTTGTTCAAGGTGGAAAAAGTTTTTGCAAACGATCATACACCGGATGATCTGAAGGTCGGAATAGCTTCGATACATTTTGATGAACTCGTAGCTACCTGGCATCAATAAATTGTCCAGTCGGATTTGGGTGTTAATGTCTTAACTGATTGGTGTTCTTATAAGACATTGTTGCTGGAACATTTTGATGAGATATTGGACGACCGCATAGCTTAATTGAAACAATTCCAGGAAACTGATGGTATAATGGTGTATTTTGGGAGGTTTTAGCTGATTAGAAGTCGCATGAACTTATCATCAGAATACTTGGCCAGTGCCTATCTCGCGGGTTTACGAATGGATACGCAGATGCATATTCGTATGTTTCAGCCGAGGACTATTAGGCAATGTTTAATTATGGGGCTACTTTACGAGAAAACTCATCCAGAAAAACAACAAAGTCCAGTTTGGTCAGCTCCAAGACCAGAAGCAGTTGTACAAAAGGGCATTATTCACTTCAAGAAGAGAATGGACCAAAGGTTGGATTCCAACAATTGGTCGATCAGAGTAAATGCATTCAGAAACATCCGGTTCCTTTTTTGTCGAAGGAAGAGATGAGGATGAGAAGGGCTTTGGATCTCTGTTACTTCTTTGACTAGAAGTACACACCTAACCACTACATGAAACATAAGAATTCGCAGTTGTTTTTCTTGGAAAATGACGATTAGGACGAATCAGAGGAATGTGAGGAAAAATGGGAAGAAGCTGAAGAGGGCGATATAGCTTAGATTTTGGTGGATGTTGTGGCTGGGATTTCTGAGGATTATCGTATGATGCATGTAAGGGGAGTTCATGGGAAAATAATTCTATTCATACTGATTGATTTTGGATCGACACATAACTTTTTCGACAAGAGCATTGCGGAAAAGTTGGGTTACTTTATGAAAACTGCGGGAATGAGAAGAGCTAAAGTGGATGATGTCAGTATGTTGGAGGTGAATTATAAGTAGAAAAGCGTAAGTGGGACTTCGAGGGAACTGAATTTGTCTCGAACGTCTTGGTTATTCCATTGGGAGGTTGCGACATGTTCTAGGCGTTTAATGGTTGTCTAAGCTGGGTCCTATAACTTGGGATTTCCAGAAATTGTAGATTCAATTCAAATGGGGGCACAAGAAAGTCCACCTAAATGGAATAAACCAGGATTAGTAAGGGAAGTGAAAGCTGCCAAATTGAACAAACATTAGAAGGGCAGATTCATTTGCCTATGGTTTGTGTGCAGAACACTAACGAAACATAGCAGTTAATGTTATTCTCTGTGGAGCCATAAGAGGTGCTGAAACAGTCATGATATGATGCTCTATCGTCGATAATTGACGAATTTAATGATGTATTTTTTGAACCAAATGCTCTACCACCCTTCAGAAACAATCACAACCACAAGATTCATTCGAAAGGTCAAATCCGGTTAATCAGTGACCGTATATGTACGCCTTGTACCAGAAGAATGAAATTCACAAGATCGTGCATGACTTGTTGCAGACATATACTATTCAGGCCATATGTAGTTTGTATGTATAGCATGTTGTACTAGTGAAGAAGAAAGACAAAATCTGGAGGTTATCTGTTGATTACAAGAATTCAAATGTGATGTGAAGGATAGATTTTCGATACCGCTGATCAAGTATCTTATGGATAAATTGGGAGGTTTTTAAGTTTACTCAAAAATCGATTTGTGAGCATGTTATCATCTGATGCGAATAGATCCACAAGATATTCATAAGACGGCCTTTAAAACACACACCGGTAACTATGAATATCTAGTGATGCCATTTGGTCTCACTAACACATTGGTGATATTTCAACGACTGATGAACTCGTTTTTCAGATGTTTATTGCGGAAGTGAGTGCTCATATTCTTCGAAGATATTCTGATATACAGTTCATCTTTAGCCAAACATTTTATCCACTCGCGGAAGCTATTTGCACTCATGAGGCAGAACAACTTTTTCGCGAATTAGAGTAAATGTGCATTCTCGGTCTAGAAAGTTGAGTACCTTGGCCACTATATCAAAGGAAAAAGGAGTAGCACCCGATCCCGCGAAAATTAAGGCAGTGATGGATTGGCCAGTCCCAACCAAACTACATAAGTTGAGGGAATTTTTGGGCTTAGTAGGTTATTATCGCCGTTTTGTTCAGGGTTTTGGAATGATTGCGAGTCCCTTGGCAGCACTGGCGAAGAAAGACACATTTGTTTGGAGTAAAGCGGAAATGTCTGCATTCGAGAAGCTTAAGCAAGCTCTTTTATCAGCACCGGTTTTAGCATTTTCCTTGTTTGATCAGCCGTTTGTGGTCGAAACTGATGCATGTGGACATGGCATTGGAGCTGTACTGGTGCAGAACGGTCTTTATCTCGCATTTGTCAGCAGAAAATTCAAAGGGAAAAAATTGCACCTGTCCATCTATGAAAAAGAGCTTCTCGCAATAGTTTTTGCAAAAGAAAAAATGCAGACATTACTTTCTTACCAGCCATTTTTTTGATTAAGACAGACCAACAAAGTCTTAAGTATCTACTGGAGCAGAGGTTGGATACTTCGATAGAATAACAATAGCTTCCCAAACTACTGGAGTTTGATTATGAGATTCAGTATAGACAAGGGAAAGATAATGTGGTTGCAAATGCTTTGTGTGGAGGGCGCTGAGATTTTTCATATGGGTGATGACAATATTGGAGTTTGATCTCTTGCATAAATTAAGGCAAGTTACGAGTCTGATACCAGAAGTAAGAGCACAATCGAGGAGCTGAAAAGGATCATAGGGCTAAAAAACATTTTTCGCTGGTCCAAGGTATTTTACGGAGGAAAGGGAAGATGGTCATTCCTAATGATTAAAATTTAAAGAAGACGATTTTAGAGTGGCTTCATGGATCGGGTTTAGGAGGTCACTCATGCACATACACCACAAATTAATGAATCATAAGTTTGTTCTATTGGAAGGGTATGTCGAACGACATATAATCCTTTAATCGAGGTTGTATCGTGTGTCAACAGTGTAAGTACGAGACAACAGCTTATCCGGGTTTGATCCAATCTTTGCCGATTCCGGAGACATTATGGACTTATATTTCGATGGATTTTTTTGATGGACTGCCTATCTCCTTTATTAAATATGTGTTATTTATAGTGGTGGATAGATTTAGCAAGGCAGCACACTTCATGACCTGTATACGGCTGCACCGGTAGCTGATGTCTTACTAGACAATGTCTTTAAGCTACATAGGTGTCCTCAGTCCATTGTCAGCGATAGGGACAAGATATTTCTTAAAGACTTTTTGCATGGGCTGTTGGCGTTGCAAGCAGTTTCTCTAAATATGTCCAACGCTTATCGTCCTCAGAGCGATGGACAGACTAAAGTGGTTAATCGATGCATGGAGACGTATTTGAAATGTATGTGCAGTGAGCGACCACATCTTTTGAGTAAACGGTTAACTTTAGCAGAGTAATTGTATAACACGAGCTTTCACACGTCGACTAAGATGACACCATATGAAGCGGTTTGTGGTCACCTCCTCCCCATCACATACCGTACTTATCAGGGGATTCAAAACTTGCGGTGGTTGCTAAGTGTTTACAAGATCGCAAGAACATGTTGATGATGTTGAAGTTTCACTTAAGACACGCTAAGCACATAATGCAACACTTAGCAAACTAGCATCGTACAGATCGGGATTTTACGATTGGAAATTATGTGTACGTAAAGCGAAAATCATTTGTGATGAGGAGAAAACATAAACTAGCTCCAAAGTTCTATGGTTCATACAAAGTAGTGAATAAGTGTGGTAAGGTGGCGTACAAGATGGACCTTCCTCCTTATTCACAAGTGCACCTAGTTCTTCATGTTTCCCAGATGAAATTGGAAGTTGCTAATGTGGTGACGTCGCACGAGCTGCCTGCAGTGGTTTCAGATGTGTTCAACAAGGAGCCCGAGCGAGTGTTTGAACGAAAAATGGTAAATCGACAAGGCCAAGCAGAGACAAAGGTTCTGGTGAAGGGGCGAACGAACCAGTGGATGAGGCAACTTGGGAGTTATTATTTGATTTCAAGAAGAGGTTCCCTGCTTTTTTGATATATCATGGTTTTTCCAGGTTTTCATGCAATGATATAAGTCTTTATCTAGAGTCTTTTGGTTGTTTTTGGAGTTTCTTGAGTCATTTACATGTTTCTATACGTTTGGAGTTAATTGGGAGTTTTGGATCATTCTGGAGAGCCTTTAGAGCACTTGTACGAGAATGAGACTTTGGAGCCGATATTTGGTGTTAGTGTCGATCGACATTACATTAGTGTCGGCGAAACCCGGTTCGATGATAAGTTGTACGCATCGTTTTGGACAAGTCTTGAATATTTACACAAAAGCCCAAAAGTTTCTACTAATTCTAATTTAACCCCAAAACGTGTTTAGGCTGTTTAATTAGGGTTTTCAGCAACTTGTTAGAACACTTTATTCTATCAGAGATTAGGAGATTTTGGGCTTGTCTTGTACTCGAGAGAGAAGAGATTTCGAACCCCTGTTTTTCTATCTTATTTATGCTATTTGGTTTTCTATTCATCATGTCTGATGTTATGATTGCCATGTGTGAGTAGTTCTCTTGTTAGATTTAGGGTTTCTCGTTAGGGATTTCATGGAATTATAGAATGATTAATTAATTAGGATTCAAAAAATCTAGTTCTTAATCTAGAATGTTCTTAATGCTTAATCTAAATTACCTACTTAGATTATTGATATTAGATTGATTAGCACATCGAGAATTGGTTAACTAATTAGAAAAGAACCTGGTTGAGCAAATTATCTATTCGCAAAGAGATTTGTCTTAGGGAATTTATGAACGAAAGAATAATTAATCGCATATTTAGAACTCTATATTTCACAAAGAGATTTGGCTTTTTAGGTTGTTAGACATAGTTAGCATTCACAGTGAGAGTTGGTTTGTTATATATTAATGATTCTAGTTCTAGAACATTGATATCTTAATCCTGGTTGATTGGTTGATTTGTATTCTTGATTTCCTGAGAACTTCCCTAGGTCTAGCGCTTTTGCTTATTTATCCCACACTCTTTTAATTACTTGCATTATTTACTGCTTACATCTCATTTGCTTAGATTTCGACTGCATACAATCTATCGTGTGAAACTTGAGTCTCTATGGATTTGATACCCTAAATACTACAATCACGTCTGTGTACTTGCAGTTAGAAAATCAGGATTAAGATTTGATCTATCAAGTTTTTGGTGCCATTGCCGGGGACTCTTTTAGTTTGCCAATAGATTTTGTATTAGAATTTAGACTTACTTACATCTATTGTCTTGCTTGTCTTTGTTGCTGCAGGAAACCGCGAAAAGGAGCATTCGGTGTCGACCGACATCAACAAGCGTCGATCAACACTCTTCTCGGGAACCACTTTATGAGTTCAGTGTATGCCTAGTCGCCACACCAGAAGCAACCCGGACAAAGAGCTTTTGAATCTTAGGAATCAGGAGCTTGCTAGATTTGAGAGAATGAACCGGAAAGATTCAGAATCCAGTTAAGATGATGAATCCAAATGATGTGATTTTGGTTCGAGATGCAGAAGGTGTTCTGAGGGACTTGCAGAACAATACATACAATGATCAGGTACATCCAGTTTATGCTGATGGAAACATTATTGTGATCCCTTAAGCTTAGCACCGCGTTATTGACCCTAATGCTGGATCTCAAGGTAGAGGCGCATGTGGACAAGGAAATCCATGAGTTGAAGTACCACCTAATTCACCTAATCCGCCAGTTGGGAGGACTCTTGTTGATTACAACATACCTGATGAGTTCTATGCTAATAGGTCTGCGATTGTGCGTCCTCCCATCCAGAGGAATGAATTTGAGCTGAAGACTTTCTACTACACTCTGGTGGGACAGCATCTCTTTCGTGGACACCCACATGAGCATCCCATGAACCATATTGAAAACTTTGAGTCTTTGGTTACTGGAATGAAGCGTAATGGAGTGAGATATGCCTTTCTTCACTGTAAGATTTTCCCGCACTCTCTTGGAGGAGAAGCTGCAAATTGGCTGAAGCAGATTCCACATGGGACTCAGACTACTTGGGATGCAGTTAAGAGGAAGTTCCTTAGACATTTCTATGGTGATGCTAGATCTGATCATTCAAGAATGGACCTATAGAGCCTCTTAAAACCGCCTGGTGAGGTTTAAGATGTACCAGAGAGACTGCCCTCATCATGGTTTCTCTGAAGTTCAGCTGCTGGGCATTTTCTTCAGAGGTGTTGATATGTGGTACCAGATGGCTTTGGATGCTGCTAGCAATGGGAATTTTAACACCAAATATTCAGAGAAAGCTAAGGAGTTGATTGAGAACTTGGTGCACAACAATAGCACCAAGAACGCTGATTTGGAGCGACAGAAGTCTGGTGGAAAAGTTGATAGCTCGCAGATGGCAGAGATGAAGATTAAAATCGATTCAGTCTATAATCTTCTGCTTGGGAAGAAGAATGTCCACTTTGCTCAGGATGTTGAGATATTGGATGCTGAAGATTGTGCACAAGAAGCTGTCAACTACGTTGGAGGGACTGGATTTCATAGTCAGAAATATGGTACTTTGCAGCCAACTCAAAACCTTTCGATTTTTGTTCTGAAGTCTGCATTCCAGAAGCCTTACCAGCAGCAGAACAATTCCTTCTAAAGGAACAATGGATCCTCTTCCTATCAAACACCTCCTCCACCTACACATGAGAGCATATTAGAAGCTATGATGGAGCAACTTCTTGAGGGACAGAAACAGACCACAATGAGCTTTAACTCGAAGCTTGATGCCCTGTACATTGATTTGAATGGGAAATTTGAGTCTTTGAACACTCATGTGAAGCAGCTAGATACACAAGTAGCTCAGATTTCAAGTTCAATCAAGGGGAAGAATGCTCAGAACGCCCATATCAATGCTATCTAAGTTGAGATTGAAGATAGGCTGTATCAAGAACAAGAGTTTGGGGTTAAGGCTTAGAAAATCGTGGATAACAATCGAAAATCCGAGATTGCAGAACTAGTTCGGGCGACACAGCTGAAGAGTGTCGATCGGCACTGCTTGAAAAGTCTGCGTTCTCGAGTTTTGACGGACCAAAATCAACCGAAATCGAAATTGATCTTCTGGCTATAGAACTCAGCATCGATCGACATTCACATAATGTCGGTCGACAACCAACTTCAAAGAAGATTTCGAGTTTTCATGACGAACGTAAATCGACCAAGCTCGATTCTAGGGTCCACATTCCTGGAAAATCTTCGACAAAGTCAACAATGGCAACAACTACGGAGAGTGTCGATCGACACTATGGTCGGGCAGGACCAATTTCATATAAATCCCAAATTGTTGCTGAGTAGAAGGTCTACAAGCCTTATATACCATTCCCTAGAATTCCTAAAAAGTCTAAACAGGAGTTGGATGAGGTCAAATGCGTAGTAGTGATGGATAAGAAGCTGAATGAGATTCCGCCAGATGATGCTTTGTGAATTCACCCTTGTCTGCAGATATATATGAAAAAGATGATCCCCATGGATGGAGATTTGCAACAAGGGATAGTAGTGGTATCTAAGCAAGTCATTTATGTGCTGTTGAATCATATTCCAGAGAAGCTACAAGATCAAGGTGTCTTTGTGCTAGATTGCTCTATCTTTAAGGACAGCTTCAAGCGCTCCTTATGTGACTTGGGATGTAGTGTGAATCTCATGCAATACTCTGTGTCTGTGAGATTGGGATTGACGGACTTCTAGCAGACTAGGATCTCTCTAATCCTGGTTGATCGATCGAAGAGGATCCCAGAAGGAGTTTTTGAGGTCATCCCTATCAGAGTTGGAAACTACTTGATTCCAACGGGTTTTGTAGTGCTGAAATATTATGTTGAACCGGATGATCCTCTGCTACTTGGCATATCCTTCTTAGCTACAGTTGGAGCATTGATTGATGTGAGGCACAATCTGATTGATCTCCACCTGGAAGATAAGCCTCTGCACTTCAAAATGGATAAGCTGCAAAAATCCACCATTTATGGTCAAGCCTTTAGTATCGAAGTGGAACAAGAGATTCAGATTGGTGACTCTACAGTGTCTGATATTGGAGAAGAGAAGATGGTGGTTCGTCAGGAATCTACTCTAACATCTTCATCGCCTGAAACGACTGTCCGCGGCTGCACTTGTTCAACCCACGATCAAACCGAGTTTTCTTGCGGTGCATGATCGTCGTACAACGCGGCCACCGCTCGGTTCATGGTTGCGTCCAATCCGGATGACTTATCTGATTCACGCTTAAACCGGTCACGCTTCAGTCCCTCGGTCTCGGTCTACATCCCTCTAGATGCGCCGTTCAACCGCTCGAGATGCGTAAACCCATTTGGCCTTGTGCATAGACTAGACCGTTCATGAACCGTTAGACACGACCAAGGCCTTTGGCCGGTCGTGTAGGCTTAACCAGAACGCTTAAGGCCGAGTATAGGTTCTCCCTATAACCGGTCTAATTTAGAAGGAAGAAGAAGAACAATCCGGCCACAATCAATCCGACCGTATAGCCATTGGCTTGGCCAAGGCCGACAGAGAAAGGGGCTCATATGTTACCTTAGATGTAGTGGTTGATTTGCCATGATCCTTGGCCGCTTCTCCAACCATGGTCTCCTTTCCAAATCGCCTTTCTCAACCACCAAACTCCTCTTGATCGCCGGCCTTCTCTCTCTTGAAATCCGGACGCTCTCTCTCTCTTCTTTGTTCATGGCCTTTACCTTTGTGAATTCTGGGTTTTTTCCCCTTCAATGTGTGTGCGCAAAAATGGCCTCCAAGTCTCCTATTTATAGCCTTAAGATCGCCCCATAACCGCCCAAGCCAAGGGTTGTCTTTTGGCTTGCGAATGGACACAATGGCCATAGGTGTCCATTCGCTTATGGAGGCCTTGATCAGCTAGTGACACTAGCTGATCAGCTGATTCCACACTCCTACACTCAAGCTTAGCTGAGCTATGCTGGTCTCTAGCTTCACTAGCTGTCAGCTCGGCCGTCCAAATCGTTCGAGCTAAACACTTGGCTTCCAGCTGCTTTCCTTTAGGTCAAGCTCCCGTTCAGCTGAGCTTAACCCTTCTCTGCTTACGGAACATGCTTTTAGATCCGTTAGATCATGAGTTTAGTCTTCTGGTTCCACGGACAGCCCAAACGGCCCTTAGGCCGGTTCGGGGATGTTACAAGTCTCCCCCCCTTGAAATGGATTCGTCCCCGAATCCGTCCCAAGGTTTTCGTTCCTTGTAAACTCCTCAAACCACTCTGGGTAGTCGGCCTTCATTTTATTCTCCGTTTCCCAAGTTATCTCCTTTACTCCGTTGCAAATCCATTCAACCTTCACCATCTGGATGACTTTCTTTCGGGTTGCTTTTTCCAACCTATCCAGAATCCTTAAGGGCCGCGTTTCCAGTGTTAGATTTGCCTTTAGATCTTCCGGGATCTCGGGCATAATTTTGTCTTGATCCGAAAGGCACTTGTGCAATTGTGAGACATGGAATACATTGTGAAATTCTTCCATCTCATTGGGCAAATCTAGCTTGTAGGAAACCATCCCGAACCGTTCTAGAATCGTGAACGGCCCTATATACCTTGGATCAAGTTTTCCACATTTGGAAACCCTTGCCCTTCCTTTTAAGGTAATCATCTTAAGGTAGACTCGATCCCCAACTTGGAACTCGATGTCTTTCCTTCTTTTGTTTGCATAACTCTTTTGGCGGTCTTGCGCCTCCTTCATCTTGGCTCGTAGGAAACGGATTTGCTCGGTAGTCTCCTCTATTATTTCCGGCCCAAGGACTCTTGATTCACCCACTTGCGTCCAACACAGTGGAGTCCTGCAAGGCCACCCATACAACGCTTCATAGGGTGACATTCTGATGCTTGCTTGGTAACTGTTGTTGTAAGCAAACTCGGTCAAGGGCAAATACTTTTCCCAAGAGTCTCCCCAATCCAGAACACATGATCTCCACATGTCTTCCAACGTTTGTATGGTTCTTTCTGACTGACCATACGTCTGTGGATGATAAGCCGTACTCATGTTCACTTTTGTTCCTAGGGCTTTCTGAAAATCTTGCCAAAAATAAGATATGAACCGACCATCTCGGTCTGAGACTATACTTGCCGGTACACCATGAAGTCTCACGATTTCATCAATGTACTTCTTGGCAAGTTTACCCACTCCATCAGTCTTCCTGATGGCTAAGAAGTGCGCGGACTTGGTCAGTCTGTCCACCACTACCCAAATCGTGTCTCTCCTTAACCGGGTCACCGGCAGTCCGGTCATAAAGTCTATCGTAATGTGATCCCAGTTCCATTCTGTAATGGGTAAACTCTGTAACAGGCCGCTCGGGACTTGGTGTTCAATCTTGACCAATTGACACGTTTGGCACTTAGACACCCACTTAGCAATGTCTCTCTTCATCCCGACCCAATGATAGTACCGTTTGAGGTCTTGGTACATCTTGGTCTGTCCGGGATGTATAGAGAACTTAGACTGATGAGCCATCCTTAGGATTTCTTCCTTAAGGCCTTTCACATCGGGAACACACACTCGACCATTCACCACAACCGTCCCGTTGTTGGTGAAATGATACTCAGTGTTGTTGTTGTTAACCGATTTCATCAACTCTTCATCGTGCTCTTGGGCTAACCTGACCCTTGTCAACAGATCCGCCTGATCTGCCGCTCCAAGTCCAAGTGGCTCGTTGTCCACTGACAACGCATTAAGGTGCAAGGACCGGACCAATCCGATCAAGGTCTCTGCATCCTTTTCTGCGGCCACTTCGGTTCTCTTCCGCCTTAAGGCATCTGCGACCAAATTTGCCTTTCCAGGATGGTAAGTGATGTCCAGATCGTAATCCGCCACCAATTCCATCAACCTACTCTGCCTTAGGTTCAAGTCAGGCTGAGTGAACACATACTTCAGAATCTTGTGGTCGGTGAATAGTTGCACCTTTGCTCCGTAGAGATAAGATCGCCAGATCTTAAGGGAAAATACCACAGCGGCCATTTCGAGATCGTGAGTTGGGTAGTTACCCTCGTGTTTCCTCAACTGTCTTGAGGCATAGGCTATCACCTTCCCGTCCTGCATCAGAACGCATCCTAACCCGTTCCGGGATGCATATGTGTAAACCACGTAAGGCACGTTGTCTATTGGCAGTGTTAGGACAGGTGCTTTGGTCAGCATATCCTTCAAGTCCTTGAAGCTCTTCTTTGCGGCTTCAGTCTATTCGAACTTTACGTTCTTTCCGGTTAGCTTAGTCATAGCCTTAGCCATGCTTGCAAAACCCTAGACAAACCGCCTATAGTAACCGGCCAGCCCGAGGAAACTTCTAACCTCAGTTGCGTTCCTCGGCCGCGGCCACTCTTCAATTGATCAGATCTTGTCCAGACCAACTAACACACCTTTGTCTGACACAATGTGTCCTAGGAACCCGATCTTCTTCTGCCAAAAGATACACTTGCTAAGCTTGGCGTAGAGCTTTTGTGCTCTTAGGGTTTCCATCACGATCCTTAGGTGTTCACCATGCTCCTTCCGGTTCTTGGAATAGACAAGGATGTCATCAATGAATATGATAATAAACTTGTCCAACCATTCCCGAAAGACACCGTTCATCATTTTCATGAACGCAGCTGGTGCATTGGTTAGACCAAATGGCATGACCACAAATTCATAGTGACCATACCGAGTTCTAAACGCTGTTTTCCTCACGTCCTCAGGTGCAATCGGGATTTGGTGGTATCCCGAAGCCAGATCGATCTTGAAAAACACCGTTGAACCCTTTAATTGATCCAACAATTCATCTATCCGAGGCAATGGGTACTTGTTCTTCACAGTGACCTGGTTTATGCCTCGATAGTCAATGCACAACCGAAGGCTTCCGTCCTTCTTCTTGACGAATAGAACGGGCGCCCCCCAAGGAGAACTACTTGGCCTAATAAAGCCTTTGTCTAGCGGTTCTAACAGCTGCTTCTTCAGCTCAGCCATCTCAGCTGGGGACATCCTATATGGCGCCTTAGACAGAGGTTTAGTCCCGGGTTCTAGCTCAATGATGAGCGGATCAGACCGGTTAGGCGGTAAGCCTTCTAAGGCCTTAATCACATCCCCAAAGTCTTTGACCAATGGGATTTCCTCGACTTTCATCTCCAGTCCCACTTCCTTAGTGGTGATGGTGGCTAGGTATGCTTCGCATCCATTTTCCAAAATCCTTTCTGCTTGGATAGCAGAGACGACCAAACTACCCGAAGTTGGTCTTACTCCTTGGAACACGACCCTTCCTTCTGGTCGTTCCAACTTCACCCTTCCTTGGTGGCATTCAATGGTGGCTCGGTTTTGTCCAAGCCAATCCATTCCAAAGATCACTTAGTGATTCTTAAGCTGGACTACTACTAGGTCAGCTGGCATGTCCACGCCCCCAATGGAGACTGGAATGTCCTTGACTAACCCTAGCATAGGCATCACTTGCCCACCGGCCGCATTCACAATGCCTTGGCCGGCCATTTGTTCCTTCTGGAACAAGCCTTTCCCAATCATTCTGGGACTCACAAAACTATGTATAGCCCCAGAGTCAAATAGCGTGAGTGTCTTCACACCACCTATTGTAACGGTCCATACACATTCCCCCAAATGTCTAAGTGTCCCGCCCTTTTCCCCAATGTATGCACAATGCATTTAAAATTGAAGAAGTAGAGGTCTTAGTGACGTACCAGTGATCGAGTCGTAGGAGCCGGCCTCGCCTGCATCCTTCACCAGATTCTAAACTCGGGGCATCCCGGCTTGGCCCTTGGCCTTGGCCGCGCGACCTTCTTGCCCCCGGTTTCCTTCTGGTGCTTTCTGCTTTTCACCTTGCAGCTTCGGGCAATCACGCATGTAATGCCCGGTCTTTCCACATTGGAAACATGTCAATGGTCTTTCTGTCACCCTTTCTTGCCCCTTCTGTGGATAGCTTGTGACTTCGTGGTCTTTGCTGCCACACTTCTCACATACCTTCCCGGCTTTCCAACACTCCCCCAAGTGATATTTGCCACAGGTGGTACATCTCGTGCGGTCAAAGGATTGGCGATCAGCCCCCACTTGATCCCATTTCCTCTTTAGGTTCTTCTCGGGTCGGCTTGCCACTTTGTCATGTGCCTTTGTGCTTACGCGGTTCTCCTCGGCCATGTTGGCCTCCACAGTAGCAACTCGTTCAACCAGCTCAGAAACTGAGTCGTAGGAACAAACCGAGCTGTGAGTCCGCAGCTCCACTCGCAGGCCGCGAAGGAAACGGCGTACTTGAGCCGGCTCGTCCTCCACATCATGTCCAACGTAACGTCTGAGACGGTCAAACTCTGCCTCGTACTCATGGACCGTCTTGCGGCCTTGGACCAAGTTCAGATACTTGCCTTCCATACAATCCCAAGCCTCAGCTGGGAAGTACTTCCGGTTGAACTCGATCTCAAAGTCCACAAACGAGTCAATGAGACCCTTGGTGCGCCTGTCCACTGACAGCCACCAGTTATGTGCGTCCCCTTCCAGGAAGTGGACCGCAATTTCCTTCCGGTAGTCCTCGGGACACCGGGTAGATCGTAAGTTCCGAACAAGCCGTGACTTCCACTCATCAGCCTCAAGTGGGTCTGCACTTCCCTTAAAGTGCTTGGTGCCCAACTTGGTGATGTGGCCCAGAACGTTGAGGTAGTCCACCTTTCGGTTCTTTCGGGGAACCGGTGACTCTACCACTACTACGTCTGGCTCATCATCACTAAGGTCCTCGGTCTCCACGACCTTGGCCTTAGGCTCTTTAGCAACCGGCTTCTAACCAGAGACGGCTTCAGTGCCGTCAGCTGGTCCATGACCTCCTTCAGAATGGTCCAAATCTGACCGATGTTCGGGACCGCGGTCAATGGCTCACCACCACCGCCCATAGCCTCATCCTCCTCACGCCCGGTCTCATCTCGAGCCACGTGAGACGAGGACTCGCCCACATTCTCCTGTCCACCCTCAACTTCGACTTCCGGTTCATTAACCCTGGTCGTGTTGAGAGGGTTTGGATCAGTGGGTCCAGTTCTCTTATGGGTAACCTCAGGACCAGTTAACCCAGGTGGGACAGGTGTGGACAAGTTCTTGGATTCTTGTCCGGTTCCAGCCACTTCCTTATCCTTCGTACGCTTCGACTTGCTTTTTCCAACCTGAAGATCAACAAGTTAGACATTCTACACAAGCAATCTTCAAGTCCTAAACAAGTCTAACAATTTCTACACGGACATCTAACCCGGACGAGTGGTGTAGCCCCTAACCCATAGCCTAGGAAATAACTCCGCTCTGATACCAACTTGAAACACCCCATCCCAGCCATAGGCCCGAGACAGATGTCTCACTAACTAATCCGTTCTAAGTTGAGGTTCGTTTGGGAACCTCAACCCTAATCGTTCTATACTTAGACAAATTCATTCAATCATTCATTCAGTCATTCATTCCATTCATTCATTCCATTCTAAACATATTCTAAGGCATGAGCAATAAGAGAAATAGACATTTTTATTACTAACGAAAGGTACCAATACAATGTAGTCAATCCGCATTATGCTAATAGTATTCGTTCCTAAGTACAATGTCTATCACTAAACACACCACTCGTCACTCGGTCCTTGTGTCTGCGCCTAGGATGAATCATCCCCATGATCCTCCTTATTACCTGAAAGCCAAAACAGTTCATGAAATCATATTTATATAAGTTAGACTATCACCCTAACATTTATATGTTCTATATGATCCCTTAGTTCCCTTTTTATAATCGCAACCCTAATTGAATTTTATAAGCCCTAGCGTTCTAAGTACATAGCCAAAACCGCGACCGGACGTTCATTTGGACCAAACCGCTTTACATCCGTATGGTCATTCACGCACGACCGTAAGGTCGCCCGCGTACGTCCGTGCAATCGTCCTTGCGCGTCCGTGCGGTCTTCCGTAGACGTTTGTATGATCGTCCGCGTGTGTCCGCGTTCGTGTCGACGACACGTTCTTACGGACGCGTTCGCGTACGGCAGCAAGTACGCTCTCGGTCGATCGCGTCCTGTCCCGAGGGATGTCACGATCGTCCCGCGCTCGTACCACGGTTACGCAACGCATGTACCGCGATCGTACCATGGACCAGTCGCACGTTCGCAAACGGACGCGACTGTTCGTACGAACGGATGCGATCATTCCGCGGACGGTTGCTATCGAACCTTCGGTTTGTACGACTGTCCGCGACTGCACTTGTTCAACCCACGATCAAACCGAGTTTTCTTGCGGTGCATGATCGCCGTACAACGCGGCTAACGCTCGGTTCATGGTTGCGTCCAATCCGGATGACTTATCCGATTCACGCTTAGACCGGTCATGCTTCAGTCCCTCGGTCTCGGTCTACATCCCTCTAGATGCGCCGTTCAACCGCTCGAGACGCGTCAACCCATTTGGCCTTGTGCATGGACTAGACCGTTCATGAACCGTTAGACACGACCAAGGCCTTTGGCCGGTCGTGTAAGGCTTAACCAGAACGCTTAAGTCCGAGTATAGGTTCTCCCTATAACCGGTCCAACTTAGAAGGAAGAAGAAGAACAATCCGGCCACAATCAATCCGACCGTATAGCCATTGGCTTGGCCAAGGCCGACAGAGAAAGGGGCTCGGATGTTACCTTAGATGTAGTGGTTGATTTGCCATGATCCTTGGCCGCTTCTCCAGCCATGGTCTCCTTTCCAAATCGCCTTTCTCAACCACCAAACTCCTCTTGATCGCCGGCCTTCTCTCTCTTGAAATCCGGTCGTTCTCTCTCTCTTCTTTGTTCACGATTTTATGGCCTTTGCCTTTGTGAATTCTGGGTTTTTCCCCTTCAATGTGTGTGCGCAAAAATGGCCTCCAAGTCTCCTATTTATAGCCTTAAGATCGCCCCATAACCGCCCAAGCCAAGGGTTGTCTTTTGGCTTGCGAATGGACACAATGGCCATTGGTGTCCATTCGCTTATGGAGGCCTTGATCAGCTAGTGACACTAGTTGATCAGCTGATTCCACACTCCTACACTCTAGCTTAGCTGAGCTATGCTGGTCTCTAGCTTCACTAGCTGTCAGCTCGGCCGTCCAGCTCGTTCGAGCTAAACACTTGGCTTCCAGCTGCTTTCCTTTAGGTCAAGCTCCCGTTCAGCTGAGCTTAACCCTTCTCTGCCCATGGAACACTCTTTTAGATCCGTTAGATCGTGAGTTTAGTCTTCTGGTTCCACGGACAGCCCAAACGGCCCTTAGGCCGGTTCGGGGATGTTACAAGTATGCCCCATCCAGCATCAAACAACAACAGCCCGCATGGTTCCAACACCACAACAACAGCGAGAGGGCTCATCAGGACCCTCCTCCGATGATCAAGGACACTTACAGAACTCATCTCACACCGTGCCCTGCAACCAATTTCTACCACAACATAATCCAAACAAGCCATCAATCACAAAAAACATTTTCGGTTTTAATGATAACATATCTTCTAGGTGCTTTCAATCACATCAACACAAATCATCCGCTAGATCTACTCTACCTAGGAAGGTACCATTAATAGAGGACTCGCGACTCGATTATTGAGATTGAATAGGGTAAAGATCACGACCGGTCCTCACCTAGGTCTAGATTTAAGATACAGAAGTAGTTCTGGAGATTCCGGCGACAGATCTGGAGATACTTCACACATGTCTAGGGTTTCAAACAAAAGATCTAGAGAAAGAAAGAACAGATCTAGGGTTTCTGGTAACATATCTGAGAGAGAGAGATTGAGGAAGGTATGGTTCATATCTACAACTTCCAACGGATCAGAACTGATCTAGAAGCATAGATCTTAAGCAGATCTGAGATCTAGAAGTGGAGATTGAAGTAGATCTGAGATCTGGGGATCTAACCTTAGAAACGCGAAGAAGGAGGCCTCTACACTCAAACTAGTCGAGAAGACGATGACTTGGGGTTCGAGAACAAAGACGGGAACGATCGGAGAATTTTGGTGAAAAATATGGCGAAGATCGGTGGCGAGGTGACGGCGGCGAGGCAAAGGCGGCGGTCCAACAAGGCGACGGCGGCGGCGGTCTGGCGAGGTGACGGCAGCAGTCCATCAATGGTCTGGTGGCGACGGCAGAGGTCCGACGAGGCGATGGTGGCGGTCCGAAGGCGGTCCGGCGAGGCGACAACAGCAGTCCGGCGAGGCGAAAACAGCGGTCCGACGAGGTGATGGCGGCGGTTGGTGGCGGTCCGAAGGCGGCTGGGCGACAGTCCGGCGGTGGCTGGCTGGCGTCTGGCTGTCTCCAGTCACGAGCAGGGCTTCGCTCCTTGTGTTTTTGTTACAAATGAGGGGCTGGGCACTCCTTTATATAGGGGAGGATCCTAGGGTTTCCAGAACTAATAGGTTGGGCTTTGGGCTTTAGGCCCATACCTTCTTCTTTTTGGGCCCCGACTTCTTTTTGGGCCCTAGGATTTGGGCCTTACAATTCTCCCCCACCAATTTGGAATTCTTCCCTGAATTCATTCCGCCACTGGGTTCCTCGAAAAACTCTGGATGGCTTAACTTAAAATGCAGCTCAGGTTCCCAAACCTCATCTTGAATTTCGTCTCTCTCCCAGCGAACCAATACCATCTTGGTCCTTTTTCCATTAAACTTTGACTCACGGCGACCCACAATTATGACCGGCTTGCTAGTGACTGACCAAATACGGTTGACATTTAATGGCGGCTTTGGCAGGATCAATTCTGGTTCACGAACAACCTTCCGCAGAACAGATACATGGAACACATTGTGAAAATCTGACAGTTCTTGTGGTAACTCTAACCTATACGCCACCACTCCATTCCTCTCGACTGTCACAAACGGTCCCATATACCTTGGCCCCAAAATTTTCAGCTTGCGGTTGGGATCGTTGCCCCGGAATGTCCTCATTTTGAGATCCACGGAATCTCCCACAACAAACTCTAAATCCTTACGACGCTTTTCCACAAAACTCTTCTGGCGGTCGTGGGCCTGCTTTAGCCTTTCCTTGAGCAATACCACTTGCTCGACTGTTTTCCAGAATCATCTCCGGCTCTAAGTGACACCTCTCCCCCATCTCGGTTCAACATAGAGGGGTCCTACAGGGTCGACCATACAGAGCCTCGTATGGCGATATCCATATGCTCGAGTGGTAAATATTGTTGTAGGCAAACTCGACTACGATAGAAACTTACCCCAATTACCTTCCCAATCCAACACACACGTTCTGCATATCCTCCAATGTCTGAATGGTCCGCTCAGACTGTCCATTGGTATGCAGATGATATGCCGTGCTGAGAAGCACCTTCGTACCCATTGCCTTCTAAAACGCTTGCCAAAAGAGAGAAGTGAACTTCGGATCTCTTTTTGAATTGGTACTGTCTAGTGACCCGTGCAACTTCACTATGCACTCTACTTACTTCCAGGCGATAACCTTAGTTCCATATGTTTTCTTTATCGTCAGAAAATGAGCGGACTTGGTAAGTCGGTCCACGATTACCCAAATTTCATCCTTCCTTCTTGTTTTTCTTGGCAGCCCGGTCACGAAGTCCATGGTTAACTTCCTTTCGGCATTGGCTTGTTGACAGTTCTGACACTGCGAAACCCACGTTTCTACATCCTTCTTCATTCCTTCCCAATGGTAGTACCGCTTCAAATTCTGATATATCTTGTGGTTCCCGGGGTGAATCAAAAACTGGGACTGGTGAGCTTGCTTTAGAATCTCGGTCCTAAACTCCTTGAATTTTGGCACACATATTCGTTTCTTGAACATGATCGTACCATTGGTCGCGGTGTGATATCCAATCACTTCCTTCTCGACCATCGCTGGTTCGATCCTACGGTTGAGCCTCCCTGATATTTCCCAACAAGTCAGCCTGGTCCAACGCTTCCAACCCGGTTGCTCCTTCTTCTACCGTGGTGGCACACAACCGCCATTCTGCTAGGGTCGCTGATAGTTCATGAACATCCTATTTTTACGACACAACTATCTTTCTCCGGCTTAGAGCATCAGCCACCTGGTTAGCCTTTCCAGGGTGATACTCGTTCTCAAGGTCGTAGTGTGCTAAGAGCTCCATCCATCGGCGCTGCCTCAAATTCAGATCTCCTTTAGTGAAGATGTACTTCAAACTCTTATGGTCTGTGAATATCTACACCTTCTCCCCGCGGTAGTACTAACACTGGAGTCTGATTCAACAATTCCTTTAGTCGTTCAAAACTCAGGGCACACTTCTCCGACCATATAAACTTTACGTTCTTTCATATCAAGATCGTAAATGGCTTAGCTAAACTGGAGAATCCCTCCACAAACTTTCTGTAGTACCCGGCCAATTCGAGGAATCTTCGCACATTTGTCGAATTCTTCTGTTATGCCCAGTTGGTGATAAAAGTAATCTTTTCCGGATCCACTGCTACTCCGGTCTCCCAGATCAAGTGGCCTAGGAATCCAATCTTCCTTTGTCAAAAGCTGCACTTGTTGAGCTCGGTGTACAACTGCTGTTTCCAGCGTGTATCCAAAACAATCTGGAGGTGCCACTCATGCTCTTCCTTACTCCTCGAGTAGACCAGGATATCGTCGATGAAAACGATAACACACTTATCCAAGTACTCTCTGAAGATGTCGTTCATCATTTTCATAAATGCGGCTGCCGCATTGGTCAATCCAAACGGCATTACCAAAAAATCGTAGTGTCCATAACGGGTCTGGAATGCCGTCTTCTGAATGTCTTCCTCTGCTATTCGGATCTGGTGGTACCGTGATGCAAGATCGATCTTAGAGAACCATGAGGCTCCCTACAGCTGGTCCTTAGAGAACTTGTACGGGTACTTGTTCTTGATGGTCACCTTGTTCAGGCCTCGGTAATCTATACAGAGTTGAAACTTTTGTCCTTCTTCTTGAAAAACATGATGGGTGCTCCCAAGGTGAACTTCTTGGTCGAACGAATCCTTTCTCCACAAGATCTTCCAATTGCTTCTTCAAATCGACCATCTCTGCGGGCACTAAGCGATAGGGAGACTTTGAAACAGGCGCCATCCCGGGATCTAGCTCTTTCGTAAAGGCATCATTCCGTTCCAGCGGTGGACCTTTCAATGGTGCGAATACATCCTCGTACTCCTTAGTCACCGAAAGGGTATCCAGACTAGTTGCTTATTATTCCTTGGTCATCGAGGTATTTTCTAAGAAAGCCTCATTTCCTTTGTTGATCAACCCTTCTGCTTGCATCATGGATATGATTGATATCCCCGTCCGCGTTTTCATTCGCTTGAAAAAGATCTTTCCCTCTTCGCGAGGAAATGTGACGGTTGCCTTGGTGCAATCAATTACGGCCTGGTGCTGCACCAACCAATCCATTCCCAAATGACTTCATTGGGACCCAACTTTACTTGTGCTAGATCCGCGGGTAAGTCTACTCTGGCCACCGATACTGGCACTTCTTCGAAGATTCCCGTCCCTGCTACTTTCTCCGATCTGGCGGTCTCGACCTTCATGACTCCTTCTACAACCTGCCTTTGAAGGTCCAACAACTCGATAGATTTGGGCGCATAAAGCTATGCGTAGCTCCCGTATCGGACAAGGTGTGTGCGGCTACTCCCCAAACCACAACCGATCCAACACGGTTTGCTAAGACTAAGCTACTAGACTTTGACCATCACGACTTCATAAAATTCACACAAGTAGGTAATAATTACACACCCACAATCGGTTCAGCTCCTTCATGGTTCCCATCGACATACACCCGAGGCCCTCCAGTTGAACCCCTAGGTGGAGCGGGCGGTAACGACAACACTCCAACTCCTGCTACTCGGTTCGGGAACTCCCTCGCATAATGGCCCGGACTTCCACAGTGGAAGCATGTGTTCACGTTGATGCGGTTAGCTCCTGATTTTCCAGCATCGAGACGTGGACAAAACTTTATGTGATGGCCCGGCTGTCAGCACCCAAAACATGTCATGGGTTGCACCTATTGCAACGGTTGTACCTGCTGCAACGGCTGCACCTGCTGCAACGGAACTGTGGGACAATGACGTTTGTGTTTTCCCAGTTCCTCTTGGTGCTTTTGTTCTGTGCATTCCTCTACTGCCTATGCTCTTCCTCCCATCCAATCTCTGCATTTGCCGCCTTCTCGATCAAATCATTGATGTCGAAGTAGTCCCTTATCTTTCAGAAATTCTTGAGCTCAATCTTTAACCCAGCAAGGAACTGGCGATTCAGTTCTCCCTCAGTCAAGTACCGGCCTGCAAACCTCCTCAGACGGTTGAACTCCTCTCCATACTCCTGCACACTCATGTTTCCCTAAAGGAGGTTGTGGAACTACCCTTCCATCCTATCCATGCTCTCCTGCGGAAAGTACTTTGAGTTGAAAGATTTCCCAGAACTCCATCCATGTCAACTGGCGACCATGCGCCCTCAAACTAAGGCATCATCCTTGATATAAAAAGCTGTTATCTCATCACGAAACTCTATTGGTAACCAGGGGGAATCCAAGTTCCGCTCCAACTTCTTCCTCCAGTTATCAGCTGCAATGGAATCTATTCCACCAGCAAAATGCTCCATTTGCATTTTCCGCAGATGCTTCAACAGACTCCAGTAGGACATCACTTGCACCACTCATGGTACCTGTGGTGGTGGTTGTGGTGGTTGCTGCACCACTACCGGTGGAGGCTGAACAAATCCAAATCCCATAGAAGCGAATCCTGCCCCTCCAGCAACATAGTTAGCTCCACCTGCTGCATTTCCAGCCCCTCATGTGGCCCCTGGTGCCGCATGTGCATTCCCTAGCACAACTTCGGGAGCTTCTGCTCCCCCAGCTTTTACAGTTCCCTTTGCGGCTCCCATCGCAGCTCCTACTGCTTCTGCTGCTCTGGCTGATGCTCCTGCAGCACCTCCTGCAGCTCCAACAACTCCGACATGCACCTCCCGAAGGGCTAGCAACTCTTGCAGAAGAGCGGCATCCACATCTACCTACCCATCTCCCAAAACTGCGCATGCTGGGTTTCCGACAACTCCTTCCTAGCTTCCATGCACACTAGTAGCAATGCTTGTCAAAGTGGATGGAGACATGGCTCTGGCGCCACGGCGGGCTGGCGCGGTTCTGATCCTCTTAGGTGGCATCCTGTTTCAAAAGAAGAACGAGTGAGTCAGACTGCGGTTGAAACTGAACTCACTTTCTGGCAAGTATGTAAGAAGGCGATCGGGTGGTGTTCCTATAATCTAACTTTAAGAAATCTCCATTTAGAAAAACATTGAAAACCAAAACAACGTTGAAATCTGAATATAAGTACACTACTCTAACCTACCTAGTTGGACGGAACCGGCTAGGCGTGACCTGGCTCTGATAACAAATTGTAACACCCGTCCCGTCGGATCCATCAAACGACTCATCGGCTTCTCAAGCCATAGTACACAAACTAGTGAACCAAGTCATAAACCACAATCCAACACTTAATTCTAAATGGTTTACTTTATTAAAAATCAAAACCCGAGTCTTACTAAGGAAAACCAAACTGAAACAGACTTAACATGAAAAACGAAAGCAACACATAAGTCTTATTGAAATAAAGAAAACACCAAAAGATCCCACACACGAACGTCTACTCCTGCAACTCTCCAGGATTACCTGCAAAACAAACAACGAAGGAGGTCTGAGTAATTGGTTCAACACCAATACCCAGTAAGTGCATGCTCTAGGAACCCACGATCTCATCATACACTATCACCACAACAAGCAATAAGTCCAAGGAAAATAACACCTTGCACCCAAAGGCCGAACGCGACCTCAGGTCGAAACCCCCACGCACACACGAACTGGCGAGTACACCCCATCCAACATCAAACAATAACAGCACGCATGCTTCCAACACCACAACAAAAGCGGGAGGGCTTTCTAGGACCCTCCTCTGACAATCAAGGACACTTACAGAACTCATCTTTCACCGTGCCATGCAACCAATTTCTACCACAAAATAGTCCAAACAAGCCCTCAAACACAAACAACGTTTTCGGTTTAAATGATAACCTATCTTCTAGGTGGTTTCAATCGCATAACCACAAATCATCCGCTAGATCTACTCTACCTAGGAAGGTACCATTAATAGAGGACTCACGAATCGATTATTGAGATAGAATAGGGTAGATATCACGATCGGTCATCACCTTAGTTTAGATCTAAGATACGGAAGTAGATCTTGAATTTCGGCGATAGATCTGGAGATCGTGCACACATATCTAAGGTTTTAGACAACAGAACTAGAGAGAGAAAGAACATATCTAGGGTTTTGGGTAACAAATCTGAGAGAGAGAGACAGAGGGAGGTACAGTTTATATCTACAACTTCCAACGGATTAGAACTGATCTAGAAGCATAGATCTGAAGCATATCTGAGATCTGGAAGCGAAAATCGGAGTAAAACTGAGATCTGGACCTTAGAAATGTAAAGAATGGAGGGCTCTGCACCCAAATGAATCGAGAAGACAACGACTGGGGGTTCGGGATCGATCGGAGAATTTCGGCTAACAATCCAACGAAGATCAGCGGCGGCGATGGCTAGTGTAATAATCCTCCCAAAGAAGTAAAACGACCGAACGAGGGATACGACCGGTCGAGAGGGAACGGACGAAGAACGTCCAAAAATACAAAGTTGTCACAATGGTCTGAAACAACATTTTATGAGTTTTGGTCAAAGCAGAATTGAAATGGGATGAGTGGATTTGAAGATGGCCGAATGTGGATCAAGGATGAACGAGTTGTGGTCGAGGATGGTCGAAGCTGGTCGAGTGGTTGAGGCTGTTCGGTGGTCGAGTGGCCGATCCTGGTCCAGTTGTTGCCTTGCATGCTGATCGGACCACCACTTGGACTAGTGCATGGACCAACGACCCAAAGGCTGCCAAATTCCAATTTTCTCATGACTGATACGATCAGGTTTTAATCCCTAGATCTACACTGCAAGTGCACATATGTGAACTAGTAGTATATAGGGTATCGAAATCCACAGAGACTCAAGATCTTGCGATAGATTGTAGAATTTCAGGTTAAGCTAGGTAAAGCAGTAGAAAGCAGTAAATCATAGCAGAAAAGTAAATAAATCGGTTTTTGTAAACAATCAAACGAAGCGTCAGGTCAAGGGAGTTCTCAGGAAATCAGGACTATAGGCAATCAATCAATCGAGATCAAATTAATAACTGTTCTAGAACTAGAATCACAGATTTATAACAGACCAACTTTCGTTGCGAATATTATCTATGTCTAACAACCTAGCAAGCCAACTTTCGTTGCGAATCCTAGAGTTCTAAACAAGCATTAATCTCAGGTTCTTTCGTTCACAATTCTCCTAAGCCAAATTTCTTTGAGAATAGTTAAATTGCTCATCTACGTTCTTTCTAGTTAATTAATCAACTTTCGTTGCATAAATTAACCTAACATCAATAATCTAAGTGGCCAATTCAGATCAAGCATTAAGAACAACCCTAGATGAAGAACTAACAGATATGAATCCCTACAGATTGATCAACCTATAATTCCATGAAATCCCCTACGAGAATCCCTAAACCTAACAGGTAAACTACTCAGACATGGCTATTGAAGAAAAAGACATGATGAATAGAAAAACAAATAGCATAAAATAAAATAAGAAACTGGGGTTCGAAATCTCTTCTCTTTCGAGTACAAGATCAGCCCCTAACTCTCTCTAAGTAAAATAATGCGTAGCCTAAACAATGGCTTAAAAACCCCCTAATATAATGATCTAATCACGGCTGGGGCTTCTTTGTAATTATGAGAAACTTCTGGGCCAAAGTGCAATTTCCAAATTCTTCATTAAACGCTCCGAGAATAGTTGCGTCGACCTTGTGTCGATCGATGCACATTGTGTGTCGATCGACACAGGTGTTAAATATGGGCAGTGAACTCTTCCTCTCGGGTAAATGCTCCCAAATGCTCCAGAATGCGCCATAATGTCAGATTCCGCTCCAAACGTCCCTAGACCTGAAAACATACATAAAAGGACTGCAAAGGACTCTAAAAGACTCAAAACAAAGACATATACCATGGTTAAAAGTCCTAAAAACCATGATATATCAATGACATTTGTCACCAACATGCATCTTCATCCCATCTATATATACCAAGCTTCCCTTAAACAATTTTACACTTTTTGGAACCTTAGCCACTTCTAGAGAGAGATAGAGGGCGGTTCTAGAGAGAGAAAGTGAGAAAAGAGAGGTTTAAGTGCGGGAAGTTGCGGACGAGCGGTTCGAGGCGTTCGTGTTAAGCTTCGGGGTGTCGATCTAGCGGGGAGAGTCTCAGAGTTAATGAATGGGCTGCAGAACGGGTGAGTCCCGGTAGCTAGGACTTACGGTTTTGTTTGCAGGTCGTGTCTTAAGGATTGTAATACGCGGAGTATTCATCCTTAGCATGTTTTGTGGTTTACTTGCATACGGTTGAGGTTTAATTTGTTTTGATTTTGTTGATTGATGCATGCATGTTTGATTGTGATAGATCAGTTAAGGCATGTGCATGTTGAGTTGTTTACCAATTGATTCTGTGGATTAGTTTCATTGTGGTATTATGGCATGCTTTAGTCATTAGTTTGGTTGCATGCACATATTTGGTGTTGTTTGGTATATGCATGTTTCTCTTTGATTGTGTGGTGAATCATTGAGATTGTTGTGTGAGCATGAATGATTGTTGTGATAAGTGTGGGTGTTTATTGAGATCTACCTGGAAATGATTGTTGTGATTATAAGAGATGTTTTCCCGTATGGGTGAGGATGTGGTAGATTTGTGAGATCTTGGATCCACGTAAGTCTCCCTTCCATTATAGAGACGGTTGTAGTGGCTGCCGTGATCCTCTGATCCTTTGCATGACCCTACACCGTAATGTGTTTGTGAAAGTACATAGATGCATGTGTGGGTATCATGCAGTCTAAGGTACTTGTGTTGTGTGTTGCATGTGGCCGTATGTGGTAACAAGGGACACCACGGACCAGTTGATTGGTTATGTGCATGTGGCCATGAATGGTAACAAGGACACCACGGGCCGGTTGGTTGTGTTGTTCTAGGACATGTAGGATTTCTTTAGTGGTCTAGGACATGTGTGAGTCCTAGTTGATGCATTCTATAACTTGTGTGAGTGTTCTAGAGTTAGTGTATTATGTGCCCCCATTGTGGTTGTTACCTGTGGTGAAGGTAACGAAGTACTCGGACGGTACTTGGGTAGCTCCCTTGGCCGAGTAGCTCGGACGGTACTTGGGTCACTCCCTTGGCTAAGCATGGTATCGACACGAACCCGAGGGAAAGGTTACAATAAAGGGGGTGAAGCTCGGACGGTACTGGGGTTGTTCCCTGGGCCGAGCATCGTGCGACGAGTTTTGATACTCGGCTTATGATCCTTTGTGTGTATTAAGGCGCGAGTAGTCACGTGTGTAGGAGTATCTGGTACACTAGGAGGCCTTCGCATATGTTGAGTTGAGATGAGTATAGAGAGTCTAGACGTTTTGGCATTCATGATAGAGATCGTGTTATGCGTTGGGTTTGATTTTTATGTGTTGCATTCATGTTGTGGTTCATGTTTGCAGGTTATTATGATTTCGATTTGTGCTTATATGTGATTGATGTTGTTTTTTGTCTATGCTTGTGAGACTTTTGTTTGATTGATGTGCATTGTGCTTCGGCTATTGGGACGGTTTGGGGCACTAATGCATGTTAGAGGGTCGTGGACTCACTGGGTAACCCATATAGTTGCTCATTAAGCAAATTTTGTCTCGCAGGAAACCATAGACGGGCTAAAGGGAAAGTTGGACGTTAGGCCACCAGCGTAGTCTCGGGTTGTGAATGTGAAGATCGTGGAGTTTGTCTATGTAGGATTTTTCACTGGAGCTCCATAAATTGTATGTTTTTGGGTTACATTTTGTAATAGATCCTATATAGTATAAATAAAATGTGTTTTGTTTAACTCCACGGTTCCAATGATATGTGTTTTGTCCGAACTAACACAACTCCCGGCTTTGGTACGGGTTGGCAAGACTTAGGCCACGGTCGAGAGGGTCGGATATCACGGACGGGCCGGCCTGACCTCGGGGACGGCTGGAACGTTCGCGGTATTCGACACTTGTACCATCTCAGGCCGTCTATTGTCCGTAGAACGGGTCGGGGGTGTTACAGCGGGGCTCCAGGCGGTGGTCCGACAAGGTGACGGCGATGGTCCGATAGCGGTTCGGCAAGGAGATGGCGGCGGTCCGGCAAGGCGACGGCAGCGGTCCGGCGTAGATCCAGCGAGTCGACGGTGGTGGTCCGGTAACGGTCCGGCAAGGCGACAGCAGTGGCTGTGTGGCGGTCTGGCGATGGCTGGCTGTCGTCTGGCTGTCTCCGGTCACGAGCAGGGCTTTGCTCCTTGTGCTTTTGTGACAAATGAGGGGCTGGACACTCCTTTATATAGGGGAGGATCTTAAGGTTTCCAGAATTAATGTGTTGGGCCTTGAGCTTTAGGCCCATACCCACTTCTTTTTGGGCCCTGGGATTTGGGCCATTACATTTTTCACCTTGTGCTTGTTGCTAAAATCAGAGGTAACTGTTTTGTTTCTCCCTCGCGGTGGTTCTTATGTTGTCGGGATTTCTTGCAGTTTATTCTCCTTAGTACTGGTGGTCTTGTGCAGTGCTTCTTTTCTAAGTCTTGTCCTTAGTACTGGTGGTCCTGTGCCAGTGCTTCTCTTCTAGGTCTTTCCCCTTCCGGTCTCTTTCTTGCTAATTCTCTCGATTATTTTTCCAACTCTATTGCGCTCTTGTTGATCCAGTTTTGAGCTTCAGTCATCTCTCTCTCGTTTTTTGGTGGAACCGTCGCGAGTTTGTGGTTTCCTTCTCTTTGTTGTGTCTGCTTCTCAGTCTCGACAAGGTGGGCATTTGCGACTCTTTGGGGGTTATCTCTTCTCATTGTTTTCCTTTTGATCTCGTCCTTCATTGAGTTTTGATGGATATGTCGTAATCTTATGGGATTGACATTTGGTGTTCCTCTCGGTGTTGTATTCCTATCCTTTTCTTCCTTTTAGTTCAAGTATTGCTGCTTTATCCCTTATTTTGATGTTCTCTATTTATCCATGATGTAACTCTATCCCCCCCCCCCCTTCCCTTTAGTTTCATTAATAAATTTTGTCAAGAAAAGATTCCAGAAGAAAACTTAAAGAAAAAATAGATTAAACAACCTAATTTTCTTGCAAAATTAAAAAAATCGAATTTGTTCATAAAATAGTTGGATTATTAAACAATAAATTCTGATACCAGTTGTTAAATATTTTTTGATTTCTCAAAACATAAACTCATATCATTTTTGGGAATAATCGCACACTCAGTATATCTTTTTCTTTATAATAGCATATTTGCATTTTTAGGAATGAGCTTGCATTTTTGTATTTTTTTATTGTTTTAGCCACTTAAAAGACTTTTATATCCCTACTAAACAAACCAATTAAAATTGTCATATAGGTAGTTTGAACAATTACATTTTCGATTTAGTTAGCTTTTATACTTTTTAAATGTCTAGTTAGTGTTTTGGTTTGGAGATTGTTTTTGGTTATCCGCTGACCGACGAGCTGACCGGCTCACAATCAGACAAGAACATGAATGATCGAACCCCCAAACAAGAAGGATTCACTACATATGAAAGCCAGATATGGTCTGGTTTGAGTCAATGGCTCGAACCAAACCATCCTTGATTCCGTTTACCTCGTTTCCACGATACAAGGCTTCTCAACTAGTACCGCTTCCACGAGTTTTGTTCAGTTTGAGCTAACCGCATATCAGGGAATAATTCCGTTTAAGTATTTAAATCTCTTAAATTCTCTTAAACCTATTATTACTAATTCCACGGGTTTTCTAAAAGCATTTTATGATCAGCATATCACTTAGAATGCTTCATGTATATGAACTCTCCAAGTATTTGCATATGCTGAAGTACATAGATACTATGTAAGTTGGCAACATATGGAAACATAAAAAATCATTTTATGTTTCAGGGCCTATAAACAATCACTTGGATTCCAGAACTTTGAGAGCTTCAACATAGCTTTGCTAAGCAAACAATTGTGGAGAATGCTTACCTGTACAGACTCCTTGCTTGCTCAGTCTTTAGAGGAAGATACTTCAAGAGTGGGAATCCCCTAACGGCTGCCTTAGGCTCTCGCCCATCCTTTGCGTGGAGAAGCCTACATTCAGCTCAAGAATTGCTCTAAACTGGTACTGTTAAGCAGTAGGATTAGGGACGGACACAAACCTCTGTACTGATACATGGCTTCATTGTAGTCCACTGAGACCTGCTCTTCTACAACACCAAGAGGAAATCTCCTTTGCAGACCTTAGACGAATTGACGGGAGAGGCTAGGACATGGAGCATGTGAATGTTGTGATTCATCAGGAGGATAGAGAACTTGTTAGTTCGGTAAGTGTCATGAGTGGAGTTCAGTGTGTTGGGTATCAATGGAACCTCAAAAAGTCAAGATTATACTTAGTCAAGTTGGCATATTGGACGCTAGTCCTTGTGCTGCAATCAAACTAACTCGAGCTAAACACAGTTGTCCATCATTTTATGTGGATATGCTTGTCCAACAACTTAGTTGTATCAGGAAATTTGAAGTATAGACATATGGCTACGGAAGACAGGTATGCGAGATGCGGTATAAGCCCTGAAACTATGAACCACTACCTTTTCGAGTGTCCTTATGCTAAGCTAGTTTGGTATATCTCTCAGTGGGTTGGTGTACTCCTGCAACCAATATCCGACTCAATATATGCAAACTATGCTGCCTTTTTGTTTGCAGAAACGAGCCCTTATCTGTCAATCGAGGACATTGTTACTTACCGTGGATGATATTTTATATGTCGAAAGCACGCAAATCCTTTGTTTTCTCTGCAAAAGATGACCCAGCTCATTTAACCCTCTCCAAGGTTAAAATGGATACTAAGCTATGGCTTAAAATCCAAGAGGAAGAAGACGAGGTAGCGCATGATACTGCGCCTAATTCAGCTGATGCGATGAATGGTATCCGCTTAGAATATGCATATTGGTATGTCTGCAATTGGATGGTGCATGGTCGGTTCACCTTGCGACTTCAGGTCTGGGATGGGTGGTATGGAACAATGCAGGTGTACCCGTTCAGTGCGGTTTTCAAACAATACTGTGTTGGGATTATGTCCTGAAATCACATTGTACGAACTCATAGAGATAGTTGTATTGTCGAGATCGGACAATTCATGTGGCACTGGGTAGTCATAACGTTTTGCTAGAAACCAATTATGACAAATGAGTTGTAACTCACTTCCAGTATCGTGTGAACCTACAGGGTCACACACCTAAGCAAGTTGGATATACTCTGCATGGGATAGATCATTGGCATATGGTCTAATCGATGTGTATTGGATACGCATCGAATTGAGTTTCAAAGAGGTTTATCGATCGACACCATTAGGTGCGTCGGTCGATACAAGACTTGTGTCGATCGACACCAATGGATGTGTCGGTCGACACAGTGGCGAATCCGAAACTGATGTTTCGGTTTATGACAGAGTCGATATATAAGTGATCTTATTATTCGACCTAAGAGATACGAGCCGCCCAGACAGTTTTCTGAGACAGAAAACAGAAGCTCTTCCTCTAGAAACTAAGGTCCCAAAGAGATCCGAGCACCGGCGCTAGCAACCCGGCGGATTCCAGCTTGTGTGCGTGTGGACTACGATAGAGGCGCAGCATCTGAGGCGCAGTAGATCTCGTATTACCTGATCCATCTTCCGCTGCCAAACACCAGGTAATCACGAGGTGAGATCATGATTCAATTAACTAGACCCTAGATCCTAGGCTATCGGGAACTCACGAGAATTCTGAATACGGTAGAATTGGCTCGGATTCCCAACAGTGGTATCAGAGCCTTAGGGTTTTATCATTGAATCGCACCTGTTATTCGAATTTGATGATTTAGATTCGCAAACTAGGTTGTTTGAATGAGAACAGGTGAGATCGATTTGATCGATCTGCGAATCTGTGTTTTCGCACTGTGTCGATCGACACACTGGGTGTGTCGGTCGACACAAGGTGGCGAAATCAACAGATTCGGCGGCTAGGGTTTTTCGCGAAGAAAAACCGAAAGCCTTCTGTGTCGATCGACACACTGGGTGTGTCGGTCGACACAGAATAAATTCGGCCACGTATCGATCGACACAGGTTGGTGTCGGTCGACACAGACCGAGCAAATGGTTAATCGGTTCAATTGGATTGAACCGGTTATCATACTTGGTTAAGTCCGAATAGATCGGTTTAAATTGGATGAATTAGTTCAATTGGATTGAACTGATTATCTCAATTAGCATGAACCGATGGGTTAAAATCAGTTTGATTGGATGAGTCGGTTCAATACAATTGGACTGGTTATCTCAATCAGTTGAAACTGGTTTAAACGGTTTAAATTGGATGAATTGGTTCAATTGGATTGAACTAATTATACCAATTAGTATAAACCGATTGGTTAAGATCAGTTTGATCAGATAAGTCGGTTCAATTGGATTGGACCGGTTATCAAAATGATCTTCGGTTTAGGTCTATGTCGACCGTCACACATGGGTTGTGTCGATCGACATGACTGGTTCGATGAACCGGGTTAACTGAATTAACTGGTTATTGAAGTCCGGTTTTGTTTGGTAGTGTCGATCGACAGACATTGTCTGCGTCGATCTACACAGTGTTCAAAATTCTGGTTATTGAATCTTGAATTTGTAAAAACCAAACTAGACTTAAACATTGATCAAAGATTAGCTTCAATGTGGTCAACTGTCAAGACTCATTTCGTTGTGTGATGTCTAGCCAAGAGCTTGGTGTCCACAATTACGTGAGTAAGGCAGGTAATAATGTTGATGGATTTGCAGTGCATAAGCATCAACAATTACATGACCTAAGAGATTGATATGCTAACCTTTCAGAGTTTAGTTTCCTCAACTAAATATCAAGTAGTCTTGATGTCTTGCCCAAATCTTGTCTACTGTCAAAACTTGTGTCGTTTGTTGGATATTCTTGGAGTCCTTGGTATCCACTGCAACGTGAGTGAGGCAGGTGGTCTTTGACAGACTTGCAGTGCAACTGTCAATGATCACAAGACATAAAAGATTGGTTGTACTTGACTGGGCTATCAGAAGTTCTGAGCCCAGAGACATCAGAGTGGATTAGACATAGTTTGTCTCATCCACGACCAAGAGTTGTACTGAGTACAATTAGCAATGATTTGCTTACCTAGATAACCAAAATCTGAGTAAGGCGAGTCGCCCACTCGAATTTTAGTAATCTGAGGATCTTGGATCATTATATTCATAGAGGAAACATTGTTTGAATATAATGCGAGTTTTCTTATTCGATAAGATTTCTCATCATACACATAACTAAATCTTTGTTTTTCTTGGATTTCAGCTTATGTCTATGACTACTTTCTCGTTGCGATCCGTCCTGGAGAAGGACAAGTTAAATGGATCCAACTTCCTGGATTGGTATCGGAATCTGAGATTCATTCTCAAGCAGGAGAGCAAGGACTATGTCCTTGAAAAGGCTCTTCCAGAAAAGCTTGGGACCAATCGCTCGCATGCAGTGTATAATGCTTGGAATAAGCATTATACTGATGTGGTAGATGTGCGTGGTCTGATGTTGGCTTCCATGAACTCAGACTTGAATAGTCAGTATGAGAACATGGAGTCGCCAATAGAGATGATCACCAGCCTGAAACTGAAGTTTCAAGATCTGGCACGAGTTGAGAGATTCCAGATGGTGAAGTCTCTCACTGGGTGCAAGCTACCAGAGGATGCTCCAGTAAGTCCTCATGTCATTAAACTGATGGGTTACATTGATAACCTGGGGAAACTGGAATGTCCTGTCAGCTTAGAGTTGGCCACTGACATCATTCTGCAGTCACTGCCGTCAAGCTATGATAAGTTCATTAAGAACTATATCAAGAAAGGCTTGACGAAGACGTTGACTGAGCTGCATGGTATGCTCAAAACAGCAGAGTATGACATCATAAAGGGTAAAAGATTTGAGGAATCTTGTGTTGGCAAGGGTAGAGGCTGGGCGGTCCAGATTTGGAATCAGGATAAGCCTGTGTCATCTTTTAAGCCCAAGTCAAGCCCAACTGGTGTTAGTAAGTGCTTCTACTGTGATGAGTCGGGGCATTGGAAGAGAGATTGCATAAAATTCTTGGAAGATTCACAAGAGATGGAGAAGATGTATGGTACTTCTTCTTCAGGTGTTGTGTTATTAATTCTAGTTCTACATAAGTATTGGATACTTGTTGTGGTACTGATATTTTTGAAATATGCAGGACCTAAGCGACAGTAGAACGTTGAAGAAAGGACAAGTGGAACTACGTGTCTGGTTGAAGCAATGGTTGCTACATAAGCCGTAGAGATTCTTCACTTGTAAGAGCCTTTCATACTTGGTTTTAGAAATTAAGTAATTGCTACTATGTATCTGCCTTGTGCAGAAATGCCTTTCATCTTCTTGTAAAGAATTTGGATGTTTTTCATTTTGATAAAAGACAAGTTTTGTTCTTTAGATCTTAATGAAATATAATATGGTAGCACCCCGTTTGGAATGGGTTTTGTATCTTAAACCAGCATAAGTTTGAACATAACACAAACACTAAAGGTTTGAGTCTGATGACTCGAACTCGACTTTTCTTTGGTATAGTCGTTTAACCACGAGAGTGAAGCAGATTCAGTAAATCCATAGTTTTGGACTCTTTTGATTTTAATCAATTGAGACATGAATCCTGCTTGCTGGACCAAATGACTAAGGCCCATTTAGCAGAGCTAAAAGGAAACGGGCCAGAGGCTTATTGGGCCCTACACAAACTGATGTATGCGGCCCAACTAGCATTATTGCCAAAGGAAATATTTTGTACTTCATTACTTTATTGATGGATTCAATAAGCATGGCTGTGTTCATTTGATGAGACACAAGCTGGAATCCCTTAAGGGAGTTCCAAGATGAAGTGTAGAACCAATTTGACAGAAGTATTGAGATCCTCGATTGAATCGCGGAGGAAAAATACTAGAGTCAAGAATTGGGTGATCATCTAAAGGAATGAATCAGATCTTATTAGATATGATCTGATCAATGATGAGTCACAGGAATCTTGCATAACCATTTAAGAATACGTTCTGAAATGTCCATGTTTACGCTAAAAGGTTTCTATCAGAATCATTGAAAAACACCACATTGGATGTGGACTGGGTGATTTCCAAATATGTTTTTCTGATTGATTGGGATTGCAAGGTTTGTGTAAGACAGTAGTCAACAAACAAACTTGAATCCATATCTGATAAGTTCTACCTCGCTGGTTGTCCTGAGGAAACCAAGGCTTAGTGCTTTTGTTGCCCAGAACTGTGTCTTTTAAGAAAGGTGATACTTTCAAAAGGAACAGTGGAACAGTGGGAGTAAAAGTACACATCGAAGAAATTCGATAAACACAGTAAGCTGTTCAACCTGTTAAGGAAGAGCAGCGGTGAGATCTACAAAGCACTGTAGGATCTGCACCAGTGGAGCCTGAAATTCGCAGATCCGAAAGGATCCGTCACTAACTCGAGAGTGATATCTCGTAACCTATTGTCGTGATCTGCTGATCATTGAAAAGTGACGAACATGCGAAATTCGAAGAAGCGATGGTGAGGCCCAACTCCGAAAATAGGCTGGGTATGCATGTTAGTTTCACCGATCCATTTCTGGATTGAAACAAACATCTTGGAGTTGGAATCAACATTCTGATGATGTGGTCAAAAGTTTTGACTTGATCAGAAAGAAAAGGAAACCATGCGTTTACAAGAAGACTAGTGGGAGCGTAATGGCAATTCTCACACAGTATGTAGTTGACATACTTGAATCTCATAAGTGACATTCTGACGCTAAAGTCTTGTCAAGATTTGGGTCGGGAGTCAAATTTAATGATAGACATGGGAGTAGCCGCATGAATTCTTGGAATAAGAATCTATTGATATAGATTGAGTAAGCTAAATGGATCGTGTCAAAATCCTTATGTTGATAAGGTACTGGACATTTCTGATGTGCTTGATTCCAAGAATGGCTTCATACCAAAGGTCTTATGGCAATAATCTAAGCAAGATGAAGTGTCCTGGACACTGGCTGAGCTAGTAACAATATTAGCAAGAAGAAGTGTTTCTGAACACTGTCTGAACTAATATTAATGAGTGTGAATTCTAATGCTGCTGCAATAGAATCCATCATCAATGCCATATTTTGCGCTCGTCTAGATGCAGCTTACGCACAAAGCATGACGAGAAAATACCAAAATATTCCGGTAAGAGTCACTGATCAGTTGCCAGAAATATCCCAAGTGTTTAAAGAACTCTAAGGATAGTTTCGTGGTGAACTGAGGAAGTGACGAACCAGTTGAAAGTAGTTGGACGTGTTGGAATTGTGTCCAGTAATCTCGGTACTGTCTCTAGAAAGTAAGAGTATGTCAATGATCAGACATAAGTCATATAATACTGGGGGTCATGATGGCTTGCTAGAGTCCGCTCATGATCTATAAGTCTTGGACTTATTGCCTTTATTATATGATCCCATATGGGTCACACGCCTAAGCTAACAGGAAAATGTGTAGGAACGGCTTAGCAGAAGTACGGTAAAAGTGCCAGGCATTTGTCGTACTTAGAGAGAGATTAATGGGTCTGATTAAATCCAAGGGATTTAATCAGATTGGTATTTGGGCCCAAAAGCCCAAAAGGGAAAGAGAAGGGTTTTATAAACTAAAACCCAAATCTCTTTCTCTCCAACCCTAGCCCCCAGCCGCGAACTCTCTCTCTCTCTGCGCCTCCTCTCCTTTGGTCTAGCAGCCTCTCTTCCTGCTTGGTGTGCGTGTGTGAACCTCTGGAGGAGTTATCACTTGGTGGCTCTCTGATCTCTGATATACCTTCTCTTTCCGCTGCATAAACAGGTATAAGGTGAGATCATAATGTTTCTATTCAAGAGAACCTAGATCCGCATGTTTAGGAACTGTTGAATCTGTGAATTGTATCAGGATTAACAACCAAAACTTCCTTCAGTGGTATCAGAGCTATTGGTTCTGGTTTTTCTTGTTTAGATTCATGTTTAGGATTGTTTTTCTTGTTTAAAAGTGTTTTGAATCAACCTACTGATAAGGAAAAACACTTAAGAAACAAAGAATTAAAACCTAAACAAACAAGAAATCGCATGATCCAATCTATATTGAATTGGTATGCGTCGGAGTGTTGATCAGTTTCGGATCACACGTCCGGATCGTTTTGACGAACGAACCGATCATGGATCGGGTTGTGTCATCGACACGATCGACGGCATGGCGCAAAGGATCGCTTGGATCGGATCGGTACGATCGCATGGATCGATTGATCGATCGCATGGATCGACCCGACCGTCCGATCACGCATCCTGCGTCCCGCTTGCGATGCCGTTCCTTCTCGACCGATCAAGTGATGATGCGCGCGAGATGGACTGTCGGATCGCACTGCGTAAGCTGTCCCGTCCCGTCCCGAATCGAGCCATGGGCAGATCATGATCGAGATGGACTGATCTCGGATCGCGTCCCATCCCGTTCGTGCGGTTGGCCCATGATTCGCGTGATAGGTTTTTGCGGCTGACGTGATCGCGTGAACACACGGCTAGGTCGTGATCGGTTCACGTGATCAATCGGTTCGGTTCGTTTTATGGTTCGGTTTAAAACTGATTAAAATTAATCGTCACGGTTTAATAAACAGATTTAATAATTTTATTAAGTTCTGGTTAAACCGGAATAAGAAATCCAAAGTCGAAAAATTGGATTTTGTGCCTAAACCAGGATTTTCTAATTTGACTTGGTTGGACCAAATAAATTGAGAAAATCCGGTTTAGTAAATAACCGGTTGACAATTGTGGTCATCGTAGTAATTAATTTTGGTTAGACCAATTTTAATGAACCAGACCGGTTATGTCATTTAATTGGACAATTGGGTTATGTCTTGGACATAGACCAATTCTTGGGCCTCGGGCCAAGAAGTTAAAACAATTGGGCCAATTATTTGAGTCTTTTTCATCAGATTAATTTAAAATTTATTTTATAAAATTATAAATCGATTTTAAATTAAAGTTTCCGAAATTTTGAAATTAGAAAGTTTCTTAAAATAGAAGTTTCTAGATTTGCGGGTTTTGGATTTTAAGAAATTTCTAAAGTTAGAAAGTTTCCGGTTTTAGAAAGTTTCCAATTTTAGAAAGTTTCCAAAAATAGTAGGTTTCCAAAAATGGAAAGTTTCCCAAAATAGTAATCTTCTATTTTGGGAATGAAATTTTAATAAACCTACGAACCTCAAATAATATCAAGCGTTGGATGTCTTGTCCAGACTATGTCAGCTGTCGAAGCCCATTCAATTGTATTCATGGCCTTACAGTGTGAGGGTGTCTACTTTTGCGTGGATAAGACGGTTTGTGATTCATAAATGTCATTGGGAGTCCCAGACATTAATGATTACATGACTGTATAGTCTGGTTTTCTTGACTAGGCCATCGGGAGTCCCGAGCCTTGAGACATCAGAGTGGATTGGGCCTCGGGCCCAGATTCACAACCAAGAGTTATATCACGGATATAATTAGCCGACATAGGGCTTACCGATATAAGCTAAGGTTGGGTGATGGCCAGTGGCCCACTTTGATCTTAGTTATATGTGGATCTTGGAATCATTATATTCTATTGAGGGTAACTTATGTTATTGAATATAATGCGTGATTAATCATATTAAGTATAATACAAGATTAATCATATTGAACATATTAACTAAAATCCTTTTATCTTAATTTTCAGTTATGACTAGCACAAACAATCAAAACACTTTCTCGATCCGGTCTGTCCTTGAGATGGACAAGCTAAACGGATCAAATTTCTTGACTTGGTCGCGGAACCTGAGGCTAGTCCTCAGACAGGAGAGAAAGGACTAAGTCCTTGAGAGAGCTCTCCCCGTGAGGATCGGGTCCAATGCTTCTCATGCAGTTTATGATGCTTGGAATAAGCATTATAATGATGCGGTAGATGTGCGTGGTCTGATATTGGCTACCATGGACTCAGACTTGCGGAAGCAATATGAGATCATGGAGTCGCCAATAGAGATGATCAGCAGCCTGAAATTGAAATTTCAGGAGCAGATAAGAGTGGAGAGATACCAGTTGGTTAAATCTCTCACTAGCTGCAAGCTACCAAATGATCATCCAGTGAGTCCTCATGTCAGTAAAATGATGGGTTACATTGATAACCTGAGGAAACTGGATTATCCAGTTAGCCAAGAATTGGCAACTGAGATCATACTACAGTCACTGCCGTCAAGCTATGATAAGTTCAGAAGGAACTATATCAAGAAAGGCTTAACGAAGACGCTGACTGAACTGCATGATATGCTCAAGACAGTTGAGCCAAACGTGAAGAGTACCCTGAATAATCTCATGAATGAGAAGGGTAGGTTTGATAAACCTAATGCTGACAAGGGTGAAGGCAAAGTTGTCCAGATTTTGAATCATGGCAAGCGTGTGTCTTCTGAGCCCGAGTCAGATACCTCTTACGTTGGTAAGTGCTGCTACTGTAAGGAGACAGGGCATTGGAAGAGAGATTGCATTAAATTCATGGAAGATGATGAGGAGTTGAAGTTGATGTATGCGACTACTTCCTCAGGTATTCATGTTATTACTTCAAGTTCTACCTTAAAGGTATTGGATACTGGTTGTGGCACTGATATTTGTTGTAATATGCAGAGCCTAAGCAACAGTAGAACGTTGAAGGAAGGGCAAGTGGAACTGCATGTCTGGAAGGAGCTATGGATGCTGCCTCAGCCGTAGGGTTTTCACTTGTAGATGCCTTTGAGGCTTGGTTTTATTAAGTAATTGCTACAATGTACCTGCTTTAAGCAGAGTTGTCTTTCATTTTCTTGTAAGAATTTGAATGTTTTTCATTTTGATAAAAGACAAGTTTTGTTCTTTTGATCTTAATGAAATATTAATTGTAGCACCCTATTCAAGGAATGGGTTTTATATCTTAAACCAAAGAATGCCTAAATGTAACATAAATACCAAATTGGTTTAAATCTGATGAATTAAACCTGATTTTTCTTGGCATAAAAGTCTTGGTCACATAGAGTAAGTCGGATTCAGAAATCCCATAGTTATGGACTGTTGGGCTCATTTGATACGATATCTTATGAGACTTGAATTCTGCTTACTGGACCAAAAGGCAAAGGGCCCATCTTAGCCGAGCTAAAGAAAGGCCCAAAGGCTTATTGGAGATTGAACATACTCATGTATGTGGTCCGATGAGCAGTAATGCCAAAGAAAATTTCCTGTACTTCATTGTCTCTACTGATTACTTCAGTGAGTAAGACTGTGTTCATTTGATGAGACACAAGTCGGAATTCTTTGACATGGTCGAAAGAGTTCCAGAATGAAGTATAGGATCTGAATGACAGAAGTATTAAGACTCTGGATCAGATCACGAGTGAGAATACTTAAGTCATTGATGGTGTGATCATCTGAATGAGTGTGAAATCGTTTCACAGCTCATTTCTCCTGAAAACCTGAAGGTGTTTCTGTGAGAAAGAATCAGATCTTATTAGAGATGATTAAAGTGTTGGAATTGTGTCCAGTATTCTCGGTACTGTCTCTAGAAAGTAAGAGTATGTCAATGATCAGACATAAGTCATATAATACTGGGGGTCATGATGGCTTGCTAGAGTCCGCTCATGATCTATAAGTCTTGGACTTATTGCCTCTATTATATGATCCCATATGGGTCACACGCCTAAGCTAACAGGAAAATGTGTAGGAATGGCTTAGCAGAAGTACGGTAAAAGTGCCAGGCATTTACTGTACTTAGAGAGAATAAAAGGTTTTAGCCACTGTGTGTCGATCGATACACATGATGTGTCGATCGACACAGTGCGCGAATGGCCAAATGGCCCAAGAGGAACCAGAAGAGTTTTATAAATAAAACTCGAGTCTGTTTTCTTCTTTAACCCTAGCCGCGCCTCTCTCTTTCTCTCTGCGCCTCCTATCAGCTCGGTCTAGCAGCCGTTTTCTGTGATCGCGTGTGTGAGCCTTTGGAGGATTCATCTCTCGGTGTTTCTCTGATCTCTGACCTGTTTTATCTCCTTCCGCTGCAATCAACAGGTAAAAGGTGAGATCTAATCATTGTTTCTAATCAAGAGAACCTAGATCCGCATGTTTAGGTTGATATGAATCTAAGAATTGAATCAGGATCAACTAATCAATACTTCAGTGGTATCAGAGCCATTGGTTCTGGTTTTTCTTGTTTAGATTCAAGTTTAGGATTGTTTTCTTGTTTAAGAAGTGTTTTGAATCAACTACTGATAAGAGAAATCACTTAAGCAACAAGGAATTGAAACCTAAACACATCTGAAATCGCAAAAACCAAACTATATTGATTTGGAATGCGATTTTTCAAAAGTGAGAATCGGCTGTGATCGCATGGATCGATCGATACGATCGCATGGATCGGTCGACACAATCCGAGAATATCTCGGCCAAACCTGATAACCGTCCGTGCATGCGTGAGAGCATCGATCGATACAGGATCGATGCACGATCGATGCAGGATTGATGCTTAGAGCATCGACCGATACGGTTGATGGATCGATCGATGCGGTTGGTTCATCGACCGATATGGTTGGTTTAAGGCTCGGTTTAATGATTTTATTAAAATTACAAACGTCACGGTTTAATAAACAGATTTAATAATTTTATTAAGTCTGGTTAAACCGGGATAAGAAATCCAAAGTCGAAAAATTGGATTTTGTGCCTAAACCAGGATTTTCTAATTTGATTTGGTTGGACCAAATAAATTGAGAAAATCCGGTTTAGTAAATAACCGGTTGACAATTGTGGTCATCGTAGTAATTAAAAATTGGTTAGACCAATTTTAATGAACCAGACCGGTTATGTCATTTAATTGGACAATTGGGTCATGTCTTGGACATGGACAAATTCTTGGGCCTCGGGCCAAGAAGTTAAAACAATTGGGCCAATTATTTGAGTCTTTCTTCAGATTAATTTAGAATTTATTTTATAAAATTATAAAGTCGATTTTAAATTAAAGTTTCCGAAATTTTTGAAATTAGAAAGTTTCTTATATTAGAAGTTTCTAGATTTGCGGGTTTTGGATTTTAAAGAAATTTCTAAAGTTAGAAAGTTTCCGTTTTTAGAAAGTTTCCAATTTTAGAAAGTTTCCAAAAATAGTATGTTTCCAAAAATGGAAAGTTTCCCGAAATAGTAATCTTCTATTTTGGGAATGAATTTTTTTTTAAATAAACCTACGAACCTCAAATAATATCAAGCGTTGGATGTCTTGTCCATTCTATGTCAGCTGTCGAAGCCCATTCAATTGTATTCATGGCCTTACAGTGTGAGGGTGTCTGCTTTTGCGTGGATAAGACGGTTTGTGATTCATAAATGTCATTGGGAGTCCCAGACATTAATGATTACATGACTGTATAGTCTGGTTTTCTTGACTAGGCCATCGGGAGTCCCGGGCCTTGAGACATCAGAGTGGATTGGGCCTCGGGCCCAGATTCACAACCAAGAGTTATATCACGGATATAATTAGCCGATATAGGGCTTACCGATATAAGCTAAGGTTGGGTGATGGCCAGTGGCCCACTTTAATCTTAGTTATATGTGGATCTTGGAATCATTATATTCTATTGAGGGTAACTTATGTTATTGAATATAATGCGTGATTAATCATATTAAATTTAATACGAGATTAATCATATTGAACATAATAACTAATAAACCTTTTATCTTATATATTTCAGCTATGACTACTACAAGCACACAAAACACATTCTCAATCCGGTCTGTTCTCGAGAAAGAGAAGCTGACTGGAACGAACTTCCTGACGTGGTCAAGGAACTTGAGGCTGGTCCTCAAGCAGGAGAAGAAGGATTATGTCCTTCGTGATCCTCTCCCCGAGAGGCCTGCTAACAATGCCGCCAGGACTCTGCATAATGCTTGGGAAAAGCATTCGTCAGATGAAAATGATGTGTATTGCCTTATGTTGGCGACAATGACTGGTGAGCTGCAAATGCAGTTCGAGAGTGTGTTGTCACCAATTGAGATAATGGCAAGCCTGAAATCGCTTTTTCAGGAGCAGGCTAGGACTGAGAGGTTTCAAACAGTTAAGAACCTCTTGGACTACAAGTTGGCTGCGAATGCGGCAGTGAGTCCTCATGTCTTGAAGATGATGGGTTATCTCGATCATCTTCAGAAACTCGACTGCCCAATCAGCCAGGAACTTGCCTGCGACATCATTCTGCAGTCATTACCTGCAAGCTATGATCAGTTCATTCTGAACTTTAACATGCATGGCTTGAGTAAGACATTGCCTGAGCTTCACGGAATGCTCAAGACTGCAGAGCCCAACTTGAGGAAAACCGCCAAGGACCCCAATGTGCTTATGGTGCAAAAGGGCAAGGGGTTTAAGAAATCCTCTGCTAAGGATAAGGGAAAGGCCAAGGCTGTCCAAGTCGCGGACAAGGACACGCCAAAGCCCAAACCCAAGTCCAAGGCTGGGCCAACTGACATATGCAGGTTCTGTAAAGAACCAGGGCATTGGAGGAGAGAATGTAAGAAATTCCAAGAAGGTCTAAAGGAATTGAAGAAGAAGACTCTCGAGACTTCTTCGACAGGTATCTTTGTTATAGAAGTTAATACAACTACTTCTGATAATACCTCATGGGTTATGGATACTGGTTGTGGGGCTCATATTTGTACTAATATGCAGGCACTCAGCAACAGTAGAAGGCTGAAGCAAGGACAAGTGGAGCTACGAGTTGGGAATGGAGCGAAAGTTCCAGCACTAGCTGTAGGCACATACTTGTTGTCTTTACCTTCGGGATTGATTTTAGAACTCAATAATTGTTATTTTGTACCTGCTATAAGCAGAAATATTATTTCAATTTCTTTGTTGGATTTGGAAGGTTATGATTTTTCAGTTAAGAATAAATTATGTTCCTTCAATCGCAACAATTTGTTCTATGGTTCTGCCCCTCTTATGAATGGGCTTTACATACTCGATCAATCCGCGCCAATTTATAACATTAATACCAAACGGTTCAAACCTAATGAGGAGAACCGAACGTTTCTATGGCATTGTCGTTTAGGGCACATCAGCGAGAAACGCATCAAGAGGCTCCATTCGAATGGACTTCTTGGCTCATTTGACTTTGAGTCATGTGAGAAATGCGAATCCTGCATGATGGGCAAAATGACACGGGCCCCCTTTAATAAACTTAACGAGAGGGCCAGTGACTTATTGGGCCTGATACACACTGACGTGTGTGGCCCAATGTCCACAAATGCAAGAGGAAACTATCAGTACTTCATTACCTTCACTGATGATTTCAGTAGGTATGGATATGTTTATTTAATGAAACATAAGTCTGAATCTTTTGAGAAGTTCAGAGAATTCCAAAACGAAGTACAGAACCAACTTGGTAAAAGCATTAAGGCTCTTCGGTCCGACCGAGGAGGAGAATACTTAAGCCAAGAATTCAGTGATCATCTAAGAGAGTGTGGGATCGTATCCCAACTCACTCCTCCCGGAACACCTCAATGGAATGGTGTGTCTGAGAGGAGAAATCGGACCTTATTGGATATGGTTCGATCTATGATGAGTCACACAGACCTTCCAATATCCCTTTGGGGATATGCTCTGCTAACAGCAGTGTTCACTCTAAATAGAGCGCCATCGAAAGCAGTAGCAAAGACACCATATGAATTATGGACTGGAGAAGCTCCAGTGCTGTCTTATCTAAGAATTTGGGGTTGTGAAGCATATGTCAAGAGATTGATCTCAGACAAGCTTACACCAAAGTCTGATAAATGCTATTTCATTGGTTATCCACGGGAAACCAAGGCTTATTACTTCTATCTACGTTCCGAGAACAAGATCTTTGTTGCCCGGGATTGTAACTTTCTTGAGAGGGAGTTTCTCTCTAAGAAAGACAGTGGGAGTAAGGTACTGCTTGAAGAAATTCAAGATGAACAGGATACTGCTCAACCTAATGAGGAAGAGCAGCAGGAGGACCTACAAGAGATTGTAGAGCCTGAACCTGTAGTACCTGAAGTTCGAAGATCCGGGAGGATCCGTCACGAACCCGAGAGATATCAAGGATTCCTCGTGACTGACTGTCATGATCTTCTGATCATTGATGGTGATGAACCATCGAACTTCAATCAAGCCATGATGGGCCCAGATTCCTCTAAGTGGCGCAAGGCCACTGATTCCGAAATGGACTCCATGTCGGTCAACCAAGTGTTTTCGTTGGTTGACTTACCCGCTGGTGTAAAAGCCATCGAGTGCAAATGGATCTTCAAGAAGAAGATTGACGTGGATGGAAATGTCCAGATTTACAAAGCCAGGTTGGTGGCAAAAGGTTTCAGACAAGTTCACGGTGTGGATTACGATGAAACCTATTCACCAGTGGCTATGATGAAATCTATTCGGATTCTACTAGCAACTGCAGCTTTTCATGATTATGAAATTTGGCAGATGGACGTGAAAACCGCCTTCCTGAATGGTATTCTGGAAGAGGATGTGTATATGACGCAACCTGACGGTTACATAGATCCAAAGAATGCTGGGAAAGTATGCAAGCTTCATAAATCCATTTATGGATTGAAGCAAGCATCGAGGAGCTGGAATCTTCGTTTTGATGAAGCGATCAAGCAATTTGACTTCATCAGAAACGAAGAAGAACAATGCGTGTATAAGAAAACTAGTGGGAGCAAGATAGTATTTCTTATTCTGTATGTCGATGACATACTGCTTCTCGGAAACGACATTCCAATGCTGAAGTCCGTAAAGGACTGGCTTGGAAGTTGTTTTTCCATGAAAGACATGGGTGAAGCCGCATACGTTCTTGGAATCAGGATCTACCGGGATAGATCTAGAAGGCTGATAGGCTTGTGTCAAGATTCATACATTGACAAAGTCCTGCAAAGATTCAGCATGAAGGATTCCAAGAAGGGCTTCACGCCAATGGTACATGGCACAACGCTAAGCAAGAAGCAGAGCCCTACGACGGCTGCTGAGCTTGAGCGCATGAAGAATATTCCTTATGCATCTGCAATAGGATCTATCATGTATGCCATGATCTGTACTCGTCCTGATGTTGCTTATGCATTGAGCATGACGAGTAGATACCAGTCAAATCCAGGTGAAAACCATTGGATTGCCGTAAAGAATATCTTGAAGTATCTAAGACATACTAAGGATAAGTTCTTAGTGTACGGTGGAAGTGATGTGCTTAAAGTCAGTGGATTCACGGACGCAAGTTTCCAGACAGACCAAGATGATTTCCGGTCACAGTCCGGTTATATCTTTTGTCTGAATGGCGGTGCAATCAGTTGGAGAAGCTCCAAGCAAGACACCGTTGCTGATTCCACTACAGAAGCTGAATATATCGCCGCCTCAGAAGCTGCGAAGGAAGCTGTTTGGATACGAAAGTTCATTATTGAACTAGGTGTGATACCAGATGCGGCTGAGCCTCTGGCACTGTTTTGTGACAACAATGGTGCTATAGCTCAGGCAAAGGAACCAAGATCACACCAGAAATCCAAGCATGTTCTAAGAAGATTTCACTTGATACGTGACATCATTAAAAGAAAGGAAGTCAAGATCAGCCGAGTTCAGACAGATGATAACGTCGCTGATCCGTTGACAAAGCCACTCCCAAGGCCTAAGCTCGAGTTTCTGACTGAAGCTGTAGGCATTAGAAACATTGAAATGTAATCTAAATTTGAGTGGGAGTTTGAGGGCTTTTATTTAGTTATTTGATATGTTCTTGTAAAACATTCTTATGTTTAATGAAATTATTATTTCAAGATTATTTTAACTGTGATGAAATAATCGTTCCAAAGTGATATAAACCATTTTATAGGTCATCGAAGTAAGTGACTTGATCTTGAGTCATCAAAGTCATTTAGCTTGATCATGAGACCCTATATTTGATAGATGGATTATATCATCCTGTCCCTAGTCGAAGGTTGTTGAAATTGGAACACCAACAACCGTGAGAGACTGGATTGATATGTGACTTATGACAAAGTCTCAGTGTGTCATAGATGCACGGCATCAAAGTCAATACATAGGTGTATGTTGGGAACATACGACCGGACAAGACCCGATTATGAGAACTCTTCAGGATATTTATATCTGTGTCATAAGAGATTCTCACTACGACTATAGAGTATAGTCCTTAGACCTGAGTTCGCATGCATGTGACTGCACATGGACTGATGCACTTTGATCATTGTCTAACGCTATCGTTCTGCGATAGTTATAAGGACCTTGTTTGGGTACATTATGAAATGAGTAGTTTACAGTGATGGAATAAGACGGAATTTGTCCCTCCAATATAAATGGAGTGAATATCTCTAGGCCAATCGGAGATTTGAATACTGGAAAATGCATGGCCATGCTCAAACGGACTGTCCCGAGTCGTTTGGATTGTCAGTATCAAATCAGAGTCCGATGAACAAGATTAGGCTTTATGAGGATGACACCAATCTTGCCTTATGACTAATCGAGATATTGTGACAAAAGGATTATGAATACAGAGATTCCAGTACAAGTGGGAGATTGTTGGAATTGTGTCCAGTAATCTCGGTACTGTCTCTAGAAAGTAAGAGTATGTCAATGATCAGACATAAGTCATATAATACTGGGGGTCATGATGGCTTGCTAGAGTCCGCTCATGATCTATAAGTCTTGGACTTATTGCCTCTATTATATGATCCCATATGGGTCACACGCCTAAGCTAACAGGAAAATGTGTAGGAATGGCTTAGCAGAAGTACGGTAAAAGTGCCAGGCATTTACTGTACTTAGAGAGAATAAAAGGTTTTAGCCACTGTGTGTCGATCGATACACATGATGTGTCGATCGACACAGTGCGCGAATGGCCAAATGGCCCAAGAGGAACCAGACGAGTTTTATAAATAAAACTCGAGTCTGTTTTCTTCTTTAACCCTAGCCGCGCCTCTCTCTTTCTCTCTGCGCCTCCTATCAGCTCGGTCTAGCAGCCGTTTTCTGTGATCGCGTGTGTGAGCCTTTGGAGGATTCATCTCTCGGTGTTTCTCTGATCTCTGACCTGTTCTATCTCCTTCCGCTGCAATCAACAGGTAAAAGGTGAGATCTAATCATTGTTTCTAATCAAGAGAACCTAGATCCGCATGTTTAGGTTGATATGAATCTAAGAATTGAATCAGGATCAACTAAACAATACTTCATAAAGATGAGTCACACGAATCCTCCATGATATTATTTAAGAATAACGCTCTAGAAATATCTAAGTTTACGCTGAAAAGGTTCCACCAATATCAGTTGAAAGACACCACGTAAATGTGGACTGGAATCGATCCAAATTCGTCTTTACTGAGTATTTGTAGTTGTGCTACTTCGCTGGTTGTCCTAGGGAAACCAAGGCTTGTTACTTTTACGTCCATTCTGTTTTCTAAGAAGGGAAGTTATTTTCCAAGAAGAACAGTGGGAGTAAAAGTATAACTCGAAGAAATTCGAGAAATACAGGAGGCTGCTCAACCTGTTGAGGGAGAGCAACGGATGGATTTACAGATTTCTGTAGAATCTACACCTGTAGAGCCTGAAGTTCGCAGATATGAATGAATCAGTTACTAATCCGAGAGTGATTTCTCGTCATTAGTTGAACCTGATAATCATTGAAAGTTCGCATGATCTGATGATCATTGAAAGCGACGAATCTGCGAAATTCAAAGAAGCGAAAGTGAGCCCGGACTCCGAAAAAATTACACTATGTGTAGGTTAGCTTTATTGATCCATTCATGGATGGAAGCAAACATATCGGAGTTGGAATCTTCGTTCTGTTGAAGTAGTCAAGGTTTTGACTTGAACAGGAACGAAGCGGAACTGTATGTTTACTAATAGATTAGTGGGAGCGATATTGCATTTCTCATATTGTATGTCGATGACATACTGATTCTCAAAAATGACGTCCCAATGCTGCAGTCAGTAAAGGACTGGCTTGGGAGTTGGTTCTAATGATTAACATGGGTAAAGCCACGTAAGTTCTTGGATTTTGGATCTAAAGATAGAGATCCGAAAGAGCTGGTAAGACAAAGTCAGGATTCTTATCCCGACAAAGTCCTACACGTTTTCAGCATTCCAAGAAGGGTTTTATGCCAATGTCACATGGCATTACGTTAAGCAAGACACAGTGTCCTACGATAACTGCTGAGCTTAAATGCATGGATAAGATTCCATATGCGTCGGCAATTGGATCTATCATGCATGCCATGAAACGTACTTGTTTGATGTTGTTTTAATATTAAGCAAGACAAGTAAAGACCAATCAAATCCAGCAAAGAATCACTGGATTGCCGTAAAGAATATCCTAAAGTATTCAAGGAATACACAGGATAAATTCTTGATTTACGGAGAAAGTGAGGTGCTACAAGTCGATAGAGTCTGAAAGGCAAGTTTCCAACGGACAAAGATGATTTCCGGTCACAGTCCGGTTATATCTTGTGTCTGTCTGGCAGTGCAAGGCACTGTTGCTGACTTCATGACTTAAGCTGAACATTTCGCAGCTTGGAAAGCGGCGAAAGAGGTTGTTTGGAAAGAAGAGTTCGTCACTGAACTTGATGTGATTCCCAGCATAGATGAGACTAGCTGCACATCAGAGGTCCAAACACCTTGAGGATAGGTATAACCTATTCCGTGAGATAAATGACAGAGAAGTTAAGTAGATCAGCAAGTTTCAACGAATGAGAACGTTGCTAATCTATTAACGAAGCTACTCCTTAGGCCTAAGCACGAGTCGCGGACTGTTGCTGTAGGATAAGTGAAATTAAGATGTAGTCTTAATTTCAGTGGGAGTTAATAAAGGGCTTTATTTAGTTTTTGATATGTTCTTGTAAAACATTTTATGTTTAATGAAATTATTATTTCAAGATTATTTTAACTGTGATGAAATAATCGTTCCAAAGTGATATAAAACCATTTTATAGGTCATCGAAGTAAGTGACTTGATCTTGAGTTATCAAAGTCATTTAGCTTGATCATGAGACCCTATATTTGATAGATGGCTTATATCATCATGTCCCTAGTCGAAGGTTGTTGAAAATTGGAACACCAACAACCGTGTGAGACTAGATTGGTATGTGACTTATGACAAAGTCTCAGTGTGTCATAGATGCGCGGCATCAAAGTCAGTACATAGGTGTATGTGGGGTACATACGACCGGACAAGACCCGCTTATAAGAACTCTTCAGGATATTTATATCTGTGTCATAAGAGATTCTTACTACGACTATAGAGTATAGTCCTTAGACCTGAGTTCGCATGCATGTGACTGCACATGGACTGATGCACTTTGATCATTGTCTAACGCTATCGTTCTGCGATAGTTATAAGGACCTTGTTTGGGTACATTATGAAATGAGTAGTTTACAGTGATGGAACAAGACGGGATTTGTCCCTCCAATATAAATGGAGTGAATATCTCTAGGCCAATCGGAGATTTGAATACTGGAAAATGCATGGCCATGCTCAAACGGACTGTCCCGAGTCGTTTGGATTGTCAGTATCGAATCAGAGTCCGATGAACAAGATTAGGCTTTATAAGGATGACACTAATCTTGCCTTATGACTAATCGAGATATTGTGACAAAAGGATTATGAATACAGAGATTCCAGTACAAGTGGGAGATTGTTGGAATTGTGTCCAGTAATCTCGGTACTGTCTCTAGAAAGTAAGAGTATGTCAATGATCAGACATAAGTCATATAATACTGGGGGTCATGATGGCTTGCTAGAGTCCGCTCATGATCTATAAGTCTTGGACTTATTGCCTTTATTATATGATCCCATATGGGTCACACGCCTAAGCTAACAGGAAAATGTGTAGGAACGGCTTAGCAGAAGTACGGTAAAAGTGCCAGGCATTTGTCGTACTTAGAGAGAGATTAATGGGTCTGATTAAATCCAAGGGATTTAATCAGATTGGTATTTGGGCCCAAAAGCCCAAAAGGGAAAGAGAAGGGTTTTATAAACTAAAACCCAAATCTCTTTCTCTCCAACCCTAGCCCCCAGCCGCGAACTCTCTCTCTCTCTGCGCCTCCTCTCCTTTGGTCTAGCAGCCTCTCTTCCTGCTTGGTGTGCGTGTGTGAACCTCTGGAGGAGTTATCACTTGGTGGCTCTCTGATCTCTGATATACCTTCTCTTTCCGCTGCATAAACAGGTATAAGGTGAGATCATAATGTTTCTATTCAAGAGAACCTAGATCCGCATGTTTAGGAACTGTTGAATCTGTGAATTGTATCAGGATTAACAACCAAAACTTCCTTCAGGACGGACAAAGACGATTCCCGGTTCCCACCTGGTCATGTCTCTTTGTCTGAATAGCGGTGCTGACTGTTGGAAAGGCTCCAAGCAGCGGACCGTAGAATAACGCTTTTATCTGAATGGCGGTGTGGTTTGTTGGAATTGTTCCAAACAAAACACCGCAGTCTCTCCCACAACCTAAGCACGAAATTTATTCTGTTGCTGTAGGTTTAAGATATCTAAAGAGATGATCTTGATTCTAGTGGGAGTTATTTTAGTTATGTTGTAAACTTTACAGAGACATGCTATGGCAGTGTTTGTGTAAGTTAAAACTGACATCAGTATTATTTAATTATTGGATAATTACATAATGGTCCCAAAGTACTTTATGGTCATCTTATAGGTCATCAAGTTGAAGACTTGATCATGAAACCCTATAAGTGAGAGATGACATAAATTATGATTGTCCCTAGTCAAGGTTGTTAAAATGGGACACTAACAACCGCGCAGACTAGTATGTGAGGTGACTGTTGGACTAAGTTTCATGGAGTCAATGATATGATTATCACAGTCAGTCACATAGATATATGTTGGTGAACATATGATCGGACATGACCCGCTTAATGAGAACTCCACAGGATATGAATTAATCAGTGTCATGGGAGGTTCTCATTACGACTATAGAGTATAGTCCTTAGACCTGAGTTCATCATGCTTTCTGGCATATGAATTGGTGCGTGTTGACCTTGTCAAACGTCGTTCCGTAACAGGCGACTATAACGGCATTGCTCGTGCGTATCTTGAAGTATGTGTAGAAACAGGGATGGAACAAGATGGGATTTGTCCCTCCTGTAACAACGGGAGATAAATATCTCAGGGCCCATCGAAGATTTGATACTGAGAAAATGCATGGCCGTGCTCAAACGAGGTGATTGTCAGTCGTTTGTTTTATCAGTATAGATCAGAAGTTCGATGAACATGATGTTGGCTATAATAAGGATGACACAGTATCTTGCCTTATGCCATATCGAGATATAGAGACGAAGGGATTATAGGAATAGGTGATTCCAGTACAAGTGAGAGATTGTTGGGATTATGTCCTGAAATCACATTGTACGAAGTCATAGAGATAGTTGTATTGTCGAGATCGGACAATTCATGTGGCACTGGGTAGTCATAACGTTTTGCTAGAAACCAATTATGACAAATGAGTTGTAACTCATTTCCAGTATCGTGTGAACCTACAGGGTCACATACCTAAGCAAGTTGGATATACTCTGCATGGGATAGATCATTGGCATATGGTCTAATCGATGTGTATTGGATACGCATCGAATTGAGTTTCAAAGAGGTGTATCGATCGACACCATTAGGTGCGTCGGTCGATACAAGACTTGTGTCGATCGACACCAATGGATGTGTCGGTCGACACAGTGGCGAATCCGAAACTGATGTTTTGGTTTATGACAGAGTCGATATATAAGTGATCTTATTATTCGACCTAAGAGATACGAGCCGCCCAGACAGTTTTCTGAGACAGAAAACAGAAGCTCTTCCTCTAGAAACTAAGGTCCCAAAGAGATCCGAGCACCGGCGCTAGCAACCCGGCGGATTCCAGCTTGTGTGCGTGTGGACTACGATAGAGGCGCAGCATCTGAGGCGCAGTAGATCTCGTATTACCTGATCCATCTTCCGCTGCCAAACACCAGGTAATCACGAGGTGAGATCATGATTCAATTAACTAGACCCTAGATCCTAGGCTATCGGGAACTCGCGAGAATTCTGAATACGGTAGAATTGGCTCGGATTCCCAACATACTGAGGGCGTGCTCTGCACTCTACGCAGAAGCAGAAGCGGCAATGTGGGCAGTGGAGTGTGCAGCTTCCTTTGGGATGAAGACGGGGCGGTTTCAAACCGACTGCAGGGACCTTATCCACACTCTAGAAGACCCTTCCCAGTGGACTAGCTTGGCACCGATAGTCTCCAAGATCAACCAAATGAAATTAGCTTTTGAGGAAGTGGAATTTGTGTTCAATCGAGAAAATTCAATAAAGCAGCGGAAGCTTTAGCTAGTGCAAGTCACCAACTAATGTTGTATTCTCCCTCCATTTTATTTGTAATTTCTAATTGGTCGCAGCCCTTGTGTAAGGTTGATATGTATGAACTTGTATGTTTTAATTAAAAGTAATATGAGTCTTTGAAAAAGAAAAAACGTTAAGAGGGTGAAAATAAATTTGAGATTTTCTTGTTGAAAATGTTTTATATTGTAAGCTCCGCTTAGTCTTATCCCCCTCTAGGAGTATTTTAATGATATGTTCTATCCCAGGAGTATTTAGCCTTGCAAGGTGGTCCTTGCTGAACCTACGTGCCTATGACTTCGTTTCCCAGGAAATCCGTGCAACGGAAGATCCGGAATATTGTGTTGATAAAATGTCTTCCAATGATAATTGTTTTTAAAATATATGCATCAAATTTAAGAGAAAAACAAAAGTTGGTGAGATAAAGCTATCAAGCCTTGTTCTTTTTGGCATCGCATCGACACAACCTGCGACTCAAAATTTAACACGCAAGAAGGAAAAAAATAATAGATTTATAGCTTTTTGTCACAGAGGAGAGAGAGAAAACTAAATATGTCGTTATGTAACTGTTTCGACATTTCCTTACTAATTTGATCGATGCAACTATCTCTTTAATAAACAAAGACCAATTAAAAAAAATTGTGAAGAAATTTGGATCGCAAATCCAATCGCTGCGATGCCAAAAAGAACATGGCCTTAGTTGACAAAAAAAAATAAAGCTAACAATTTTGTGTTTCTGGTGATTGATATTGAGGCTCAAATCTCCGCAAGGAGGATACCATTTTTTATTTTACAATATTAAAAATACGACCATCTAGTTATCTTGAAATAAATAAATTAAAAATTCCAAAAAGTACTTTAACGACATATAAATCGAGTAAAAAAATAAATCCTACAACCCCTTAAACCAACGATTTTTATTACATCATGGTACAAGCGTTGGGGTTTTCGTCACTGAATATCTGTGGTGGATAAGCAAACATCTCCACTGGATACCTCGGTGGCTGGTATTGATATTCATTCTTCATCAAGTCCACCACTTTGTTCCCTTCCTCCACCGCAGCACCGCTTCCTGTGGCCGCCGATTTGGCCACTCCTCCACCACCGTCTTCCTTGGCCTCTTTTCCTTCTTTGGGATGTTCCCCTTCCTTTTTATGCTCGACTTTGTTTTTCGTTTCTTTCTCCGGTGTTTTTGGCAGGGGTTCTTGCTTAACAACAGCGGCGTGCTTCCCAATTTTCTTGTAAACGTATTCAACTAACTTTTCTGGTGTAAAAACTCCTTTCACGCTCACTTGTGATGCTTTAAAATCTGGTTCCACAGTCTCCACTCCTATATATGTAACATATTTTTACTTTATTTTCTATAAGAAAAATTTAAACTATGTAATATATTTAAGGAAACCATGATATGTATTTTGAACAAAGTTGAACTTCCAAATTACATTACAAAATGTCAATTCTCTAGCCACCAATGAACTTTTTGGCCCTTATAACTTCTTAAGTTGATAGCATTATAATATATATCTACCAAACATAGATAACCATACTTGAAACAATAACTTGTACAACTTATAGTTAGCATATATATATATAAATTGCAACTTGAGAAGTAGAAAATCCGCATACTAGAAATGTATACATAACAAAAGAAAGAACTCTAGCGTTTAGAACTCTTGGATCCTTGGGAAATAGAATAGGTGAAGTAAAAACAAAGCATTTGACTTAAGTTGACTCAGTGATAACCAACTCGTTTCATGTAATCTTGAAATACTCAAAATAAACAAAAAATAAAATAAAAATAACATATATATATATATATATTTAAGAAGAAAGGTTTTTTTTTTTTTGTCAACCATTAATTCCTAGGCCAAAAGCCGTAAAATACAAATGGGCCAAAGGCCCTACAGAGAACAGTCTAACACATGAAAAGACAAAAGCCCAAAGAAGCCCACATTCGGATAAGAACGACACGTTGCACGTCAGCAACACGCGGCGAACTCGGAAGTGAGGAGGGCATGCAGCACACGTGTCAGAGGAAGAGCGCACCGCCGGAAAACAGTCGGAGAACGGAGAGAAAGACGCCGCCGAGCAGATCCGGATCATTCTCGGTAGACGCAGAGGACCATTCGCCGATCGCAAACGCATCCCAAACCGTCGTGGAGCACCTGCATCCAAAAAAAAACGGTAATAAGAACCCGCCGGAAACAACCTAGCCCAAGGAGGCGCCGCCGCAGACGAGATTAGAAAACTCGTCAAGCTCCACCATATGCTTTCTTCAAAGCGGTGGAAACGGCGGCGATATTATTCCCGATGAAAGGAGGTTCGGAAGCAGAGTCAAGACAAAACCAAGGCCTAAACGGCGAACAACATAAAGGGAGCGTGATCGAGGAGAGAAGCCCGGTAAACCGGGAAATTCGATAGCGGAAGAAGTCAGCCAGCCGAGGACATCAACAGGACTTATTGAGATTCCAAAACCAAAAAATCGATCAAAGATCAAAAGGAGAGACAACAAAAATGAAGAACTGGGATCTCGATCGAAAGCAAAACAGGTGGGGAAAAAAGATTTCACTCACGAAAGATAGAAATTGAAGATAAAGAGAAAAATCAGAAAAACCCTATCTCCGGATCGCAGGCCGTCCTTCTAAAAGATCAGATGAGAGAAGAAAGAAGCGGCGGTGGACCGGAGAAGAAGGGGGCTGCATAGAAAGTTTTCTCTTTCTAAAAGAAAGGTAGTTGCTATATATGACTATAATAACAAGTAATTTGGTAAATGAGTTTATTTTCTAAAGAAGAAATTCACTAAACACATGCTCTTTTATATTGCTTTTTTAAGGGTCTACATAGTACACACAATTTAAAAAAGATGGAATCATTTAATGACATACAGAAGAGTCCAAAACATTAATGTCTCAATTAAGTGCAGTCCCACAAATACAAAAATAAAACTCAGATTCAATAGGAATCGTACCCAATTGAGAATATTATAACAAAATATATTGAATAATAAGATGAAAAAGATAAAAGTATCGTTTATAGCAAGTTCGCCCTAGAAAATATTTCTCTTGGGCACGGCATCCAAGGCGCCGTGTTTCCTCATCTCAGACCCGCCATGGCCGCCCGGATTCGACCTCTCTTCGCCGGATTATCTGCCTGAAAAGTAATGCTTCTCACTCTTGGGTCCCCTCCGGGGTTAACCCGAAGAACTCTCTCACCTCGGCGTGAAGAAAGCTTGGTTGGAGGAAGATTGCGACGCTCTGACTCGCCTCCGCCGTCTACCCTATCTCCGGTGTGTGGTCGTCACTCTCACGGTGCTCTTATTCCCGCTCAGAGACAGCTGTCAAACGTTTCTTTGAGCTCTCCGGCGCAACTACCAAATCTGCTTTACTCAGTGCTGTGGGATCCTCCCCGTCTGCCGGAGCCGCCGGATCTACCACCAGATCCACCAGATCCTCCAGATCTCCCCCCTTTGATGGTACTCTGCTCTAGCTTCAAGGTTCTGAAGTCGGAGTTACCTCCTGGCGATTTCCTTCCTCCATCTTCTGCTGTCGACCACCGCCTAGCATCTCTTCCGATTGACAACCGGATTTCCTCTCACCGGTTTGTGGGTCTCCGCCGAAGCTTGTACTTCACCTTCTCCATTCAAGAGCTTCTCTTTCTCCTTAGATGGAAACCTCGCCGGCGAACCACTTTCCGGGCTATGACATCAGGCATCCTGCTTGCATTATCGATTCATAATTTGTTCTATCGGACATCGCCTTTGTCGCTCTCCTCTCGAGAATATGTCTTGAGTTTGGTTCACTCCTCTTATCTAGGCAAGCGCTTTGCCATCTGTTTCTGGCTAATACTCCACCGTTTTGAAACTGTTGAAACCAGTAGCCGCCGGCAAGCCACCAGATCTGAAAGTTTCTCAGGACGCCCCCGAAGATCGCTAAATCATTCTCTCGGATTGCGCTTGCGCTTCCTCCACCTCATGTCTCAAAGTTCTTTTGGTCAGAGCAGTATTTCCACCGGAGATATCCTAACCAAGATCTCCTGCCACTTGACGCCATCATCTCCCACCCGCACCGGAGAACCGCCTTCCCAACCAGTTTTGCATATAGCTCTGGCAAGGTCTCTATCCGCTAATCTGCTCGCCAATCTGCTCGTGATCCACACTGCACCCACCTCTGGTCAGATTGCCATTTTGCGTCTGATTTATGAATTCCACAAAGTATTGGCTCTATCTTATGCCAAAGTTTTTCTGCTTGCATCAATTCCAATCAAACCATCAAAGGTTCAATTCTCATTGTTCTATATCATAAGGCTTTTTCAATTTCCTCCGTTGCCTGGGAGAGATCACCTCCATTGTCCTTCCTTCTATGGGAGAGAACCCTTCAGTCTTTTTCCTCTATAGGAAAAGATTGTTCTTATCATCCTCTTGTTATGAGGAGAAAATTTTCAATTCCTTTACTGCTTTGTTATCTTGCTCGCAAGATGCAGCCGGCATCGTCTTAGTAACGTTTCCCCGAGGTAAGGATTGGTTTTCAAAATCACGATGCAAAGTGATTATTTCTATTGAGTCCGGTTCTACCGTGAGACTCTTCTCGACGCAGTTAAGCATTGTCTTTTCTTCGCTGTCACCCCTTTGGGTAAATCTATCCTTGTTAGCTTCGTTTGTAGTTAATCCTTATGTTTGTAATCAAAGAGGATGTAACATTCCCTCTTCTTATTGTACTTTTGAAGTTTAAGTATGAATGAAAGTTTGTGACAAAAAAAAAATAAGATGAAAAAGAAAACAAACCTTTCATTCTCATGATTCTCTTTTGGATCTCCATGGCACATGCTTCACAATGCATGCGAACTCTCAGCACCACTGACACTACCTGTTTTTCAGCAGTGCCCACAAAATTTTATTGTTCATTACACAAAACCAAACTAACTTCTTGAAATTACAATTCTAGTCCCCAGACAATCTCAACCTCTTGTTTTTTCTCTTCAGGTTTTGGTTTCTCCTCCTTTTTTCTCCTGTTCATCTGAAACCGGTTTAGGCTCCAGGATGGGAGAAAGAAACTCCACTTGACGGTGACTCTTCCTCTGTAATCTCTGCAACACTTTTTGTGGATCTGCCTTCTCTCCTTTCACCACAATTTTACTAGTTTTACAATCAGTTGTTACATCCTCCACTCCTAATCACATTATCAATTACACCAAAATTAACTAAAACACTACGCAAATGGTAAAATTAAAAAGGGGAATGATTAGTCGTACCTTCAAAGCCTTTAAGACATCTATGGATTTTTTTAGCACAACCTTCACAATGCATACAGATCTTAAGAACAATCTCTTGAGGCTCTTTCTTCTTCTCCTCCTTCTCTTCTTCTTTCTTACCCTCTGGCTTCACTCATGACTCTTCAGATTTCTTCTCCTCCATTTTCTCCTTTGGTTTCTTCTTATCTTCCTGCAAATGGCAAAGTAGGAAAAATAAATTTAGAGGAATAGTGTTTGGCTTTTTGAATTTGAAAAAGTTTGAAAAACAAAACCTCTCCCATTGATTTTAGTGTCAGTGTTGAGACTTTGAGAAAGTTTTTTTAAGTGGCACAGTTATTCATATGTGGACCAAATTTACTTTAGATCTGTTTATGTAAAAAATCCCTCCCAATTATTTTATTTTATTTTACCCTAACAAGTACAGAGCATGTGTTAATTATTTTTCTTTTTCTTTTCCAATCGAATTATTCATAGATTTATTTCGGTTGTCATTGATTCGTAAATATTTTTAGGCGGTGTTTCTTCTCAGTGATTTTTTGCTCGTTTTGTATCTTCTGGACCAATCTTGGATACTATCTAATAGTATTGTCCACGACCAAAAAAAAAATCTAATAGTATTGTTTTTTCGAAATTTGAATATGCTTAATAAACCTTTATCATAATTCCAATCTAATCTATTAAATTACTCGTCTTAATTTTTTCTCTTTATTAATGCTAAAAATTTTGTAGACTTAAAATATTGAATGTTTACTTAAAAACTACAAATCGTTACCATTTTTTTAAACTACTAATGGTATTTGGGGTAATTGCAAAACTACCTCAAAATTGAAGTCAACCCTAAAACTATCATCTCATTCGCTAATATATACCATAATAATATGGGTATTCACGGTAATGTCATCGTCAAATTTCATATGAAGTCTGATATTTTTACCAAAAGACAAAAAAACCTTTCAGATCTAACTTAATTACGAAAATGTCATATACTCCAATTCACCCAACTACCATTAACAACCAAATTTGAGCTCATAATGTCTCACACAACCAATTTTGAACCATTAAAGCTCTATATTGGAGTTCACAACCTTCTATTCTCCTATTTTCTCTCTAATTTCATCAAAAAAAAACTCTTTAATTCACGTTTTTAAAAATTTTAAAATTTGGATCTCTTGCGATTTTGGTTTTTCTTGCATAAAAATGGTTGGGTATGTTGGGTATTGGTGTAACTAGAAGTTTTGAGCGTTTGTCGAATGTAAAAAAGAGCTCAAACCCAGATTTATGTGATTTTTCACAAGATCCACCGATTTTCGGATATGTTTCGCGATTTCAGACTTCCCATGAAGTCTGATGGAGTATGATGGTCAACGAGAGGGTAGTTTTGCAATTGACAGACCTCCATTGAAGTCTGAGAAATTCTTTTGAAAACAAAAAAAAATTATCAGACTTCATCAAGAAGTCTAAATAAGAAGAGGTTAGTTTGACAATTGATTCGAATTTTATTTTTTAGTCAAA